>OX346727.1:12500-2412500 GCA_947063395.1 Hemistola chrysoprasaria | reverse complement strand
GTTTCGTCCCAAAAATAGCAATGTACATCACCATAGCTTTTACAGTCATCACCAGATTCATGTTCTTCTCTGGTTTTCAATAATTCTGTCATTGTAAAGTTATAGCTATTTAATTTGGATTTGTAATAGAATGCCGAAGATTCTCCATTCGGACTTTGCATAATTGCCTGAACATCAAAGCAAACGCATAGGTTATGATCATCAATATTCATTCTATCTCTCTTCTTCTCTTTTCTACTTAAGTTTTTCTCTTTCAAATGAGTATCGTATTTTTCTTGAAGGTCACTTTTCTGATTACCTGTCAAGTTATTATACTGTAAACAAAGATCGCACTGATCCTTTTTCGGTTGGAAGAATCCTATATTGAATTGGGTTGTGAACACTTCATAAAAGGTGTGGAACCGGCCAGCATCTAGACTTTTACTTTTTTGAAGCTGTTCAAAGTCTCTAAACAGGTCTGCAATAGTTTTTCCACCACTAATATACTCCCTTGATGTTGACGCTCTGAGATAATGGGATTCGATCCGAGGTATTGAATTAATAAAGCTTTTAATGTCATTTTTCAAATCGTCACTTACGGTTTTATGATTCGTATGCTTTCCTCTATTGTCCTTTTCAATAATGATGCCATTTTTACTTTTGATTCGTACAGTTCGAACCATTTTCTGGGTTACTCCTAATGTATTAATAAAAAAAGTTTTGCACACTTTGATTTTTTCGTCACCATCACTAAAGTAGTAAGCCTTGTTAGGTTCTCTAGGTCTTGCAGCGTTAGTATATTTATATTTCGGTGTAACACTGAGCATACTAGATGAAATGAACATGCGCTGAAGTTGCAAATCTCCCAACGCCCAGAAAGATTTGAAATGTTCCAACCTTTTGCTATGGGGAAGTTTTTCGCTGCATTTAAGCCTACATTTTTCAGAGCATGGTGGTTTCATTTCTCGAGCAGGAACCAGTTTATTGGTGAAATTTGAAATGTATTGTTCGCCCAAGTTTCGCTTAGATTTTTGACTATTTTGTTTCCACTGAGCCGGGTTGGCTTTTCGTTTCCTGGATAAAGTTCTGGTTAATGTAAAATCGGTAGCGCTTGTATCAGTGGTATTAAGAAATCCCATATTCGATGATGTGCTCGAAGACTGTCTGGTTACTACTTCTGCATTATAGGTTGGATCATTATCACTAAGCTCAGCATCACTCTCTCCAGAATTAATTGGCGACATGCGATAATCCACTGGTGGAGCCCGATGTGTTACTACTGGTTCTACATTTTGAAGTGTCAGTAACGAGGGTGACGTAGATTGTGACCGAGAAGTTAGTGGTTGCTCATCCGTCTGTATGATTTTATTATCTGGAGTAATGGGAACTGTTGGAGTGCTTGAGCAATATTCACGGGACAAGTGGCGGTTATTAGAAGTACTAGTGGAAATACTATTGTCGGAACTTGAAGATGAGCTGTAACTACTTGACGATGAGCCGGAACTACTTGACGATGAACTGGAACTACTTGAAGATGATCTGGATGAACGTTTTGATGGTGTAGTAATAAAAGAAGTCGAAGACCCAGGTGTAGGCTCTAAATGTTGTATATTATCAGAAGCTTGGCATGCAATATTTTCCTTTTCTAAAATGCGCCCAGTATTGCACTGAAATAAAAATACCATGTCACACACACACACACACACAAACACGATCATTTCATTCAATTAATTTCATTACACTACGCTACCCAGGCCCAAGCTAAGTAGATATACATTCATGCCTAAGCACGTTTTGTGTAAATAGGTAGGTACATACTTATTATGCGTAAATACGTCAAGATACAGCAATAACCGTCATGCTCATCACACAAATACTTTGTTCTGGGTGGAATTCGAATCCACGACCCCATGTGCAGCAGTCGAGTTCACTACCGCTGCACCACAGAAGCTGTTCAATTTATCTTTCAAAAGGCAACTTAAAGTATTAAGTAAGATCAAGCCTTGTGTTATGGGACACACAAATAAATTGTTCTGGGTAATTTGAAATAAGATTCAGTAGAAACTATTTTTAAATGAAATGTGAGTACGCAGTAACCACTAAGCAAGAAAGAAATAGGTATAGGAAAACTTACTGTTTGCTCTTTAGGCGATTTTTCATGTAGCTCTGATAAATTAACTAACTTTAAAATTTTATGCGACCGCGACGTCATATTTCTGTAAATAAAAATAATTATTCTATATAAGTATTATTTTTTAACTAGCTGTCCCCTCGGAACGCATTCCGAGGATAATTATACGATATGCGTATCGCCCAGAAATAGAATCACCCTTTAAACCTACCTTACGTAACTCTACCCTACCCCTACCCTGCCCTACCCTACCCCTACCCTACCTACCCTATGTGCCTCTCCTGGCTCTAAGCTGCCCTCCACCAATTTTCAGCCAAATCACTTTCTTTTATACCTACATTACATAGATTAAATTATTCCCTTGAACATACCTACCTACTTAACCTATTAAATACGTTCTGTATTTTATAGGATAAGTACCTACTAAATATACTGATGATTATAGACGCAATTCATAATTTGATTAAATATTTTAAACTACGTAAAGAACTAATCCTAAATGTAAACACAATTCTTGTATGAAATTTTGTGCAAACAGGAATGATTTGGAGATAAACACATAATAAACAACATTTTGTTGTAAAATAAGGAACTAATTAGACTTAAGATGACATATTTTAATAACTTTTGGTGATAAAAGGGTATAACTTTAATTCAACCTGTATATTACTAAATAATATTGCAATACTTACCCGAAAATTTGTAATATAAAGGCACAATTCAAATTCTGACACCGCGTCAGCGGTCCGGCTTCGTCAAACACTGGCACCTTACTAGTTGGGCCCCTTTCGCGGGAAGACGCGGGCGCGAGGGGCGGGGGTGCGAAAGGGACACTATTACAATATTTCCTAAAAACATTGCTTTTTTCTCTTTCTGTGAGCGCCAACTGCTAGAACAGTCGCAATTGAGCCCATATGGCACAAAAACTCAAAAACTCAAAATTTCGAATTGTGCCCATACAATATTAAGGGAGCGATATGTGTGTCTTGTTTTTGGAGTTTATTCTTCAGCAAACGTAGTAATTCATCAAATGATGCTATCGACATTCTGTAGTAATCGAAGAATCTTTCAGGAAATTGTCGTAATTTTGTCGCCATAATGTAAAACTGACTCTCTTTTATTCTGTTTACATTAAGAGGATGAATCCAGTGTATGCGTTTGCATTTCTTTTTTTTCTGTATTGAGCCAATAGCAATGCGATTAGTATTAATTCCTCCTCCATTTCGAGACGTTTGCGTGTGTCGTGAAACAAGAGACTACTGATCTATCTCAATTTTTAAAGATAATGTGAGTTGAAGGAGCCGGAATTAAGAGTCTGAATTAAGATTCTTAATTCAGATAGGTTTTCCGGCTGTGTGAGGCCAGCCTCTCATCTTTATTTATCTGGTTGTAAATAATCCATGCATTCAAAAGGGACATGTCTAATACACGGATGTCTAAAGGCCATACCATTTTTTACCTCTAAAGCGGATTGGATATTTAGAAATCAGCCAATCATGTTTATCCACTCCTCCCATATTTTTATTATAATTATGAATAAGTATACGGCTACTTTGGCCTTTTCTTTCTTTGAGTACCTATTCGTTTTTACAAAAGGTTCAACATAATCAAAATTAGTCAAAAGACAAACAACATTGTTGTCATGCCATTTCACGCACAAACTTTCATTATTTTTATCAAAACGATAATCGGAAAAACCTCGGTCTTTCTTATTCATCTCTTGTTTGCTCATGATTTGACATTTTTTAGTCCTATTTTCTCTGACTGTCCCTGTAGCTCTAACCCTTGAGATTTCAAAACAATCAACAATTGCATGCTGCTGAAAAAGTTTTCGAAGTAGACTACATGTGCTCAGGGAGCTGTACAAACTGCAAGCAACTTCTTTACCACTGTAGCACCCAAGCCATCGTCACTACTAGCAGAGGTTTGAGCATCTTTGCCTGTGTAAAGCGAAAAGTTATAACAATATCGGCTGACTCCACACAGTGCCCAAAGCTTATATCCGAACCTTACTGGTTTAGCTTTTATAAATTGTTTGATTCCATGGTGAACGAAGTATTTGACGATCATTTCACCAACAGCTAAATTGGATTCAAATATACCAAACTTTCGGAATGATTCATTATCTTTATCGATAAGTGGGCGAATTATGAAAGCTTTGTCAGTATTATCAATTTGTGAGTTGTCATTGAAATGTAAATAGGACTTAAATTTTATCAAAACGATTACGGGACATTGCCTGTTCAACGAATGGAATATGTACATCCTCATCTCTACACCAATAACGTTTACTTTGCGGCAAGTGATGATACGAAGAGAAAAACAAAATTCCTATAAAGACTTAAATCATTTGTAGTTAGATTGAAGTTCAAATCATTTTTATAATGTTTGGCGTAGGTTAACAATTTTTCGAATATTTCTACCGCTGTTTTTCCTTCCAACTCCGTAATCATATTTTCCAAACACTGGTTCACACTTACGCCAAGTGACTGTCTTGCTTGTCCGAGATGTGGTTTGAGTAGAATGATTTTCCGTGACGTTATCGATCGTGGACGAAATCTACTTGACCAGCTACATCAGACACTTGCAAAACTCCTATATTGAAGTGGGGTACATAGCATATATATACAAAGTAAGTTATAATGTATGTTAGTAATAGTTGATACACAATAAATCAGAGCGTTATCCAGAACAGTCATGCCTTTTTACTCGCATCTCCCCGCACCCCACACCTCATGGCGACCCTGCCGTGCCGTGCCCTCGTAATTTTCTGCAATAATATATTTCGGGTGCAAATGCTGGCGGAAAAGTGAGAGGAAATGGTTTGAAAAACGGATCCACACCGAATACTTCAGAAGGATGCAGCGACTATCTGGCAGGTTCAATATGGTGGAGATGCGGCCTAATAAAGTGTAAAGTGAAGATAAGTGAAGTGTTGGCAATCGCTGCGACCAAGCAACGATGATATCATCGGGACGGACTGTGGGAGCCTCTGGCTTGGAGCCCCGGACGACGTGATCAAATTTCAAGTTAACAATAACAAAAGTAGTGTTCTTTGAGGCCCAGCATAAGGGGTCGAATGTTTCTTGGTTTATTCTTTTTCGTACCTTGGCGAATAACACCTGTCAAGTGCTTAATATAATTGTTTAATGTTATTATGCTTTGAACCATCGAAGTAATTAAGTGCATTTAATATACATATATAATTTTAATATATCAAGTGTTAATTATTTTCATAGAAGTGACACCCCCAAAGCCCCCCTTACATATTTTTTTTCTTTTCTCTCTCCTCTCAGTCTCGTCCTCTTTTTAGTGCATAAAATGCGGTAATTTAAAAGAACTATAACATTGACTTTTATTGAAGAACTATATGGAATATAATAGAATTCATTTTGAATAAGTTAAGTGAAATTCATGTCGATTTGAGAAAGTTGGGCCCTAGAAGAAGGTTAAATTATCTAGATAATGTTAATGATAAGAAGCTCAAAAAATATTTTTTACGTATAAAGATAATATTAATAATTTTGACGAGCAAGAAAGTAAAGTAGAATTAACAAATTATATTTTTGAAATATTAAGGGAACGTATTGAATTAGTATTTCGTCGGCTAAGAGTGTACCTGCTAACTCCACTTTTGGGCAAAATTACATTTTTATACAACCTGTAAGAGAAAGTTGAGCCACACGGACTGTAAAACCAGCTTAACTCACTCTCAACGTAAAATCGGCAAAAAAGTATGATGCGTAAAACAGCCAAATCCATTTCATTCAAATTGCGCGGCTAACTCCATGATTGACGCCATTTTGTATTGAGTCGTCGGCGTTACAACGTTCCGTGCAATAAAAAATTGTTTTCGGTGAAATAACTCAATTGTTTCAAGATTTCATGGTTGAAATAATGCAGAGGTAAGCCTTTATTATTACTATTCACTTTTCGTTTTACGTTTAGTATTCAATAAATAAGTTTTTTTTGGTTATCAACTTGGTAACCCCTCTAAAAAAGTTTTAATGTAGGAGTTAGCAGTTTTTCTTAAATATGTTATTTATTCGTTAGTCGTTATTTTTTGGGAGATAGCAGTTATTTTGTATTGCCTATAACTATTAAAAATAAAACTGTGTTTTTATCGTAATAAATTACAATAGAAAGTGACTACCTACTTTCAGAGTATGAGTATTGAAAAATCATTATTTAACTACAAAACAAATTATATTAATACATAATATTATTATCAGGTAGATAACTAATATGGGTGTGTTTATTGTTTTTGTTTTAGATGTCTTCAAATCAACTTTGGCGTAGTAAAAAAAATATCGAGTTAGTGTACAATAATGATGATACTTACAACAGAGTCATCCCTGAATCACCGTCTCTTTTAAATGAAGAAAATTTGATTGAAAATGGTAATTTTGAATTTATTAATAACCTATGAATAGTCTTGGCTTCTGATGTCAGCCATTGCACACAAACTGCAGCAAATATAGATGTTCTTGGATCTGATGACTGCACACTTAGTGTGCTGAGAACGGAGGGAAATGACGGTGATTCTACTTTAGCGGTGTTGTATAATGACCACGGGAATATGTTGACAAATGAAACTAATGACGTTAGCGAAAATTCTACAAGTCAAGTCCAAACAACCGATGATCCAAATGTTTATGAAGCCGCGTATCGACTGCGCGCGGCAAACCATCGAACATTGGCTCGCGCGGCGGCCGCGCAATATGTGGACGAGTCTGCCGCGCGCGGCAGCTCGAACATTGGCGCGCTCGAACGTGCCGCGCGGCGATCCAGTTCGTGTCGGTTTTTGGTTGCGCGGCAAAGGAGCGTCAGTGTGTTGTGCGCGCGCAATTGGGACGGACCTTTTTTTTATTTAGACGCGCGGCAAGATGGATAACGAGAAGTGCCGGCATTTGATTAGATTATATGGCTTAAAACCTCATTTCTGGAATAAATAGTAAATGCACTGAATATCATAATAAATCTTTAAGAATGGATGCATGGAATGAAATAAGCGTAGAAATGGGCCTGCCCGTGCCAGAGTTGAAGAAAAAAATGACTACCCTTCTAGCATCTTATAGGAGGGAGAAATCTCGGATTAACAAGAGCCTCGTTACTGGTTCTGGTAAGTAATTATAGTAATTTATATACTATGTAGGTAACTATTTCCAAAAATTCAAAATCTCGAAAAATTAACTAGAATTTGAGGTTATTTTTTTAATCGAGTTTAATAGCACAAAAAAGAAATAAAATCTTGTATTGGGATACCATTTCGACGTTTAGGTAATCGTAAATTAAATGTAATGAAATAAAACAAGTAACTAAAGTATTTTAACTAAAGTATTTTACTATTTTTTAGGTACCAGTGATGTTTACATCTCCAAATGGTTCGCTTACGAGGACTTTGATTTTATGAAGGATAAAAATGTACCCAATGAAACATTAGATACCTTTGAGGAAGACGTAAGTTAACTTTCAATATCTGTTTTGCCAAGGGATTGCACCATTTGTATAAAAATGGTTAGCTAGATGTAAACGTACATCTTTTGCATAGTTTGTGGCTCTTCGTGGAGTATTTAAGATGGGCAGTAATGACGTGGGCGTAGAATCATTTCTCCAAGTTCCTGGTATAAAATTTCCCTCCATCTCAATGTCAAGAGTTCCGGGTGGTGTATAAATTAATTGCGTCATTCTATTTCTTCTCAAATAGTTATGTAAATGAACAGTGGCTAAAACGACTTTCTTGGCTATTTCTGGCTCCAGCAACATAGGTTTTCTTAATACTCTGAAAACTGAGCTGAGTATACCAAAAGCATTCTCAACAACTCTACGTGCTCGAGATAACCTGTAATTATAAACTCTTTCTTGAGATCCTCGTTGGGGCTCCCCTGGAAAAGGCTTCATTGTATATTCATTTAGTGCAAAGGCTTTATCTGCTAGTAGTACATACGGTACCTCAAGAGCATAAGGAACTTGAAGTATTGAGGGTCGGGGTATTTTTAAGGTTTTTTCTTCCAATTTTTTGTATAGACTAGTATTCTTGAAGACACCTCCATCAGAAATTCTACCTTGACAGCCCACATCGACATAGCGAAAATTATAGTCAGCGTCGACTATAGCCATTAGCACAATACTATGGAAATGTTTGTAGTTGTAATATTCGGTGCCACTCTGCACAGGGGCTTGTAACATTACGTGCTTTCCATCCATGGCGCCTATTGCATGAGGAAAGTTCCATTTTTCTTCAAATTCTTGCGCTACCTTCAACCATTCTTCCTCGGAGTTAGGGATCTGTAACAATAAAATAAATATATAAATTAATAATGAGTAATATTCTTCTTTTCAGACTCAAAATGAGAACACAAATGATGATAGTGGTCTGGAAAAACATACACAATCTGATAATTCAGCGAATACATCAAACGAAACAGGACCAAATACACAGCAACCAGTTGATGAAGTAAATAACCCAAATGTTAAAAAATCGAGAAAAAAAAAGAAATCAAATTCTGCAGATGAAGAAATGCTTCAAAAAGCGTTTGATATGTTAAGTGAAACATCGTCATCAATAGCGTCGTCGTCATCTGACCAGCATTTTACATATGGCCAGCATATTGCCAACGAGCTGCGTAAATATGACACACGCACATTAGCACATGTGAAGCACGCAATTAACAATATTATTTATGAGGCTGATCTAGGGATGTATTCTCAATATTTTCAGAGTGGATATTACACCCAAGGTTACGAAAGTACAATAAATCACTCCCAGTCTCCGCATTATTCAATATATTCCTCAACACCGTCACCGCAGCCTCCAACACCGTCACCGCAACCCCCAACACCGTCACCGCAGCCCCCAACACCGTCACCGCAGCCCCCAACACCGTCACCGTGGTTTTCTATTCCTCCGCCTCCACCACCACCTCCGTCAGTTTAAATAATTTAAATAATAAGTAACTGTTTTAATAAAAGTACAAATGTAAAAAAAAAGTTGATTTACTTACCCTGATCCAATCTTTCAGCGCCTGACATAATGCACTACAAACTTCTGGTACTATTCGTGAAATTGACTGTTTTGATACTAGAAAAAGATATTGTAGGCTTGTATATGAGTCTCCAGTAGCCAGAAATCTTAAAGTGATAGCAAGTCTTTCGGTCACTGAAATGGCATCTCGAAAGTTAGTGTCCATTCTTTTTACATGGGGCTCAATCAATGATTTTAAAAATTCGAAATCATTTGTTGTCATTCTTGTGAAATTTTTCATTGTTTCTTCGATAGCTTCGTATCTCATGTCTTCCATTAATCGCGAACTACCATGTAGCATTCTATTCATATATATTTTTTTAATCCACCAACGAGGTTCTCGTCTCGAACGCTTATCAATAATATGATGTATGATGATAAAAGCCGCAGCTGCACGTCGCTGGCGTGATACGTCCATGGTTGCCGCGCACAAAATGATGGATCGCCTGCCGCGCGCCGCTGCCGCGCTATATCAAAATGTTGAGCTTTAAATTGGCTCGCGCACCAAAACGTAGGTTTGGCGCGGTCGAACATGGCTCGCGCGGCAGCCGCGCGCAGTCGATACGCGGCTTTATACGAACATCGTATTCAACACATAGCTCTCTTACTGAGTCAGATATTTTTTCGCCCCCATGTCAGCCTATACTTGACGAAAATGACACTAGCACCGATGGTCGCGATATCAGATCTTATTTAACTGATGACGCTACTTATGAAAATTTGTAGGTAGTAATGTACTGATGACCAAATATAAATGTAAGAAACTATATATATATATATATATATATATATATATATATATATATATATTTAATAAATGATGAACCAAATTTATGTTAGTCTTATTTTGATTTGACACTCACCTTAAAGTTATTGCAAGTCTCTCCAGAGAAGAAATACTTTTGCGTAAATGCGTCTCTTGCTTCATAATGTCATCTTCAATCATAGCATGAAGTTCGAAAAATTTAGTTTTATTCATCCTGTAGTAATTACAAAACTTTTCTTCATCGAGTTCATTAAAAAGCCGAAATTCACCATAATCTTCTCTTAGTCTAATATGATTCGATATCCAGAATCGACGTTTACTATATTTTTTTTCTTAATAATGATACATGTAAATCAAATACAGCGTCGTCATCGTCTGATGAACTGTCGTAGGAATCAAACAAAACAATCTCCATATTATCCAATTCAGAATTCAACCGTTTCGAGAAAGAACGTTATGTCACAATGATGACCGAAGCTGAACTGTTCCAAAATATATATCTTACAGTGTGAACAGCAATCGCGGGATGTAATATATAGCTCAAGATGTAATATATATTACATCCCATAGTCAAAAGCCGGCTTAATATTTTGTTTTGTTAATTTGATTACAATTTTATTTTTGAAAAGAGGATTTCAGATTATTTAAGTTTTTTATTATTATTTTAGTTTTTTTATTTTTAAATACACCAACTGTATTTTTGGTTTTAACCTAAGATTGTAAAATTCATATTTATTAAGTTTTGTTTTTCTCCTGTAAATTTGGGTCAAAGTTACCAGGTTTATACTCTTAGCCGACTATTTAATAAAATTTTAAGTTATAAAGTTAATTGTAAGGATAGTACAATGGAGAAATCGGAAATGACTAAAATGGACAGGTTTGGCATAAAAACGGCAACTTCTTTAATTCTCGTAATGGACAATACGGAAGAAATTACTGAAAAAATTATTGACGGAATTGAAATGTATGATGAATATCTTGTAGATGTCACACAGAAAAAAAATCTTATTTCTTTTGTGTTCAAAACCAGGTTGACAAAATCTGCTAAACTAAAGTTAAAAAGTGAATATGATGACGTAAAGAGTTAATATACAAGATATTAGGAATACTTTATTAACTAAAAAATCGACAAATGCTATACTTAGCCAATTGAATAATTTATCTCAGAATAATTGTCGATTCATGAGTACGGAGATAAATTGTCAAGAGTTATTTGTAGGCCTCACTATCGCACAAAAAAAATATTAGTTGTAAAAAAGTATTACTTGGAAATCCGCTCGCTCTTCAGGATTCCAATGGTCGGTACGTAAGCGCGAGAAAACTTCGGTCGCACGATCGGTCGGACGATCGGTGCGCGCGCACTGGACATTAAAGAGCTCGGCACCTATCGGGCGGTCCATAGAAAATACTAAGTCGTGTCTACTCGAGTTGTGACTTCGATTAAGCCTTTAACGGTGGTTACGCAATCTCGTATTTACCCGTAACGAAATCATACTTTTTCTTTTTGAACTGGATGTTACCAAAATTTACTGAAGCTAATACGCTATTTCCGAGTGAGACTACAATGATCACAAAACTTAGCACTAAAATGAACGATCTCTTTCACGAACTTTTACCGACATACATGACAACGGCACATATTGCGAACACTGAACTAGAAAAAATTGACCCAACTGACGAAAACAATTTTAAAAGTTTGGATGACATCTACCTTGGCTTGGGAGTATTTAAACAGTTGTCAACAAATGAAATAGCAACAGAGAAAAAAAAAGATTTTAAAAGGATATGCCGAAAGTTTTTGATCAAAGCGTGCGTAGGCATCCGCAAAAGATTCGCGTTGAATGAGAGTTGTCTTGATATCTCAAATCAAAAATTCAAAATTCACTAAGCTTGATGCCAAGATTGACACCAACTTCTATGGTAAAACAACAAGCTTTGGATGACCAATGGCAAGTCCTAATACGTAAAAAGAAATTTTGAAAATCGTGTCCTAAAAATATGACAGTGGGGAGGAATGGGTTAATATCTAACCAAAAATTACGAAATCCAGTATGGAGGTCTTGCTAGTGCATGCGAAATTGTATTTTAAATTCATGTACGTAAGAATCACAAAAATGCCAAAATGTAAGATAGGAAGGAGGTCATTACACTTAAAGACAATACTATTAATTGCTTGTCATTTCTTTGCACACATTTCCAACAGCAGAAGGTTAGTAAAATTAATTAAGCCTCTTCTGTTGAAAATGTGTTAATGAACATATTAATACGAATAGTTCATTCCTATTCTTAATGATATCAAAAATGTTACCTTATGCGTAAATTTTATTGGAGTATTATAATTTTATTTGTTAATTAAAAAAATACAATGAATAGATAATTATTGCTAGTCCTAGCCCTAGCATTCTAATGACCGATTTAAAATAAAAAGTTCGTTCATATTACAATTTGACCGAAAGAGTCTAAACGAATTAGTAACACTAATCTAAAAATATTATACAAATGTCTATCTAATGTTAAGAGGATTTTGTTTTTTGTTCGTAAGAAATTATTTTATTATTAACTATAAGTAGTTTAGATTACGTAAGTGCCTACATAATTTTGTTTTGTTCGTACATAATCGAAAAATTGAGCGATAAATATAGGATTATCGATTATAGAAAAGTTTCGATAATTGCATGCCCTAGTGTCAGTTGTGACATTATTATTTTTATCTGCATGGTTCGCAGGGTGAGCGGATTTGCCAAGGGGTGGACTGTCATTTACCGGTTCCCGTAGTGTCTCCTCTTTTATCAGGAATACCAGAGCAATTATTCCTGTGTATCCCTAACCCTGTAACGCATGTTGGATAATGTTATTTAGAAATTCTTTATGTTAATTAAAAATTAAATAAATAAATTAAAAATAAATTCTAAGGACTTCGTTCCAAAGTTTGGCTCTTGCCAACAAGATCCGTCAAACAACTCTCACCTTTGAAGTGGTTTTATCTTGTCGGATCATTGCATGGTGTGGGAGGTATACGGCTGTAGGTTTGTCTTTGTCTAGTATATCGGTTACTTCTTCCATGTGTTTCTGTTCTTCATAATCATGTATCACTATAGTATTTTCCTTTCCTTCCTCCTAGACTTTAAGTAATGCAACTTTTGTACCTTACCAAGCTTCTCATTCGGATGTATGAGTGTGACATATAAATCATGAAAATAAATCCATTCTGCATTATAATCAATCAATCAATCATTCCTGTATCAATTCCTGTAAACGTTGGCAGGTTGATTCGAGGCAACTTAATCTCTAGTGGATGCGACTGAGGCTATAATTGTGACTGTGGTTGTGATACTTGAAGAATGGTAGGCGCTGCGGCGGGCGCAATCTTTTCTAAAGTTTTTAACATTTCACACTTTTCGGATATGTATGCTTCTTCGGCTCGTAGGTGAAAATCATTTGTCAGATAATCATTAGACTTAATATCTTCATTTATTATTAATAACATGTGATTGTTTGAAAAGTTGGCCCATAATTCCTCAAGCAAATTTAATTTTACTTGGATGTTAGTTTTATTTAATCTAACTTTTGGCGATTTCTTGAAGTTTACTAACTTAAAAATAGTAATATACTAACTTAAAAATAGTAATATACTTTCTTAAAAATAGTAAAAAACGCACAGTTTCAAACTATTACTCTATTTTAATTCTTTTTGATTGTCAAAATGTTGGTTTTCGTGTACACTTTTTAGGTTTTAAAAGAATATCATTCTGAATAGGCGGACGCCTGTTCGTAAGTTAGTTAAGAACCTACTCTGTACAGTTCCTAACACCTACCTAACTTTCCTATCGCCCTAGCCCTAACCATATACAATAAGATATATACTTATATAGATAGTGCGGGATGTCCGTTGCCGAGAGACCTATGACAACAGACGGAGGCGGGTAGGAAAGAGGAACACGCACGTCGTGCAATGTGCGCAGGTACGGTTTTTCAACTGCCGATCACGCAGGATCACGTGACTGATCACTGATCGCGAGGGACCAGCGACGGCTATTAAAGGAGTATTGGCCGCAGTTGGAGGAAGGAGAGGTATATCGCCCGCCCAGCGGAGAGGTACTGGCACAGAGCAATACTGTATACGGAAATAGAGAGCCCAATGGGGTGTTTTTTTTGGTCGGTCAGACGCCACCTGCCGCTCTGCCCTAGAACTAACTCTACGTCGTATGTGTGTGTATGTTTAGTATGTACGTATGTGTGCGTTTTGTATTATTTATACCTACCTATATTGCATAGTATATTACGGCCATCCATTCCGACTAATCATTGCTTAATTTTACTTTAAACGAAATAAATCTACAAATTTCGATAAGCTAACTGTGGTCGTTTTAGTTATGAAGATACAATAAGAATTTATATGATGTACTGGATTGCGGTTATAGGGATGAAAATGTCACCGTAGCTACCTACATAATGATAATTATAATGACGGCAGGCTATCAGTCCTATTTTTCATCAGCGATGGCTTAGCTCATAAAACGCATTTATTGCGGTGTCGGTTGCCCTATTACTAACTATGGATATTCATAGCGAAAACACACAAACAAACCAGACAATTAATGCTTAAAGAAATTTAAGTATTATTTCGTTTGCAATAAATAAAAATTAAGCAATGGTAAATTGGAATGGATCCTAATACAAATGACTAGGGATCATTCCAGGAAAATAATAAAAGATACATTACAATGACAGATATTTTTATATTATGTACATCACTTACACATACATATTATGTACATAGTACTGTTACAGCATTGGTCAAGATAACTGACGACGTGCGCTTTGGTATGGCAACCGGAAAATTGACTGTGCTATCACTGTTAGACTTCAGTAACGCTTTTAACAACGTCGACCTCGATATACTCCTTGGTCTCCTTCGCTCACTTAACATATCTCCTCCGGTTATTGAGTGGTTTCGCAGTTACCTGTGTGGGCGTCGGCAGCGTGTTCGCATAGATGATAGCTATTCATCATGGTGTAATACGACTGCGGGAGTTCCGCAGGGCGGCGTTCTTTCTCCTCTTCTCTTTGCTATCTTTATTAATTCTATATCTCATCAATTAACTTCGTCCTACCACTTGTATGCAGACGACCTGCAATTATACACCCAAACCCCGGCTGATGATATCGAGACCGCCATAGGGATTACCAATGACGATCTGCAACGGATCTTAGATTGGAGCAAATCATATGGGCTCAAAGTGAATCCCCTTAAAACACAAATGATTGTCATTGGTAGCTCTAGGATGATCTCGAAGATCGACTGGTTCCGCCTGCCCCAAGTTATTTTTGACGGTACGGTGATTCCCATCAGCAAGACGGTGAAGAACCTAGGAATATTTGTTGATGATCAATTATCTTGGGAACCTCAAATTGCAGAAGTCAGTCGGAAGATCTATGCTTCTTCTGGTTCTTTGCGAAGGCTGCGCAATTTCTTGCCGATCACCACCAAAATTGCTTTGGCACAATCTCTTCTTCTTCCAATTTTAGACTACGCGGATGCTAGCTATCTGGATTTAACCCAAGAGCAGCTTAACAAGCTGGAACGACTACAAAATTTCTGCATCCGTTTTATTTTTGGACTAAGAAAATATGATCACGTTTCAGAGTTCCGCAATAAGCTAAAATGGTTACCCATCCGTCTTCGCCGGAATACTCACATTCTTTCACTTCTGTATAGTATTCTTTTCGAACCCTCTTCTCCTCCTTATCTTAAAGAAAACTTCGAATTCGTCTCTCACTCTCATTCTCATTCTTTACGTTCTTCCAATAACTATCTTCTCAAGTCTATGACTCCAACTATATCCTCTAAATTTACCCACAAATCCTTCACAAATCATGCAGTCCATCTTTGGAATGCTCTCCCTGTTACCATTAGATGTGCAAAAACGCTTGAAAGCTTTAAAAAAATGATAAAGGAACACTATCTGTCTCAAACTTAGCATTATACCCTGATGTATATTATTATCATGTATGTATATATATATTTATTGTTTATATAATATAGTATATATGTATTTATATATGTAGTATGTGTATTATCAGGTAAGTACCTACATTATATGTATATATAAGCATTATGTGTATATATGTTATATATTATAATTTATATTTATGTAATGTAATATATTATTATAATAATATTGTTTTTTTTTTCTCATTATAATATAGTTTAGTCATAATAAGATCTTATATTAAGAGTAAAATAATGTATACCCTTTCCCACCCCCTACTCCTCCTATCATGCCCTATCCGTCCAGACTGGTTGCCTGGAAGAGATCGCTTAAAGCGATAAGGCCGCCCATTGTTGACCAATAAGAATAATTTAATTTGTAAGTTGATTGTATTCGGTGTACCTTGGTCATAATAAAGAGTTCTATTCTATTCTATTCTATCACTTTTTACTTTTTTCATGCTTATGTTTTAAATAAAACATTTGGGCACGGTTTTTTATTTCCTCCTCACCTTCATAAGCTATTTTACCTGCTAAAATCCGGTTTATACATCTAAACCAACTGTATACAATGACATTTACTGTTTTGGAATCGAATTCTAACTTTAATTTATCTTTATGTGTTTCACATCTAAAAGGATGATCAAGAACATGTTTTTTCAAGATTCCATTTATAACATTTTGAAGGTCATGGAAGTACTGGACCACCTCTTGAGCAGTATAATAGAGCCATGTTTTATTTATACAATATTCTTTGGCTCTGATATATGCATTGCTTTGGTTTTTGTCACCTAACAGATTTGTCTTGCAATTTTTACAAGATTTTGAAATGTGTTGGAAGCATTTACTCAGGACCCAGCCACACACATAATTCCTTTGCCCATTGTCTTCCTCAATATTTTCGTGAGATAACAGAATACTATCAATTATGATAATATTTTCCTTGGGAACATCCAAAGTTTTCTTTCTTTTTTCTTTCGCAAAGAAATCTAATGTTTGTAAACTCGTATTATTATCTTCGCAGTTTGCTCCGATTGAGTGTGAAGAATTAAAATTATTTAATAATAGTGCTTTGAAAGCACCCTCAAAGTTAATGCAATTCGCTGCCGTATTTCGCACTCCTAAACTCCGGATATTCCCAAAGAAGTTTTCGACTGGGTCCTGGTTGAAATGTCTTGTCAGCATCACATTTATGCTATACTTTTCCGACAAAATTTTCCATAGCACTTCCAATGGTTTTGATAAAATTGGTGACAGATGGTGTATTTTTTTCAAGAACTCTCACCTTTTCACCTTCTTTCTTAACCTGTATAAATTTTATTGATTTAAAAGTTTTTTTTACCTTTTTCCAAAGTTCGTGATGAGGTGAGTTTCTTCCTACAGGGCCCTTATACATTTTTCCGTTTGGTAAATGAAATGTTGATATATTCAAAGAATCAAATAAATTATCTATTAGTAAAAATAGTGGGATTAGCATTCGACATTCTTCAGGCAGTAGCCCCCTGGCAGTCAAATGTTCGGTGGCAACAGCTACGCTGTGGCTAAATATTTGTGCAGCTGTTTTCACACGCATTTTTTTCATTTTTGCAGGGTCCATGTGTTCGTCTGTTATAACTCATGTAATGCATTACATTTAATATATATATGACATTTCTAGTTTGCAAGTGTTATATGTTTTCAATGAATACACACACAAAATGTTATACATAATTAGTTTAATTAAAATTTTTCTCATGCTTGTAACAATCAATCAGTCTCCTAAATAATTACAAAATCAGTCTCTTCAATAATTATAAAAATCTACCTTATACATAAGTACAATGTATGTTAATAAATATACATATTCCAAACTCCTAAAACAAGAATATTTAGTTTTTAGTTCCGATTTTTTAGTGTCAAAAACAACATGCACAGTGCACCGCCCTCCCGCCCGCAAAATTGGATGCAAAGAGGAAATGCTATTAGGTATTACCATACCTAATGCCTAATAACATTTATTGCTATTAGGTAATACCTAATAGCATTTCCTCTTTGCATGCAATTTTGCGGGCGGGAGGGCGGTGCACTGTGCATGTTGTTTTTGACACTAAAAAATCGGAACTAAAAACTAAATATTCTTGTTTTAGGAGTTTGCAATGGAGTTCCAAAAAGTAACGCCAAATTCAATCAATTATATTAATATACATATTATAAAACTGTTTAATTTAACCTGCGCCGTTACCTTACCCATAATGTATTAGTCTTTAAATAATTATTTTAGCGTTTCTATATTTTTTTGCATTCTAATATATCTCTTATTATTACTAAACCGTAGTAATTCGTTGGATACAAATTGCCCGAAAAATTTACAGCTATGAATATCTATGACTGTTAGAGGCTGTTCTTTATTTTCTACTGTTGTCTTTTCAGTGTTCATTGAAATATCTTTGGTCGATATTTCTGTGCACGTTGCACAATCCTTTGTTGCTTTTTTTGTACCGTCCTTCATAGATTTTATTTCATCTCCATTTTCTTGACTAGGTTCACAGAAATTATAAGTCTGCGAATTTTGTTCGAAATCAGTCTCTTCGACAAACTAGCTGTCGTCGCCGCATTGCGTTTCAAGTTGTGATTCTGGAATATAATATTTTCTTTTTCTAGGTAATTCTAGAACAAAACAAAATATATGTTTATTATTTAATATCTGTCATAAACAAAATAGCTGTGAAGTGGGTGAAGACCCACTAATTCGTTTATTGCACTGACTTTACTGTGCTTTGGTCACATACAGTGCACAGCACAACAAGTCCTGTACTTAGGACTGCTCTCACCACTTCTTTAATTTTTTCTTTTAGTTCAAGTTTTTTCAAAGCACTTGTAAAATATTATGCTACTGGCTGCTTATAATTGGCATTTATGCCTTTCACCATGAAAACAAGTGCATGATTAGCAATTTTATGGTCATTTATAAAACCTTTCAGTTCATCCTTTGATGAATCATAATGTATGTGGGGTGTCAAAGCCATCTCGTCAAAAATTAAAGTGCACAGTCTATCCTCCATTTGCATTTCTTTCAGAGTTTTACTCATTTTGTCAAAAACCACTACGTTAATGCCCGTCTTGAGCTCAATATCACTCAACAACCTTTTCAAAGATTTAGCTGATGGCAGAGTAAAAAACTTTGACAATAACGGGTATCCTTTTGAGCTTTTCATATAAATAGAAAGAGCCAATACTTTTTCTTCCAACTTGAAACGTCGAGCTTTCGGTTTTTTAATGTAGTAATTCTATCTGTTCCTTCCTTATTTTATGAACGCAGTCAGAACTGTCAACTGTCAGTCACTCTAACAAGCATAGATATAAGATAGGTGGCGTGGTCACGGGTAGCCATATTTTGCATATAACTGTAACCTATTGAATCTTTTATAAATTACTAAAATAATTATTAAACTAATACAAATACTTCTCCCACATCAATTGTTTTATTTATAATACTGAAGAGTAGAACAATACATTTAAGGTTTCCCGAAATTGCATTTCTGTGGAAATTTTGGCAGGTGTCGTCATATTTTTTGTAGGTAACTCTTGTAAAAGCCGTAGAACTGTTTAACTTTTCAGCGTTGATAAGTCTCAGTTTAAATGATTTTGCAGTTTTTCTCAATCGGCATATTTCACGTCGCAATTTTTTTATATGTCTTTGAGATGTTTTCAGTTGATTTAACTGGACTGAAGGCATTTTCTTCTCTGAAAAAAGAACAAGAATTAGAGTTGAAAGTAAGAGAAAAATTCAAGTTGTTTATAACGTTTTCGATAACATTGCCGATTATTACCTAACTAGCTCTGCCCCGTGGTTTCACCCCACTAGTTAGGTAGCTCTTGAGCAGCTTGTATTAAAAAAACATAGGCATAATCAACACATAATTATCATCCCACTGCTGGGCGCGGGTCTCCCCTATGCAGGGGTATAGGCCTACGCTGGCCGAATGTGGCCCCCAAACCGCATTTGAACTGGCAGACAAATGTCTTAACCAGTCATATATAAAAAAAGATGGCAATTCATTATTTATAATTATATGATTGGTTAAGACATTTGTCTGCCAGTTCAAATGCGGGTTCGGGGGTTCACATGTCTTCGAAAGGTTCAGCCTTTTCTGACATGAAGGTCTTCACACTGTTTTCCTTCACCGTTAAAACAAGTGATATTTCAACTTAAAACTGCATGTGCAAAGATACAGAGGCTTGAACTCGAGCCTCCCACATGGAAGGCAGTGATAGCCGAGCGGAAGAACCCCCGCTCGGCTATCACTGCTTCGTATTAAAATAGTAATAAAAAATCTTACGTCGAAGCCGAAGGAAGTCTTCCTGTTTTATATCTGACGGCAGTTTTGGCCCCAGAATGACAATAATCGTGGTCCCTATTCACTAGAGCAGTAGCTGAGGATAGTGGGAGTGGGTCACCTGTAACAAGACATAAAAATGCTTGTATAAATAAATTGGCCAAGTGCGAACAGGACTCACGCCCTGAAGGTTCCGCACAAACCACGGTTGGCACTCAAGTTATAATTATTACAAACTTAAAATGGAGCTTATCTCATACAGAATGTAGGCAGCCAACCGCAAATATAACATTGTTTTATTTTTTTTCGATGTTTGAAAAAATTAGTTTCCATTTTTTCGGATTTTTTCCTTTATTTTGTACTATAATATGTCATCATCATCATCATCATCTCAGCCATAGGACGTCCACTGCTGAACATAGGCCTCCCCCTTAGATTTCCATCCAGTCCGGTTGTAAGCGGCCTGCATCCAGCGTGCTCCTGCCGTACTTATCAGATCGTCTGTCCACCTTGTGGGAGGACGTCCTACGCTGCGCTTACCAATCCGTGGTCTCCATTCAAGAACTTTACGGCCCCATCGACCATCAGTTCTACGTGCTATGTGCCCTGCCCATTGCCACTTCAACTTGCTAATCCGCTGGGCTATGTCGGTAACTTTCGTTCGTCTACGGATCTCCTCATTTCTGACTCGATCTCGCAGAGAAATCCCGAGCATAGCCCTCTCCATAGCTCGTTGTGCTATTTTGAGCTTACTTATAAGGCCCACAGTCAGGGACCACGTTTCAGATCCGTAAGTCATCACTGGTAGCACACACTGGTCGAAAACCTTCGACTTGAGGCACTGAGGTATTTTGGACGAGAAGACATAGCGCAGATTTCCGAACGCTGCCCAGCCTAGTTGGATTCGATGATTGACCTCTTTCTCGAAGCTGGATCTAATAATAATTAAATGATTTTTAAATATAATATGTAATATATGTAATAATATGTAGTAGCTGCTTTTTGCCAAATTTTATGGTTCTAGGTCAATGGGAAGTACCCTATATGTTTTGGTTCCATTTTTCCTTTTGAGGTATGGAACCCAAAAATGTAATAATTAATTTATACAATAATAATGGTGTGCTAATTTTTTGTGAATAGTGTCTGAATTTAAAAATCTTACTCATATAATAAACATGAATGTTTGTATATTAATTATTAAATCACGCCATAACGGATGAACAGATTTAAATGAAACTTGAAATGGAGATACCTTATGGATTACTTTTTTCCGAAAAACGCGGGACGTAAGAATAGTGAGAAATAGGAGTAGCACATAGCTACTTACATTGAATGGATTGTACAGGTGTTGGCGTGGTTGGTAATTCACCCGCTGATTTCATCTCCATCTCTGATGAATAGCCTGGAAATTTGAAGAAACAAAATTAACAACGCTAGCTTACACACAGCTACATAACCTTTACTATACTATTATGATACAGATAATTATGATTGAAATTTATGAGTGCAGTAGCTGATAAATAAGAGGGTAAATCTAGCTATTTTCTTTAATCAAAATACAAAATTTGTTTAGAAATTTAATACATATAATAAAAAAAAAAAGATTTTATTCGTAAATTAAATTTTGGAGTTATTAAGAACCGCTGAATTTTTTCATCCTTCATATAAATAACATACACGGCGTGTACGGGACGAACGGTGTGCCGGGGAACCCTGCGCACACCCATCATTCGCCTCCGCATAACCGGCATCTCACCTCGCCCATACTGGTGACCCCGTTGGAACACAGAAGACGTAGTGGACCATCATCATCCTCATCCTACTATGAGTGCAGATAGTTCAAGTGAGACGGCAAAATCGGTGCGTTCACAAGATGGCGTCAACCGCCGACGACGTGCGCGCCCATGCCCACCTAGCGGAGCGCGCGTGTCTATTGCACAGGCGCATGACACTTCGTCGCCCCAGTGCTTGTTTGTTATATGTACCAAATTTTTCGAAAATGAACTTTAAATGCAATGTTGTTAAGACTTAAATTTCAATCCTACTGGTTAAGAAAGATTTAATACTTTTCTTCGTTAAAATAACAAAAAGATCATTTACCTAATTATTATTAGTGACACGACACCGTGATAAAATTTCCTGCTTATTTGTATAGTACAAATAAGCACGAAATATATATATAATATAGTACAAATAAGTCCAGTTTTGTTTTAAATCAACCCTGGTAAATAAACGTCGAGTACTTGAGTGATGAGTGTTCTATGTCCACTCAATCGACCAATCACAACCAGCGGCGCCTTGTCCGCCATTTTGTTTGATTCGTCACTTTGGCTCGAGACGTCGGAAGAATGACCACGTTACTCCATAAATTTACCATAAAACTATATAAATTGTTGTGTTTTTGGTGCTTAAACTATTCTAGACATTGACAAATCATGTCTAGAACATCTGATAAAAGTGAACATGAGCAGACGCAACCGCAAATTGAGCAGTAAGTACTTTTTCCTTTTAACTCTATTTTGTTATAAATTTGCAACAGGGTGTTGTATTTTGATGATTTTGAACATTACCGTAATACGACTGTGTTTGTTTGCCAGTGATTCTCGGTACCATATTTTGAGACCATGTCATGCTTGATAAAGTATTATCATCTCTATAATATTAAAAATGAATCGCTGAATGTGTTGCTAAGCGCAAATCTCGAAAGCAGCTGAACCAATTTCGCTAACTCTTTTTTAGAATATTACTTGAAGTAGGTTCATACGAGGATGGTTCTAACCACAGATCACTATATTAGTACTACGTACAGATGCGACAGTGGCATGGAGCCGGAAAGTTTTGCATTATGTGCGTTTGGCGCTGTTGTAGCACATGTCTTATTTTTTTTTTCTCCATAGAACTATATAGTTCATAATCTCCTTCGGTGGAGTTTGCACATATTGCAAACTCCACCGAAGTTGACGTTGACATTTTTATATCCAATTTGACAACTAGTGATGTGACAATATTTCACTAGGTATCGATTAATTAGTGATGTCCCTCATATCGATATATTTAGACGTTCCGGTATTACTTAAAAACTTAATTTTAGAGTAAAAAATAAAATAAAATAAAATACATCATTTTAACATTTTTTATTTCTATAGTCTTTTTTCTAATTTACTATATTATGTATCCTTTAAGCTATTCTCTGTGGCTCATGCAATAGGGTATTTTACTATTTAAGTAAGGAAAAGTCTAAATATGTATTTATAGGATAGTGTCAGGAAAAAGCAATCAATAAATATCTATGTCAGTTTATAACACTTTTAAATGAATTTTATAATTGGATTTAAAATATTTAACTTTTTATCTTTTTTAAAAATAAAACTTTGATATGCATTTTAGTGGTATTTATCGGCGGAATATATATATTTTTTAATTATCTGGTAGTTTAACAAGACCACTAGTAGTAACTGTAAACAGAAAAAATTACAGTAAAATTCCCTATTGTCCACTTGTAACATTCAGCTCCTGTCCTCCTAGCACGGCACGGGGATCACGAGTTTTCTCCGTTTTTTCTCTTTCGTGCCCGAACAATTCATATCTGCTGTCGCGTTCTAACCCACTGGGACTTCATTTTCCCTGCTTACTGTGCTACCGGGGCAGGTGAACCGTTCACACTATCGAACAAATTAAATGAAAAATTCAACAATATCTGCCGTATAAGCTATTGTGTCATTGACTGTATCTTCATTGTTGCTGTTTAGCATATCTAAAACATTGATATATAGAAAAGGGGAGATGAGGTACTTACTTCTCGAAAATGGCTAGGTCAAATATGGTCTCATTAGGTCCACATACGTCAGTAAACTAAGGTTGTACGAACGAATAATATTGTTGTCTCGGTCGCACTTCGGTCTTAGGTACGTCTTTCTATCTTTGTTGTTCATTATTCATGTGACTGTGTAAACTGCACGAGCCATTTGTTGAGTAAGCGCTGAGAGAACGTACCCTATCTCAGCTTTTCTTACATCAAAGTTCTGAAAGAATAAAGATTTTTAATACTGTGCTAGGTTTTAGGTATTTTTTTTGTAAATTTTTAACCCTGTATTGTTAATTCGGCACCACATTATCATATTAATATAATGAATGTAAAAAGCAATTGATGGATGTTTGTTTGACTCAATCGTGCCAGTACGGCCGAATGGATTATGATGAAATTTGGCAAGTACAGACCATAGGACCTGGAATAATACATAGCCTACATCCTAATACATACTACGAATATTATTAATGTGAAAGTGTGTCTGTCCATTACCTTTTTAGTTGTCCAGTTTAAACAGATGAACCGATTTAGATAAAATTTGGTGTAGAAATAGTTTGAGTCCCAGGAAAGGACATAGGATAGATTTATCCCAGAACTCATTCTTTGAGGGGGGAAAGTGTGTAGGGAATCAATAACCACTGAACCGAATTGAGCTGAAATTTGGTATGTAGCTAGCTAAGACCCTGGAATAACACATAAGGGTACCTACTTGTAATCCCGATATTCCGACGGGAACAAAGACTACGCGGGTGAAACCACGGGACACAGGTGGTTTTCACTAAATCCGAGCTGCTTTTTAACAGCTGCTCCTTGCTCCTGCTTCTTGGAAAATGAAGGAGCAGGGCATTAGTAGGTACTAGGCACTAAGGCACATGCAAAAACTTCTGATTTTATCGTCCTTTGGCACCAAAAACGGTGTGTCTGGCGATGTAACGCTTGTTGCATCGCCAGAATCGCCACCACCAACACACACAACACTTTAGAGTCGCCATGGCAAAGTAAGGTGTAGAAACTCTGGCTAGAGTCCGGAAGTATTCCAATAATGTAGAGAAATTGGCTTTGCTGATCAGGGACCTACAATTCAAGCAAAAAAGTAATAAGCAAATAAGCGAGGATTGAGGTTATCACAGGATTCAAACTAACACTTGAAATGAAATGACGTTTGACGTTATTGTAGTGTGGCAGTGGCAGCCATGACATGGCTCATGACAGTGCACAGTAGCGACAAACGGAACATTAGGAAACAAGCTGTCTCAGCCGTGGTTCTAACGGAGGAACATTTTAAAAATTTCGAATTTCGAAAAGTCGTAGAACAAAAGTTGTACACTTAGACGTCTAGAACACCCTCCTTTCGTATTAAAACCCCTTCGCTGTAACACGTTGTATACTTAAATATTATATTTATTTACATAATATACTCACCACCCAATGAGATAATTAAACAACTATTTATTCATATAATATATTTTTTGTTTCATGTAATTAAAAGGCTTGTAAAGGTCAAGAAAAAGCTTTTTGAGGATGACGACATAATTAGTGAAAAGAACAACATTGAAGATACTCCAAACAAATATAATGTGAAGATAAACAAGAAACTTTTTGAACGTCAAAAAGATACCCAAAAAACATCCATCCCTTCAAATAATAATAATTTTATAATAATTCCCTTACACATGCCCGGTGATGAAATTTTAATACCATCCATTGAACTTCTTGTTTTAAATGAACATTCTGATAGCAACAAGGATCTAAATCTAGATCCAGGTAACCTACAGATAACAGAAGAAAATAACAAGCCAAGTCGAAAAAGAAAGCGTCAACCAGAAAATTGGAAAAGGAATATTAAAAAAATAAACAGAGAAAGAGGAGAAGAGTACACCAGCGCCACAGAAAAGTGTATGCCGACTAAGTTTGTTAAGCCTGGATGTGAAAGTACTTGCAAGCTTATGTGTTCTACAAATTTTTCCTCAGACCTTAGAGAAAAAATTAAATCTGAGTTTTATAGCTTGACAGATGCTCAAATATATAAAATTACAGAAAATATACAACAAAAACAAAAAAGAGTAGAACGCGAACTAAAAAAGAGAGTAGTAGGAGATCTTACACGTTCAACTATTATTTTCGTAAAGAAAATGAACTTGTTAAAGTCTGCAGAACATTTTTTTGCTCAACGTTGAGTATTTCTGCGCGTCGGATTCATTATTTTCATTCAAAAATGGAAAAAAGTAATACTCTTCTGACTCCTACACCGGAAAAAGGGAAATACGTCAAAAAAGAAACACCTCCGGAAAAAGTAAACGAAGTGATAGATCACATTAAATCTTTCCCAACAGTAGAATCGCATTACTGTAGATCATCTAGTATGCGCCAATATTTACAGCCGGGGCTAAGCGTCGCAAAAATGTACCCCTTATATCTGGAAAAGTCTAAAGATCCTGTTAAGGAAAACATTTACCGTAAGATATTCTGCGAACGATTTAATCTCGGCTTTCATTGCCCAAAAAAGGATGTATGTGACATTTGCTCCGAGTTCAAAACTCAAAAAAACCCCAGTAGTGATATTATAGAAAAACAAGAACAACACTTACAGAGAAAAAAAGAGGGCGATGACGAAAGAAATAAAGACCGAAATCTAAAACACAAAGAAAACAATGACACAGCCGTTGTTACTTTTGATTTGGAGAACATTTTTACACTACCTAAAGCAAATATATCATGCTTTTTCTACACAAGCAAATTAACAGTGTATAATTTAACAGCGCACTGCGATATTAATAAAAGTGCAGTAAACGCTTTGTGGGACGAGACTAGAAACGGAAGAAGTGGTGACGATATAGCCAGCGCATTAGTTAAAATTTTAAGGCCTTACCAGATACTGTAACAAAACTGATTCTATGGTCAGATTCGTGCGTCTCACAAAACCGAAACTCACATATGAGTACCGCGCTCATCAATTTTTTAAAGTCGTGTGATTCAAAAAATTTAAGAAAAATAACCCAAAAATATTCTGAACCTGGGCATGGCAACGTCCAAGAGGTGGATTCCGTTCACAGTTAATTGAAAGAAACTTAAGAAATCAGGAAATATATAGTCCATTATCTTTGATTAAAGCCCTACTAAAAATTAAATCAAACGTTTTGAAATTGTTTTTTATTCAAATGCAGGATGCAGATTTCTTGTCATTTCAATTAGAAGCCAGAAAATTTGGTTTTCATCAGATACCTTACAAACGGGTCAAGTCAATAACCTATTCAAAAGAAGAGTGGTATATTATAAAATATCAAACTTCATTTTCCGGACCGAAAGAAACAATAGACATAAGAAAAAATAATATTAGTATTTTGAGTGAAATTATCATGAAAGAGGCAAATAAAACATTGACACAAAAGAAAATTGACGACATTCGAAGTATGTACAAATATATGCCGGTAGAAGATAAAATATTTATGGAGGCTCTACTCAAGAAATCTGTTCGACAGAAAGAAGAAAAAGAAAATCGTGATGTCAATATATCTACCGATGTAAAAGAATTAAAAAAAGTGAAAAGGTAAAGAAGACAAGCAATGAAAAAATTAAAAATAAAGGAAATAAAAACGAGAAGAAAACACTTAATGCAGGAAATAAAACTAAAGGAAAGAAAAATGAGAAAGAGTCACACACAGAAGTAAATGAAATGAAAGGAGGTAAAAACGAGAAGAAACAATTACAAGAAATAAAACCAAAGGAGAGAAAAATAAGAAAGAGACACACAGAAGTAAATGAAATGAAAGGAGACAAAGAGAAAACAACACTAAATGCGGGAAGGGAAAACTGAAAAGAAACCTAATAAAGACGAGACAGTAAAAAAATAAGTTAAACCTATTTCAGTTACATAATATAGTTTTGTCTTCTTTCAAACTCAAACCATGCGAAAAAAAAAATTAATTTAATTTATCATAAAACACTCTGTATATGCATCTGGGACATAGAACAAATAAGCTCGCAAAAATGGAGCAGTCACTTTGTCCTATCTTTAATGAGGCTATGTTCTAAATCCACAAGCACAATTAAATTTGTGCATGTTTGTTCTATCTCCTTAAAAAACCTGTAAAATAATGCATATTTCAATAACATCATAAAGTAAAAGTTATAACTGTCTATTCATAGGTCACTCATGTAATAGGAAAAACCTCCAAATGTAGAAATTAAAAGCTTATAAAAGAATTAGAGCAATAATAATTCTCCTGTAAATTTAAGCAAATGGTATATAGAACAAAAAAGCACTAAGGCGACGACTTACCACCTCCGTGTGCGGATGCACCCATTCTACCCGGACGATCCAGAGATCTGGTTCGCCCAGATCGAGGGGCACTTCGCGAACGCTGACGTGACATCTGACGTCACGAAATTCAATTACGTTATTGGACACCTGGATCCGCAGTACGCCAAGGAGGTCAAAGACATTATCGTCACGCCAACGGAGACCAACAGATACGAGAAGCTTAAAATGCGAGCTCATAGTGTTTCTCAGCTTCCAAAGGCAAGAAGGTGTCACGAGTCACCGACGGGGTCGTACGACGCACCGCCGACTTGCCAGGCGATGTATTTATTGATTTAAAAATATATAACAGTAAGGACATACAGTCCGTTCAGCCCAAGGACCGACGGGAACGGGCGCTTTTAACCCCTAAATATCAGGGCGGAACGAACTGTCCTGAATTAAAAATTATTAAAAACTTCCTTAAACTGTGCAAGGCATAGTTCACCAGTGAGGGCACCTTTTTTGCTAACAAAAAACTATAATTTTTGTATACTTTTTTTTATAATATTCATTTTTTTGTTAAATGTATCCTTCTAAAACCAGTTTAAATAGGAAAAATAATTATCGCTATTTCTTAACAATTAGGTTTATCAATTACTACATTCAATAGCAGTTACTAAATAAGTGAATAATGGCAAAAACAACAGTAGTGTACAGTTTGCGATTTATCTATTAAAAGTAGAGCATTCTAGCCATTTAAGGACTAATATCCATAAGAATAATAGTTCAATTGAAATAGGTGAGGGCATTGAGAAAATAAGTAGTGCATTTCGAAGCCGAATAGCATCTTACAGAGTACGTGCACTGGGTATTGGGTATTGTAATTCGGTTGGGCTTCATTTGGACTCAAAACATTTTCATGTCTCATGAAACTTTAAGAATTGTACTCTTGGTACCCGTTTTAACAATTGCTAGATATACATATTTAGGTTAGTACAATGTTTTAGAATATATGTACACATTAAAAAACCGTAAACCATCTTCATGTAAGAGTGAGCAAGCACTAGATTTGTTTTGCCACAATTATATGGATCACAAATAATACACCGAATAGTGTTTGGTAGAAGATTTCCATGTCGTCTTTTGTCATCATTACGTAATGTCACACAAACTTCATCAAAAATCAAAGTTTGAGGTTGTTTCACAAACAGCATGTTGAATTTGCAAATGCTTCCGATGAAATGAACCGATTTTAGATTTTTGTAAAATATATACCGATATCGTGAACGTATCAACGGAACGAAATAATTTTACTTGCTCATACCATGAATCCGGTGAAAAAACAGTTCGCTGTCCGGTGCACGGCTACAAACGGACTCATTCGGTTATTGGGCATTTCTGGAAAACTGTTTTAAACGGATCGAGCGACGAGATCCGGAAGGCTCAAAAGTATTATGGTCACGTTGATTACGGCCTTGATGTAAACACTGACACTTCGGGCGAAGCCAGCCAATCTTTGGTGTTATTGGTAACTGCCGTAAATGGAGCTTGGAAATTGCCAATTGGATACTTCCTTATTATATCCTTAACGGGTGAAAAGAACGCAGTGCTTATACAAACAGCAGTGAAACTCTGTCAGGATGTTGGGGTAAAAGTAGTTAGTGTCACTTGTGATGGTCTGGCTGGGAACTTGAGTATATTTTCAACTTTGGGTTGCAACGTTCTGCGGGACCAAACAAAAACCCATTTTGCAGTCGAAGACATACCAATTCATGTTTTTATAGACCCATGTCATGCTATTAAACTAGTGAGGAACGCATTTGGCGAATTGAGGGTCTTTATTGACTCAACTGGTCGTGAAATAAATTTTAAATATTTGGAACTACTTCTGCTTGTACAGGAATCAAAAGGTCTTCATCTGGCAACCAAAATAGGTAAAGCCCACATTTTTTCCAGAAGCAAAAAATGAAAGTCAGGCTGGCTACGCAGCTTTTTAGTAGCTCGATGGCAGATGCCCTAGATTTCTGTCGAAATATATTAAAACTGGAAGAATTCGAAGACTGCAGTGGCACAGTTAATTTCATTTATATAATGAACGATGTTTTCGACGTCCTTAACAGTCACTCGGTGCGTCCACCAGAATGGAAGAAGGCTATGTGTCCCCAAAATATAGGATTTATAAATAAGAGTATTATTTGAAAGTGCAAAATATTACATCTACAGTTTAAAGCTTCCTACTGGGGAGTTGTTGGTAGAATCCAGACGGAAACCGGATTTATTGGTTTGATTATTAATATGAGAAGTGCATTAGTACTATATGAGCACTTGTTCGAGGAAATACATATATTAAAGTATGTTCCACTATATAAAATGCGCCAGGATCATTTGGAGCTTTTTTTCTCGGCTGTGCGAGCAAGGGGTGGCTTCAATAATAACCCGAATGCAGTGCAATTCCGGGCGGCGTATAAAAAACTGATTATTAGAGCTAAGATCCGAGATGGTGGAGTAGGAAATTGCGTTCCGTTAGAGCAGATTAATATACTGACTTGCCCAAGCAAGAACCCAATAAATTCGATTAATGAACTGACGCAAAGGAAGCATTTTATTGAAATTTCGGAAGATGATAGTGACCGCGCACGTTACAGCTCAAGTTAGAGTGGTCCACGCGTAAAACCAACACTGACCAACGAAACTTGACCGCAATGCCGGCAACCGCGTCGCGTGCGGCTGGTTTTTAGGTTAAAATAAACCTTTATTTTAACCTAAAAACCAGCCGAGTTCAGTGAAAACTTACCTAATGATTCATCAATTAATGATCAAATGCGAGCTTGCAAATGCTTTCAATATGCGAGCACTTTGTACAACGCGGTCACATTAACTCGACGCATCGCTGGAATGCGGGTCCCCGCCTGCTTCCCCTCGCTTTCCCTTTTCTCGCCCGGTAAGTGTCAGTACGGTCCGCCTCTTTGTTACCGATACACGCGTCGATATTTTGGCTAATTTTCTTGCTAAATTTGGCTTATTTTCTGTTTTTGTTATATAGTCTTTGTTTTGATTATTGTTTTGTTAAGTTTTTTGTTACTGTTGATTGTTGAATATTAACTGTTGAACTGTGTTCAAACCAGAATAACATGGGGAAAGTTATACACAGTGAAGGGAGAGATCTCGTGTTAAAAGTGCTACAGTTCTTCGAGAATGAGAAGAAAAATAAACGTTTTTCCATACCGGTGGATCAGGTTGAAAAACGTACCTGTGCTGCAACTGGAATATCAAGAAGTACTCTTACTCGGATAAAAAAAGAGGCTAAAATGGCATGTGTATCATCGCCGCGTACTTCTCCCGACACTAGTCCAAGAGCTAGTTCGAGCAGTATGAGTAACGATACTAGCAGTACTCCAAATACTAGCTGGGAAGTAAAATTTTCCACACCAGGTAAAAAGCGCAAATCATCAAAGAAAAAAATTGTGGTTGATAATTTTGACATTTGCGCAATACGCAATATTGTAAACAGTTTTTACACTGTGATAAAAGAAGTCCCCACCCTAAAGAAAATCTTGGCAGCTGCTAAGAGAGACCTGAATTTCCAAGGTGGAAGAACTTACCTCAGAAACATTTTGGTAAATCAGTTGGGCTACAGATTTAAAAAGTGTAAAAGTACGCGTACGGTGCTGGTTCAAAAGCCCGACATCGCCGCATGGAGAGAACGCTACTTGCGCAGAATGAAAGAAAACAATGACATTGGCGCAGATAAAAAACTGGTTACCTACCTGGATGAAACGTGGATCCATTCACACTATACTGTTAGTAAATGCTGGCAAAACAGTACCGACAGCAGCGTGAAAAAAAATTTTAACCCCGGTCAACGGTGGATTCTCGTACATGCCGGAGGAGAAAACGGATTTATTCCAGGTGCCGACTTATTATATAAGTGTAAAAGCAAAACTGGCGATTATCACCACGAAATGAATACAGACAATTTTGTAAAATGGCTTAATGAAAAGCTGATACCAAATTTACCGCCAAATGGAATAGTTGTCATTGATAATGCGCCTTACCATTCAACACAATCGGTGAAGCAGCCCACGAGTACTTCTTTAAAAGGGGAAATGCAACAATGGCTGCGTGAAAACAATATACCATTTGAAGAAAATATGAGAAAAAGAGAATTGTATCCAATAATAAAAAAGGCAAAGCAGCCGAAAAGATATATTGTGGATGAATTATTAAGACGACATGGCCATGAAGTTGTACGTTTGCCACCCTATCATTGCGACTTGAACCCCATAGAATATATATGGAATTTAATCAAACAAAGGGTGGCATACAAGAATGTGGATCAACACGAAAAAGATATTGAGAGACTAACAAAAGATGCAATCAACTCAATTACAGTATCAGATTGGAAGAAGGAGGTCAATCATGTCGAAAGGCTGCAACAAGAATACTGGGAAAAAGATGGCCTGACTGACGACTTCGTACGAGAACTGGTCATCAATTTAGGAGGAGAGGAGACATCAGATAGCAGCAGTGAAAGTGAGAGCGAGAGTGAAGGCGACGTCAGTTTTAATGAAAACTTTCAATCCATTGTTTATAGCGATGATGACTAAAAGATAATCGATTAATCAACTACATTCCTGTCGAAAAATGCCAAATAAATAAATATTGATTGGGTAGCCATACAACAAATGTGTTTTTCCTATTTTTATGCTCAATATTAACAATGGTAACCTTAAATTTTTACAGAATATTTAGTTGTTTAATACCTTTCAAAATAAATAAATATTTTTTATTCATTTACCAACCTTAATTTTTAAGGAATTTTTACTCAATCTTAATAAACAGGTAGAAACTTATAACGCAGGCTTTTTTTTGCACACCGTACTTGAGCGCCAAAATGACGTCACATGGCCAAGCGTCTAGTTAATGTGACCGCGTTGTATATTATCTTATAATAAATTATTATATCGTCAGGAGGGCTACATAGGTAGTACTAGGCAAGATACCTATTTTAACAATCAAAAGTAGACAAGTGGGTAGGTTAACCCTTCAGCGTCCATTGACATCATAAGCTGTCGATTTTGAAATGACAGATAAAACCGTTGACATCATATGATGACCGTATTTTTTCTTCGACTTTTTCCTTATTATAACTATGGAAATAATGTTCATTTCTGTTTGGCGTCTATTTCATTCAACTGGCAACATGTTTAGCCATAGACTCAAATGAGTTCTGCCAACTGTTTTCTACGAAAATATTTTACATTTATTTGTCAAAGTCATTCACTTGCGCGTCGTATTGTTTTGTACAATACGACGAACGGTCGAAGACGGTCGAAGTTCTTTTTATTGTGAAAAAAAGTGTTTTTTTTGCAGAAAAACGGGTAAGTGTTGTTAATTACCTACTCTTTAAAGTGGTTTTGAACGATATAAAAGTTACAGTGCTTTTTTGGTTTTTTAGTATTTATAAGATCGGTCTCAAACAAAGAGCTATACAAAAGTAAATAAACATAGGAATGTTTTGGTTCTTGTTTCATATTTTCGTCTCTTTCATTAGCTCTCCAGAACAGTTACTCGATCCACCTATAACAAAAACAAACGGTCGTCAGAGCCATTCAAAGTGGGTCAAGTACCGCGCGGCGCGATGGCGCAATATGTCGCGGATCCGTAGGGAATTGTGTTTCCCGCGCACGGATTCTGAAGGGTTAAGTAGGTCAAATGTGGCAAGGATAAGCAGAGAAGAAGAAGGATAAATTTATTATTTATTTCTCTCACAATATGTTTCGTTCTTAAGCTCAAGGTGTTACAGTTATTTGGAAAATACGTATAATGTTAGAACTATCTTGTGGGAGCCTGGTGCCTGTTGTAGGTTTCTGAAAAACCTGAAAAAATATTATTATTAACAAATACAGTTTTTGGGCCTATTGTATCAAGTCTTTTTACGGCTGTCATCCACTTTTTCCTCAATCAGGTGTTTTAACTGTTGAATTGAAGCACTGAGGCACAATACAGTATTTATTTGCTATTTCTACCACAGAGAACTTAATAATTTTGATTTTTACTGCGCACCGGCGTGCAAACGAGAGCGCGACTACTGCTCGAGCGGCTTCACTGCAGAGCTTCCTATGGACTTCATGGGCTCAACAAATAAAATGGATGAAGATATCTTCTAAAAAGAAAAAGGGTTGCCTAAATTCTTAAAATGGGCAAGAGAGTTGAGTAGTCTATCACCGCTCTCAGTTACTTCAGCAGAATCAAGCTTAAAAAAAAGAAGAAGTTACTTCAACCACTGAAGCCAAAATGATCAAGACATGCGACTGTCCTGTTCGACCGAAACGTCCTCGTATCGATGGTGATACCTCGTGAAATTGACGATATAAATCCCAAGGACCCTAGAGTAGAACTGCTATATTCCAATAAACCATATTCAAATATATTCTATGGACTGTTATTTAAGCTCCGACAACACAAAAAAGGTGTCAAAATATGCAATAAATGTTAATTTGCAACCAAGATTTACAAGTGATTATGAATTTCGGCAAGCGAGATTTACAAGTGATTATGAACTCGGTAAGGCCAATTATAATTAAATGATAGTATTGTTTACGACTTTTGCATATAAAAATTGATTAGTTATTAATAAATAACATAGTTTGAATATAGATCCCTTCAAAACTGCTCATTTAAGCATATGTATTTTTATTTAAATCTTATTCTAATTTCTTCTGAGTACTACCTACTTAGTATTTCGGTAAAATATACTCGTATGCCCATAAAAACTTAATTCGATTGCGCGTACAAAACAATGAATTTTTGCTACTTTCAGGGTATTCAAGGATAATAATATCATATTTGTGTCGGATTATGAAGATGTTTCGCAAGTAACCAAGAAATAAATCACAATCAAAGAAGCCAGCCATAAAAAGGACCCCGACACCTTCAAGTTCGAAAAAAATATTTGCAAGCGACTCGGAGTTTGACTTCACGCTAACGTCCAAGAAGCGAAAGACATTCGCTTTTCCAGATTCCGACGTAAGTTGATGGAAAATATAATTGTTCTTGTCCCCCTACATTTTAAATTGTCGAAATAATTCGATACAGGTACTATAGGTATAGGTACGCAGGTATGAATACCTAAGGTATAGGAGACACTTCGCCTTGTATGCTATTCTATATAAATACTTCTAAAGATAACTTGCAGAACAATAATAGTATTATTATGAGCCATGTTTATATGTATCACAACATTATTAATTTATTTTTACTTACATAACAAGACGAGTTGGTGCCGACTGCAAAGAAGCCCCTTCGAGCGGCTCCTTTAAGAAGTTTCTTGTCGCGAAGAATTGGCGACGGATATACCTTGCGGGGGGACCCAACCAGATTTATATTGAGTGTATAAAACACCAAAGAAATAGAGAGCTGGCGGCAGACATCCTTGTCTGCCGACAGCTGGAAACGTCGTATTGTCGTATAAAAGCGCGCTTAATGACAAAGAGCCTTAATGGAAAGCACTGTCGAACACAAAGAAAGACAAGAAAAGACTTGCGAATATATGTATAAACTAGTTATAGCAATAGATGTTTTGACTTAACTATTATAAGTATTTTAGTTTTGCTAGATAAAGATATTTTTTTATTTTACATTTTAATCGTGTGATTTCTATTGAAGACTTACGAAAATTCAAAACATAAAAGCAAAAAGTGAAAAATAGAATTTTTTGATGTAAGGGGTGACCCAAATAAAGCCTATGTCCTTATAAGGCCTATTTTTTAAATTTCCCGCTTCTCGATTTCAAATGGCCGCTAATGTTTGTAGAAGTGTGCGTGTACATTAACTAACGCACACACGCACAGTAAGCAGCCCGTGCCGCGAACATGTTAGAACCTGCAGTCGAAAACAATCACGACGCGAAGCGCACGCTTGTTTTTATAAAATTCTGGCAGAATAAACAGTAAGTATTTTTATTTTTATTCGTACATTGTGTGCTAGGTTTTGTCTATAGGATTATTTATACGTTTAGCCATCTACTTACATAAGTGAAAACGCTGTAAAATCGGTGTATTACATTTAATTGTTGTTTTGTTTACCCATGTGCTATGTCCTAATAAGGCCTATTAAAAATATGTATAGGCCTTATAACGGCACAGGTACAGGCCTTATTAGGACAATGTTTTATTTGAGTTAGAAAAGTATCACAGTAAAATAGTAAACTCTTGTTTTCAGTAACATCATGGAAAGCGGATCACCAGCTTCTACCACAAGGAAAAGAAGGGCTCAATGGACTTCGCAACAGATGGAAAACGCTGTAAAAATGGTAGAAAGGGGAATATTATCTACATATGCTGCTGCAGCCAGATATAATATCCCAAGAAGAACCCTACGCAACCATCTAAAGAGTGGTTCGACTACACGAAAGCTAGGTCGGTCGGCTATATTGACTGCAGAACATGAAGCTGGACTTGTCAGAAGAATCATACGTTTGGCTGATGTTGGAGTGCCGATGACTTCAAAAATGTTGCGCATACAGGCTTTTTCATTCTGTAAAATTAAGAAAATTCCTAACACTTTTAATGATGCTAAAAATGCTGCGGGGAAGAAATGGTTGAGGTTATTTCTCAAACGACACCCTGAGTTAGCACGTCGTAAAGCACAGATGATGAATCCAGCTCGTGCTCAAAAATTAAATAAAGATATTGTTGGCGATCACTTTTCCAAATACAAAAGCGTGCTAGATAGACTGGGAATTGAACATAAACCTGAAAGCATTTACAACATCGATGAAAAAAATTGCCGCATATCTTTGCACCATCAGCAGGAAGTTCTGACAGCCAGAGGGAGAAAGAGGGTTCATCAAATAGCGAATGAGCATGCTGAAAGTGTGACTGTGGTAGGCTGCGGAAACGCTATAGGATCAGCTATTCCGCCAATGATACTGTTTAAAGGCAAGAGATTAAAGCCGGAATTCCAAGATAATTTACCTCCAGGCTCTCTGGTGAAGATGACGCCAAAAGGAAGTATGACGACAGAGACTTTCATAGAGTTTATAAATCATTTGAATAAATACAGAACATCAGGGCCATGTCTCCTCATATTTGATGGTGCAAAATGCCACCTGGACTTTACTATTGTCGAGGAAGCTGAGAAATGTGGCATTACTTTATATTGTCTTCCGTCAAATACGACGCATGAATTACAACCCATGGATAAATCTGTTTATCGTTCTTTTGAGCATCATTGGGACCAAGAGTTGATTAAATACGTCAGTCAGCATCCCGAACGATCCCTTAACAAGACTAGCTTCAATGTAATTCTGTCACAGGTATGGCCGAAATGTATGACAATTTCTAATATCACGAATGGGTTTCGCGCTACAGGGTTGTATCCATATAACCCAGATGCTATTTCTGAAGAGGCGTTTGCGCCCTCTGCGTTGTCAGAACTCCCAGTTCCTTCAAACAGGGAGAATATTGCTGTCTTCTCTGATGCATTGAGGGAACAGGCGACTTCAACTGGAAATGTGGAAGATTCAGATGGGTCAGGCACAGACACTGAGAATTTGCCACTGTCCTTGCTCTCAAAAAACAAATCTCCGAATTCTGGAACTCCAAATAAGATAAACAAACAGTCAACCACGTGTGAGGTTCATGATTTTTTACCCACACCTAAATTTAAAGTTAAACCGACTTTGCCACGTAAGAAGTCTTTAAATTACAGGGCTCAAGAAGTAACAAAAGATTTGTTTGGTGACAATGCTACGAATTCCACATCACAAATTACTGTACCATCGTCAAGAAAAGAAGATGTTCCTGGTACTTCTTCCATGATGAAGATAAACACAAAGTCACCAAAAGTAGCAGTTACTGGCTGTACATCTGCACAACCTGCAGTGACTGCTACGCGACACCGAACCTCAGTAAAGACTGTTTCTTTGATCGCAGATAAGCTTACGGGATCTAAACCAAAACGTCGCGATAACAAATCTTCTTCATCATCTTGGTACTGTCCAGCTTGTAATGAAGATAGAGTTGATGATATGCGACAATGTCTTACTTGTGACGTTTGGTATCATGAGCTGTGTGTTGGACTCACACCCGCTGAGAAAATATTTTACTGTTCAGGAGATTGTTTAAAAAAAAAGATGAAAAAGGCTGATTAATATACATAGAGAAATTCGTGAAGTCTGATCTAGATTGACCAAATATGATTAAGAGGATCTCATTACATTTAATATAAGTATTGAAAACTTTTTGTATTAATCAAGAAGTTGAATGCTTACTTGTTTTTATTAAGGCTTTATTAAGACACAGGGTTCCCAATAAGGCCAAAGTGACATTTTTGTTATTTGTGTTCACAGAAGTGTGATTTTTGTTTCTAAAGCAATTTTGTTTCATTTATTACAAAGTTTAATAAATATATATAAGTATTTCAAATTAACAGTGCATTTTTATTATAAACCTGCTAGTTAAGAAATAAAAAAAATAAGGTAGGCCTTATTTGGTAACCCTACCTTAATAATATTGTAACGCGCCAACCACAGCTGGACCCGCCAGCTCTCGCGCAGACCGGCCGATCCTACGAGGACCCCCCTTCTCGCCGCGCACCACAGCGTCTGGTGCCTATATAAGCGCATCCTGCCCTTTCAAAGGCAGTTCTCCCCTCCGTAGACGCCCTCGCAACGTTCTGTACGACGGCGATAGAATCGTCCGGGATTCTATCGCCGCCGTCACATCGGTGGTGCTAGGCTCGCCCAATCCTACTAATAATATATGCAACAATCGCTCCGTTCCACCAACTCACACAATCACGACACCGACCTCGCCGGCGAGGTCGAAGATCTCTCAGATCCTTCAGATCAGTTAGTTTCTCTCCAAATAATCAAACAGATCAAACCATTTATAGGACACTATAAATGGTTTGATAGGACACTCCCCTTCTAGGGTACCAGGGCAAGTCTGACCCCTCGTATTCTGGCGACGGCCCAAGCTGAGGTTCGTACCGTCTTTTTCTTCCTGCACAGCTCTTTACGATGGAACTCGAGATGCAACGGTAGTCGAGGCATTCCTATCAACAATAAGTACCTTCAAGAAAATAGAATCGGTTACGGATGAAAATGCTATTGAGGAACTTACACTGCTATTGGTCAAAGACGCAGCATCTTGGTGGCTAGGTGTTAAAGAGAGCGTCTCCACTTGGCAAAGCGTTGTTACTCTGATGCGATCTATATTTACGCCAAAGGCCAGCAAACAACTCATATATTTTATATGAGTTGTTTGCCGAATTGCCAAAGCCAGCCCTGACCACTTCACAAAGCCTGGACTTATTGTATACCTCGCTTCACGTCAGTATTAGGGGCAGAATACCCCGAGATACAGTCGCATCTTTTGACGACTTTTTAATGAAAGCTCGACAAATAGAGGAAGTAATGACAGGACGACAGGCTACGACACAAAGACCCCGGTGTACCTTCTGCAGATATTATTGCCATCTTGAAAATTAGTGCCGAAGAAAACCAGCTGAAACCAAAAGATTCACGGCACCAACGGCACCCACTACCTCAGTAGGACCAGTACCGAACACATCCAACAAGAAGCCGATCTGATGAGATAGTCCAAAGATTACTTGTTACGGATGCGGCGAGCCTGGCGTAGTAAGGAGCAAATGCCCGAAGTGCAATAAAAGTAAGATCGGAGCAGTAGGGTGGGATTTTATTCATTGAGTCGATCTAATAACGTGAATAACGTATGATGTAATAACGTGTTGTTATTAAGATTGGGTAATAATTAAAAGATTGGGTAATAAGTAAAATATTTTAATCCAGTACTGAAAACACTCGCACAACATGATCACTCTGTGGACACGGGTTCAAACACCCTTTTACCACAATGCAAAACGAAAAACTGATGACGTTTTTAATCATAGTGAAAAATATATTAAAGGCCTGCAAATTCAAGTCCAGTCAAAAAATATTCGAACAGTAAATGGACAAAAAGTAACGGAATATAATTAGTCCTTAAAAGCAGTGACCAAAACTGGATTTTCAGAACTTCTGATATGCCAGTAAGATAGAAGAGGAGAATTGCATGGTGTTCTCAAAAATGTTGGACGCTAGCCTTCAACTTCCAGACGACGGAATGTTCTAAACTCTATAATACGGTAAATTCGCTTCTAAATATTATGTTTACATCAAATGTAGTAGTATACCAAATTAACCATTATTATGAAATAAAAATTATGTCAAATATGTTTTTATTAAACGTTACAGTATATGAAATGTATATGTAAATATATATTATATACTCGTAATTTATATATATTACACGTAATAATATATATATATATATATATATATATATATATATATATGAAATGAACGTTATATTAAGTAAAATTATATCAATTATTTATATACCAAATGGTACGCACCCCCTATACTAATATCAGGGATGTTACGGAGGTGGTTTTTATTGTTTTGGTTGTATATTTGCAATCGTAGTGAATAGTAGTTCTTTGATTCTTTGTAAAGAGTATAATATAAAGCTCTTCTTTTACTTATAATAGGTATACCTATTTTTTATGCAATAAATTGATTACATCGATACACATGCCCTCATGTTTTCATTATATTTATAGCGAAACAAAAAAGTTCTATTGCATTTAAATACGAATTTAGTATCCATTCGTATGTCATTATATAAACAACAAATAATTGTGAATAATAACTATTCGATTATAAAAATAACTATTCGAAACGTAGTGAAAGCGACCACGGGTACGTCACTGAAGATCAAATCACAATCGCGGACCAGATTGAGATGGATGCGCAAGCACTGATTTTGATACTTGAATTATTTATTTACTAAATTTAATTTGTTATTTTTCCTATGTTAATTGGATTGTTAATTGTCAATATAACAAGTATTTCCTAATAATAAGTAGATTTTATTGTAATTTTTCGAGCAATATTATTTATTTATTAATAATAATAATAAATAATGTAATATTAATATAATAATAATAATGTAATATTATAATATTAAAATAATAATAAAAGTCACCGTTGACATAAAAAAAATTTATATATTGTTTTATTATTTACTTGGTCCTTTTCACTTATAGCATAACATCGTCCACGCCGCTTGACGCAACTGATAACAGCTGACATTGCATTACGCCTGCGAACCAATCGCTGCCTCTGTTCTGTATTTAAACCAATCACAAGTCACGTGTCCTAACCTTCTAGTTTGATTAGTGTTTAAAATATACATCATTTATTTCACGGAGAACCATTTTAAAGTGACATTTTAGAGTGACATTTGTTTCTAGTTACATTTCCTGACTTATTATTATTCGTAGGTTTCGACGGAAACAACAAGTCAAGACTGCTCAAGTACCCGTCTCGTTATGTGATAGGATACTCACCAATAACTTTATCGTGCTGTCTGAATCAAACGATAATAGGACACTCCTAGGAGTAGATTTCATTCATTCAGGACGCGGGTATGGTGCTTAACTTGCCGCAACTTCTTATTCACTTCCTCGATGACCCTGGCCGGAAGTTCGAGTTAATGAACGAGGAAAAAGAGGGCACACTAGTATCTACGGTGCAGACGGAGCTTGCAGATGCTGAGTCCATGATTGCCCAGGTTATTAAAACAGCTCTGGAACCAATGCTTAGTCCGATGGACGTGACTCCATTACCACTTTTAAACTCCCCAGAGGAATGCAAAATGGCGGACTCCTATGGACCACCGCCTCTAATAGACTTTAGTACTCCTCCGCCTTCGCCCGCGGAAGAGAAATCTACACTCAGCGGCTATTCACCACGACTTGTCAGGTCACTGTTCCGGGATGCGCAATCTTCTATCAATAATGCTAAGATCGCTTTGTCTGCACACAGCGGGGCGCTGTTTGGCCCCAATATTGACATAAACAATGCTAGGATTGGCAGACGCTACTGTAGATAGTGTATTGATGCAGTACAGCTTGCAGAGGTTCTAGAACGCAACGTTGCTGTATTTGTGGGTAATGGAGAACCAGCAAGTCTGGTAGAACATGCTATAGATACCGGGAATCACAAAGCGATCGCTGTTCCACCCTATAGTATGTCTCCCCAGCGGAAGGAACTTTTACTGAATGAGGTTCAGCACATGTTGGATGAAGGTATTATCACACCTTCCACCTCTCCTTGGGCAGCACCTGTTGTGGTGGTCCTTAAGAAAAATGGTGATGTAAGGGTCTGCATCGTAATCGATCGAGCTGTCGGTAATCCGACAGCTGAACAGTATAACCGTACCTGACGCATATCCTTTGCCGAGAATAGACGATTTTCTGCATGAAGCTAAACCCACGTCTTACATGTCATCCTTGGATCTGAGAGCAGGCTACTAGCAGATTAAAGTTCGCGATCAGGATCAAGAATATACTGCTTTTGTTACGCCATTCGGCCTTCATTAATTCAACCGAATGCACCAAATTCCTCACACTAGCAGGTAACTTCGTGGTAGTAAACGGGCGTTGCACTCGTGTAATGCACGACGACAGAATCCTCGGAATAATGGGCATGTCCGGGGATTCAGTCGCTGCGGATGCATTGGAGCGGTAGGAGCTACCAAAGTTTACGTAGGTCAACGGGGTGCCCTTCGATGAGAACAAGAACATTATAATAACAACAAACGCGGGAGGCAGCTAAAGAAAAAAAAAGCAAGCATAACATTATAGAGGCATAGTGATCACTATCCTTAACATCAAAAAGCATAATCATCACAAAGAATAATGTTATTAAGCATAAAAATTTTGCGAAAGCATAATAATTTAGTCCTAAAATTATAAAATTTAATTTAGTCCTAAAATCATAAAACCCGCATAAAATTGAAAGGGCATAATTATAATAGAGCATAATTATCTGTCTGAATCGTGTAGTGTAGTGTTGGCACATGCACCGACCTTGTGACGCCTTATAAATGATAAATTATACAACATATAGACTAGCCTTTTTTACTAATTACCGTCATTGTGTGTCTGAGCGAAAAAGATTTGTGTGCAACTATAATATTAATTATTATTGATATATACGAAGAAATACTTACCAACCCACTTATTTATTATCAAATTATTCATGGTGCCGAAACCCGAACGAATCTGTGAACTTTATTGTGAAACTTACTACATATTGTCAAACCTGTGAATTACATACTACGTACGAACAAAATGACGAACGACATTCTGATGATTTAAAGTGAACTCTTTGAAAGAATAATCATGGATGAGATCAACTTCAAGAAAACTCTCAAAGAACGATCGAAAATTCCATACATCGAAACTCAACTACAAAACTTGGACGATTTATGGAAGGATTTCAGAGACGGTCCCAAAGAGCTATTGCCGTTAGATGAAATCGGTAAGACAATCTCTGAAATATTTATATATTCACTACCGATTATTATGAACGATGCGAGGAGAGATACGAGTACGCCATTTATAAATCGACGCTTTTAACAGCGATAAATTCACTATGTTTTCAACATCATCATTATTATCATCATCTAGTAGCACAGAGCATGTATCCGCGCATACAACTATGTACCTTCACTGGAAAATACGAGGAGTGGCAAAGCTTTCACGATATGTACCTTTCGCTGACTCCTCAATACAATCCTGACGTACCAAAAGTGCAAAAATTACAATACTTAAAGAGCAGTCAGTATCTCAGGTGAACCTGCAACTTTTTCAAGTTTCAATTTTCTTTTTCAACATTAAGACTTATTAAAATGAGTTGAGGAACACGATGGGCCAAGAACGCCTTAATTATCTCACTTTGATGAGTATAGAGCATGATTTGCTTAAAGTTATCTCCAAATTTGCCCATATTTAATCCAGAAAAGTTAATTTGTATGTAACAGATTTGTTTTATTTAATGTCTTAAACTTGAGAAATTTAAGCAAACCAAGGGCCTCTTAACACACTGCACCAGCACTGAAGGTGATTTATTATTAGTTAAAAATGAGACAGAAAACCATTTCGATAAGGTTTATTTAGGACCTTTGAAGTTTTGTGTTTCTAATCCCTAACGTTAATATATTAAGAAATGGAAAAGAGGAAATTATTCATAACAATGAACTAAGATAATACTTAAAAGTAAGTTATTGGAAAATCTTTTTTTTCTCTTTTTAAGAAGGGCATATAGAGTATGAGTACTAAACCTATTAGTAAGTATATGTGTATACTAATATATAGTTAATAAACGTGTACTGTTATTCAGAATAAATCCTTCTCTTATCCAAAACAGTCGTCTATCATTTGTTCTCGCCCTATAATTTTAAACTAAACTTATGTATTGTTTTAAGATAAAATTATATAATAATGAGATTATATTAATAATATTAATAATAATATTAATATTATATAATTATATTAATTATATAATATATTAAATATAATTACTCGATTTTAGGGATCCTGATATCAGACCCAGAGATCGGCACAACTATGGCTGATGATAATCATAATACCGAGGATCAACCTCAAGGGAGTTCCCGTAAAGGAAAAGGTGGCAATAGAGGCGCCAGAAGACCCAGAGGAAGAGGCCGCGGAGGCCAGAATAACAACCAAACACGTGAGAAATTCAACACGAAAAGAATGGAAGACCATCGTTTAAAGACAGGCTTACAAACGCAGATAGATAACCTTAACGACATTAAATCAGAAATATTCGCCTTTGTCTCAAACGAACAACTACAGCGTTTAACTTCAAATGTTAATAAGAAGGCTGTTATGTTACCAGTTACTTCAAGAATAATAATATCTTTATTATATTATCTTACATTATTATATTTAATACATTATTATATCATATTGTAAATAATAGTTTAGGAGTTAGCTTTATGGAAGATATATGCCAAAACAGGTTTTGTGATGATGACATTCGTAATAAAGATTGTAATAGTGAACTTAAAAATTCTCGGAATTTTTCCACGGAAAATATTGTAAATAATTTTGTAAATGATGGAAGTTGTAATGATTTTTGTAGCGGAAATGTATTAACGTGCGAGGAGGAAAGTCGCGAGAGGTCGCTTACATGCCGCGAAAATCGTCCGATTTTTAAAATCGAGATTTTAGGAGTCAGTGGCACAGGTTTAATAGACACCGCCGCGAAACATTGCATTGCGGGTCATACACTGTATGCTCTCCTTCTCCGAAAGGGGGCACCTCTTGTCTCCACGACCCGTCAAATAAAACTTGCTGATGGACACGTACGTGAAATGCAGGTCCTGACTACGACCTTAGAGGTCAAGTTAGAGCATAAAGTTATTACGATCCCTTTTATGATTTTTCCGAATTCCGATAGTAATGAGACACTTTTAGGCATCGATTTCATTACAGCTGCAGGAGTTGTAATCGATTTTCATAAAGAAACCTGGTATTTTAGCAATAATATTAGAGTGAAACACAAACTGCTTTTCGAACCTAACTCTAGGCAAATAGCCTGTTCCTCTGCAAACGTTCTCCGTGATGATGAAGGTGCACACCTCCACCCAGCGGAGCGCCGTGCACTTAGTGAAGTGCTCATCAAACACGCAGGTATATTCGAAGCAGGGGGAGGCTCGACTCCGTACGCCGAGCATTGTATAGATACAGGTAATCACCCACCTATAGCAGTGCCGCCGTACCGTCTTACGCCGGCTAAAAAGGAGTTAATGAAGCAGGAAATAGATAAAATGCTTAAAGATGATGTCATCGAGGAGTGTGAATCGGCTTGGTGTTCTCCGGCGCTAATGGTGCCGAAGTCCGATGGTAAGATTCGTTTCTGTGTTGACTATAGACGTCTCAACGCAGTCACCAAGTCCGACAACTATCCTATGCCACGCATCGATGACCTACTACAATCAACGAAGAGGAACTGCTATATGAGTACCTTGGATCTTCGTTCTGCTTATTGGCAAGTGAAGGTAAGAGAATCTGATAAAGATAAAACCGCTTTCATATCACCTCTCGGCACATACCGATTCAAGAAGATGCCGTTCGGACTTAAAAACGCTCCGGCGACCTTCCAGCGTCTAATTGACCGACTCCGTTCCTGCGCAGCACTGAAGGAGGTAACTATCCTTGCATATCTCGACGATATCTTAGTTATCTCTGAAGGGTTACACCAACACCTGCGAGACTTGGAACTGGTGTTGAAGCGTCTGGAAGAGTTCAACCTTCACGTGAATCGGGAAAAGTGCTCTTTTGCGAGAGAGAAAGTTAAATACCTTGGGCATATCATTACCCAAGATGGTATCTCCGCTGACCCTCAGAAGGTAAGCGCTGTTTTGGATATGAAAGAGCCTGCCAATCTAAAACATTTGAGAACTTTTCTCCAAACGTGTTCATGGTTCAGGAAATTTATCCCAAATTTCTCAAAAGTGGCTGAACCGCTGACACGACTTACTAGGAAAAATCAAGTTTGGACCTGGGACGCTGAACAATCCCAGGCTTTTCAGGAGCTTAAACGACTTCTCACTTCTGCACCGATACTGGTTCAGCCTGATTTTAACAGCCCTTTCATACTGCGCACAGATGCTAGCAACTTCGCGTTAGGAGCTGTCCTTCTACAAGGAGAAGGTAATCAGGAAAGGCCTATCGAATATGCGAGTCGACTATTGAACAATGCGGAGCGCAACTATTCAACAACAGAACGGGAAGCGCTCGCTGTCGTATGGGCGGTCGAACGTTTTCGATCATATCTTGATGGTTCACCGGTAGTCATCGGAAGTGATCATCAACCGCTGCGTTGGCTCCTCTCCCTAAAATCACCAACAGGTAGGTTGGTCCGTTGGGCCCTAAAACTCCAGTCCTTCGATATCAAGTTCGAATACACCCCGGGAAAGGCGAACGTTGTAGCAGATACACTCAGCAGACCAATTTGCTCGAGTGAAACTCGCAATGACTGTGGTATCTGTTCGGTCATCTGCGATCTGCCAACGAAATCTCCTAATCAGGTCAGACAGGAACAGCTCACTGATCCCGAACTGTTAAAAATCGTTAACGAACTTGAAGGTACTGATGAGGTCGCTTGTCAACGGTGGTATGAGCGTGGATACCTTATAAACCAGGGTGTCCTGTATAGGTACAACCCTGATTCTGATAGTGAATCCCCTCAACTGGTCATTCCAGCCGGTCAAGTGGTAAGTATCCTTAAGGATCTTCATGACTCTCCCTTGGCAGGTCACCCAGGAATAGACCGCACCTACCATAAGGTATCGCAACTTTATTACTTCACTGGAATGCGGAGAATCGTAACCGATTACGTCAGATCCTGCATTCATTGTAAACGCTATAAAGCGTCCAACGCAAAACCACCTGGTCTCCTTCAAACTCCGGTGATGTCTCAACGGAATGAGGTGCTCGCTATTGACCTTTTCGGGCCTTTACCACAAGGAAGCCAGGGGGAGCGTTGGGTTTTACTAATAGAAGACACAGCCACTCGGTGGGTAGAAGTGTTTGCCCTCCAAGACGCTACAGCTGAAGCGTGTGCTCGTGTCCTTATCGAAGAATACTTCTTACTATTTGGCTTACCTCGTCGAGTTATATCGGACAATGGCGTCCAATTTGTGTCTGCAGTCATGCAACAGTGCATGTCCGTACTTGGGGTAAAGCAGAATTTTGTACCTCTTTACCATCCACAGTCTAACCCTGCAGAGCGCAAAAATAGAGACCTTAAGGCTATGTTAGCATATCTGGTAGAGGAAGACCACACAACCTGGCCACAGAAGCTGCCGCTGGTTCGCTTTGCCCTCAACAGTTCCAAGTGCCGAACAACAGGTATGTCTCCAGCTTATCTAGCCTTCGCTCGAGAAATGAGGTCTCCAACTGAAGTTACACATGACCTTCGTGCCATCATGGACAAACAAAATTTTGTCCCACAAATTTCTCCTTATCTTAGACATTTCATTAACTCACTTTCTGCGATTCGCGAGCGTGCAGAAATGCAACAGGACAAAACCAAGGAATACGCCGACAAATCCCGCCGACCTGCAGAAACCTATCAGGTAGGTGATTTGGTACTGCTAAAATCCCACGTTCTCAGTAGTGCTCCGAAAAACGTTACAGCAAAATTTGCACCAAAACGTGATGGTCCGTACCAGATTTCTAGCAAAGTGAGCCCAACCACGTATGTTTTGTCCAATGTAGACAAACCCAATGATGTCCTAGGTAGATACCATATCCAAGACCTTACTGCATATAAAGTTACCGACGTTGGCCTTCTGCCTAAACCCGTTATCCCCAAGAGGAAACGTGGACGTCCAGCGGCAAGTAATGGTGTCCTAGTCCAGGAGCGAGGACGTTCACCTGGACTAGAGGGGGAGTGTATAGTAAACCGTTCGGTGTTGCCACCGCGCACTACTCGCGGCCGTCCTCCCGCTCGTCTTTTGGATTAGATTATCTGTGGTAGGAAAATGGCGTAACTCGCGTGTGCTCGAATTCCACGACTGTGAATTCTTTTTAATTTAAATTGTGAAGATATTATTAAACACCTGATAAGATCTCTCCTGTATATTTTATATGAGTGCACCCCACCTCATATACTTTTTAAAAATATTTGATTCTTTGAAACATATTAAAAGTAAAATTGTCGAAGCTACGAATATGTTGCTCAGTCACTCGGACAGGGCCACTGTGGATTTAAACCAGATAAAACAAACTACAATAACTCTAGTAAACTAGTGTCTCATACCGAATACCGTTTAATGTTGGAAATGTGCTCTGATTTCAAATGATTGAACTATTTGATTGAAAATTATTAACTAATATTAAATGTAAAATATTGTTTAGGTTTGTTGCTTTCCATCAACGATGCTTAACTTATTTACTTACTTGTGGCATATGCCACAAGGATGTAAAAATATTTAAATAAGACGATGAGTGCTGAAAAACAGCGCTGTGCACGGTTAGCCGAGCGCAGCACATGCTGAGCACAAGCCAATTGCTACAACCACTGTAAAGTATATTATGTTCTAACAGATTGTAATATCGTATTAAGGTTGGGTAATAAACAAATTTTTCTTTCTTTCCTTCTTTCTTTATTTTTCTGTTCACGGGTAGGGAACCTCAACGTCAACGTCAAAAGACCTCAGGCGTATTGCACATGTAAAGAGGAAGACCTTAAAAACTCCATGGAATCCATTAAAATTGGGGCATAGAGAAGCTTGCCGGTTTTATGGTGTACTACAATTTGCCACAGTAAACGATCGTCTCAGTGGTTGGCGCCGCCAACTTGGCGGTTGACAAAAAACCGAAAGTAGGTACAGAGTCCAGACCTAGTCTTAGGTGAACAAGGCGAGGAAAAGCTAAAGAAATGGATTCTTGATATATAAAATGCGAATTTCCTTTAATTAAATAAGATCTGCTAGAAAGCGTCTCAAAAGTTATTGCAAAATCTGGCACAAAAACACCGTTTGAAAATGGAATCAGACATTCTTAGTGTCCGGAAGGCATCCGGAAATCAACATTCGAGACCCAGAAGGAATCAATAATTCAAGAGCAGTTTTCCTTTTACTTGTTTTTATGACAAGACGAGCAAATCATGTGCCTTATTATGGTAAGCATCATGATTGCCCATATCAGACACAGTGCCACCCAGTGTTTTAAAATTCAAAAATGCTGCACGATATATCGCACGCCCAATACAACACTTTTGAGTTAGGTCAACATTAACTTAATTGCATTTTTGAATCCGCAAGACTTTACTTGGCTGAAAGATGGGGCTTTAAAGCCGATTCCGACGCGGTGATTGCGTCCACCGCGTTATATCAGCATGCTTACTTGTGTAAAATAAACTATGTACCGAATTAGTCATAGCCGACTCTTACCGCGAGTACCTGTAAATCACAATGGAAAGCCAGGCGGCGTTCGAGTCTACCAGCGGAGCGCCGGTACGCCGTACTGAACTACCTCCCACGAAGGAGTACTCGCGGAGTAAATATACTCTGGCAGTGGTCAGTGTTAGCGGGAGTGACGAATTTCGACTAGGCGTGAGCTGTCTGCTCGGAGTGCGATCACCCCGTGGCAACATAAGGGAATGTCAGAAGACTTTCATCGGAATCACAAGTGTAACAGTACAAAATAAATATAATAAAATATACGTTAATAAAATATATGTACGTTGTTTGGTAGGGATGTTTTTTTTTAACCCCTTTAGGTGCCGACTGCCGACGACTCGTTTTCTCAGCTAAAACCCTTTGTTAATCTTTAAGCTGTAAGACGTTATTTGGTAATCTTTACTTCCCTGCAGACCAGATGTTGTCCTATTGTTCTATAACCACGAAGTACTCGGCACCCGGTCAGTGGTTAGTCGCTCCGGTGCATCAATATAGGCAACATGTACCTAACCGAGACGCGCGCGTAATGTCGCATCACTTTAAGATTGTGATTTAGTACATAACTTAGATAACAGAAGTGATTACCGTGTAAGATGTTATTTGTATATGTCAAGTGAAGAAATAAGTGCACTGTCGGTTTCTCGTAACCCTTATAAATTTCTTGTTTTAAATAAACGTGTGGACTACGTAAATGACCAGACCACTGAAAAAAACCAGGACTAAGAATCTTTAAAGGCAATTTCACTATGGATCTAAAGTTGCTGCTCCAGATATGACTGAAGATGTGTATAGGAATGCATCTGCTGATTTCATGTCCTACCTAACGACATAATCAGTGGACGATCGCAACGGAGTACAAGAAAGGATTACTCAGCAACGAGAAAGTACTGAGTTGCTCCAGATAAGGAGATTACTCATTACAGCGTCTAATTTTGGTGCTATTATAAAACGTCGATAGAAATAATTTTGGCAATTGTGGCAATAATTTTGGGTGGCAAAACATGAAACAATAAGGAAGACTGTAAGTAACCGGCAGTCCTATCACATTAAGGAGTTTTTATACAGACAACCTGATGATGGTATGCAATAGATATTTAAATTATAGATATTATAACACAGGATACGACATTTTACTCGTATAATATAAGGTATATCATGCAATTGTTATATGTGTATTGCCAAATATTGTTTGAAATCTTCTTCGAAAACTGTAGTCAAACAGTAATATTCTTATAAATATTAATATTCTTACTACCAAAGTTAGTCCTATTTGATAATTAACAATATAAGTCGGAAAAGTGTCTTGCATGGGAAAGTCCTTGAATTTATTTTGTAACGTTATAAAAAATTTAGATGGAGAGCTAAGTAGCAAAGTTGCGATGTGAGTAAGTATAAGTATGTAAAAGTTGAACGTTACTATGTGTGGGTGTAAAAAGAACTCGGATAGTGATCAGTCGGCAGGGCCCCCGGACCTTTGGGAGTAAGGGCCGTGCCTTTGATACACCTGGTGCCGGCCTAGTCGGTGGGTAAGGATTGCCAATTAAAAAAAAGCAAGACTGATGGTTACAATATAAATTTAATTCTCAATAAACAATGGTCAATAATAAAATATTAAAATTAGCGAGGGATCTTAACTTCTTATATACTAACAAATACCTTAAAATGAAGCTAATGATAAGGGGGACGCAACACACGAGGGGCCCCGTCCTAAAGTTACGGGGGCCCGTCCTGTAAATCGGGGCCCAACTATCTAGGAACGCTAGAGCGCCAAGATTAATAAAAATAACTTGTTTCTGAACAGGGTACGAGCCTAGATGTAGATATCTGGGCCTCGACTACAGGATCGGTGTACGCCGAGCACAATTCAATATAAAATTTAACGTTTAACTAAAGTATTACTAATAAACTACTAAAAAACCTCGACTCGATCCGTTGCCGGGTAATCCTGCCGTAGGCTCAGGGAAGAGAAAATAGTGTTTCTATGATCATTAACTTTTGGATAAAACTTGGGTACCGTTAGGATCCTCAAAAGGGCGTAAGAGAATACCGCGCAATCTCGCGGAGAAGAGAGGTCGGCGGTCGTTCGACCTTCTGTCGACTGGGCTCGCTCGCTATGGTGTCAGGGTGATCGCCGTGGTCTGCAGGCGGAGATTACCTCCTCGGGCTCAACTCGCCGCAATAGGGGTACGGGGGAAAAACCCGCTGTGAAAAAGTAACCTTTTGTCAGCAGCGTTATTTACTCGTTGCCACAAAATTAGCAACGAAAGAAGATATCCGTAGATAATAAGGCGGAGAAAAGCCATACGTCGCCTTAGAGTGAAAACCTCGGGAATGCATTTTTACTCAAATTTATTTTATAGCGTTTCTAGGAAGAAAACCTCGCAACGCACATCCTGATCTGACTAATTTGTTCATTCGATACTCGTAGTGCCATCTATGATAGTAAATGAGAACCTCGTAAATACTCGCATCTCTCAGTTTGGTGTGAATACCTTGCAACTAACATGTCATTTCTTATTTGAAAATTGATTACTTGAGTTTATCCTGCTGTAGCTGTATAATTTAGTGTTTTTCGAAAGAAGGTAAGTACTGTTCATGTTTGAAACGTATTTTTATAGAGATATAACTAAATATTTAAAAGTTGTGGCTAGGTTTTTAATTAGTAACCTCGTAAAGACACATAAATAAGTTTTCAAAGCTCGTAAAGTCAAATACGAGGTTTTCTTTTAACTTAAATTGAAACAGAATACCACGTTTGTACCTTTACAAGGTTTTCATTTGTAAATGTGTATTACGTCGAGAAGGAAGAGTACGTAAGGATGATTACGAGGTTTTCGTACAAATAAATAGATCAGTAAACTAGATTAAAAATCATTTATGTTTCTATGCAATGTATGTTTTTAGGTTTTACCTAAAATCCAGTTCATAAAATCGTATTTATATAATTTATCTAGTTCATTAAGCACTTACGAGAATTTCATTTTTATTATTTTGTACGAATACCTGGTAAACGTATATACGGGGCTTTCATTTTATCTACATTAGCCTTTACTAGGTTTTCATTTTTATTTTTTTGTACGAACACCTCGTAAACGTACACACGAGCCTTTCCTATTATGTTTAATAGCCATTACTAGGTTTTCAGTGTTTTATCGTTAATATCTAATCAGTTTTATTAATAATTAATCAATTACTGTTGTTTTAGTTCATTATGGCGTCGGATCCTGGCGACGGTAGATACTCTCCAGAGATTGTAAAAAACTATTATTCATCGCGTAGTGGGAGAAAGGCACGTAAATTACGTGAAAACGTAAAGGTTGTTATTAATCCATCAGAAGAATTTAAGGCAAATTTAAGAGAGGAAGATATTTCCGCACACAAACACCCCATCCAATCTTGTGATCAAACGAGCACACCGTCATCTTCAAAAAAAGTAAAAGATCCGATTGATAGATGTTTACGGATAGATAGTCCCGACTCACCCGCTGAGTTACGTCGGCATATGATCAATAGTCCGGTGAACCTAATTTCCAAAAATGAAAAACCTCTTGCAGCAGTCAAAATTCCCGTAATAAGTAACACTGCTCCCATGCCGTCAAAGAGTGAAAAATGATCATATCTCCGCATGATAAATTCTAGAAAAGAAATAAGTCTTTTAAAAAAATGTACACTTAAAACTGCTAAAGAACATGCAGCCTTTCAAACAAATTGCAACTCACCAGCTGTTGGTAATTCACCTTTAGTAGATAATTTTGATGAAGAGATGGGTTGTTATATAGCAGCAGAAGAAGTAGTACTGCTGAAAGACTCTTCAAAGGAGCCTTCACTTAACACTCTGCTACGCCAGGATAATATACAACAATCGCCATCAATGTCGCCAACAAGTGCTTTAAATTTTGATTTGCTCCCCGTAATTGATTCTCCTCAAAATCTTTATGAACCTTTAGATATTATTCCGTCATGTTCCGAAGATCCAATGCTATGTCATATTTCGCCTTGTTCTAATATCGGTGACTACTCGCCTGATAATGGAGACTCTGACTATCGACCCAACGAATTATTGAGACAATCATCCTCTGAATCAGAAGACAATAATGTGACTGATGGAAAACGACGCCGATCTAAAAGAGGAAAGGCGAATAAAGAAAGTTGGATTAGTGAAGCGAATAAGAACAAACGTATGAAAGGAGACACTTATGCAGGAAGAAGAAAAACTGAAGAAGGGAAAGTGGTTTTCGATGTTCCCAGAAGGAAACGTTCTGTGAAACTTAGGTGTTGTCATACGGAAAACTAAATATTTTCAGTCTCATAAAGTGACTGATGAAAGCAGGCAGTCAAATTTTAATCAGTACTGGAGTTTAACTTGGGAGGCGAAGAAAGTGTGGATTAAACAGACAGTCCAATGTCAAAGTGTGGCAAGACGTAAATGTGACACTATAAATGCACGAAGAGATAATACCTTTAATTACACATTAAATACGCCTGAAGGGCAGTACACGGTTTGCAAACAAATGTATCTACATACTTTTGACATCGGAGAATGGACTGTCCATAACTGGTCACGGAGCGTGCCTCATAAAGTGCATACGAAAAATAGGAGCAGTGCAATTAAAGAACAAGAAGAAGAAGGAAGAAAACATTTAAGAGAATATTTAAATATGCTTCCAAAACTTGAATCACATTATTGCCGAAAATCTACGACTAAACTTTATTTAGAACGAAATTGGAGCAGCAAACAAAGTCTTTACCGAGAATATCTGAATCATCTCAGAGAAAAGGGGAAAGATGACTGTAAAGTATCAAATTTCATATTTTGGGAAGAATTTGAAGCGATGAACTTTTCATTATTTTCTCCCAAGAAAGACGAATGTGATGTTTGTTGCGCCAGAAGGGTCGGTAATCTAAGTGAAGCAGATTACAACATACATATTTTACGCAAGGATAAGGCAAGACAAGAGAAGTCTTCTGACAAAAATATATCAGATCCATCTGTAAAAGTTTTCACATTTGATCTGCAGGCAGTTTTACTATCGCCGGCATTAAATACTTCCGCTCTCTACTACAAAACTAAACTGAAAGTTCATAATTTTACGATTTTTGACCTGAAAACTTCTGACGGGTACTGCTTCATCTGGAATGAGTGTGAAGGAGGCATGACAGCTGATGAATTTGCTAGTATTCTCTATAATTTTTTAAATAATATTGTTGAGAACACTGTGAAGGATGTCATCTTCTGGAGTGATGGATGCACTAATCAAAATCGCAATGCGATACTGGCAAACGCCTTACTTCTTGCTGCAAAGCAAAAATCCTTAACTATTACGCATAAATACCTTGAAAAAGGACACACTCAAATGGAGTGTGACTCTATACATGCCACAATTGAACGAAAGCTTAAAAATCGTGAAATTTATTCACCAGCACAGTACATCGAAATTTGTAAAACTGCTAGACTGACAAAACCGTACAACGTCGACTACTTACAGCATACTTTCTTCCACAAGTTTAGCTCCATGCCATACCTCAACTCCATTAGACCTGGAAAGAAAGTTGGGGAGGCAACTGTGTTTGATTTACGCTGTATCGAGTACCGCAGTGATGGGACAATTTTTTATAAAAAAGTATATGACGAAGATTTTGCACCACTAACAAGAAGGATTAAAATGCCAGGTCTCTCCGATTCTATGCCGCTATTATATGACAGTAGACTCCCAATCCCACGAAGCAAGTACATTCATTTACAAGAATTGAAGGTTGTGTTGCCTACTGACGTACACTCATTCTACGACCAAATGCCTCACCAATGCAGTGATCAACGACGGAATAATACCTGTACCTGCGGAAGAGCAGTACTTACGCAGTAATTGTTACTGCTGTGAGGCGTTAAAATTAAAAGTAACGTTGCTTTTACTTTTTTGATTATATAAAAAATCATTGACACTTAAATTCATAAGTACTTATTGTGTAGCGTGTAGGCATTAGCTGTTGAATTTTTTACTTAAGAAATTAGCGAATAATCATACTTATCGACGCGGAGTCGGCTTGAACTGATCACAAATACTTTAATGTCGCTCAGGCATATCACGTATCGCGACTCTATTATTATTATTATTTATGTCATCCATAGGGACCTGAAGCAGCTCCATTGCTGATCTATTGTGGCATCCCGTATGGATTATAATTCACTACTTAAGCCCGCTGAATCTAGACGCGACTCAACACCATTTACCTTTTTTGTTTTATTTAGCTTAAACGTAGAGTTTTTCTGACGTCTTATGTTAATTCGCGTCGGTAAGTGTTGTCACTGCCTTAAAAATTTAATATTAAGAGTATCATTAAAAATCTAAGTGCTTAGATAGCCAAATAAAACTTGATCATTGACCGAAATTACCTATAATAAGTTATAATTTGTTAGCCTATGTGCATTATTAAGTTTTGTACTGATTATCTTTATAAAGAAATGTTATATTTTTCATAATGCCTGTTATAATATTTAAAGAATTTTATAATAAATCGTGGATCTCAAACTAAAAGTAAGGGTTGAGCACTAAAATAAGATTTATCGATGTTTATCTACCAAGAACACTAGTGTACCTACCTGCCTACAAAAGTTTTCTTTAATATTTTATTAATATTAGTGACTCGGGTAAGATTTTAAGCTGTGATTTGTGTCACCATTTAGTTCAGAGAACGTATTATATTTGTTATTTCTGGATTTAACTATTATAGTTCACACAGTGTTACTTAGACAGAAAACATAGCTTTCAGTAATCGTGATCAACGTTGTAGGTCTCTTAAAAGCGTTTATCACAAAAACGTGCATTTTTACAAAACAAATGCAACCTAAAAATAAAAATAATTTAATAAAATGAACGATTTTGATTTTCTTCCCATCTGTGAAAACCTAGTATTTGCATGCTTTAGGTTGAATTTTTTGTATGAATTCCTCGTAAGTAGCATTTCATGCATTTTGGACAATCTTTTAGTATCCAACAGTTCTGGATATAAAAGCGGGTTGAATTTCCATATTCATAGTAAAAAAACATTAAAGACGCCTTACAAAAATTTTACAGCACACAGTTATTTCTTCCTCCTGAAAAGTTACTTCTTTTACACCTACGAGGTTTTCAATCTAAGGCGTCGCATACCTTTTTGCGGGTTCTGGAATTCCTGGCGGATAAGTATTTGCAGCCAGATGCGAAGCGGTGGCGCCAGCGAAAAAGAGATCCGTTCGTTTTCATTTTTGAAAATCAAAAGTCTTTAGGGAAACGGTTTTATCCCCACCGTGGGTCTCACAAGTTCCGTTCCACACACTATGCGCATTCCACACAAAACCCTACGATGCCATCAGTACAAATTTCTAATTATTTTCACTGAGGTTATAAGTTAACTGTAAAAAGATTAAAAGTTGACGTTCGGTTTCACGCTGTTTGTCACAGCGACTCATAGACTATGCCTACAAGTTGCACAGATAACATAGTAGGTCGCCTGTAAGGCTCTGGTCTACACGGTGTAAGTCCTGACGGGTGCGCTTTGTCTACTATGTTTTCTGTGGTGACAGTATTGTTCGCTTGACATTCACAGCTATTTGAGTGTGACTGTCGTTGTCAATCCGGGCGTCTGTCAAGTGCCAATAGGTAGATTGATTTAGTTGAAAATATAAATTATTATTGCATGATTTAATAATGTCCAATTAAAATAATATGAAAGAATGTGATTCAGTGCCCGCTATAAAAAAGGTATGTTACAATTTAAATATTAGTATTGGTTGTTATAGCTGTTATAGTTCCCCATATTTTGTAAGATTTTCAAGTAGATAACTATTTCCATTATAGTGTTACAGCCAGATATGACTGAAGATGTGTATAGGAGAATGCATCTGCTGATTTCTTGTCCTACCTAACGACATAATCAGTGGACGATCGCAACGGTGTACAAGAAAGGATTACTCAGCAACGAGAAAGTACTGAGTTGCTCCAGATAAGGAGATTACTCATTACAGCGTCTAATTTCGGCGCTATTATAAAACGTCGATAGAAATAATTTTGGCAATTGCGGCAATAATTTTGGGTGGCAAACCATGAAACAATAAGGAAGACTGTAAGTAACCGGCAGTCCTATCACATTAAGGAGTTTTTATACAGTCAACCTGATGATGGTATGCAATAGATATTTAAATTATAGATATTATAACACAGGATACGACATCTTACTCGTATAATATAAGGTATATCATGCAATTGTTATATGTGTATTGCCAAATATTGTTTGAAATCTTCTTCGAAAACTGTAGTCAAACAGTAATATTCTTATAAATATTAATATTCTTACTACCAAAGTTAGTCCTATTTGATAATTAACAAATAAGTCGGAAAAGTGTCTTGCATGGAAAAGTCCTTGAATTTATTTAAATATTAGTATTGGTTGTTATAGCTGTTATAGTTACCCATATTTTGTAAGATTTTCAAGTAGATAACTATTTCCATTATAGTGTTACAGCGTTTCACACGTTGAAAAAAAATTGTGATTTGTATGAACGCTCCAGTTTTTTATTAATTTACATTATATAATTAATCATAGTACAGCAATTATATTGGAGTGTGACTGTCGTAGTCAGTTCACGCTTTTGTCAAGTGTCAACCGGCAGACATAAAGTGTTGTTGCGTGATTCAATCATGGCTAAAAATAATATAAAAGAATGTGATTCAGTGCCCGCTATAAAAAAGGTATGTTACAAACTGTACTGTACCTTAAAAAGTTTTCCAACAAATGGGAACCTTAGAGAAATATACAAAATCACTGGATTCAGATGATGCACAACCGTCTACATTATCTTCCCTAAATTACGTTATATTAATAATGTTTTACCCTAAGTATGTAAATATATTAGAAAAATACAAAATTAAAGTGATTCATTACACACATTAGTTTTCATGTAGAAAAACTATTTAAACGATTATACTACAGATATGATAGAACAGTTGGCAACACTGTGCCGGTGCAACAACATTCTTGGAAATTCTTTGAAAATTCTTGGTATTTTTAATCGTAATTACTTAGCCTTTAGCTTCTACCGCCAAAATGAGTGACGATGAGTACTTGTCACCCGTAAAGTGCTATAATTTAAGTTATTACAAAAAGAAACGATTTTCTATAAAGGGCAAAATTAATTAATGGTAAATAAAGAAGGTGCTTCAAAAGAGAGTTCCTTGAATTAGTAGATAATGTTTTGGACCAAAGTACTGAAATGGTCAATAGCAAAAAAAATTATAATGAAATGGAATGAGTTTTTTATCAATCCCTCATTCTTCAACGTGCTGCACGACGAGTTCATCATCTTCACGGTGAACTCCAAGTCGAGTTTCCACCCGTAGGAGCCGCATCGTGCTCCAAGTGTAGTCTCCGAGCTACAGACCAGCTTCACCTTCGCATCACTTATAATCATGTTCGTAATTTTGACTTTATATGTAATGTTCTGTAGTCGGCTCCTAGGTCACTTGCACTTCATCGAGTATAGTTTTTTAGAGTGTTATCATAATTGTTCACAGGTCGGACTCTTGAGTACTCGTACGAGACGAAGCGCAACCGCAGAGACGTAGAGGATTAGCTGCCGCAACAATCTAAAAGTTGTTTAAGTCATAACTTTAGCAATTTTTCTATAATTATTATTTGACATGTTTTCCATTTTTCCGCTATTTTTTTTTTGTTGAAGTAAATTATATCCAGACACCAGAAGGAGAGCCTCATTTGTCGGTTGTCTAAACGGTTTTATTCTAGAGTTATATTTTATTTATTTATTTCAAATATTCCTTATGTACATATATTACATGTGCTGGGGTAACAAACCCTTGGGACAAAGTCAAAGGCTATGTCACCATCAGCATCAATAATACCGGCTGCGACAGGGATGTCGGATGACGGCTTCGCAGCCGTCATAAAGGGATGTCAGCCGTCATGGGTATGAAAGACCCTAGGACACAGACTAAGCGTGATTCTGAAACGTCGGCTATGCAACCGACGCCGTGCGTAATGCAGCTCATGATGTCAATTTCATGGCGCATACTACCATGGCCCATGTTCCCCCATGGTTCATGGGGGAACTCGCAGAATGGTAACCGCCACACAACGAAACACTTGTTTACAAAAGATTTATAAACAAAATAGACCAGATTTATCCCGAGGATTGGCGGTTCTGGGTGGTGAATAAAAATCAATACGAAAACTTACACGGTAATAAAATATCGTAGGACGAGGAATGCCGTCTTCGGTTCGCTATAAACCGTAACTTAACTAGAAAAAAAAAGATCAGTACCTGTGTGAGATCACTTATGGCTTACCCCAACAAAAGACAGCATTTTATGGATGCATTTAAAGGCGCTTCTCTGGAAATAAAGTCACTTAAACAAACATTTTAGCGCCGGATTCATATTTCCGAAAGACATCGGATGCGCTCTTACAATAACACACTTGCGGTAAAAGAGCAGAGATTTTACAACATAGACGAAGCATCTACAAACCTTCAAACAAGACTGGATGAACTTCTACATACAATCCCCCCTCGGCGGCTTTCCTTCTCGAAACATGTGCGAAATATGGTAAAATTATCCAATTTAAATCTGTTCAACCTAACCTATGCATTGGAAAAAAAATAATTGTTGATAGGAACCCATTTACGTCAATCCAGGCGGGGACAACCTGGAGGGCGCAATTCCCACGTGAATCGTGGTGAGTTCCCTTTTTAATTTCTACTCCCTCTCTCACTCATAACGCCGTAAGGTTCCTACCTACCTCATACTCGTGTCCCATCTAGGTTTTTTTAGAACGCGACTCGAAACTGTGCTTGTTCACAGGGTCGCGGGTACAGGCTGATTACCCAGTCAAGTTCGCGGGTACAGGCCGATCACCTAGCGCATCTCGCGGGTACAGGCCATCACCCAGCGCATCTCGCGAGTACAGACTGATCACCTGGCGCATCACACGGGTACCGGCTGCTTTCCCAGGCAAGGTCGTGGGAACGGGCACGGTGAAACGTCGGTTCGAGTGCCGACGCCATTTTGTCGTGCACCACGACTTGACACCCCCTGCATTACTAACCTCATATTGAACTCTTTCACCTTGTTTTTTTTTTATAATTTATTTAATTTTAATCTTTCCAAATATAGGTAGCCAAAACCTAGTATTTAAGAGGGTCCTAGGATTATTAAATCCCTATACTACTTAGGTTGTATTTAGGATCCTTATCATATTAATAATTAATAAAGTCTTAGCCCTATTTTATAATATATATCTGTGTATTTAGGGTGTAACGTTAAGGTTAGGTACCTAGATTAATTTTATTTCAATGATTGTCTAATTTTACCTTGAATGTTAGAATACCAAACTGAAATAGCCAAATTATATAATAATATATAACCATAACTATTCTATTAGTACCTCAACAATCCAATAATTATCACCTCACTCTAAATCTAAAATAAAATATAACTGGTCAATATTACTGAATTGCAATACTGAATAGTTCAAAACATATAATATGTAAACAAAAAGTAAACAATAATTTCACCTTCATCATTTTCCTCCTGCACATTTATATAATTCATACACTTAGTAAGTGTCACTTGCGCTAATCAGTTTGCCCCGTGCCTTTGTACCATAAGCACGTACATAATTACTCGATACAAAATGCAAAACTATTTTTCACCTATTTCGTCTCCCGGACCACATCAACATCATTCTTCTTTAAATAACTTTGTTCCAACTCATCATTACTACCCTGAGAACCATAATGAACCGGAAACCAATGCTGAACAAGAAACAATGACAATAGAAGACAACTTATATGTAGATTATATGTAGTTATATGTACTTATGGGTAGAAGTGGCAAACGAAGGAACTAAAATAGACGCAAAACACAACATAAATAACAACTGCGAACCCCGCCTACAAGAAATTATAAACCGTACCCAAGAAACACAGAAACTATTTCTGCAACTATTTCCACAACTACACCCATCATTGATACCTGCACTGAATCCAACAAATGTATTACTCACACTTGCCCTGCCAGTGAAGGACTGAGATTTGCCTGCGAAATAATGCATGAGGACATTCAAAGCAAAAAAGCAGAAATAAAGAATCTCAAAAAAAACAACTCAAACGTGCTAACACACAACTAGCCAGAATTAACAGGGCAACACATATTAAGACTTATGCGCCGCAGTTGTAACTGCACAGCAAAAAACAAGCGTCCACGCACTATAATACCACAGGCGAGAAAATATAATAATACTGAATCTTCCTCAACATCATTGCTCACAGAATCAATACCAACCTACAAATCAAGTGTAAAAAATCACGTGGGATCGTAAACATTAAAGATTCAGCTGAAGTAAGCACCAATAGCAACGAGCGACCAAACTATATACTTATAGTTTTCGTTGACAAAAATATTTACGCTACTGCAGACGTTGAATCTACTGCTCCGGAAGAGCGGTGTAAGAAAGCGTTAGTGAGGGCGAAATTTAAGGTGAACGAGGATTCACTTCAGTGGAGAAAATTATGCGAACTTGTTAAGGAGACTCATTGTTGCTGGGGGCCACCAGCGTCAAGTGGTGGACACTGAAGGGGAAGTTTTCTTTGACCTAAAAATGTACGCTACTGCAGACGTTTAATCTACTGCTCCGGAACAGGGGTGGAAGAAATTGTTAGTAAAGGCGAAATTTAAAGTGAACGAGGTATTCACCTCAGAGGAGAAAATTATGCGAACTTGTTAAGGAGACTCATTGTTGCTGGGGGCCAACAGCGTCAAGTGGTGGACACTGAAGGGGAAGTTTTCTTTGACCTAAAAATGTACGCTACTGCAGACGTTGAATCTATTGCTCCGGAACAGGGGTGGAAAAAATCGTTAGTAAAGGCAAAATTTAAAGTGAACGAGTTTTCACCTCAGAGGAGAAAATTATGCGAACTTGTTAAGGAGACTCATTGTTGCTGGGGGCCAACAGCGTCAAGTGGTGGACACTGAAGGGGAAGTTTTCTTTGACCTAAAAATGTACGCTACTGCAGACGTTGAATCTTCTGCTCCGGAAGAACGATGTAAGAAAGCGTTAGTGCGGGCGAAATTTAAGGTGAACGAAGATTCACCTCAGTGGAGAAATTATGCGAACTTGTTAAGGAGGCTCATTGTTACTGGGGGCCAACAGCGACAAATGGTGGACACTGAAGGGAAAGTTTTCTTTGTTCTAAAAATGAACGCTACTGCAGACGTTTAATCTACTGCTCCGGAACAGGGGTGGAAAAAAATCGTTAGTAAAGGCAAAATTCTAAGTGAACGAGGTTTCACCTCAGTGGAGAAAATTACACGAACTTGTTAAGAAGGCTCACTGTTGCTGGGAACCATGAGCGTCAAGCGGTGGACACTGTAGGGGAAGTTTTCGTTGACCAAAATATTTACGCTACTGCAGACGTTATGAAATGAGTTTTTTGATATCCTATTATAAAGAAAGAGCAACTGTATCTTTACTACTCAGTGATAGTGATCAGGAAGGTTCTGCCAAAGAAGATTTTTAATTGTTTGCTCCCGATAGCCAATCGGATACTTCAATAATAGAAGATCGTCCAACATCTGGCTCCTCTACAAAGACATCCAAGTTAAAAAAGGCCAAGGTTACTTGAGGAAGACAGATCTTATACATCACCATTGTTAAAGAAATATATATTAAAGGATAAATATGAAAATAAGGGGGAAGATTATATTGACAATTTTTTATGGTATAGCTGCAACGGTAAAGAAATTTAATCAATACAACAAAGCAATTATAAAATCTAAATTTTTTAATATTGTTTCACAAATTAAACTCTGAGAAATCAATGAAAAAGAAAATAATTACTACGGCAGTAATAATTATTCAACAGCAGGTCCTTCTGGATACACTCACTATCATAAAAAAAACTCAAGACTCAAGAAACGAAGTCAGAAATAAAACATAATACAGTGCTGTTTCTAAATTATAACTAAATGATTTGTATTGTATTGGGAATTACTTAATGATGATCGATTTTCCCTCGATGCAAACCCGTATTCGCAGACATCTAAACGGACAGCGCAAGCCAAACACCCGATAATACGTCCGATACGTTGATGCGTTTACGATCACATCATTGCACAGCGATCGATGCATAATGGAGTGTTGAAGAAATAAAAAGAAAGACAGCTAAATCGACAGATAGTGGGTAAGCACACGGGACTTAAAAACATCCAGTGTGGGAGCGCGCTTATGTGTTGATGATGATGATGCAACCATGACTCAGTCCCCATAGGGTACACCCACATTTCGCTCGTATATTATTGGTCCCCTATTACATAGATTCTATCCAATAACACTGCCTTACCTGGGGATCGAAAATCAGTAGTCTAGATTACACCCACTACTTATACCACCGAGCTGTACCTAATGCAATAGGTGCTTTATAACTTGTGAACAAACTCGTTCTAAGCAAATTATTAGCCTTCTGTAATAATATTAAGCGTTTGCAAATCGTTCTGTGGGAAGCTTACGTAATCTGTATTCCCAATGTTAGATGACACCTTTGTTTGTTTGATAATGACTGCATAAAATAATATGTCGCGATTGACGAGTTAATGCTTTAGCTTCGAATAAGTAAGGTTTATATAAATGCAACGTGTATTTGAGCGTTACATTTGATTGCCATTAGCCACAATTTTGCTGACCAACCAACGGTTACCTAAAAAATCGGCAAAAATTGGAAATAAATCACAAAATCAAGTTCCGAGCGGTCTTATCTCAAGACACCAGTGCCAGCAGTCAGCACCGGCTCCAGCGATCTACACCAGGGACCAGCACCAGCAACAGCTCCAGTGCCAGCAACCAGCGCCAGCGACCAGCGCGCCCTGTATCAGTGACGCCACTTACAGAATTTTTATTAAAAATGTATGATAGTACAAGTACTGATTGCAGTTCAGTTTTTTTTCTTTCAGGCTAAATTGAGTGATTTATTTTCACTAAAAATATTTTTTTATTTTACAGGTCTGATTCGGAATACGAAACATTTAATGCTACGGTAGCCGCTTCACCGCCCACATCCATAAAGAAGAGGTCTTCGGCTTCGAGCAGCAGCAGCCGCCTATCGAACCAGAGTTCGATAGGCGATATCGAACCAGAGTTTAAGTGGTATGTACTCGTAATTAAATAAATTGTAGGGTTTCATACCAAGCTCAAGGCTTGAACAAAACCCTACCGCCTTCTAAAAGAACATACCACCATCTAGTAGCAAATTACAGCTCGTAAACACGTATACATATCTTTTCATTGCGTTAACTTAGCACCATGATTTTTTTTTATATACACAAGGGACTACAGACTGAGTATATTTCATTTCAATTTTAACTTGATAGACAGACTGACGGACAAAAAGTGATCCATTATGGGTCCTTTTTTCCTTTTGAGGTACGGAACCCTAAAAACAAAAAAAAATCCTTGTTAGCACTAACTTGTGTTTGAGATCAAATCACAGAGCAGCGATTGTTTGATTAATAAAAAAATTTACATTTCAAATTTGTTTACAGGGCACAAAAAAGCCGAAGCCGTATTCAGTATTGTGAAGACGGAAGAGGCATCGTTATAGAACGGCGGCAACCATCACCGAAGCGGATTGGTGTCATCGTTCACAACGAGGGTCTCCGGAGGGCAGAGCCGGCGCACCGTGTCCTCCGACGGTGATTATTATTTTGAAATAAAACTATATCATCGAGCCGACGCAGAGAAAACTTCCCCCGAGGAGCGATATAAAAAAGCAATAGCTTCAACCAAATTAATTTGTAACGAACACAGTGAACAATGGCAAGCTCTGCAAGAGCTACTAACAATTACATTTAAGAAATTTAAAAAATCGGAACCCGTATTTTTCCCCAACGATAAATAAATAATTATTGTTTTTAAAAAAGTTTTTTTCAATATGACTTAAATATTCTTTTAATTATTCTTCTTTTATTAAATAAGTATATAAAGGAAATAGGTAGATATATACTAAGGTAAATGTAAGTTGGTAGGTAATTGTAGTTCACGAGACGAGTAGGTTCAGTGAATGAAGGTGTCTGGAATACTCCGGGTAAAAAGAGACCTCACCAATTAAAAGTGGCCAACCTAGATAATTTTGACATGGTAGCTATAAAAAATAAAATTAATGAATTCTACATTGGAAGGAAACAAGTACCCACATTGAGAACTTTATTGGCAGACCTAAAAGAAAGCATTGAATTTAGTAGCCGTCGAGAGACACTTCGTCTAATATTATTGAAGAATGGCTATGAATTAAAAAAAAAAATGAGCGTTCTTTGTTAATAGATATCTCTGCGTGGAGGCATAGTTTTCTACGGTCAGTAGCTTCAAAGCGTGCAGAAGGAAAACCCATCATTTATTTAGATGAGACCTATGTCCACAAATAATACAAACCAAAGAAATGTTGGCAAGGCCCATCAACAAGTGGTGTAGTAGAAAACATCTCACAGGGAAAACGCTTCATTATTGTGCATGCAGGATCTGCAACAGGCCCTGTTCCAATTTCTTTATTAGTATTTAGCACAAAGTCAAGAGATATGTCATGATGGCAGACTACCATCATGACATGAATGCCACGAATTTTAATAAATGGCTAAAAGAAAAGCTCATGCCAAATTTGAGCGAACCAAGTGTGATTATAATGGATAATGCGTCATATCATTCTGTTATTATTAACAAAGTACCTACAACTCAAAGTCGCAAATCGGATATACAAAAGTGGCTTACACTGAATGGCATTGCATATGAGGAATTCCACACCAAAGCAGAACTGCTATGCTTTGTAAAAGAAAATACACCACAACCAATTTATGAAGCAGATGAAATTTTAAAACAAAATGGACATGAAGTATTAAGACTTCCTCCCTATCATTGCGACTTGAATGCAATAGAACTAATATGGAGTTTGGCAAAAAGAAAAGTAGCAAATAAAAATGTTAGTCTGACATTAGCACAATTTTAACTTGATAGACAGACTGACGGACAAAAAAGTGATCCTTTATGGGTTCCTTTTTTCCTTTTGAGGTACGGAACCCTAAAAACAAAAAAAAATCCTTGTTAGCACTAACTTGTGTTTGGGATCAAATCACAGTGCAGCGATTGTTTGATTAATAAAAAAATTACATTTCAAATTTGTTTACAGGGCACAAAAAAAGCCGAAGCCGTATACAGCATTGTGAAGACGGAAGAGGCATCGTTAGAGAACGGCGGCAACCATCACCGAAGCGGATTGGTGTCATCGTTCACAACGCAGGTCTCCGGAGGGCAGAGCCGGCGCACCGTGTCCTCCGACGGTGATTATTATTTTGAAATAAAACTATATCATCGAGCCGACGCAGAGAAGACTTCCCCCGAGGAGCGATATAAAAAAGCAATAGCTTCAACCAAATTAATTTGTAACGAACACAGTGAACAATGGCAAGCTCTGCAAGAGTTACTAGCAATTACATTTAAGAAATTTAAAATACATGCATACAAAAACATTGCAACGGCATGTGCCCATAGCGTTCGCATATCAAATTGTTTGTGTTGAGAATTCTGCATACAATAAATTTGTATCATAACGAGGCATTGATTGTGTTGAAAAATTTGTATCTTGTATATATGAAGATTCACGGAACATACATGGTATACTGTCCCAAAATAAACCTATGAACTTCAGTGAGGTTGATAGTATACATTTTTATTAAGAAACTCGTTGCCACATATGTCAGAACTTTTTATTTGGCGATAAAATAAGAGATCATTCTCATACCACAGGTCAATATCGGGGGCGGCATATAATATTTGTAATTTAATGTTTGCGTCATCCATGTATTGCTTGCATTATTTGAAACTATTTTAAAACCCTCATGTTTGAATCTTATATTTTTGTATATTATGCTCTGATTGAATTTTGCCCATTACATTTTCTGTCCTTAATTACTGAACATTGATTACAAAGACAATGTAAAAAGTCCATGTAATCAATATTTTTAGTGGCTGTTATCAATTTTGTTTTATTTACTTACAGTAATTGCGAGACTTTAATCACATGTACATGAGTAACAAGGACTAACTATACTCAAATATTATCCTTTATCAGAATAAAATAGTCAGCAAATGCAAAATAAATCATTTGTAGGACAAAGATGTCAAACAAGCGATTGGATATTACATCGATTCAATAAGTGGTCAGTAAAGTTGATTTGTTAGCCACTCGGGAACGCTTGTTAAATCTACAAGCAAACTGTAGAAAATAACAAGAACACAGTGTAGATTTAACAAGGTAAATGAACAAGGATACTTTTGTAGTAAGTAACAAGTTGAGCATGTTAAAAATACATGGTCATTATGTTAAAACATGTAAAGCATAATAAAACAACAAGCAAGCATAATGTAAATTTAACCCTTTCGTAATGTAGAGACATGTTGGCTAGGTTGTTAAGTCAACAAGTTAGACTTAACAAGATTTTAATTTTTAACAGCAACCTGCGAGCAGATTGGCGCTATTTTAACCAAAAAGACGATTCGGTCAACATTATTTCTAGTTAAAAAATTTCTCAGTGCACATTTTGGCATGCCAAGGAGTACTATAAAGAATAAGCTAAAAGGCAAGCACTCCAATAAACCAGGCCATCCAACAACATTCAGTGAAAGACAAGAAAACGCCTTTGTTGCCCACATAACGGCCCTATCAGAGTATGGTTTTTCGATCACTGAGGTTGACCTCAAGTTCGTAACCATTTTGCATAGAACAAAAAGTTAACAGAAAGAGGGGTCGCACAGCAATCTTAACTAGCAGTCCGTATAAAAATAAGTTAGAAGAAGAAAAAACACAACAGAAACAGAAAAAGGCGCCAAAAAGAGTTCCCAAACTTGCTATTGTTTAAAAAAAAGTGCTAAGAAACCTAAAATTAAGAAATGCGCCCAAACTGATGACGATGACGACCCTGAATGTTTTTACTGCGGCGGAACTTGGTCTAAGTCAAAACATGATGATGGCTGGATACGGTGTTCTGTCTGCAAAAGGTGGGCCCATGAAGCATGCTCGGGCTGTGATGATTTAAACAAGGACTTCCTTTGTGAATTTTGTTCCTAAAATATTTCTTTTTAAGATAAGTTGACACCAAAGTTAATAATTAAGAAAATTTGAGTTTCTTTGTCTTCTTGTCGTCTATTGTATTATTTACTAATAAAATTTGAATAAATATTACAAAAAGTGTATATTATTGAGACTATGCCACTTTACCCGCTTCGTAGGTTTATATAGTGTTTTTGGTCTCTTTCAAATAAGCTATTGTTATTTCTAACGAATTTGCACATTTCATATATATATAGGCAGGGTAAAGTAAGTAACTTATGCTTTATAAACGATGGTCGGCATGAGTCAGTCCACTTTAGACCAAATACAGATCTGACTACCAAGTACTGACCAAGACTTTGAATTATATTGTGTAATAAGTGATTGGTGATATTTTGTAATTATAAAGGACTACGTCGTGTAATTAGACATTGGACTTAATAAAAGTGATAAGTGGTATTTTTGTAAATTTAGAACTGTTATTTTACACGTGTGTTAATCATGTCCGACACCCCTGAAAGCCCACAATTAAACGCTCCCGTTCCCGTTCCTTCGACAGATATATATTAGATTTATAACATTATATTATTTCACTTAGGGATACAACGACGAGCAGCGCTCAGGCTCAGATCGACCGTAGATTGGCGGTAGACCAGGTCCCCTCTCTAGAGGGCGCATGCTCGACTGCAAATCAAGAGGTCCCGCGTTCGATATATTAGTATATAATATTGGATTTTTCCATTGACTGAAATGTCGAGCAGCCTAGACGTGATGATGGAGGTGGAGCGTGCCCCCTCTCCTTCCTTGTAAGTTTTATAACATCTATCTGTCTCCAAACTACAAATATATATAATAAACGACAAATCAATATATATTTGATGTCAACACCAAAATGAAAGAATGTCTTCTAGATTTAGCCGCTGATGGAATGCTTAAAATGGAATTTTATTCACAATGTGTCGACGTATTTTGGATAACAAGAAAACACGAATATCCAGAGCTGGCAAGGGAAGTTCTTAAATTATTAGTGCCATTTGCCACTTCATACTTGTGTGAACTGACATTTTCTTCAATGGTAGACATATTCAATGGTAGATATTGTTCATAATGATAAATATTTAGAACTTGATTTTGCCGCGGGTCGCATCATTATAATGATGCGACCCGCGGCAAAATTAAGTTCTAAATATTTATCATTATGAACAATGCTGCTTACACGTGTTAAAAATTACGCAAGCCCTTCTTAAAACTTAATATGTATAAAAATTTATTGGAATTCCCATTTTTCAACAATCCATTCACTTTCAACGTTGCACAGCCACCAACTCATTTGTAAATGGAATTAATGGATCTCCAATTTAATTGTTATAACGGATAAGTGTTATCTCATTTTACACACAGTACTCCAAGAACTTTAATAACTATCCAAATGCACGTATTTAATGGCATGCAGCACGAATCCTGTTTGTTCGGTAGTTCGTATTTATGCGAGCAGATGTTTTCTAATATGAAAATAAATAAAAATAAACATCGCCAGAGGCTTAGACGAATATGACATCTGACATCAATGAGATTATTAAAAATAAAATAATTAAGGTCTCTGAAGCATCAACTGCAATATATTTCGCTAACCTAACATTTTATTATATATTTAGTAATTAGTACAACTAGTGTAAGATAGAGACATATGTGTGAATTCGTTAATGACAATGAAGGTTTTGTTCATAGCGTATCTCGTGATTACACGCCGAACACCTAGCCCACCTCGCGGGTACCGGCTGATTACCCAGCGCATCTCGCGGGTACAGGCTGCTTTCTCAGGCAAGCTCGTAGGACCGGGCACGTGGAAACGTCGGTTCGAGCGCCGACGCCATTTTGTCGTGCACCACGGCTTGACCCCCCCTGCATTATTAACCTCACTTTTGAACTGCTTCACCTTGTATTTTTTTTATAATTTACTTAATTTTAATCTTTCCAAATATAGGTAGGCAAAACCTAGTATTTAAGCAGGTCCTAGGATTATTATATCCCTATACTACTTAGGTTGTATTGAGGATCCTTATCTTATTAATAAAGTCTTAACCCTATTTAATAATAAATATCTGTGTATTTAGGGTGTTACTTTAAGGTTACCTAGATTAATTTTACTTCAATGATTGCCTAATTTACTTTGAATGTTTTTATGACAATATAGTCAATTTATGATTTTATTTTGTGTCCTGTTTTATTTACTTCCAACATCTTATGCTTGTGATGAGAAGAACGACTGGTGCTCTTTATAAATATTAATCGGTATTCTCATCCTCTAGGCTGAACGAACACCCATGCTTTGAGAACCCATTTCTCATGCTCATTTCTTTATAACTGTTGGCTAATTCACGGAGCAAGGGCCTTTACCAACAACCTCACAGTGGGCTCAGTACCACATAACACCTTAGGCACCCTAAGAACCCACGCCCATCTGGCCATACATTACACAATTGTTCCAGAATATGCCACGGTGAAAATCAAAGAATAAAATTAATAGAACATGTATGTACTACTGCACCCAGCGAGTCCAAAAACATCATAAAACTAGTATTATATTTGTAACTTTACTTAACTACCTGAAGACTTTTGTTCACCCATGTGGACCATGTGGATGGCAAAACAATAACAGATTAACTTTTAGATACATGGCTGCAACGTTCAAATATCTCATGACATTAAAACCATCTTCAAAACAATTCACCATAAAATGGTGCGAGACCATTCGTAGACCACTCGAGACTTATACGTCATAATTCAAAAGAAAAAATATTCTGAACAATCATGCCACCCACTGATTTGATGCTATTAATAAGTACCAGCAGCAAGAAATTCGCTGATACAGCAGAGTTTCAAACGAAAAACTTCAAATTAATTGTCGATTAACTGCACGTGTCATTATTTCTTCACTATCGCAATACAATTACAAATTTGTGAATTAAACGAATAATATTTTATACCTATTTGCCTATATGTTACCATATGCCAACAACAGCATTCCCAAGAACGGATGAGGTCAGGAAGACGGCCGCTCGTAAAAATCCTAGCCAAAACTAAAACAGCAGGGTGATGCAGAAGAGGATGTGCCGAGTGCTGTGCCAACCCCACCTAATGTGGGATAAGGGCAGGAATAAAAAGAGCAGAAATTCACTGGCCAAATGAAAAAATCTTCAATAAAATTGTCAAATTATGTAAAATATTTGTCAAATTCAAAGTCCATTAAAAATATATGAGAATTGTCATGGTGTCAATTGTGTACATAAAAAATTGTTACGAGTTTTCAAAATCCAAGACTAAACCAGATATTTGTGCTCTCTCCAAGTACTCCAAAAATGACATGTGCGCCGCGCCGAGCCGCCATCGCCGGCTTATTTTCCACGCGCAAAGTTTCCACGCCACCGCCGTGAATTTGGCGTGGCGTTTAGACACTTTGAAAACTCCGTCAATTTATTGATTACAACATTGTCCGACAACAGAACAGAGCACCACCCTGCTACGAAATCTAAAAGCTTGACATTCTTCAATGATTCCCGGCCTGGAAAATTGGTCTCGAACCAGTCCACATAAACCCAAAACAAATGGATTCTCGCAAGGGACTAAGCTCTATGGTTTTGTCGATCCCTTATGCCTTTCAATAGTGTCTGTCCCCACACGCAAAATAGGCTCACTGTCGTCGAGTTGCGAAAAATTGCCTGCGTATTTCACTTGTCAATAGTGTCTGTGACGAAGGTTTAGAGTATTTCTCAAAAAATATATAACGTCATTTGTAAGAAAGAAGATTTTCCAGCACGAACAACCATATCTCGTGAAGGCTTGAATGATATACATGAGTGCACACATAAAGAACAATATATTGGAAAATGTTGGATCGCATATTAAGCTCTAACAACAGATTTGTGTCAAGATCTTTACCGACACTGCAGCTACATAACCTTCACGTTGCATTTTATAGCTGAAAACAGCAATGAGCTGCAAAATTTCACTCAGGCAACGAGGGCTCTTGACGGAAATAAGACAGAAGCTTTCAGCGTATTCTACGCAAGGTGTGATCTGAATTTGGTCTGTCAGAAATCTTTGTGCGTGGTGACTGATTCCGGAGCCAACGTGCGAAATTGTACCCGAAATGTCTCGGTCATGGTCTGCATAATTTGGTAACTGTCGATGGCATAAAAAAGACTCCAGACTACAAACTCGTTCTTAATACTACATACTATCTAAATTAAATTCTGCTTGAAGGCTAGCGATTGCCATTTTTATAGCGCCATCCCTGGTCTTGTTCCCGGCAATGAACCCCGTACTATGACAGAGTATGCATCCTTCCAGCGACATCACATAACATATCGTATCTCACGCCCCACCAGTTTTTATGAAGAGGTTTCCTGAAAAAAAGTTTTATTGTCATCAGAACTGTACGTGTAACTAAATATAACTTCGAGAAAAGAGGTGTATTGATATCTTAACACACAGTATGTATTTTTATTTAGTATGTTTAATATGAATAATATAAAATAATATGAATAATAATATAAAAGAACTGGAAATCTTTTTGATTTTCAAGATGATTGAAACTTTGTTTATGTTTAACATAACAAAACCTTTTTCCCCAAAGGATAGGCGGTAGACGTACCTACCCAAGACTCAGTCCCATAGTAGGTATACCCACGTTTCGCCATGTTACATCCCCACGTTTCGCCATGTTACATCCTAATCATCATCAGCCGGAAGACCTCCACTGCTGAACATAGGCCTCCCCCATGGAACACCATAAGATATATGGGGGGATTTTGCCATAATCATCACGCTTGGCAGGCGATTTGGTGATCGCGGTAGTTGGAATACATGGAAACGGAAAGCGCTGCAGAACACTCTCCGAATATGTCTTCTAAATGTTTAATGTTCGAATATGTGTCACGGTTGTCTGGAAGAGATCGCTCTTAGCGATAAGACCGCCAATTGTTGCACCATTTAACATAATGTTTTGTATTTTTAAGATTTATTTTTTTGTGGTGTACCAATAAAGTGTTTACCTATCTATCTATCTATCTATGTCCCTCTGCCGGGTCTCACGGCTCCCACGGGATGAGAAAGAGGTGACCCTATTATATAAACAGGAACCACTGGTGATCAAACCCATACAATATATTGCTTTAACAATATTCTACTATAATTCTACTAGTTGTAGTGTTTGACTGGTGAATGGACCCCAATAAGGTTAAACGTCACCCATGCAAAATGAAAAATATTTAGTTAAAAACGAAAATATATTTTGTTCAAATTTACCAACTAATAATCTAATATCTATCGCTAATACGTTGAACCTTAAGTATAATACTATTCTTTAAAACGTTAGGTATAGATGCGAAATTATGTCTCGGTTTCTTTAAAGCCTAAGTCGCTGAACCAATTTTGATGAATTTTGGTATATTGATGTATTTGCATTGAAATGATGCTTAAGCGAGTGAATACAGATCATAGATAAATAGACGGTTCCAAATAATAATCATGCTCTCAGCCCTAGGAAGTACACTGCTGGACATAGTCTTCCCCCATAGGGGAGGCATTGTAAATACTCTCCACGCTTGACAGGCGGGTTGGTGAGTGCATTTCGACGGTTTCACACAGAGAACATTGCTGCCAGTCCTCTGGATCTGATATCCCTTAGTCGGCTCTTATGGCAACAATGGGTAGAGAGGGTGAGGTGCTATTCTATACTGCCACGGCTCATAATGGTTAAAAAAATAATGATAAAGCGATAATTAAATTACCTTGTTATGAAACTGGTAGAAATTTCGGGAACAGATGCACTCTCCACGAATTAGGTTAGGTAGGAATTAGGCAAATGACATATTCAGTAACACCTTTCAAGCCCAACTTGTATTCCAATTCAAATAGACCATAATTTCACCAGACTCGTGGTTTTGTAGTGGTAGGCCTCTTTTGCAGGAGGCCGCCTGGGGAAGTACCACACCTTTGCCAGTTATTCATCCGCCAAGCAGTAATGTCCAAACATTACTGTGTTCCGGTATGAAGGGCAATGTTACCAGCGAAATTACTGGGCATGATGAGATTCAACAACTCATATCTCAGGGTGATAGGCGCAGTACAGTGCTGCGCAGAATTTTGAATTTTAAAATACTGGGTGGCACTGTGTCTGATATGGGCAATCATGATGCTTACCATCAGGCATCTGATGAGCTCGTCTTGTCACTTACTATCATAAAAAAAAAAAAAAAAAAAAAATCTGGAGTAGATCTTCTAAAGAGGATTTGACGAAATCTCGGGCAGGTAATCAAACTGATATGAAATAGTTGACTGTGTAGTCAAATTCTTCGCCGACAGCGCCATGGCTTTTTCAATGATCTGAAAAAATATTATTATATATTAGTGATATTAAGTAATATGACAATCAACATGATCTCAGCAGGTGTACATACTACATAATACATTAGTTACTATAGACTATCTACATAAGCTTGTAATGTATGCATTGTCTTAAACAGTTGTGCCTTTTTACTTGCATGTCCCCATACCCCCTACCTCATGGCGACTCTGCCAAGTAGCGTGGGCTAGTGTCGGGTGACCGGCGAATAACGCTAACACGGCGGATTCCTGTGTGCCTCAGAACCACTTTAAAGCAACTTGTAAAATCAACAAATTAGTTATATTTGGGCTAACAATTTCTTGTGTTGTTTTTATGTTCCTAACATTATGGAAAACACCTCGGCATATAAATCATCTTGCATATTGATTAATACCAATATTTGTAAAATATATAAAGACTCACTATCAAATATTTTGTAATAACATCTTAAGAGCATATCCCTAGCTTTGAGAAATTTGACAAACCCCAATGGAAAATTAACCAAATCTATGTTATGTATTCTCCTGTTTCCTCAGAATATCATAAACCCATTGTATAAATTTATATATCCTGACATTTTTATAGTGAAATAAAATATGTCCCTGTCATTTTATTTTTTCTTATAAACACTCGGTTTATTCATAGTGAACATCTAAAAAACCCAGCTTTCCTCGCGAATATTAGACGTTTACTACAAAAAAATTAAGAGTTTAAAAAGTAAAAGGATGGATATTGGTTACTTATCACAACAAAATTAATGAACGGATTGGGCTGAAATATGGTATGTAGGTAGCTTAGACCCGGAAATAACACATAGGGTACTTAGTTTCCCGATATTCCTACGGGAACGTTGTATACGCGGGTGAATCCGCGGGGCACAGCTAGTACATAATAATTTCAATGTAATGAAACAAAAGGCCAGAATAGAAAATCATCAAGAACATGTTCATAAAATATGTTGCTTCGTTATAGCAAATATAATTGTAGAATCTGACAAGAACCATTTGACTTTTCATCTTTTCAAGTTTTGAGAGAGAAGTATTGGTTAATTTCCTTTTGGTAAAGTGATGGTGTCTAAAAGCACTTCCACAAGCCAGAAATAAGATATAACAAGATAAGAACAGTCTTTAAGAAAGAAAGAAAGAAAGAAAAATGATTTATTCGCTGCACACAAATAAGTAGGTATGACATATATAGTAAAGTATTTAAAGTTCATACATAGTAAGTAGTAAAAATCACAACAAAGTTTTGTCAAAAGTCAATGTTACAGCTTGTCATGTTTGTCTCATAAAACAATATATCACTTAGAAAATAATGATAACCCTCACCCACAATCATAATTTTTTTTTCTTTTCTTGGTGGTATCCACAATAAGCGGTAATAAGTGGATTTGTTGTGATTGCTGTTGTTGTTTGAGGCTCGGACTCATTAGTTCCTGTTCCTCCCTGTAGTAGGCCATCGAGAATGTGGGCTATCTTTAACAGTTTGGTGGCAGTAAACTCCAGTTATTTCACTGTCTTGTTAAATAACTGTCTGGAGTTTACTGTGCCTGCGCCATTAGGAATTATCTCATTAAATCAATCAATGAAAAACTAATATTTAACACTGTCTGACCTAGGGATCAAACCCGGGACCTCATTCCTCATAAATTCATCCCACAGCATCTTTCAAAAACTAATGAATTATTTTTCATATGGCTTTTAGCCACATAAGTACAAAACAACAGTACAAAAAAAGACTTTATCAACACAGCAATACATTGTGGCTAAAGATGTACTAGATGAGAGAGATAGCATAATTCTGTTTGAGTTTAAATTCAAATCATTATTACAAACATACATATATATTGGCCTTGGCCAATTTAAACAGTCTGTAAAAGCATTTAGAACACTCTGTGACAGACAATGTGTCGCCTGGGACGACTTAAGGAAACATAGGTTTGCCAAGTCTACACCACCCTCTCGACCTCTATGGCTGAATCCGCAGGAACAACATGTTCATATGTGTGGATCCCGTTTGGATGCAGGAGTCTGTCACTTATTTCAAGTTGAACTCTTACTTCATAGTCCCCATTTTTTATTATATACATTCATTATATTGAGAAGAAAGAACAATAAGTAATGTACCATGGTATATTAGAAACCCCGAAATCGTCTCCAACCTTGGAGCAAAAACTGTGACCGTAGAAATAAATGATACTAAAACAATATATCAACGAGCTAGCCACGCAACTCGTGAATATGAGCTACACGCCAAGATTAAAAAGGAAACATGTGCTTACCTATGATTAAGGGAAGCCTTAAAAAATAAAAAGAGGAGATGTTCTCAATGGAGAACTCACTCTACAAAAAGAAATGCACAGAACAGATCTACTAAATGTATAACTGATCGTAGATGAAAAGCACAACAAAAAAAAAATCATTATATTATATACCACAATGTCGAATAATACCAACTATTACTACATAAAGAAGCAACACTCACCACCCATGCCATTTAATGTCGCCTGTGACCAGGCAGCAAACAAGGCAGTAACGCACACATTTGACGTGTGAACACACATGTTTCCTATGTAGCAGTAGTAGGCTTATTGCATGTGGACGATTTTACGAAGTGACGGGGGTCTGGCAGTGCAGAGTAGGATGTCAAACCATATCATGGTTAGACCAACAATAAAAAGACCACGGGAACATGCTTGATTACAGATGCAAGGTGCTTACCACTGGACTAGATGGAAATAGGGGAGGCCTAAGCAATCGGCATGGACTCTATACAGTTGAAACGATGATGACCCTTACCTACACCAACTATATCACTGGACAAGTAGTCAAGTTGCAAGTCCTGATTATTTCTGAACCCTTGTATTGTAGAAGCTTTTTGAGCATGTAGCAGGCGAGAACCTCATCACAGTTGAATACACCATCGTGAGTACTGATCTGAAAGACATGGACATGTTAATAACTGCTTGATAAATAGGCCACAGAAGAAAGACGCAATGATAAACATATTATGTTATAAATGTAGGTATATGTAGAGTTATGGCCGCTCCAAATAGAGGACACGTTGATCCGTGAATCCACGGTAGTTTATTTATCTCCAAGAACGTACCTGTACCATGTTTGAAATCAAGGAATAACGTAAATTCTTCAAACTAATTCGCTAAACACACACAATTCAGCTGCAATCACAAAATCACAATTCAATTCAATTCTTAATTTGTGGCTTGTGAAAGTGTTTTTATCACCACAACTTTGCCAATAACACGTTGGGAGATTGGACATCAAACGATGGAAATTAACCAACAAGTGCTTTTGAATTTTGAACACAATCAGCAATCATATTCTACAGCTTGATAATATACTATAATCTACACTACAATAAATATTTAAAAAAAAAACTCATACCTCCTTTGATAAACTATTTACTAAGTATATACAACTAATAATTACAATCTATACATACACAAACCTATATAACATAATTACGAATACACATAAATATATTTATACAATATGTTTTAATATTAAACTTATAATTTTATCTTATTAACTTTAATATATCTACACAATAGTCTAATAAACGGTGAAAAAACCAAGGATAAGAGGAATTTAAAGGAGACAGGACGAGGGATATCAGAAGGAATAATATCATATAGAGAAAACTGTTGCTTTGGACAAGAAAAAAAGATATGGTCCACATTTCCATAATCTAAACCACACTCGCATATGGAATGGTCTCTTATTCTTAGTTTAGCCAAAAAGACAGGTGTACACGAGTGATTCAAGCGTAACCGGCAGATCGTTGAAGTAGTAACTTTATCTGCCCCTTGGAATTTTGAAAACCAGGGTTTATGAGGGATATCTGGCTGAATATCACCATAAAATTTGCCTTTTATGCACTTTGAAATTTGCCACTGTTTTGACCAGGCTTCATATAATTTGGGATTAAAAGTGGCACAGATGTCATGAGATTAAACATGAGGATGAACCAGAGAACCAGTAAGAGCAGCGTTCCTAGCACATGAGTCCGCTGACTCATTCCCCAGGATACCCATGTGGCCAGGAATCCATGCGAGGATAATACTAATTCCAAGAATATGACACTGAAGAAGGGAGTCTCTTATTCTGAGAATTATGGGAAATCTGGACTTAGAATGGAATTGATTGGAGAGAATAGCTTGCAAGCAGCTTGCGGAGTCCGAGAAAATTATGCAATGATTTAAATTGTGTGACTTTATAAACAGTATAGCTTCCAGGATAGCAATAGCTTCTCCCGTGAAAACAGAAGTAAGAGGAGGGCATTTGTAGCTTAGAATGATCCTAGATGATGGAATCCAAACCGCCGCACCAACTGGCTCATCAGGGGACTTGGAGGCATCCGTAAAAAATAAAACCCAATCCTTATACTCCGATTGAATATTATTAATAAATACACTATTAGCCTCTACCGTGTTCTTATTAATACCAAAATTCAGTATTATATTAGGCTTGAACGTAAGTGCTTCAAACGGCGTAGAATATAATGGCATTTTAGAGCACTGGTGTAATGGATTTGGTAGACGAGTTAGATGAAGATAGCTGCGAAGAAGATCAGGAAGTAATTGAGGTGAACGGGGTCCATATAAATCTGACAACAAATCCAATTTTTGAATAAGGATATGGTTAGAATTTTGCAATAGTTTGCATACGAATCTATTGCATAGATACTGCCTGCGGAGGGATAGAGGAGGTTCCACACACTCCACTTGCATTGCATTGATTGGGGACGACTTCATCGCCCCCAGAATTATCCGCAAGGACTTGGATTGCACCTTCTCAATCTCTCGGCAGGCAGACTTATTGCTTAGAATAAATGATCCATAATCTATGTGGCTACGGACAATCGCATTGTATAGAAGCTTTTGTGTATATGGATGAGCACCCCACCATACACCAGAAAGAGATCTAAGAATGTTTATATTGCTCTCACATTTCTTAACTACATAATTGGAATGAGTGGATCCTGACAATTTGCGATCAAGCCATATACCTAGGAATTTAACTTCATTCTGTAGTGGGATTAACTGATTATTAACTTTGATCAATGCAGGAGGAATAAATCGTTTTGTTGAGAATGTAACTACACTGCTTTTAGAAGCTGAAAGGGATAGACCATGATCTAGGAGCCAGTCATGAAGATAGCTGAGGGCTGTGTTCAAACTTTTTTCGGCTTCTTCTATGGACTTGTCGGATACATAAAGAACCAAGTCATCCGCATATTGCAAAATGTTGCAAAAGGGAAGAACGGTCAGTTCTAGGTCGAACGTATAAAGGGCATAAAGTAAAGGGCTTAGCACTGACCCTTGCGGCAAACCTTTCTAGCAAGTTCGAGAAGGAAGAAAAGTATTTTGATTTTTTATAATAATTGATCTTTCCATTAATAAATTACATACGAAACGGATTACTTTCTCTGGAACTTCTAACCGAGTAAGTTTATTTCTCAGTAAGGGAAGTAAGACATTATCGTAAGCAGAAGAAACATCTAGAAAAGCGCCCACAAGAAATTCCTTTTTAAGGTATGATATCCGGATATCAGAAGTAAGAATACTTAAACTGTCCATAGTGCTCATGCCTTTTCTAAAACCAAATTGAGTTTTAGCCAACAAGCTTCTGTTTTCAACAAACCACTCAAGACGATGTTTAATCATATGTTCTGCAACCTTGGCTAAACAAGAAGATAACGCGATTGGCCTATAACTATTTGGATCTGAGGCATTTTTACCTGGCTTTACAATGGGAATAATTACCTGGGTTTTCCAAGGTTGTGGAATCTCACCATATTCAAAAACACCATTAATGAGACCCAAATAATACTCTTTACACTTTTTGGAAGAATTCTTTAAGAATGAATACGGAATACCATCTATGCCTGGGGAAGAATCCACCAAACCATCGAGAGCCAACTCAAGTTCTATAAATGAGAAAGGAGAGTCAAAAGTATTGAGGCTAGGAAGGAAACGAGGAGCCGGAACAAGGCAGTCTATATTTGGAACAGAAGGGGGGGTCATTTTATCAGCAAATCCTCCAACCCACGATGAGGGGTCATGCATATATATGTTAGGGATAGTACATGAGCCTCTGAATCGTTTTATCATTTTCCAGACCAGAGAGGGTGGAGTTCTAGGAGACAGCAGCGAACAGAATTTTTTCCAACCATCCCTCTTTTTTTTGGACAAAATTCGCCTTGTCTTCGCAGCTACCTTCTTATAGGTTATAAAGTTAGCCCTAGTCATGGCCAAATTGTAATCCTCCTAGCTTTTTTCCTTGCTTTAACAGCAGCAGAGCATTCAGAATCCCACCAAGGGGTTGAAACTCTAAATTGAAAAGGCTTTTTCAAGGGGAAATACTCATCTGCACTAGAAATAATGGCGTCCACAAAATTAGCATAACACTGATCGATGTTCATTGGGTCAGATACTGGCAAATTATCTATCTTGTTATCAACAGAAGAAGAATATGAAGACCAGTCAACATTAGATAACCTATATTTAAGGTGGGACAAAAACTCACTGAAGGAGTTACCCTATTAGAAATGGTGATGAGAATAGGAAAGTGATCACTCCCATACGTGAAGGGAAGGACATTCCAGGACAGGACAGAGGAAAGAGTAGGAGAACATATGGTAATGTCTACAGCGCTTTGAGGGTTTTGGGAGGGAAGAACCCTGCGGGTAGGGGAGCCATTATTTATGACGCAAAGATTTGCCTCATCAAATATTTCAAGAAGAGAAAGAGCGAATAAATCGTTATGGTTGGAACCCCAAAGAAAATGGTGGGCATTAAAATCGCCCATAATTATGATAGGGGGAACAGAAAATATTACATGCAGGATATCCGGGATGAATCTTGAATGAGGATGGGGAATATAGACAGATATAAAAGATATGTCAAAAGCTCTTATTGCTACGATATTAAGTTCCGGAGGAAAAGGAGGTAAGGAAATTTGAGAAAAGGAAGACAACGCCTCACAAGTAAAGCGCAGCCTGCATAACCGTCAGCCCTGTCATCCCGGAGGCAGGCGAAGCCTGGAACCCGAAAACGGGACCCAGGCACAAGCCATGTCTCCGCAATGGCAATGACTGACGGTTTGTGTTGATTAATGAGATACAGGAGCTCAGGCTTCCTGCGTCGAATGCTTTTTGTGTTCCATTGAATCAGAACCAGACCCATGATAAAGAATTGAAAAAATTTCAGAAAGTTTGCTGGCAACGTTGGACGGTAGGTTGGTGTTATTGTGGGAAACAATGGAAATGATTACGGATAGTAATAAGTCGAGAAGTTTGCCATTTTGAACAGAATCAGAAGAAATAGCCAGAGAAGAAGATGGATTGGCAGCCAATAAGGCAACGCCATTTGGGGAGGTGGATGGCACTTCAGCCACTATAGCCTGATGAGCCTGTCTATTGTAAGATTTTCCTAGGGGAACTCTAGGGCGAGGGGTTGAAATTACAGTTTTTGAGTAACTGGTAGACTGCTGTTGGGAATAGGATTGGCTAGGTTGAGAGGGAGAAAAGGAAGAAGAGGAACAGCTAGTTTGGGACACTTCAGAATATGGTTTCCTTACCCTGGGGTAACGCGCTGCCGCATCCTCATAGGAGAGGCTATCCTGCGACATCAAGATTTTGATAGCCTCTTGTCTCCCCCGCTCGGGGCAGTCTTTGCTATTAGCAAAGTGGCTACCCGAACAGTGGAGACAAGACGCCACCGATTCCTCCACGCCGCAGGAGTCTCCCGTATGAGGCTGCGCACAGCGGAAACAGCGAGGTTTTGATCTACATTGCGCTTTGACATGTCCAAATCTGCAACATTGTAAACACTGGATAGTAGGATATTTATATGGCTCCACAGGCAGCGAAGAATAAAAACAGAATATCCTCTGAGGCAAAACCTGACCATGAAAAGTGATTACAACGGTTTGCGTTGGGATCCATGATGTATTGTTTGCTATATTCACCTTTCGATTTAGTCTTCTTGCTTTCATAACGTCACCTACCCCCTTGGGTAGAACAACAGATGCCACAAAGTCCTCCATCGCCAAGTCAGTTGGCACATTACGGACGATTCCCATTTTGGTGATGTTGTAAGAAGGAATATTAGCTACATACTTGTGTGCACTTAAAATTGGATTATCCAAAAACTTATTCGCGTCTGTGCCAGTTCTAAACTCTACAGATAATTTGTTTCTTCCCACCTTTTTGATACCATCTGGGCAAATATTAGGAACTTTATTCGAATGAAGAAACTGGCCAAATTTAAGTGGTTTTATGACCACTCCAGAGGAGGGGTCTGGATCAGAGTGAGACACATGCACAATGAAGGGTCCATTATCGTTATCTGTATAAGCCTTAATTCCCAAAATGTAGCAGGGATGGGTATATAAGTTTTGTGTGGAGGCACCTAACAAATCCTTATTATATACGGCTTTTTTAGCCGCATCGTCATCAAGAGGGTCCTCAGACCGTCTTTTTAGGCCCGAACCCATAGGAATGTCCGGCGGATCCGGCGGCCGGTCAGGAGGAATCGATTCCATTGGTAACGGATCCTGGGCTTTTTTACTTAAACTAGTCCCTATACTATGATACAATAAAAATAACTAACTAAAATATGTACAACTACAGACTTACTATAATACACTGCCTAGGGCCTAAGTACAATTTTTACCGCTATTGAATGTTGATTTGTTGTATCACAAGATATTAAAAAATATTTTTTCCGAAAATAATTTCTCTTAAACGTGTGATACCTATCAACCCTCTTTTGTTTTTTTTCAAAAATCACAATTCAATTTCAATTCTTATTTTGCGGCTTGTGACCACAGAACACAATACCCTAAAGGGAAGAATGACAACTCCATAGAAAAAAAAGCCAACACGAAACCACACTAGCGCTCTAGTTTATGCCATGGGAAACTTTTAAAGCGCGCGAAATTCGAATGGTGTAGGTACCTATAGGTTGCCTATTTAAATGTCGCAATTCAGATTTTATATTTTAGCAGAGGTAGACTGATTACAAGCCTCACTTTATAATAATTCATCATTTAGAAAAAAACTAGGGTATGCTTTTTGGACAAGTATAGAACACATTTCTCTCAAATACATACGAAATTGAGACTTGAATCAGTCTAGCTCCATCATATTAAATAACACAGGATTTAATAATAACCTTTATTTATATATTCAATTTTAAGTATTCAATAAGTACTTCTTTAGAATTAAACAGAATAAGACAAACCTCACGATCAATTAGGTACCCAAGCACAGAAAAGCGTAAAGTTCTTTGAGCGTTGAGTCTATATTATCTCGAAATAGTTATATTAACACCACAGAAAAGCGTCTATCGCACACAATATAGCCAAGATCTCCTGTAAATTATTAAAACACATATTAAATAACAGATAGTGTAGGAAATGAACATAGTGGACCCCCACAGTAATTCCTCAGTCAGTAAAAACTTTATAGCATGATTAAGTATCAATAAATTAAGGTATTGTATAAATATCCAAAAAAAAAAAAATTTAAGAAGTTAGGTTTTTTTAATTAAAATCTTATTTCTATGATATCTTTTTTAGGAAAAATGCTCCGTTTGAACTTTCTTCACAGGACATATTCATGTAATCTATACAAACAATACACGAAATATCCAAAAAAAATTCCCAGCAGAATCACCAAATTTTTTATAACATATGTTTCTTGGTGTAACTTGGACTGGAAAATTGCTCAGTCGAATTTTTTAACGGGAATGCTATTTTATCGAAGTCATATAACCACACAATAAAAATCCAAAAAATAAACCATGTAATTATATTTTTTTTTTAAATTGTCTCTTTATTTGCAGTGGAAAATTTCTCAGTCTATTTTCTTTATTGATTTAAGTACACCGTTAACTTTCATTTCAACTAGCAAAATATCCAAAAAAAAATCAAGCGGATTAATAACTAAAAACATTTTAATAATAAACAGATTTGAATCTAGCTATCGGGAGCCGTGAGTAGGGAGCGGGGTGGAGGAGCGGGGCGCAGGAGCGGTACTGGCCGCCCGCGCGACATTATTATATACCTACTTACTATTCACGTATTTATATTTGATTAGCCGCTAATTTGTAATTTTGTACATATTCCTTGGGAATAGTTTGAAGTTTCATTACATCACTTTAATTTTTTAGGCGACACTTGCTTTGCGCAAACGTGCTTTACAATACGTATGAAAATGCGTGTGTAAACTGCTCTTAACTGCCGACCACCGGTGGTTGTGGTCGATGGTCCGTTTGCGCCGAGACTTATAATTTAATACATCCTCAAAACAATAATGTTAATATTAGAGATGAAACGGATATTCGGTAACTTTCCGGTATCCAGGCTATCCGGCACGAATTTAATATTCGGCCAGTTACCGAATAATGGACAAGTATCCGGCCAGATACCGGATTAAAAAAAATTTAAGAAAATTATCATATATCAATTTTTAATTACAGAACAAAATTGATAGTCAAACTGCACTACAGGCAAATTATGATAAATAAATATAAAGGCTTCTGTCCTCTTTCTATGAGCCTTCGGCCACGAATGAACAAACTTGTGACGTATATGAATATTAATAATAAAATAAAATAACACTTTTTTGCCGGTAATAATATATCAAAAAAGTAGTAACCGAAAACATTTCTTTTAATTAAATGTAAAACGACATTATTAGATTTACTATTTGAAAATATTCCGCCATTCCAACAAACTTCATTTCAACCAAAACGTTTTTATTCGCTTGTTAATTTTTAATTGAGTACTTTTATGACCAAACTTTTTTCATCAAACTCCTTAGGTGCTATTGAGAAATAATAATATAATAATAATAATATGGGACAACTTCCACACATGGTCATCTGGTCCCAAACTAGGCTAGAAGCCTGTACTATGGTAACCAGATGACTGATATACATACTTATATAAGCTTATAACACCCAGACACAGATCAAACAGACATGTTCATGCACACAAATGTTTGACCTGGCCGGGGATCGAACCCGGGGCCTGCGGCACTGAAAGCAGAGTTACTACCATCTGAGCCAACGAGGCTGTCGTGTCGTGGCGAGGGTGTGTGGCGAGGAAATAAAACTATCATGGTGGCTCATATTCATTATCACATCTCAGCCGTTGGTAATCCACTACTGAACATAGGCTTCCCCCGTAAAGGGGGTTTTGCCAATACTCGACACGCTTGGCAGGCGGGTTGTCGAGCGCAGATCGATGGTATTTTGCAGAGGACGCTGCTGCTCGTCCTCCGGATCTGTTAACCTTTAGCCGGCTCTTACGGCAACCACGGGTAGAGAGTAGAGAGGGTGGAGCACTGTTCTCAAGCTGGTAACTCCACGGCCAATACGGCTCATATTATCGTAGTCAAAAGCGGATATTGCTGAAAATACTTTTTATTTTATCATTTTTTTATCTTTTCCCCCGTAAAGCTGGCTACTTAATAGGTATTAAATGAATTATGCTGCAACAAACGGTTTCACTTATCTTCGTATACAAGGTCAGCTTCCGAAAAAGTCTATCGCTGTATACACTGCTGCAGGGTGCTAAAAAATTAATACTAGCAAAATTTGTTAAGTTTAGGTATTGTACAGAATTAACTGACCACCATAAGGATCACGTTTCACGATCGCGACCAATGCGTACTGAATTGAGAAAAGAATCAATATCACGTGCAATCGCGTTTTATCCTCTTCAAAAGGTGCCATCATCATCATTGTCATCATCATATCAGCCATAGGACGTCCACTGCTGAACACAGGCCTTAGATTTCCATCCAGTTCGGTTGTAAGCGGCCTGCATCCAGCGTGCTCCTGCCGTACTTATCAGATCGTCTGTTCCACCATGTGGGAAGACGTCCTAAGCTGCGCTTACCAGTCCGTGGTCTTTATTCGAGAACTTTACGGCCCATCGGCCATCAGTTCTACGTGCTGTGCCCTGCCCATTGCCAAGTGGATTAGCAAGTTGAAGTCAACTTTCTAATCCGCTGGGCTATGTCGGTAGCATCCGTTCGTCTACGGATCTTCTCATTTCTGACTCGATCTCGCAGAAAAATCCCGAGCATAGCAATCTCCATAGCTCGTTGCGCTATTTTGAGCTTACTGATAAGGCCCACAGTCAGGGACCACGTTCCAGATCCGTAAGTCATCACTGACAACACACATTGGTCGAATACTTTCGACTTGAGGCACTGAGGTATTTTGGACGAGAAGACACTACGTAGGTTTCCGAACGCTGCCCAGCCTAGTTGACCTCTTTCTCGAAGTTGGACCTACCAAGTTGGACTACTTGTCCTCGGTAGACGTAAGAGTCAACAACTTCTAGAATCGCTTTACTAACCGGTACTGGGGTCAGCGCAACATGGGCATTAGACATCACCTTCGTCTTGTCCAAGTTCATTTTAAGGCCGACCCGTTGAGAAACTCGATTGAGGTCTTCGAGCATCATGCTAAGATCTTCCATCGATTCTGCCATGACTAAAATGTCGTCGGTAAACTGAAGGTGAGTGATGTATTCGCCATTAATATTGATGGCGTGCCTTTGCCATTCCAGAAGCTTGAAGGCGTCCTCCATTGCGGCAGTAAACAGTTTCGGAGATATGACGTCTTCCTGTCTTACCCCTCTATTCAACGTGATCGCCTTCGAACTCTGGTCCTGTACTCGAACCGACATAATGGCGTTCCTATCCAAGCACTTCAACACTTCGATATACCGATAGTCAATATGGCATCGCTGGAGAGACTCGAGCACCGCCCATGTCTTGATCAAATCAAAGGCCTTTTCATAGTCCACAAACGCTAAACATACATATATACATGCAGTCACGCCTTGTTCCCGGTGGGATAGGCAGAGATTATTTACCTCCACTTGCTACGATCCTGACATACAACTTTCGCTTCGTTCACTTTCATGACATTTTTCATACATGCTCGTCGGTTGTAGGTACTTTTGGATTTTGCTTTTCTTAAGAACAACGTGAACTTGTTCATGAAAAGTACGCCTAGGTCGACCGCTACCGACTTGACCATTCACACTAGCCTTATAAATCTCTTTTGTTAATCTCCTTTCATCCATCCTCTCCACATGTCCGAACCACCTCAGCATTCCTTTCTCTATCTTTGTCACTACATCTTCTACCACGCCACAGCGTTCCCTTATCGCACTATTCCTCATTTTGTCCATCAAAGTCACTCCAGTCATGCTTCACAGGCTTCTCATCTCCACAGAATTAATCTTACTTTCATGCTTCTTCTGCCAGACCCAACATTCACTACCATACGTAAGTGCAGGGATCAGTACCCTTCTATGGACAGCCAGCGGACGCTAAACATAATGGCAAATTATACTCTTCGGTTTTCTGTATAATTTGGCGTAGCTTGTGGATGTGGTCTATGGTGCTGTAGCCTTTTCGGAAACCTGCTTACTCAGACGGCTGGAAGTCATCGAACCTGCGACTGAGACGATTCGTAATGACCCTCGAAAACAACTTATAAACATGGCTCAGAAGCGAGATGTGTCTGTAATTCTTCAACAAGGTGTTATCACCTTTTTTTTAAAGAAAAATGGAAGAGATTAAAGTTAATTTAGCGATACCGGACGTCTCAAATTGGAAGAGATACTCATCACTCACGAAGTTGATACGAGTTATAGTTTATCGTCGACGCTTTCTCGAACTGAAAAAGCCAGCTAATGAACGAAATCGTCAGGAGCATCTCACGCCAGCAGAATTATCACATGCGCTTCAGACTTGCATAAAACAATGTCAAGGTGAACATTTCAAGGCGGAGTTGGATCTTTTTAAAAGGAACGACCATTTCATTAAAATCAAGGGACGTCTGAAATCATTGAATCCTTATGTTGATGGTGAGGGTTTATTGCGAGTTGAAGGTCGATTGAATAACATCTCGGGCAATGAAGATGTTAGGTATCCTATACTGCTGCCGAAGAAATCTGCGCTTACTGATCTAATTTTCGCGGATGCACAGCACACACAAATTTTTTCATCGTTATAGATGGGCTTACCAGCAACCTGAACCGGGGATTGGGGATGTGGTTTTAATCAAGGAGGAGAATTTATCACCATGTAGATGCCTACTTAGACGGGTGGTTGCCAAACATACAGGGTCCGAGAACGTTACTCGCGTCGTTACGTTGCGGACAAAAAACAATTGTGAAATAAGCGTCCTACTTCCAAACTGTATGTTACCGTTGCCGGTTTGATTGTGAAATGTTGGATTAGATATAAGCTAGATTTTTAATATTTAAGGATTGATTGTAAATACCTCACCAAGAACAATACTTGTGCTGTGCGTAGGACACTTGACCTACCTAGGTAAAGTCACGGTGGGCGGCGGCTAATATTAAAGGCCAAATTGCATTTGTCCTTGGTGGGCGGTATGTATGAGAAGTTTAGTTTAAGTTCGTCTCAATAGATGGCGCCTCCATACATTAAAACTCGCAAGCGTCTGTATCACCACTTAGCAATAATCGATAGCCAGAATAAACGGTATTACGTATCCAGGTCTATTCTTTATACCCACTTTGTACACACCCGATCGTTCGTACGGTTTGCTCGTGTAACAATTCGCCAATCGGCTATGTTCGGATGGATATTCGGCGGCCGGATATCTGTCCATCCGGCTTCTAGGTTTGCCGAATATTCGGTATCCGGTATCCGGCAAAACATCTATCCTTTTCATTTCTAGTTCAAATACGTGATTTGCTAATGTAAATAAATAAATCAACCAATATCATTTTATATATCTATAATTATATACAGAGATAGCCTATTAATATTATAAACGAAAGTTTGGTTGTTTGTCACTCAATCACGCTTTAACTACTGGACGGAACGGAATGAAACTTTGCACACATCATGTAGATTAGGTTCTGGAATAGGACATAGGCTACTTAGCTCCATAGGACATAGCTCCACCCGCATGGATAACGCGCGATAACCAAAGTCCACGCAGACGGAGCCGCTGGCAACAGCTAGTGTTGATATGTAATTACGTACATAGATGCATTATAGTATAGTGTATATAACACAAAAAATAAATAATTCTGTATTAATGTCTTGAAAAGCGAGCCAAAAGTTTTACTATTAACGCGAGCACGCTAATCTGCACCCAACTGGTAAAGCAAGACGGCACATTATTGCGTGTAAACGCGGGATAGATTTATCTTCGCTTCCAAAATCTTGGTGTTCTGGATGGATTTTTTTTTGGATATTTCGGATTTGTGTGTTTGTGTGACTACTTAACATATTTAAAAAATAAAATAATGCTGAGAAATTTTCCATACAGTGTTATTTATAGTTTAACATATAACAATATTGGAATGCATTTTTTTTTGGATTTTCTTACTCGTAACGCTAAATAACATTCTAAGATCATATAAGAAAAAAAAAAGGACTGAGAAATTTTCCGATGAAAATGAGGGCCATAAAAAGGAATTGTATTAAAAAAGCAATATAATACTTGACAAAAGTTTTGGATTTTTATCAAGTATCACATACTGGTATAAATAACTCATTTGGTAAAATAAATTTGGACTGAGAAATTACTCGGTTCAATATATTAACAGATTTGTGTTTTTAGGTTAAATACCTAACTTCCGTGTGGTTTTTTTTTTGGATTTTTTAAAATAAGTCTTGGTTCATACTATTTTATAACCCTGCAAAGTTTCATCGACTGAGGAATTAATGCATGGGTCCCCATACAAAGAATCCGTTCATTTACTACACTAAGAAACTAGTTCACAAAACGCAAAAAGAAAATCGGTGAAAATCTGTGTGGAAAATAATTTTTGAAGTTTTTGTAAATAAAGTTTGACAAATCATGAAATTCATTTTTTTTGTCTGATTTCGCAACTTAAAATGACGTTACAAACTACTATATTTGCCAATATCAAATATATTGATATTGTTTTTCGTCAGATCAGTCATATTTCTACAAATAAACACTTGCCATGATCTGCATATATTCGAAAATGCTTAAAAAGTTTTATTCCACAGTTAAATTCTTGGTAAACACTGGACATAACACAATTATTTCGATTACCAGCTGAATCGGCGTAACACGCGCATGAAATTCCCGCCAAAATTGTAAAAACTATCTCTTTCTAACATATAACGCCATCTCAATTGACGAATCATTCCATGTGTTGGCATTGGCTGGTTCCAAAGCTGACGCCAGGTGCTTGTGACAGTGTTTTAACACCACAACTTTGCCAATATCACGTTGGGAGATTGGACATCAAACGATGGAAATTAACCAATAAGTGCTTTTGAATTTTGAACACAATCAACAATCATATTTATTCTACAGCATGATACTAAAATATTATAATAGGCAACACTACAATAAATAATAAAATAAAACGCATATTTCCTTTAATAAATCATAAACTATTTACTAAGAATATTGAACATACAAATAATTACAATTTATACACAAAATCACTCTAAAACTAAACCAAACTGAACTGAATTCTGAATCACAGAATAAAAGACTTTTTGCTAAATTAATTACCAGCAGACAATGACGTTGAATCGCTTCCTTCTACAGACGCACAATCCCTGAACAAGCTTCACAAAAAGGTGTCCATCACTGACAATTACGCGCTTTGACATCTACTGAATTTCTAATATTTCAATTTAAACTCTATTTACCTGATGGTTTTAAAGCCTAATTTGGATTGAACGATTTTTCACCCTATGAAGTTCAATGTTAAATTTGACACTAAGCGACGCGGGCGAACATAGGAGCATTGGAGTAGACTTATATGCACTAAAATATTTAGTGATTTAAATATTTAAATTTTTAAATAAATTAATCACACTTATACTTTTTAACTTTTATAAATATATATTACAAGAAATAAAATTTAAAAGTTTTAAAATTAAAATGTATTTATGTTTGTAAAGATAATTATGTTACATGATAGAATCTCGGTTTAATAGTGAATACAGGTTCGTGGGCCTGATTCTAGCACGTAGAAAGGGTCTTTGACGATATTATTCTAAATTGTTACGTGATATGATTACTTTTATACTCTTAATAAATAGTCGAAAGTCACAAAAATATTAAAATGTTAACATAAATTGTAAAATTAATGAGTACCACTATGCAATGTAAACCAATTAGAAACAAAAAGTATAATATTATAATGCACAGTGCATTATTGAGATAAAATAAACAAATATTTAATTCAATGTTTAAAATGTTTTCAATCCACTAGGTAATTAATGCCAAACCTTAATTTATATAAAAATATATATTTATGTTCGCATAATATTATCCAAAAATATTTAAAATGTAATTGACTTCATAGTTTTTCATTCGAACAAAGCGCTGTTGTCCATTTTATTGTGTTAAAAAAATTAAAATAAAATAGAAACACGCAATATGGATACATAAATTCCTAAAATTATTGTAAATACATGCCTAAATTATGAAAAGCTATCGCTTTCACGCACGTATCTGTTGTTATTCGGTTAGCTTCTTACCTAACACTGGCATCACGCGGTCGGCCTACGGTTGCCATGCAACTAACCACATAGTACCAGACTATATTGAGGCGGTACCATACTCGCAGCTTGGAACAGATTTTTGCACGACTGGTTCTCTGGTATCCTTACTCTGAGCCAGCAGACAATGACGTTGAATTGCTTCTTGCTACAGACGTACAATCCCTGAACAAGCTTCACAAAAAAGTGTCCATATGACATCTACTGAATTTCTATTATTTGAATTTAAACTCTATATACATGATTGTTTTAAAGCCTACATCTACTGAATTTCTATTATTTGAATTTAAACTCTATTTACACGATTGTTTTAAAGCCTAATTTGGATTGAACGATTTTGCACCCTATGAAGTTCAATGTTAAATTTGACACTAAGCGACGCGGGCGAACATAGGAGCATAGGAGTAGACTTATATGCACTTTCTAAAGCAAGTATCATAAAAAATCTGCGGGTCTACCAATTTTATTGAAAAACACGTTCCTTGTACTATTCGGACTCTATTGTTCCTCTTGAAACCAATCTTCACATATTGTTTGTCCATTTTGTTCTGTCCATTGAAGTGCCACTTGACTATGAACTTTTTGTCCCAGACTCGATCTTAATGACCAGCTTCCAAAAAAATATGTAAAATCATGAATTTAGTAAAATACTACAACATCTGCTCTTTGTTTTTTTTTTGGAACTGTGTCTGATCAGTGTCACCTAGTGTTTTAAAATTCAAAATTCTACGTGGCACTGCACTGCGCCTTTCACTCTGAGATCTTAGTTGTTGAAACTCGTCATGCCCAGTAATTTCGCTAGTAACATTGCCCTTCAGACCGGAACACAGTATGTTTGCACATTACTACTTGGAGGATGAATAACTAGAAAAGGTGTGGTACTTCCCCAGGCGGCTCTCCTGCAAAAGAGGCCTACCACTACAAAAAGTCGTCAACAACGTCAAGTTTTGTATTTATAGCCTGCTTACACGGGACATTCATGGACTCACACGTTAGTGTATTTGCCAGTGTCAAGTTACATAAATTTTCAAGTTAATATTATGGTCAATTAGTCAAGTCACATCTCTAGTAAAGTGGTGGTATTTACAAGAAACTGCCGGAATTTTGGTGGGAACACGAAAAATCATATTTCAACTCTCGCATCACTTGCCAAGAACCTTGTGTATCTTCGAAAACACTCAACACGCAATATTCCACCATTATTATACGTTAAACACTCGAAAATGCACCGATAATTGATAGAGATACGGGAGCCAAACTGTAATCTTCGGTTTCCCCCCAAAACCTACTATAAAGTTTTATTAATAGTGGTTTATAGTGATCTGCGAACTGTAATCTGTGCGAAAATGCGGATGGTGGATTAGAGTGATCTGTGATGGTGGTTATCGTGTAAAATTATTTTATTCTGTGGATAATGAATAATGATTCACAGAACTCAGAACACAGAATACGAACGAATACTCAGAACAAAATATTATTTGGATCCAGTCCAGCAGTTTGTGATTTGATTGTTGAGTTTAGCGAATTAGTTGTGGTTTGTGTTCGCCCAGTATAGTGATGTATTGTGGAATTCACGTTATTCCTCGAATTTAAACTGGAGACGAAACGTTGTTGGCTTGTTGAAGTTAAAAAAGGCAATAAAATACCATGGATGGACTCACGAATCCACGTGTCCGCACTGGAGCGCAAAGCGGCCACAACAATTATAGGTAGATTTAAGTTATACTGGATAAAGTTATTATACCTACCGTAGGAAACTGAAAACCTTTTGTTGTGGTGTGGTCTTTATTTACCAAGTCTTTGGCATCATATTTCTGTTTTTGGAAGATCTGCCTATCCCTTTTGTTCTTAGCTTTGCCAACAGTTATTAACATATTATAATTTTCTTCCACATTGGTACCCACGAAGGTGTACCTACTCCACTGCAAGGAGTTCTTCCCTGCTACATGCTCAAACGGCTTCCACAGTACAAGGATGCAGAAATCATCATGACTCGTTACTTGACTGTACTTACTTGACCTGTGTGACATAGTTGTTGATGTAGGTGGGTGTCATGAAATCAAACTCATCTGCTATATGTATATATAAAAGAATTACATAATGTGTTTTGATGGAATTTGGCGTTACTTTTTGGAACTCTATTATAGAACAAGAAATTTTAGTTTTTAGTTCTTCTCAGCCAGCAGTGCTGCCCCTGCCTTCTGAGGCGCAGGTCCAGGTTCGATCCCTGGCCAGTTCAAACATTTGTGCGCATGAGCATGTTTGATCTGTGTTATAAGTGTATATAGGTATGTAAGGGGGTTATTATAAGTTAAGAGGTAATATGTTATATGAAGTGATTACATAGCATTTTTTATATATTTTTTAAGTATGTAACATCTTTTTTATGGAAACTTTTTCAAAGTGGCCAGTCGATTTGTTGGTTATATCTCGTTTTATAAGTGACCAGGGTAAATACTCAGTACAGGGTAGAGACAAAATGCACAGGGGAGGATTCTTTATGGACAGGGAAGAGAGATAGACATATTAAAAACAGGGTTTTTTTTAAAAATAAACATAATTTATTAATTTTTTGTTAATTATGAATTATTTATAATCAGACTTGTCATTTCTTAGCAGTCTTTGTTTATAAAATTAAATGTTTCTTAAGCGCTAGGTACAAAACATAAAAAAGGTTCTTACTTTTCCTTTCCATCAAAACAATAATATCTATAACTATTAATAGTAGTATTAATTAACTAGTACTATTAATAGTCAATAATGAAATAAAAGAAACAAAAACTTCTCTGAGTAACAGTATTAAATTTTTCTTGTACTTAAACTCTAAAAACATTTTAATTAAAAGGTAACTAAAAAAAAATCTTTTTCTAGAACCCGCATTCAAAGATCAATAGATTCATTAAATGAATTAAAAATAAGCTGCCCTCTCATTTTTAAGTTAGGGTAAGGCAGTTTTTTAAATCTGATCCCAGGTGATGAAAGAAATATTGTCATCATTAATTCTGAACTTTTTTCCAGTTTCATCACAGATTTTACAAAATATAACTTGAAGTTCATCTTCTTCAACACATGTGCATATTGCAACATAACAATAACAAACTGTTTTTGTATTGTAGCACAAAGTCCCCATTGCAGGATATTTTTTTCCAGATTTTGAGGGCTTTGAATCATATTTGTGCAGTTTGGTTTAAATAGTGGTAGGTATTATATAGAATGCTGTAGTGTTTCTTGAGGCTTCTTCCTGTTCTTGAGATGTGAAATTGATTAGTGGTTCACCTTCTGAATCGCTAGCTTTGTATATATCATCAACACGTAGACTAAACCTGGCCCATCACTCAAGAAATGTAAAGTCAAATCAATAACCGGCAGACAGTCAAGTATGGGCTGTAAATGCGCCCAAATTGCAGGAGGTGAGTGCAATAAATTTTGTGACAAAGTGGTTTGGTTTTTTAGCTTTTAGTCAACATCTTTAGTTTAGTTTTTCATCTTTACTACAACAGTGTGCATACTTATTTGCTGTCTCGATCTTCCGAAATGAAAGGATTGTACTTTTTCAGTGTATTTTGTTGGTTAATTTTCACTAAAATCTACATGTATAATTGCTTCTGACTCAGTAAGGGACTCCTTTTATATTTTAGAAGATTATTGTTTCTTGAAAATGCCGTTTTATAATGGGACAAACACGACAAACAATAACATTGACTATTGACAAAACTTTGTTGGATTTTACCCAAAGCAACCCGTAAAAAGGAGGGTTATGTTCTTGAAGAGTGTATGTTTGTTGGTTTTTTAATTTATAAAGATGCGCCACCGTCTATTTGCTGCAATTGAATCCTCTCCATCCATCGGTTGTCTGGAAGAAATCACTTATTAAAGTGAAAAATGTATCACTTATTTGTATGCATTCACTTATTTTCACTTTACAGTTTCACTTCATCTGGCCGCATCTCTACCATCAGCATTTGCAAGATTTGACCTGCCAGGAAGCTTCTGCTGCATTCTTTTAAAGTATTCTGCATCCTCTATTCCAACTATTTTCTTTCGCTTTTCCGCCTACATTTGCACCATATAATATAATATTATATGACGGCAGTAAAAAAAATTACTAAGGTTACTGTTATTAATATATTATTCGTCATAATATGAGCCTCGATGTTTGATGTTCCTGACTTGTTGCTTTTTCCTGCTGCGTTTTGCAGGATTAGGAAAAAAATAAATAGAAATCATTTATTTAGACATAATTTTTTTTCATACTAGGTTCTAAAATATAGTTGGTTCCTTACCTCCGGGAGAAGCGTGAGCTGTGGCCCAGGAGGCAAGGATCTCTTTGTCTTCATTTTTTGAGTCACTTTTCCGCATCATATTAAATAGGTAGAATTTTATTTGGTCAATCTTGACGTCGCAGGCAGTGTGTCCAGAATTTAAATTGTTTATGACTGCTACTCGTCTAAATTCCACAAACTTTTTTTTATATATTTTATATCAACATACAAATATATAAGTCTTCAGGAAACAGGTAGAATCTCTTGGGGATCTAATTCTGTTATAATCTCAGAATTCTGCTAAATCTGGTTAATCTGGTTCACACTGTCGCAGGTACCTACAAGTAGATGTTATATGTTGCTTAAAAATGGCACAGAGACACACAGGAATCCGCCGTGTTTGCTTTATTCGCCGGTCATCCGACACTAGCCCACGCTATGTCGTTGTAGAGTCGCCATGAGGTGTGGTATGTAGTGAGATGCAAGTTTTAAAGGCATAGTTTTAGACAACGCTCTGAAGTGAGTGTCAGACACGCGAACTTAAAGTAAGCGGTTTTAAAGCTCGTGTTACTTAACTCGGCTCGACGTCGGTGACATACACGAACTAAGCTCATAATGTTACGAGATGACGTCTATGGCGGTAGCCTTGTGTGTTTTTGGAAATGTAGGATTTTGATGAAATTGTACAGGTATATTGGTTGCATAAGGGTGCATCAAAAAACTCAATAAGTTAAAATTTGTCAAAATCCACAAGCGTTTGCAACTACAAACTATCAAAACTCATAGGAACACGGCGGCCCGCGGCTCGCAGTGGTGACAGACGTAGGAGTTTCAGTATACATAAAGTACTCTGCGTGCGAGCCATGGCGGGCTACGAAAAAATTTCAAACATGTTGGATCGCCGACAAACTTACTCGTCGGTTTTTAAGTACCTACGCGTACTTACTTACGGTGACACACACGCTATTTAGCTTGCCGAGCCGAAAGGACGCGAGTAAGTTCGCGTGTCTGTCAACCTCTTGATATATGGGTGTTTCTCTGCTATTTGGAAATTCGTCCATACAAGACTGTCTTGAAGTAATTTTATTAAATGTTGAGAATGTTTGTTAATAAAATGAAGGGCAATAGTAAATTAGGTATATATATATATATTTTAAAAAAGCCCACACATTTTCCTCTTGATTTTTGAGTTATGGACGATTTTTTGCAAAGCCGTGACAGGGGACTGTTGTATCCATCCAGGGGAATGTTTTAGGGACAAAAACAATTAGTTTTGTATTTGTAATCAGTCTTTATTTTTCTTAAATAATAACAATTCAGCAGTATTAAAACAAATCTTTCTTCTTATAGTGACTTTTCTTAAGCCTAATAACAGTTAAAGCGTTAAACTTAACAAAATGAACTTCTTAGTTTAACATTTTTTTTACGATTAAATTGTATGACACTAAAGTCAGTCTTTATAATAATGAAAAAATGGTGTCCTGCGAAAAGAAAAAACATTACTACTGCTAATTAATTATTACAACCGATATTTAAGGTTGACATAATACTTTGAAACATTTGTACTTTTGAAGTAACTAAAGTGATTAACATTAATTGTGCAACGCCTTACAAACAAATCAGTCTTAACATTGTACTTTAGGGAATAATATTTAAATTTATTTATTTTTCTCAAAGACTGTAAACTAACATACGAATACAGGAAAATAATAAAATAATGTTCAGAAAGGACGTAAGTTACGTTATATGCCCATATGAACGTTAAGTAATGCACTTTCTGATGATCTCAAAGGTGCCTGACGTTCTTCTACGGGATCTTCTGAAACAGGTGTATTTCCCATCTCATTTTTTATGTCTCATGACTTTTTTGCACGATACTTAGAACAATGCTCTTTCCAAGCCTTTTTTTACAGCCTTATGCTCACGACGACTCAAATCTTTAACTAATTTTCTTTTGCCCTTTTTCTTTTATCTTTAGATATTTCAGCCTTTCTTTTTATTTCAATTCTTCTTTTTATTGAGGGTCATTTTTAAGTCGTTGATATCTCAAACTCTGCTATACGTTTTTGTTCTAGTATTTCTTCTCTTGTTTTGGGTGGCTTCTTTTTAGGTGGCATTTTGAGATAATACCTACAAAAGAGACGATACTTTTAATGGTCAAAACCTAAGAAAACATCCCCTGTGCTATGAACAGTCCCCTGTGCTATTAAATCACAGGGGACTGTCATTTTTACATGCATTCTTAATAAAACAATATCAACAACAAACATTCAGATAAACGAAACAGATGTGGCTACATACTAGATGATCAATTGTTTTAAACAAACTGTCGTTATTAAAACTCTTAAAATAGTAAAAATAAGGCTTACCAGAGGACTGTTTTCGCTAACGGCGAGACGCGTGGTTCACCAGATGACGCAGTAGTAGCACTAAACAGAATGGCAATGTCCGTATATTTTATCGAATTCTTCTAAAGTTTTTTCAGCGAGCTCGTGTTTATCTCAATACCACCGGAACAATGCCTATGTGAGTATAAGCACGGGGCTCAGCTAATATACTATAGAATATAAGTAGGCATGTAAAAGCAAACCATATTATTATATATATGTTCTAAATTATTTATTGTGTTTATAATATTTCAAAATAATTTTCAATTAATTGTCTTCTCTCGAGATTGCGAAAACCTCTTTGTTGATGATTAATTGTACTGTTTGATATATCATGAACATATTGATAATCTGAATCCTTCGATGGCTTATTATCATTGCTAACTATATATAGCTAAATTATGCAAAACCGCTGTTGCCACGATAATCCCAGGTACCCTATGTAGGTTCACATTAATACCTTTGGATAGTATAGGAAACCTTCTCCTTCAAATACCAAAGCTTCTTTCCACTACATTTATGGTTTAAGACATTTTTATGTATATATACATATTCCTGGTTTTTATGTGTGCCTCTTGGTAAAGATTTTATCCTCTTGTGCTGGGGCTTCCATCTGTAAGTGGCGTCATCATGTATTTTGTCTGAGCATACTCGTAGCCACTATAAGTGTTTGTTGGGATATTTGTTCTGAACAAAATTACGTTTAATTGCACAGTTGCCCAAATGTTAAGAGTCATGGGCAGAACCGTGCCTTGAAACATCTAAAAATTTTAGGTTAACCCACTTGTTACTGAATAGACATTTTGGATGAGATTGCAATGAAATTTGGATATGTGTATCCTCATATGGTCAGATTATTAGGGAAAATAGGAAAAAAAATAAAAGAACGTTAGTAATATGCACTACTTGTTCATGAAATTCAAATAAAATACGAATTGTTTTTAAAGTTTATACACAAAATCATAAGAAAAAGTAGATATTTGATTAGAAAATTATTAAGTGTGGTAATTTTCAAAACATTCTTTTGGATGTTAAGTTACTTCACATGTTTTTATTGAGAAGTTGGCTTTTTTACAAACAAACTACATACACCAGAATTGCTTTTCATTATATTTCACAAGATGCCTGTTATCATCATATCGAACACTTTGGTTATAATTTTGAGAAGTGTGACCTGTTCTACGGCTTTCTGTTCTACGATATGTTTCTAGAAGGGAAATAGCAATTCTTCTCAGAAATTGCAAATGATCGCAGTCTCCACCATCGATGTAGTATAATTGCCAAGCATTTTGGATTGCCATGTCTAGTGCATGACATATCAATGGGAAATACCAATTTTTTCCTCGTATCGATGTTCGGTATACATATACTAAAACTTTGATCGGACCTGTCTAAGTCTACACCTCCCATGTTTTCATTATATACCTTTATCAGGGCTGGCTAAAACAATATGTACAAGTGGACCACCACTTGTACATATTTTTTTTATATGAAAAATTACGTTCCCTGTCTTATTGTTTTGACTTATATAAATATTGGTGTAATTTGTTAGTAAAACTATTATTCCGTCGCTGAAAAGTTGCTCAAAGTAATACAATGTATTTTGCTGTCTTGCAACTTGCTGCATTCTGTGCCAAAGTCTAAGGGCACCTACGCACTATGCGGTTAACCGGAATGCGGCCAGCCATGCGGCTAAACTCAGGATGCGGTTGCGCTTGCAGTTAGCCGGGTGGCGGATAGCCGCCAACCCAACCGGGATGTGCGGTTAGAAACCGTCGTGGTTAGCGGTTGGATCGACTCATTTCCAAGATGAACGTCGAAGAAGTCGCAGCTATTTATTATATTTACTCGCGTTATATGAAGAAAAAGAAACAGAAAAAAAGGTACTGGGTGCATCCTTATTTACAAACTCGAGATGAGAGCAAGCATTTTGAATTGTTTTTCAAAGAGCTCAAAAAGTATGGAGACTAGTTTTTTGGATATACTAGAATGAGTCTGAAATTGTTTGAAGACCTTTTGAGCATGTTAAAAACCAATATAATAAAGCAAGACACACAATTTCGAAACTGCATTAAGCCGGAATTAAAGTTAACATTAGTGCTTGTAATGTGCGTGATTTTGGGCCAGAAGGGCGTGGGTTCTTATAGTGTGCCTATAGGTGTTGTGTGGCACTGAGCCCACTGTGAGATCATTAGAGAAAGCCCTTGCTCCAGGAACTAGCCAGCGGTTAATAATGAAATGAGCACGAGAAACGGGTTCTCAGAGCATGGGTGTTCGTTCGGCCTAGAGGATGAGAATACCGACTAATATTTATAAAGAGCGCCAGTCGATGTTCTCATCACAAGCATGAGATGTTGGATGCAAATAAAACAGAACACAAAATAAGATCATAAGTTCATTATATTGACACAAAAGTATTAAATATAAATTAGGTAATCACAGAAAGAAAATATAAAATAAAAACCTTAGAGTAACACCCTAAATACACAGATAATTATTATAATATAGGGTTACGACTTTATTAATGAGAGAAGATTCCTAAATACAACCTAAAGTAGGGACAAGATAATAGGTCACTTTTGACAGATGTCAGTTTTATATTCATAGTGAGGTGACCTGCTTAAAAACATCGATTAAATGAATGAATCGAATGAATCGATACAGACTTGAAACATATGTGAATTTTAAAAATGATCATGCGAATCCCTGTCCCATTATTATTTTTTCTTTCATAAATTAAAGGAGCAAAATAAGACAAGTACCTACGTAATTTAACAAAAAAATTGCTTTTATTCACTTGAACTATCGGAACTGCTATCTTCATCACTGCTGTCAGCACTCAGAGATATTATTAATTCATTTTCAATAATATTGTCTATTCTCACATCTCGTTCAAAATCTTGTAAAATTATTTTCTTTGTCTTCTCCACGACTTTTCGCAAGTCTTCTGTAGTGACTTCTGCACATGCAGTTTGTAGCAGAGTCATCATTTTAGCAGTACTGAAGGGTGGTTCAGTATTGTTCCGCGCTGCATGACCCTTTATTTGTGCCCAAATAAGCTCGATGGCGTTATACTGGCAATGGTAGGGAGGCAATCGAATAACTTCGTGTCCATGCTCTAGGGCTAGTTCATCGATTACATAGCGGAGCTTGGACGGCTTAGTTGCTTTTACCAGATTTAACAACTCAACTTTTAATAAAGTTGGACTTGCCTCCACACCATTTCTTACCAGCCACGAGACAATTTCTTGCTTTTTATTTGCTTGAGTTGGTGGTTTATCAACTTGTACAGAATGATACGGAGCATTGTCCATTATAATTTTCGATGGGTTTTCTAAGCTGACTTGCAGCTTCTCAAACCACTCTTTAAAAACATCAAAGTTCATTTCCTCATGGTAATCTGTTGTAGTTTTAGAGGCGAATGCGAGGAGGCAGTCTGGAATAAAACCTTGAGAAGCTGATCCCGCGTGACATATAATAAGTCGGGCTCCTTTTCCCGATGGAACTTTTGAGGTGGAGGCCGCTGTATCATCGGTCCATGTCCGCGCAACCGTATGGTTCGCATTCAACCATGTTTCGTCAATAAACACGACATTGTCCCAATCCGTAATTTTATTTACCTCACGTAAGAATGTTATTCTCTTCAAAATAATATCGTAGCGTTCTAGCAGGATTTTCCGCTTGTCGGATTTTTTAAATCTAAAGCCAATCGATTTCAAAACCTTTGATAGAGACGATTTGCCTCCAAAAAATAAACCTGTGCCTTTTAACGAACTCAATAGCTTTTCCCGTGTAGGATATTCTTTTCTCGAGTAATATCCATAAATGTGGTTGCGAATTGCAGTAGCATCAAAATTATCAACGTCAACAATTTTCTTGTCCCTCTTTCGTTTTTTCGGTGTACGTAAAGTATTATCTTCTGAGCCTGATGGTCCGTATTTCTCTTTCAGAATTTGAGTTACTGTCTTCTTCCCTATTCCCAATGCTTCGGCAACGCGTTCTCTCGGTGGTTTCAATGGTAAAAGAGGCCCATCGTTAACTGATTCACGTCCAAAATAATTGTACAATTTCAGCACTAGTTCGCGAGATTGACTGTTTAGAGTTTTCCCCCGTTTCGACATAGTAAGACTGTAATGTTTTTCTTGTTTAATAATCGTTAAGCAATCCGAGTCCAATTTATAGCCAGGTAAACGTAGTCAGTAAGATCAGTTCAATGAAAAAGCCGGATCAGAAGAAAATAACAGAGAGCACACCAAAAACGCACAGTCACTTCGCACAACAACAAAAGACTGCGTCATCATCATGTTATGGCGACATGACATGCGTCATCGACAGGCACTGGTGTTGCCAGCAACATCCACCTAAATTGCACCCAACATCAATGACCTTTCTATTTAGTTATTTTTTTGTATTTTTATAGTTAGTTAAAAGAATAATAAATATGTATAATTAGGTTTTACTATAATCACAACGTGGTTATAAATTTATGGTGATTTTTCTTCACAAGTAATCATTGCATTCGATTCAACTTACAATCCTATCAGCTTTCGATTTTTAGAGTAACATCCCTAGTGTTTAAAAAGAAAAAGGGTTGACTGACGCAACATTGTAACGACGTTCAGTTCTTTAGATCAGAAATTGTTTATTATGTTTAGAATGGTTTATTAGTGAAAGCAAATCGTAAAATTACTCGTATCGGTCATTATTACAATAAATATGTAAACGTAATTGAAAAAAGTTAAGCAATTGTGCAGTTCTTATTTTATGCCCGCCGTTACAAGGTCACGTTGTTGAATTTTGATGAAATGTCAAAAGTGACCTATTATCTTGTCCCTACTTTAAGTAGTATAGGGATATTATTATCCTAGGACCTCCTTAACCCTTAATTTGGCAGAAGTATGAATTGTTTATATTGAGTATTTTATTTGTATATTTGAGTTTCCAGGGTTAGGAAAAAAATTAAAAAAAAATTCTACTTTATTAGATTTTCAGAAAATCGATGTTCATCATGATGAACATTGCTAAATTTACTGAAAGTTATCCTAAAATTTATATGTTCAGCATGATGAACATCGTCAAATTAAGGCATAAAAAGAAAAATACTTTTAGAAAGAAAAAAATGAAGTTTTTTAATCAAATTGTCAAAAAAGGAAAAAACTTATAGAAAAGAAATAAAACTGAATCACAAAATAATTTGAATCACAAAGTGCTGCATACTACATATTACTCAGTAGGTAAATACCTACCTTTAGAAATATATTTTCACTTACTTATCTAAACATTGTTTATTTAGAATGAAAATTTAAAAAGCAATTACGAGCACCTTTGCCAGTAACAAAACATAATCTAATGTTACACTTTGTGCAGTACACAGTAGTATTTTTTTGACAATATTTGCATCGTCCCATGTCATCTTTTGTAGATATGAAGTGGCCAATATTATCATATCTAATGGGGCTAGATGGCCTAACTGACCTAGGCTTATTTACTCTGCACTTTTCTGTAGATTCTATATTTTGGGATCTATCTTTTTTGGTCAAACAGTCATATACATTAAATCTGAAAACCTTCAATGATATCTTATTATTATTATTTTTATAAGAAAGCCAAGCATTATTTAGACATATATCAATCAATTGAGCAAAAATACCAATGTACCAACGTCTTGATTTGAAAGGAATTTTATATAAGGATATAAGCATGTCAGCCAGATCTACTCCCCCCATATGTCTGTTATATTCTTTTACGATTTGTGGGCAATCTACATCTATTTTTCGATTACATTCTTTGGAAAATCTCTTTATTTTTTCAACAGGCTCTACTCCGACAAATGAGCTAATGAGAGTTACCGGTTTGTTGTCATTCCACCGAACTACAGCTAACTTACTCTTATCACAAACTACTTGAGAATAAGTACCCCTTGGCTTCTTCCTAAAGATTTTCTCACTTGGCAAACATTTTTCAGCTCCTCGAATTCTGTTATTTCGAATAGTCCCTAACCCAAAAATCCCGTAATTGTTTTTTAAAATGTAAAACAACTCAGGCGACGAGAAAAAGTTGTCACAAAATATGATTGCAGGTTTGTTTTTTATACTTTGACACAGAGCTATAACAATTTTTGCTCCAAAACCCAAGGTACCTTCTTCATCAGTGAAGTTGTGAAAACGAAACGTGTCTTCTCCGCCATATAGTATAAAATCATAAATCATGCCACTAACACCAGCTCTCACATAATTTTTAAAACCCCACTTGTTAGGTTTATCCTTCATATACTGTTTTCTACTTCCAGCTTTTCTTCCTTTGTATGCAATCATCATTTCGTCGATACTATATTTCTTTTCTCGATCTTGTGATAAACAGTTTCTCCTCACCTTCTCAACCACAGGTCTCACTTTGAAATAATTGTCACCATCATCTAAATTATTATCAACAAAATGCAAATATCTTCGGATTTGTTGATAACGTTTTAGTGACATAATGTCAGCTATTTGCGGGTATCTAAATTTATTGCTCCAATAATCTAAATACGAAGGCATTTCAACTATTCCCATCAGAATATGTATTGCTAGGAAATCTTTCATTTCCTGTTCGGACACGTGAATAGATCTCCCAGTTTCTTGAACGGAGTATAAGTTGCTTTGCTCCGTTATATCACTTATAACACCAGGAGAAAGATAATCATAAAAGTAATCCAGACACGATTTGTTGTTTGTAGGAGTAGGATCAGGGTCGGTATTATCTTCGATTGTAGCACTGTGCCGGAATACAGCTTTCTTCCATTTATATGGCAAAGTGAATTTAGGTATTTTTTTAATCTTCTTGGCAGGCGGGGCTCTAATGGTTTTAGAAGATCTTGTCTTTCTGGTAACACTACTATTCGATTGAACTGGCGTTGGAAGAGAGGGTATAGATGAAAGTGAGGGAATATTGTCATAATTAGGCAGCGCAGGAGATAATGGACAAATATCCTGAATAATAGGAGTCAATGGAACCTGTTCTATTGTGTTTTCTTGGTCTTGATCTTTTTCTTCACAGTTATATTCATGTGGATTGTCTTCTTGCAAGTCGTTTTCATCACCTTCACAATCAGTTACATCATCATCAGAGTCGCTTAATAAGTGTAAGCTCCTAAGCGACGGGTCAAAATAACGAGGAGGAGATGAAGCTAAGCTTGTGGGCGGAGATAGAAACTCATTATCACCATCATCCGAAGATCTATCACTCGTTTCAGAGGGTGCATGGTGTCTTGGGACAAGAGCTAATATTCGCTGTGCTCGACTACGTATTTCATGCTGTTAACAAGCGGAAACCAAAACCATATGTAAATCAAAATAAAAAAGTATAAAATATTATCAATCACACTTTCTTTAGCAACGTTCATCCCAATATACAATAAAATATAATCCTTATTTGCAGTACATTTAGCAATGTTCATCCCGATAAACAATAAAATAAAACCCATTTTCGCTATGTATTTGGTAATGTTCACTGTGATGAACAAACAACTTCATAAGTGAATAAAACAAGCAAATCCATAATCACTTGCCATTATGCATAACAAAACAATTAGTTTACATATTTGTCAGTAAACCTAAGCCAAAAAAACGTCAAAATTAGCAATAAAACAAAATATTATTGAAATAAATACCTTGCGTAAAATAGGCGCCTTTCGGTTCGACGACATTTTGCACTGACACTGACTTATTTGAGTGTTGCTAAGGTAAAAAATATTTTTCTACCAAAAATTTGATATTTCTACTAAACAAAAAAAAAGTAAATATCTAGAAAAATGCAACGTGTTTCGACCTCAGATTTTTTTATTTTTAATGTTTGTTGTGATGAACAAAATCAAATTAAGGGTTAAATACTAGGCTTTCCTACCTATTTTGGCCAGAATAAAATTAAATAAGCTAAGTTAAAATTATATACGGTGAAGCAGTTCAAAAATTAATGATAAATGAGGCAAAGGGGGGGTCGCGCCGTGGTGCTCGACAAAATGGCGTCGGCACACAAATCGACGCGTCCGCGTGTCCGTTCCCACGGACTCGCCTGGGAAAACAGCCTGTACCCGTGCGATGCGCGGTGCGATCGGCGTGTACCCACGAGATACGTCAGGAGATCGGCCTTCGCCCTCGAACTCGAGTGGGTACACAGCCCGTACCCGCGTACTCGACGGGTAATGAACCCGTACACGGAAGGATGACTGGATACACAGCCCGTACCCTGAAGGATGACTGGATGCACAGCCCGTACCCTGAACCCTGTGAACAATCACAGATTCGAGCCGTGTTCCAGAAAAATCTAGGTGGGGCATGAGCATGAGGTAGGTATTACGAGAGAGAGAGAGAGAGAGAGAGAGAGAGAGAGTAGATATACAAAGGGAACTTACCACGATTCACGTGGGGAATAACTGCACCCTCCAGATTGTCCACGCCTGGATAGATGTAGATAGGTTCCTATCAACAATTAATAAACACATTATGCACACATACCTATGACGAGATCGGCGAGGGGAACCTCGCCGTTAGAAGACGGTAACATAAGAAAAAAAACTAATGAGATGCTTACCGAAGAAAAGGATGGATCACTGATTCTAATTTAATACTTGTCCCGACTCTGGGAACGAAAAATAAAAATATATCTAAGCACATGATAATTTCAACTTTAACAATAACCCCTTAAGAACAATGACCAAGTGACCCTTGTGGATGCTCCCCAAATAGCAGATGAAAATGAACGAGGGTCTCCGATCGGCAGCTTATATAGGACCGGCTTCGACCACGAGCGAACCTTCGAGAAGCTTCTGTCAAGTGGGGGATTAGGGATACCATCCCTCGAGAGGGATTCCCACAAAAACTGCTAAACCACAGCAGGAAGAAATAACATGCCTCGTGAAGAGATGCTAAAACGCCCTAATTACATTCCAGAATAATAAGCCTGAATAAAAATGACAATCCCCTAACCTATTAGGATCGATGGAGGGACCTACGACTATTAAAATTACTGGTATCCTATATATATATAATAATAATAATAATAAATCCAAAATAACCCATGGTATTTAATTTATGCTTTAATAAGACCTATCTATACAAAAAAAAGTAAAGTATATAATACATATTAAATAAAGGACTGGTTAGTTAATTTTTTTTTTGTTTGTTTTACCATTATCAAATTTAGTGCAGTTTTCGGCTACTGACAACACCAGTTTACGACCTCGAACCTGTTGCATGGCCTGTTTTCGTCTGACGCCACCCGCCAACAGATATGTGTCGATCCTAATGAGCTGATTCTAAGAGTACCTAGGTGTTGCCGACCGCCGTAAAGATATTGGAATGTGATTCCATTTATCGAGTGCCTACCTACATGTTTACAAAATGTTCAAAATATTATATTCGTTTTTGGAATTTAGTGTTCATAGCAATGGTCCATCTAAATATGTGAGGCGAATACCTTTAAAATTTATTAGGATTAATTTTATTACTTGAAATTTCAAGAAGGTTTAAGCCCTCAGGTGTTACATGCTAAGGTAAGAAAAATAAAATACATTGTGTGGTTCATTTATTATTATTTAATTCAGATTCAGATTATCTTTATTCAACGATTTCAGGTTACATGATGATATTATAATAAAATTAAGTCCTGCCGAAATCTATCTTTTCAGACGTATGAATATAATACATCATAATAATATCTAATATTTAAATTAGATTTATACGTAAAATAAGTTATATGTCAAAAAGTTTATTAGGTATTATTAAATTATTATTATTAAATTAAATGTCATATTATATTTTACATACATACATTTTATAGTCAAAAAATTCATTTAAACTATAAAAACATTTCTCAGCTAACCACCGCGTCAAATTAGTCTTATGATACGTCTGAAAGATCAGAAGAAAGTAGGTTCACATTTTAAACATTGTCATTATCATATATAGAATTAAAAAGTTCCATGTAAGACGAGTGTTCACTGTTCTGAGACTGTTGGCCGGTTGATAATGGCGATTGTGCATTCAAGTTTTGCGACGGACTCGCTGCAGACTTAAGAAGGTGGTCGTCCGAATTCCAATGAATGCATAGCCTGACTGTTGGGATTATTTCTTGAATAATGCGCCGTTGGTATCCTCGATAGGAATTGGGCCTTGAAGAACTCCACGGTGTGTTTGGATAGTAATCAGAAAACTGTTGTGCGTCATTAATTACCCTTAAAATATTTAACTTTGTTTGCATTCGCATGTGATCAGGTATTTTCTTAAAATCCTTTACTAAAGACAAGAAAAAAAGGCGATCGTCGTCATCATCCAAATTCTTTTTTTCTAAATTTTTACTTAACACCTACTAACTGTTCACCGATGTGGTCATCATTATTTTTCTTTCTTTTCTTTGATGCTGATACGGTATTTGATGAAGGATTGTCTTCATTCCGTGTAGTCGTCCCAACATCTTCATTTACTGTAGCATTACCGTCTGTGCGATTAACAGTTACTGTATCTTTTATAAATAAAAGATCATCATAAAATATATAAGAATTTAAGAATCCTTTTTATTCGCTGCAGACCCACTCGGGCTCACCCTTGCAATATGGGCCTTTACAAAAGCGTCGCGAATGTTTCCACTTTTTTTTTATATTGAGACCTGCAATGAAGAAATTTTTTTTTAGATATTTGGCAACGGGGTGCTCATTCGCTGAATTGCATTACATATTTAGGATTGGAGTTAGCACAGTCGCCGAAATAGTACGAGGAGTATGTGCTGCGATATGGTTATGCTTAAAAGAAATATGCCTACCAGAACCAACAGAAGAAAAGTGGCTTCAAATTGCAAATGATATCTCCAAACGAGCACATTTTCCGCAATGCATCGGGGCTTGTGAAACATATAAGAATTATAGCACCAAACAATAGTGGAATAATGTGCTTTAATTATAAGAGCTTTCATTCTCTGGTTTTGATGGTGATTTGTGACAGCAGCTTCAAATTTGTTTTAATTGATGTTGGAGCATATGGTAGATTCGGTGACTCAGCAATATTTCAGAAATCGAGCTTTTATAAAAAAAATGCAAGAGAATCGCTTGAACATCCCAGAACCTGCACTGATTTCAGAATCCAATAGCACTAGTTTCCCCTACGTCTTTGTAGGAGATGAGGCATTTGCCTTAAGTACAACCATGATGCGCCCATATCCAAGACGTGATTTAAATGTTACAAGAAGAACGTTTAACTATAGGCTTTGCCGAGCTAGACGTTATAATGAATGTACTTCTGGGATACTTGCGAATAAATGGCGGATTTTCCATAGACCCATTAATGTTAATACTGATTTAGTTAATGATATTATTAAGTCTGCGTGTATTTTACACAACTTCGTGAGAGACAGAGATGGATACTCTTTTGAAGACTCACTAAATAATCCACTGACTGAAACAATTGCTCGAGATAGTGTGCGCAGAAACAATACAACTGCATTGAGATATCGAGAATTATTTGGAGATTATTTCATGAACGAAGGGAGGGTAATCTGGCAAGATAATTTCATTTAATTATGCTGACTTTGATTGAGACAATAGAGAACATGAATCATCATCACTAAAATGGTACTAAAGGTTGTATAATCGTTTCTGAAGCTGGTTGTCGTTCAATATTAAATGAAATAGTCGGATGTTTAGTTACTAAATGCCTTTTTAATGTTCCTAGTGAGCCATTTTTTTTACTTAGCTTGGTCGAACAATAATTACATGTTGCTTCATTCACATCTTCTTTATAGTGTAACTAAAGAAGGCTACGTTTTGCTCTTATTGGCGCCATTTTTGGGTAAAATGGAAAGGAGAAAAAGTTCAGATAGATTATGAGTGTTTACACCAAATGTCCAAAAGCGCACACAGTAAGGGTGTTAGTTAATGCTTACAAGCAAAGCATTTAACGTTATAAAAAAAATATCCATCACCACAAAAAAATGTTATAAAATATAGTTACACCACGATAAAAATAGTTCAATTAACACAAACACAAAGCGTCACAACCAAAGCGCATAAAATAAATAAAGTAGGTTTAACCCTTAAATGCATAACAGCGTATTTTCAATCGGAAAAAATATATGTATTATAAAAAGTGGTCTAGATTGCCAGAAAAATAAAATAAAAAATCCAAAAAATATACCTTTTATTTAAAAAAAACCTACAAGTATCGTTTTCGATACAATATGCATTAGTACACTATAATATACTACAGTATAATATATTAGATATTGACAGAGCTGTGGAATACTGTGTAGCAGTCTTTTGACTTTTTTGAACACAAATGGACGTTACATTTAGCACATTTTATGATGCTGAGTAAATGGCAAGAGGGCATCATACATCTACCTCTGGTTTCTGTCCTTATCTGGCTGTGATCAATTTGATCCAATCTGACTTCAAGTGGAGGCAATGTTTGGCACGGTTTATTCCTTCGCATTTTAGGTGGTGGCTCTTGTGATGTGCTGGATGGGCTGCTAGTGCTCGGGCGCCCTCTGGCAACAGCTGGAGCATACTTGCACAGCGTATCGGCCAGTTCCGACCTAAAATCAGCTAGATTCAGTATAGTTTTCTGTGGCACACCATTTTTAGTGGAAACTTTTTTGTATAGGATCCAGGCATTGATAACGGATAAATCCAACAGATGATAAAATATGCGCATGTACCATTTTCTGCTTTTCATACGGATTTTATACCTTCCTAGAAAGGAGTCCATCAAATCAACGCCCCCCATGTGAGCATTATATTCTTTGATCAATTTGGGGCATGGAATGGGAATCCGCCTGGCATCCGTTTGGCAGGAAGACGGGTGCGTATTTGGGAGTCGATGCCGAATTGTGTACAAAGTTCTGCAGCCAGTGCATATCGAAAATTTCGATGACTTAATTTTCTCCCTTGGCCAATGTTGGAAGAATATATGACATAAGAGTTGAGAATCGACGTATTCAGTAGACGACGGAAAACTTTGACATACCACTTCAGCCCGCGTTTTCGCTCCAATAGGTACAGAGATAATTTTTGATCTTTGAGATCTACCCCCCCCATAAATTTATTATAGTCAGACACGACAGCCGGCTTTTCACGGGGTTGACCGGCACGGTGTCCTGGCACCATGTTGTTCTTGTGGTAAGTCGACACTGTGGTGACTAATTTGGTGTCTTTCCAGGCAACCACGGAAACATCTCCACAGTGTCGACTTACCACAGCACCTTGAGGCAATTGTTTTTCAATTAATATTTTGATGTCGTCAGGAGTCCCTACGCGACGCCTGTTAAGAGTGCCCACTACGTCGGTACACTTTGTTTTTAAAAACTTGCATAAGGCAATAGAATTATAATAATTATCCATAAAAAGTGTGTATCCCTTTCCAAGGTAGTCCTGAAATAATTTCAGGACTACCTTAGATGTCGCGTTAGTAAAACCATAATCAGTATGTCAGCTCGATCGATTGGAAAATCAAAATAAACTCCTTCGAGTATATACAAGCCCCTAATAAATGCATTCTCAGCAGCAATACAGCCCATTGCATCTCTAAAATAACCCTTCAACATTGATATATATGCACGAGCAAGTGAATTCGATGTAACAGGACGGCCCAGATTGGCCTTTACAATCCTAAGAAAAGTTGTGATTAATGAAACATAACCAAAATGGGAATTCCAAGAAATTGGCTGAGATGGTCCAGAGTATACTACAACTATGTGTAATGACAGCCAGGCGGCTTGACTCATGAATTGGGACGATGAATTGAAATCAAAGAAATCAGCAAGACTGCTAGCACGACACTGTGAATTAACAGATGCGAGAAAGACGCTTTCATCTTCACTGATACTTATGTCATGAAACAAAATGCTCTTTCCAACAAGACCGCAAAATGCGCACTCATAATAATACATAGCGAAAAGGATTTGTTTCCTCATTGACTCATCTCCGGCAATAAAGCTTTTTACGATTAAAGCAGATATAGTATATCTCTTAAACCTAATGGCCCTAGTAACTAAACATGAATAAAAAGACAAGCGAAAAGTCTCTGCACCATGTCGAACTTCAAAAACTTGATTAAACTCCTCATTTACAAAGGTTATAGAGGCATTGTCAAATAGGAAAATCTGCCGGCGTATACGGATATCGGTAAGTCGCCCAATTCTTAACGCCTTACGAATAGTGGTTCTACCTGGAAAGAAAGTTTCAGCAGCAGCAATCACAGACGTCTCATCAGGAACTTCGCCTAATAGGGGCTCATATTTAAATTCGTTCGTGAACAAAACGCATTGTTTGCGACGCCCATTGCGCGGTAAAGCGGTCAACAACGCAAAACCTGAATCCGGATTGACTTGAGTGGCGGTGTAATCGTAGCAATAGGCGACAGTTTCCCTCGCCTCATTGTCTACAACTACATGCGGGACTGTAGCATCAAGCGGGTGAAGAAAGGTAGTTATAGGTAAGTAATCATCTGAGCCATCAACGCGACGATTTAGACGGACAGCCTGTTCGATTTCACCAGAGCTTTGGAAATTATCACGAAGAATGCGACGAACATTAACACGCGAATCTGACATTGCGGTAATCAGCCAGGAATGTTTTAAAAACATAAATACATAAATAGGTTCTGTATCTGTTGTGCCTTTCCCGGTATATATTAATATATTCAAAACATATCCAGTTACCGCCTCGCAGAGTTCGTATGACTTGATTCCGAATCGCGCTGCTTTGGAACGGATACATTGCACCCAGCTCAAATGCCCCTTCCAAAGCAGCAACGATTCGTCAATTGATACTTCTCTGCGAGGAGTATAGACAGTTTTGAATATTTGATTTAGGTAATCTAAAACTGGTTGTAATCTTCCTTTCATTGCCAGTATTAGTTAGGAGGCGGTTATCGACAAAATGGAGAAACCGCATCAGTAACTGATACCGGTCTTTGGACATAATTTTCCTGAAGTCAGGCATGCCCAAAGGACCGGCATTCCAATACTCGTCGATGCGGCCTCTCACACAAATTCCCATCAAAATCATTATAGCCGATAGAAGAAGATAGAAGTTTGTATATTTCGGAGACTGATGTATCGACCCATGCATTCACCCTGCTGTAGGCCGAAATACCAGTCTCCGACGACTGGGCGATGAGCTCCCACGCATATTTATTGGTCTCTTCAACGATATGTTCAATGAGGGGTCGGTCCCATAATTGAGTGAATATCTCAATTGGAGTTGTTCCCTCAATTTTGGGACCTGACTCCTCATTGAATTCGCTTAAGGCACCAGTAAATGAAGAGAAGTCAGTCGCCCATTCTAGAGGCCCTTCGTTCATTGTTGCGTCGACCTCAAATTCGGCCTCCTCATCCTCTGCCAGAATGTCGTAGAGCTGGTCCGCTGTCAGCTCCCCGTCGTCTGCCTCGCTGCCGGCGTCGACGAGGAGAGCCGACGCAAGCTCAGGGTCTAAGACGTCGCCATCGTCATCTTCGTCCTATTATAATTAGAATAGAAAAAAGCCCTTCACCAACCATTACCACATTCCATATACAATTAAACACATTCAATTAAAAGATTGCAATATTCTTTATCATGCTATTTTGTTAGTAGCCATTAAACACACTAAAAGTAATTGTTATTGTGAGATCACAACCAAATAGTATATTATGATTTATCCATGATCAGATCAACATGAAACAAACCCAGCTTAGTTTAGTGTTTGACGCTACGTGAAATATCGTAAAAACATTATATAAAACATCCCTCTTTCGCTAGCATTATGCTTGTTCATTAGTTAGTAGGCACACAACATGCTAAATCCATTAATTATTGAACTACATTATCTTACATTGGTTGAGCTCCTCCTATATCCCTCCTTTGTGATTGCTGATGTACAAAAAACAAAAGTTAAAACTTGAAATGCAGATGAACGCGATCTGACTAGAGTGGCGAGCGTCCACTTCAGTCAGGTCACAACCAGGATGCGGTGCAACCCGATTGAAATTATTTTATTATCATTATTTTTAGCGATTATCATCACACTGCAGGGCAAAGGCCTCGAAATGTCGAAGAAAATAATAACTTAAGGAATTTTAGAGCGTAAAATAGTCAAAATAGCTATTAAGAATTTTACATCTCAACGTTTACGTTAACATCCAAATCAGCGGGAGCCGTAGAACACTAATGAAAAAATATATAGGAAATAGGAAGTCTATCATCATCATAGTCATCATCTCAGCCGTTTATAATCCACGACTGAACATAGACCTCCCCCATAAAGGGGGGTTTTGTCAATAGTCGACACGCAGGTCATCATTATTTTTCTTTCTTTTCTTTGATGCTGATACGGTATTTGATGAAGGATTGTCTTCATTCCGTGTAGTCGTCCCAACATCTTCATTTACTGTAGCATTACCGTCTGTGCGATTAACAGTTACTGTATCTTTTATAAATAAAAGATCATCATAAAATATATAAGAATTTAAGAATCCTTTTTATTCGCTGCAGACCCACTCGGGCTCACCCTTGCAATATGGGCCTTTACAAAAGCGTCGCGAATGTTTCCACTTTTTTTTTATATTGAGACCTGCAATGAAGAAATTTTTTTTTAGATATTTGGCAACGGGGTGCTCATTCGCTGAATTGCATTACATATTTAGGATTGGAGTTAGCACAGTCGCCGAAATAGTACGAGGAGTATGTGCTGCGATATGGTTATGCTTAAAAGAAATATGCCTACCAGAACCAACAGAAGAAAAGTGGCTTCAAATTGCAAATGATATCTCCAAACGAGCACATTTTCCGCAATGCATCGGGGCTTGTGAAACATATAAGAATTATAGCACCAAACAATAGTGGAATAATGTGCTTTAATTATAAGAGCTTTCATTCTCTGGTTTTGATGGTGATTTGTGACAGCAGCTTCAAATTTGTTTTAATTGATGTTGGAGCATATGGTAGATTCGGTGACTCAGCAATATTTCAGAAATCGAGCTTTTATAAAAAAAATGCAAGAGAATCGCTTGAACATCCCAGAACCTGCACTGATTTCAGAATCCAATAGCACTAGTTTCCCCTACGTCTTTGTAGGAGATGAGGCATTTGCCTTAAGTACAACCATGATGCGCCCATATCCAAGACGTGATTTAAATGTTACAAGAAGAACGTTTAACTATAGGCTTTGCCGAGCTAGACGTTATAATGAATGTACTTCTGGGATACTTGCGAATAAATGGCGGATTTTCCATAGACCCATTAATGTTAATACTGATTTAGTTAATGATATTATTAAGTCTGCGTGTATTTTACACAACTTCGTGAGAGACAGAGATGGATACTCTTTTGAAGACTCACTAAATAATCCACTGACTGAAACAATTGCTCGAGATAGTGTGCGCAGAAACAATACAACTGCATTGAGATATCGAGAATTATTTGGAGATTATTTCATGAACGAAGGGAGGGTAATCTGGCAAGATAATTTCATTTAATTATGCTGACTTTGATTGAGACAATAGAGAACATGAATCATCATCACTAAAATGGTACTAAAGGTTGTATAATCGTTTCTGAAGCTGGTTGTCGTTCAATATTAAATGAAATAGTCGGATGTTTAGTTACTAAATGCCTTTTTAATGTTCCTAGTGAGCCATTTTTTTTACTTAGCTTGGTCGAACAATAATTACATGTTGCTTCATTCACATCTTCTTTATAGTGTAACTAAAGAAGGCTACGTTTTGCTCTTATTGGCGCCATTTTTGGGTAAAATGGAAAGGAGAAAAAGTTCAGATAGATTATGAGTGTTTACACCAAATGTCCAAAAGCGCACACAGTAAGGGTGTTAGTTAATGCTTACAAGCAAAGCATTTAACGTTATAAAAAAAATATCCATCACCACAAAAAAATGTTATAAAATATAGTTACACCACGATAAAAATAGTTCAATTAACACAAACACAAAGCGTCACAACCAAAGCGCATAAAATAAATAAAGTAGGTTTAACCCTTAAATGCATAACAGCGTATTTTCAATCGGAAAAAATATATGTATTATAAAAAGTGGTCTAGATTGCCAGAAAAATAAAATAAAAAATCCAAAAAATATACCTTTTATTTAAAAAAAACCTACAAGTATCGTTTTCGATACAATATGCATTAGTACACTATAATATACTACAGTATAATATATTAGATATTGACAGAGCTGTGGAATACTGTGTAGCAGTCTTTTGACTTTTTTGAACACAAATGGACGTTACATTTAGCACATTTTATGATGCTGAGTAAATGGCAAGAGGGCATCATACATCTACCTCTGGTTTCTGTCCTTATCTGGCTGTGATCAATTTGATCCAATCTGACTTCAAGTGGAGGCAATGTTTGGCACGGTTTATTCCTTCGCATTTTAGGTGGTGGCTCTTGTGATGTGCTGGATGGGCTGCTAGTGCTCGGGCGCCCTCTGGCAACAGCTGGAGCATACTTGCACAGCGTATCGGCCAGTTCCGACCTAAAATCAGCTAGATTCAGTATAGTTTTCTGTGGCACACCATTTTTAGTGGAAACTTTTTTGTATAGGATCCAGGCATTGATAACGGATAAATCCAACAGATGATAAAATATGCGCATGTACCATTTTCTGCTTTTCATACGGATTTTATACCTTCCTAGAAAGGAGTCCATCAAATCAACGCCCCCCATGTGAGCATTATATTCTTTGATCAATTTGGGGCATGGAATGGGAATCCGCCTGGCATCCGTTTGGCAGGAAGACGGGTGCGTATTTGGGAGTCGATGCCGAATTGTGTACAAAGTTCTGCAGCCAGTGCATATCGAAAATTTCGATGACTTAATTTTCTCCCTTGGCCAATGTTGGAAGAATATATGACATAAGAGTTGAGAATCGACGTATTCAGTAGACGACGGAAAACTTTGACATACCACTTCAGCCCGCGTTTTCGCTCCAATAGGTACAGAGATAATTTTTGATCTTTGAGATCTACCCCCCCCATAAATTTATTATAGTCAGACACGACAGCCGGCTTTTCACGGGGTTGACCGGCACGGTGTCCTGGCACCATGTTGTTCTTGTGGTAAGTCGACACTGTGGTGACTAATTTGGTGTCTTTCCAGGCAACCACGGAAACATCTCCACAGTGTCGACTTACCACAGCACCTTGAGGCAATTGTTTTTCAATTAATATTTTGATGTCGTCAGGAGTCCCTACGCGACGCCTGTTAAGAGTGCCCACTACGTCGGTACACTTTGTTTTTAAAAACTTGCATAAGGCAATAGAATTATAATAATTATCCATAAAAAGTGTGTATCCCTTTCCAAGGTAGTCCTGAAATAATTTCAGGACTACCTTAGATGTCGCGTTAGTAAAACCATAATCAGTATGTCAGCTCGATCGATTGGAAAATCAAAATAAACTCCTTCGAGTATATACAAGCCCCTAATAAATGCATTCTCAGCAGCAATACAGCCCATTGCATCTCTAAAATAACCCTTCAACATTGATATATATGCACGAGCAAGTGAATTCGATGTAACAGGACGGCCCAGATTGGCCTTTACAATCCTAAGAAAAGTTGTGATTAATGAAACATAACCAAAATGGGAATTCCAAGAAATTGGCTGAGATGGTCCAGAGTATACTACAACTATGTGTAATGACAGCCAGGCGGCTTGACTCATGAATTGGGACGATGAATTGAAATCAAAGAAATCAGCAAGACTGCTAGCACGACACTGTGAATTAACAGATGCGAGAAAGACGCTTTCATCTTCACTGATACTTATGTCATGAAACAAAATGCTCTTTCCAACAAGACCGCAAAATGCGCACTCATAATAATACATAGCGAAAAGGATTTGTTTCCTCATTGACTCATCTCCGGCAATAAAGCTTTTTACGATTAAAGCAGATATAGTATATCTCTTAAACCTAATGGCCCTAGTAACTAAACATGAATAAAAAGACAAGCGAAAAGTCTCTGCACCATGTCGAACTTCAAAAACTTGATTAAACTCCTCATTTACAAAGGTTATAGAGGCATTGTCAAATAGGAAAATCTGCCGGCGTATACGGATATCGGTAAGTCGCCCAATTCTTAACGCCTTACGAATAGTGGTTCTACCTGGAAAGAAAGTTTCAGCAGCAGCAATCACAGACGTCTCATCAGGAACTTCGCCTAATAGGGGCTCATATTTAAATTCGTTCGTGAACAAAACGCATTGTTTGCGACGCCCATTGCGCGGTAAAGCGGTCAACAACGCAAAACCTGAATCCGGATTGACTTGAGTGGCGGTGTAATCGTAGCAATAGGCGACAGTTTCCCTCGCCTCATTGTCTACAACTACATGCGGGACTGTAGCATCAAGCGGGTGAAGAAAGGTAGTTATAGGTAAGTAATCATCTGAGCCATCAACGCGACGATTTAGACGGACAGCCTGTTCGATTTCACCAGAGCTTTGGAAATTATCACGAAGAATGCGACGAACATTAACACGCGAATCTGACATTGCGGTAATCAGCCAGGAATGTTTTAAAAACATAAATACATAAATAGGTTCTGTATCTGTTGTGCCTTTCCCGGTATATATTAATATATTCAAAACATATCCAGTTACCGCCTCGCAGAGTTCGTATGACTTGATTCCGAATCGCGCTGCTTTGGAACGGATACATTGCACCCAGCTCAAATGCCCCTTCCAAAGCAGCAACGATTCGTCAATTGATACTTCTCTGCGAGGAGTATAGACAGTTTTGAATATTTGATTTAGGTAATCTAAAACTGGTTGTAATCTTCCTTTCATTGCCAGTATTAGTTAGGAGGCGGTTATCGACAAAATGGAGAAACCGCATCAGTAACTGATACCGGTCTTTGGACATAATTTTCCTGAAGTCAGGCATGCCCAAAGGACCGGCATTCCAATACTCGTCGATGCGGCCTCTCACACAAATTCCCATCAAAATCATTATAGCCGATAGAAGAAGATAGAAGTTTGTATATTTCGGAGACTGATGTATCGACCCATGCATTCACCCTGCTGTAGGCCGAAATACCAGTCTCCGACGACTGGGCGATGAGCTCCCACGCATATTTATTGGTCTCTTCAACGATATGTTCAATGAGGGGTCGGTCCCATAATTGAGTGAATATCTCAATTGGAGTTGTTCCCTCAATTTTGGGACCTGACTCCTCATTGAATTCGCTTAAGGCACCAGTAAATGAAGAGAAGTCAGTCGCCCATTCTAGAGGCCCTTCGTTCATTGTTGCGTCGACCTCAAATTCGGCCTCCTCATCCTCTGCCAGAATGTCGTAGAGCTGGTCCGCTGTCAGCTCCCCGTCGTCTGCCTCGCTGCCGGCGTCGACGAGGAGAGCCGACGCAAGCTCAGGGTCTAAGACGTCGCCATCGTCATCTTCGTCCTATTATAATTAGAATAGAAAAAAGCCCTTCACCAACCATTACCACATTCCATATACAATTAAACACATTCAATTAAAAGATTGCAATATTCTTTATCATGCTATTTTGTTAGTAGCCATTAAACACACTAAAAGTAATTGTTATTGTGAGATCACAACCAAATAGTATATTATGATTTATCCATGATCAGATCAACATGAAACAAACCCAGCTTAGTTTAGTGTTTGACGCTACGTGAAATATCGTAAAAACATTATATAAAACATCCCTCTTTCGCTAGCATTATGCTTGTTCATTAGTTAGTAGGCACACAACATGCTAAATCCATTAATTATTGAACTACATTATCTTACATTGGTTGAGCTCCTCCTATATCCCTCCTTTGTGATTGCTGATGTACAAAAAACAAAAGTTAAAACTTGAAATGCAGATGAACGCGATCTGACTAGAGTGGCGAGCGTCCACTTCAGTCAGGTCACAACCAGGATGCGGTGCAACCCGATTGAAATTATTTTATTATCATTATTTTTAGCGATTATCATCACACTGCAGGGCAAAGGCCTCGAAATGTCGAAGAAAATAATAACTTAAGGAATTTTAGAGCGTAAAATAGTCAAAATAGCTATTAAGAATTTTACATCTCAACGTTTACGTTAACATCCAAATCAGCGGGAGCCGTAGAACACTAATGAAAAAATATATAGGAAATAGGAAGTCTATCATCATCATAGTCATCATCTCAGCCGTTTATAATCCACGACTGAACATAGACCTCCCCCATAAAGGGGGGTTTTGTCAATAGTCGACACGCAGGTCATCATTATTTTTCTTTCTTTTCTTTGATGCTGATACGGTATTTGATGAAGGATTGTCTTCATTCCGTGTAGTCGTCCCAACATCTTCATTTACTGTAGCATTACCGTCTGTGCGATTAACAGTTACTGTATCTTTTATAAATAAAAGATCATCATAAAATATATAAGAATTTAAGAATCCTTTTTATTCGCTGCAGACCCACTCGGGCTCACCCTTGCAATATGGGCCTTTACAAAAGCGTCGCGAATGTTTCCACTTTTTTTTTATATTGAGACCTGCAATGAAGAAATTTTTTTTTAGATATTTGGCAACGGGGTGCTCATTCGCTGAATTGCATTACATATTTAGGATTGGAGTTAGCACAGTCGCCGAAATAGTACGAGGAGTATGTGCTGCGATATGGTTATGCTTAAAAGAAATATGCCTACCAGAACCAACAGAAGAAAAGTGGCTTCAAATTGCAAATGATATCTCCAAACGAGCACATTTTCCGCAATGCATCGGGGCTTGTGAAACATATAAGAATTATAGCACCAAACAATAGTGGAATAATGTGCTTTAATTATAAGAGCTTTCATTCTCTGGTTTTGATGGTGATTTGTGACAGCAGCTTCAAATTTGTTTTAATTGATGTTGGAGCATATGGTAGATTCGGTGACTCAGCAATATTTCAGAAATCGAGCTTTTATAAAAAAAATGCAAGAGAATCGCTTGAACATCCCAGAACCTGCACTGATTTCAGAATCCAATAGCACTAGTTTCCCCTACGTCTTTGTAGGAGATGAGGCATTTGCCTTAAGTACAACCATGATGCGCCCATATCCAAGACGTGATTTAAATGTTACAAGAAGAACGTTTAACTATAGGCTTTGCCGAGCTAGACGTTATAATGAATGTACTTCTGGGATACTTGCGAATAAATGGCGGATTTTCCATAGACCCATTAATGTTAATACTGATTTAGTTAATGATATTATTAAGTCTGCGTGTATTTTACACAACTTCGTGAGAGACAGAGATGGATACTCTTTTGAAGACTCACTAAATAATCCACTGACTGAAACAATTGCTCGAGATAGTGTGCGCAGAAACAATACAACTGCATTGAGATATCGAGAATTATTTGGAGATTATTTCATGAACGAAGGGAGGGTAATCTGGCAAGATAATTTCATTTAATTATGCTGACTTTGATTGAGACAATAGAGAACATGAATCATCATCACTAAAATGGTACTAAAGGTTGTATAATCGTTTCTGAAGCTGGTTGTCGTTCAATATTAAATGAAATAGTCGGATGTTTAGTTACTAAATGCCTTTTTAATGTTCCTAGTGAGCCATTTTTTTTACTTAGCTTGGTCGAACAATAATTACATGTTGCTTCATTCACATCTTCTTTATAGTGTAACTAAAGAAGGCTACGTTTTGCTCTTATTGGCGCCATTTTTGGGTAAAATGGAAAGGAGAAAAAGTTCAGATAGATTATGAGTGTTTACACCAAATGTCCAAAAGCGCACACAGTAAGGGTGTTAGTTAATGCTTACAAGCAAAGCATTTAACGTTATAAAAAAAATATCCATCACCACAAAAAAATGTTATAAAATATAGTTACACCACGATAAAAATAGTTCAATTAACACAAACACAAAGCGTCACAACCAAAGCGCATAAAATAAATAAAGTAGGTTTAACCCTTAAATGCATAACAGCGTATTTTCAATCGGAAAAAATATATGTATTATAAAAAGTGGTCTAGATTGCCAGAAAAATAAAATAAAAAATCCAAAAAATATACCTTTTATTTAAAAAAAACCTACAAGTATCGTTTTCGATACAATATGCATTAGTACACTATAATATACTACAGTATAATATATTAGATATTGACAGAGCTGTGGAATACTGTGTAGCAGTCTTTTGACTTTTTTGAACACAAATGGACGTTACATTTAGCACATTTTATGATGCTGAGTAAATGGCAAGAGGGCATCATACATCTACCTCTGGTTTCTGTCCTTATCTGGCTGTGATCAATTTGATCCAATCTGACTTCAAGTGGAGGCAATGTTTGGCACGGTTTATTCCTTCGCATTTTAGGTGGTGGCTCTTGTGATGTGCTGGATGGGCTGCTAGTGCTCGGGCGCCCTCTGGCAACAGCTGGAGCATACTTGCACAGCGTATCGGCCAGTTCCGACCTAAAATCAGCTAGATTCAGTATAGTTTTCTGTGGCACACCATTTTTAGTGGAAACTTTTTTGTATAGGATCCAGGCATTGATAACGGATAAATCCAACAGATGATAAAATATGCGCATGTACCATTTTCTGCTTTTCATACGGATTTTATACCTTCCTAGAAAGGAGTCCATCAAATCAACGCCCCCCATGTGAGCATTATATTCTTTGATCAATTTGGGGCATGGAATGGGAATCCGCCTGGCATCCGTTTGGCAGGAAGACGGGTGCGTATTTGGGAGTCGATGCCGAATTGTGTACAAAGTTCTGCAGCCAGTGCATATCGAAAATTTCGATGACTTAATTTTCTCCCTTGGCCAATGTTGGAAGAATATATGACATAAGAGTTGAGAATCGACGTATTCAGTAGACGACGGAAAACTTTGACATACCACTTCAGCCCGCGTTTTCGCTCCAATAGGTACAGAGATAATTTTTGATCTTTGAGATCTACCCCCCCCATAAATTTATTATAGTCAGACACGACAGCCGGCTTTTCACGGGGTTGACCGGCACGGTGTCCTGGCACCATGTTGTTCTTGTGGTAAGTCGACACTGTGGTGACTAATTTGGTGTCTTTCCAGGCAACCACGGAAACATCTCCACAGTGTCGACTTACCACAGCACCTTGAGGCAATTGTTTTTCAATTAATATTTTGATGTCGTCAGGAGTCCCTACGCGACGCCTGTTAAGAGTGCCCACTACGTCGGTACACTTTGTTTTTAAAAACTTGCATAAGGCAATAGAATTATAATAATTATCCATAAAAAGTGTGTATCCCTTTCCAAGGTAGTCCTGAAATAATTTCAGGACTACCTTAGATGTCGCGTTAGTAAAACCATAATCAGTATGTCAGCTCGATCGATTGGAAAATCAAAATAAACTCCTTCGAGTATATACAAGCCCCTAATAAATGCATTCTCAGCAGCAATACAGCCCATTGCATCTCTAAAATAACCCTTCAACATTGATATATATGCACGAGCAAGTGAATTCGATGTAACAGGACGGCCCAGATTGGCCTTTACAATCCTAAGAAAAGTTGTGATTAATGAAACATAACCAAAATGGGAATTCCAAGAAATTGGCTGAGATGGTCCAGAGTATACTACAACTATGTGTAATGACAGCCAGGCGGCTTGACTCATGAATTGGGACGATGAATTGAAATCAAAGAAATCAGCAAGACTGCTAGCACGACACTGTGAATTAACAGATGCGAGAAAGACGCTTTCATCTTCACTGATACTTATGTCATGAAACAAAATGCTCTTTCCAACAAGACCGCAAAATGCGCACTCATAATAATACATAGCGAAAAGGATTTGTTTCCTCATTGACTCATCTCCGGCAATAAAGCTTTTTACGATTAAAGCAGATATAGTATATCTCTTAAACCTAATGGCCCTAGTAACTAAACATGAATAAAAAGACAAGCGAAAAGTCTCTGCACCATGTCGAACTTCAAAAACTTGATTAAACTCCTCATTTACAAAGGTTATAGAGGCATTGTCAAATAGGAAAATCTGCCGGCGTATACGGATATCGGTAAGTCGCCCAATTCTTAACGCCTTACGAATAGTGGTTCTACCTGGAAAGAAAGTTTCAGCAGCAGCAATCACAGACGTCTCATCAGGAACTTCGCCTAATAGGGGCTCATATTTAAATTCGTTCGTGAACAAAACGCATTGTTTGCGACGCCCATTGCGCGGTAAAGCGGTCAACAACGCAAAACCTGAATCCGGATTGACTTGAGTGGCGGTGTAATCGTAGCAATAGGCGACAGTTTCCCTCGCCTCATTGTCTACAACTACATGCGGGACTGTAGCATCAAGCGGGTGAAGAAAGGTAGTTATAGGTAAGTAATCATCTGAGCCATCAACGCGACGATTTAGACGGACAGCCTGTTCGATTTCACCAGAGCTTTGGAAATTATCACGAAGAATGCGACGAACATTAACACGCGAATCTGACATTGCGGTAATCAGCCAGGAATGTTTTAAAAACATAAATAGGTTCTGTATCTGTTGTGCCTTTCCCGGTATATATTAATATATTCAAAACATATCCAGTTACCGCCTCGCAGAGTTCGTATGACTTGATTCCGAATCGCGCTGCTTTGGAACGGATACATTGCACCCAGCTCAAATGCCCCTTCCAAAGCAGCAACGATTCGTCAATTGATACTTCTCTGCGAGGAGTATAGACAGTTTTGAATATTTGATTTAGGTAATCTAAAACTGGTTGTAATCTTCCTTTCATTGCCAGTATTAGTTAGGAGGCGGTTATCGACAAAATGGAGAAACCGCATCAGTAACTGATACCGGTCTTTGGACATAATTTTCCTGAAGTCAGGCATGCCCAAAGGACCGGCATTCCAATACTCGTCGATGCGGCCTCTCACACAAATTCCCATCAAAATCATTATAGCCGATAGAAGAAGATAGAAGTTTGTATATTTCGGAGACTGATGTATCGACCCATGCATTCACCCTGCTGTAGGCCGAAATACCAGTCTCCGACGACTGGGCGATGAGCTCCCACGCATATTTATTGGTCTCTTCAACGATATGTTCAATGAGGGGTCGGTCCCATAATTGAGTGAATATCTCAATTGGAGTTGTTCCCTCAATTTTGGGACCTGACTCCTCATTGAATTCGCTTAAGGCACCAGTAAATGAAGAGAAGTCAGTCGCCCATTCTAGAGGCCCTTCGTTCATTGTTGCGTCGACCTCAAATTCGGCCTCCTCATCCTCTGCCAGAATGTCGTAGAGCTGGTCCGCTGTCAGCTCCCCGTCGTCTGCCTCGCTGCCGGCGTCGACGAGGAGAGCCGACGCAAGCTCAGGGTCTAAGACGTCGCCATCGTCATCTTCGTCCTATTATAATTAGAATAGAAAAAAGCCCTTCACCAACCATTACCACATTCCATATACAATTAAACACATTCAATTAAAAGATTGCAATATTCTTTATCATGCTATTTTGTTAGTAGCCATTAAACACACTAAAAGTAATTGTTATTGTGAGATCACAACCAAATAGTATATTATGATTTATCCATGATCAGATCAACATGAAACAAACCCAGCTTAGTTTAGTGTTTGACGCTACGTGAAATATCGTAAAAACATTATATAAAACATCCCTCTTTCGCTAGCATTATGCTTGTTCATTAGTTAGTAGGCACAGAACATGCTAAATCCATTAATTATTGAACTACATTATCTTACATTGGTTGAGCTCCTCCTATATCCCTCCTTTGTGATTGCTGATGTACAAAAAACAAAAGTTAAAACTTGAAATGCAGATGAACGCGATCTGACTAGAGTGGCGAGCGTCCACTTCAGTCAGGTCACAACCAGGATGCGGTGCAACCCGATTGAAATTATTTTATTATCATTATTTTTAGCGATTATCATCACACTGCAGGGCAAAGGCCTCGAAATGTCGAAGAAAATAATAACTTAAGGAATTTTAGAGCGTAAAATAGTCAAAATAGCTATTAAGAATTTTACATCTCAACGTTTACGTTAACATCCAAATCAGCGGGAGCCGTAGAACACTAATGAAAAAATATATAGGAAATAGGAAGTCTATCATCATCATAGTCATCATCTCAGCCGTTTATAATCCACGACTGAACATAGACCTCCCCCATAAAGGGGGGTTTTGTCAATAGTCGACACGCAGGATGGCGGGTTGTTGAGCGCAGTTCGATGGTTTGTTGCAGAGGACGCTGCTGCCCGTCCTCTGGATCTGTTAACCCTTTATAGGGCAGAAGGCCCTGGCTTGTATTTTAAAAATAAAACACTGGGATATTAAAAGTAGTATTTATTGAAAATTTTTGAGACACTTTTTTTTTTTTTTCCATGAAAAAAAATTATGGTGTCCACATTTTCGACACTGCCCCTTCTCATGACATTACACCATGTTTTGCACAATATGAAATTGTGCAAAACATGGTGTAATGCATAGTGGCACTTTGATAGTGGCACTTTGACCGGGAGAGCTGCCCAGTTCAGGCAGCTCTCCCGGCATATGCGATCCCACATTATTCAGCCTTAGCTCGTCAGGGATACCATAAATAGACTTCTGCCTGCTTGTTGGTCTCTTTGGTCTTTTGGTCGCAAAGTTGGGCAAGACAGATACTCTTCGTTTCCTGGAGCTGTGATTGTTGACCAGGTTACGTGCCAGCTCAGTGCGGAACTGCAAAGCACTCATTGGATTATGCACTCTGTCATTTTGGGTATAAAGTATGTGGGCATTCGTGATAGCTGCGTCCACCAAAAAATAGAATATACGCATCCACCACCTTCTACTGCGTCTTGAAGTAGGGTAAGTACCCCTTTTCTGGTCGAATCTGTCCACACCTCCCATCCTTTTTGTGTACTCTAAAATGCCCAAAGGACAAGGAATATCTGATTTCGTCCCATCTTTTTGCGTTCTTTTACAGATTCGCTTTTGTCGAGGGTGATATGCTGTACTTAGTACATATTATACCAATTTGGTATCCTTCCATACGAAGAATGCAACATTTTTGTTGACTCGCCATTTGTGTTGGCCTTTGTCCAATTTTAGAGCAGCTGGTTTAGGTGTATTTTTCTTTTTCCTATGGCTTCTTATCAATTCAGGCAAATTGGTGCGGTCTTGACGAACAGTGGCTGTTGAGTATATATTTTTTTCAAATAGAAATTGCATAAGCTCATAGGACGCAAAAAAATTGTCAAACGCGACATGAATGTTTTCAGCATTTTGTTCAATCAGATTTTTGCACAGTCCTTTCACCACACTGGCACCTAATCCAACTTCCGTGGTGTCGTCTTTTTTACCTGTGTATATTTCGAATTGGTAAAGATAACCCGTCAAACTGTCACAGCGCGCCCAAACCTTGAAGCCTCGCTTGATGGGCTTTTTTGGCATGTATTGTTTGAGCGTGCTGCGACCCTTAAATTTTATCATGCATTCGTCAATGCTTTGTGAGGAAGAGCATGCTGCTCTATTTTGAAAAGCCTCATTCATGCTGTCGATCAAAGGTCTGATTTTGTACAGCTTATCAAACCCTTGTTCATTTCTCTTAGGCATTTTACTATTGTCATTTATATGTAAATTAGACAGAATCTTTTTGAATCGCTTCACTGGCATGACGTCTGCAATCTCTTCTACGCAAAACAGTGGATCAGAAGACCAGTATAGTGCCACATTAGGAAGTACATGAAGTCCCATGAATATCAGAATTCCAAAAAAGGCTTTCAGTTCAGCTATGGTGATAGGTTCCCAATCTTTTTGGCAGTTTTGTGTTGCATATAAATTAGTTTGGTCAACAATGCTAGCTAAGACTTCATCCGTGAAAAAAGCTGTAAAATATACAGCAGGACTACTTCTGTTCGGGATAAACTGTTTCGGTTTCAATACTCTATCATCGAATTTATCAATTGGCGGATTGTGGGGAAACTGCACTTTTTTCCAATGTTCGTCATCACTGTCAGAGCTATCGTCAGATGATTCTGTACCTGCATCAGCAGGAGGTGTAATATTTCGTGGTATTGAAGATGCAGAAGCAGTTGTTAGAGCAGGAGACAATCTAGAAGTTCCAGGAGAAGGATGTGGCTGCGTGGAGCTAGTATGTGAAACAAATGTACCTGCAGAAGATGACTCTATCCTCAGGTTTGAAACTGTTGCAGGTCTAAGAGGCAAGCTTGGTTCCAAAATTTCTTGAAGTTCAGCATCACTTGGCGGTATGAAAATAGTTTCGGTGTCGTTCTCGTCACTTTCGTTACCATCTTCAGAGTATTCACCATCCGACAATGCGAACAGGTTTTCGAGAACATCTTGGAGTTTATCTAATGGAATCGTCTGAAATAGGAACAGTTACATACTTAGTAACATAGAAACCAAAAATTATAAATGTGATTCTAAGGCATAAAAATTAACATGACCTATGCAGGCAGTGTCCAAAATATGGACGTCATAATTTTTCGTTTCTGACAAGAAATGTGAACCACAATCTCAAAAATCAGAGCTTTTACCCCATATTTACAACATTTGGAACAATACATAAAAGAAAACTTACCTTTCTGTTCATTGCTTTTGAAGATTTTCTTAGATTTCTTTACCACCATCAAAAATCATCAATTTTTGACATATGATCGATCACCTGATAAAAGTCGGCCATGCTTGTTTTTTTTTTTTTTATGTTTCGTTATCAGGATCTAATTGCTCAACCAGAGTGCCAAAAGTGACATTTGTTTGACGTTTAGTTTAGCCGCGAAAATTTAAAATGTATGGTGTCCAATATATGGACAGAGCCCCATAAAGGGTTAACACTTAGCCGGCCGACACGGGTGGAGCACTATTCTAAAGCCGGTAACACTCCATGGCACGGAAGTCTATATATTGTAGAAAATATAAAATTTCACCAATAAAAATTCACTTACGTCGTCATTTTCAAAAAGACCGCGTGGGGTGCTGTCTGGTGCGGTGCTTACGGCGATTGCGACCCCAGCTTCCAAATTAGCGGTGCCCTGATAAAAATACATAATATTAACTCATTATATTAAAAAAAAAAACGAAGAAGAAATCAATGTTTTGTAGTAAAACAAACACACTTACATCGTCATCTCCACGTGGAGGGATTGCTAGTGTCTCTATAACCTCGATTCCGTCTCCAACATTAATTTGGGCGGGACACACCCAATGCTGAAAAAATAGAAAAATTATTAAAAAAAACAGCTTCAAAAAGTCATAGAAAGTAGAAGTCAAAAATACAACATACCCTAAGTGTTCCGGATTCAGTTCTCTCGAGAACGGCTTCGTTGTTGCCAAGGCGAAGAGTCCCTTCTTGGGTTCTCTCCACTTCCATGGCAACAACGAGCCTACGTCCATTGCTAGTCCCCGGTTCCATCATCGTTTGTATCTGTATGTTTTTTTTTTTTATAAAAAAGAAAAATAGTTCAAGCTGAGTTTTTAAAATATATTAGCAACTGAGAAAACGTCAAAGGGAAAAAGATTAAAAACCTCTGCAATAATAAAACGATCGCTACATAATTCATTTTGTAACGAAATATCCGGAGTAAAAAAACGGCTATTTGTCAAGATTTTTCTTACAAAAAGTAGCCTCATAATAAAAAAAAAATACAACAATATAAACACCTTTTCTTTCACCACAGTCGGATAAAGGACCGATTTGCAACAATTGAGTAAATACACATCCGTTGTCAGTTTTCAAAACCATAACGGTCATCGGTAAAAATGTAACATGCTGTAGAGGAGCGCGTCCGGCGTCGTGTTTATACACGCCATGTTTGTTTATATGTGTGAGTGCTTTTTAGACTATTATGTAGAAATTGTGGATTTTCACTTATGCAGACTTATTTATTCATAAAAACCTAATGTAATATAAGTTACCTATAAAATTCCCTTCAAAACTATATATAATACGCACCATGAAAACTTCACAGTTACGAGTAACATAGTAAGAAAAGAAATGTATTGAGTTTTTATCGATTTTTCATTCGAATTATTGCAAATTTATGATGAAATAATGATCTAAATATATTAATAGAACAATGAAATACAATATTTACTTACCTTTATAATAAAAATCACAGTAATTTTATTAACTTCACAACCACTGCAAGTCGCACGGGCGCACATTCAAAGAGCAAACTTGAATGACGAAAAAACGACCGTTTTTGTTCTTGAGAGTATTGAGTGAATGATATTTATGGGTAGAGGATTTCAGTGGGGATTAGAATATTATCAAGCCAAACAAAATAAAACACTATTGAATTAGTTATAGAGTAGTTTATTACTTAACATGATGTTGTCAAGGATCCTTGCTTAAGCTCTTAGAGTACGCGCAAGGATCCTTGACACAGCACACCAGAGGTTAAATCTCTGCTCATATTTGCTAAATTCTGTTTCATAATTATAATCTTCTTCTATCATCTCACCTTGAATTTCCCAGTGTAGATCATCGATTATATTCCACCTGGCTTGGATAGATTTTATAGAATCCTCAAACTCCCATTTATTCTGCATTGATTCTATGTTGATGCTGCTTGCTGTTCTTTGAAATGCTCTAAAATTGATATTTTGCTTCTTGATCATTTCGTCTAATTTTTTGGACCCATCGGAATTAGACATGTTGCTCTGTTGCTGTTGAACTGCTTGCTGCGCCGACGTAGATGCTATCGGCTGATTTTCTGATGCTGCTATAGATTTTGGTTCTCTTACCACCTGATATTTCTGCTTTGGCTGCTCCGGCTGCTCGACTTTCTGCTTCTGCTGTTCTGCTTTCTGCTCTTTAACTGCTACTAACTCCTGATATGCCTGTTCAATGATACCAATGATAGAGTAATCATATGATTTATAATCATTGCATGCCCGGTGCATCTTACTCACAAATATGTGATAAAATTAGGAGTAGTGCTCATACTATAGATAGTAATACGGTTATTGTCATCTTAATAGGACAAAGTATAGGTATAGACAAAAGGGAGGTTATTAATAACATAACCTCTCTCCTTGAAATAAATTGTTTTAAGATTATGCTGTGTGCCTTACCATATTCTTCATCGTTAACTTCAACTCAAAATAAACACACACATGATAAACAATTTATTTCATAATTTGACATCTCGTCATAGTGACAAATTAATGTTTTTTGACATGAATAAGTTTATTAAAAACTTTCAACTGACTCCGGACAATATTATGTACTGTTCGAAGAAATGCATGTTGATGATTGCTACATTGGTAGCTTATAATATTAATTCAGTTATAGGTAATATAACGGTGTTTAATAATGACTCCATAGTGATTAGTATATGTACTAATAATAACACTGTGGAAAATAATTTAAACTAATTTTTAAGACAACAGAGAGTGGTATTAGTACATTATCTTTATTCTATCAAAATATAAACCGCTTCTCTGGCAAAATTAACGACATTGAATTACTTGTAGATAAATATAATTATGATATATTATGTTTCTGTGAAACTTGGTTAAAAAATGATAAAATGTCATTTAATGTTAATAATTTTCAGGTGGCCAGTAAGTTCAACAGAACATCTGCTGAAGGAGGTGGCTCGATTATACTTTTAAGAAAATCAATTAAATATAAAGAGCGAAATGACATTGTCAGCTGTTCTGTGGAACGAACTTGCGAGGTGGCTTGTGTAGAAGTGAAAAGGCACATAATCTTATGTGTATATAGGCCGCCGAACTCGAATCTCACTTCTTTTATGTCCTCTATGGAAATAATTCTAAACAAAATTTGTAAAAGTAATAAACATGTACTTGTATGCGGTGATTTTAACATTGATATTTTGTCAGATTCTCCAGATAAAACTAATTTGACTAGTTTATTTAAGTCCTTCGGTTTGAGTTACCTATTCTCTGAGCCCACAAGAGTTACAGTCACTTCATCGACCTGTATTGATAATATCTTTACCAATTTCGAAAGTAGGAAGTTATCAATAACAGGTGGAGTTAGGTCTGACCACAAGGGTCTCTCACTAGAATTTATATGTGAAAAATCAGAAGAAAAACCAACAATTGAACATAGGCCCCTAACAACATATAAACTCGAAAAGCTTAGGAATAATATAGAATCAAAACTCGTAAATCGCTGTAAGCTCGTAAGTCGCTGTCTCTGAGGATGACCCTAATTTCAACTATGAAAACATATTTTCTGTAATAAGTAAGGAGTTCAATGAGATATGTCCCAAAAAGAAATTACACACGAATGGGAAACTAGAATTTAGTGATTGGGCTACCAAGGGTATCAGGAAAAGTAGAGATAATATGTATGAGTTGTATAGGGATAAAGCCCATTCTAATTCAGAATCATTTCATGAGTATGTTAAATGTTATTCAAAAATTTTTGTCTTATACATATTTTTAAGGTCTTGCTTGAAAACTTCTTGGTTTTCCGCAGTGCACTTAGCCAGCAATTCTCGCACTTTTAGTGACATGAAGTTTGCGTTCGCTCGTGCAACTAAAATTTCATGTGTGGATTCCAGGATTCTTTTAATATCTAGAACAGAATTGTTTTCTTTTTCGATGTCTTCAATTTTCGTCTGAAAGATTGACATTAATGAGTGAGCAAGAAATAAATAAACTTCGCTGAGTTCATTTTCAAAAAAGTTCTTCAAGGTGATTGGTACACCAGGAGTAGACAAAAAGTACTGCTTCAACGGCTCATACATCTTCAATATTCTTTCGATCGCTGGAAAGAGACTGAGCCATCGTGTCTTGCTATGAAACAAAAGTTTCTGATAATTGACGTCTATATATTCGCTGATATCCTTCAACGCTTCCAACAAGTCGTACTTTTGCAAGCTTGTTTTAATTATCTCTGTTATAGTGTCAGCAGTTTCATTGGGTGTGCTCAGCACATCCAGCAGTTTTGTTTTAATGCCTTCTTGCCAGTCAAAGAATTGTATCATAATAGGAAATATTTTTTCTGCGCCGTGATTACTTGCATCGGTGGAAACGCCCAAGTAGTTGACATTTTGTAATGAGACTTGTACCTGTTCAATTACCCTCGGAGATATCACGCCCGTAACAATTGCTTCAGTCTTCGTTCGTGCACAAGAAATGCTATTCGCAGTGTTGGAATCGGCAAATTAGCCAGTTGGCTGGTGCAATCCATAGATTTAAATGACTGGTGATGTTTCACTGTATGAAAAGCTAAAGTGGCCTCAGCGGCGGATCTTTTGTCTGTCAGTCCAGAACTTTGTGGTTGAAATAAAGAGTCGATTTTGGTGTTATTTGAAACAGTTAAAATATTTTTCTTATGTTTTTCCGTCAGTATATGTTTTTCAATATCGGCAGCTCCCTAGAATTTAATTGAAAAATAATTGTTACATATTGAACAAAACACTTCGGTAGGTTCTCTACCATCTTTCATAATCGGAAATCTTTGTTTTAAAACATCTGTGAATGTACAGACGAATCGTGGTCGCTTGGTACTTGAAGACATTTTAACTCGTGTCCAATAGCTCCGATTCTCGCTCGCTCGCCTGTTCCGTGGTGACACTCAACACAGCATAGTCCAACCTTCGCAATGGCGCAAGCCGAACTGAATTGAATGAGCGACCAGTGCTGCCAGATGAAAAAATCTACTCAGCGCTGACAGCGGTGCACTAAGCGCTAGATTCGAATATATTCACGAGCCATTAAAGCGCTAAATTCGAACTTTTAACTTTTTTTAGCGCTTTTTAGACGATCAGTGTGATTAAATAATCTCCCATTCTAAACATGAGCTCTTAAAACAATTCTGATAAAGTTTTGGAAGCGAGACGCAGATTGCGACTTGTATAAACGCATCTCGTTTACGGCTCCGTTGTTTTGCTCTATGTGTTCAGTATGGTAGATTGTGTAATCACATTGATCGTGGAAAAAGCGTCATACGCACGACAAAAATAAAATAAAATACGAAGTGATTGTAGTGAAAAACAACTTTTTATTAAAATAATAAAATTTAGAAGAGAAAACATAATAATATTATTCTATACCTACAGTTTGGGTATGGTAAAGAATTCTTCTTCCATCATAGCTGAACTCGAGGGTCCAGGCTGGTTAAGTTCAGTAGTATGCACTATATTTTTCGGATGATCCTATCTTACTTAAAATATCAGCTGGTAGTTGATAATTATAACAGTTGCTGTTAACCGCGGTCAATCCTGTTCTTATAAATAGGATGGCGTTAATAGTTTTTAAATGCAATGCATTTCGCAACTTGCTTTTAACCACATTCATTAAGCTGAACACCTGCTCAATATCAGCATTTGAATGTGTCAAACTCATTATTTTTGTCGCGACATTGAATAAGTCTTTATATGGACAACAGCCAGCTGCGTCCCTCGACTGTTGAACTTCTGTCCAGAACTTCACTGTATCTTCGGTATTTTCCCAGTTCTGTAGGATAACAGTTTGCCACTGCTGAATAACATTATCCATATTTTCTGTGTAACTCAGACTTTCCAATCTTGTATAAAGTTATCAATATTTCTGTTTGGTTTTAAAATGACGGAAACAGATAATGCCATAGAGTTTTAAAGTAGTTTTAAATTTTCAGGCAGTTTTTGTTGCAGCTCATTTATTAGTTTAATAATAAAATCAGCACACCTCTTCTTCATTGCATTTTTTTCATCCTCATTTAATGAAGATTCGTTCATCTCTTTCTCAAATAAATAACCAAGGTATGGTGACATAGACAGATGTTCTTTCACATTAATGCTTTCGAATTGCATTTTCGGTTGCGCTATTATTATTTTCGTGCACATGTTTCGTATCAAATCATGTAGCGTATTGTAGAGCAGACATGGGTCAGAAGTTTTGTTTTCAAAAGTTTTTATTGCCCCTTGTAAATTATTAAGTATTCCACACAAAAACTGCAAATAAATTTGGTTTCTTTCATCGTTGTATCTATATAGCAGTATTATATAGCACTGTATAGCAGTAAGACGTCAACGCAAGAGTAGAAAATACTGGATTCATCCATATATTGAAAGAAACATAAATTGTAGAGTTTTTGTAGCCGCACAAGAACTACAACATGATGATAGAGTCTGGCCAACGAAAGTAAAACCTGAATAACGGCGGCAAATTAAAAAAAAAACTGAGCATAGCAACCCACAAAATAATAGTACTCGTATACTTGGAATTACCAAGTTTGATACTTTTATTAAAATACTAATTGTGCCCCGCGGTTTCACCCGCGTAGTCTTCGTTCCCGTGGGAATATTCGGATAAAAAGTGCTTTTTATGTTATTCCAGGGTCTAAACTATCTATATACCGAATTTCAGCCCAATCGGTTTAGTAGTTTTTGCGTGAAAGAACAACAAACATCTATCCATCGTCACAAACTTTCGCATTTATAATATTAGTAGGATTATAAGGAGCGCAATAGTTATTAAATATCAAAATAATATAGATACTTATTTTTGCTAGCTTATGCTGTCCCACTGCTGGGCAAAGGCCAACTTCCAGTTTACACGTTCCTGAGCCACCTCTGGCCAACCTGCCTGTACGTGTAGGTCTTCTTGCCATAGCGCGATGAATAATAATATTATACTATTACTGGTTTACTTAATTCTGCACCAAATAACAGGGTGTGTACTTTGTGATGAAAATTTAATATTATTATTTATTACAGCACAAAAACACACTTAAAAACTAGAATTTCATGCAACAACGTAATACTCGCCTAAAACAAAATACAATAACAATTTCATAACTTTTATTCATCGTAGTCAAAATCAGAGTCCAAAAAATCCACTTCGAGCGATTCATCAGAATCACTCGTATCACTGTCATTTCCCACATTGATAATAAAACTTTCTAAATTTTCTTCTGTTACTCTGTCTCTGCTCTTCTTCTGTTATCTTTATATTTTAATTCTACATTAATGGTGTAGTCAGTCATTTTTTTCCAGTCATCCGCGGTAATGCTTTCAAAAGACTCTGTGACAACTTTTTCGAATTGTGCTAATGTCAGACTAACATTTTTATTTGCCACTTTTATTTTTGCCAAACTCCATATTAGTTATATTGCTTTCAAGTCGCAATGATAGGGAGAAAGTCTTAATACTTCATGTCCATTTTGTTTTAAAATTTCATCTGCTTCATAAATTTGTTGTGGTGTATTTTCTTTTACAAAGCATAGCAGTTCTGCTTTGGTGTGGAATTCCTCATATGCAATGCCATTCAGTGTAAGCCACTTTTGTATATCCGATTTGCGACTTTGAGTTGTAGGTACTTTGTTAATAATAACAGAATGATATGACGCATTATCCATTATAATCACACTTAGATCGCTGAAATTTGGCATGAGCTTTTCTTTTAGCCATTTATTAAAATTCGTGGCATTCATGTCATGATGGTAGTCTGCCATTTTTGACTTTGTACTAAATACTAATAAAGAATTTGGAACAGGGCCTGTTGCAGATCCTGCATGCACAATAATGAAGCGAAAACGCTTCATTATTGTGCATGCAGGATCTGCAACAGGGAAAACCCTGTGAGATGTTTTCTACTACACCACTTGTTGATGGGCCTTGCCAACATTTCTTTGGTTTGTATGATTTGTGGACATAGGTATCATCTAAATAAATGATGGGTTTTCCTTCTGCACGCTTTGACGCTACTGACCGTAGAAATCTATGCCTCCACGCAGAGATATCGTGACGTTCTATTAACAAAGAACGATCATTTTTATTTTTTTAGAATTCATACCCATTCTTCAACAATATTTGACGAAGTGTCTCTCGATAGCCACTTAATTCAATGCTTTCTTTTACGTCTGCCAGTAAAGTTCTCAATGTGGGTACTTGTTTCCTTACAATGTAGAATTCATTACTTTTATTTTTTATAGCATCCATGTCAAAATTATCTAGGTTGGCCACTTTTAATTGGTGAGGTCTCTTTTTACCCGGAGTATTCCAGACACCTTCATTCACTGCACCTTCTTTTTTAATCTTCTTCAATGTCGAGACACTTATGTCTGCAACAAATACAATAAAATAAATTACAATCAAACAGATGTTAAACATGGTTTAACATTAGAAATACAAAGTAGATTTAAGTAGCTTATTGAAATCTTACCTGTAAGTGAAGATATTTCTTCCAAGAACTGGTTCTGAGATTGTATCCTATTCTTTTGTTCCAAATCACTTAGCCTCTGTGTAGACGACGCTTTCGTTTATAAACTTTAAGATATGTTTAAGTTAAGAATTCGTTCAAAATCGTCAATCATGCGTCAGGCATCAAGCCAATGTCAAATTTTTGTCAAACCTTTTAATAATATTGCGAATGTATGTTTATTGGCATCAAATTAAACCTATGTATATTAATTTTAGTATTAGTACATATATAATTTGTCAAATTAAATTTAGGCTCAGAAATGTTTAACTTTGTAACATAATCTGTATCGCAAATATAGGACGCGCGGCGTCACGATAGTTTTTAAGAAAAAGTTGGTTTTGAACGAAGACGTAATTAGGTGATCTGTCACTGTCACAACTATTGTAATGCATCTTGAATACGGAACACGGAATTTTTCACAAGTTAGCCCCTGGTCTTTTATTTCATCCGCAACAATAAATTCTGGTCTTCGAGCCAAATTACGAACAATGGAAAGGACACCACCAGGGGTGCTAACAAGAAAAGCAAGGAAAGCGCTACAGCAACGCGAAGAAGGAAAATCAACGCCGACGATCCGGCCTTCACAAAGTGAACCAAATGTCTTCATGGCCGACACACCGTGGTGTAAAACTTCACCGCACAATACAACATTAAATACGGCAAAAGCGGCTACAATACGCTCACGAAAATCTAATGCGTCATCGGTAGCACGCCGCAAGCGCCTTGAATTGGAAGCGGCGGAAGCCACGGCGAGGATTAAAATGGATTTGATAGCAAAGAGATTAGACACGCAACTAGCGGAAGTTGAGGCCGAAGAAGAGGCGGACGACCAAGGCTCGCGTGGCTCTCACAACTCTCAATCCTTACGTGGGGCTGCGGTGGAAAAATGGCTAGAGAATATGCCGGAGAACAAAACTCACACTGATAACAAAGGTCCAAGTCTCCAAGCAGAATCCCAAGAACAAACAGGGATAAAACAGTTAACACAGACTCTGCAACAGTTGATAACACAAACAACCAGTCATAATCAAGAACGTCTCTTGACCCGGCTTGCTACCCCTCGGGAGTTACCGCCATTCACAGGTGACTGTATTGAGTGGCTACACTTCAAGCATGCCTATGAAGAATCAAGCAAATTATGCCAGTTTAGTGAGTCTGAAAACCTGTGGAGGATACGTAAGGCACTAAAAGGCGAAGCCAAAGAGGCAGTGACGGCGCTACTTATTGGGAATTCTCCAACAGCCGCAGTGATGGAAGCCCTGGAACTGAAATTTGGCCGTGGTGACCTTATCGTACAGAATCTTACTCTACAATTGAAGAAACTTCCTGCTTTACCTAACAATTATCAACAAGAAATAACATCCTTCTCCGTGAAAGTCAACAACTGCGTAGCGACCATCCGTATACTACAAGATGACTACCTCAAGAGTCCAGAACTTGTTGCAGCTATTGTATCTAAACTGCCGAGTACCCTACTAGGTAGGTGGACAGACTATTGTTTTAAATACATAAATGAGGGCAAATCAAAGTTGGAATTAATGGCAACATTTTTGAAGCAAGAAGCTAATTAAATTAAATTAAATTCATTTATTGCAGACTTTGTCCATAGCACACATAATTATACAATCACAATAAAATTATTAAAATTAAAATTAAAATTATTAACAGTCTTATTTATCTTAATCAATATGTTGGCCGCTGTTGGGGCAATACAGCCCAAAGAACTGACTATTGTTAAGAAGACTGAGAAAATAAACAAATCAGTATACACCACTTCTACAATTGAAGATAATAAACATTGTTTATTCTGTAAGAAAGGGAATAATCCTCTAACAGAATGTAGAATATTCAAGAAAGCCTTAAAAAAGGATAGATGGAGATTTACCAAATCACAAAGATTGTGTTACTGTTGCTTGGATACTACACAACATGACAGCAAGGAATGCCCGAGACCTGTATGTGATGTGGATAACTGCGGTATGTCGCACCACCGCCTGCTACATTGGACAAGACCCACGACTACGTCGCGACTAGCTGTGAACGCCGTGACACCTATAGAACCTGTGGTGGACCCGACTGACTCCGTGCCTTCAGCTCCAAAGGTGCCCGTTTCCCATGTGGCCGGTGAAGATGTCCCCCCTGACTTGCCCCCCTGCGAGTTAGTCCTCTTGAAAGTTATTCCTGTACGTTTACGAGGTCCCCTTGGTATAGTTGATACATTTGCACTCCTCGATGAAGGTGCTGCCGCCTCTATGATAGACTCTGACTTGGCAGATAGTTTAGGACTAGTTTCTGAGAACTCATGTGCAGTTAAATTCACTGATGCTTTTGGTTTGGAAGTGTATCAATCGGCTGCTGCCAGAGTTAGTGTAGAATTATCTGGACAGGACAGTAGTGATAAGTTTTATGATGTAAAATTACTTAAGTGTAACACGTTAAAACTAAGTAAACAAGACTTGTCTGTTGTAAAGAAAATTGAATGTGCACACTTAGCACACATTATGCCTTTGGTATGTACCACCAACGGTAGCATCAACGTTGGGCTTACCATGATTTTCTACGCTGGGCCAACTACGGCTTAACGTTGGATTCTCAACCTTAAAACAAGTAGGCCCAATGATGGCAGTCTTAAGTAGGCCACTCACTTGTTTATCCACGTAAGGCCAATTGCGTGTTTTATAACGTAACCCCTATGTACCGTTGGCTTTTCGCTTGTTTATCCTCGTCGTGCCAATTGGGTATTTCCTTACCGAGGCCCTTCCGAATATTTATTACTGTAGATATATCTACGTAGGCCTTTCGTTATAAGATGCTTCTACACCGGTGTAAAAAAACTTTATATTTTTCAATACCCAACTTTACAGAATAAGTTGGTTGTTGAAAAATATACCCAGTGACGTTTTATACACCAGTGGAAATAGTAGCACCTCATAGGCACTGTTTGCCTTGTGCCAAGTGCCTGAAACTTTCGCAGTCTTTTAATACCCTAACGCTATCTAAAAAATACTCGGGTGAGTATGCCAGGTAAGGGTATACCCATCTGTCACCACACGTACAGTCACGGGCTTTATTGTTGAGCCACCATATAATTTTGTTGCAAAATAACAATAAAATGCGAGAAAAGTTGGTTTCATGACCTGTCGTTACTTAACTATGGCGGCTCAATTAAAAGTTCGTGAATGTACTAACATGTAGGTGTGGTAAGTTAAAACAATATCAGATAATTTCTAAATATTACAATTTATTAGTTAAAGTATTTTATTTATTATATTCATAAGATCAGTTCGAGCCTAAGAACTATTAACTAGCCAGCGCCTACAGATAGAAGAGGACGCTGCTAAATAAAAGTTAAACAAACAAAAATGAACCTTAGGTGCCGGCCATAAAGGGGTTGGACGAAAACCTGCCCGCACGGACGGAATCGCAGTCGACCGTAGTTTCTCCGTTTTTGTAGATAAAGCATTCACTAGAGCGAGACATATTACAACATATAGTATTTTACAAATTGAAGATGAATACTTTTAAGATACACTATCATTGGTGTCGGAAAACAATAGCTTTGTATTGATACATTGGATGTATTGATATATATACATTGGCGTAATGAGATTCACACCACAGGCTTAGCTAAAAGAAAAAGCTGGAAGTAGTAAAAAAAGGAGACTCAAAATGAAGTAAGACAAAATAGAACACCCAAGGGCAAAGCATAAGGAATTTTGAGTCTTCTAGTTAAACTAAACAATTTGTCTTAAAAATTTATCTTAAATTTTCTGAGCATACAATTACTTTCTTAAATATTGGAATAATCAAACGCAACTAAATAACAATTAGCAAACATAACTTAATATGTGTTCTAATAAGAGTAACACTTAACTTAAAATGTACAATAATATGACATTACTGGTAATGAAAACGCGAAGATTCACTGAAAAATTCACTGTAATTCTGTAACCAACAGTTTTATATCATGTTATTTATTATTATGTCATGTCATGATTTATAATGTAACAATGGTTACTTTGAAGTATCATGGTTGCTATAATGTAACCATTATAAGATTATAGTATATAGGTACAAGAAAATGCAGTATATACATTATAATCACTGATCTCTATTATACAAGTATGTACTCTGGACTGGCTTTAGCCCGTGTCAGAATATGGCGATTTGATTTGATTTTGCTATTTTGGCGATGTATCAACGCTGCATGCAGATACGAGTGTCCATGGAACTAAATATTAACGTCAACAACGTCAAATCTCTATGAAAATAATTCTCGGTATGCTCGGTAGGGGGCGTTTCAAATTGGCACAAGAGATAGCTATCATTCTCTAGAGTAAAGCCTATTCAGAGTACTTGTATAATGGAGATCAGTGATTATAATACATATTTACAGAATAAGGATTACCAAGTAAAGGTATGCTAAGGTGAAAATCGCTCCCTGGCGAGTCCAGGTTCTACTGCCTTTTAAAGTAGGGCTGACCAGGCCCCCTTTTGAATAAGAGGTATCAGATCCCTACCTCAAGGTATGGAGGATGTAGTCAGGAGACTATACATAAAAACAAAATTGGTAGCTCACCTCGCTATGGTATTTATCAAAGATATCAAACTAAAATGTGTAACTACCTGGAGGCAATGTAAATTCTCGCAAGTAGGGTGTGTTACTGTGTATGTGGAGATAACAACCAGGTTTAGTGTGTAATGTGTGTGTTAGTGTAAATAAGAGTCACCACATAGTAATATGGGGAGACTCAAGGCATACCTAAACTAACGGGCATTAGCTCACTAATCTTAACACTTTCTGAATAACTAAGAATAGGTAAGAATTTCTTATGTACCTAAATTTACCAAAAGTTTTTTATTTTCTGTAGTCTCATTAATCCAGGTTTCGATAATAATCAATTCCTCATTGTCATTACATGGCAGGGTAATTCCATCTGGTAGTGAATATTCCAATGGTACTAGATGTTATATTCTTTGCAGTATTTCTTGCTGTGAAATTTGTAGCTCTATTGTATCAGTTTGAATGCGTGCTAAGTGCTTGGCAATGAAGTCTGAAATAAAATTGTTTATATTTAGTTTAGAAAGTATTAAAAAACAAAATTGGTATTTTGCTTTATAAATCAACTTTACAAAGTAGCTACCATGTTCATGTTGTACCTATAGAAAAATTATATTTACTTACTTAAACTTTCATCACATACAACGGACCAGATATAGAGTTGCAGTGCGGAAAAGGAGTCCTCTTTACATTACGGCGCGTACACATAGAACATCCGTTTTACAGGATCCTTTTTAACTGATCCGTCGCTATTGGAGGTAATATTCACACAGCATTTACAGGACCGATTTTAACAGATCCGACGCTACTGGACTTTCGTTCTTCAGTGTATCGCCTACTTTCTACGAGAATGGACGTTGTCGTGTTGTATTGGTACTATCGTCGTCTGCGGCGGAGGAAGCCCCGGCGTTATTGGATACATCCACTATTAAGGCAAAGATTTTGTCGTGGTGCTGTTGTGCGTCAGCTGAAAGAAGACGAATCTAAATTTTTTACTTATTTCCGAATGACGACGTCTACTTTTGATGACCTTCTTAAACGATTAGAAAAGGATTTAAAAAAGAAAGACACAAACTGGAGGAAAAGCTTGTGCCCTGAAGTAAAACTAGCGATATTTTTAAGGTAAGAACTTAAATTTTTGTTATTATCAATTAAAATTTAAAATGACAAAAAGGTTTACAAAAATGAAGATTTATTTCAAAACATAGACAGATCTGGCAAGTCTGACTCCTGGCTGAATGTAGATTCTACTGATGGCGAACCTTCTACTGATGGTGTAGAGTCAAGATGATGTGGCCTACTAAAATAACCTTGGGTGTGGTAGTGAGGAGTGCTAGAACTTTGTGAATATGGAGGCCACTCGTAGTTTGACTGACCATATCTTCTACTTTTAATATTTTGTAAAAGGTTTATCACTCCAGACTGAAATTCTAAAATTTGATCGCCATTTAGTGAAGCCAGTTGCGGCAAAATACCTTTGAAGAACGATAAATTGGGATCTTCAAACTCATTTTTACTTTTTTTTAACTGATCATTCATGTATTCAATCATTTTGGCGTCTACTTCATTCACATTTCTTTTGATTGCCTTGCGTTGCGGCGGGGCTAAATTTTGTCTTTCCTTTTGTCTGTCACTACCACTTTGTTCCGTAATCTGATCAGGTTCATCTTCGTTGTCTTTATTACTTTCTACTGTTTCCGTGATGTTGTCATTAGCAGGGACGTTCTCGTGTGTATCACCTGGGGTGACAACTTTTTTCAAAAATAACATTTGATTGTGATATTTGTAAGGCTTGGTATTTGAGGCAGCAGCTCCAGATTTCTTCAATTCAATTTCTTTTTCTCACTCAATGTTCGTATCCAGGCATCTCTAGTCGAATTCCATTTTTTTATAACATATTTTCCTGAAGCAAGTAAATAATAATATAAGATGGTTGTCAATAGCTTAGTAAGTGAAAGGCGAATAAGAAGGTAGAATAGACTTGTCAGTAATTAATTACCATATTGGTCAGTGGATAAGTCAAATTGACAGTGCAAGAACTAATCGGTCAGTAAATAATGGGAAGCAAAAAAGTATTACTAATGTTTAAATCAATTTATTTTAATTAGGTAATTTTATAATTTAGTTCAGTTCAGTTTAATTTTATTTTATTTATGTACTATATATATAAGTATGAGTTTTGATTTACGACTTTGCTAAAAACTCTCATAAAAATTTCGACTTTCCATACAAAATTTGTTGGTCACTATAATATTTTATAGTTTTATAATAAAACAAGACTTATTCATCAAGCCATCTTTAATAGTCTGACCATAGAGAAGTACCTCTACGAAACATAGACATATACATAATCAGTAATAGACAAAATTAACTAAAACTAAACCCTTACAGTCACTAACGTTACTTTGTATGGGAAGTCAATATATGTGTAATAATATAGTAATTGATTAATTTATTTTTTTTAGGTATGCAGCGTCTGGGTGTACATTTCAAGAACTTTATTACGTCTTTCGTGTCGGTGTGTCAACTATAAGCAACATTATTAAGGAAGTTACACGATGCATATGGAACAACTTGAATGACGAGTTTATGCGACTTCCTACAACAGTGAGTGAATGGGAGCATATATCAAATGGATTCGACACAAAAGCAAATTTTCCCCACTGTTTAGGAGCAGTGGACGGTAAACACATCAGACTTCGAAAACCAGCAAAAAGTGGCTCAATGTACCTAAATTACAAAGACTTTTTTTCCATCATATTATTAGCGATCGTAGACTCTGACTATCGTTTTCTATATGTTAGTATTGGGTCGTATGGAAAAGAATGCGATTCATCAATATTCAAGGAGTCGACATTTTGGAAAATGATGCTAGATGGCAGTTTACAAATACCAGAACCTTGCCCATTAATAACAGGCTCAGAAACGAGAGTTCCCTACGTCATAATCGGCGATGAAGGTTTCGGTTTACACGAAAATTTAATGAGGCCATTTAGCGGGACGCATTTAGATGTAAATAAGCGAATATATAACTATCGTTTGACCAGAGCTAGACGATACGTTGAATGTGCATTTGGTATTCTTGCTAATAAGTGGAGAGTATTCCACCGGCCTCTAGACGTCAACAAAACAACAGCTATATGGATAGTTAAGGCATGTACCGTTCTACACAACTTTGTAAGGGAAAAAGAGGGCTTAAAGGATGGCAACACATCCGAATCTGAAGCATTTCATTTCAATAGCCTACCTGATGATGAAACGCTACGAGGTGGTCGAACTGCAAATTCAGTTCGAACGGAATTCGAAAACTATTTCGTGTCCGAATCTGGGTCAGTTTCTTGGCAGAATGAAGCTATTTAAAATAAAAAACAATGTCTCCATTACAATATAAAATAAATACTTACCAAATTCTTGTCTTTCTTTTTGTTCCATAGCTTCAAAATCCTCCTTTAGAATACCGCATATTTCGCGCCAAGCTGCGGTTTTTGCAATTTTATCTTTATAAATCTCCAGTGTTTTGTCCCAAAGAACTGGTCTACTTTCAACACAATTTATCAAAACTTCTTGCTCAACATATTTTTCAAACGCCTTGCTTGCCATGATTATGATAGCACTGGACACGTGCACTACTCTAGGAATGAAACCGGCAAATGGCGGCTGTGTGTAGCACATCGCACCCCGCGCACCCCCGTGCAAAGCCTCGTGCGGTTTCAATCCGATAAAACGGATTAGTATAGTATTACTGGATCCGGAATACTGTGTGAACTGGCTCATACAACTACATACGCTAATAACATATACGTTTAAACGGACCTGTAAAACGGATTGCTGCTTATTTTGTCGGATCAGTATTTTTTACTGGATCCGGAATACTGTATTCTGTATGAACTCGCTCATACAACTACATACGCTAATAACATATACGTTTAAACGGACCTGTAAAACGGATGTTCTATGTGTACGCGCCCTTACTTAAACTTTGCAGTGACACTTCAGTTTCAGCTACTTCCTTCTGATATTTCTCAGTAATATAATTTTCATCAGTACAATCACCCGTTGTAGAGTAAGCAACTGGTGTATTATGTCTGGTATGTTTGTAAATATCACCTGTAAGTAAAAATAAAAATCCTAGCTATTGCACATCTATCTGTAACTTATTGTTATAGTATACTAATAATAATAAAAGAGTTGTTGGTTTCTGGGCGACGTCGACCTTACACTAAGATCTTGATTTTATTTGATAGGCCTAATCATAAGATTCTCAAATGTGCATAAATATTTTTTTTTGTATCGCTTTTAATTATTATGAAATAAGGAAATGTTCTACTAAAACTAGAATGTGCATCGCCATTGAAAAAAATACTTTGTACCTAACCTTTCTTTTTTTAAATCAAATTATAAATTAAAAAATGATATATAAGATGGATAGTATGTTTTGGAATATTTTTGCGAAAAACTTTCTCTACTCGGCAATATAAGATAGACAGTGTAAGGTTTTCTGGGCCCAGCTACCTTGGATTATAGCTTGAGAGAAAAGAGTGGAAAATAATGGGGGCGCCACTGTATTTATCAATTAGAAAAACTTAAGTCAACACATACACTTTAAATTAGTTCCGTTTCTACTCTTTTCTGTTGAGCTATACGAGTCCGTTTCTTTGTAATATGTATGGAGCAAATATAAAATTAAGTACCTGTAGACACAGCAGTTTGTGTTTAAGAAATCTGCAGGCGGTGTTAGGTATACAATAGTATTGTCATCTGACTTGTCAGGGCTGGTGTCACTATCATATATTTTTCTTGTCTATATGTTTTGATGGGCTGATTTTGCATTATGATCACCAAATCCTCTGGCGTTAGACGCCCAGTAAAAACCATCAAGTTGTGTACTTATAGGTTAAGTACTAATTTATTATTTTAATGAAAATGTGTTTAGCGCCATATTTTTCAATGCTAATAAACGTTAGAGGTAATTCAGTGTGCAAAGTTAAAAGTTTTATAAAAATGGATTCGTGGCCTAAATTATCCGATGATGATGAAAAGATAATTAGTTATCTTAACCGGCTAGCAGACAATTCTTTCCTAGACCAGATTCGCATTATAGTATATCATAAAATTATATCTCTTTATTTATTAGAACTCCCAACGGGGGATACACAGTACAATATTATCTTATGACTAAGGAATCATGACAGTGTGTTCCCGCATTTACCACAGCCACAGCGTATACGCAACTAAACATAGTAGGTTATTATAAAATGTGCAATATACATATTAGTGATATACTTAGTGGTAACCTATCTAAATTATTTAAGTGTATACATGCTAGATATGTTTAAATTTAACAAAAAAAACAATATGTATAAATATTATCTACATTCAATTAAAATAAGAACTAAGTGCTTAGGGTATAGCTTACTTAAACTAATATTTAGATCCCACTTATGGCATTCTGAATTTTTATAATAATCAACTCCTAATTCTTTTTCCCTATTTTGAGTTATTATTTGTTCGAGTTTTCAATTTCTTGTAATTTTTGCTTGTGTTTTAATTCCATTCTTGCTATTTGTTTTTGAAACTCCACCTACCACATCATATAATAGTTTATAACTATCATTTGCAGTTTTCCTGCTAGCAATTTCTGGAAATGAAATAAGAACTATTTTATATATAAATAGGTTTATCATATATTTCATGTATATCTTTTGATTATGTATTATGACTATTTTAATCTAAAAAATATTGAAATAGGCAAGTACACACCGTTGCGAGAAAGTGAAGGCTCCTTTTTTTAAATTTCCATTCGAGATTCCTACTTTGGTGTTTTCATTATGGACTGCTGTAATATGGTTTAGACTGTCTTTTGCACAGACTTTATCGTCCACCTCTGATGCCTGGTCTTCTAATAGAGGATCAAAAATCCTGACTGTCTGTAAATAAAGCAGAAATTTTAGAATATCTTAATAATATTAGTATCTCGGAACCTAACTAAACATTATTATATTTTAATACGATAGGTCCACAAAATTTACTTCGATAGGTTGCATTCGTTGACTTTCCGGAACTGTGTTCTATTGAGCCATCAACTGTGCGTCACTATCATAAATTGTGAATAAGTCATTTATTTGGGATGCAAAAATCTTTATTGAAGTCATCTGGAACATGAGGACCACCATATAAAATGAAATTAAACATCAAAATCTTAAAAAGATACTAGAGGTGTAAGATAGCTCATTGCCCATGGGCTTAGCATATATAATTAAATAGGTAATTAAGTACCTGTGCCCATGACTGACTTTTTTACTTTCTGAGACCATTTTTCTAGTTGTTTAAAACCTTCCTCACACAGTATGGAATAAGTCCAAGATGATATTGACGCCACTTGACTCCAATCTTTTCCATTTGTCTCAATTGCTTTAAATGAACTGGAGAACTTTTTTGTGTGGGATCTGAAATAATAAGTTAATGGTAGTATATACTATTATATAATATATAATATACTATTTTTCCTAGTGTAATGTTCGGTGCTTCAGTGGTATGGGGTGATCCAAACAAGTTTAGTACACACTATATGCTATTTATTGCTTAAATATACTAAATCTCCTAAATTGTACTTTATATTCTAACTTTCTTATCATATTTCTCCTTATTGTTTGATGCTATTAATTGAGTTCATCTAAATAAGTGTCATAAGAATATTTAAATTCTGGCTTCATTATTATTGAGCTGGGTAAGCTGGCCTTAATCCCAAATACCAACTCAATAGTGTATTTACACCTTCATGAGTTACTGTATGCACGTTTGTGTTTGAAAAGTTTGTGCCTGATCATAAGTTAGTTAGAACCTACTCTGTAAAGTTCCTAACACCTACCTAACTTCCCTATCGCCCTAGCCCTAACCATATACAATAAGATATATACTTATATAGATAGTGCGGGATGTCCGTTGCCGAGAGACCTATGACAACAGACGGAGGCGGGTAGGAAAGAAGGATACGCACGTCGTGCAATGTGCGCAGATACGGTTTTCCAACTGCCGATCACGCAGGATCACGTGACTGATCACTGGTTACCAGTGACGGCTAAAGGAGTCTTGGCCGCAGTTGGAGGAAGGAGGAGTGTATCAAAACCCAGGTTAGGTAGTGATTGATTTATTTGATTTATTTGAAAATTGATCTTATGTACTAAGTTATTTGCTTATATTATTTAAATATGTTATATTTAAATGTAAAGTGGACTCCTTTTCCGCACTTAGACTCTATATCTGGTCCGTTGTACGTGAAGTGCTACACACTAATATAATTATTTACTTGTACGTAATAGCTATTATGTCGGCTCGGTCAGCATCTCACGATGGCCTTTGCTCTGTGAAAGTTTTGACGCGCTGTGACGGTGCCCTCGTTTCTTGCGGTTTGGTCGTTCGGATGTGTATGTAGGTCTTGTTCATGATTGAACAGTGTTATATATAGATATATAAGAAATGAGAACATACTCGTAGCATAATCTATCCATTGATCCCAATCAGTTCGATCTTCATTTACAAAATGTTTTAAGTAATCTGCTAGCGTCATGTGACTTCTTTCCAGTGCTCCATTAGATTGTGGATGATATGCACTAGTATTAATTTTCTACAAATGAAATAGTTTAGAAATTTCCTTATTTAAATTTGAGATAAAGTTGATCAGTTAAAGCAAAACAAGTTTGCAGAAAAACCTTGATCAGATTAATAAAATTTGAGGAAATCCAAATTTGATTATGAAATTTCTTACAAAACAGTCTGCTATGCGGTTTCCGCCTCATGCTTAGGTAAAGCGTAAGCTTGAGAAAACTCTGTTAGATCATCCTGAAGAGTTAGTATGTATTTATTACCGTGTTCTGAAATAGGAAAAGGTCCTACGATATCTAAAGCAACTCAAACTCAAACTCAAACAGATTTATTCAAATAGGTCATAATCTGACACTTTTGTACGTCAATGAAGATACAGTACTGAGTCTACCGTGCGTTCGGAAAGATACCTCTACAAGAAGAACGCACAAGAAACTTGTAGGGCTTAATTTTTTCAACAGATAGTTTCACAATATTTGGTTTCAACCTTTTCAAATGCTTCCATAGAAGTCGAAGTTATTTCCATTGGTCGTCTGCTTTTCTTCCTATCAATTTTATTTCCTGGCAACTTTTACAAGGTTTGATAAATTCTTTAATGTCCTTCTTCATGTTTTCCCAAACATATTTAGTCTTAATTTTCTTATATGTTTTGTGAAATCCAGTATGTCCTGAGGATAAGTTAGAGTGATTTTCTTCAAGTATTAATGGGATATCTTCCCTCTTTGGAGTCAACACCTTCCCATGGTACACGTTAATTTTTATATTAAAATCTCTGAACAAATACCTTATGATTATTGTTCGGATTTTGTGCCACTTTAGATGGAAATTACAAAAGCTCGTGAAGTTGATTTCCTTAACATCTTCTTCGATCAATTTATTTTTAAGGATTTTAATGCATTCGAATATATCACTATAGCCTGTATCTTATATATCACTATATCTTATATATCACTATAGCCTGTATCTTCCCAATTATTCGTCTTTGTGAAAGAAATGAATAAGTTAGCATTATCATTATTTTTGATATTAGAGTAGATAACACTTTTATTGATACCACAATACAGAAAATTAACAAAATGAAACTTAAAAACTAAAACGTGAGTAACAATAATTGGCGGTCTTATCGCTCAGAGCGATTTCTTCCACACAACCATTCGAAAAGAGGAAAGGCATATATTGGAAAGACGGTGGTTAAATATTAACCAAAACTAAAACAAAATATATACAAATACATACATACATGTCCAAACAAGTGAGAATTTCTTGATAAGATAAGGATAGTATTTAGCGAATTTACTCAGCAAAGGAAAGGAGGTGCGCTTTGACACGCAATTTAAAAGATGCCAGAGATTGTGCGCATTTTATTTCGGTGGGAAGATCATTCCACAGACGAACTGCTTCAACAGTGAATGATCCTCCGTAGAAACCTGTGCTGTGCACAGGAAACTTTAACATTAAGTTCTCCGATGATCTAAGTGAACGAGAATGGGACATAAAGAAATTCGAAACGTTCCCGATATTTATAGCATCGTATAGATTTGGATGTTTAATTCTAAGGCCCGCCGTACACTGTGACTTTTAGCAACGGCAGCTAGCTTTTTCTGCTGCTAAATGCCGCGATAAACGCTCCACCCCGCACACTGTAAAACGCGAAACGCGGCGATTTAGCCGCTTTTCAGAAGCTCGCGACAGCGACTGAACGCTACACTCCGCACACTAGCAGCAGCGGCAGCAGCGACTTGGCAGCTGTGGATCATTGAACCTTCATCCATATACTACGTTATTTTAAAGTCTAGATTAGATTAAAAGATTTTTCATCGCTTCTTCATGATAATGTGTTTCCGCAAGTTCAGTTCTATAATCAGCCAGTTTCAAAATATTCTTAGGATTCGCATTTTTCTTCAGCTAAACTTTTTTGTACAAAATCCAACTATTGATAACAGTCATATGATAAAAGAGTATTAGTCAATTTTTTGGATTTCATTCTGATTCTGTATCTACCCAAATAACTGTTCATGGTGTCAACACCGCCCATACTTGCATTATATTCGCGTGCATTTGGGCTCCTGCCCAAATTCCAGGTTGGTCGGTTGGTTGGTTTAATAGAAATCCATACAATACTATCCACTCCTTCACAAAACAAACGATACTGTGATCTAATTTGCCAGTGGCGCCATCTAGTTAAAAATATGGACAACTTACCGCCGCCCCAATTCAAACACTTTAACATAACCGCCCACCAAGGACGACTGTCCTTAATTTCACAAACATAAGCCCATTAAACTCTAGTACAAAAATTAAGCATAAATATACTCTTAAACAATCCCTTAACAAAGTGAATAAGAAATCAAACCAACTTAAACTTAAAACTAAAAGCATTTTTCAGAAAACACTTATGTTACTACAGGCAATACACAAAGTTTAGATACCGGTCTCTTTATGTAGGAGTCTTTACATTTTAATGTGACGACACGCGTTACATTGTCCACACCAGGATGTTTTTTAATAATTCTTCCCATCAGCCACTTGGCAGGTGGCAACCCGGCTTCTTTCACGAGAACGACATCTCCTACATTAGGTTCCGGAACCTTGAAGGTCCAGCGGTAATGGTGCATGAGGGTAACAAGGTATTCTTCGGACCAACGTCTCCAAAATTCCTGCACCATCCGCTGACACAATTGCCATCTCCTTAACGAACTAATATTTGATTGTTCATACCGGGCATCAGGAGGCAACACAAGGGGTTCACCCACCAAGAAGTGGCCGGGTGTCAAGGGCATAGGGTCACTGGGATCGATGCTGATTTGAGACATTGGCCGTGAATTTAGGCACGCCTCAATCTGACTCAGTACCGTTGACATCTCTTCGAAGGTCAAAGTAGAATTCCCAATTATCCGTTTGAGGTGACCCTTGGTGGATTTAACTCCAGCCTCCCACAACCCCCCGAAATTCGGTGAATGGGGTGGAATGAAATGCCAAGTTGTACCATTTGTCGCCAGCCAATTTGACAACTCAGGTAAGAGTTTCTGTTGTTCTTTTAATAGCTCTTTCAGATCTCTTGCAGCGCCAACAAAATTTGTGCCGTTATCACTGTACAAGTCACTACAGTGCCCTCTTCTAGACACAAACCTTTTAAAAGCCGCAAGAAACCCTTGTGAAGTCAAATCACTTACTGCCTCTAAATGTATGGCCTTCGTAGCCATACAGACAAAAAGACAGATGTAACCCTTGTATGACCTAATTCCTCGACCTTTAGAATAACGAATATTGATGGGCCCTGCGTAATCTACACCGCTAAATTGAAACGGTTTGCTGGCCGTCACTCGTTCAGCTGGTAATTGCCCCATCAATTGATTGTTTTTCTGAGCTCTGTATCGCACGCAGGTTACACATTTCCTGTAGTGAGCCTTTACCAGACTCTTCGCACCAATAATCCAATATTTGGACCGCAAATAATTATGCATTATCTGTGGCCCTCCGTGTAAGGTATTTAAATGTGCGTCTGCTACGAGAAGGTTTCCCAAATAAGATCCGTGAGAAATCAAAATTGGGTGTTTCTGATTCTCATCGACTTGGGCGCAACTGAGCCGCCCACCAACACGAAGTATGCCCGAACTGTCTACAAATGGATTTAAGGAGGTAAGTTTAGATTTTTTGCCAAGTTTTCTTCCCTTTGCTATATTTTCAATATCCTCTTTAAATTCTTTTATTTGATGTTGCTGTATTAGGATTTCTAAAGCTTCATTTATTTCTTTTTTCAGGAGGTAAGTATGCATTACTTTTTCTTGCTTTCTTGTATGTTTTAGGAACCGTCTACAATAGGATACTACGCGTAAGAGTTTCGAAAGTGAAGAAAACTTCGCCCATATTTCCTCATCTTCGGGATCTACGGTAGCGACGTGCACTACGGCCCTTTTCTCTTCAAGGTTCGTATTCTTTCCTGTATTTACATACTCTATAATGTCATTCCTTAACCATTCTGGTCCATTCAACCATAACCCATGGGTGGCAATATCCGATGGATTTACTCCACGTGATGCGCAGTCAGCTGGATTGTGCTCTGATTTAACGTACGCCCATTGATTACGGTTGAGATGTGACATAATCTCCGACACTATTTCCCACGAATGTCTTCTATTTGTTAGGATGACAACTCAACCACGCTAACACAACTTCTGAATCGGTCCATGCATGAATGTTATTATTAGAAATTTCCAATACCTCCCCTACTTCTGTTAACAACTTTGCCAATAGAACTCCCCCGCACAGTTCCAGTCTAGGAATGGAAACTTGTTTGACTGGAGCCACTCGCGTTTTGGCCATTACCAAACTAACATTCACCACACCAGTTATATCTACCACTCGTAAATAGACTACCGCCCCATATGCCGCAGTAGAAGCATCACAAAACCCATGAAGTTCTACTAATACATTGTCATCTTTGCACATAATCCACCGCGGTAGTCGGAAATTCGTTAGATGTTCTAGATCTTTGCGATATTTCATCCACTCTGTGCAAAGATCCATGGGTAATTCCTCATCCCAACCCAGTCCTGTGAGCCATAATTTCTGAATAAACATTTTTGCCTTTACTATACATGGGGAGATCCATCCTAACGGGTCGTATAATCTGGAAATGTCCGATATAACCTTTCTCTTTGTTACAGGTTCGGAGACAGGAGGCAACTTCACGGCGTACTCAAACTCGTCGCGTCTGCGGTTCCAGGTAAGTCCCAATATTTTATTTGTTTCTGCTTCTTCTATTAACCTTTTCTTATCATCTTCTGATTCTACCCGCATTGCTTTTGTTACTTCCTCATTGTTGCTTTGCCATTTTTGCATAGTAAAACCTCCTTTCTGTAGAAGCCTAGTCATTAGCCGGGTACCCACCTAGCACACAGGCTCGCGCGGCAGCCTCGGTGTCCAGATCGCGAGCGATGGCTCCCGAGGCAGCCTCAGTAGTTTTGTTCAATTTACACGAGGAAGCCTCGCGAGGCAGGCTGAGCCATCATAAGTCCGCGAGTATTCGAAATGGACAGTCGTGTATTTTCAGCTGCAGCTATTTTCCTAGCTGCTTATTGTTTAAAGAAACGAAAACAGTCACGTATGAAGAAAAAACCTAGACGCTTCTGGATTAGAAAAATTTATGAGCGTCGCCACCAATATGGAAATAGATTACTTGGAGATTTAATATATGATCAGACTGTAAATAATTTTACACGAATGTCCTTACAAGACTTCGAAAATTTGTGCTCATTGTTGTCTGATAAAATCAAAAAGTGCGATACAAAATATAGAGAGGCAATCACTGTGAAAGAACGAGTTTTAATAACTTTAAGATTTTTAGCAACCGGAGATTCTTATAGCAGCTTGCAATATTTATTTCGAGTGTCGAAGCAGAGTATCTCAAGAATAGTTCCTGAAGTTTGTGACGCGATTATTGAGGCCTTAAGTGATTATGTAAAGGTAAATAAAAATTATTTGACAAATTTAAAAATCAATTGTTTATTAATTACAATTCAGTGTTAGTTTTCGTAGCGGTATGTGATGCTGATGATGAAGTGCCAGATGAGTCCATTGTAGAGGAATTGCTGTATTGCTGTGTATAGTATCCTGTATTAATTTGTTGTTGTGTGTATTTCCCTATATCTGCTTCAAAAATTATATTATTGATAGCGTTCTTAACATACGCTAATGTGTGCGGATCATATTTTCTGAGCTCGTTGGCTATGTGTCTTCCAAATGAAGAGTATGGATCGGTGATGTCGGTCGAAGACTTTTGCAAGAATTCAAGGGCTTCTGCAAGCATGATATCTGCCGAATCTTCCTGTGGCTGCGTTTTCTTCGGATTATTTCGTTTTTTTTACGAGCATGTTCTGACGGTGGAGGCATGCTAGCTTCAGAGTCTTTTTGTTGTTGTGGTGGCGCTTCCTCGATGCTAGCCTCTGGCAATTGCGACTGAGTCGGAGCGTTTTCAGTCTCTATGTGTCTCTCTGCGTCAGAAGTTTGTGAATATTCCGGTATCGCCTCCTGAAAACATAATTTTAATTAATAGATCTATTTGTGGTGCAGTGTGTATGTCTATATAATAATTCAAGCAGGATTCTCCATTGCTTGAACGTCTTCGGACTAAAAGTATTTGGCCCCTAATATCACCACCAAAAGGGGCCAAATACGGAGTGGTGTATACTACCTAATACAACCACTCATAGGGGCCAAATACTTTAGTCTGAATACTTTCAAACAGCGGAGGGTCCTGTCATGCTGAGTACCTACTCTATAGTTTATTTTTTTTACAGATTCCATCTACAGATGAAGAGTGGCTTGCTATATCAAAAGAATTTGAAAAAAAATGGAATTTTCCCCACGCTATTGGAGCGATGGATGGAAAACATGTTATGTTGCAGGCACCGATTAACAGTGGGACTGATTATGATAATTACAAACAATTTCCAAGCATCGTGCTTTTTGGATTAGTTGATGCTAGCTACAATTTTTTGTATGTAAATGTTGGTAGCAAAGGGCGAATCTCTGATGGTGGTGTTTTCAAAAACACAACGTTGTATAAAAAGCTAGAAAAGAAAGAATTGAACGTGCCTAAAGAGAAGATATTGGAAATACCATATGTAAAAAAAGTTCCTTATTTTATTTTATCCGATAAAGCCTTTGCACTCAACGAATACACCATGAAACCATTTGAGGGCAACCCAGAAAATGGTTCTAAAGAAAGAATATTTAATTATCGCCTTAGCCGAGCTCGACGTGTCGTTGAGAATGCATTTGGTATATTAAGTGCCATATTTCGCGTTTTTAGAAAACCTATCTTACTAGAGCCAAATAAAGCAACGAAGGTCGTCTTAGCAGCTATATATTTGTACAACTACATCCGGAAAAATACTTCAACTAATCTTATTTCACCGGAGTTGTATGACAGAGAACTTGATGGCGTACTGATTCCTGGCCAATGGAGAAATGAAATAAATGAAGTTACATTTACACCAATTGCAGCGATTCCAAGGCGTAGTTCTAATAACGCAAAAGAAATACGGTTGCACTTGGCAGAACATTTTATAACTAATGGTTCTATACCATATCAAAATCATTATGCATAGGTAGTTAAAAATTCTTACATTGGGCATCGTTTCCTGAGTGTCACCAGTTTCATTTTTATCTTTAAGAAAATTGAAATAAGGATATCCAAACCACTTTGAATTGTAAACATCTGCAGCGCCTGAAACAGAACAAAAATAAAAATTATTTTTCCATATTTAATAGTAGTTTATGCAACTGTCATATAATGAAGGGTATTAAAACACGAGTGTGATTTTATGAAACGAGCGCAGCGAGTTTCATAATAGTAACGAGTTTCATAATAGTAACTATAACAGTAGTAATTATAAGTCAAGTATTGGAAACATAAAGAGAATGTTACAACATTAGTGTAGATAAAATATTTTAAATAATTTAAAAACGTAATTTTGTATTTTCAATTTAGTTGGTATATTAAGTAATAATTTTATCAAATAATTTGTAAGTTCATATTTTTAAGTATAAAAATGCATAAGTACCTGAACCTGTTATGCGGCTTTTTTTCTCCCTGCTTTTCTCTCGACGATAAGAACCACACAAAGAGTCCATTTTTTTTTTCAGTTCCTTGACAGAGATATTCATTTTAGCAGATATTTGCCGCCAACTGTCTTCCCGCTGATTTTTGTTTAAATATTTTGGATCTTTGTTGTCCCAAAGCGATTTGTACTTGCTGTACTCTTGTATTAAACGAATGGACTCCTCGTGACTGCCCATGATATCTATATTATAGATAGAGACAAACACGGCAGGAGACAAAACTTGAAATAGCTTCGCGCGCGAGCCAAAACACGACCGTTCCCACCTAACGCACAGCGCTCACTGAGGCTTCTTTGAGCGCGTCAAGTTTACCGACAACAGATGGCTCGGGGCCGAGCCGTGCTCGGGCGAGCGAACGCGCGCCCGGGGCCGCCCGAGGCACGTCCACATCAGCCGAGGCATTGGCTCGCGAGGCTGCCGCGCGAGCCTGTGCGCTAGGTGGGTACCCGGCTATTTGCTTGCAAATCTCAATCGCTTCCTTGACGCTTTCAGATCCTGACATTAAATCGTCCATGTAGAAATCCGTTTCTACTCTTTTTGCTGCGAGAGGGTATTTGTCCCCTTCGTCCCTAGCCAGCTGTGTTAAAGCCCGTACAGCTAGATACGGCGCCGAAGAAGTACCGAAAGTTACTCGGAGAAGTCTGTATTCTTCAATGTCCTTTTTCGGGTCATCACGCCATAATATACGTTGGAAATCTGCATCACGTAAATCTACCTTTACCTGTAAATACATTTTCACAATATCTCCCGTAACACAGACTGCATGTTTCCGCCAGCGCATTATAATGTGACGAAGCTCAGACTGGATAACAGGCCCAACCATCAGGTCGTCATTTAGGCTAACTCCGTTTGAACCTTTACAGGACGCATCAAATACAATGCGCACCTTCGTAGTCTGCTTATCTTCCCGAATCACTGGATGATAAGGTAAGTATAAACCTTTGTTACATTGTTCCTTCTCTATAGATTGTAGGTAGTTTAAAACCTTATATTCCTCAAATGTCCGTTGAAATTCTGTTTTCAGATGTAGATCCCTACCTAGTCTACGCTCCGTTGACAAGAACCTCTTCATTGCAATCTCTCGAGATTGCCCTTTGACACATGATGGATTCTCCTTCTTGAAAGGCAGCCCGTGTCGTGGTGGCCGTGAAATACTCCTCACAGCTCTGTTCTTCCTCTGTCAGAATCCTTTTTGTAGATTTGGGTGCTTCTTCAAGCTCCCAAAACGACTTCAAGAGCTTATCAGAATCTACACAAACATGCAAGCTTGTCATACATACATCTCCAGATGTGGCTTCAGAATGGTTTCGACCTGTTAAGATCCACCCAAATATTGTTTCCTGTGCCAATAATGAGCCCGAGGCTCCCTTTATCAACCCGTTTCTCAATATAAGGCCGTATACGTCTGAACCAAGCCACATGTTAATTTTACTGGGAACATTAAATTCTGGATCCGCTAACGTAATATCGTCCCGTAAAACCCATGGCTCTACCTCCACACGTTGGGGCGGTAGCAAGCCAGTTAACTTTTCCAAAATGTAAGCCTCTACCCGTATAACGCATTCTGGATTCTGAGAAGAGTGTAAAATAACCTCCGTCTTAGCCCGTGCTACTACTGACGGTTCCCCTCCCAGACCCGATAGGTTTTCCTGAACATGCGTTCTTTTAAGCCCTAATAACTGAACAGCCGCTTCAGTTATAAATGACAGATGAGATGCTGGATCAATCAGTGCCCGTAATTGTACAAATGATCCAGCCAATGACTCAGCATCTACCAGTGCTGTAGCCAACAAAGAGTGTTGACTAGATTTCCGCGCTACAAAACTACTCTTTGTTGTGGTCTCGTCTTGTGGTTCTATAATCTGTGCCTTGTGAACCTTACCAACCCCCGGTGTCGAACCCCCAGCTGTTGCCCCACTAACAGCTGCCTGAGGAACCTTACTTGGATGCAGCAATGAATGATGTCGCCGGTTACAAATTTGACAAGAGATGGAGTGACAATTTCTAGCGGAATGATTTTCCGCCAAACAATTGAAACAAAGCCTGTGCTGTTGGACAAAGTTACGCTTCTCATCATTATTTAAATTTTTAAATTTTTTACAATTACTAATTTTATGATCTTCTTTACAAAAGCCGCAAAATATTTGAGCAACATGAAATGTACTTGTGCCAGATCGACTACTATTACCTACTTGTTTTCTATTCCCTTGAACTAAATATTCCAACGCATGAAACCGGTTTTCTAAAAACTCAAAAAACTTATTCAAATTGGGTAGCTCGTCTGAATTGCTGTTTAACTCACTCACCTTTGCCTCCCAAAGCTTTCTAGATTTGCTATCCAATTTCATACTAACAATGTATATAACAATAACATCCCAGGATTTGGTGTTAATGCCTAGGTTATCAAGACAGTGCAATGTGTTCTTTGTGTTATCGAGTAATTGTTTTATGGCTGTGGCAGACTCTGTTGGGACATTCTTTTGATTAAAGAATTGTCTTAATAGGTTATTAGCTAAATATTGTTTATTATTATATCTGTTTTCCAAAAGAGTCCAACACATGTCATAATTATCGTTAGTAATGGGAACGTGTGTTATCAGCTGAGCTGCTTCTCCGGTGAGGTGACTCTTGAGGTACTGTAGCTTCTGCACCTTATCCATGGCGTGATTTTCACGTATCACGGACGTGAATAAATCACGAAAGCTCAGCCATTCCGTGTACAGCCCAGAAAACGTCGGTATGTTGATTTTCGGTAACTTGACTGAAGGAGTGTATGATGTCCCGCTTTCCATCTTGTCCGATTTCGCATGTGGGTTGCCATTCGATGCGTTTATTTTGTCGACCATTTCTTTTAACTCCGCCTTAAAGTCCAGATAAAACTCCTCCATTTGTCCGTGGATATCCTCCGCGAAGTAGGTATCGTCTGATTCTCCCTTTTTCACTATCTCCTGATGATTCTTTGTAAATTCCCTCCATTTTGTGTCTACTGTTAGTATTCTGGTTTCAATATGTGCACGTGTGAGTCGATCTTTAGGGCTCTTCTTAAAATTTACTTTAGATTTCTGAATTTGTTGTAGAATGTCTTTTTGTACTTTAATAAGTTCCATCTTGGATTAGTTTTTGACTCCGAAGTTAATATCACTCGTAATTTTTCTAAGTGTTTTTAGAGTCGAAATTTTTCTTTTGAGTTATTAGGGACTAGAATTATTCCAGCATAGATTCCCCGTTCCGTCGTTTTTTCGTAAATTATTCTAAGTCCCTATTCTATTCAATCTTCGAATTTTTACAAGTCCCTGCTCTATAATATCTCAAGTACTCTTGAGAGTTTGTTCATGTTTGTTCACAGTTTGTTCATGCACAATACTTAGAATTTTTCCTTATAATCCGTCTTCGAAGGACCACTTTGTATAGCGCACTATAATATACCAAGTAAAACTGCTCCTCACTAATAAAACTACCAGGTTGGTCGGTTGGTTGGTTTAATAGAAATCCATACAATACTATCCACTGCTTCACAAAACAAACGATACCGTGATCTAATTTGCCAGTGGCGCCATCTAGTTAAAAATATGGACAACTTACCGCCGCCCCAATTCAAACACTAACAATGGTGATAGGACGATAAAAAAAAATAAAAAAAAGTACCTACTAGGTAGTCCGCTCTCCTCCCTACCGCGCCTCATCGTTACTTGTCCTCGTGTATACCTCGTGCTTGACTTTGACATTAAGTGACGCAAGAAAACATAGGAGCAACGGAGTAACCTTATATATACTAAAATATTTTATGAATTTATTGATAATAGGCTACTTGACAACATTAAAAATATACATCCTATCAGTCTGATAGTATCAGATAATATAGCATGAAAAAGCATATCACTTATTTTAAACTAAAAATTTTATGCTAAGAGGTACTCTTTCCTGTTAAGTACTTATGTAATAAAATTTACTTACCAATTTCATTTTTCTCTTTGTCGGATTTTTGATCTGATGAAAATCTGAATAAATATTTCACATATTTCCTCCCAGGCCTTATCTTTTCTAATCTGTTACTATAACAGGCTAACCGCGAGTCCCATATAGCGGGACGCTTTTCTACCTCTATAATAAAGCGCTCCGTGTCAAAACTCATTCGAGACTCCTTTTTTTTCCTTTTCACCGTTGAATTTGGAAACTGAAATATTATACAATTCGCCAGTAAAAAATAGTTAGAACATTATTATAAAGGTATACTAAACTCAGGAATTTTTAAAAAGAATTGTCTGAATTTTTTTTCTCTTTCTTTAAAAAATAGTCATTACACTATAATTGTATCAAATTGTAAACATATCAGTCTATATATCAAACGTGAACCTTGTAAAATTGCAAAGTAAACAAACACAATTTTCGATATTTTACCTCTCAATTCAAATTTTTGAGGAGATCTAACCTTATATTTATTATGTTTACAATTTTTTTTGTAAGGAAGATGATTTATAGGTACATAAGCAAAATACCCAAACACATCACGGATTTCAAGAATCTTGATATTGAACAATTACTATTACTTACCAATTTCTTGGCTATTATTTTGAATATAACTCAATGGAATTGCCGTAGGGTTATCGGCTACTACCCGTTGTTGCAGTTCATCATAAATAATCCCTCTTTCTCCAGAAAATCGGCCAGCCTCTGACCCCTTGGGTTTCGTTGCCCATATCCAAATTGCCGCACTCTCAGCTCGTCACTTTTCTTACCTAACTTTGCGTTGAAGTGAATAATTTGAAGTGAAAATGAAAAACATTTAAACTTTAAACATAATTTAATATTTCTTAAATACAACTATGATAATAAGTAATAAATACTTATTATTATGTCGCTCGAAAACACAAGATATACCCGGTCTTTTGAAAAGCGTGCACGGAGACCATTTTTTTTAAGTCCAACCTGCAGAGGCCCCTTTGAGCTTTTAATCTAAAGGTAATGTTGACAGCCTCGTTGGCACAGATGGTAGTAACTCTGCTTTCTGTGCCGCAGGGCCCGGGTTCGAACCGCGGCCAGGTCAAACATTTGTGTGCATGAACATATCTGTTTGATCTGTGTCTGGGTGTTATAAGCTTATATAAGTATGTATATCAGTCATCTGGTAGTACAGGCTTCTAGCCTAGTTTGGGACCAGATGACCGTGTGTGGAAGTTGTCCCATATTATTATTATATTGTCCCATATTATTAATGTATAGCACCTATCGGGGTCTATCTCTGAAACCATCTACAGATTTTTTTATAGATGAGCTCATAAGACAGCCTCCGCTAGGTACAAAGACTATTGTGAATGGATGGAAACTACTTGATTTGGCTATAGGTGTGATTTCTAGATGGATGGTAACCGGTCTATTGCTAAAGACTCCGGCACCTGCCACTTCCGACTCATGGTGAAATATGACGGCAGCCGATGACTCGCCGCTCACAAAACGGACCCCCCATAAAGGCCGCCCACCACATGGGAATAAGGGCGACGAGAGGGGCAACGTTGGTGTGAACGGCTAAGGGTAGGAGAGGTGTCCCTGGACTTTAAACGGCGATCACTTGCGTTACCCTAAGGTCGCATCACGCTCGCCCACCCGCCACTTATGCCCATCCTCCCTCGAGCACGAGGCTCTCGCGACTCCACTCTGGCCGGCCAACGAAGGTAAGATAGAGGTGGGGGACTGTTCCTCGTCAGTGTTCACTCCGGCCGGCCGGTGAAGGCAAGCCGTAAGAAAACTGCAATATTGTGAACCAAGGTGTCAAATATTTGCTAAAAATAATTATTAATTTGCGTGCGCTGTGAAAATTAAGTAAGTTTATTTTAAAAATTTAAAATCTGTTTTTAAAAGGTAAGTGAATTACTTTCGTAATATTTAATTAACTGTAACTACCTACTATAGAGCAGTTTATTCTAGATTTTGTAAATGATACAAATACATAATATTTACTTAGAAATTTATTTCAATAATTAAGTACATTGTTTTCTATTTTTGTTACAAGTTTTTGTTACACTTAAAAATATTATCATCATCCATGTAACTATTCTTTATAACATGTTGCACACAAACATCAGCTTTACACTGACATACGCCTGCAAGTTTTTTCGAGTCAAGATCACTCTTTGTAAGATCATACAATTCTATTTTTATTAATTTCATTCTACCCGTGATCGGTATTTTAACACATAAATAGATAATAATATCGTCGTCGTTACTTTTGCGGTTTGCGACTCGTAGTTCCTCGATTTAGATAACTGGGAAAGGTGTGGTACTTCCCCAGGCGGTCCCCTGCAAAAAAGGCCTACCACTACAAAACTCATACATTCACGCCTTTTTTCCCGAAGGGGTAGGCAGCACAAAACTCAACACACTCAAATTTAGTGCTATAAATATGACGGGAACCAGGATCAAAGTTATCACTTGCAGTAAGCAAAGCGCTAAGAATAAACCAGGAAATAAACCCTCCACACTTCTAGTAATATGTAAGTAGGTACATACCGTTCATACAACCCTACAACGTAGCATCCGTGGTCCAGCGGGAATATGCCCGGCTTTAAATCCGGAGTCTCTGGATCGAATCTCACCATTTGGACTTTTCGCCTGGGCGCTACCGTGTTTCGGATGTCACGTATAACTGTAGGCCCCGGCTGTTTCCTATAAGATATGTAGGGGGCAGGCGTTAGGTCATGTCGGAGGCCTTGTATGTATCTTGGCGACTTGAGATTCTGACAATATGGGTTGTCCACATAACCCATATGAATTGACTCGAGCAGTGTAATTGGGGTGACCCATTAGTTAGAGTATAAATTCAAATTATTTATTTGTTTACAACACCCCCCAAAATTTTCTAAAAATACTTTTATGCTAACATTATTTATTCTAAAGTACACAACATGGTCACACTGTAACAAATTCTTATTATTCCTTCACTGGATGCCATAATATGCTCATTGCGATATGCACTTCTAGCGAATTATGTTGTTTCGTATCACATAACACGTAACCAGCTGCAGGTGGCTTCGAGGGAACCTTTTCCATGTTCCATACGACCTGGTGCCACCGACTTCATCACCATCTTATTCAGCGATTTTTGAATACCGTTTCGACAAAAATGCCTTATAGCGACCATAATTAAACTGTCGCTAAGGTCGCAAACACTTCTAACATCATACTATACTTGTTAATCTCAGATTCTACTGCACTATAGGCATGGTGACAGATTTTGAAATCCCGTTTCTTAATGTAGATACACGTCTAATATTACCGGAAAAAACATTTTTTCAGAATAAAATTACATTTTACCGCAAATTAATGCATTTTTAACTTTCTAATTTAAAATGAGCACGAAAACGCTCGTATGTGTCATGGCGTCGGGTCCTGACGTCACGCCGCAGTAAACATTCTATTGTGTCTGTGCTCAACGAAGGTAGTCAACGCAATATTTTGTAATTCGTGTGTTAAAATGAATTCTAAAGTTTACAAGTGGTGTGCGGTCCCACTGTGTACAAACACATCCATAGCATCTTCCAACAAATTGTTTGTTTATGTTCCAAACAAGAAAATAGTGAGATATAAGTGGCTAAAATTCGCACGACGAGACCCCGCAGGCGTAGTCACGAATTCGTCGATTTATTTTTGTGAAGACCACTTTGATGTAAGTATTTATAATTTTACTATAAATAATAAATAAATCGTTTATTGACCATGTAAAAAGGTTATTTACATGCATTATATAAAGCTAACATGCAAAAATTTAAAAGTACAAGTTTTAAATAGGCTTAAAACTAGACTAAATCATATACAATATTATTATTATTATTCTTATTATTATTATTATTGTTATTAATCTTATTATTGTTTGTAAAATAAGATGAAATTTTTTTATATAATATTATGATAATATAGTATGTTCTTTCAAATTAATCTGTGGTAAACAAATGTAATGGAGGTAGGACTGTTGGTGACCGCACTAGTAATTAAACTGTGATACAGCCACCAAGGCCCCCCGTTTGGATAAAAGAATTCGGTAAATTCTAATTGACAATTTTATCATATTCTTAATTATTTACTTTGATCTTGTTGAATGAAAAAGTTTAAAATTTAAATTAAAACAGAAAAAGTCCAAAAATCAAAACATAAACAAAAAATAGTAACGAAAAAATTACTGAAAGTTGACGTTTAGGAAGTCACAGCAAAAAAGTAAGTAATTGTTTGTAGGTACAGCATCAAAATCGCGAGCGTATAATATAATGTGTCTGACGTCTGTCATCTGTGTGTGAGGATGTATATGTGTGTCTTCCAGCCTAGGGGTGTGTGTGTGAGTATGTGAGTATGAGAGTAAGTATGAGTAGGTATTCGTTGTGTATTTGTGTTTGTATTAGTGAGAGTTCATAGTAGGTATATAAGAACATATTGTCCTGGGTATCAGTGGTTTTAATAGTTCCTCTGTCTCCTTGTAGCCCAGTTTTTTTAACCAATCTTGTACACAGTATTTAACTTTATTGTAAGGTAAAGAGAAAATATTTAACTGCCTGTTTGCCTTGTTATAAAGGCGTGAACTTACGACATTAAAATGCCTACCTGCAAGAGCAGTGCGATGGGAAACATAGGGACATACATGACGAATTACTCGTCTACAACTTCTTTGTGTTGTGATAGTATTAGAATCAAACGTTGTCCTACGGTGTTGCGCAAAATTGTGTGCAAGATGAAAAGCTGTCTCACTGTAAGGACTTCAGCGTTTTGATAAAGTGTCAGAGTTGGATATCTTATATGTTTTTTAAGCATCACCTTCAAGATCGCTCTCTGAGCACGTTCCAGAGGCAAAAAATTTGTACTGCAGGCCCCACCCCATACTATATCACAGTAGGATAGAATAGACTGAGCCAATGAGTAATAAACAATTTTGAGCGTCTTTTCATCGGCTGTGGATCTAATATTTTTAAAAATATAAATAAGGCGTCTGGCTCGCGCGATTAAAGCATCTATTTGTACTCTCCAAGTAAAACAACTGTCAATGTAGACTCCCAAGTATTTTATATGATCAGCTTGGGTTAGAGCAGTACACTGACAAGCTGCATTAGAACGGCAGGTATGGGCAATAACCTTTATAGAGTCTTTTTCCGGCTGGGGTAATAAATTTGTAGAAAAAGCAACAAAATTGGTTTTTTCAACATTTAATGTGAGCAGATTATTTGTCAGCCACTGAGCCACAGTTTTAAGTGCCTTTTCTGCATTATCCCTTGCCTCTGCCCAGTTTTTGCCATCAATAATAAGAGCTGTGTCATCAGCATATGCAAAAATTTGACAATGAGGAATGTTTAAATGTGTAAGGAGATCATTGACATAAATCGTGAACAGACTTGGACCCAAAATGCTGCCTTGAGGTATACCGAAACATAAAAGCTTATCATCACTGATATGACCATCGATTTTTACACACTGGTAGCGATCAGACAGATAATCTTTAAAAATGTCCAAAGCCAACCCACGAATGCCGAGATTTTCCATCTTAGAGAGAAGAGTTGGAATAGAGACAGTGTCGAAGGCTTTTTTGAGGTCAATGAATATACCGATAGTTTTTAGTCTATTATCAAGTTGAGTTACGATGGTGTTCGTTAGTTCCAGAATAGCGTCTTCTGTGGAGATTCCTTTACGAAAACCATACTGCCTGTTCGATATTATGTCAAATTTATTTAAATATTTAGTAAGTCTGGAATTTAATAGCTTTTCTAATATTTTAGACATAGAATTAAGAATTGAAATTGGTCTATAGTTGCTGACACTATCTCTATTTCCACTCTTAAAAATAGGCAAAATGATAGCTTTTTTCAGAGCCTTCGGAAAGACACCCGAGTTAAGGCAAAGCTTGAAAATGTAAGTCAGAGGTGGAACTAAAAATTGGCGCGCATCCTGTAGAACTCTTACCGGTATATTATCCCAGCCCGTGGCAGAGTCTCTTCGTAGACCCATAATTATTCTCTCAACTTCCGAGCAGTCCGTGTCATATAGTGCCATTGTGTAATAGGAAATGGGCATGGTAGTCAAAGATACAAAATTACTTTTACTGGTAATTTCATTGGCAAGTTTTTGTCCTATATCAACAAAATAATTGTTTACTTCAATAAGTGATTCTTTAGGATTGCGATCAGGTTTTATTAATGAAGTTGTTGATGTTGGTTTTTTTACAATATTAGAAATTTTTTTTATAACTTTCCACGTTTCCTTCGAATTACCCTTGGCCTTCTGAAACTCATTCCTTTCAAATTCTCGTTTCAATCTTTTTAATAAATTATTGCAAAAGTTTCTATAACGGATATAGGTGATTTTGGCAATGGCATTTCTCGGTTCTGATCTATACTTTTTATGCAGTTTGTCTCGATTTCTTATACATTTTAGAAGGCCAGGGGTAATCCAAGGTTTAATTATAGTTTTTCTCGTTGGAACTTTAATAGAAATTGTATTATTTAGAATAATAGATGAGATGATTTTAATAAGGCAATCCATAGCCATGTTAGGATTTGTCAATTCATAAATTTCGGAGTAGTCTAAAAGTTTGAGCTTCGAGAGAACCTTTGGATAGTCAGTACGTGAGATTATTTTATTATTATTTTTAAATGAAGTACCTCTAAGCTCAGTACAAAAAAGAACAGGCGCATGATCTGTTATAGAACAGTCCAATACTGCAGTAGTAGCTGCGGTATGGGAGCGCAATACCACGTGATCTAAACAGCTAGAATTTCGTGTAGGATATACATGGGCTGGCATCATACCGTGTGACGCAGTGACAGTTAAGTAATCACTGGAGTTTGGGTCTGTATTTTATGGGATGATATTAATGTTTATATCACCTATTATAGCGACCATACGGTAGCTAGTTAAGGAACTTAAAAGAGTATTCAAACTGTCTATGAAATAACAAGCATTAGATACTGAGGGTGACCTATATACTGCCACTATTGCTAATATATTTTTATGCGTCAACAGAAGCATCAGCTAGCATCTGTTATGTGTGTTTCAATCACGGTACATTTAAGGGCCGAGTTGACATAAATTACAACACCATCATTTTGATTCTTGAAGCCAGATCTATGGCTTACATAGTTATCTAAAATCGGTGTATTTATAGATTTGCTTAACCAGCATTCGGTCAAGATTATTATATCACAGATAAAGCCCAACCTAGATAACAGTATTTTTAGTTCATTAATATTTCGTTCAATACTACGGATATTTAAATGAAGCGTCTTTAGAGAGTTATTATAATGATTAATACTATTTCCAACCAAGCGTTCCTTACATTGTTCCGGTAAACAACAAAAAGAATTTGCTACATTTATGGATTCTATTTCATCACTTACGTTATTTGTGTTATCCATCAACAAAGAAATAAATAACAACAAGGGTCCTACAGGTTATACAGAAAGATACTAGTAATAAATTGTCAACTGTAATAAAAGGTGGTAGGTAGGTAAGTAACCTTCTTATCGCTTGTATTAGTTGAGTCATTGATGGATTGAATTCACAGCCACTACATATCCCAATGTAATTACTATTTATGAATAGTTGAGATAACGAACTCATAAGAGTTGGTCGCGTCACGTCTGATTGGGAGATTAGGATTGAGTCTAAAAGTGAATTATTACCTATACTGATTTTTATGTAATGATTTTTTGGTGTAAACAAGTAAATTGTGCGTGTATTGTGTGATGTACTAATATGTGAGCAGTTACTATCAATTAAATAATAATATGATGCAATACAAAGCCTAAAATTAATTAAAAAACAAAAGTGCAAACCTATAATTATAGAAAACATTAGTGAGTGCCGTATTTTAGGAGGAGCAAACAGTCACTTTGCCGACGGAGTGATTTTATCGAGCTTATCAAGATCTTTCTCGCTGTTGATTCTAATCGCAGGTACATTTTCTTTTTTTCTAAGATACAATTTTCCATGGGCTACCCAACAGAAGGAGTAGCAATAAGTTTTCGCATGTTCGCGGGCTAGGAAGTGGAGTTTCTTCATCCTGGCTGTGAGGACTTCCGATATATATATCGGTGTTTTTGGGCCATCTATTTGCAATGATGACGTATTTAGCCGGTTGCCTGGATAGCGTTTATTATACGACTTTGCAGCACTTAAAAATATCTCCTTGTTTATATTAAACTCGGCAATAATTGGTTTACAGTATCCTGGCCTTGCGTTCGTTCTATAGACATCCCGGACGTCCGAGGTGTGGAGCTCTATATCAAAGCTCTTAGCTGCTCTTAGGACCAGTTCTAAAAGAAATTCTTTAGTGTCAGGCTTATCACCTAGCGAGGGGACATTCCTTAGTTCGACACATGATATTTTTGCCTTTTGCTCGAGCTGTTCTATTTTACTTTATAATGTTTGAATACATGCCTGGTTTTCAGTATTTTCTTTTTCAAGTCCATCATATTTAGTTTTTAAGTCCTCATATTGAGAAGTGATGAATTCAAAAGAACTTCTGAATTGATTGTTGCTTTCTTTAAAATCGTCCACAATTTTTTGCAAGACTTTAAATTTTTGGTCTTGCTTTGCCTGCCAGTCATCAAACATTTTTTTCATTTCGTTCATATAAACTGTAAAATCGTTGTCTTCCCTCTTCCTTTTATTCCGATTTCTACTTAGTAGTTTTCCTCTCTCATCCGAATCGCTTAGAGATGCCATGCTTGCCATTGATCCACAGGTCTTCCCGGGAGAGCCGGGAGGAGTGCGTTTAGTTAACGACATGTTAGATAACAAATATAAACTATATTACGAAAGCGTCAGATATTAATTTTAAACGAACTGTAGGCCTAAATAAATTGCTGGCACGGAGATGCAACTGGCATTGAAAAGTACTAATGTGTGCGGTTATTTATTCATACACGTCACACTATGCGCAGGCAACTTTAATTGGGAAGCAAAAAGTATCGCTGATGCGTAATGATCCGATGAATAATGAATCCGTTGCGCTCCCTCGCACAAATCACGCGATTAGATGTTATTGTCTTCCTCAGGTGTTAAAGAGCTGAGACGGTTGCACTCACGTATCACCTGTTGCAGTCTTGATCAGCTGTGGTGGGGCTCGCGGCTCAGATGCGTAGATTTCTTGTTTCAAGCGGTCCCAATACGTAAATTTAGCAATCTAAAGTTTACTTTAGCTTAAATTTTTTGGACTTATTAGTAAAAATAATATTAGAAAAACAAATAGAGGACTGTGGACACGTCTGCTCGCTTTCGCTGTCCAAACGGAAGGGGACTATATATATATTATTATAATATATTATTAGGTATGTAACTCAAATCTTTGTTTGAGATTAAATTATGATAAAAAGCAAGAGGTTCCAGATTGAGGTTATGTTTGTTTTAGTCTTAGCATCCTTGTTATCAATTTCTATATACTACTTATCTTTTCAGCTGCCAAATGATATGGAAAACTATATGCAGTATCATTTGATGGGGTCTGTATCACAAGTGCGTATGAAACCAGGATGTATTCCCACAAAATTTGAATGCCAACCAGACAGAAAAACAAGAACATCTGACACTATAGAACGACCATATATACGTAAGAAGCGAAATATGATGGCTCTTGAAGAATGTGAAAAGCAATTTGAAGAAAGTAGTATGGTTACAGAACATTTTGGTTATGAAGAAATTGCATCAGGAAGTTCAGGTACCTACTTACCTACATATTTTTTTGAAGATTTATGAAATTTCATGCTTTGTCACGAATTAATGCAACAAGAAAGTTTAAAATGTTATTACTAAATAATACATACCTATTTAGCTTGATTTTTTTTTATTGTAACATGCAAATTTATTATTTTATTTATTTGTATACTTGAATAAGATATTTTTTTTAAAGTTCAGCACAATATTGAAGAAGCTCAGCAAGTAACATTTAAAGTGTTAGATAAATCGATTCAAGTACACATGACAAAACCATTCAGAAGTAAAGCTAGCCAAACAGGAGTCAGAATTGTAAATCAGATGACATCACCTTTGAAGCCGTACCAGAATTCTGTCTCTACATCGCCATTTAAGATTGATCATTGTCTTAATAGTAACCCAACAAGATCCAGTATAAGTGTATCAAGAAGAATACTTAATCAAGAAGGACAATCGGATAGTGATACTTCTTGTACTCCCTCTGTAACTCAAACAGAATCATCACTATCAATAAAATCATTTCAAATAGAATCTGCTTCTGACTGCAGCGAGATGATAAAAGATGATAAAAAACGAGAGGCTTTAAGAATTTTAGAATGCACATTGAATAAAATCACAAAGAATCCTCGTGCATACATTGGTGTTCCTATGAGCTGTTACTACTTAATTAATTTGATTCAAGAGCATACAAATATTCCCTCTAACCATATTTTACTTTGTCTAAAAAAATTAGATTAAATAATTCATTTCGTGAACTCGCTGATGATTTTGCCATGGATACATCTTATGCAAGCAAGATATTTCATAAAACTATACCTATATTAGCAAGTGTAATACGCCCTTTCATTGTAAAATTAGACAACAAAATGATAAAATTAAATTTACCCATGGCTTCTAGGCACAAATATAACAAAGTTAGTATAATAGATTGTTTGGAGATTGAAATACAAAAGCCTTCAAAAGCATTGAATCAAGCTCTTTCATGGTCAGATTATAAGAAAGCTAACACGATTAAGTATCTGGTTTCTTGTACACCAAATGGTTTAGTAAACTATATTTCACCTGGTTATGGAGGTCGTATAACAGACACATGTTTGGTTGAATCCTGTGACTTTATAAAGTGTTTGCAACCGGGTATGTATGTGATGGCTGACAGAGGATTCACACATGTGGAACTGTATTTACGTCAAACTCAAACTCAAAACAGCTTTATTCAAATAGGTCATAATCTGACACTTTTGTATGTCAATAAAGTAAGATGGGAGTGCTATTACTATTGCCTCCAAGTGTCGCGTCTGGAGCTAAACTATCTAAAACTGAAGCTAAGGAAACTAAAGAAATAGCTAGCTTGAGGATACACGTTGAACGGGTGATAAGGCGTTTACGTGAATTTAAAATTTTAAAACCACATGCTTGTGTAAATTTACAAATAGTCAAATGTCTTGATGATATAATAACAATAGCTTGTGGGTTGATTAATCTACAAGATTCTCTGATTAAATAAAAAACAGAATTAGACAGTTATGCATTTTTATTTAACTATGTACTCTTATACAACAATGGATAAACATACGAGTAGGCTTTCCAGAATTTTATTAAACTTTGAAGTAAATTTGACACATATTCTTTATCAAATGTTACAGTTGAAATTTCTACATTTTTATTTGTGCAGTAATTGGGATCAGCAACACAAAAGAAACATTTTTTTAATCCACTTAAATACATTTGTATTTGTACCTGTGCATAGCATTTTTTAGAGGGTTTGCCATTTTTTACATAATTGAGATAAGTCTTTTCACTTATGGGGCACTTAATTTCAACACCGCAATCCTGGCAGATGCCATCAGGTGAACCAGCTATTATTGGAAACTCTTTGGATATTATTAATCCACAACGCTTAATTTTTTTTCCCAGTTTCCTAGCAACAGTTTCCCGCACCTCATCCTCTAAACTTCTGCCACGTTTCATAGCTGGGGTATCTGGGATTTTCCCCCCCATTATGAGGGATATCAGGGTTCCATCACCTGTTTGGCACCGACTGACTTCATATGCCCTAGATGCTGTAATCCGGGCATATCGTAGTTCATACCAAAGGCTATTTTTGTTCTGGTTTCTGGTCTCAATTTCAATATCATTTATTATTTCATCAGTCAAATTAAGTCTACCTAAAAATGTATCCGAGCATTTATCTCCATACTTCATCACAAGTTGGTGCATTGATACACTTAGCAAATCATTACAGGTATAGCCTGGTTGATACCGCAGTAACTCACAGTTACTAAGTTTTCTCTTACAGCCCTCTTCTAAAAATTTTTCAAGCACTGTAGGATTTGGTGATAACATAGAACTACCGTTTGATAAGTCCTTTGCAGTGATAAATTTCAGGGTAGTGCCAACTCTCGATAGTTTTGATTTTAGCCAGTAACATTGGACTTCAGTGCAGGAAGGTTCTTCGCTCCTGCGATGGACCCATAAGGAGTGCTATGGCATGCTTGCAGCCTCCTTGAGCAGCGACACAATCGTGGCATTGAATAGATATTACCTTTTCTTCGGCCTCATCCACTGTTAATGTAACTTTATATAACTTTGCATGCACTTTATGTTCCGGGCAAATTTTACATTTTACAGTACAAATGTTATCATGACGTTTAAGTTGTACATAGCTTATTGCATCGTCCCCATATGATGGTCGTGAGGACCTGAAATTAAATAGATTGCATAGATTATGATACAAATAGAAAAAGTAACAACTGACGTGGAAATTATTAGCAAGTGACATGTTATGGGTGTAGAGAAGAGGTAAATGGAGCTCAATGGTGTAGAGCTGTAGTGCAGAGTTATTTCATAGATAGATATATAAATTCACGTAAGTAATGATATGGTTTTTATATTTCATTAATTCTATAGTAGTAGAAATTGTAAGTAATGGGTTTTTTATCTGCAAGTTATCTAACCTATTAAATAACCTTGGTATGAAATAGGTGTTAAAAAAGGCCTGTGTGAGTTAAATTATTCATAGCACTAAAGAATATTAATAATGTACTTACAAGGAAGTTTTCACATTTCGAAATTCAGATGAGCAAAAGTCTTTATTTGATGCGAGAAATTCTCCCAACATCAACATATCAATTCTGGGCAAATTAGAGCTGTTTGCCTTAATAAAACCTTGTTCCATCTTCGATGATTAAAATTATAAACTACCGTGTTGACAGGTTAGAATTACGGTGTTTCAGCTCCAAATTACCGTGCATAGATTTAAAAAATACCATGTAAATTACCGTGCAAAATAAAGAGAAAATGCAATGATTTTTCGATATTTTTTATTTAAAATTTAGTCTTCTAAAGTAACAACTTCTTTTTCATATATTGATGCAGTCATTTTTTGTATCATTGCCTTGGATGGCATAAAATCCACACAGCTCGTTCCACTCCGGTGTATGGATTGCTGAGCAAGAATATTTCCTTTTATGGTGTTTGTTATCAACTTATTTCTTTTTTTTGTTTTAACGTCATTTACTTGACTAAATATTCTTTCACAAGCGGCATTTGAATGTGGTAAAGACAGGATATCCAACATAAATGTAGTCAAAAATTTAAACTTCTGTATATTTCCATCCTTTAGTTGAGCTATCTGTGAACAATAAGCAATAATCTAGGTACATACTCCACATTTTTTTAAACAGATGGAGTGCAATAAAAAAATCTGCTGATTACCTCGTGCCAAAACTCGTCAGCCTTATCAGTTTTGGGTAATTGCGTTTGAGCCATAATCATGGGGAAATTTCTCCACTCATCGTCCAGTGTTTGTTGGTCACTAAGATTCCTTGGGCTTATACGGGGGAAATGATCGAAGAGCATTGATAATGTGGCAAATCTTTCGCTAGATCCTGATGAAATGCAAATTTCCGGTTTTAATTTTGAAATAATGTTCATAACTTGATCATCTAGACTATATCTTTTCCTGATACCCACACAAGCTGCCACAATAAACTGTCGACAATTCTCTTTGAATTCTAGTTTTTCAGAATCAGAAACCTCAGGCAAATTAAGTTGTTGCCGTGCACCTAGACCAAGATATATTTCGTCCAAACTAAGATACTGGTCACCATTTGTTGGATCGATTTCATCCAACTTAGTGGATTCAACGTACGAAGTATTCATTATCGTCAGAATTAGCTCACGGTATAGTTCTGTCATTTTTGAATGAAGCTCAGTAATGACAGTAGATTCACTTTGGAAATATAAATTGGTTTTTGAAAATTTAGGCAGCATCCATGCTAAAAAATAATAATATGCTTTCATGATTGGGTCGTTTAATGCTTTATGAATCTCTGCGCATTCTCTGTCATTTAACCATCTGCCATCAAAAAATAATCTTAAGGCTTGCCATTGTTCTATAATTCGTTCTACCACTGCAGTCAACGACAGCCACCGGGTTTGTGCTGGTCGCAACAATTTGTGGACATCTGTTTCAGTGAATATCTGGAAATCTTTAAATTCAGATTGCCGTTTACTACTTGATTTGAAAAAATTGTATATTCCTCGACCCAACTTTTCACATTCTTGTGGCAATTTTTTACAAGCATCGTTTGCACATAAGTGCAGTGAATGGCACACTAATTTTATAACAGTGATTCCGGGACAGCGTTGACGAAACCTGGTAGACACAGAATTGTTGCAGCCCATCATTGTGTTGCACCCGTCGGAAGCAAAGCCAATAATGTTATCCAATGGGATTTCATATTTTTCAAATGATTGTGTGACGATGTTAAATAAATGTTCTGCGTTAGCTGTATAATCTTCAGAACTGCTATCAAACAGCTGTATCAAGTCCCAAAAACGAGAAACAATTTTGCCAGTTACCGGATCATAGTACCTGATAACTACGCATACAGTTTTTACCACCGCTATATCAGTGCTCTCATCGATTAGCACTGAAAATTTAGATTTTTTTAAATCTTCACACAAGATCTCTTTTTCAGTTTTCCCGATAACATTGTTAATAATAGCTTGTACCTTTGTACGCTTAAGTTTTAAATTTTTGGCTATGTTTGAATCCGTAAAAGTTTTTGCCAAAAGATCGCACATGTGATCCGCCACTCGATGTGATAATTTATGTTCGGCCATGAAGGCAGCTAGCTTTAGTTCTGCTATTTTTTGTTTATCGCCACTGGGCTCCAATTTTTTGAATATGCTATCTATTGGCTGAACGTTTGAACGTACAGTTTTAACGTTTTGTGAATGTTTTGTACCTTCAGAATGTCTTTTTATGATAGTTAATTCTGCATTCATCGTTGTGTCGCAAAATGAGCAGAAAGCTTTATATTGGTCCTTAGGATGTTGCTGAAGCCAAGGGGAAAAAGCTTTATTATTTCGCCACTCATCTTTGAATTTTTGTTTATAATGCTTACGTTTTTGTCCAGTTTTCGGAATCTTGGATGATGACGCTTCTTTATCTGTCTCGTAGCTATCAGTATCACTACCCATTTTATGTACGTTGTGTCGACCAAAAATAAATATTGTTTCACTGATTAAATACACTGCGCACTTGCCATACATCAAACAGCAACAAACAAATCGAAGAAAAAAAGAGTGTGAGCAAGCGATTCATTCATTCATTATTATGCAACCAATTTTCATAAACATTGATTGTTTGAATGGATATGTAAACTAACACACTTTTACATTTAAACGTATTGTGATGAATAAAATATTTAGGGATTTCCCCGGTAGTAGTGAAGCGAAATAGCGGCGACTTGATGTTGCCATGCCATATAGAGCTGGATTTTCGTTTAGTTCTACGTATCTTTTTATAAAATAAATACTTCTGAATAGTTATTTACATGTTGACTGTCAAGGTAATTCTTAATAAAAATACCGTAGAAAAGTACACGGTAGTGAAACATTACCGTAGACCGTGTTTTAGCCAAAAATACCGTGCATCTACGGTAATTACCGTGTATCTGGTAACGCTGCGTGCGGGTGACCGGAGTACGCGACCTCGTGGCGCCATAATAACGAATTCGTCTGTTTTTGCATAACAGCGCCACTACGGACACTGGTGACCTCAACACGTTTTTCAAGAATATCTCTGAAATAAGGCCTTTGATCGAAACCTAAATAAGACATAACACGAATCTTGTGATACTGCATCAAAGCACAGCAATCGTATTTTCAGAATGGCGTTTAACGTGTTAAGTCAGTTCTTTCTAGAATTTCCGTAGACTTCAATGAGTTAGTGACCCCTGCTAAAATGCTATTGCTTTTAAGCAAACAGGAGGCCGGTGTAGCTTGAAATAGTTTTTGAGTATCAGCATATCTTATAGAGTTTTTGAGTATCTAAAGGAGGGCATACACGCTACGTTCTACCGGAGAGGTAATCTGTGCAGGTATGCCTGCGCAGGTCAACCGAACAATGGTAACGTGTATGGGGACGTTCCGGTGTATCGGAGCGGTCTTCAGTTCTCTTTGCGATGGCATTGAATATGGACGATGACACGCTGGCGTTGCTAGGTCTTGCTTTAATTTTGAAGAAAAATGATACGAAAAACAAGCGAAGAATGTGGTGTAAGCATTGGTTATTGAAAAAGAAAACATATAGTCATGTTAATTTATTAAATGAATTGAAATTTGAACCAGAAGATTTTAAAAACTATCTTCGAATGGACGAGAAAACATACCTTAAATTACTTGAAATGGTTACTCCTATGATAAAAAAAGAAGACAGTTATGAGAAATAGTATTTCTGCGCACGAAAGATTATCAGTTACATTGAGATTTCTCGCAACTGGCAGAAGTTATGAGGACCTAAAATTTTTAACAATTATTTCGCCTCAGGCACTTGGAAAAATTATTCCTGAAACATGTGAGGCTTTGTATAAAGTACTTAGAAGAGATTATTTGAAGGTAAGTCATTAAAACAACAGATAATATTTATTTAAAAAAATACGATTTTAATTTTAATCATTAAAGTACAAAACTGTCGCGTACAAATTATTCATTATTAACATTGAAATTATTAAGGAATGTCGCTGCCGAATCTGGAATCGATAAAACTACCTCTGTTTCATTGGGCTGATTTCCTGGAATTGTAGGTGTTCGTATTTGTGGCGAGTAGGGATTGCCTTGGGAATTGTTGAGTAGATGGCTAGTATGAAATGATTGAGAAATATACTCTGAATTTTGACTAGTGGGAAATGGAAGGCAGGGTGGGCTAGGACTTCCGGAAGAAACAAAACTTACAGGGGTATATGCCCTATTGGAATTAGGAGAGGACTGATATGCATGTTGTCGATATTGCTGAGCAGGAACATAGCTTCGTTGATTTTGTTTCAAAATATCTCTCATGTTAATATAGGCATGCTCGGGAGTGAGGTTTCCTATTTCTGCTTCAAAAAGTAAATCATTTATAAGTTTTTCTGCGACTATTATTTGTTTCGCATCTAAAGCCCTCAATTTCATCGCCACATTTTTGCCAATAATATCGCACCTATCTTCTGTTACAATTGGGCGAGGACGCTTAAAGTGATCTCGTACCGATTCCAATACTTCATTTGCTAAGCTTTCATCTTTTCTTTTTGTTTTACAAGGTTTTGGTGGGCGAGATGAATTATTATTTGACGATGTTGATCGAGCCTCGTTGTCGGTAGATACGCTGTTGGATGAATATTCTTCAGCGGCATTTGAAGAGTCTTCAGTGTTGTCTTTCTAAAAACATAAATAATTACATATTATATTAATAACATAAAATAATTATGATATATTTTTGTGTCCTGCCGCTATAGATATTTCACATCAAAAATAACTACATATTGTTTAAATGATAAATCTGTTATTTTTATATTACAGTTTCCTACATCTGAAGAAGAGTGGAAGCAAATAGCAAAGATGTATGAAGATCGATGGAACTTTCCTCATTGTCTTGGTGCAATAGATGGAAAGCACATAGCGATTGTTCCACCGGCTAATAGTGGATCGTATTTTTATAATTATAAAGGGCAACAAAGCGTAGTTTTTATGGCAATTGTTAATGCAAAATACCAATTTATGTATATAGACATTGGCATGAATGGCAGAATATCCGATGGAGGGGTTCTACAAAACATTAAATTTTTTGAAAAATTAGAAAATAGTGATTTACGTATTCCAAGCAGTGAATTGTTAACAGGAAGTAACCGAAATTTACCATATGTATTTGTGGCAGATGACGCGTTCCCATTACGCCCCGATATGATAAAACCAATTCGGCAGGCAGATTTAACATCGCAAGAAAGAAAAATCCTGAATTACAGATTATCTCGCGCGAGGCGGACTGTTGAAAACGCTTTCGGGATAATGGCATCACGATTTCGCATATTTTATACTCATATAAATTTAGAACCCGAAAATATCGTTAAAGTAGTGAAAGCATCTTGTGTATTACATAACTTTTCAATTGAACACTCAAAAAAGTCTTATGCACCTCAAAAATCTTTTTATCGAGAAAACTCTGAAAACGGCACTATAATTTCTGAAGGATACAATACACAAAATAGTACCATGGAAAACTTGGAAAGAAGAAACCCAGGAAATACTTTGAACAACGCGAAGTTAGTCCGAAACAATTTTATGAATTATTTCAATCAGGAGGGAAGGGTTCCATGGCAAAAGGATCATGTAAATTAAAAAATAAGGCTGAACGGGCAGAGTAGGTAGTTCTAAATACATAGTTATTAGTGATGTACAGGATCGTTAAAAATGTAAATACGCGGATACGGATCTTTATTTTCGATGATACGGATATCCGGAACATCACTAATAGTTATATTATAAGCTTTAGTGAAATTTAGAATGACTGTAAATACAAAATAATTATGCGTTACATGTATTGAACTTAATAAAAAATTATACTACAAAGTATGAAATACTTTACTTACCTCACAACTATTTTCGTCATCACTATCTAAGTTGGATGAAGATTCCCTTGGAGTGCATTGATCATGAATGAAATTGAACATATCGTAGTACCACAGTTTAATACGGTACACATCATCAGCAGATGCCCCAGACTTTAAAGATTGCTCATATTTCTTCTTTTCCTTCCTAACATTGCTTCTTAAGTTATTGATCTTTTTCACAACTACATCTTTGTTCGCATCTGGCTCAATTTCTTTCAATTTTTCTATAAGTAATTTATAAGCAGCTTCTTTTTTGTCTCGATTATGGTAATCTTTGTTTTTAATTTGCCAAAGACATGGATTACTTCTATACATTTCGATAAAATCTTCAAGGATTTTTTTAGTTGAATCTGGTGGCGCCATTTTCTGGCAATACGATGCGAGCGATGAGACAACCGTCAGAAAGAAACACTAGAAAACAACTGACGCGACCTGCACAGGCGACCGGAGTACACGCACACACGCACAGGTACACCGTACGGTGTCACTCGAAAGAATCGATTTTCGATCTTGCGCCGGTCGCCTGCGCAGGTTCAAAAACCTGCACAGGTCTATTCCCACACACATTCCGATCTACCTGCGCAGGCATACCTGCACAGATTACCTTTCCGGTAGACCGTAGCGTGTATGGCCTACATTATATCTTATACCAATCTTGATTGAATCGCTGACATTCAATCCCTTGGCTCAGGAAAACAGGGCTTGTTTTGGTTAACTTGGGCTCAGCTAACCGTCGTGTGCGGCTCGAAATCAAAGCTAGTGACAAGATCCTGCTCCTTTTTGTTATTCAAGATCGCTAATTCCCTTTGGCCTCTGCATATTTGTTCTTTGAGTTCTGCCTCTCGTGTGCTTGCACTGACTGTCAACTACAGGCTCCTCGTCAGATTGTGTACTGTCCGGTGATGATTCAAATGATTTATTAAGGTCATGTGAACTCTGAGTAGGACCGGGGTCCTGCCTGGCAATCAATGGTTTAATGTTCTGATTTTGTTCAAGTGATACCGACAGCAGTTTGTTGAACATTTCTGTTTGTTTTTCGAACAATTTCGTCAGAAAGTTTTGCTCTTTCCTGGTTTCACTCCGATAATGCGAAGATTGCTCCCCTCTGGCTGCGTCATCCGGAACGTAGATGCTGCAATTTCGTGAAATAGAAGATCGTTCCATCACCCCTGCGTCTTTAGCCAGAGGTTCTTCTAAAGTCTATTTCAACTAGAGAGCGAAAAACGGACATTGACCTTTTAGTGTTGCGCAGGGAAGACCAACCTTCTTTGCATCAATAAATTATTTTAATACTTAACAACTATTTTGTCACTATCAATATTCAGGTTCAGTTTTTACCTAACAATTATCATTATATTACTATTATCACTATTTAACTCAAAACTGTAGAACAAGTTTTACATGTAACTATCTACCTACACATTAGTAAATTAATCATCTGACATTGACAGGTGTAATTAGTTTAAGATTTAAGTGTGTGCCAAATAAACTATTTATTATTATTATTACCTATTTAAAGGAAACGATTAAGAAAATAAAATCAAACGAATTAAAAAAATGACATTATATTAAATCTGAATCAGAATTACTATCGTCTGACGAGCTGCTGTCTGATGTTTCGCCTGTTACGTTTATGATAAATGAATCCACAGTTTTATCCACTTCCTGGTCTAATGAGGCTAATTTTTCTTCTTCTTTTTTTACATGGCTTATACAGTTTTGCCATTTTTCGGGGGTAATATGGCTTAGCGCTTCATGGAGTAGCTTTTTTACATCCGCTAACTTGTATTTTTTCTTGATACGTATCCCTTGACATCTGCCCATATTAATTCAACTGTGAATTTAACCCTAAATTCACAGTGGTATGGAGGTAATCTCAATACCTCCACACCAACTGCTTTAGCCATTTGGTCAATGACGTAACGCTCGTGATGTGTTTTTTTATATATTTTACTTTTTCCAACAACTCTACTTTTGTTTCCTTTTCTTCGTATGAAATTTATTTCGCCGACAGCCATGTTTGAATTTCAATTTTTTACCAACTTGTTACTGGTACTTTCTCCTGGCGTCTTGAGTGGTAGCTGGCATTGTCCATTACTACAACTGCATTTGACTCCAGTCTCGGAAGCATTTTTTCAAACCACTGTTCAAATTTGGTTGCGTTCATTGACTCATGGTAGTCTCCCGTGTTTTTGCATTCAGATTCAGATTATATTTATTGAACGATTTCAGGTTACATGATGATATTATAAAAAATATTATAATAAAGTCCTGCCGAAATCTATCTTTTCAGACGTATGAATATAATACAACATCATAATAATATCTTATATTTAAATTAGATTTATAAGTAATATAAGTTATATGTCAAAAAGTTTATTATTATTAAATTATTATTATTAAATTAAATGTCATATTATATTTTACATACATACATTTTATAGTCAAAAAATTCATTTAAACTATAAAAACATTTCTCAGCTAACCACCGCGTCAAATTTGTCTTAAATTTACTAAATGTCAAATCTCTGAAACTATTAGGAATTTTGTTATAAATTTTGATACACATTATAAAACTATTATTTGATGTAATTGTCAGTCTTGTCGGTGGTCTATATAAACTATTCTTGTATTGAGTACGGATATTAGATTTCATTGAGCTGGTTTTTTTTTTTTTTTTTTTTTTTTTTTCCTTGTTTATCTGCCATCAGTCCTCAGACTTTTATCAGATTGGTTGTGTTTATCCATTGGCTTTTGATGAGCATGTCATAGACGACGCCTAGAGCTTTGCCCATCCTGAGTAATGAGCACGTTGGCTCTTTTAAGGCGATTAAATTCACTTTCGCGTAACAGTTTGCCAGCCAAAGGGTTTGGGTGAAGTTCTAGTCTATTCATATATTTTGACGAGTATCGTTGTGCTTCTTCCTCAACTGTTTTTATATTTAGATATTGATGAATTTCCGAGTTACGGGTGAACCAGGTTGCTCCACTGATTGTTCTCGTGATGGCATTTTGAGCTCGTTGCAAGCACAAGATGTTAGATTTTCTGGCTGTAGACCACAGTTGAATCCCGTAGGTCCAAATCGGTTTGATGACCGAGCAGTAGACTCTGAGTTTGTTGCTTAGTGAAAGTGTAGACTGTCGACCAAGAAGCCACAGGAGATTTCTAAAGCGGTTGTTCACGTCGTCTCGTTTATGTTTTATGTGGTGTTTCCAAGTCATACGCTGATCCAGATAGAATCCCAGGTATTTCACACATGTGGTCTGTGGTAATGGAACCTGGCCAAGGTTAGTTGCTGGACACAGATTCTTTCTGAGGGTGAATGTTATGTGGTGAGATTTAGGAGCGCTAGCTTTAACTCGCCACTTTTGCAACCAATCATTAGTCAGGTCTAATTGTGCTTGGAGAGTTCTGCTGGCCTCATCTGGATCATCATTAGCCGGGTACCCACCTAGCACACAGGCTCGCGCGGCAGCCTCGGTGTCCAGATCGCGAGCGATGGCTCCCGAGGCAGCCTCAGTAGTTTTGTTCAATTTACACGAGGAAGCCTCGCGAGGCAGGCTGAGCCATCATAAGTCCGCGAGTATTCGAAATGGACAGTCGTGTATTTTCAGCTGCAGCTATTTTCCTAGCTGCTTATTGTTTAAAGAAACGAAAACAGTCACGTATGAAGAAAAAACCTAGACGCTTCTGGATTAGAAAAATTTATGAGCGTCGCCACCAATATGGAAATAGATTACTTGGAGATTTAATATATGATCAGACTGTAAATAATTTTACACGAATGTCCTTACAAGACTTTGCAAATTTGTGCTCATTGTTGTCTGATAAAATCAAAAAGTGCGATACAAAATATAGAGAGGCAATCACTGTGAAAGAACGAGTTTTAATAACTTTAAGATTTTTAGCAACCGGAGATTCCTATAGCAGCTTGCAATATTTATTTCGAGTGTCGAAGCAGAGTATCTCAAGAATAGTTCCTGAAGTTTGTGACGCGATTATTGAGGCCTTAAGTGATTATGTAAAGGTAAATAAAAATTATTTGACAAATTTAAAAATCAATTGTTTATTAATTACAATTCAGTGTTAGTTTTCGTAGCGGTATGTGATGCTGATGATGAAGTGCCAGATGAGTCCATTGTAGAGGAATTGCTGTATTGCTGTGTATAGTATCCTGTATTAATTTGTTGTTGTGTGTATTTCCCTATATCTGCTTCAAAAATTATATTATTGATAGCGTTCTTAACATACGCTAATGTGTGCGGATCATATTTTCTGAGCTCGTTGGCTATGTGTCTTCCAAATGAAGAGTATGGATCGGTGATGTCGGTCGAAGACTTTTGCAAGAATTCAAGGGCTTCTGCAAGCATGATATCTGCCGAATCTTCCTGTGGCTGCGTTTTCTTCGGATTATTTCGTTTTTTTTTACGAGCATGTTCTGACGGTGGAGGCATGCTAGCTTCAGAGTCTTTTTGTTGTTGTGGTGGCGCTTCCTCGATGCTAGCCTCTGGCAATTGCGACTGAGTCGGAGCGTTTTCAGTCTCTATGTGTCTCTCTGCGTCAGAAGTTTGTGAATATTCCGGTATCGCCTCCTGAAAACATAATTTTAATTAATAGATCTATTTGTGGTGCAGTGTGTATGTCTATATAATAATTCAAGCAGGATTCTCCATTGCTTGAACGTCTTCGGACTAAAAGTATTTGGCCCCTAATATCACCACCAAAAGGGGCCAAATACGGAGTGGTGTATACTACCTAATACAACCACTCATAGGGGCCAAATACTTTAGTCTGAATACTTTCAAACAGCGGAGGGTCCTGTCATGCTGAGTACCTACTCTATAGTTTATTTTTTTTACAGATTCCATCTACAGATGAAGAGTGGCTTGCTATATCAAAGAATTTGAAAAAAAATGGAATTTTCCCCACGCTATTGGAGCGATGGATGGAAAACATGTTATGTTGCAGGCACCGATTAACAGTGGGACTGATTATGATAATTACAAACAATTTCCAAGCATCGTGCTTTTTGGATTAGTTGATGCTAGCTACAATTTTTTGTATGTAAATGTTGGTAGCAAAGGGCGAATCTCTGATGGTGGTGTTTTCAAAAACACAACGTTGTATAAAAAGCTAGAAAAGAAAGAATTGAACGTGCCTAAAGAGAAGATATTGGAAATACCATATGTAAAAAAAGTTCCTTATTTTATTTTATCCGATAAAGCCTTTGCACTCAACGAATACACCATGAAACCATTTGAGGGCAACCCAGAAAATGGTTCTAAAGAAAGAATATTTAATTATCGCCTTAGCCGAGCTCGACGTCTCGTTGAGAATGCATTTGGTATATTAAGTGCCATATTTCGCGTTTTTAGAAAACCTATCTTACTAGAGCCAAATAAAGCAACGAAGGTCGTCTTAGCAGCTATATATTTGTACAACTACATCCGGAAAAATACTTCAACTAATCTTATTTCACCGGAGTTGTATGACAGAGAACTTGATGGCGTACTGATTCCTGGCCAATGGAGAAATGAAATAAATGAAGTTACATTTACACCAATTGCAGCGATTCCAAGGCGTAGTTCTAATAACGCAAAAGAAATACGGTTGCACTTGGCAGAACATTTTATAACTAATGGTTCTATACCATATCAAAATCATTATGCATAGGTAGTTAAAAATTCTTACATTGGGCATCGTTTCCTGAGTGTCACCAGTTTCATTTTTATCTTTAAGAAAATTGAAATAAGGATATCCAAACCACTTTGAATTGTAAACATCTGCAGCGCCTGAAACAGAACAAAAATAAAAATTATTTTTCCATATTTAATAGTAGTTTATGCAACTGTCATATAATGAAGGGTATTAAAACACGAGTGTGATTTTATGAAACGAGCGCAGCGAGTTTCATAATAGTAACGAGTTTCATAATAGTAACTATAACAGTAGTAATTATAAGTCAAGTATTGGAAACATAAAGAGAATGTTACAACATTAGTGTAGATAAAATATTTTAAATAATTTAAAAACGTAATTTTGTATTTTCAATTTAGTTGGTATATTAAGTAATAATTTTATCAAATAATTTGTAAGTTCATATTTTTAAGTATAAAAATGCATAAGTACCTGAACCTGTTATGCGGCTTTTTTTCTCCCTGCTTTTCTCTCGACGATAAGAACCACACAAAGAGTCCATTTTTTTTTTCAGTTCCTTGACAGAGATATTCATTTTAGCAGATATTTGCCGCCAACTGTCTTCCCGCTGATTTTTGTTTAAATATTTTGGATCTTTGTTGTCCCAAAGCGATTTGTACTTGCTGTACTCTTGTATTAAACGAATGGACTCCTCGTGACTGCCCATGATATCTATATTATAGATAGAGACAAACACGGCAGGAGACAAAACTTGAAATAGCTTCGCGCGCGAGCCAAAACACGACCGTTCCCACCTAACGCACAGCGCTCACTGAGGCTTCTTTGAGCGCGTCAAGTTTACCGACAACAGATGGCTCGGGGCCGAGCCGTGCTCGGGCGAGCGAACGCGCGCCCGGGGCCGCCCGAGGCACGTCCACATCAGCCGAGGCATTGGCTCGCGAGGCTGCCGCGCGAGCCTGTGCGCTAGGTGGGTACCCGGCTATTGGATGAGAGGAATGCAGCATCATCAGCGTAGGTTGCAACTGTCACTCTAGGAGCCTGTGGTAGGTCATAAGTGAATATGTTATATAGTACTGGTCCGAGCACCGAGCCCTGAGGCACTCCAGCGCTACATGTGTGGAAGGATGATCTGGCGTTTCTTTACTTAACTTGGAACATCCTCCGGTCGAGGTAAGAAGCCATTATGTGGTAATATTGATAAGGGAGAGTCTTTTTTATTTTACATAATAAACCTTTATGCCATACCCGGTCGAAAGCTTGTTGCATATCGAGAAATGCTGCAGAGCAGTATTCTTTTTTCTCGAGGCTGTGTCTTATAGTGTTGTAGACCCTGTGGACTTGTTCCACGGTAGAGTGGTTTTTGCGGAAACCAAACTGGTGGTCCGGTATCACATTGCTGTCGTCTAAATGTGGAATGAGTCTGGTCAATATTATTCTCTCCCAGAGTTTCGACACTAAAGGAGTGAGGCTGATGGGTCGATAAGATGTAACTTCATTGGCTGGTTTGCCAGGTTTATGGATCATTACTATTTGCGACACTTTCCAGGGAGTAGGGAAACAATGTAATCTCATGGTAGCATTGAATAAATTTGTTAAAAAGACAATGCACTTCCTGGGCAGCTCTTTTAGTAGCTTTGGAGTAATCAAATCGTATCCAGGAGCTTTATTTAGTTTAAGAGATGAGATTTCCTTACGCAATTCGCCCGGAGACGTCGGACGTAATGGAGTGCTAAGCTGGAAGTCTTGGTTGAGAGTTTCATCTATTTCCGGGTCCTCAGAGCAGTCGGAATCATTAGGCTTAAAAACCTCTGCCAGGTGAGCTGCAAATAGTTCGGATTTTTCAGAGTCTGTGCGAGCCCATGATTGTCCAGATCTGATCGGCGGAAGGCATGGTTGAGGTTGAGCCATGGACCTTGTCGCTTTCCAAAGAGAGTAAGGGCCATTATTATGCGGAGATAGCGATTCCAGTTTTCGTTTGAGGGATTCGTTAGCAATTTCAGCAAGTGTGGTTTTTAGTTCTACAATCGCACGATTCAGGCGAGTTTTGTCTTCTTTTTTACGTGAAAGCTGCCACACCCTTCGCAGTCTGCGTTTTTCTGATATTTTTTTGCGGATCTCAACTGGAATTGGAGTACTGTTAGAATACGTGGGTAATTCAGGAGTATTTGTCCAAGCCGACACCTGGATCAGATTTGTGAAGTATATGCAAGCTTCATCAATGTCTTCGGCAGTTTCAAGTGGAAGATTGAGATTAATTTTAGATTCTAGGTAATCTTGGAAGTTGAGCCAGTCTGTTTTAACATTGTGAAGATTTTCACCATTAGTATCACGATTGATGACTGTTGTGCTCAATATCATCAGTACTGGGGTGTGGTCTGAGGTCCCGTCGAGGCTTGATTCCATATGGGTGAGCTGGTTTCTTGAAAAATATTTTTATTGTTGCGTACAAATAAACAGGTATCTAATATATACAGAGAAGTAGTTGTCAATATTTTGTATTTACTAAAAAAAGGTCTACACTCTATTTGTTTTAAGCCAAAAATAGCCCTGATACATCTCTTCTGTACTATGAAACATTCGTCAATATATTCATCATAATATTGACGAATACATCATGATATTCAAACACAAGTTCGGACTCTGGGACAAATCCTTTGTCACTTCCTATGTGCAGCACAATTAACCGGTTTCCTTTCGAAACAGGGTTTAGCACCGGTGGACAGACCCTCCAAAAAAGCTTGTTTAGGGGACTGTATAGTCGTGTCCTCCCAAACTTTACTTACAGTGTGTCCTGAAAAAAAAAACAAAACCTATGTAAATTTTTCGTTTAACAAACAACATCAAAATCATGTCAGATTAATGCCAATCGTTGTTTAAAGTCGACAGTAAAATAAATTAAAGTAAATATAGAATCGAGAATATAGAATAAAGAATTATAGAATCGTTATAAATATGTAAACAAAAAAATATGTACCTGCATTGACCCACGTTTCGTCCAAATAATATATCGGTCTTTGTTCTTTTCTAAACTTCATAATTGTTTTCAAGTACTCTATGCGCCACAATAAAATATCACGTCTCTCGATTAAGGCACTGTTTCTTGTTGTTTAATATTTTAATAACCGCCACAGCGCCGTACGGCTAACGGCAGCATTTCGTCAGAATTTACTGCTTCCAAAATTTTATTTAATGTCGGGACCTCGCCGTTCAAATAAAATTCATGAACTTTTTTCTAATGCATGACTTGTCAAACTCGTCAGTCTTTTCAATTATATTCGGACCACGTTTTGGTGATGCAGGCGGCCTTATTGTATCCATTTCTTTATATTCTTTTAAAACACGATATACAAGTTGCCTTATTTATTCCCAGAATATCGGCAGTCTTTATTTTCATTTCCGTTTTGGACATATATTTCTCTGAAGGCCACGTCTCTTTCACATATTTATAGACGTTAATTGTCATCATTTTTTCGTTTTCCGACAGATGGGATAACTTGCGCTTCTTTCTAGGTGAGTTAAAACTTTTAAACGGTCTTGATGACGAGGAAGACGGCTCCGATGATTCCATTATCATTCACAAACAAAAAACAACACAAAACAAATATATGTACTAACAAAAACAGATATAACTAATTTAACTCAACGATTTCTCCCAGTCGATTGGCCTCGAACGTTTTATAGGAGCGCGTGCTGTTTCGAATCCATTGTAATACAGTGGTGGAGTCGCTCCAAAAATATTTCCGTTCGGGTTTTATTCTATGCTCCCTGACGATAGTGTCGGCGAGTCTCGCGGCGAGCACGGCCGCCTGCAGCTCGGCTTTAGGCACGGTCAGAGGTTTCACCGGCACGACGCGGCATTTACTCGCTATGAATGCGACGCGTACATTTCCTCTCTCCGCCCAGCGCCAGTACGCGACGGTACACTTCGCCTTAGCAGATGCATCGCAGAACGTATGCAGTTGTAAGTCATAGTACTTGTTTGTACTCACATCCGAAGTACTGTATACCGTCGTCGTAGCGCTCGTAGGCGATCGGCCTGTTTCGTAGCACGGAGCCGTAGCACAGGGCGGCTCGCGCTTCGTAGCGGGTGCTACGCGGACCGGCCCTAGTGCCGTCTCGCTCTCGTTATCACCTAATAACACCTGGTAACACCGGGTAAGCCTGGTGATACCGGTAATAACACCGGGAGTAAGATAACACCTGGGAATACGAACACTATTTAATTCTTTCAATAATTCGAGCCATTTACACCACTTGTCGTAAACACAATCAGGTATTACGTCATCCCAGCTTACATATAGGCGCCAAGTATCTTGAATCATAATTTTAACCTTGGATAGTGAAGGGTGCCAGAAATCCTAACACGTCAAATATGGACATCACCACTTGTAGCATGATCCTCTTAGTAGGCCTCTCGTTGCCCTGAGAAATACTGTCCGGTATGCGTTTCAGAGATAAGTCAAAACCGAGTAGGTCTTCCTTCGGATACCAGATTAAACCTAGGGTTCTCTCACCTTGGAACTCCTTTTCAACCTTAAATTTCACAGCGGCAATACCTAACTTGTCCTTAGGCACGCTGTCCAGTACGGCAACGAGAGGCGGCAAACGGCGATGAGAGGTCTCGACACGGAAGCCCTGAAAGCCTACGGAGCTAACGCGATGAAATGGCATTTTGTGCCTCCGTTCAGTTCACACTGGGCAGGAGCGTGGGAAAGGTTGATCCGCAGCGTCAAAACGGCTCTCCGAGTCGTTCTGAAGGAACAGGCGCCGCGGGACGAGACGCTCAACACTTTCCTACAATCTTTTGCTGATAATTGTTAAAACAATTTTTTATGAACGAGTCATTTTTATTCCAGTACTTATACTTGGAATCGGTCCACCATTTTGTGAATATTATATTTTGGGGTAGTGTTATTAGAAATGAATTTATATACATTTCTAGTTCCGCGGTTTTTTCTCCACCTTTACCCCTTTTATTATTTCCATTCCCTCCATGATCTGTTGCTGAAGGTTTTTATGGTCCTCATCGCATGGGAACTCTCCAAGCTAATCAAAGTTTTGGACCGCCACTCGCCCTTCTTCCACCATTCCTGTCGCTTCGACCTGTAACATTCGTGAAAGTCGTATATCTCTAATTTGATAAGCTTGGACCCACGCTCTCCCGGCGATTGTAAAGTGATAAGGTCTCCGTGGCTGTCTACACAAATAGATTGTGAGATTTTCCCAATGCTCGACGTCGTACTCGCAGCTTGGATAAACGCGTCGAGCATATCGTCTAAGCCCTCGCGTTGCTGACTCACCTGTTTCTTCTTGTTTCTCTTTTCTGTTTCGCTGTCGCTGTTGCTCTCGCTCTCGCTGATGTTTGTGCTCTCGCTGGTACTGTCTGTCTTCTCTTCCTGGTCTGTTTCTATGCTTGGTTTTTTGAAAGAGACTTTCTTTGATTATTTGGATTTCTTCTTTATTTGCTTCTTCTTCCTTTTCTCTTTCCTCTTCTCGTGTTCTGACTCCGTCTCTGTCGAGCTTTCCGTTTCTGTATAGTTCCTCTTCGTCGCTACTTTCTTCTTCAGGATAGGCTTGATTGTCTCTGTCGCTTCCTGTTCCTCTTCTGTTTCCCCACTTACTGCAGGGATCGTCTTCTTCTTGTCTTGTATTTTTAGGAACTTTGTAATCTTCGAGAGCTGTTATGTTTTTGCATCGGCATGTACATCCACTGTAGGTACAATCGTGGATAATGTGGATGTGTTTGTTGTGCTCTGCAATGAAGAGGACTCCCTGCTGATGTCGGCTTCCTCCTCTTGTATTATTATCTCCGATAACATTTCGAAGAATATATTCTCGAAAACGGGTGTCGAACCCACCGGGAGGACGCTCCCAGATATCGTGGAGTATCCGCCTTTTGAGACCCACTCCTTGAAGTGATCGACTGATACCTTTTCCAAGCTGTCGTTTTCTGATTTTATAAATGTTGTAAATCTCTTCAGCACTTCTTTCAGAGAAGTCTAAGTCTGGTATTCCTCCCGGAGTTTTCTCTTCATTATTTGCGTCTTCATGCGATTCAGCAGCTCGTAGCTTATCTCGATCATTTGCGGCTGCCAGAACTCGATCAAGCACTTGATCAAGGGATGGTTCATGACGTTGTTCATTTCCTGAAATATTACTCCTGCGCCTGTATTTCCGCTTTTTTTTACCTGTTTCTTCTTTATCGCCTTCTTCCTCTTCGCTGCTGGTGTCTCCAGCTTTCATTAAACCGATGATTTGCTTGCGTACATGCCATGTCTGCCCCCTGCGATGGTTCTTCCAACCCTTGTTGCTTCAATTTACTGAGTGATAACTCGCCGTCGCTTAATACTTCCTCGCAATGTAACATTGCGGGGTAATTGCGTGAAGTCGAAGGTACGGCCGCCATGTCTTCGATTGATGGTACTTTGTCGTTTAGATCGATTTTGTTCATCTTGATTATTACTTTTACACACTTCGAACTCGTAACTTAATAACACATCCTGTATGATTCCCTCTGTATAGGGTTTAAATTCACAATCGCTTTTAAATGAATATTTATTAAAATATTTTTGTTGTTGTACCTCTCGCATAAACTGCTCCACGCAAGTTTGTAGTTATTTGCCGAGAAATCTATTGATTTAATAGCGACAGAGGCGCCCCCTTGTAGCCTGCGCCTCAAATAATGGAATTTATTGATCGGTGAAATCGCGTCATTGTCATGTATCAATGATTTAAAGGAGTCGCGAAATTCCAGCCATTTGAGGTAGTGACCGTCAAAGGTGGGTAGGTTAATGGTCGGTAACTTTACCGGCATATTATTTTCAGCATGACAACAACTAGACTGACGCGACTTTTCCGACCCATGATCCGAGTTCTTATCATTAATTGAAAATGAGTCAATTATTACTTGCGCTAAAGACTTAACATCCCTTTCGATAATTTCGCGCTGAGCGATTTGTTCATCTACATTTTCAGAAAGTTCTTCAATTTCGGTTTGAATAGAATTAAAATTTGAAAACAATTCCTGAACTAGAGAAAATTTCAAAGATAATTCCTTTATTTGTTGGTTAGAATAAGTTTTTGACCTTTCAAACCCTTGCATATAGGTTTTAAAATGTGTTAATCTACTTTTAATAGTCCCTCGCTTCCTAGATAGCTTTTTTTAATTTTTCTGTAATAGGATCTAACGTTTCTACTGTTAGAAGTGGAATGGGACTTTTAGACCTTACCTTTGACTCACTTTCAGCCATTGTTTATAAAAATATTTGAACTCGAATCAAATTAAATCAAATAAGTAAAGAAACTAAAATTCTGACCGTTCGTTATGCGATCCAGACGTCCCCCAAACTCACACTACTGCGCACAGTCGCGGCCGCTGAGCCTGCCAACCGCAAGCTGCGTCAGCAGAACCCGCTCAGCACGCGAGCTGCGTCCGCACGCAACGTAGCACAGGCGAGCGTCGAAACCAACGGGGCGCTGGAATAGTCGGCACAAAGGCGTTGAAATAAAAGATAAAATAATACGCCCAGTATAGAACGGGTTTTATTACGAATTTTAATCGTAAGAGTACTTTAATGCACGCAAAATATATGCTAATAACTTTGTATAAAAAACTGATTACATAAAATATTAAAACTAAGAAAAATGAAATCAGCAATTTCGAAATAATAAGTATTGGGCGTTTTTCGATTAGACGGCTCGGCACCGGCACGGCAACGGCATGGCCGGGGACCGGTACCAGCACCGGGACTTCGTTTTTCCATTGCGCCGGTGTCGATGCCGGTTTACGCCCGGTGAGTGGTACAGTACTGACACGGACTTCAGCACGATGACACGTAAAGTGTAATTTACGTTTAGATATAACAATGATATCGTCAAGCCGTCGACTATATTTGTTATATCTTTTACATCTACGACGCCAAAGACGCAGACGCAGAGACGTCGAATTTTGGATTCATCCAATACTAAAAGTCAGATACGTAGAAGGAACATATTATACGCTATTTGAAAAGTTAAAAAAGGACCCCAGAAAATTCTTCAACTATTTTCGCATGACCAATGAAACATTTAACTATTTGTTGGAGAACTTGTGTCTGAAAATTAAGAAGAAAGATAGTTCATTTAGAATGGCAATACCACCGGAAGAAATGCTAGTAGTGAGACGTTGAGGTAAGTTTTTCACCTTTGTGGAATTTATCTGTCATTAAAAACGACTAGGGTAGTGGAACCAAAAGATGAACACCCCCCAGAAGATGAAAAATCGCAATAAAAACATAAAAATTAAAATTCTCATTTACCTTTATTAGTGTATTTGTTTTTTCTCGCGTAGTGCAACATTTTCTCCCTCCGCCGTCATACAAATATCGCACGGTCAAATTTACTTGCATTTATTCATTTTGTGTAAGGTTCACGCCAAAAATCATCTTTCTATGGAAACCTACTTAAGGTGAGTACCCCACAGATCTAAGGTATAATCGTTGTAACAAGAAGAATAATTAGAAGGGCCCAGTTGCAGAAGTCCCTAAGTCCAAAAATTGAGGTTTACAGGAATCAAGAATGAAAACTAAAATCGGGACTGGAAATATATTTTTAAGGAATATCCATGAAATGAAACTACAGTTAGTTTACTTAATAATCAACCTATGTTTTGAGATCAAAAAACACCTATTAATAATTAAATATTCTTTGCAAATCAAGTTTTTTAGAATGGACTAAGGGCCGTAATCAGTGGACTTAGCCCCTTTTTACCAGTATGGTAAGGACTTAAATACTTATATTAAGTTTTTTTTGGACCTAGAACAAATTTATACTTTATTCTTGGACTTAAAACTAAATTATATATTTTCTTTTGGACTAAACAAAATTTAAGGCTTAAAAATAATATTATTAATCATGGTCCTCTTCGGAATCATCACCTTCACCTTCTGCATCGCATTCCAGAGCAATCTCGTCACTGTTGAGTATATCTGCGTAAAAATATCTATCTTCTTCATCAACAAAAGTAAGCAAATGTTTGATATCCTTTATTTTTCCAGGTTTTAACTTCAAAGGCGCGTCATATGCATCATCGGGTTCACTTCTTATGAATCTTGGCACTCCAACCCGATAAAATGAAAATTGTTTAAAGTGCCCTGTCACTGCGTTTCGCATTGCTGATCTATTCTTGCTAAATTTCACTTCGCGAGTAGCAGATATTCCAGGAACAGTTTTTACGAAAGTGTCGTATAGTTTTTTGTAGTCTTTAACTTTTATTGTTCTCTCTTCCCCACCTTCATTCTTTCTGAGATTTTTTTCAATGAACACCACTTCGTAAGGTTTTGTGATTCGGCAAGTTTTGATAAGATCGACGTAAAAACTCTGGTGTGTAGATTGTTTGCTCTTTTAATCTCTTCCTCTCTATCTGCGCAAAATCTCTATCGATCGGCATCATGGAGTGGCCCGGAATGGGGTATATGATTGTCACATTCTCAAAGACGGAACTGCTGCAAAGTTGGTCAAGGTAAGCAAACAGATACCTATTCTTGTTTTGACTATAACAATTGTCACAAAATATGTTAAGCATGGTATGTTCTGGTTTCTTGTTATGCTTCAAGTAGTCGTCCAGAGCAGTTATGACCTCATTTGGTCCTTTGTGCGCATAATTTTCTGTGTAAAGGTACATTGTCGCTGTTCCTTCCTTTATGTTATGAATCCCAAAATTATGCAACCACAATTGCCTTCGGTAGTACTCGTCTTGCACGTTCGTCACCGGAAGAGGCAAGTTCTTTTGATAGTCAAAACAAAGTGAAAGAACGTGATCATCCGTATTTGTCTCACTGGCTTTTAGTTTGTCGAAAAATTCTTGAGCGTTTGTAAGATGCAGTTCTTTTTCAGATTTTAGCTGCTGGACTTTATGATCATCTTTAGCCAGTTCGGCAGATTTAATATCAACTTTGTACTTTTCGCAAACGTTACATATATCTTTTCTGGGAGTGCCAAATGAAAGATTAAAATCGTGGTTAAAAATTTCTCTAAACTTGTCGTAATGTAGAATATTGTTTAAATCTGGGTATGTCTTTAAAAAAATTCTATGCAATTTGGCAATGCTTAAGTTGGCTGCAAGATATTTGCGGTGTTTGTTATCTGTCCGACAATAATGTGAAGATTCAGTAGGAAGGTTTGATATAAAATCGTGAACCTTGTCTATCGTCTCCTTTGGAATCTTTTTTGGGTGATTATCATGTTTACCTCGTCCGTCTGAAATATCTTTCTGCTTTTCTGTTTAATGCCATGAATGGCTAAAAATGTTGAAGAACAAACCGTCATGCTTTTTTTTTGTATGTTTAACATGTATGAAAATACCCGTCTGTTTCTTGCATGTCTCCTTCGAGGTCGAAATCTTTTTGAGGCATCTTCTTTAATGCAACCTTGTAAATAAATATTTTGTTCCGTGTGACTTGACATATTAGTAAACTTTTCAAAAATTTCTTTAGCTTCTTTTCTATTTATCTTCGTCTTACATTTGCAGCGGCAGTTCGGAATTTCTCTCATCTCATGGTCCTTTAGTCGTTCTTCTTAAGCTTTATTCCTTGTCCATAATTTTGGTGTCTTTCTTTTCTTTTTTCCTTTATTTTTATTACCATCTTCAATATCAGTTTCATCTACTTCTTCGAAAATACCAGTCTCAGGGTTCAATAGTTTACGTTTTGTTGCTGCTGGGATTGAATTATTAGGTTTGTCATCAATATCATCCTCTAATGCTCCAGTTTCAGGATTTATGAGTTTTCTTTTCAAGGTTAGTCTATTATTGTCATTTATATATCCTGATGGTCCTGCTCCTATATTTACGGCATAAAAATTTTCATTTTGTAATGGTGTTTCGGAATTCGTGGCATCTGTGTTATCCATTTCATGAGATTTTATATTAGCTATTTCTGATGGTGGTGGTTCGAGTTGTCCTGAAACTGGCTTTATCAAAATGTTGTTTTGATCTGGTTGATTTGGAGTTGTCGTTATTACTTGAACATATTTTAGGGGATTTGGTGATTCTAAAAGTCCAGTTTTAGGATCAATCAAGCTACAGTTTTTATCTAAATTTTGTTCTTCTGAAACACTTTTTGTTTTATTATCGATATTGATAACCTGTACCAAGTCTTTCTCAGATTGTATTTTTGAATCATATAAATTAGTTCTCGTTTCAGATTTTTTTTCCATCAGTGGTGATTGGAACACTTGTCCATCATTTGAACAATCATGTACTTCTCGGTTTTTAATTGGGCTATGAGAAAAACGTGTGCATTCATTATTTGGCCCTCCGGTACCAGGTTTAGAAATTGAAAGCTGTGGAAGTTGTGGAATGTACTCTGTTATTACTTTCTTTTCAACATTCGTAAATAATTTCTTCGCAACAGACTCTTTCTTGAGATCAGTTTTTATAACATTCTTGGTAGTTTTGCCTTCACCGGCTTCGACAGATAATACTAGTGGTGGAGTCCCTTTTTTAATTATGATTGGAGCTGGGTTTCTCCTCTGGGCTTTCGATGTACTAGGTTTGGACGTATTTTGTAATTCGGACTGTGAGACAGCAGACTTTTGTTCTGTGATAAAACTATTTTCTGTCGAATATTTGATCCTGATTTACAGGTACTTTGTACTTTGGACTGTGAGACAGAAGACTTTTGTACGCTTTTCTGTGCTACAACTATTTTCTGTGAAGTTTTTAATCCTGCCTTTGAAATTCGTTTTGCCTCTTTGCTCGAATCACTAGGACTCCATTCTGATCCCGATGTATCATTATCTGATTCAAACAAGCCACATTGTTCCATCAAGCTTTCATGAAACAATAGAAATTAATATTTTTGTAAGTTTTAGCAAAGAAGTGAACAATACTGCATGTGAGAACCCAAAAACTACGGACACTCTTACCTTTTCAGCTTGTCTTCCTCGTCTGTCAGCATTTTTAGTTAGAAATCTTACTTAAATCAGGTAGAAAACACGACAAAGTATATTCATACTCACAAAAAACTTTGAAATATCGTTACGAAGTTTCGAAAAACTTTGTAGGTTATGTTTAGTTTTTAAAATGTTGCCCGTCTTAAAGCATTTTTGTTACCAATCCCTTGGACTTAGGGACTTTTTATATAAAAAATGGTTACACTTAAGGACTTCTTGCATAAAATTGGCTGGAAATAGGGACTTTTATGTATCTAAGGGACTTTTTGATCCAAATTGAGTTTTTAAAAAAAAAAAGTGTTTGGGTTTATAACGACGTAGGTACTTGTTACAAAAGAAAAAAAAATGGGTATAACGTAATTTGACATGCTCTATTCATTAAAGACATAGGAACAAAAAGTCCCTAAGTGGACTTAGCGACTTCTGCAACTGGCCCCTTCATTGATGTGCTTAAAATATTTTTTACCAAGTAAAATCTTGACTTATATACTGACTTAAATCCAATTACATATTTACATTTTGTAAGATATTTTGGGTATAAAACACTGTTCAAGTAATGGTTTTAATATTTTATACTTTAGCCAATAAATGAACGCCGTTCATGTAATGGCAAAAAGAAGAATATTTTACAATAATCATTATGAATTATATAGTGGATTATATTTAACACAATAATTTTTATAACTATCAGAGTTTATTAAAGTATCCAAAAACTAAAAGTTGAACGGGTATTTATTAAGAATTTTTACAAAATTTATAGGTTTGAATGTGGTTTGAATGAAGTATGAAGTTTGCAGTGTTCATTTTTAGGATATATCACCTGTGTCACCTAAAGCTGAACCAAAAAATTGTTGGTTTAAGAACTCTGTAGGTACACAGCTAGCAACCTCTAACGACCGTGTCGTGATTTTATTTCTTCAAGTCAAGATGTCATTCTATCTGTCATCTTTCTAAACTAAGCAGAGAAATGTAACGTGTTCTATATTTACTGAAATAAATAATTAATGCTTTAATGCCATTGATTTAGTTATTTACTGGATGTCCAAGGATCACATAAAATATCTAACAAGTGGTAGCAGAGTCCTGGAGTAAAATGTAAGTAAGCCTAATAAAAATAAAGATGGCTACTCACTACCGAATTGATTCGCTGACAAAAAATAATTACGATACTTGGAGTGTCCAGGCTTAAGCCGTATTAATTAAGAATGGCTTGTGGGACGTTGCCAGTGGCATTACAACGCCGTCTAAAAATGAAGACGAGAAAAATATCTTCATACAAAAAGATTTAATGGCACGATCTGAACTATTGTTACTAATATCACCGTCAGAGATCAAGCAAGTGAAAAACTGCAATACATCCTACGAACTTTGGACTAAACTAAAAAATATATACCAAAGTACCGGCCCTGCGCGTAAGGCGACATTACTTAAACAACTAATACTAATAAAGTTTGACAGTAATGACGTTCGTGAACACTTGAATAATTTCATGGACATAGTCGAGAAGCTCGCTGATATGAACGTAGAACTGCACCCAGATTTATTGTGCATAATGATGCTCTATAGCCTGCCGGCAAACTATGAAAATTTTAGAATTGCTATCGAATCTCGTGACAAACTGCCTACTCCCGACGAGTTAAAAATAAAAATAATTGAAGAAAGTGAAGCAAGGAAAAACACAGAAAGAGAAGAAGCCTTCTATACAAAAAAGAAAAGCAAATTCTGTACTATTTGCAAGAAAAAAGGGCATACCACAGATACATGTTGGAACAAAAAGAAGGTTGATAAAGGGAAACAAGAAAATGACAAGAGACGTCAAGAAAAATCTTATAACCTAGGACAAACTTGTTTGTCTATCACCTCTCCAAATAAATGGTGTTTAGACAGTGGATGTACTTCTCATATGTGAGCTCAAGAAGAACAGTTTGAGTCATTAAATTCTGAAACTGGAACTCTTAGATTAGCGTCAAATGAAATCACAACAAAAGTAGAAGGAAAAGGTAAAGTCAGTATGAACATTAATTACGAAATAGTCACATTGCAAGATACCTTGTATGTTCCTACTTTATCTACAAACTTAATGTCAGTTGCCAAAATAACTGAAAAAGGTAACAGTGTTGTTTTCACTAAAAACAAAGCCTATATTAAAGATAATAAAGGCCAAACCTCATTGACTGCCGAAAAAGAAAATGGCCTCTACTACATTAAAAGTGATGAAAAGGCGCATGTGGCCTATACTGTCACAAATTACATTCAAATATGGCATCAAAAATTAGGCCATCTTAATGAAAGTGACTTAAAAATGATCGCGAAAAAACCTTATCAAAGGAATAGACCTGGGAAATGGAAATTTGCCTGAATGCGAAACGTGCATAAAAGGAAAGATGACGCGATTGCCATTCCAATCCTTAGATGGACCCCAGTCTACTCAAACATTAGAAATAATACACAGTGATTTGTGTGGTCCCATCCAACCGGAAACTTTGAGCGGAGCAAAATACTTTGTAACGTTTATTGATGATTACACTAAATACTGCTGCGTGTATTTTATCAAAAACAAAAATGAAGTTTTCGAGATTTTTAAGGAATACAAACAAAACGTCGAAAAGTTCCACGATAACTTTAAGATAAAAAATTTACAGACCGACAATGGATCTGAGTACCGTAATCGGGAATTCGACACATTCCTAAAGGAAAATGGAATCAAACGAAGGCTGACTACACCGTATACCCCCCAACAAAATGGGCAGAGTGAGCGAAAAAACAGATCGTTACTGGACAAAGCTCGATGTCTAATGATTGACGGAAACATGCCTAAAGATTTGTGGGCGGAAGCGGTGCATACGGCAAATTATTTAATTAATCGAAGCCCAGCAAAAGCCCTAAAAGGATGTACACCTTATGAAAAATGGACCGGACGTACACCATCAGGAAACCATCTAAAAATATTTGGTTGCAAAGCTTTTGTTTTGGACAAGAATAGAAAAGGAAAATTTACCCCGAAAGCCACAGAAGGCGTTTTTGTGGGCTATGCACAAAATGCCAAAGGTTATCGCATCTATTTACCACACAAGAAGATCGTGATAATAAGCAGAGACGTGAAGGTCATAGAGAAAATGTATTATCACAGTCTTCAGGATAATAGCGACAAAACCTATTTATGTATTTATTTATTTTAAATTCCATGTAGTGCTAACAGCAATGCCAAAGCGCACAACAAACTAGTTTAATATTCAATTGTAACATAACTAAATACTGAATAAGTTAACAATACTACTTACCTAACAATAACTTATAAATCGACTACAGTAATTTAAGAATGTATTAAGAGGCATGTGGAATATATCTACTTCTGGCTCTCGAGCAATTAATGCGTTGAGCAGTTCAATAGCTTGTGCTGTGAGGGCGTAGTGTGATGTTTTGGTCAACGCAGGCGGACCCAACAGCAGTCGCCTCACATGCGCTCGCCGAGACCGGTCAGGAGCGATTAATGAGCAGCGCGATAGGGCATTAGGGTTGTCAATTCGATTGTTAAGTAGCAAGTAATAATACATCATAATTGCACACTTGCGCCTAAGCTCGAGCGTGTTGATGCCTACCATACCTGCTACGAATAGGGACGGATATGTATGATCTGGATAGTATCCATATAATTTCCTATACAGGTACCTATTAAATTTTTTCTGAACTTTTTCCACTATTAGCTTATATTTCGCTTCATGTGGATCCCAAATTATCATGTTGTATTCCAATTTGCTCCTAACAAATGTATAATACAGAGTAACGATTGTGCTTCTCTCATGGAAACGTGCCGCCTGCCTCATAACGAACCCCAGGGACTTATGAGCCTGGCTACAAATTTCCGTGATATGCATATTAAATGTTAACTCCGCATCCAGGTTCAGGCCTAGGTCTCGGATCTGCGTCACTCGCTCCAGAGGGAGGTTATTTATGGTGTATAAGTGTGTAATAGGGGAACGTGATCTCGTAAATGTGATTGTTTTACATTTAGAGGTATTAAACTCGAGTTGGTTCCTTTTACTCCATTCAACTACACTGTCAATATCCCTCTGGAGGGTTTCGCAGTCTCTTTCACTTTCTATTCCCAAGAACAGCTTAAGGTCATCGGCAAACATAAGGCATCCAGCTGATCCCACGACATTCGGCAAGTCATTTATCATGACCAGGAATTGGGTTGGGCCGAGCGTACTGCCCTGGCTGACTCCGGAGTTGGTCAAATATAAGTAGGAGCGATATCCTAAGAGTTGCACATACTGATATCGGTTAGAAAAATAACTGGCAAAAAAATGTAAAAGTTTTGGCGTGAACCCTATGGCTGAAAATTTTTCCAATAGCACATCGTTATTGACTCGGTCGAAGGCTTTACGAAAGTCAAAGTAAGCCGCGTCAACTTGCTTCTTACGATCCATTTCAGTAACGGTGTAATCCACAAAGTTGACGTGGTTAGTGGCAGTAGACCTACCTGCCCGAAAACCGTGTTGTGCATCACTGAGTTGCATATTAATCTGGCTAGTGATATGCCGATTCAAAATTGATTCGAATACCTTGCCGAATGCCGAAAGAACAGCTATAGGCCTATAGTTTTCTATCCTAGATTTAGAACCATCCTTGGGTATAGGAGTGACCCTGGATATTTTCCACATAGATGGATAGGTTGCCGTTCTGAGGGCTAGGTTAAAAATGTACATTAGAGGTTGTTTAAAACAATTTAACCCATCCTTAATTAAGAATGGAGGTATACCGTCAGGTCCAGCCGAGGAATGCGCCTTGAGTCGGCGTACCGCTAAGGTAACGTCTCGTGAGCAAACACTATCTACTGCTACGCGTGTGGAACACAGAGCGCTGGCAGTTTTACGCTCGGCGTCGGTAGCTGATAATAATGAGTTGCTATTAATAAAAACGGATTTGAAAAAATCAGCAAAAGCATTAGCGGCATTTATACCTGACACGTTATTGCCATTGTATTCAAATTCATTTATGGCGTCTTTTGATGATTGTTGTTCCCTAATAAATTTCCAAAAAAAATTCGGGTTATTTTTGATATTGCATTCAGTTCGTTTTATGTAATCATTATACGCTGTATCTACCAATTCTTTAACTTGAGATCTATAATATTTAAACATTTCTTTGTTGTATTCTAATCCTAATTCTTTATACTTCTTTAAATTATGAAAATATCTTCGGCGGACAGGAACAGCAGCAACCAGAGACAGATAATGAGATACAAAAACACACACCTGTTGTGGACATTGAAATAATGTCGAACTCGTTTCAGTGACCTGCTGCACTTGAACCCAGTACAAGTACTGAAAGTAGTCAAGACAGGAGGAGCGTAATAGAGCCTGAAACTGAACATAGAAGATCTCGTAGACAAAAAAAAGCTCCAACCTGGCATAAAGACTATGTATTTCTCGATCAATCATCTACATCACAATCATCGTCAGATGAATATCAGGAACTGTCCAACTTAACTGAAAGAGACATAGATGAAATTACTTACCTGAGCGAGATTGAAGATAAAAATGGAAAAAATTCAAAATGGCATGATGCGATAAAGGCAGAAATACGAGCGCATATTAAAAATGGCACTTGGGAAATTAAGAAGAAAGAAAATGAGAAAAATGTTGTAGATTTCAAGATGATACTCAAAGAGAAAGCAGATAATACTAAAAAAGCTCGCCTCGTAGCTCGAGGATTTACTCAAAGACCTGGCATCGATTATAACGAAACTTGGGCTCCGGTTGCTAAGCTAAGCTCCATAAGAATAATGTTGGCTACCGCAATCCAAGAAGATTTAAAACTTCATCAACTAGATGTCACAACTGCCTATCTAAACGGTGACTTAGATGAAAGGATTACAATGAAAAAGCCAGAGTATTTGGAAGAGTACATCATGGAAATTATGACAGATGAAAGCTCAAACATAGATGATACTTTGTTCCGTAAAGCTAAGAAGAAACAAGAAACTTGGCTTCATTCCGTCAGTAGCTGACCCATGCATATATGTACTGGAGAAAGGAGGAGTTAAAGGATTATAATATGTTGATGACATGCTGATGGCCTATTCCTGTCAACATATGTTTGAGCAAGTCAATAAAAAAATAAAACCGGTTTTTGAAATGAAAGATCTTGGCCCTGTGAACGATTTTGTGGGAATTGAAATTAAACAAGGAGAAGGCAAAATCGAGCTTAAACAAGAAAAGTATATAGAAAAATTACTCACCAAGTTTAGGATGGAGGACTGCAAGCCGAGCGTTACGCCAATAGAGCCTCGTCTTAAATTGGAAAAAGAAGAGAAGTGATAAGATGATACCCTACCAGAATCTCATTGGTTCCCTGATGTTCCTGGCTGTAAAAACGCGACCAGACATTATGTTTGCTGTTAGTTATCTATCACAGTTTAACAATTGTTTCGGAACTGAACATTACAAGGCTGCGAAAAGGATCTTAAGATATCTTAAAGGAACTAAGACGAAGGGAATAAGTTTCGTGAAGACTGTAGATAAAGAAATGGTTGGATATGCTGATGCCGATTGGGCAGCATGTACCTTAGACCGAAAATCTTATACTGGATACTGCTTTATGATGGCGAATGGAGTTGTTAGCTGGGAATCAAGGAAACAAAGAGCCATGTCTACTTCAGAAGCTGAGTACATGGCGTTGTCAGATGCAGTGAAAGAAGCTTTACATCTAAGATTGTTGCTTAAAAGCATAACGGTACTGAAGCAACACGAAGTGAAAATCTTCAATGATAACCAAGCGGCCATAAAATTATGCCAAAATGAAATAATAAGTAGCAAAACAAAACACATTGACCTGAGAATCCATTTTCTGAAAGATCATATTAAAAACGGAGCGATAATGTGGAATTTAAAGAAACATCAAAGATGTTAGCTGATTTGTTAACAAAAGGACTCCCAGGACCTCGGCACCTAGAATTACGAAAATGCTTGGGGTTGCTACTGTGAAGAGGAGTGTTGGTTTAAGAACTCTGTAGGTACACAGCTAGCAACCTCTAACGACCGTGTCGTGATTTTATTTCTTCAAGTCAAGATGTCATTCTATCTGTCATCTTTCTAAACTAAGCAGAGAATAAATGTAACGTGTTCTATATTTACTGAAATAAATAATTAATGATTTAATGCCATTGATTTAGTTATTTACTGGATGTCCAAGGATCACATAAAATATCTAACAAAAATATCCTTAACATTTTGTTCGTTCAACTTTGTTCAGCTTTGTTCAACTTTGTGTCCTAAACTTGAACTAATAAGTTGATGATGTGAGGGAGACTGTGGCAGAATGCTAAAAGTGAAGTGTTTGGAGCTAACGCCAGGAAATAAAATTGTTATGCTTATTTGTAAGACAAAGATTATAAAGGTTCCTAGATAAAGAAAATTTTGTGATTATGATTTATTAATTATTACTTAATTAGTTAATAAATGAGCTTGTCATAATTTTGTATAATTTTTATGTCAAAACCACTTAAATTAGATAGGCACAACATTTTTACGCCTTCTTGACACCTCGTCGCCTTAGTGCTTTTTTGTTCTATCTACCATTTGCTTAAATTTACAGGAGAATTATTATTGCTCTAATTCTTTTATAAGCTTTTAATTTCTACATTTGGAGGTTTTTCCTATTACATGAGTGACCTATGAATAGACAGTTATAACTTTTACTTTATGATGTTATTGAAATATGCATTATTTTACAGGTTTTTTTAAGGATATAGAACAAACATGCACAAATTTAATTGTGCTTGTGGATTTAGAACATAGCCTCATTCAAGATAGGACAAAGTGACTGCTCCATTTTTGCGAGCTTATTTGTTCTATGTCCCAGATGCATATACAGTGTTTTATGATAAATTAAATTTTTTTTTTTTTTCGCATGGTTTGAGTTTGAAAGAAGACAAAACTATATTATGTAACTGAAATAGGTTTAACTTATTTTTTTACTGTCTCGTCTTTATTAGGTTTCTTTTCAGTTTTCCCTTCCCGCATAGTGTTGTTTTCTCTTTGTCTCCTTTCATTTCATTTACTTCTGTGTGTGTCTCTTTCTTATTTTTCTCTCCTTTGGTTTTATTTCTTGTAATTGTTTCTTCTCGTTTTTACCTCTTTTCATTTCATTTACTTCTGTGTGTGACTCTTTCTCATTTTTCTTTCCTTTAGTTTTATTTCCTGCATCAAGTGTTTTCTTCTCGTTTTTATTTCCTTTATTTTTAATTTTTTCATTGCTTGTCTTCTTTACCTTTTCACTTTTTTTTAATTCTTTTCCATCGGTAGATATATTGACATCACGATTTTCTTTTTCTTCTTTCTGTCGAACAGATTTCTTGAGTAGAGCCTCCATAAATATTTTATCTTCTACCGGCATATATTTGTACATACTTCGAATGTCGTCAATTTTCTTTTGTGTCAATGTTTTATTTGCCTCTTTCATGATAATTTCACTCAAAATACTAATATTATTTTTTCTTATGTCTATTGTTTCTTTCGGTCCGGAAAATGAAGTTTGATATTTTATAATATACCACTCTTCTTTTGAATAGGTTATTGACTTGACCCGTTTGTAAGGTATCTGATGAAAACCAAATTTTCTGGCTTCTAATTGAAATGACAAGAAATCTGCATCCTGCATTTGAATAAAAAACAATTTCAAAACGTTTGATTTAATTTTTAGTAGGGCTTTAATCAAAGATAATGGACTATATATTTCCTGATGTCTTAAGTTTCTTTCAATTAAACTGTGAACGGAATCCACCTCTTGGACGTTGCCATGCCCAGGTTCAGAATATTTTTGGGTTATTTTTCTTAAATTTTTTGAATCACAAGACTTTAAAAAATTGATGAGCGCGGTACTCATATGCGAGTTTCGGTTTTGTGGGACGCACGAATCTGACCATAGAATCAGTTTTGTTACAATCTGGTAAGGCCTGGTAAGGCCGAAACTATGTCTTTTAAAATTTTAACTAATGCGCTGGCTATATCGTCACCACTCCTTCCGTTTCTAGTCTCGTCCCACAAAGCGTTTACTGCACTTTTATTAATATCGCAGTGCGCTGTTAAATAATACACTGTTAATTTGCTTGTGTAGAAAAAGCATGATATATTTGCTTTAGGTAGTGTAAAAATGTTCTCCAAATCAAAAGTAACAACGGCTGTGTCATTGTTTTCTTTGTGTTTTAGATTTCGGTCTTTATTTCTTTCGTCGTCGCCCTCTTTTTTTCTCTGTAAGTGTTGTTCTTGTTTTTCTATAATATCACTACTGGGGTTTTTTTGAGCTTTGAACTCGGAGCAAATGTCACATACATCCTTTTTTGGGCAATGAAAGCCGAGATTAAATCGTTCGCAGAATATCTTACGGTAAATGTTTTCCTTAACAGGATCTTTAGACTTTTCCAGATATAAGGAGTACATTTTTGCGACGCTTAGCCCCGGCTGTAAATATTGGCGCATACTAGATGATCTACAGTAATGCGATTCTACTGTTGGGAAAGATTTAATGTGATCTATCACTTCGTTTACTTTTTCAGGAGGTGTTTGACGTATTTCCCTTTTTCCGGTGTAGGAGTCAAAAGAGTATTACTTTTTTCCATTTTTGAATGAAAATAATGAATCCGACGCGCAGAAATACTCAACGTTGAGCAAAAAAATGTTCTGCAGACTTTAACAAGTTCATTTTCTTTACGAAAATAATAGTTGAACGTGTAAGATCTCCTACTACTCTCTTTTTTAGATCGCGTTCTACTCTTTTTTGTTTTTGTTGTATATTTTCTGTAAAATTTATATTTTTGAGCATCTGTCAAGCTATAAAACTCAGATTTAATTTTTTCTCTAAGGTCTGAGGAAAAATTTGTAGAACACATAAGCTTGCAAGTACTTTCACATCCAGGCTTAACAAACTTAGCCGGCATACACTTTTCTGTGGCGCTGGTGTACTCTTCTCCTCTTTCTCTGTTTATTTTTTAATATTCCTTTTCCAATTTTCTGGTTGACGCTTTCTTTTTCGACTTGGCTTGTTATTTTCTTCTGTTATCTGTAGGTTACCTGGATCTAGATTTAGATCCTTGTTGCTATCAGAATGTTCATTTAAAACAGGAAGTTCAATGGATGGTATTAAAATTTCATCACCGGGCATGTGTAAGGGAATTATTATAAAATTATTATTATTTGAAGGGATGGATGTTTTTTGGGTATCTTTTTGACGTTCAAAAAGTTTCTTGTTTATCTTCACATTATATTTGTTTGGAGTATCTTCAATGTTGTTCTTTTCACTAATTATGTCATCATCCTCAAAAAGCTTTTTCTTGACCTTTACAAGCCTTTTAATTACATGAAACAAAAAATATATTATATGAATAAATAGTTGTTTAATTATCTCATTGGGTGGTGAGTATATTATGTAAATAAATATAATATTTAAGTATACAACGTGTTACAGCGAAGGGGTTTTAATACGAAAGGAGGGTGTTCTAGACGTCTAAGTGAACAACTTTTGTTCTACGACTTTTCGAAATTCGAAATTTTTAAAATGTTCCTCTCCGTTAGAACCATCCTCGTATGAACCTACTTCAAGGAATATTCTAAAAAAGAGTTAGCGAAATTGGTTCAGCTGCTTTCGAGATTTGCGCTTAGCAACACATTCAGCGATTCATTTTTAATATTATAGAGATGATAATACTTTATCAAGCATGACATGGTCTCAAAATATGGTACCGAGAATCACTGGCAAACAAACACAGTCGTATTACGGTAATGTTCAAAATCATCAAAAAACAACACCCTGTTGCAAATTTATAACAAAATAGAGTTAAAAGTAAAAAGTACTTACTGCTCAATTTGCGGTTGCGTCTGCTCATGTTCATCTTTATCAGATGTTCTAGACATGATTTGTCAATGTCTAGAATAGTTTAAGCACCAAAAACACAACAATTTATATAGTTTTATGGTAAATTTATGGAGTAACGTGGTGATTCTTCCGACGTCTCGAGCCAAAGTGACGAATCAAACAAAATGGCGGACAAGGCGCCGCTGGTTGTGATTGGTCGATTGAGTGGACATAGAACACTCAAGTACTCAACGTTTATTTACCAGGGTTGATTTAAAACAAAACTGGACATAGTACAAATAAGCACGAAATTTTATCACGGTGTCGTGTCACTAATAATGATTAAATGATTTTTTTGTTATTTTAACGAAGAAAAGTATTAAATCTTTCTTAACCAGTAGGATTGAAATTTAAGTCTTAACAACATTGCTATTAAAGTTCATTTTCGAAAAATTTGGTACATAGAACAAACAAGCACTGGGGCGACGACCTCTTTAAATCATCTTAAAATGTTAGTTCAACTATTGGATGCAAAACGTTCATAATTAGTGTTCAGTGTTCTAACTATAGGGGGAAAACACTAAATTATTTTTAAATTGTTATTTTATTCGTAACGTGGTACTCGTGAGACAATTGTTTTATTTTTTTAAATAATCTTACGGATTTCGAGCACCGAAAATACACATAAACAAAGCTATATCTATTAAGATATAGCTATTTATTAATTACAGGTATTCAAAGTTGGCGATTCGGCTTAATCGTTCATTTATTGGTTCCACTACCCTACCATCATAAATGAAACACTATAATCATAAATTAAACATCTTATATATATAAAAATCTTGTGTCACGATGTATGTCCCGAATAAACTCCAAAACTACTGAACCGATTTCAATCAAATTTCACACGTACCCGTATTTTGGTCTAACTTACTGGATAGGATAGTCTGGATAGTTATCATCTCAATTATTCGCTTATTTCGTGAATGTAAACGAATAAAATGTATCAATTAATTGTTTCTTAAGCAAGTGTTTATCTACTGTTTAGTTTTATGAAGTTCTCATAGATGGCGGTGTACGTTGACTCATCGATAAAATTCTTCAATATTGTTTGACATCTAGGTTGCAAATACACCCAATAGATGGCGCTGTGTTCTGTTTCTTAGAATATAAATTCTATTACTTTATTTCACGTTATATTTATTTATGCTCACGATATAACAGTATTATTTTAATGGTTTGTGACTGATATTTTTATAATTATACTGCGTATGTTACAATATTATTACCATTAATAACAAAAAAAAATTGTACTATTTTTGTTAGAGAATTATTAAAGTCTTGGCGCCAAATTTTAATCAAAGTTTCAAGATCTGGCCATCAAATTCTATCGAGTCGCCATCTCTGGTTTGAATGTCCAAAGCTTTGGTATCTCATTCGTTCTCGCGACCTCCTCTGAGCGTAAACAAAGCTCCCTCTCGAACCATCGAGACCCACTATTTCGAACAATCGATCAATCGATTCTTCTCGAAGCATGCGAACTAGAACGTTCGGGAAATTCAAGGTTCGGGTATAAATACTGGCGCCGTGTGTCACCACAGTTCAGTTCCTTTTTAAACGAGTGAATTAATACTATCTCCCGGAAAGTGATAGTCTCAGTAAAATCTCCACGCATTTTGAACAAGAATATGATTTTTTCAATTGAGTACTCCAGTTTTATTTTAAATTTAGGTAATTCGATTTTACCGGAAGGGTTTTATTTCCTTAGTTGCGATTAGAGAAATAAAATATGGCGGTACGAAGTTCGCCGGGTCAGCTAGTTTATTTATAAAAAAAAACATCATGTATGTAATTATAATCCTTTCTTTCCTCAATATAATTTACTCCTTATTTTATATAAATAAAATTATAATTACTCTTCAGTACTCAACTGATCTATTAAATTTTGATAGACATTTACGCCTGCATTTTGTTCTCTGTTCTCTGTTCTTCTAGCAATGTTGTTGGCTGGGGGTCACCCCAGCCTTTTAACATGTACATGTGCTTCGCACGTACGTTCGGCTAATGATGTTGTGGTTGTTGTTGGAATAAAAGGAAAAATTTTTAAATAAATCTTTAGTTTAAAGCGAACGGTCAGGCAAGCTGGACGTGTTAGCTCTATACGATTTTGTAGTGACGTCATCATCAGAAAAAAATGAACAACATGGACTTAAACGACAAAGTGCCGTCGGCAAGGGGAGGAAAGGCAGAAGAGGGGGGAAAAAAAGCGGACTATGGAACATCAAAAAGAATATTAGATATTACGGACACCTCAAGCGACGACGAACCCTGCTTGAGTACGTTAAAAGAACAATTATATCTAACGGAAAATCAAAACGAGGCATGTACACAGGCGATCCTGGAAGTGGAACCAGCAGCGGAAGCGAAGGAGACAAAGAAGAAACAGGAAGCGGACATGTGGAAAAAAAGGCAAGACACATTGAATCATCCCTTGATAAAATCTTTGATAACCTTTTGGCAACCGCAAATCGTGGAGATAAGTTACGAGCTATTGAACAGGATGAAACAGATTATAATGAAACGCAAAAACAAGGAGGAATATCAAATATGGACCTATCTGAAAGATCTGCTAAAGAACTTCGTGACATATTTGAAAAGAGAAAATCTAAGCTTAGATCAGGTATCAGTAGCGCATTTAAAGGAATGGCTCTCAAAAGGAGAATACTTCATGACATCTGGGAAAGACCTCCGGGAGGATTCGATTAACGCTTTCGAGAGCACCTTGTTCGAACAAGTCTCCGAGATATTGGAAGAAAGGGGGTCCTTATCATCGCGGAACATAATAAACACATCCACGTCATCCACGACTGTGCATACAGCGGATGTACATGCCGTTGCGGGCACATCAGGACTCTCGAAGACTACAAAATTCCAAAAAATACAGAAGAAGAAGACAGAGGAAGCTCCTGTATCCGAAGAAGAGGAACCAGAAAAGAAGAAGAAGAAGAAGAAGAAGATACTGAAAAAGAAAGAGACAACAGAAACAGAGAGCGAAGAAGAGGAAATAGAAATGAAGAAGAAGAAGAAGAAGGAGAAGAAGAGGAAAACATCTTTAAAACCATCAAAGAAAGTATCCTTCAAAAGCACAGAGACAAGCGCAGAGGAGGACAGCGAAAAGAACAACAGCAGCAACAGCGACACGGAGGAGGAGGAAGAGGACAACGAGGAACCCAAAAAGAAGAAGATGAAAAAACAAGAGGCCTTAGAAGATATGCTAGACGGGTTTATAGCAGCTGCGAATACAACATCGACCACTGGGCGAATGCAACAATCTATCTGTGTAGAGAGCCGCGGAGAATATATTACGCTATCTTCGCCGGGAGAGCGTGGGTCGAAAATTTTAAAATTAGAAATGTTCGACTTTCACGAGTGTATGAGGTCCAAAGTACAGGAATGGTGGAAGAAAGCGGAATGGCGGAGCAAAACACTGATAGTGACGGAGAACAGCAAAATAGAAAGGACAGTGAAAAAACTGCAAACGCAAATAATGGAGGAAATGGAAAAGATAAGAAATTTAAGGGTGGAGAAAAAACCGCGCAACTAGAAGAATATATCAGCTCATTCATAATAACACCACCCCAAAATATTATTTTCACAAAATATTGGACACAATCCAAATATAAATACTGGAATAAGAATGATCCCTTCATAAAGAATTGTTTCCACAATTACCAACAAAAAATAGTAGACATGAGCATAAGGCAATTGTTCTTCAAAACACGGATGGTAAATATAGACAGGATGATATATATGGCAAGATGGAACAGAGTCAGCGAATATTATTATGACATCCCAACAAGTGTAGACATACTAGAAAGACTAGTATATTATCAAAACAACAATTGCCATGAGACTACAAAGAAATTCCTAGCAGACCTATATAGAATACTAGATATGCGCATACCAAAATGCAATTGCATACTGGTAGTATCACCACCTAATGCGGGGAAAAATTTCTTTTTCGACGCGGTGATACATTCACTTATTAATTTTGGCCAAATGGGCAATTTTAATAAGTATTGTAGCTTCCCAATACAAGAATGCGTAAATCGCCGCGTCATATTATGGAACGAACCAAACTATGAAGCGGGAGCGGAAAAAACATTAAAATGTTTATTCGGAGGTGACGCATGTAATGCTAAGGTAAAGTACCAAGGGGACGTGGTGATAAACAGAACGCCAATCATTGTTCTGAGTAACAATGATGTTTTCCCTACCGATAAGGCGTTCAGTACACGCATGATAAGGCACGTATGGCGTGCCGCACCATACCTTAAGCATTACAAAAAGAAACCTAATCCAGCGGCCTTCTTTTATTTACTACTTAAGTATAATGTATTAAGTTCCAAGAGGTGTAATAACTTGGAACAATGGGAAAGGGATATTATTAATGCTAATTGTTTATAAATAAAAATACATATATTCACATATTATGGTTTTATTAAAAAATTCTTAGTATCATTATAATATACATACTTGTCCTCGGACACATTATTATTACTAGGAGTAACTACAAAATTAACATCATACACATTAGGAGTAGATAAGAGCACCACATGACTGTTAATAGGTTTAACACTAGACTTGGCATTAAGACCAGCGTTATCTATTCTTTGTTCTAAATCGTTTAAACGATTTTGTAAATTATGTACGTGAGCTTGTAGAACAGTAATTAAATCAGTATTAGAGATAACATTCTCTAATAAGTGACTTTTAACGAGTTTAGCAATATCATAAGGATTAGGTACTTTAATAGCTAGTGCTCTTACCCACATAATAAGATAATAAAATCTACTATCAATAGAATTACCATACAATACATAATCAAAAGTATATGCTAGATCTTGGCTATACATAGCGAGCCATTGTAACCAAGTACCCCAATCGAAACTAACATTAGGATCACCATAACAATTGTTGGGAGCGCGTCTCAACAAATGTACAGTATTACGAGTACCCTTAAGACAATCCCTAGTATTACCACCGGGAACATGGGGTCGCTTAGGAATAATATAAGTAATATTAAACTCCTCGGGATCGTCACGGTGTATCCGCATCACTGTTGAGCGAACTGTCGATGAGAGCGTCGGCCAACTGTCTCCGGATGCTGCTATCTGACTCAACACTTCTTGACCGGTGATGTTTGGTTCGGGATACTCGGGGATCCCAACGGGAACCAGATCGCCTCCTTCCATCTTTACGTAACTTACGGGAATCATCTGGGTCATGACTGCCGGATGGTCCCGCGGGGTGCGGCTCAAAACTTGGTCCGCCACTGTACGGTTCACGTAAGTTATCTCCTCCTCCGACTCCACCTGTTTGGGCACCGCCTTGTACTCTGGGTTCGTGGGTAGCGCTGATCCCGAAATTATGGTATCCATATCCAGTGAATCCTCTTGCTGTGTCGATGAAGAACTTGACATCGCTAGGCCACTCGTACATATCACCAGATACGCACATACTTTCGATATCGAACTCGACCACACAATGAGCATTGGTAAGTGTATATATAGAACTGTTAAGAAAATTAACCTGCTCCTTGCCGGGATTCAATGAGGGGGTAGCGATAAGACCTAAATGTACTTGAGGCTGATTGCGAAAACTACCGGTCTGACCGCGATGGGGGTTTATATAGGTATAACCTTCCACAGACTGAAAATAATTAGCGGAGACCTGATTGGCGTAATTAAAAGAGGGGGGAGTAGTAGTAGACGACAAATGAATATTATCAGTACTTTCAACGTTAGGAATGTTAATATTCAATAGAGTAGGCAAAGTATGTTTATAAATAATTTTCTTATTGGTTATATCCTCGGAGAAGCCATCACTTATATTATATTGAATAAGTATATTCTTTTTACCAGGTTTGACAAAACCATTAGATGGCTGAAATGAATAATTTATGATTGGCGAATCGAGTACTTTGTTTGCCAGACTGGTACTTAGCACCTTATCGATACGATAATTTTCGAACGTATCAATGCCACTATACTCGTTGGAATTTTTATTATACAAATAACATGAATACCAATTAAGATGACGGGGAATTTCATTGGCTGAAGGCGGAGGACCATACAAGGATTTATAATATTCATTCAATGATTTATTATTCAGGGATTGTACACGCATAGGCTCAGTGGGGTTAAGTTGGTAACTACGATTCTCTATATACAACTTATTATTTAAACCAATGACATGTTTTATAATAGGTATATATTCAGTAGTAGCGGTACCGGTCATTGTGGTGCCATGATCGAAAGCAGTACGTGTGCCCATTAGCGATATATCAACATCGACATTAACAATACGAGAACCCTGAGGTAATTGCTTATACTCCTGGGGTGATAAATAAAATGGAACCCAATCGACGGGATAATAAGCATATGGGGTGCACAAACGGGCCACACGAGCGCCATCCACAACGGTGTGTGCCAATCCATAGGTGTACTTGTACCATCTCTTGGAAAAATTAAAATATAATTTCTTCTGACGTATTAACGGTGGTAAAGTGACTATACCCGATCCCTGGCCCGAACTAACAGCTCCACCTCCTCCTGGTTGTCCCGCCATTGTTGCATCCATGGCATTATCTCCATCATTGCCTCCTGATTGCGACACACGCGAACCCGTAGCAGCATTCGGCAAATTATTCTGAATATCAGCCATGTCAGGGCTAGGCAAGTCAAAATCTTCAAAATCTCAAAAAGTTCTAAATGTAAGATTGTTGACAAGTTCTCTGGCAATGGTAAGCCGCAACATCTTTTGTCTCATGGGATTGTGCACTCGTGAATTATTTGAGTGCAAAATATACACATTTGTGATAGTTACATCTAGCAAGAAATAGAACAGTCTTTTCCACCATTTCTTGCTTCGACGAGCGACATCGTAAGCAGCTTTTTGCTGGTCGAATCTATTAACACCGCCCATTCGCTTAGAATATTCAAATTAGATTGACTGGCAAATAAATTCGTTTGAGTAGGTACGAGTATGTTATCAAACACCCTTGGTCAAAATTGCTTTGAAATATGCGAGAAGTCCTGCCCTATTAGAAAATTTTTTTCGAGGTTGCAAGTTATCATCAAAAGAAGAAATATCTGGATTATTGGCCCAACTGGTTTTCACCCAATCTATTTTAACAATACGAAAGAAGAATTACAATAAATAATTGCTGGAGTAGCGCTCAACACATATAATGCGTGTATGTGGAATGTGGACGAAATGGTTGCAAACAACACATATAATAATAAAGATATTTATTATTAAATCGACTAAAAAATATTACACAGGTTTTTTCTCTTTCTTTCAACTTGACACTCAATTTGCGGAAAACAAAAGATAGATTGACATCATCGAATTCAAATTACTTGTATAGAAAAACTCTATGCCTAATAAACCTAGCAGTCTTATTTGACAAACCAAAGAGGTTTTCTAACACTCCTCCTTAATTTGAATTCCCTTGTATCCATCTGTCTAGCAAACCACTTCACTCACATGCATCTACCTAGTGCACCACATCTATCACTCCCATCTGTTTTGTACACCATACAAACTTGCCTTTTGCCAACGGTTTTGTCAGTCCATCCGCAATCATATGTGAGGTATCCTGATAACTCAAATTGATGGTACTGCTCTCAACCGCCTGTCTTATGAAGTGATAGCGCACATCAATATGCTTTGTGCGCTGGTGATGGGCAGGGTTCTCAGCAATATGTATTGCTGATTGACTATCACTGCGTATAGTGATAGAGCTCTCTTCTTTCTGTGTTATTTCAGAAATAAATCTTCTCAGAAAGATAGCCTCCCTTGCAGCTTCAGATATTGATACGTATTCTGCCTCTGCTGTTGAGAGGGCAACAGTTTTCTGCTTCTTGCTCTCCCAGCTCACTGCTCCTCCTTGAGATAAGAACACATATCCCGTGTATGACTTTCTGTCATAAGTACTAGCATGACTTGCATCGGCATGACCTTGTATAAAAAGTTGTTGTGTGTCCCTGGAATACATAAGTCCATAACTCCTTGTACCCTTCAGGTATCTCAACACACGTTTTGCCATGCTCCAGTGCACCTCAGTGTAACAAGTGTTAAACTGGCTGAGATAGCTCACCCCATTTGCTATGTCCGGTCGTGTACACACAGCAAGGTACATCAACGATCCTATTAAATTCTGGTATGGTATCCTAGGATCAGGTTGATGCTCCGCATTAGGTCTCTCCAGTTTATGCCATTCACCAGGAACAGAGGGTGTTGCAGCTATTTTACAATCCTCCATTCCAAAGGTCTTGAGAATTTTCTCAACATATTTTTCTTGATCCACCTTGATTCCATCACTATTCTGTGTGATTCTCATTCCCAGAATGAGCTCTGCTTTACCAAGGTCTTTCATCTCAAACTTTGAAGAGAGTTCTTTCTTCAATCTTCTAAGTTCAGTGACATCGTTCCAAAAAATTAGCATGTCGTCTACGTATATGGCCAAGATAATAATCTTTCCATCTGTAATTCTTGTGTAGACACAAGGTTCGTTTTTGGACTGTGTAAAGTTCAGTTGCTTTAGAACTTGATCCAGTTTTTGGTTCCAGGCTCGAGCAGCTTGCTTAAGGCCGTAAAGAGACTTATTCATGAGACAGACATAGGTCTCTTTTCCGCGTTCTACAAATCCGTCTGGCTGTTTCATATAGACAGTCTCTGATATCTCTCCATTCAGAAACGCTGTCTTCACGTCCATTTGATCAACTTTAAGACCAGTTCGGGCAGCTAAAGCGAGTAACACTCGTAACGAACTGTGACGAACAACCGGTGAGAACGTCTCGTTATAGTCAATACCGCATCTTTGGCTAAAACCACGAGCGACCAACCGAGCTTTGTATCGTTTTCTATTTCCCGCCTCTTCTTTGATTTTAAATAACCATTTAGAATCAACGACGTTACACTTAGCTGGTGGTTTTACCAATGTCCAGGTATTGTTTTTCTTTAATGCATCCAGCTCCTCCTGAATTGCATTTTTCCATTTCACTCTATCATCCCTCGACAAAGCTTCGTTAACAGTTTTAGGATCCTGCTCTGATTCTGTTGTTTGATATAGAACATAGTCCTGAAAATTCTTTGGTTTACGGTTGCGTGATGGATACCTTCTCTCACTTTCTTGATCATCGTCTTCCTCTGCAGACATGTAGTCATCAGTCTCATGATTATTATCCACTGGCACCTCCAAACTATCATTTTCATTTTCTCCGTCAGTATCCAACCAAGGTTGTTGAGCTTGTATAGGGATATCAAGTGTTGCTTGATACCCACACAAGGATGCTGAACTTCTTCGTTTTGAAGAATATTATTCTGAATATCTTCAGAATCTTGAATATGCTCCTCCAAGGGCATAATATCCTCAGATTGTCTTGAAACGGGTACCACCATGGTTTCATTTGAAGGTTTCGCCAAATTCGCGTTTAACTTTTGATTTTCAAAAAATACCACATCTCTGGCTTTAAAACATTCTCCTGTTGTAGGATCTACAAGCCGATAAGCCTTAGAATTGTCGCAGTATCCAGTGTGCAGCAATTCTTTACTCTTGGCGTCCCATTTCGTTCTTTTCTGATCTGGTACGTGCATAAACGCTTTACATCCAAAGGTTTTAATCATGCTTAGATCACTTTTTATGCCAGTCCAGGCTTCTTCTGGTGTCATGTTTTTGACAGCTACCGTTGGTGATCGATTTTTCAAGAAGACTGCATGTTGGACAGCCTCTGCCCAGAACTTCTTTTGAAGTCCCGCTTCTTGAAGCATGCATCTCGCCTTTTCGCAAATTGTTCGATTTGCACGTTCTGCAACTCCATTCTGTTCGGGTGTATACTCTACCGAAAGTTGGTGTTTAATTCCTTTTTGTTTCAAATATTCATCCATAGCGTTGTTGACGAACTCCCTACCATTATCCGTTCGAATGGCTTTTATTTGTTTCCCTGTTTGGGTTTCCGCTAACGCCCTAAACTCTTTAAATTTTCCTAAAACTTCACTCTTCTGTTTTAGAAAATATATAAAAGTTTTCCGCGTAAAATCGTCAATAAACGTCAAAAAATATTTCAAACCTCCAAAAGAATCTTCACTCATAGGACCGCATACGTCTGAGTGAATCAAGCCTAAAGGTTCTTTAGCTCTCGTACCACCTTTTTTCGTAAAAGGTTGTTTGGTTTGTTTTCCCATCAAACAAGCTACGCAGTTGAGTTTCGCAGAAGAGTTAGGAAAACTTACCCCAGTCGCAAGTTTATCTCTAAGGAGGAGGAGGTTGCGCATACCCAGATGTCCCATCCGCTGATGCCACAGAATCATCTCCTGACTGACAGTTGTGTTGAGAGCAGTATCCTGTAAACACTTTTTAAGTTTATATACGCCTCTCTCTTTTATTCCTTTCACAACAGCCTTACCTTTCACCTCACATTCTCCTTTCTTATAAACCTCGAATCCATTCTCTGTAAATACTGCAATGTGACCTTTCTTCACTACAGCACTCACACTCATTAAGTTCGCTTGTAATCCCGGAACATACATAACATCACTTACAGTCAACCCTAATGATTTACACTCTACCGTACCTTTTCCCTCACCATACACCTTTTTTCCATCAGCACATGTTACAGTCACTCGAGCATCCACACTAAACTTCTGGAAGTCATTAAACCAATCTCTTTGCTTTGTCATATGCGTAGAGGCGCCTGAGTCGAAGACCCATTCTTCGTCATATGCATCTCCCGCAGTACTAAGAGCATATGTATGTAAAGCTTCCTTTTTGTTTCTGGGATTCTTTGGACATGTATTGGCTTTGTGAGGTCCGTCACATATAAAGCATCTGATTGTTCTTCCGTTCTTAGTCTTCGATTTCGTAGACTGCTTCTTGGTTAATAACGCAGACACTTTCTCACTAGAGTTCGATGTATAGGTGTCCTCCATTTGGAAAAGTTTTGTTTTTACGTAGTCGGTAGTCAGTGCTATATTACTGTTTTCTACAGCTAATCTCATAGGTTGGAATTCTTTAGTAAGTCCTTGGAGAATCAATGCAGCCAACAGTTCATCGTCGATCTCCTTTCCAAGGTCAGTTAATTCTTGAGTAACCGCCATCATAGTTGTTACATATTCTCGAACTGTTCCGAATTGTTCCAATTTCAAATTGACAAGTCTTGACAGCAGCCTGCATCTATTGTTTAATCCTTTATCTTCAAAAGCTGTTTTTAAAGATTCCCATGCATCCTTTGCTGTCTTAGTATGCCTTACATGCACCAAGCAATGCGGTTTTATCATCAAGCAAATCTTTGCTCTTGCCTTCTGATCTTTTCTTGTTCCGACTGCATCTGATGTTGGAGGGGTGACACTCGTGTACTCCCACAGGTCATCATGTATAAGGCACAGCTCCATAAGGAACTTCCAACTTGCATAATTTGAATTTCCATCAAGCTTCTCGAAAGTAGGTAAATTCAAAGTCGAACCATTATGTGTGCTACTATTACCACCACCGTCCATGGTTGCAGCGGGCCATAACCTGCTGGAGTAGCGCTCAACACATATAATGCGTGTATGTGGAATGTGGACGAAATGGTTGCAAACAACACATATAATAATAAAGATATTTATTATTAAATCGACTAAAAAATATAACACAGGTTTTTTCTCTTTCTTTCAACTTGACACTCAATTTGCGGAAAACAAAAGATAGATTGACATCATCGAATTCAAATTACTTGTATAGAAAAACTCTATGCCTAATAAACCTAGCAGTCTTATTTGACAAACCAAAGAGGTTTTCTAACAATAATTAACATTAACAAAGAAAACTCGTGAGTTGGGAGATTGTGAGCTGGCCGTTCTATGACTTCTGTGATTTGCTGCTGTGCTCTTTGGTGTACTCTTTTGGTTTGGTTTAACCACAGATCAACAGGAACCTGAGAACTACATCTGTCAATCTATCAATGACAGATTCAGTTGTCAGTCTGTGCTATTATATTATTATGTATATTAAAATTGGATGGATGGCAAATGCTGCACGGTCAGACTGCAGGTTCATTGGACCGATATTAAAAAGAGCAACTAGTATTTGTAGTCTGTGACATTCTGTGTTCTGTGAAATGACTTTTCAACTGATATTCTGTTTTGTAAAATTATTAACCATTAGAAATAAAAGTTTGCTTTTTAGTTTTCAACAAAATGTATTTATTAATTAAGGTCGGACCGCATTTGTGCGGCGCTGCGCGTCACTGCACGGCGCGTCGCTTCACAGCACCTATTGCACTATAACTGCAGGAAAGCGGTAGCTCGCGTCATTTCTTTGTCTATTCGCGTGAGAGCAACTAAAGATGGATGACCACGACAGTGATGAGGATTTAATAATTATTTCTTTGTTATGCGCAGAAGAAGAACGTATTATGAAACGGAACGAAAACAAGAGGAAATGGATTGCTGACATACCAAGGTCACGTTACAAAGAAGGAGAATACCACTATTTATTTCCTCGCCTGCTTAATGACTCTGCACGATTTCACACTTACTTCAGAATGTCGAAGACGAAATTTTATGAATATTGCACTGGCTGGGCCCCCTTATAACATATAAGGATACTTGTTTTAGAAAGTCAATTGGTGCAGAAGAAAGACTCATGGTTACAATGACTCATGGTAAGTATTTATTTTTAATTGGGACATAGATAAAGCCAATGACAAATCTTCTACCACCAAACCATCTGGAGTTATATAGTATTGCCGTTTAGGAATATTAAGAATACTTTGCGATGTTTCAGTGTTGCATGTCCTTGATGAAGTAGAAGGTGTTTCTATCGCAGTGCTTTGGGTTGCGTAATCATCTGGCATTTGGGGAGGAAGTGGGCTTAGCTGGTAACCCACCTCAGATTCGGAACTCAAATATTTAGTTCTAGGTCTAGATGGAGGTGATTGAGTATCTAAGCATTGGTTTTCTAGCCTAGAAACATTTTGTAGGGGCTGATGGTGTTGTATATCAAATTCAGCCTGCGAAACGGCTAAATATATTTGGTTTTTTACTTTTAACTGCACATCAGGCGGAAAAGTTACTACTGTATCAGCCATCGCATTAAAAAACGAATGAATGGGACTATTTGTATGAGCCCTTGCATTCCTATGTTCTCGGTTCGCTAAATATTTTTCAAGAACATCAGCAACTTTAGACTTCTGTTGTACATCCTTCCCGACTTTTCTTTTTCTTATCTCGTCAAACATCGCTGATGCTGGTTTGGAACTTGTATTTTCCTCGGGAATAGGCGAGTTTGAATCATCTTCGGTCACAAATTTCTCCATACCGCCTTTCGTGGGCCTTACTTAAAAGTAGGGTCTTAGAAATGCCATTTGTTTTTCGTAACGCCATCGTTTTGACACTGTTGCGCCATCTCCACTTTTGGTTTTTAGTCTTTTGAGGCTTCTATTGTATCCGTCTCGCAAGGATTTTCATCTTTCTTTACAAATTTTAGCTGAAAATAACAAAAAAATATCACTAAGCAAATTCATTTAATTTCAGATTTTTAGCAACTGGGGATTCTTTTAAATCAATTGGTGAAAGTTTTCGTCTTGGCTACACCACTGTTCAAGAAATCGTCCATACAACTTGTGCAGTTATTTGGGAGGTGTTATCAAAATTAGTTATGCCTGAGCCAAATGAAGAAATGTGGAAAAAAATTGGTGAAAATTTTCGAAACAAGTGGAACTTTCCGAATTGCCTAGGAGCATTGGATGGAAAGCATATAAAAATACAAGCTCCTGATAAAAATGGATCACTATATTATAATTATAAAAAGTTTTTTTCGATCGTACTGATGGCTTTAGTGGACGCAGATTACAAATTTATAATAGTATGTGTGGGTGAACTTGGGAAAAACAGTGATGGTGGTATATTTTCCCGTTCAGAATTAGGCAAAAGGCTAGAATGTAACAACCTGAATGTACCTTCACCAAAACCATTATCAGTGACGACGATAGATAATCCAGTCCCCTATGTCATAGTGGGTGACGAAGCCTTCCCATTAAAACCGTACCTCATGAGACCCTACCCTGGTACTCAATTGGATGATGAATCAAAAAAGATTTTTAACTATCGCCATAGCCGCGCACGTCGTGTTTCAGAAAATGCATTCGGTATATTATGCCAAAAATTCAGAATTTATTATCGCACAATATCCCTTTGTCCAAAAAATGTAGATAACATAGTTCTCGCAACTTGCTGTCTTCATAATCTAAGACACGATTCAGTTAGTTTTATCAATGAACGACAGCCTATCCAAGAAGATATAGCATCAGAGTTTGGGAAAATTTGCCGCGGGTAGGTGGTAATTTTACATACAATGCCTTTGAGGTTCGCGAAAAATTTAAAGATTATTTTACTTCTAATGAAGGATCGGTGCCATGGCAAAGAGATAGAATCAGAAGGGGATGTCGGCGAGAAGAAGAATCAACATAATTAATAGATTACATACTTATTACCCCGGCGCTACATCTGTGTCGCAGTGTGTGGCTTAGCGGACGTCTCCGCTTTTCTATTGTTTTTTCTAAATAAGTTCAATGTACAATAAATATACTATTTCATTAGATAGATAGATGTATAGATATGGAATATATAAGACCGTTAAAATATCAAAACATTGTTTTACTTACCAGATATACCCATTTCTATTGCAATTTCTGCCCATACATTTTCTTTCCTTGTCTGATTCATGTAGTGCTCATGTTGGAGATCGTACAGCTCTAGGTAAGAACTATGTTGATTAATTTTTCTTCATCGAGCTCCATTTTATAAAAATACGAACACTGTGCACGTACTTCCTCACCGAGCGCAGTGCGCAGACTGACGTGCCGCGCCGCTTGCTATACGCACTGAGTGTCGCTGCACAGCGCGGCACGGCGCTGCGCGTCAAAATATTCTCCCGGAGGCAACTGTGCTGCGACGCGCAGCGACGCTCAATGCAGCGCCGCTCTAATGCAACATACACTATACAAAATGAATGAAAGAATATTTTGACTCGTGGTGCCGCGCTGTGCAGTGACGCGCAGCGCCGCACTAATGCGGTCCGACCTTTAGTTTCACAAAGTAGGGGACCTCAACGATTGGTAGCAGAGCCTAGTTGAGTGGATCTAGAGGATGGCGTCACCCAATAGAAGTTACCGCATCGAGTTGTTAAACCGAAGCAACTATGATACCTGGAGTATTCAGGTACAGATCGTACTAATAAAAGGCGGCTTGTGGAACTGTGTCACAGGAGAAAAGGGAAAAGACGAAGACTACATCTATCAAGAAAAACAATTGCTTGCGCGATCGGAACTGTAGCTCCTCATAACACCGTCTGAACTAAGGCTGAGCGCAGACTTGAGTCACGATAGTTTAAAGACAGACTATTGCTTTACAAAATTTATGAAGATGCGCAAACTTCAAATAAAACGTCTCATAGACAAAATTGTCTACCTAAAAGAACTGCACGGCGACAAGTCTGACTAACGATTGTCGGCTTCCCTTTTGTATGTATGCGGGCGCGCACATCAAAGACAAAACAGTCTAGTGACGTACCCCCCTCTCTTTTAGTCCCGTCCGAGCGTTCAGAGAGTAAACACGTCGCATCATGTTTACAGATGAAGAACTCGTAGAAAAATTAATTGACGAGGTTGAAAAGAGGCCTGTACTTTTTAATAAAATGTGTAAGGAATATTCTGATGTCAATTTAAAAAAAAGCAAATGGGATGAGGTTACAATGGAACTAGTCGGTGCTGTGAGGTGGGGAGAAATGACGGCTGAAGAAAAGACAAATTCCATTACCTACTCGTAATTGCCTTTATTAATTATATTATTATGTACGCATATATTTACTATATTTTATCATATTGCCACGGCAATGAACCTTGGGTGCTCACAAAATAACTACACAAATACTGTCTAATATCATTTCCAGATGACATAGCAGAGTTATTACTGTTATAATCAGTCAGTGGACAATCGTAAACGGTATCTTTAAACTCTATTCCGTCATGATCACGAACGTAATTATGAAGAATACAACAAGCTTTGATTATGCTGTCACAAAATTCCCTGTTAACGTCTAAAGGTCTGTGTAAAATACGCCATTTATTAGCTAAGATGCCGAAAGTACATTCGACGTATCGGCGAGCTCTTGTGAGGCGGTAATTAAATACTTTCTTAACTATGTTCAAATCTCTTTTAGCGTAAGGCCGCGATATGTTTTTGGATAGTCCAAATGCTTCATCACCGATTACATAATATGGCAGAACCCGACCACTTTCATCGCCTGGCAGCGTATTTCCTGATGGAATGTTCAAAGTCCCCTGTTCTAACCGTTTTCCGATATTAGAATTCTTAAAAATCGTTGAATCTGATGAGGATCCATATGAACCGATGTCTACAAATACGAATTTGTAATCAGCATCTACCCATGCCATCAATACCACCAAAAAGTATTTTTTATAATTAAAGTCTTCCGAGCCTGCATTATTGGGTTTTTCTATCCTGATATGCTTTCCGTCTATGGCCCCAATAACATTAGGAAAACCAGCTCTAATATTGAACTGTTTCGCTATTTTTATCCAATCCTCATTGGTTTTTTCAGCCATGTACAAAGGCTGTAAAACACACCATAGCTTGTCGCATGTCACCTTTATTATACTTCTTAATGTTGACGGTGCAATGAGATATTCAAGTGAGATGTCATAAAAACTTTGTTGTGCTGCTAAATATCTGAAACAAACAATTTTATTTTATCATTTCAGGTAAGGAAACACAAAAGCGCTGGCTAAATCTACGGAATTGTTTTTCTAGAGAATTAAGATTACAACGAGAAACCAAGTCGGGGCAGAGCGAGCGCTAAGAAAAGACGAACCTATTTATACTTTGAACGGCTGATGTTTCTATTGCCTACCAAAGATCCAAGGGAAACTGCAAGTAACATAAGTAATGATAGCGAAGATGGTGAAGGGACTGATTCTTCAAATACTGAGCGAGTGCGCCCTCCACGTCCTTCACCTAAAAGTAAAGGCAAGTAAAGAACTGCAAAACAGCGAGTGAAATGTGGGACACACTTAAAAATGCATATGAAAGTAAGGGGCCCGCACGCAAAGCTACATACTGAAACAGTTAATTCTGAAAATAATGAATGAATTCATGCAATATCTAATCTATTGAATAACTGGAAAAGTTAAAATAGAAGAAGAAAATTTAACGTTAAACAATACATTGTATATTCCTGGACTGTCACAGAATCTTTTGTCAGTCCCTCGTGTTACTGAGTATGGATACACAGTTTTATTTACTAAAAACAAAGCACATGTCAAAGAGAAATAAAACAATATCCTTTTAGAAAAGGAAAAGAATGGTCTTTATTACTTGAAATTGGACGAACAAGTAAACTGCATTCAAGAAGAGGAAAACGATATGATGAAATGGCACGAGAAGTTGGCACACTTAAACGCATGACATGAAGACATGAAAAGCATGCTAACAAACAATTTAGCTAAAGCATTGAAATTCAACACACATGATAGATACCTTGAAAAGTTGTGAGACATGTTTAAAAGGAAAGATGCTTTCAGGAATTAAAGCAAATGATTTAGTCCAGCAGACTCTCCATACTTCATAACATTAATAGACCAATATAGCAAATATTGTTTCATATACTTCATGAAGAACAAGTCTGAAGCTTTTGATAAATTCCTTGAATTCAAAGAAGAGATGGAAAACATCACGAAGGTGAATGAAAAGTTCAATACATAAAACAAGTGTTTACTTCTTCTAGATATATTTAGCAAATTAATTTTGAAGTTTCCTTTAAAAATGTATTTTTAGTACTACGATTCACGTCATTAACATTCGGTTCAGTAATTATTTTAGAATTCTCATCTAATAATTTGATGCGTAGTACATACTCAAATAAGTATCTAACATTTCTCTAAATTTGTAGTTAACCCATTAGATGTCAAAAGTTCTGTTACCGTTTCTAACAAACGTTTTCTTCAACGGACTCTGTGGCTATTAACAAATCGTCCACGTAGCGTACTACCTTATCAAATCGTAATTTCCCTAAAACTGTATTCTGTATGCCTTATGCCTTAACTGTATGCCTTGGGAACACCGACGGCGCATTACATAACCCAAAGGGTATTCTCATGAACTCGTAATGTCCGGCAGGTGTTATAAAGGCAGTCTTATTTATAGAGTCTTCATGTACGTTAACATGATAGTACTCACTTTTAAATCGAGGGAGGTGAAGCAATCACAACCCTGTAACTTGTCAATTAGTTCTTCCAGAATGGGCATTGGATATCTTTCTTTTACGGTGACTTTATTTAGAGCTCTATAATCAATGCACAGGCGTTTTTCTCCATTAGATTTATCTACAAGCAAGACAGGGCTTGCATAAGGAGAGCTACTTTCTCTTATTATATTATTCTTTGAAAGATAATCTACAAGTTCGTGAGTCATGCGTGAGCAGTCCCACGGAAAGTTCCTCTTAAATGACAATGATATCTTACTCGATCATCAAATAAAGTCTGGTTAAATTGGCTCTGGTTAATTTGGCAAAATTCAGCGTTTGCAAACTCTTATTTTTCCTCTGGTGTTAATGGTGACATGGGAAGGGGATTTTTATAAATATTTCATGTTTTAGGCACATCTTTTTTAAGACTCAAGAAAAACTTCAACGCAGTCTTGACCTCGTTACGATACAAATCTATTCAGTAAACTATTAAATGAACAGACGACATAATAAGCAAACGCGGCTGGAATATGTTCTTGTAACTTATTTGTGCAATTTGAACTTGGGTCGCCCTGCTTTGGTTGTAATAATGATTCAAAGTCCGCGTATATGACGAAATTAATTTATTATTAAGCTTATGTTCATTATCAAAGAATATCACACAATCGTCACAAAAACACACCTTACCATGATGTTTTGTTAACTGTAGTCTCAATAAGCGATTCAAATTTTTATCAAACAGTAATGAGTTTTATTTCCCTTTTCCATAAACAACAGATTCATATGATGTTTTTTTCTATGTTCTGTTCGATATAGTGGGCCGACAATGTTTATGTTTTTTCAAGACTGGTCGCGCCAAATATGCTGATAACGAAAGGGATCCCAGATCTCGATTAAAGTGGACTGTATTATTTATTTACTTATTTTAAATTAAACCTGGTGCTTGTAAAAGAAACGGGCAGGAGCTGGATAAGAAAGGAAGCAGCACTCACATCCCGATCGCGCTCCTGGATCCTGGACTCCGTCTGCATGGCGGCCGGCATAGAATGCCAAGCCCACCAGTTCCCACTATGTTTGTTACCACACACACAGTAGTTTTAGCGTAATTATGCATAAGACACGACCATTCAAGGGAGGTCGCTCTCACTGAGTGTAACACAATATTAGTGTAAGAAATTATGTAGTTTTTAATGCTCAATACATATTTGAGTGCGCGTCCATTAACGAACGTTTTGCAACTGTATTTACTTTTATGTATAATACTTCTTAAGTGAGCTGAGAACGTCGAACTTTTGACTGACAAATCGCATACTGTGCAAAATATCTTTCCAGCTGACATGATTAATGATTACCTAACTATTATAATATGTTTATGCTATAAATGTGCATGTGTGGGTGTATGTGTTGTTATTGCGGTGTGCTTAGGTTACTAATATATTCTAATATTTAATGTAATTAGTTACATAAACTAGGTACCTACATGATAAGTTATAATTATTTATTATATAAAAATTATTTGACACCTAAATAAAAACTTTTTTTCCGGGAAGAAAGTTGCCTCTTCGCGGAACTTTGTTTTACTTAGTCTAACTAACTCTCGCGCCGGGTCCAACTCCTTGACATCGGAGTTAGATTGGTATTTTAACGACAATATCGCCTTCTTCCAGCGCTGCGAGGTGTCAACGTTCTGAATGTCTGCAACGTTGTAGAGCCGTAGCTCTAAGAATAGTTCGCCAGGTAGACTTGCTGCTCGGCGCACCTGCCCGCCGGCGACGCGTCGGGTGAGCACCGACTGCAGATTGCTCGACAGCTGCCCAGTCCTCGTCGCTGGCGAAATCTATATTCCACCCGCCCGCGTTGTTGGTGGTGGTAGTCTGTTGGTAGTTTGTTTGGCTATATAAATTTTAAGACTACATTAGCTTCATGGAAAATAAAATCTACGGCTATTTATTGTGAGGTAATATTATGCAGTTGTGTAAAATGTTACTGTTAATTCATTAAGAAAATAGAGTTTAGGGGTAATAATAAATTTACTATGGATTACCTGCTCCTTTTCTTATTCTTTTCACTTTCCTTTTTCATAGGAAGAGGCAGCACGTCCGTTAGTGGTGGAGGACGTGGAGCTGCCTTCGACGACCTGAACAATAGATAGATACGTATTAGGTCAATATCTATTCAGTTAATCAATCGCTTACAACATAAACATTATACTTAGAATTTACGCTGCCTTTGTGGCTTCGTTTTTGCTGGGTACACGTCTACCAGTGGAGGGATGAGGTGTTGTAATTAAGACAACCGTCGTGTGCTTCACGCTCCTCGTCTTCGGTGTTCTAACCCTAAAAATTCTGTAGTGTAATTAACTTTAGACCTGAAAAAAAATATGATTCTAGTATAAAAACACACCGGACAAACAAGTCACTCCTTTCTGGTGGGTTATAGAGATATAAATGGTTGAATTTTGGATTTCTGTGGCAGCTTGTCCTCAAGTTCTCTGCGCTTCTTCGCCTCGTATGAGTACTCAGAGATTCTGACAATAGATAGCACTATAAAACTACACTCGATTCAGTGCAAGTGACCTAGAAGCCTACGGAACTAAAAGCTGGACACTTCGGAATTTCACTAATAGGGCCGCTGTATTCCTTTGTTTCCCGTGATTTTAAACCACTACATACATACATTTTCTTGTCGCGATTTTCGAAGCCTCTTTGGTTTCAGAACATTTGAATTAAACGAATCCGGTTCATGATTTTTTCGAGAGAAGAGTTTGATTCTTCTTTTTCTACACCTTTCTTTTCATTGTAAGGCTCTACGGAGTTGAGATGACATTTTTTCACAGGATATCACTAAAAGCAATGCGTAACCTTCAAGAGTCAATTACTCACTGAGATCCAAAACAAAAACAAGCCACGTGCCGAACGTCACGTGCCACGCCGTTCATCGGGAATCAACGAATATTGCAGAAGGTATAACGAATCATGTCGGTCATTATAACCGGACATAATTATATGAAAACCAAAGTTCGTTGTGTAATTACATCATAATAGGCGGTTGGTCAATATAGGCGGAGTCATAATAAACGACTTCTACTGTATTTACATACGTGTATCGTACTTATTACGTGCAATTTTTTTTTTATTTTATATGCTATGTTTCTGTATTAAAATAAGTAAGTATTTACCTAACAAAGGTTTTTTTTTTCACTAAAGGCCTTGTATGACGTCCGCTTAATATGACGTGTTTGTCACAAACGGATTCCACTGTATTAACTCTGAAACCTAGCTCGTCCCTCAGCAACCCAAACATGTTGGTGTAGGTCTCTTGCAACTTATTTGGCAAGAGCATACACAACAGGTACCACATTGGTTGATTTATTCTAATATCTACGTGAATTGTGAAGATTTGATAAAATGGGCTTGGTTTTTTATTTATTTATTTTTTATGATAGTGAGTGAGCGAGCTGATCAGGTACCTGATGGGAAGCATCATGATTGCCCATATCAGACACAGTGCCACCCAGTGTTTTAAAATTCAAAATTCTGCGCGGCATTGCACTGCGCCTGTCACCCTGAAATATGAGTTGTTCAATCTCATCATGCACAGTAATTTCGTTGGTAACATTGCCCTTCATGGTGTACGTTTTAAAGTGCCGTCTCCATAAAATGTTCTACTTTTGTTTTCATCAGTCAAAAATGTTCTACTAGTTCATGGTTCATGGCGAAGATGAGTACATCTTCTCATCTTAGCCATCTTCAATAATTAGAAAGTCATCTGATAGTAACTTTGGAATTTTCACGTACAGCCGATTAAATTCTTTATTACTTTGTTCCAAAACTTTGTGTTATTCTATACGGTGCACTTAATTTTTCTTCAAATAATGGCATTATCACAATTGATCTTTGAAATTCGGACATACAATTTTCGAAAATCTTGATTGGCGTTCATATTAGTAAATATTGCCTTTTTGCAAGTATCAATAAATAATTTATGTTTATTTTTTTTGTTTTTTTATATAATATATTTGCATAAAAACATGGATACTATATAGGTCTCATAATATTACAATTTTGTTCCTCACGCTTTTTGCCCATAGGGCGTGCAAATGTAACTAATCTAAGGTAACTAATCAAATGACATTTTGGTTGTTATGTGACCGACATGCATGCGGACTTTCCCTTAAGAGCCCTATCACAAAATTTCATGCGCTCATAGGCGGTGCTCAACGCATTAGTAGTTGTAATTTCGTTTTTTTACGTAATAATAATAAATAATAATAATAAGTTTAACGCTTTTGAATGGGTTTTTTTTTCTAGGTATTCCATACATATATCAAAATTTTGAGACCGTTATGTACTAGATCACTATATGAGATTTAATATTATTTATTTTTTTATTAAATTAACTTTGTACTATTGTTCAAACTAAGAGCTCAAAAAAATACCATCGTACACTTTATGAAAAACTAGCATCGGATTTTTGAATTTTTATAAATAGTCAAGCCAAAATTAAGAAAAGCGCTATAATCAATACTTATAAGTGTGAGCTTACCCCACGTCACACATCTACACATACATACATTCACGCCTTTTTCCCGAAGGGGTAGGTAGAGGTGTACCCAGGACTGTCCCATAGTAGATACACCCACATTTCGCCAGCACACACATCTATATTTATTTTATTTACGTTATATAATATATATTACGTTATATATTATATATCACATAAATATTTAACGCTCTATAACTCAAGAACGGATTTTTTTAATTTTATTTACGGGTAATTAAAACAAAATAAAAATATACGTGTATCAGAGTTATTCATTTATACAATTATTTTCAAAAAAATAATAATTGTGTTGCTCCCAGGCAACACTCCCTAGTGTTGCCTGGGAGCAACACTGAGACATAAGTTATGAGAAGAGAAAGTTATGAGAGGTGGAAGTTCCTGAAGCAATTCTTGGTTTTGGTATAGCATAGAGCAACCTCGCATTTTTCGCAGGTATTGTGAGAAAATCCAGTACACTTTGGGAACTTGCACCGAATTTCTTTATCAGACCATTGGGGCCAGTGCCCAATCTGGTCTTGCCGTACTGCCATAGGAGGTGCATGCTGTGCAGGTCTTTTATTGTTTTTTGCTTGTATCTCGTTCTCCAGCGAACGGCGACTAGACATACTAGGCTTTATACCCAATTTACAAAGAGTAACTGCTTAACATCTAGACGAAAATCTGCTGAAGATCAACGACATGGGAGGCCTTTGTCTTTACAGACTCTTTTATAAAGCAACCATGCGTTTGCCATTGTGAGATCCAAGTAATTCTGTTGGAGAGGATTTAGCACCTTTTTAGGATATTATAAACGATTACTACATTATCTATGGTATTGTGTCAGTGGACGTAAAAAGAAGCAAGAAAATGTAAGCTAAGCAAAATCATCCGTTCCCGGAATTATATATCTGTTTTAACCTAAAGTACCAAGTTTTATTCGCCTCCCCGCCCGTACATTTGGTCCTTCGAGAGCCGGGTCGACCTCGCACCAGGGCAAGGTCAGGATCGGCAGCAAACCGAGAAAGAGGTCTCGTCAAGCGCAGAAAGCAAGGTTTCGAAGCTTGTTGCGGGGAGTGCTTGGTATTTGGTACTTGGAAGAGTCAGCAGCGGCGGAGCGCAAAGGCTTCTCAACTGCTCACGCACTGAGAACGAGGTTTCGGTGGCGTAGGAGGGAGTTCCGGGAAGGAGTACATCGGCAGTCTGCATCATGGAGGTCTGCGACAGCACAGCGTGGGCTGTGCTCGTCAAGTCTACGGGATTTGTGTATAGTGTAGTGCGTGTGTTCGCAATCCGTGAGTTTTCTACATTCAGTTTCGCGAGTGGTGTATTCTGAATTATTTGACTGTGGTATTAGGAACTCTAAGATTAAGGACATTAAGTGCTGTGATTGTGATCATTCATACTTATTTTGGTTTCATACGGCTTTTTACATATTACTATTTTGGGAACTTTGTATTTTGTATCGATTTATTTCCATACGGGGTTTTGTTCTATTGACAACGTCAGTAAGCTTTTGTTTTTTCGTGGTTGATATTTTGTTTCGAATATTGATTTTATTTTGTTCTTTATTTTGAGTTACTAGACCATGGAGGCTAACTTCAATCAACAGAAGGACTTCTTTGGGCGAATATACCGCGCTCAATACAACTTTCGAGAGTTAGCGGCAGATCGAAAGTCAGAACAATGTTGTCAGGTCAGATTAGATTTACTAGAAGAACTATGGTCAGGGTTCAATCAGGTTCACCAGACTATCATCGAATCTGTTTTTTGGGATCGTCTGCAAGACATGTGGTACATCAAGGAGGATGTGTACAATGAGACAGAGCGGTTGTACATAGAGTTCAAGTGTGAGTTAGTAGAGTTGTTGCATTCTTTTGACATTAGTAGATCACCTCATTCATCATCTCCATCCACTACCAACTCGAGTAGTACGCGCACGCGTAGTAATGTCACCTTACCAAAGATCACGATACCTAACTACTCAGGTAGTTATTCAGAATGGTTCACATTTAGGGATCTCTTCAGGTCGTTGATTCATGACAACGATGAGCTTGATGATGTACAGAAGCTTCATTACCTCAAGGCACATTTGTCAGGGGAAGCGGAGCAATTGATACGGCATGTTCCAATAACCGGCACCAATTACAAACACTGTTGGGATTTTCTAGAGAAGCGGTACAACAATAAGCGGTATCTAGCCAATTGCATCCTGACACGATTGCTCTCGCAAAATCACTGTAATGTAGAGTCGCCGAATGCGCTGAGAGAGTTACTGAACACCACATCAGATTGTCTTCATGCTCTTCATAATCTTGGGATAGACATTGGGACCTGGGATGTCATTATCATTCATATCATTGGGGGTAAGTTAGACATAGAATCACGCAAGGAGTGGGAGATGACAGTGTCACGGGGTAGTCTCAGTGAGTTGCCAAACCTAACACAATTCATGACGTTTTTGGAGAGAAGGTACCGGGCACTGGAGTCAATAGAATCAGCAGACACACATCACGAGTCTGTTGAAGTGCAGGCACATCACTCACACGTCACACAGGTGTTTCATGCAGTAAGGGAGTTCTGTCCTTTCTGTTCAGGCAACCACTCATTAGGGTCTTGCAGGGGATTTATTAAGATAGGTCTTGACAAAAGGAGGAAGTACATAGCCAGAAAAAAGCTATGTTACAACTGCTTACGCAGTAGGCACTGGGCAAGGGTGTGTCCACTCAAAGCATGTTGTGGACATTGTGGTAAAAAACACCACTCTATTCTCCATCCGACAAACAAAGACGTCAAAAAACACGCTGGAGCTAACCAAATTGGACGCTCTGTTGTCGCAAATCCAGCGTTGTTTCGCTTGGGTCATCAGCCGGAACAGAAAGAGGTGGTAGTGGCGACTGCAATAGTGAAGGTGGAACCTGATCCCTCTTCGTCAGACTTCCAGATGCCAACAAGCACTTTGTTTGCTGCTCCTGAGTGTAGCACACCTAACACGGACTCGTTAGGATGTGAGGGTTGTAAGCATCATGCACTTCAGGAATGCATTCAAAGGGGTTCGCGGAGAACCATGGGGAGCTATCCAGCTCAAAAGGCATCTTTGGAAAAAGTTAGTTTTAGTTATTGTGAAAGGTCACCAATGGAAGTCTCGGAGGCAGTAGGATTGTATAGGCCAGCTAAGAGAAAAAAGGGTTTTTTTTTTTTTTTTTTTTTTTTTTATTTGTACATCAAAACATCTCCAAACAAGAGCGTTTGGACCTTTTTTTACATAATTAATTGCATTCAGTCAACATAGGACATGGGATGTCAGCAAGTGAAGTCCTAGGATAGGCTAATAAGAATTAGGTTTTCTCGTATAGGTTTCAGTACACTGTTATACGAAGTTTAGTTTAGTTTGGTTATAAGAAGGAACAATCTAGGAAATATTTATTGTTGGGTTATTGTTTTGTTCTTACTCTAAGTCAAGGAACAGGAACTAGGAACTAGTTCTTGGTTTCCACTGAAGTTACAGGAAACAGGATTGTAAGGAGTTTATTATTTTTATGTTTCATCTTGTTTTCGGTTTGGTTCTTGGTTATTAGGTTTTTGGTTTTAGGTCAGCAATTTCAAGGATACAAGAGGTAATTTGGATAACATCTGCATAGGAATAGGTATTTACTTGTTATCAGCTACATCTTGGTTTAGATGATGGCTTACCTTGCTGTACGGTCTTACCATCTGCTTATAGGTCTAGACTCAGATCACTGGCATATTAAAAAGGTTGCTAGTGATGCTGTAGCTATTACAGCAAGGCAGTGTTTGTTTTTGTATACCTATGTACCTATTTTGTATTTTCTTGTATTCTGTAAATTGTTTTTGTATTGGTATTTGTTGTAAATCTTTCTTGGGGTTATATTAGTAATTTGTTTTGGTTTTAAGTTCAGTTTGTTAGCATAATGGTATTTCATGTGTAAGTTCACCACTAAGGACAAAAGGCCAACCACCGTTCCAATTGCAACCGTTGCTATTGATGGGTTCTCTCACGGTGGGCGGACAGATAGTTGAGATATAGATAACATCCTTTTGTGAAGGACAAATAAATCATTTTGTCCTTGGTGGGCGGAATGTTGGAGAGGATTTAGCACCTTTTTAGGATATTATAAACGATTACTACATTATCTATGGTATTGTGTATATGTGTATATGTATATGTGTCAGTGGACGTAAAAAGAAGCAAGAAAATGTAAGCTAAGCAAAATCATCCGTTCCCGGAATTATATATCTGTTTTAACCTAAAGTACCAAGTTTTATTCGCCTCCCCGCCCGTACAAATTCAATTCAATTCAATTCAAATAACTTTAATTCAGACCATGTCCATAAACTTACATAAATTGTATCTTCATTATTATTATTATTATTAACTATTACAATCATTATTATCGTTCAAATTCAGTATGTCAAAAATTATAAAATCAAAAATAAATAAAATAAAATGTACCAAAATATAAAACACAAAACACAAAATACAGTCATACAGTTACAAACACAATAATACCGTCAGTGTAGTGTAGGGCTGGACTGCCTCATATGAACTTTGGTCCAATACCTGAGTATAGGCGTATCCAGCCCCACCCTACCTGCGATCAGTTTCAAATAGGTGTTGGAACTGCCTCGCATCCGGCGCATCAGAGATGCAGTTCTCTTACGCATTATTGATGCGAACCCGTCCACCTGCGCATCAGCAAACATTCCTGATGCGCTACAGAAGCGCGGCAGTCCCAACAATGCTCTGAATGCGTTATTATATTGGACACGCAAGGCACTGTAAGCTTTCTGCGTATGATTGACCCATAGGCTGCACGTGTACATTGACTGGCAATACGCCCTAAACAATGTCACCTTAACTTGTGCAGTACAACGTGCAAACCTACGTGTCAACATATTAGCTCTAACTGACAGTGCCCTGCGTTCCCTCTCCATGTCTAGGTCGTCTGTGAGTGTCTCGGTGACCCAATGGCCCAGATACTTAAACTTTGTTACCCTTAACAAAAAACTATTATTTAGAATGACTGGCGGGATGATGTTATAAGTTTTTGAACCAGCTTTAAACACCATAAGCTCGCTTTTACTGGCGTTGTATTTGAGCCCATGAGACTCCGCGTAGCACTCACATATATTGACTAGCTTTCTAAGGGCACTGATCGATGGGCTCAGCAGTACCATGTCGTCCGCATAACTGATGTTGTTCACATAAACACCATCAATCGAGCATCCGACACGAGCACTGCTGAGCTCACGTACCAAACGGTCCATGTAGAGGCTGAAGAGAGCAGGCGAGGTCAACCCCCCCTGCCTCACCCCGCACTCCAGCCTGTACACATCCGATAGCGACCCCGACCATCTCACAAAGTTGCTCTGATTACTGTACCAGTACCTGAGCAATGATACATACTGACTAGGAAGTTCAGTATCACTCGCCAGTTTTTGCCACAACAAAGTCTAAAAAGCATGCGTAGATGGGTGTGTTTCTCTCGGTGTAGTACTGGACGGTATGCTTGAGATTCAGTATTGCTGTCTCAGTTGAGAGCCCGGGTCTAAACCCGAACTGACCATCATGTAGCTGCAGATGTTTACTTAACTGCTTCTCAATCACACCGTCCAACACCTTCGCTATCACTGTGGCGAGTGATATTGGCCTGTAATTACCTAAGCTAGATGAGTCCTCAGTCTTATTTTTAACTATAGGTACCACTAATGTTCTCATCATTGCCTCAGGCAGGTAAGAATGGCGAACACAGAAGGTGAACAACATGGCGAGCAATCGCGGCAGATGAACGCCCGCATGTTCCAAATGTTCAATACTTAGCGAGTCATGTCCTGGAGACTTTCCTCGCTTCATATTCCTCACCACCTGCTCAACCTCCTTCGCTGTGATTCGCTCAACAGGTGTTCCCATACAGGATTCATCCACCGGTGACTCATTAGAGGCTTCTGACAGGGGAGACTTCACCCTAAAATGATTTTTAAACAAATTTGCTATCTGGACGGGGTCGCTAATACCCTCAACACTCACTGGGACACTCGGCTTCGGATTCAGTTTATTGGTTTCTTTCCAGAACTTACTAAAATTTTTATCTCTATGGTGCATCGCTAATATGTCCATTTTAATTTGCGTCTGATTGTTTTGGCACCACTTAAGTCTGGATTTAAAAATTGCCCGAGTCTCACACATCCTATTATAAATTGGACCTGACCTGGGTTTACCATAATATGGACGACATATTATGTCGTCCACTCTAGAAACCATAGCCGAGCCTCCCTATGAGCCTCTCTAACGTATCGGTTCCAACCTACCACATATTGTTTCTTGTTTCTATTTATAAACACTCTAGTCTTATTATGTTTAGTACTGTTTTTATGACAGTCAGCAGCAGCAGCTCTTAACGAGTCTACTATCCTTTGATATAACCTATCTATTACTATTTTATGATTTACATTACCACAATCACCATCAGCACACTGCCTTAATTCTACAGGAAACTCAATCTGTCTAAGTTTATCTGAACATGCATTAAAATACTGTTTTACTTGCACATTGTCCCTGTCCCCCCAGGTGATCGTATTGCTTACAATTGATTTTTGCTCTGTTTTGGGCTTAATAATATTCAAATTACATATAATTTCTATGGGATAGTGATCAGACCATGTGATAGTGTGATTAATTTTTAAGTCTTTAATAAGATTTTTAGCGGCTTCAGTAACTACTATGTGATCTAACCATGATCTAGTACCGTGTGCGTCACTGACATAGGTATATGTGTCCGACATTATTCCCAAAAACTCAATGTCCACACATGACCAGCTTTGCTCGGAACAAAAATTTAAAAGTTCCTTTCCGAACGACGCACTAGGGTGCGCATTAAAATCACCCAAGATAAATACAGAGTCCACGTCACAAGCGTCTGTCACCGCACTTATCTCACCCAGACAATCGACACCGTGAACTCAGAACTCAGATAAATTATCCGCAGTGTCCGTCGGCATGTACACCGAGAATACCAAAAATGTACGATCCTTAATAACTACTTTAACCGCCGCTAGCCGCACACTCGCACACTCGACTACCGATACCGTACGGAAGATACTTTTACGCCACAATATCGCGACACCACCGTGTGGCCGCCCACGTAAAATCCCTGCAGAGGTGTCCACCGCTGACTTTCCCGTATAAGCGAAGTCTTGGTCAATCCCCGCGAGATAAGGAACGTCATCGGGTAAAAGCCATGTTTCCTGCAGTGCAATAATGTCAGCTGTATGGCATAACTCTTTTACCGTATCAACGCATCTCATTATGGAACGGCAGTTGAAGCTTATAAATTTTGCATCAATTATATTCTTGTCGATTGTGTAATCCATTAAGTTTGTTTTTAAATTCCACAAACCTTCTTACAGTTATACCTGCAGGCCATAATGACTCATCTAGAAACACCGATAGCTTTGCATTAGGTGCATACATTTTGAATGCAGTATGCTGTCTCTGTACTTTTGTGTTTATATTTTGCATAGTCACACTAACTTGTGTTTTATTCCGGACATACTCGATTATATCGGACTCTGTTACATTTTTATCAACATTATTTATAAATAACGGTACTTTAATATCAGCTGCTTTAAATCTCGCATTAGAGTTTGTCTGTGCTTTACCTTCTAATGTGCTAAAACGATTTCTTAATCTACGGCGCTGCGTTAAAATCCATCCTTCGCCGGGTTTATCCACCTTCCAGTTGCCGTCCGTATCCACAACTTTTGCCAACGTCTTATTCTCTTCTCGCTTGCGGTTTGGCGTAGATGTAACACGTTGATTGCTAGTATGGGAGTCAATGACCTTTAGTACTGCGCGAGTGATTATACTGTACTCCTGCTACAACCGGCGGCCGCTCTGGCTCTGGCGGAGAGTTTTGTGCAAGCGGGATGGACTGTTTTCTAGTAGGCATGCATGATAAGACCGGTTCTATGTTCCCAGGCCTCGATGACGTATTATTCTCGTCAGCTGTTCTCGAACGGTTATGTATTACAACTTGTGGATTCTCAATGTGGGGTAGGCCAATCGGCCCGCTATCTAGGAAATAACTATCCGATATTAGTCCACCCCCGCGTTTTTTATTGACAAAACATTCGTAATTATTCACCAAAGATGCCTGTTTTAAATTCACGAGATCATTCTTGACTTCATTTAAACGGTCATTTGTTACATATGTTTCCTTGATAGTCTTTATATCTCTCTGCATGACAAGTATATCTTTTAGTAGCCGTGTTGCGTCCAAGTGATCAAAATGAACTGGGGGAAGTTTTTGTAAATCCCTGGCTACAAAGGTGGGTGTTATATCTGGATCAGTTTCTTTCAAAACACTTATCACATCAAAAAGATCCCGCTGCGAACGCTCATCTCTCTTACGCGACACTTTTCGCTTCGTCGTCGTTATAGATTCAAACAGCAGGTTTTTCGCACACTCAATTTCTTCAGCAGAGAAAGATGTAGTACAAATCCTAACCAGGCTGTCTTCGTCCATAACGTCCACCTTGTTTTGAATAAATGCGAGCACCTCGCAAATCACTATATTACAGCTAGAACATTTCACAATTTTTGACGCCATGTTGATAATACGTTCGCACACAACCGCGCGCGTCCGCAGACTGTGACTGTAATGATAGAATAGACGTATTTGCCATCGTTTGCTACGCAACTGTATCTTGTATATCCCCATGATGCTGTCGATCAGGTCAACACCACCCATGTGGCGATTATACTCTACTACAACACTCGGTCGTTTTTATGTCGTTTGAAAATCCTACCTATACATGGGATTTCACCCGATTTTGACCAAAACCCATCAGGATAGCACTTAGCACGTGTTTTTTTTACAATTTTTGATCAGTTTTTGATGAACGCTGCCCAAACGAGACGGATACCCCTCCATTATATTGCGGCTTCTGGTGGAGCCCAAGGACAGCTATCGACTATCGACCTGCAACGTTTGGGATTTTTCTTCCCGTGCTTTCTCGTCCCTTTCGGGCGACACTGCACGACGCGACTATGAACATCACACATTTATGAGTTAATCCTTTTATTATTAATATTGTTATATTTTATTATCTGTTTGTTTTTATTTTTAATTCATGAGTGTTTTAGTTTTGCGTCTTTTATGCAGTGTTGTCCAAATAAACGTATTTCATTCATTCATTTACTTATTCAAGAAAAACTGAAATCGCCACGTGGTCGGAAAAAACAAAAAAACGTTACAACGAAGACATTTTCTTCAGCAAAAAGAAGACAGAAGACCAGCTCCATTATGGTGAAATCCATTTTTAAATATATACATTTTTGACACAAGCATATATGTGTTTTTTGCAGCTGATTTATTTTTCTGTTTTGACTTTTTATAATTAGATGTATATATTCAAAGTATATAGTGCGGTTTTATTTAAATTTTGTGTAATTTTTTGATATTTTTCTTAACCTTCCTATAATCGCGCCAATTTTTGTAACACCTATACTCGCGCACGGTGTCACAGACCGATAGTTTGTACCCCTACAACATATTTTTTTTAACAAGAAACACATAAAGTATTACTATTATTTTAAAGTTTAGGATGTAATGAAACAAAACAGTATAACTAAAAGTTATTTTATTAATTATTTTACCAACTTATAGTTTTATCACAAATCAGTCTTAAAATTTGAGATTATTTTCTTAAGTACTAAAAAATTAAAATAAAATCTGAACTTCTTTTTAAAAATAAATTAAACTTCTTATTAATAACAACAAACATATCAATAAACATATTTATCTATGTTTGACTTAATTTTGAGCCTCGCCATAGCAATCAGGGCATACGGTTACAGCATGCTCCAAACAAAAGTATTTTTTGCAGGTGGCACAGTTGTAACGTGTCTTGCGGTTTTTTTTCGAAGAGCAGTATCCACAACGACCTACTTTATTATTGTAAGATGTTGCTGCAGACTCGGGTCCATCTAATTTGCATATTTCGGTGAGCCTGAGTCTTATGCTTCTCGGCAAGGATGAAATGAGAGCCCGTCGTCTAAGTTGCGGATTGATCAAATCGTATGCTAAGGCTTCAAGGAAGACTCGACGGCTAATTTTCTTGTTAGGGTTATTCTGCAGGTATATTATAAACGTATTTATACCCGCTACATTCATTAGGCTATAAAATATCACCATTGGCCATCTATTTGTCCCACGTGCGACGTTGTAAGTCTCACACATTTTGTCTACGGTATCTACTCCACCTTTGGTTCTATTGTAGTCCATTATAATTTCCGGTTTACCTGTATATTCATTGATCTGGGCATCATCGTGCATGCTGGATACGAGAAGGACATTTTTGCCTTTTTTTGGTACATAGGATACAAGACTGCAATTGCCACGGTGCCCGAATAAACTAGATTTTTCGGCTCTTCCTCGTATTTCCGTGAAATTTTTAGGCAATTCTCGTTTGTTTTTACGAATTGTCCCAATAACTGTCAATTTGTGTTGAGACTCAAGCTTATCTATCAATGGAATACTAGTGAAGAAGTTATCACATGTGATATTACGCCCAGTATTGTGAATATTTTCACTCAATCGCAAAACCAAAGCCAAAGCGGAGTTATCAACTTGGTATGGACCGTCTGGTTGCTTCCCAACATAAACTTCCATGGTATGGGTATAAAACATTTTGGCATCTGTCAACGCATAAATTTTGATTCCGTATTTGTTGGGTTTTGATGGAATGTACTGGCGAAAGTTACAACGTCCTCTAAAAGCCTCTAACTTCTCGTCAATTGTAACATACTGAGACACGCTGTAATATTTTTTGAACGTTCCCACAACTATATCAAACAACTCTCTAATAGGTGCCAGTTTATCCAGTTGTATTCTCTCTTCTCGTGTATCTTTACTGTCAAATCTGAGACAACGCATCAATAGAAAGAACCTGGATAATCCCATAGTCAAACGAAATATCTCCGGGGATGACCCGTCAGTTCTGAAAAAATCTTTGGCATTTAGACGAGCGTTCCTTCTGACTCCAGCAAATAGTAAAAGGCCTAAAAAAGCTTCAATTTCAATATTGTCTGTATCGGCGCAGTCTCTCTCTCTTGTGAAATTATGCTTCATGCGATTAATTTGTTCATTAGTGTACTTTACTATCAGGCTGATAGTGCCCTCCGAAAAAAAAAGCCGCCACAGCTCACCTGGTTCCTTCAAATTTCTAGCTTCTCCTCTAGCGCCTGGAAGTTGAGTAACTATATTTCTAGCACGTCGCCTAGTTGGGTTTGAGGCAGGAGATTTATTCCACCTTGTCTGTCCATCTTTTCCTAAGTAAAAATCATGGGATCGTTCATTATGTTCTTCCTCAGATATCTCGTCATTGTCATCGTCTTGCTCGGTATCATATGTCTCTTCTTGTACCTCCACGTTATCTTCCACCTCACTGTCATTTTCGTCTTCATAGCTTGAGCTAGAACTTAATTCTTCCAGCAACAATCTGATGTGATCATCGTCCATTTTGATATGGATTAAAACCTAAAAAAGAATGATAAAATTGGTCAAAATATAATATAGAGCAACATACATACATATATTTTACTATATATACTTTATAAAGTAATCAAAGTCCGCAAAAAATATACAAATGCACGAAATAAATTATATTAATACTTACACAAAAAGTTACACCTATACTCGCGTCGGTCTCGTGGACCGATTGGTGACGAGTGCTACAACACGTGTGTTTCGCCCGAACGCGCGGCGTGCACTAAAACGAAGTTAGCCACAAATCCGGCAGCTAGCAAGGAACTCAACTTCTTAGGATTTACCTGCATAAAAATAATTACGAAAATGTGTTTCGTCGGTCTCACAGACCAACGCGCGAGTATAGGAAGGTTAATAATTAAAAACGCAAGTGTACAGAATCTGCTTCTTCGATGAGGTTTTGGTAGGATTTTGATAATTAAAAGCGGTTCCTTATGGTGTGACAATTGGCTATTTATTGCTAAGTAATTAGACTAGTAGTACAGAGATGACAAGGCAGAAAAAAAGTTATAGCAAAAGAGAGTGATGCATGCTGAGAGCGTTGCTATTTAATTTCGGAAGGAGTTCCGAACATGCCCCCGGATGTTGAAAGGTTTCCTTTCAACCGAAACTAATCCACAATCAGAGGACAAATCTTGCTGAATGACCTCTTGATGACTCCGCTCGAGGTCCTTATGTCCGCGACCCGGTTAACTCCATCGGCCCCTGGATAAACAGCTACAATGCGGCCCAGCTTCCATTTAAGTGGCGGGAGATTTTCTTCCTTCACCACGACCAGACTGTTGAGCTTCAACGATGACTGGTTAGTGCGCCATTTAGTTCTTTGCTGCAGCTCACTAATATATTCCTTAGACCATCTAGTCCAGAAGTGTTGGCGCATGAGCTCTAGTCGCTGGAACCTGGTCAGATGGCTCAGCTGGCAGTCCTTGTACTCAGGAGTAGGCATTGACGTAAGGGGCTTGCCGATTAAAAAATGCCCAGGAGTAAGCGGCATTAGGTCGTCCGGATCGCTTGAGAGTGGAGTAAGCGGCCGAGAGTTCAGTATGGCTTCAATTTGGGTTAGGACAGTGATCAGTTCCTCATAAATTAAGTTACAATTTCCCAATACTCTGTGCATATGAAATTTTATGGATTTAAACCCCGCTTCCCAAAGCCCCCCAAAATGAGGAGAGTAAGGTGGACAAAAGTGAAAGTTTATACCTTCTTCGGCCAAAGAATCAGGTAATGAATTGCAGTTAGCTTTCAAAAATTGTCCGATCTGATTATAGGCACCTACGAATGACGTACCGTTATCGGAATATATATCAGTAGGTTTGCCTCTCCGCGATATGAACCGGCGCAGAGCAGAGAGGAAGCTATTGCTGGTTAAATCGCCTACCAATTCGATATGAATCGCCTTCGTCTTAAAACATACAAAGATCGCGATGTAGACCTTAACGATTCTACAACCTCGACCAAGGCGATTGGCGGAGGAGATGGGTCCAGCATAGTCGATACCTACACATTCGAACGGATGACCGGGAACGAGGCGCTGCTCAGGTAAATTCCCCATGAGTGGGGTAATAATTTTAGCTCTCATGCGAGTACATCTAGTACAACTATGGTAAGTGGTCTTAGCCAAATTGCGGCCGCCGATAGGCCAATAGGCTTCTCTTATAGAAGCTAATAATAGCTGCGGCCCAGCATGCATAAGTTTCATATGTTCAGCCTTGAATATGAGTTTCGTGAGAAGATGAGTGGACTGTAGGATTATAGGGTGCTTTTTCTCATGCGAAAACTCTGACGCGTTTTCTAACCTGCCGCCAACACGCATAATTTTGGCGTCTTCTAAGAAGGCGTTTAACTTGCTAAGGGGACTTTTAGAAGGTAACGCATGTCCCTGAGTTAGGAGTTTATATTCGACAAACGACTCTGATTGAGCCTTCCCAATAATCAAGTTTAGCGCGGCTTGTAACTCCTCGGAGCTTAAATGACCGGTCTTCGGAGGTAGCTTTCTGCATGAATTAATAAACCGCAATGCATAAGCTACAGCGCGTTTTAATCGTGATAGGTTAGAAAATCGACTGAAATCAATTAACGTATCATCGCGCGGAACTGAAACGTGCAACGAGACTTCAGGACGAACTTCAGGGAGCTTGGAGTCGTTGGATTGGATTGGACTGGGAGGCCACTGAGAGGAGTCCTTTTGTAGGAAGTGTGGACCTGACCACCACAGATCAAGACCCTGTAACTCTGCGACATCTACGCCGCGAGAAATATGATCAGCAGGGTTTTGCTCAGTGGGGACATGACGCCAGTTACAGTTCTCAGTTTTCTCCATGATCTCCACCGTACGATTGCGAACGAAAGGCTGCAATTTATTGGGCAACATCTTAAGCCAACCTAACAAAATTAACTGGCAAAATTAACGACATTGAATTACTTGTAGATAAATATAATTATGATATATTATGTTTCTGTGAAACTTGGTTAAAAAATGATAAAATGTCATTTAATGTTAATAATTTTCAGGTGGCCAGTAAGTTCAACAGAACATCTGCTGAAGGAGGTGGCTCGATTATACTTTTAAGAAAATCAATTAAATATAAAGAGCGAAATGACATTGTCAGCTGTTCTGTGGAACGAACTTGCGAGGTGGCTTGTGTAGAAGTGAAAAGGCACATAATCTTATGTGTATATAGGCCGCCGAACTCGAATCTCACTTCTTTTATGTCCTCTATGGAAATAATTCTAAACAAAATTTGTAAAAGTAATAAACATGTACTTGTATGCGGTGATTTTAACATTGATATTTTGTCAGATTCTCCAGATAAAACTAATTTGACTAGTTTATTTAAGTCCTTCGGTTTGAGTTACCTATTCTCTGAGCCCACAAGAGTTACAGTCACTTCATCGACCTGTATTGATAATATCTTTACCAATTTCGAAAGTAAGAAGTTATCAATAACAGGTGGAGTTAGGTCTGACCACAAGGGTCTCTCACTAGAATTTATATGTGAAAAATCAAAAGAAAAACCAACAATTGAACATAGGCCCCTAACAACATATAAACTCGAAAAGCTTAGGAATAATATAGAATCAAAACTCGTAAATGTCGCTGTCTCTGAGGATGACCCTAATTTCAACTATGAAAACATATTTTCTGTAATAAGTAAGGAGTTCAATGAGATATGTCCCAAAAAGAAATTACACACGAATGGGAAACTAGAATTTAGTGATTGGGCTACCAAGGGTATCAGGAAAAGTAGAGATACTATGTATGAGTTGTATAGGGATAAAGCCCATTCTAATTCAGAATCATTTCATGAGTATGTTAAATGTTATACAAAAATTTTTAAAGCTGTTTGCATCCAAGCAAAAGCCATAAATATTAGAGACAAAATTCGCAAATCAAGTAATAAAATTAAGGCGGTTTGGAAAACAATAAATGTAGAGACAGGTAAAGATAAATGTAGAGATTCTGAATATAAATTATTAATTAATAATGAACACATTACAAATGTTGAGGAAATCGCTAATATTTTTGTCGATTTCTTCTCTAACATAGCCCTGAATGCGACCAAGTCACTTGATTCATCCCCAGACTTGGCGGAGACTTTTCTTAAAGAAAACTTCCAACGCACCATACCTGAATTTTCGTTCGAACACATCTCATTAATTGATATCAAAAAGACGTACAAGAGTTTAAATGTTAAAGCTACTGAAAATCTATGGGGTCTATCTGTAAAAATGCTAGATTCTATAATAAACACAATTGCTCCTTACTTAGCAGAATTATTTAACCTATGCATAGATAAAGGCACGTTTCCAGAACTAATGAAAATAAGTAAAATCACTCCTATCTTTAAATCGGGAAGTAAGACAGATCCCTCAAACTATAGGCCAATCTCTGTTTTGCCAGTATTAAGTAAAATCTTTGAGAAATTGATGCTAAACCAACTGCTGTCACATTTCAATAGAAATAGAATATTGCATTCAAACCAGTATGGTTTCACCAAATGCAGATCAACAACCGATGCAGGCTGTCATCTCATGACTCTTGTCTTGGAGGCTTGGGAGAGTTCACAGGATGCCATTGGAGTGTTTTGTGACCTTTCCAAAGCATTCGACTGTGTAGAACACTGCACGTTACTGCGCAAGTTAGAAGTATATGGAATTCATGGGAATGCCCTGAACCTGGTGGAATCATACTTGTCTAGTAGGCAGCAGAAGGTTAGCGTCAATGGTATCACATCTGCTAGTTCTCCTGTCAAGATGGGAGTCCCACAGGGATCAATTTTGGGTCCTTTCCTGTTTTTGGCATATATTAACGATTTGCCTTACATGGTCCACGGTCTAGCAGATATAGTTCTATTTGCCGATGATACGTCATTGATTTTTAAAGTTGATAGGAAGGATACTTCACTAGTACATGTTAATAATACTTTAGCAAGTATATCCAGATGGTTCACAGCAAACAATCTGTTATTGAATGCGAAAAAGACTAAATGTTTGAAATTTTCGTTGCCTAACGTCAGAAGTATAGAACCAATCATAGTTCTTGACGGTGAAAGACTCAATATTGACAATGCAACTTTGTTCCTTGGCATAAATATAGACTCTAAACTGCAATGGAGCACTCATATCACCGAGCTCTCAGGGAAACTAAGCTCTGCAGCTTACGCGGTTTATAAAATTAGGCAACTAACAGATATAGCCACGGCGAGATTAGTGTACTTTGCATATTTCCATAGCTTGATGTCTTATGGGATTCTGTTGTGGGGGTCAGCCGCAGATATAGAAACTATCTTTATACTACAAAAACGTGCGATTCGTGCCATCTATGAGATGCGTCCACGCGAATCCCTGAGGGAATTATTTAAAGATATAAACATACTGACCCTACCATCCTTATACATTTATGAGAACATCATGTATGTGCGTAAAAATTTACATTAATTCAAATTAAATAGTGACCTTCATAATTTTAATACTAGAAATAAATACAAAATAGCTGCACCTAGCTTTAGATTATCTAAAACAAATAAAAAGACATTCTTAGGAAATAGTGTACGTTTCTATAATAAAATCCCAAAAGAGATAACTGGGCTCTCAGAGGGTAAATTCAAAACCTATATAAAATCTACTTTACTAAAGAAGGCTTATTATAAAGTCAACCAGTACATAGAGGACAAAGATGCCTGGAAACTTCTGCATAGCCGCCTCGCGGCACCTTTAAAGAAAACGAATGTAACCAAACCAAATATTGTAAAACTATCTGTTGAAAAAATTAAGCCCTACAAGTTTCTTGTGCGTTCTTCTTGTAGAGGTATCTTTCCGAACGCACGGTAGACTCAGTACTGTTTATCTTTATTGACGTGCAAAAGTGTCAGATTATGACCTATTTGAATAAATCTGTTTGAGTTTCAGTTTGACCAGAAACCAGAACAAAAATAGCCTTTGGTATGAACTACGATATGCCCGCATTACAGCATCTAGGGCATATGAAGTCAGTCGGTGCCAAACAGGTGATGGAACCCTGATATCCCTCATAATGGGGGGGAAAATCCCAGATACCCCAGCTATGAAACGTGGCAGAAGTTTAGAGGATGAGGTGCGGGAAACTGTTGCTAGGAAACTGGGAAAAAAAATTAAGCGTTGTGGATTAATAATATCCAAAGAGTATCCAATAATAGCTGGTTCACCTGATGGCATCTGCCAGGATTGCGGTGTTGAAATTAAGTGCCCCATAAGTGAAAAGACTTATCTCAATTATGTAAAAAATGGCAAACCCTCTAAAAAATGCTATGCACATGTACAAATACAAATGTATTTAAGTGGATTAAAAAAATGTTTCTTTTGTGTTGCTGATCCCAATTACTGCACAAATAAAAATGTAGAAATTTGATAAAGAATATGTGTCAAATTTACTTCAAAGTTTAATAAAATTCTGGAAAACCTACTCGTATGTTTATCCATTGTTGTATAAGAGTACATAGTTAAATAAAAATGCATAACTGTCTAATTCTGGTTTTTATTTAATCAGAGAATCTTGTAGATTAATCAACCCACAAGCTATTGTTATTATATCATCAAGACATTTGACTATATGTAAATTTACACAAGCATGTGGTTTTAAAATTTTAAATTCACGTAAACGCCTTATCACCCGTTCAACGTGTATCCTCAAGCTAGCTATTTCTTTAGTTTCCTTAGCTTCAGTTTTAGATAGTTTAGCTCCAGACGCGACACTTGGGAGGCCGTAGTAATAGCACTCCCATCTTACGTAAATACAGTTCCACATGTTTGAATCCTCTGTCAGCCATCACATACATACCCGGTTGCAAACACTTTATAAAGTCACAGGATTCAACCAAACATGTGTCTGTTATACGACCTCCATAACCAGGTGAAATATAGTTTACTAAACCATTTGGTGTACAAGAAACCAGATACTTAATCGTGTTAGCTTTCTTATAATCTGACCATGAAAGAGCTTGATTCAATGCTTTTGAAGGCTTTTGTATTTCAATCTCCAAACAATCTATTATACAGCTAACTTTGTTATATTTGTGCCTAAAAGCCATGGGTAAATTTAATTTTATCATTTTGTTGTCTAATTTTACAATGAAAGGGCGTATTACACTTGCTAATATAGGTATAGTTTTATGAAATATCTTGCTTGCATAAGATGTATCCATGGCAAAATCATCAGCGAGTTCACGAAATGAATTATTTAATCTAATTTTTTTTAGACAAATTAAAATATGGTTAGAGGGAATATTTGTATGCTCTTGAATCAAATTAATTAAGTAGTAACAGCTCATAGGAACACCAATGTATGCACGAGGATTCTTTGTGATTTTATTCAATGTGCATTCTAAAATTCTTAAAGCCTCTCGTTTTTTATCATCTTTTATCATCTCGCTGCAGTCAGAAGCAGATTCTATTTGAAATGATTTTATTGATAGTGATGATTCTGTTTGAGTTACAGAGGGAGTACAAGAAGTATCACTATCCGATTGTCCTTCTTGATTAAGTATTCTTCTTGATACACTTATACTGGATCTTGTTGGGTTACTATTAAGACAATGATCAATCTTAAATGGCGATGTAGAGACAGAATTCTGGTACGGCTTCAAAGGTGATGTCATCTGATTTACAATTCTGACTCCTGTTTGGCTAGCTTTACTTCTGAATGGTTTTGTCATGTGTACTTGAATCGATTTATATAACACTTTTAATGTTACCTGCTGAGCTTCTTCAATATTGTGCTGAACTGTAAAAAAAATATCTTATTCAAGTATACAAATAAATAAAATAATAAATTTGCATGTTACAATAAAAAAAAAATCAAGCTAAATAGGTATGTATTATTTAGTAATAACATTTTAAACTTTCTTGTTGCATTAATTCGTGACAAAGCATGAAATTTCATAAATCTTGAAAAAAATATGTAGGTAAGTAGGTACCTGAACTTCCTGATGCAATTTCTTCATAACCAAAATGTTCTGTAACCATACTACTTTCTTCAAATTGCTTTTCACATTCTTCAAGAGCCATCATCTTTCGCTTCTTACGTATATATGGTCGTTCTATAGTGTCAGATGTTCTTGTTTTTCTGTCTGGTTGGCATTCAAATTTTGTGGGAATACATCCTGGTTTCATACGCACTTGTGATACAGACCCCATCAAATGATACTGCATATAGTTTTCCATATCATTTGGCAGCTGAAAAGATAAGTAGTATATAGAAATTGATAACAAGGATGCTAAGACTAAAACAAACATAACCTCAATCTGGAACCTCTTGCTTTTTATCATAATTTAATCTCAAACAAAGATTTGAGTTACATACCTAATAATATATAGTAAAATTAATAAATACTTACATCAAAGTGGTCTTCACAAAAATAAATCGACGAATTCGTGACTACGCCTGCGGGGTCTCGTCGTGCGAGTTTTAGCCACGTTTGGAACATAAACAAACAATTTGTTGGGAGATGCTATGGATGTGTTTGTACACAGTGGGACCGCACACCACTTGTAAACTTTAGAATTCATTTTAACACACGTATAACAAAATATTGCGTTGACTATCTTCGTTGAGCACAGACACAATAGAATGTTTACTGCGGCGTGACAGTCAGGACCCGACGCCATGACACATACGAGCGTTTTCGCGCTCATTTTAAATTAGAAAGTTAAAAATGCATTAATTTGCGGTAAAATGTAATTTTATTCTGAAAAAATGTTTTTTCCGGTAATATTAGACGTGTATCTACATTAAGAAACGGGATTTCAAAATCTGTCACCATGCCTATTATTTGTCACAATAGTTTGAATAAATACCAAAACCTTTTTTCAGTACCCTTTAGATGATGAAACGCAGAACCAAACAATTATTAGAACTGGCTTTAGAAAGAAGATAATACAATAAGTCCCAATAAGAATAGGTTGGTGAATGTCCAAATTTTAATAACGAAACAACATAATATTAAGTACTATATAAGTGGAAACATTTTTTTGTGTTACATAGTAATTTAACATTTGAATTATTGTTTTCTTAATTACATAATAATTAATTATATCCTAAATTGATAGATCTTTATTTATTTTAGCAGCCTGACGCCGAAAAGACGATTCATGAAATTCCGTCTCCACAAGCGTTAGTATTAAATACTTATAACTGATTTACATTTTATTACTCACATTTTTATTTTACATGAATCACATTTACAATTTACAATTTAATCTTAAACTTCATTTGTTATTTTGCAGATTTGAAACTATTACAACAGAACACCATCTAAAAGATCAAGGCGAGCTAAATCGCTTGTCTTCGGATCACAAAATAATGATTCTGAAAATTTTGCTAATCCGCTTGTAGATGCGTTAAGTGAATACAGTATATCGCCAACACTTCAAGACCAAAAATCTAAGTTTAGTGTTAACAATGACTCACGTATACTTTCAACTTCATCAACTAGTCCACATCATTTTAAATATATGTCTCTTCAAAAACAAGAATATTCAACTTGCAACTCAGATGTTCAAATTGAACCCCAACCATCCACCAGCAAACATTCTACTTTTTAAAAGCTTTTATTTAACTTGCAATGTATGTAAGTATGTTTGTTCGGGTGAAATCTTTGAACTCAATTTTGACGTAGATATCTTCAACCGATTAAGCTGAAATTTTGTATACACGTTTAGTTTGGATTGTCATCCTCAATGACAATGCACGATATGGTGTGTGACATCATTCTAAATCCAATATGGCGGACCATTCAAGATGGCGGAATAGTGATTTTTAATGTATTTCTACAATATGGATATCAAATGAAAGGGCTCATTGAGAGTAAATTGAAAAGTGAGCTCCAAGCTAAATAAGTTTGACTTCTGTAATTTAGCGAGATGGACGTCATCAACATTGGTCTGCAACCAAACTAGGAGAAAGACAACTCCAAAGTCAAACTCGGAACTGTGTTTCGTCAGGCACAAGTAAGCTCCAAGCTGAAATAAGTTTGATTTGTGTAATTTGGCGAGATGGACGTCATCAGCATTGGTCTGCAACCAAACTAGGAGAAAGACAACTTCAAAGTCAATGTCGGAACTGTGTTTCGTCAGGCACAAGTAAGCTCCAAGCTGAAATAAGTTTGGTTTGTGTAATTTGGCGAGATGGACGTCATCAGCATTGGTCTGCAACCAAACTAGGAGAAAGACAACTCCAAAGTCAAACTCGGAACTGTGTTTCGTCAGGCACAAGTAAGCTCCAAGCTGAAATAAGTTTGATTTGTGTAATTTGGCGAGATGGACGTCATCAGCATTGCTCTGCAACCTGTCTAGGTGAAGGACAACTCCAAAATCAAACTCGGAACTGTGTTTCGTCAGGCACAAGTAAGCTCCAAGCTGAAATAAGTTTGATTTGTGTAATTTGGCGAGATGGACGTCATCAGCATTGCTCTGCAACCTGTCTAGGTGAAGGACAACTCCAAAATCAAACTCGGAACTGTGTTTCGTCAGGCACAAGTAAGCTCCAAGCTGAAATAAGTTTGATTTGTGTAATTTGGCGAGATAGACGTCATCAGCATTGCTCTGCAACCTGTCTAGGTGAAGGACAACTCCAAAATCAAACTCGGAACTGTGTTTCGTCAGGCACAAGTAAGCTCCAAGCTGAAATAAGTTTGATTTGTGTAATTTGGCGAGATCGACGTCATCAGCATTGCTCTGCAACCTGTCTAGGTGAAGGACAACTCCAAAATCAAACTCGGAACTGTGTTTCGTCAGGCACAAGTAAGCTCCAAGCTGAAATAAGTTTGATTTGTGTAATTTGGCGAGATGGACGTCATCAGCATTGGTCTGCAACCTGTCTAGGTGAAGGACAACTCCAAATTCAAATTCGAAACTGTGTTTCGTCAGGCACAAGTAAACTCCAAGCTGAAATAAGTGGCGCATTCTCCCTAACACCCAAGTCAAGGTGAGGCCGCGCCGAGGACTGTGTGGCTTCGGGGTGTAATATAATGTCGTGAACGTACCACCTACGACCTTGCAACAATGATGTGTTGAATGAGATGAACAGACTGAGAAACATAGCCAGCGATAACTAAAAAATAAAAAATAAATTAAAAGCAAAAAACTTTTTTGAATAAAGCTTTTATTTAAACGCTCTAAAAAGAAGAAAATAATATTTTCCTAAAAAATTTTAACTGTCAACTTATAATCTCATTATATACAATTTATATGATCATAAAAGCTTGTCGCGCGATTTGTAAATAAACTAGTACCAATTTAATTATGTAAATTGATCTGCTAAGTTTATTATATTTTCAATTTCAATTTAATTAAATACTGATAGGTAATCAAACCTCGCGACAAGCTTTTATGATCATATAAATTGTATATAATGAGGTTATAAGTTGACAGTTAAAATTTTTTTGGAAAATATTATTTTCTTCTTTTTAGAGCGTTTAAATAAAAGCTTTATTCAAAAAAGTTTTTTGCTTTTAATTTATGCATATTCACCTCGAGCCAATGAAAACGTTTCCTTTTTCACATCTACTAGATGTGTAAAAACAAGAAGTGGAATGCGCCGAAATACAGGAATTAAAATCATAAAAGCTCAAAGAGTTGACTTACAGAATGGTAAAGCAATTTTGACTGATTTAGAGGAAAATTCTGACAGTATTAATAATAACAAAGTGGAAAATAAAAATGAAACACCAAAAACAGATTCAGATGAATCGTTGCAGAATTTTGATTTATTGGATCAGATGAGAAATATATTTGAAAATGAAGAGGAAGTAGAAATACCCAAAGAATAACAACCTACCTCAAAAACATTGACGGAAGAAGACCTAATAAAGATGCTGGAATTAGATGATGACGATATCTGACTCTAGTGAAGTGATGAAAGATGAAAGTTGAATCATGAAAGTGAAGAGAATAATACAATACAATCATTACAATTATTGACTGATAAAGAATGGAAAAATGATCGTGATCCTACACTCGTACCTATAGATTTTGATGGAAGTGAGAAAACACTGAAAATATTACCTGAAACAAGTGACCCCTACGATTATTTTCAATTGATTGCGACAGTAGAGTTTTACACAATGCTAGTAACAAAGATAAAAATTATGCGTCTAAGTTATTGTCGACAATAGTAGACCCTAAAAGCGGAATGAAATTATTGAAAGATGTATCTATTATTTTTTTGGTATGTTTTTGTTTCACATGGGCACTATCAAACTAAACCGTGTCACAGACTACTGGAAAAAACACCCACTGTTTAATTGGTCAGCTTTTCTAAACATATGTGCAGAAACAGGTTTTTGTTAATAATGAGTGTAGGGACACAGATTGTATAATAGTTATCATGCAGTTGCAATCATTTATATCAAGTCAGTCGCACTCAGCCCCCTCGCGTAGGCAGGTGCATTTACTATTGCGAATAAACGGAGATTAAATAATACGGTGTTGTGTCTTACCCTGTGTTAATTAAAGGACATTATTATAGGCAGGACACACTGGACAACAGACTATCTATATCATATTAGTGAGTGACCATACATCTATACATCCATCCATTCTATATATTCTATACATAAACCGTATATTGGTGACCCTGGACTTAGAACATTTTTGTGAACTTTTTTTTTTTGTGTAAGTGCATAGCGGGACATTGGACATAGTGCGACTCCTTCTGCGATTTCCTGCGGCAATATGGAGCAGGCCGGCGCAGAAGTAACTGCCGAATTAAAACCTGGCGCAGCCGCGGAAGCGACTGCCTTACACCTAGTCAACATGGCTCAGATTACCATCGCCTCTCGTATACCGGATTTCTGGACGGATCATCCTCGCCTTTGGTTCGTTCAGATTGAAGCTATCCTGGCGCCACAAAAACTAGGTGAGGAAGCCAAGTATAACTTGGTGGTAGCGAAATTGGGAAAAGATGTTATCGCCCAACTTACGGATTTCCTATCCAAGCCACCAGCCGAGAAGAAATACACGCTATTCAAAGAGCGTCTTCTACAAGTATTTGAGGAATCAGAGACCCGAAAACTACAAAAGCTCATCGGCGAAATGGAGCTAGGCGATCAGCGTCCATCACAACTACTAACGAAGATGACGGAGCTAGCAAGAGGAAAAGTGTCGGAGGATACCCTGTCCTTACTCTGGCAAGGTCATCTCCCAACATCAGTTCGTGCCGTTCTCACCGTCTCCGATGCCAAGGACCTTACAACTCTAGCGAAGCTCGCGGATAAGGTACTGGAGAATATTCAGCCGACCCACCTGTCTGAAATCGGTAGCAACAAGGGTGAGTCAACCACTTTACTAGCAGAGATCTCAAAAATCAACGCGAGGTTGGACAAAATGTCAGCGTCCACGTCGGGTTATAGGCGTAATAACAACAGAAACAAAGGGAGATTCAGGTCAAGGTCTCGGTCTAGGCCCGGCAAGAAACGTACGCCGAGCAGCCCGGACTGGCTCTGTTTCTACCATTATAGGTACCGCACTAAGGCCAACAAGTGCGTACAACCCTGTAGCTGGACGGACAACACGGGAAACTGATGGCGGTGCAGCCCGGGGCGGATGGCTGTACGCATCTTACCAACAATCGCCTTACAGTTACTGATACTACTACCGGACTACGATTTTTGATTGATACTGGTGCTAATGTGTCGGTTATTCCTTATAACAGCAGGTTAGTGAAAAAGTGTAATTCTAAAGTGTGTGACTATAGCCTATACGCAGCTAACGGTTCTGAAATAAAAACGTACGGTACTAAAACTATTACGTTAAATTTAAAGCTTAAGCGCAGTTATCATTGGACTTTTATAATAGCCGATGTTAAACAACCAATATTAGGTGCTGATTTCATTAAATATCACAGACTTTTAGTGGATTTATCTGGTCGTAGATTAATAGATCAACGAACTAACGTAGGTATTTTAGCCACTATTGTGAATTGGAACGAACCCTCGTTAAGAACTATAGACTCAAATCATCCGTATGTAGAATTATTATCTAAATATCCAGATATTTGCAAGCCAACAAATTTCAAAGAGGTACCACGTCACTCCGTGACACATTTTATCGAGACAAACGGTCCGCCGGTATCGGCCCGCGCAAGGCCGCTGCCACCTGACCGATATAAGAAAGTTAAGGCAGAGTTCACACTTATGCAGGAAATGGGCATATGTCGTCCATCTAATGGAGCATGGTCTAGCCCTTTACATGTTGTGCCTAAAAAAGATGGCCAAATAAGACCTTGTGGTGACTATCGAGCATTAAATGCTGTAACTAAGCCTGACTTATACCCTATACCTAGGTTACATGATTTTACGTATGTCCTAGCTGATAAAACTATTTTTGCACGATTAGACATAAGTAGAGCTTATCATAACATTCCAGTCAATCCAGACGACATAGAAAAGACGGCGATTATTACGCCGTTCGGTCTTTACGAATTCCCGAGAATGAGTTTTGGTCTCAGAAACGCAGCCCAAACGTTTCAAAGATTCATGAATAATTCGGTGTTACAAGGTATTAAAATAGTAGATCCTGAAGGTCACGTTACTGAAGGATCTGACTTTTTATTTTGTTATCTAGATGACATAATAGTCGCTAGTAGGAGCATTACCGAACATCAAATGCAATTAGACGCGATTTTCAAGCGTTTTGACGAATACGGTATTACTATTAATTTAGGTAAATGCGTGTTCGGTCAACAGAAAATCGAATTTTTGGGATACGAAGTGTCCAATGACGGTATTTTACCATTGGAAAACAAAGTCAAAACCATAATTGACTTTCCCCGGCCCGAAACTGTAGATAAATTGAGACAATTCTTAGGTATGTTAAATTTTTATAGAGCTCATTTACCAAAAGCAGCCGAACGTCAGGCCGAGCTCAACAAATTTTTGAAGGGTGCTAAGAAAAGAGACAAGTCTTTGATACCTTGGGACGAAAAATCGGACAATGCATTTTTACAGTGTAAACGCGACTTAGAAGAGGCAGCGTTGTTAACTTATCCTAGTGAAAACGCTCCCTTATGCCTTATGACTGACGCATCTAATGATTGCGTAGGCGCAGTACTGCAGACTAAAGTCCGAAACTCTTGGAAACCTTTAGGTTATTTTTCTAGACGTATGACGGAAACGGAACGTAAGTACAGTACTTACGATCGCGAACTGTTAGCAATCTACCTTAGCATACAACATTTCAGGTATTTGTTGGAAGGACGTACTTTTACAGTGCTAACAGACCATAAGCCGTTAACTCATGCATTTAGTCAAAAACCAAGCGAGAAAGATACTCCACGACGTACTCGACAGCTCATGTTTATCAGTGAGTTCACAACTGATATTCAATATGTGAGCGGTTCTGAGAATGTAGTCGCGGACTGCTTATCGCGCATAGAGACAATAACATGTCCCACAGGTATCGACTACTTGGAATTATTCGAAGCGCAAAAAGCTGACACTGAGTTGTCAGATATTTTAGCATTACCGGACGGTCATTTTAACTTAAAAATAAAGAAAGTTATTTTGCCCGAATCTAATCAAACTATTTATTGTGACGTGTCAACCGAGCGAATTCGACCATATTTACCTGAAAATTTCAGGCGCAAGGTGTTCGAAATGTTACACAACCTAAGTCATCCAGGTATTAGATCGACCCGGAAGTTGGTTAGCGATAGATTCTTTTGGCCGAATATGAACAAGGAAGTAGGCCTATGGGCCAAAACCTGTGTTCATTGCCAAAAGAGTAAAGTCACGAGACACACCGTTTCGAAGTTTGGCGAATTTCAGAGGGCAGATCGATTCGAACATGTTCATTTGGATCTAGTCGGCCCACTGCCGACGTCACAAGAAGGTTATAGGTACTTGTTGACGATTATCGACCGAACTACACGGTGGCCTGAGGCTTTTCCTTTAAAGGACATTTCTGCTAACACGGTTGCAAAAGCGTTCTATGAAGGATGGATTGTGCGTTTTGGGTGTCCCGTCAAGCTAACTAGCGATCAAGGTGCCCAATTCGAGAGCAATTTGTTTAGTTCGCTTTTGAAGTACTTAGGTGTCGATAAGAGTAGAACCACACCATACCACCCACAGTGCAACGGTATTATAGAACGTTGGCATCGCTCACTCAAAACATCCTTGCGAGCGAGATTGGAATGCACAGGTAGTACGTGGGTTGAGCAGCTACCTACCATCATGCTCGGATTACGTGCAGTTGCACGTGGCGACACAGGCGTTAGCGCAGCAGAAATGGTATATGGTAACACGATACGGTTGCCAGGCGAATTCTGCACTACGACGAAACGTCACTTTAGCGATACGGAATTTATAGGGAAAGTAAGAGAATCTATTAATAAAATTAGACCCGTTCCTATTAAAACTAGGAACCAGAAGTCAATTTTTGTTCATCCCGATTTAAATTCGTGTAAATTCGTTTTTGTACGGAACGAGGTCGAGCGATCATCCCTCGAACCACCTTATTCCGGCCCTTATAAAGTTTTAGAAAGAACTGCCAAAGTTTTTAAAGTGCAGTTACCGAACAGACAGACGAGAATATCGGTAGATAGATTAAAACCAGCATATATACTTAACGAGGAAGACATTCCAACATCATCTTTATGTCCACCCGTTACAGACGATATCGTTTTGCCTAAGGTTTCTATTTCTAATCAATCTAATGTAACTCCTGCATATACTACACGTACTGGCAGGAAAATAATGAAACCTGTGCGATTTGTGGTTACCTGAGGTTGAGGAATTTACATTTTGTTAGGTATATCGTGATATTACACTATCTATTATTTGAAATTGAATATTGATTCGGTTAAGTATTGAATAAGCATATTGTTGTACTCAGTGCAAGTTTGCTCACTTCAATTTTGACCGCATGTACGACGGAAGTTTCACTAGATTCCTAAACATGGGAAATTACCAGACTAAAGAAGATAGTAACAAAGCCGTAGTCATTAACCAGAGTACTGTGGAGAGCCTAAACAATCTCCACTATTTTTCAATCGGCCTAGGCGTCGTTATTGTGATAATGATTATCGCGATACTTTACTTCGTGTACATACGCTGTCGTCGGGGCGCACGACGTTTTATTGGAAAAGAAATTATGTCTCGGAAGGCTCAGCTAGGCCAAGTTCAGCAGCCAGCTGCCCTCCAAGTACGCAACGTTGTACCCAAACCACAACCTCAGGAAACTACGACATCTTTTGTGTGAAATTGTAATTGTGTGTTATTGTGTTTAGTGTGTAAGACTTTATTTTCTCATAATTTTTATTTTCTTTTAAAACTTTGTGTGAATGTTTGTGCATCTTATAAAACTACGTGAAGAACATTTTCTAAAAGAATAAAACGAAATCATTTTTTTTTTAACTTTTAATTTTTAAACATGTTTGCAGCATAATTTATCGTATTGACTTTAACATAATGTACTTACGACGTATTGAATAACATAATGTCGAGAACTGCAACACAAGTTAGCTTATTATGTATTGATAACAATTACTTTGCTTTTTATATTTGATTATTTTTGTAATTATTTTGGAATTGTAATATCTCTTTTTGGTTCTTTTCTTCTTTATGTAATTAAAATCGATAAATATCAGAAAATTGTAAAAATACAGCAATTTTACTCCTTTTTTTTATAAAATATTTTCTTTTGTATAAAATATTTTGAAAAAAGGGGGGGCTACTGTAGGGACACAGATTGTATAATAGTTATCATGCAGTTGCAATCATTTATATCAAGTCAGTCGCACTCAGCCCCCTCGCGTAGGCAGGTGCATTTACTATTGCGAATAAACGGAGATTAAATAATACGGTGTTGTGTCTTACCCTGTGTTAATTAAAGGACATTATTATAGGCAGGACACACTGGACAACAGACTATCTATATCATATTAGTGAGTGACCATACATCTATACATCCATCCATTCTATATATTCTATACATAAACCGTATAATGAGAGCATTACATTTTGAAGACGAATTGTCCGACGATAGACTGTCAAAAATTAATAGTATAACGCTAATCATTTTTACCCCTAATGCTTTTTTTTAAATTCTTTACCTATAATAATATAATTTACGTAATATTCTAATTCCTGTTCATCTTATGTGGCGTTGTGATCGTTAACGCGCTAAAATCTGCGCCATTGTTGGTCACGCCACTACCTGCTCTATCGGGCGGTCGCTTACTTTCCCGCTCTACGCACCTGGGGCCCAATTCTGAAAGTGCACTATAAGCGCAATGGTGTTTCGATCGTGTATCATCGGTACTTTTTTTGAAATACGCGAGTCTATATGTCATTTAAAAAACTCCAATGGAAAACCGATGAAATCAGAATGAACACGTTTGATCTGTCATTGCTCGCATAATATTAAACCCAATTCACTAAGACTCTGGTGATCAATGTCGTATTGATAGTTGATTTTAACCGAATTCTGTAACCATTTTGACATCAAGTACTTCGGCTTTTCAATGATAGATTCTATCGTAAACTACCATTGACTGACCATTTTGCAGCCGAACCTTTTGAGTAGCAGTTGCTCAATGGTAGTTCGATGAAACCTTCAAATTACTCATAAAATGGCCGTATAAGCGGCGCTGAATATAAATTTACTATACAAATACGAGTAAATTATCATGAAATAGAGAAAAAATGCCAGCTTCGACGCTTTCTAAGACCTTCCGGATAGTGAATATGAAATGGGAAACACGAAAATCAGACTTATAATTTTATAACCAAACATCCCTATCGTCAATATCTTCGGGACATAGTCAGTGTGGTCTGAGAGTAATAGGGTAAGTAAAAAATAATAATAATAAGTTATTACCTAGTCTAATATATCCATTTATAAAAATATTTTTTATAAGCGCCATGCAAGGAATTTCTACCCATAGCCTTTGGTTTTATGCCACTCTTTTGATGCTATCGATAAATCGCGCCCTGGATTTTTCAATTCTGACCACAGTTGTACATCACTCACCTAAACAAAGCTAGCCTAAATAATATTTCTTATAATTTTTTTTCAAGTGGTTCAGACATTTGGAGAGGATGGATGAAAGGAGATTAACAAAAGAGCTGTAAATAAGACTGGTGTGAATGGTAAAATTGGTAGGGGTCGACCTAGGCGTACATTTCATGAACAAATTGATGTTGTTCTAAGACGAGCATGTATGAAAAATGTCATAAAAGTGGACAAAGCGAGAGCTGTATGTCCGGGTCGTAGCAAGTGGAGGAAAATAGTCTGCATACCCCAACGTGAACAAGGCGTGAATGTATGTATGTATAACATTTCATCCTAATTTGTGCCGTCGTTTTAGCGTGAAAAGGTAACAAGCATACAATTTATTATATAAGTTGGGATTCTTCATCACTTTTCTTTTAGAAATGTGGTAAAAGTTCTTCAAATAAATATAGGCACATTTATTACAAGTAAAAATTCGTTTATTTGTTACAGCATGGGTTACAAAATACAACAACCAGTCGAACAATAAAACAAGCCTTATTCAGCTATAAAACCATAGGTACCATACATATAAGAATATACATAAAATGTTATATGTTATAATTATTGTGAATGTAACTTCAATCAGAACATTAAAAATTATAATTTATGAGAATTTCATTTCTATCTTGTTACATAGATTATTATTTACAGACCCCACATCATTCATTAATCAACTTGATATGATATAAATAGTTTCTTTTGACAAAACATGAAGGAGAAATTTAAAGTAGAAAGGTGTTATGAGTATGTTGTCAACCTTGAGCACTAGAATTCAGTCCCACACTGCAAGCTTGATCTGCGGAGAATAAAGACAGAATTGTTTAATGGTGTTATTTCATGCCTACTATACACCTAACCCTTCAACCAATATTACTTATGATGAAATTTATCATCTGATCTAAAGCGATAATTCATTGTGTTACCTAATCTAATTTCAAAAATTTACTATAGTATCATCAATCCGTTTTTATTTCTATGTTATTTTACCTAATCAATCTATGTTACACACCGCTATAAAATATCTTGTGACTTACAGCATTTAACTTAGACTGCCTCAGTGGCGTAGAGGGTGCATGCTGAAATGCCAATCAAGAGGTCATGGGTTCGATTCCCAGGTCAGGCAAAGTGTTAAATAAGGATTTTTCCATTAGGTATTATCTCAATAACTGCCTGGAGTCTGGAACTGTGCCCAGTAGAGGGCAATAGGCTCACCCCCTGTTACATGGGACCAAAAACATACTGGCGAAATGTGGGTGTATCTACTATGGGACTGAGTCCTGGGTACACCTCTGCCTACCCCTTCGGGGAAAGGCGTGAATGTATGTTTAAAGCCGAATGTCAGGATTGTAGCAAGTGGAGAGAAATAGTCTGCTTACTCCATCGGGAACAAAGTGTAACTGTATGCTGTATGTATGTATAGCATAATTAACAAAGTTGTATATCACATCTCTGGGCCCTAAGATACAGGCTCTTTCTTAGTTTAAGGATCCGCTGGAAATATAACAGAATAATATATGTTTTAAATGTAAAAGTTTAAGTTAAGAATTTTAAATTTATTTGCAGGTTGACTTGTAACATTTTCTATTATAAATAAAGAACTTGAACTTATAAAATAAAATTTGACTAGGCAGGCGGGTTGAAGAGCACAGTCCAATGCTAAAATAATCTAAATCTGGTACCCATGCCTGGTAATCTGGCAATAATTAGTTTCCACAACAGAATCTTACACTAATCTCTTTTCATAGAATTCCAAGATCTGACTGTTTGACTTAATAAGTAATCAAGACAAAAGGGTAGGTACTTATACTCACTTTTAAACATTTTGTTGATCATTTGTAATATCCAGTTTTGACTTACACCAGGTAAGCTTGTTAATCTGCAAGGTACCTACTTCTATTATAACGATAGACTATTTCTTGGATACAAAGCGGACGCCCATTGTAAGATTTTTGTGAAAACTAGTTCTATCTGTACTCTGGCGCAGCACCTTTTCTGAAAGAATAACAATAATACAATTTAATGACAAGCGTTATTATTCCCGGGATTTCGTTCTGGTAGGAATCTCGGGTCAAGACTTGATTATCATCATCACCATCATCTCAGACGTAGAAGTTTACTAGACATAGGTCCCATTGGGGGGCCTTGGCCTATACTTACCACGCTTGGCAGGCAGGTTGGCGAGATATATATATTATGAAAAATATTTGAGTACATTTTTCTACTGAATTAACTGTTTATGTATTTCACTTTTACTTAGGGAGTTGAATACACAGAATACTATTGCTAGGAGGTTGAGACGAGAAACTACGTTTTTCTAAAACTTTCTAGTGATTGTGTGTATTTTTAATTTATTAAATTCGTAAATATTTACACTCGACTCGACTGACAGTATTACTGACTTTGACATGTTCTGTGCTTTGACAGTAAAATAATGAAATTTTCACAGGCTATCCTAAATATTTGCATTTTTGAATTAATTATAGCGTCTTTTCTTTTACCGTTTTTTTGCAGGCAACATTTTTTACATGATTGATTTTGACTGGCAGCACTGTTCATTCCGAGAAGACGCGACTCCGACGACAGGCCTATGCGATCTTTGTGACACTGGTAATTTGATGTTCCGGAATTGACACTTAGGCCACTCTGGCGTTATAATCGTATCGGCCTCTCAGTCGTGTCGGAATGGTCGAAAAATTAAGGTGTCCGTACGGAATCGAGGCCCTGCGCCCCGCGTATGTCTGTGGGACGTGTAGTCAGTCGGACAGACAAAGCTTATACGCGCGCGCTATTACTGTTATTTTGTTTTCTCTTAACTTCCGCATTGTTTTCTTTTATGTATATTAAACGCGTTTTGCCTGTAAACTAAGTTTTTACTCGTGCAACCGTGAAAATAGTTTTATTAACTTTTTTAACTGTAGTAGGTATGTATCCTTTAATATAAACGGAATGATTAAGAACAAACGATGCAGTATTAACACAGCATTCGGGCGTTTCATTTCTCTCTACGTCGAACCCTATATGGCGACGCTGCCAGGATTCGAACCTGGAATCTTCTGATCCATAAAGAGAAACTTATAGTCACGGGTCTTGGAGGTACAATATATGCAATCGGATATGTTTATCTTGATCTATTCATAGAGGATCAAATCGTGACACATAAGTTCTATGTTTTCAATTCCTTGCCTTGTAAAGCTAGTGGCATACTAGGACATGACTTTTTAAGTAAACATGATGCAGTTTTGAATTTTGAAAGTTATGCATTAACTTTGCGGAATAAAGGTGATAAAATAAATGTTCCATTAATAATGAACCCTGATTTAATAAATCTACCAGCTAGATCAGAATCTATCCATTTTATTCATACATCTGTATCTGAGGAATGTGTTATTATTAACCCTTCAGAAATTCAGAAAGGAGTTTTCATTGCCAGTACTTTAGCAAAACCAACACATGGGCGAATACCAATACGTATCTTAAATACAACTGAACAAGATTTACAGTTAAACTTAAGTGAATTCAACCCCGTTATATTTTTAGCCAGCGAATTTGATATATTAACATCCGATAAACCAATTAAAAATTCTGACAGAGTTAAAACATTGTTACCAATATTACAATTAGATCATTTGAATAAAGAAGAAAAAGACACTATCTTCTATTATTGCAACGATATTTTTTATTTTCAGGGAGAGAGATTAACTACCACTCCGTTGTTTAAACATTCTTTTACATTAAAACCCAATGTTCCCCCAGTGTACTCTAAACCTTACCGACTTCCACATTCTCAAAAGGGCGAAATTTAAAAACAAATTGACAATAATGCTAGAACAAGGTATAATTGAACCATGTAATAGTGAATGGAGTAGTCCTGTTCTTTTAGTGTACGGCCTGAGTGCACGCTCTATTCGAGCGACGGGCGGGGCGGGGCGTGCAGCGTTCATGTTAAACACGTGCTACCCGTAGTGGCCGTCCTGAGTGCCGGCCGAGCGGAGCGTGGCAGCAGGGGGCTTGTTTGCGTCAAGCGGGGCGTCGCGTGCAAGTTCAAACCAGTTTGTGTTTTGCAGCGGTGATACGAGCGTTCTTGAAGGATGTCGTTTGAAGAAATAATTTCAGAAATACAAAATAAACCTGAAATATGGTTATCTTCGCATTCTTTATAAAGAACAGAATAGTTAAAGCAAGAGTGTGGAGGGAGTTAATACCTGCGTCGTCCAGCGGCAATTTAAGTAATAACGAAATAGAGACACTTGAAACTGAAAATATAGAGACGCATAGTGATACTGAAATGAATCACCTGTACTATCTCAACCTATACCGTCACCAATTGGCTCTTCGGCATCTCAGACATCGTCATCATTCAGAAAACGTACAAATATCAGAGACGATATGTTGGAAATAGAAAAAAAGAAACTATTATTAATGGAAACTCGTTTAAAAGACAACCAAGAAGAAGAAAAATTAAAAAATGATGAAGACTTTCTATTTCTTAAAAGCATACTACCTAATATGAAGAAATTGACAGATTTGCAAAAATTACGTTTTCGTGGAAAAATTAACGATTGGCTTATAGAAGCTTTTACAGAAAATGAACGTGCTTATTATCAAAATCAAACATATTATTCTGGCCCTGGTATAAGTGGATCTAATCGTGGTTACTATACTCAACCAGACGTAAAAGAGTTGACCGTAGAATTAACTCAGAATACTGCTAATGTGTAATATTATGATTTTAGTTATTTTAATGACTCTTATGTACTTCTTAAATTTTAATAAATATTAACTTTTAATTTAATTACCTTATTGTCACTACAAGTTTTTCTGTGGGAGTAATCGAATCTGATGTGTGAAAATTAGTACTACTCAATTTTAATCTTGATTCAATTCTATGTAATATGTAATCAAAAGTTGCCACTGTCATCCTTGTAGGTACACTCATGAAATTTATCTTCATTCACCCTTAATATTTCAAATAACGTAGAAAACTCTCCAATTTTTTTTCTTTGCTTCACAATGTTACTAGGACCTTGTCTTGACTCATAATTAAATTTTAGCCACAAATTTTCTTCTAAATACATATCAATAATATCGTACGACGCAGACGCCATGATCGACACAAACGACCGCCACCACAAACGCTGAGCGTGCACTGAGGCCACTTAGGCCGGCAAGAGACGCCAATACATGAAAGACAAACCCAATAAATGGTGTTTCAAAAACTATGTCAGAGCTGGAGTTTCAGGTATGATCTACGATTTTATCCTGTACGGAGGAGAGGACACTTTCAGGTTCCATAATTTCACAGAAGAAGAATTGTCGCTAGGCTTTGGAGATCAAGTAGTCATTGCTTTGTGCAAAAGTATAAAAAAAATACCAGCTTTTGTATTCTGCGACAATTTTTTTTCATGCCCAGAACTCTTCTACATACTGAGAGAAAACTACGGCATTTTTGGATTCGGCACCATCAGAAAAAATAGACTGAGATGAGCAGATGCAGTTTTACGTACGGAAAAAGAAATGAAAAAGCCTCGAGGAGCTTATGACCAAGCAGTTTGTGACGAAAATCGAATGGCAGTTGTGCGTTGGAATGACAACAAAGTCGTTGGTCAGTACTTATGTAGGTACAGAACCGGTAGAGAAAATCAAACGCCAAACAAAAAGTTGAAGTCAATTGTCCACAAGTGGTCAAAGAGTATATCGCTCATTTAGTGCAACAATGTCGTAATTACATATTTTTTTTAAATACGTTTAATTATGTCATTACGTGCAAAAATGCTATTTACACCCGGAGAAACATCGACCGAATTGCTTTTTTGGGGGTTTTCCGCGAGATGGCGCGAGTGTCATTGTTAAATTGAACGAAATGGCGCCATTTCTGATGCTACAATGTCCGGACGGCCGACGGCCAGTTGCGCGGGGCCCCCCGCTGAGTGTAGTTGTGTTTGGGAGCTACGACGTCGTAAAGATAATTATGACATTTAAACTAATATAAATTGGTGCAACAATGGCGTAATTGTCAATTACGCCGTTGTCGCACTAAAACTTAGCATGTTTTTTAAGCCGGGTCCGCAGCGGCATGTTTTTGTGTTATCTAACACAATAACATGAAAAGTGGGCGAGGCTTTGGGTGTTATTTAACAAAATATTGTTATTTAACCTCCCAAATTCTTCCAAGAACTTTCTTTCCTAGTACCATACCTAAACGATGAGGAAGACCGGCGGTCAAACCTATCGCCAAGAAGTGTCAACAATAACGACGAAACACAGCTTGAAGCACTGTCTGATTCTAGTAATCTAGATACAAGCGATGCAGGAAGTCAACAATCCTCGAACCACAGAACACATATACAAGGCTCGAACTGTCGGTAGGAAATCGACCTACGCAGCTTCACAAACTTCACAAGGTCCAACAGCAGCCAACGTTCTACAACAATACTTAACAAGAACGGCACAAAACAGAAATCTGAGTGATCCTCTCGTGGATTTTTTCATCAATATGGCTAAAACAGTAAAGACTTTTCCTTTACAAGACCAAATTCAAATTAAATCTGAATTGTTTCAAATGGTTAATAGCGTGGAGATGAGGCTGGCAACAACTCCAATCAATCCTGAATATCCTGATTCTAATCTTATGACATCTGGTTCGAATGAAAGAGAGAGAGTGAGAATTGTTTCAAATATAATGCTTCCGGCACCTACTCGTTCAAATACAACAATGTTTACTTCGTCTGCTATGAACAAAATCACAACCATCGCTTCGACACCATCTGTGAATAAAACTCTATACGTGATGTCTCCTCCTCCTCCACCTGCCATGAACGAAACTCTGCACAATCTGTCTTCGGCAATGTTTTCTCGTTCGTCTACACCTAACGAAATGCCGCCTTCACCCATGGATGAAACGATGTCTTCACGTCTCAATAGCGAAACTCTGCGCATGATGTCCTCCCAAGAAAATGTGAACTATACGGATCAAAACACGCAGATTCTCGGCCAATATTTACATTTTAATAAGAAGTAATGCATACGATGTTTCATTTCAATAAATACCTTAAACACACAGCAAGCCTTTCTTCTGGTCCTATAGCCTCCCTGTATTTAGTATTCTGTCTCAGTAAATGTGGTTTCAGGATATCAACAAGATAATTGAATTTAGCTTGCGACATACGAAAATATTGGAAGAACTTGGTGTCATCGTTTGACAAATCAGGAAACAGGGTGTGATATTCTCCATGTTCCGATCTCTTCTTGAATTTGTCGTGTATCCAGATACTATGTTTCCTTTTAAACACGTTAAACGCCGATAGAAAAAATAAAAATCGTATAAATACTTTTGGTCGTAATTTGTTTATTATGTTACGATACGTATAGAAAATAAGTTTTATTCAATTCTGTACATGGGTTACATAGTTACAGTCAAATACATAGCTGAGGTCACCGGTGCACCCCATGGCGCACAAATACAGAAAATATAATATTTTCCGGTACCCGGCGCCGCGCCGGCCACCCCGCCGGCCACCCGCTACACCAGTAGTGCGCTCGCGCTTACGGTGATAGAACGTGTGTTACTAGATCAATTACGTTCCTACTATCTTAGCTGTCATCATTTTCTTATTGAATAGTTAATGTGCGAGCCTTTAGATATGGATTTCGCTATGGAGGACTTCGAATTTACGCAGGATGAATGGAAGCAAATCAACGCGTTAGAAATTTCTTTTTCGATCGCTTCTATAAACAATGACGCTCTCGTAGAATCGGATAGTGAACCCATGCAATTACCGAAAAAGAAAAGACGTTTGGTTATCGCAAGTGATAGTGATAGTGACAGTGAGTCGGCTGAAAATTTTGTTGCCGCCAATATATCGCAAAATGACCGTATTTCCTCAAAATGGTCGAGGCCAAAAAGACGACAGCCATCAGTGATTCCTTTCACCGAGTTCGAGGGTATGAAACCTCCATATTCTAATTTGCTGAAAGAAGCTGGCCCTGACCAGTATTATGATCTATTGGTGCCTGAAGAAATTCTTGAAATGATTGCTGAGCAGACAAATTTGTTCGCAAGTCAAAACATCACAGCCAGGCAAACAAAGCCTGGATCAAGGTCTCATTCATGGAAGCCAACAAACAAGACAGAAATAAAACAGTTTCTTGGGCTGGTCTTGTTTATGGGCGTAGTAAAGCTGCCGAAATTAGCTTATTATTGGAGCAAAGACAAGATACTTGGACAAACTTTTCCAGCCACCGTTATGAGTAGGAACCGCTTCGAGTTACTACTGCAATACCTACACTTTAGCGACAATTTATCTGTCGACAGAAACGATCGTATTGCCAAAATAAGACCTTTAATCGATGCTCTCAATGCTACTTTCCAGAAATATTATTCGCCTAAGAAGATGTTTGTGTGGATGAAAGCCAAGTACCTTTCAGAGGTCGAATAATATTCAGGCAATACAATAAAAGTAAGCGACACAAGTATGGCATGAAGCTATTTAAGTTATGTACTGTTCCCGGATATACTTGCAAACTTAATTTGTATAGTGGGAAAAACATTGACGCAATAAATACTACGCCAACAAATGTGGTGATGGCACTATGTGAAAATATATTTGACAAAGCACACACGCTAGCAACTGATAATTGGTACACTAGCTTGCAACTGGCTTATCGGTTATTGGAGAAGCAAACCCATTTAATTGGCACATTGCGAAAAAACAGAAGAGGATTGCCTAAGGCTGTTGTTGATTCGAAAGACTGCAAAAAGGTGAAACAATGGCTATGGAGAATGAAGATGGAGTAACAGTGCTTAAATGGAAAGATAAGAGGGACGTGCTTATGCTGTCGACAAAGCATTCTGACAAAATTGCTGTGGTGGTGAAAAAAGGCAAACAGATTCGTAAACCAAAAGTTATTTTGGATTATAATAAATCGAAAGGGTCTGTAGACATGAGTGACCAGATGGGTGCCTATTCTTCGCCATTGCGGAAAACCGTAAAATGGTATAGAAAATTGGCAATAGAACTACTTCTAAATACGGCAGTTGTAAATGCTTGGGTCATGTACAATGAAATTCTCTGCGCCACTGCTGGATCAATTTGAATCTATACCCCAATCTAATGATGTACTTGCTGCAGCAATATCAATCTCTAATATTAAAAAATAACGAACTAAGCTATGTAGTACTGTAGTTATTAAGTATTAATATGTAAAGTTCACGTTTAATATGTACAAAAACTTTACAAAACCATTGTGAATTTGATTATGAATAAAAAAAAATACTTACTTTGATATAATCTTTTAGACTTTCATTGATAGCAGCACACACTTCTGGTATTATTTTAATGATGGATGCTTTTGAAACTCTGAAAAATACCGACATCAGTCTATACGATATCCCAGAAGAAAGGTATACTAGGGTTATTTCCAACTTCACCCTCGCAGGTATCGCATCCCTCATTAGTGTATCATCACGTTGAATTTTTGGAGCAATCAAATTTAAAAGTATTTCCACTTGTTCAGTTGTCAATCTCATAACCGCTTTATATTCTCGGGGATCTTCATCATATAGCTCTTTAAATATTTAATTCGTTGCCCCTTTTCTTTGCAGCCAAGTCCTGACCCAAACACTTCTCTTCTTCTTCTTTTTTTGTATAGCTCTTTCAATTTCAACACAAAGTATTTTCGTAACTGCTTTTATAGTGGTATGCACTGTGATTAAACGTGTATTTTGCGACAACATTGCACGAGACATGATACAGACGAACTATGCGAGTACACTGGTGCAGTAGCTGTCTTCCTGCGACGCCAGCAGTTCGCATAGTGTGACCGAGCGAGGCGAGTCGAGCTACTGTCATACGAGTACACATGCACAGTAGCTGTCTACTGTCATATCAGCTGCTCGCACTGTGTAACCTATCCTTTATAGGGTCAACTGAGAAAATACGTCCATGGGTTAAAGACGTCTACGAGATTTCTTAAAAACTAATTAGTACACAACTCTCGCCATCTAAGTGTAATGATTATTATAAAATAAGTCCTTGAAGAGAAATACGGAGGGATCTCGAACTCACAAATTGGATATTTCAGTCATTTTGTAAATCACACGTAGTAACCGCGGCAGCTGTTTTAAGGTAAAAATGCGTTTGAAATTTCATAAAAAAATTGATTACTACTTATTGATTACTTTTGAAACATACAAATAAAAAAATCCTATACGCAAATCATTGCATAACCAAATCTTAACAATATAATATTTTAAAAATATATATAAAAAAAAATTATAAGTGTAAAAGATGTCAAAAAATGTGAAGCATTTTCCCCAGTAGGTAACCTTACAACGCATCTGTTTCCATTGTCATAATTATAGCGTCTTCAACTCAGTGGGTCCTTGGTTTGAATCTCACAAGTTGTGGTATTATATATTATATCTGAACGCCATCATGCTTCTGAAGGTCGTTAGTCCGGCTGTTAGTTAGAATGCTCTTTATTACGATCACAAACAAAAACATTAAACAAATTTATCTCAAAAATACACTTAATTATCAACAATGGGCAATGAACGACTGTTTTATGTGAAATGAAACGTAGGGTACAATTACTATGTAGCGGTACAATTACTGGGTACTGTGTCAAAGATCTTATGCAACAGGGTTTGGAGCGTGGGAGTATATCCTCGTTGTATTGCAAGTGTCTATAGTTTACAGCGATCGCTCGTCACGCGGGTTGTGCCCCTACCTATACCTACCTACCTATGCTTGTTTGCCGACTCGGTTATGTAAAAAACCTTAATTTACATGAATGACCTGTATACATATTGAACAATAAACAATCCTCCTTTGATAAAATAATTGACTAATTCTAATTTAGTAAAATAATTGTACCTCTACCTACCATGAACAAAGAGTTTACCACAATGCAATGGAAACACACAATAGCGGCTCTCTTTGAGTACTAAGTTTGAAATATCAAAGCGACACCGATATAAAATAATATTATTTTTCACGTTTTCAAGGAAATACCGATGTCATTTATTTATTTTGCTAACGTTTCAATAAAAATAGTGGTAATGAACATTTTTTCTCTCTTCATGCCGATTGTTTTATGAAATTGATAGGTAAAATTAAACATTATTGTCAATTTGTCAAGGCTGACAACACCTGATGATTCAATTTAAAAAAAAAAAGGTGTTTATAATCGGTTACCCATCGAACACAACTAAATAAGTTCGCGGCTTTGATCAAGAAGCATCAGAAGATCAAGAAGTCTCCATCTACGAGATCCTGCGCCAGCTCTACGTAGTAGCGATCACCGTCGGCTGCCAGTCTCGCCATCGACCGTTGGCTTGACCGCGACCTACCGTGCCCAGCGCCAGCGCCAGCTGATCAACCGAGCCTAGCCCCGACGACAGCTGCACCACCGTCACAACGAGAATTCGCTGCGTATCAATCATGTTAGTAAGTTTATTTATAATATTTTTATATGATACTACACTGTATGTGGTATCATAAGTTATTAGGCGTCGTTTTTAAAAACTGTGTATTAATTATTACTTCTATTGTCTCGCAGGTCAGAGTCGGAATATTCGGACGTATACAAGGCCCGCTGCAAGAGGAACCCCTCGGTCGAGTCAATAGATTCAGACGAAGAAGCCGCTACCACTGGAAAAACGTATGTATAATAATATCACTTAATATATTAACCTAGTGCTCTAACCATGTAGATCTTTAAAAGTAATGTAATTTTGTCTATTCTATCAAGTAAGTTATGTGGCGCTCTGTTTTTTATATTATGTACTACCTAGCGAGACTTTAAAGGGATTAAACGAAACAAGACATCGACTACGACTTTATTTTTTTATTTATTACTATTACTAATAATGTTTACTTTCTCATAACAGGTCCAAGAAAAGGGAGGTCACCAAGGCGGCAACAAAGCGCAAGCCACCATCGAAGGCGACATCGAAGAAGGCACCAGCGTCGACACAAAGTCGACCTGGTTGGGGACACGACTCGGACAGTGAGGACGACGGCGCAACGCCTACGAAGCGCGCCGCGCCGCCGGCTCTGCAGTCCGTGCTAACGCGACGAGTCGCCGACGGGGTCGTACGACGCACCGCCGACTTGCCAGGCGATGTATATATTGATTTAAAAATATATAACAGTAAGGACATACAGTCCGTTCAGCCCAAGGACCGATGGGAACGGGCGCTTGTATCCCTTAAATATCAGGGCGGAACGGACTGTCCTGAATTTAAAATTATTAAAAACTTCCTAAGACTGTGCAAGGCACAGTTCACCAGTGAGGGCACCTTTTTTGCTAACAAAAAGCTATAATTTTTGTATACTTTTTTTATATTATTCATCCAGGCAATGTATTTATTGATTTAAAAATATATAACAGTAAGGACATACAGTCCGTTCAGCCCAAGGACCGATGGGAACGAGCGCTTGTATCCCTTAAATATCAGGGCGGAACGGACTGTCCTGAATTTAAAATTATTAAAAACTTCCTTAGACTGTGCAAGGCACAGTTCACCAGTGAGGGCACCTTTTTTGCTAACAAAAAGCTATAATTTTTGTATACTTTTTTTATATTATTCATCCAGGCGATGTATTTATTGATTTAAAAATATATAACAGTAAGGACATACAGTCCGTTCAGCCCAAGGACCGATGGGAACGAGCGCTTGTATCCCTTAAATATCAGGGCGGAACGGACTGTCCTGAATTTAAAATTATTAAAAACTTCCTTAGACTGTGCAAGGCACAGTTCACCAGTGAGGGCACCTTTTTTGCTAACAAAAAGCTATAATTTTTGTATACTTTTTTTATATTATTCATTTTAATTTGTCATTACGTTTTTATTATGTAAGTTTAATAATTATTAAAGTCTAAGTAGCGAGGTCTCAGTTCGCGAACGCGCTTTTGTACTTATAAATATTTATTTAAGTTTAAAGTTTGTATACCTAATTCGAGTGAAATAAATTTGTTAAACGTATTCTTCTAAAACCAGTTTGAATAGGAAAAAAATAATTATCGTTATTTTTTAACAATTAGGTTTATCAATTACTACATTCAATAGCAGTTACTAATTAGTGTAGTACAAATTAGTGAATAATGGCAAAAAACACAGTATATTGTACAGTTTGCGATTTATCTATTAAAAGTAGAGCATTCTCTAGCCATTTAAGGACTAATATCCATAAGAATAATAGTTCAATTGAAGTAGGTGAGGGCATTGAGAAAATAAGTAGTGCATTTCGAAGCCGAATAGCATCTTATAGAGTACGTGCACTCGGTAACAGCGGAACCGATTGTAATACGACTCCGCCGGCTCAGTATTTGCGTGGGCTAAGGTCTCGTGTGCGACAGCTGCTTGACGCCAGACAAGCTACTTTTCACTCTATTAAAGTTAATTTCGAATTTTTTGGTGAATTTACTTTGCCAAAAAATGACACTTGTGAAATTAAATCGTTTGCAACAGAAAACATAATATTACATCAAAGTTATGATTTTAACGAGATATTTTCAAAGGTAGTTGAAAGTATTACTACAAAAATTGACAGCTTCGAGGAAAAGGAAAGTGGTTGGGATTTTCTACGTAATTTGTACTTAGACATTAATATTAACAAGTATAATCCGATAAGAGCATCGCGGTTCATTGAACTACCTAAATATATAAAATCAAAACATGCATGCATATATATACAAAAGTAGTGTTATCTTCGAATGATGATAAACGGATTGTACTTACAGATAAAATATCTACTTTGTCTTGGGGTCATAAATCTTGTTTGTATTAGATTCATATTTCATTTGCTTGAAAAATATTCATAATGATCTTGAAAATATACAAAAGTAGTTTTTGTAAAGTAACAACATAAAAAAGAAGCTGGTTTTAGAAAAATCCTAATCCTAATACTATAATACTATAATATACTATAATATATTGTAATATACTATAATATATTGTAAGTATGGATGTATGTATGGATGTTTGTTACTCTTTCACGCCAAAACTACTGAACCGATTGGGCTGAAATTTGGTACGTAAGTAGCTTAGACCCTGGAATAACACATAGGGTACTTTTTATCCCGATATTCCCACGGGAACGAAGACTACGCGGGTGAAACCGCGGGTCACAGCTAGTATGTAATAAAATTAGATAGGTAATAAGATTAAGATAAGCAAGTTTGTATGTTCTTTATGATAAAATAAAATATTATATAATAATCTTACGATTTATTAAAATATCAAAAAATGAAATGTTTAATGTAATTTTAAAATTTTAAATGTGTTAAGTAATGTTAGTATTTTTTATTTGGTAAATAAATATTTTTCATATAGATTTTTTTATTTTCATTTCCGAACCTATCAAAATAGTATTAGTGTTAGGTGTAAGTGATAAGCCTCTTTTGCAGGGGGCCGCCTGGGGAAGTACCACACCTTTGTCAGTTATTCATTCGCCAAGTAATAATGAGCAAACATTACTGTGTTCAGACTGTGGTACTGTGTTGGGTCAGGTCAGGGGCAATTTTACCATCGAAATTACTTGGCATGACGAGTTTTAACAACTAATATCTCAGGGTGACAGGCGCAGTGTAGTGCCGCGCAGATTTTTTTTTTTTTTTAAATCTGTACTTTTTTAAGGACTGAGTCGCTGTGCGACTATGTCAGCCCTGTAGATGCTTACAATATTATACTCAACATAACAAAATATTTATAGTGCTTGAGTAAAGAGTCCTGGCTGCATCCCCCAAGGGTGTAGACAGAACGCTTTGTAATATACCGACATCGTAAAAATTACAATCGTGTTGCATTATCATTTTCGCTCTCATAGACTCGCTTCGCACACAGGCAGTTAGGAGATGATAAAATCAGTTTTAATATAAGATATCCAAGTTCCGAGTAAAAACATGTTTAAAGGTTTATTAGAATTTATAACTTCTGTCTTAACTTCATTGTATGCTGCAACTAATAAAGGAGTTTTATTTCTTATCCGATACCCCGCCCCGATTCACATAATATGGATAGATCTTTCAATAATGAAATAGTAATGTTATCTGACAGCGAGCGTGATTTTAACCCTCTGGGACTGACGTGGTAGTCTGTCAGACACCGCAAAATATAAAAACGTATGCAACTTCGTTATTTTTTAAATTGCAACCGCCGCGTTCTCAGTACCTTCCGAGCGCGCGCTTAGCCATCGCTCAGTGACCGGCGGGCAGTCAGGGGGTGCGTACGCGTCGCTCAAGGAGGGAAAGTGTCTACGGGTCAACCACGTCAACGTTAAGGTATGGATCTGTGAGACAACCACCTCAGTAAAATCACTTTATGTTCATAGTGTTTCCTAGACTACATATCAGTGTAATTGTATTTAGCTCCTTTTGATTTATTATTTATTACTTACCGTATTGATAATTAATGTACAAGCTTATTGAGAATTAGTTGAGATATTTGTGAGCTGTAGTTTTTACCGTTGTAAAGTTTAGATCCTAAAACATAATAAGCCTATATGTTTTTAATATATGAGTAATCTTTGCAACTATTATAGAAGGTATACAAGTTTTAGCAGATTACGTATATGTTATGGTATATAGGTTATGGCAGGCAATGAAGTTATTGTTTTTTTTAGGATGGCTGAGTCAAGTAAATCTGGCGGTTCTAAAAGAACGGCGTCTGGAACTTTTAAACGTCAAGATGAAATGATAGAAGAGTGGTTGATCGACGAAAGCGAACACGAGTTCAGTGATGTTGATGATGAAGGAGATGATCCAAATTTTCAACCAGAAACCGAAAATTTGGAAGATGACGAAATTTCCGTAGATGAAGAGGTGGGTTCCAATTTTATGTTCCAAGAACAAGTTGAAGAAGAACGTCCAGCTGCTACGGAAGGGCCATTTGAACTTTACAAAGGTAAAAATGGATTTATTTGGAATAGTGCAGAGTGCCCAAGAACATCAAGAACTGAAGCACACAATATAATTCGATTACCGAGGCGTCCGAATAGTAATTCTAACTTTGAAGGCTATTTTGAACTGTGGTCCAAGCTTTTCGATAATTCAATGCTTGAAAGTTTGGTTACATTCACAAACCAAAAACTAAGTAGCTATCGGGAAAAATTTAAACAAAGCACCAAAACAGAACTTACTGATACAAATATCATCGAAATGAAAGCATTTATTGGCGTCATGTACTATGCATCAGTTTTTAAATGCAATGACGCAGACCTCAAAATTATTTTTGCCACTGATGGATGATGGAACTGGTCATGAAATATTTCGTTGCGTGATATCAAAATATAGATTCTCGTGTTTGATCAACTGTCTGAGATTTGATGACTCTACTAACAGAGAAGAACGCCTCAAAGAAGATCCACTTGCTCCAATATCTGATTTGTTCAATAAATTTATCTCTAATTGTCAGTCTCAATATTGTCCTGGACCATACCTCTGCATCGATGAAATGTTGTTGGCGTATAGAGGCCGTTGCAAGTTCATTATTTACATGCCCCAAAAGCCGGCCAAATACGGTATCAAAATAATGGTGTTGAGTGATGCGCGCACGTTTTACATTTACAATGCATACATTTACCATGGCAAAAACTCGGATGGGATAGGTTTGACGGAACAAGAAAGAAAAATGGCCGTACCAACTCAATCAACTCAATTTTTTTGTAGTGGTAGGCCTCTTTTGCAGGGGGCTGCCTGGGGAAGTACCACACCTTTGCCAGTTATTCATCCGCCAAGCAGTAATGTGCAAACATTGCTGTGTTCCGGTATGAAGGGCAATGTTACCAGCGAAATTACTGGGCATGATGAGATTCAACAACTCATATCTCAGGGTGACAGGCGCAGTGCAGTGCCGTGCAGAATTTTGAATTTTAAAACACTGGGTGGCACTGTGTCTGATATGGGCAATCATGATGCTTACCATCAGGCACCTGATTTGCTCGTCTTGTCACTCACTAACATAAAAAAAAAAAAAAAATCTGTTTTGAGACTTGCGAAAGTGGTCGAAAATACAAACCGCAACATTACGGCTGATAATTGGTTTAGTTCTATCCCACTTATGGACATATTGTTAAAAAGAGGACTGACCTACTTAGGAACGCTCAAGAAGAACAAGGCTGAGATACCTCCAACTTTCTTACCAAACAAACGCAGAGAAGTAGGTAGTTCTTTGTATGGGTTCACGAAAGATTACACTTTACTTTCCTATGTCCCGAAAAAAGACAAAGCTGTTTTGCTTATTTCCTCTTCTCACCACAATCGAAGCACAGACACTGACACAGGGAAGCCAGTTATGATTGTAGACTACAATCACACTAAAGGTGGAGTCGACGAAATTGACAAGAAGTGTTCGATTTATTCTTGTAGCCGTAAAACTCGTCGTTGGCCTATGTCAATTTTTCAGCGGATACTAGATATGGCAGGAGTTAATAGCTTTGTCTTATATCAGTCATGTGTAGATAGTGATGATAAAATGAGGAGAGGAACTTTCATGTTGAATATGGCAAGAGAATTGGTGCTAGATCATATGAAAGCCCGCGTATACAATGAAAGATTGCCAAGAGAACTGCGAATGACAATAAGAAGAGTTTTGGGTAAAGATTTACCCCCTCCACCTCCAAAGACTACATCTAATCAATCAAGCGGAAGGAAACTATGTTTCATTTGTCCATCAAAAATTCAAAGACTGTCAAAATATCGATGCTGTGATTGTGAGAAGCCCATTTGCCTTCAATGTTCCAAGCCACTATGTCAAGATTGCCAAAAAATATTGTCATAGTTTGAAGTCATGCCAAATTTTTTTGAACCATTGAATATTGTTAACTTTTAATATTTTAATATATACATATGTTAACTTAATAATTATAATTAATGTTCCTATAAAAAGTGCTAAGATCGTTAATTTTTTTTAAATTTTTTAAATGTCTATGTTCTAAGACTTATTTAGACTTACTCAATAAAAGTTAATAAATATCACATAGTTTTATTTTCTGAAACTTAGTTACTAAGTTTAATTATTATATAAACCCCAAATATTAAAATAAAATCATATAATCGGGGTTTAACAAAAAAACTATAGAGTTATTAATCGTTAAAATGGTGTCTGATGGACTACCACATCAGTGGATTTGAGATAATTTAGGCACGTCAGTCCCAGAGGGTTAATATTGATTATGCACTGCAGGAGAGTGATTATAATAATTGTAGTGAACTGCAAGCATGCGCTTATGTATGTGGGTTTATTATAAAAAATAACCCAAACAGAGACTGTGAAATATGTAAAAAAAAATTAACCTCTGAGACACCATTGCCTGAACACATGTTCACACAATTTAAAGAGTATGAAAATGATAAAGATGAAAACTCATTGCTTTATTATGCTGGGAAAGAATTAATTTTATGTGTTGAAAGTGGTGCCACAATTGTAAATAACTATTTTAAGGAAGAAGCTTATAAAAGGGATGTAAAAAAAAATATAGTAGAAATTCTCACCAAGACAATCGATCTCAATTTTCTTAATAAATGCGAATTACATAAAGATGCAAATATCTGTTATATTATACACAGCATATTTAAAATCTGCATTAAGAGATTTTGCATTTTAAAAAATAGACAGTTTACAGAAGAGTCTGCTAAATCTGCTCTTAGAAAAAAAATGGACATTTTAAAACATCAATGACAGTTAAATTCTCTACCCGGGGAAGTAATGGATTTCATTACCAGCGTACATTTATTATTTTACCCGCATCCTAACAATAATTGTAAGATTCAGAAAGGTTCCACTGTTTGTATGTATGTCTTCAATTTAAACTCCAATAGAGCTGAATGTGGAAAAACATGTTGGCAATAACAAGTATGTAATAAGATGTAGTAATTGAAATAATATTAACTCAGCTAATTCAGCTTATAAGTTCTTATAATAATAAAAATATGTAGTGTATTTATTACAATACATCTATATATTATAAAAATAATGTTGTTTTATTGCATTAACCCCCCATCATAGTAAATTTAAGTTTACCATAGTTCTAGCAGTATTGTTTATAAATTTATTTAACTTACTTTTATTTAATCTTAATTATTATCAATCTTATTATTGAAATAAGATTGACAATTTACTTAGTAAGATAAATAAATTATAAATCATATATTATTGATATTGATCTGAGAATCAGGCTGGGAAGCTGCTACTAACCCTCAAATTTGAAATTCCCGCTAAAAAGAGCTTATTTAATACAGCGCCATCTGTTAAGGGACCCCCAAACAGTAAAATCGTCCCCACCCCATGTATTTTGTATGCAGTCGTCGTTCTTCTTGTATATGTGTTCTGTGCTCTTGGGCCACCGACCGCATAGATTGCATACACGCGGCTCTCCAGAGCCGATCATTAACTTAGCATAATACTCGATTTCACAATTGTAACCATAAAATATACAGTTCTCAAGCAAGCACCAAGTTTTCTTAAAATTCCCCCGAGTGGGCCACCACCGTCGTGTACGGCGCGTCCAGTCATTGTGTGTTTGATTATATCATTATAATACCCGTAGACATATTGAAGTAAATAAATAGTTCTATGGGCTTTATAATGATACTTATCGAATTGATGTATTTAATCTCACCTAAAGTTTCAGATAACAATCTAATTATAATTCTTGGATAACCGTGCAAGAAGATTGGTGAATTATTGTACATTAGAAAGAAAAGTGCCCCCATTTGCAAAAAACGATGATTCAGAAGCTAGTAAACGATGTAATGATGGTAAGTACTAACTTAGTACTTACCATCATTACATCGTTAGTCTGGGTTTACTAAGTACTAAGTATGTAAATTAACATTTATACTGAGATTAGTTGCTTATTTCCCTATGATAAGAGAATACTTGTTAAAAATTATATAAAAATATATCGTATATTAACGTCCTCACTGTACTAATATCTTCTATGGGACGACCTTTAACCAGCAGTGGGACATTACGTTACAGGATTATTATTTTACTTGTTAAAACCCATATAAATATCATTGTTACAGATATTCGTAGTACAGAAACGAAAAATAAATAAATTAAAATCACTTATACGCCAGAACAGAATTTGCCTGACATAGACATGGGTGGGTCAAGCGTTCCAACTCCCTATTTCACCAAGTTGTATTGACAAAACTCCCGATCCACCAACTTGTGGTATACCAAACATGAATGAAAAGGAAGAAGATTTTTCTCCAGATGACAGTGGAGATGAATACCGCCCTGAAAAAGCTAAACGCCCAATAAATATCATTGTTACAGATATTCATAGTACAGAACTGAAAAATAAATTAATTAAAATCAATAATACGCCAGAACACAGTTTGCCTGACTAAAGGCTCCTACACACAGTGCCGTGCACCCGGCGGCATACAAAGCCGCCGGCTTTGCCGCACAAAGGAGCCGCCGGCATGGCCGCCGGGGTGTGCCGGCGGGTTACGCGGCTTGTCGGCAGTGTGACCAGATTCAGTATTTTAATACTTTTTCAGTATATTTCATCGATTTTTCCGAACATCAGTATATTTTCAGGTATATTGCTGGCAGTCAGTATTTTTGGGTATATTTTGGTTGAAGTTATGGTGAGTGATCGTCTTTGCGACAATGTTTGCGGAATTTCCCGGATTTAGTTTATACTTATACATGTTATCTATGAGCAAACATAACATATAACATAAACATACATTCACGCCTTTTTCCCGAAGGGGTAGGCAGAGGTGTACCCAGGACTCAGTCCTATATAATAGTAGATACACCCACATTTCGCCAGTATGTTATTGGTCCCATGTAATAGGGGGCGAGCCTATTGCCATCTACCGGGCACAGTTCCAGACTCCAGGCAGTTATTGAGATAATTCCTAATGGAAAAATCCAATATTTAACACTTGCCTGACCTGGGGATCGAACCCGGGACCTCTTGATTGGCAGTCGAGCATGCGCCCTCTACGCCACCGAGGCAGTCTACAGTCACCGAGGCACCGAGGCAGTCGAGGTAAATTACAGATATGACAAGAAAGACGGCCGTTGCCGGCGTTGTAGCATTGTAATACTACATATACAATTATCAATCAATACATAGTATTAATCAGACTTGCAGAATGTATATTCGCCTTAAACTTTACAACTGCTGGACCGATTTTAAGGCGGTTGCACTATTAGATAGAGCGTAATTTCCAGATTGCATACATTCAGTTGCATCAATAGGTAGTAGTTAAACTTAAAAGATACTTTATTACTAATATCAAATCGTCTAATACGGTTCAAGTGAAATGATTGTCTCTTCTGCATTCGACTTAATCTTTAAGTACCTACTTTCTTTCCATAATTCGGGAATTTCCCCAAAATAGGAGATGTTTTTGTCATCATATAAATAGAACGCGATTGATTTTCGTTGTTTTTATTTACTTAGTTACATTACGATATACGTATACATAACGTGTCTATACCCGGACCAAAGGGAGTCATGCTCGTGATGCTGGACGAGAGCGTCACATCCAGGAACACCCATGTGCCTATAGTACGCCCGGCTGGAATGAACGTTTACCCGGGATCTCCATTCTTGCAAGTCCTACCCAATGACTTAGGGGATTACATCGTGGACATCACTGGCATATTGCACGACCTGATGCACAACTACCAGGCATCAGCACTCCGCATGTGCCACGCGTTGGAATGGATGGAGACCAACTTGTGCGTGGACATTGCCTTCCAAGTGGCCTTCTCTCTAGCCTCCGAACTTTGTAGCGCTATTCCGGAGTCTCCAACTTTGGAAGTCGGCCCAGACGGGGCAAGACGTTACACAAACCCGCTGAACGGGGCATGGACCATCGGGGCTTTCAACTTCTCTGGCGACAACCCTCGGCACACTTCATCTGACATAAATGCCGGAATCGTCGCAAACAGGCCTGAATCGTACACTTCCAAAATCTCTGGTTACAACTGGGCTATGGTCAGTCCTCTACTGCAGTATGCGATGAGCGCCGCTGACGTTGTGCAGGAGGCAGCGATTGAAGCTGATGTAGTCACAGGGTACAACACACACTGGGCTGCCCCTACTAAATACGATTTATAATTGAAAAATTCTGAGCCACTATTATTGGGGCATTGTATACGTATGTGTTTCCCATCAATGGATCCACAACAATTGGGAACATTCCATTTCTTGAAAAACAAACGTGACACCGAAAGCCATTCTTCTTCTGTGGTTGGCATCTAGACTAGAAAAAGGAAATAAAAATTAATTTAAAATAAACATTCAAAAATAAATATATACTTAAACGTTTAGCATATGTGCTTGTAAGCCTAAATGTAATGCTATACTCAAATATTATCGAATTCCAGCAATATCACATATATTCAGGCCATATCGTAAATAAAAATCAAATAAAAAAATATTTATTTGGTCAATAGAGTACAAATATATATTAAGTTATGGTGTACTCTAGCTTCCCCTCTAGGATTCCCTGTGAGTGAGCTTCCCTGTGAATATCAAGAGTGAGTCATAAAAAAATGATTACCTTAATTTGAAGTTTTGATATTATTGCTTGACAGACTTCGGGAATCAATCAGTGAGGAAAGAAGTTGTGGTGAAATTTTAAACAGTTCTCCAAGGCTGAAATAACTTTCTCCTGTAGCTAAAAACCGCAACGTTACTGCCAACCTTTCTTTAGCGGGTATAGCCTTTCTCCAGCCAGTATTTTTTTTGCTAATGTATACTTCAGTACTCTCTAGCAAAAATTCAAAATCTTCATATGTCATTCTCAGAAACCCAAAGAACATACTATTGCGCAAACGTTGACATCCCACATCATCTTTTTTATACTCTTCTATCATTACAGTACCGTTCTGCCATTTTCTATTTTGTGAACTTGGGCGCACCCAAAACCTTCTCGTCCTTTTGTATTTTTTTCTTATTAAAATAAAAATTACAACTGCGGCGGCAGTGCTGATGATTTTCGTATTCATTGTAACCAATCAACCAAAAAAAAATTTCACTTCACTAGCGTTCTATGTGACTGTCACAACTGGAATGATGCTTGACGGCTTTGTGCGGCTTGTGCCGGCGGCTCGTATTGCCGGCGGCATAGCCGCTCGGCATGAACCCGGCGGCATTGCCGCCGGCATGTGTGTAGTAGTATTTAAGGTGAAATTACATATAACATAACATAAAACGGTTCACTTTTGTCTTTCAATTTGGATGAAGCAACCAAATTGATCCATGTAAACTTATAAGTGAATCATTCAATGTCATTGAATGTTGTCGTTCTACGGCGTTGAAAGAATTGAACATGCTCAATATTTTCACTTTTAGCGTTCAATCTTCAACGCGGATGAATGAGAAATGAATGTGTAAACACAAGAATTGAACGATTCACTTTTACAGTCAGTCGTGCGCGCCGCAGTGTCGAGGAAGGGCGTATTTTTGGACAATACGTACCACCTACCTACTACATACCTACGAAATGGTTCTCAAATGGAAGGAAGAACACACGCCTCTGTTCTTGGAACATTTTAAAAAGTATACGTGTCTATGGAATTATAAAACGGAGGGTTATAAAAACCGAGATTGTCGTGGAAATGCTATTAAATCGCTAATTGAAGATTTGAACATTAGCGGTGTAACCGAAGAAGACATAAAATTAAAAGTATACGTACCCTTGTGAATTACTTGTGAATTAGTGAAAATAAAACGATCGACCAAAAGCGGTTGTTCCACAGATGATATTTATGTTCCAAAGTTGTTAAAAGCTAGTATTTAAATAAAACACAATAGTTATTACAAGCTTTTAAACAATCTTACATAAAACAGATTGAAAATTATTCTACTCTTCTTATCATTTGCAATTGCCACGGTACAATGTCAGTAGTGATGAATTTTTCTGCAAACATATTTCGCACTCCGCGGGCGTTTTCAGTATGATTTCCTAGCTTGGTTTGCGGTATGCCCACAATCGCTTCGGATGGTACTTATCGCCATTCTCCTGGGATAATACATCCCTTTTCCCAATCCTCTCTTGAGAGAGAGGATTACAATTTACAACATTCACTTGAGTGAATGTTGTAAGTTAATATTGGGAGTTGTTTTTCTAAGCCAGTTATGAAGAGCGCACGTTGTTTTTACTTACTGTTCAACTTTTGAAGCAGTGAGTGGGATGGGTTTTTCAAATATTCTAAATTTTGCTACTAATATGCCAAATGCATTTTCGACTACGCGTCTTGCTCTGGATAGCCGATAGTTGAAAACTTTGTGTTTTTCGTTGAATTCCCGTCTTTTGAAATATGATGGTTTCAAAATATTTGTTTTCAGAGGAAATGCATCATCTGCTACGAAAACACCTTCATTTGGTATGTTTAATAGATTTGCGGTTATCTCCCCAAATACAGTCCACTACCCCGTCAATTTCTCGTTTCGTTTGGGCGTGGGCTAAATATAATTGCGGTTAGAGCTCTAGAGTGGGAAAAGGTAAGTGCCGTAATTTTACGTGCGCTAGCAGTTTTCACCCGAATATAGATCTACCTCGGGAGAAAATCGATGAAGTCGACTAAAACGAAGACCATAAATCTCCGGTACAACAAACTGGATGAAGATGCAAGCCAACCCTACTATTCGACAGTTAAAAGATCAGAATTAATAAGTGATCGGAGAGAGAGGACGTAGCAAGAAACCGTAACCGTTTTTCAACTCTAGCCCGCCGGCGGGCCTTCCATCCTGGAGCTACAAATCCTTCATAATATCCACGTGTGTGATCAGCCAAGACAGCAACCCGACACGGATTGAGGTGAGTCTGCTTATATGCCCTTTCTTATATAGCGGACTAGGTCCATACGTTAATGTTATCTGACCATCCCCAAACCGCCCAGGGCGTCGAAGGCTTCATAACTCAACGACCCCCTAACAAGACTACTTAATAACTAACTATACTAACCTAACTTTATTAAGCAAATACTTTAAAATGACATACCTATATATAGGTATGTAAACTGTAAACACGTAAAATTAATATCTAGTAGGAGCAAAATATCCTCAGTGGCGTAGTAGACGCAAGCTCGACAGCCGATCATGAGGCCCGGGTTCGATCCCCAGGTCACGCAAAATATTCAAATCAGCACTTATAAATAGATAAATATATGAATAGATACAAAGTAATAATTAAATTAGGAATATCAAGTAATAAATATTTTTTTCCATTAGTAATAATTAATAATGTTAGGCGAAATATGATTATTACTTTTCTTGATTATTAAATTATTTCATGTATTTTATTAATTCTTATAACAATAATTATTTATTTTTTGCGCCATCCTCTGATGCTTGCAATGTGTGTGTGCTGTGGGGAAATAGAATCAAAAATGAAAGAGACAGTGAAAAAAAGCAAAAATTAATGGTAGAACTTCGGGTACATAAGATAAGGGCCAAGGCATTTTATACCCACATGAAAGATAATCCTCCAAACTCCATTTCACTTTGTTTTGATCTTCAACAAGTTCAAGCACTTCCAAAAACGCCTATTCAAGATGCCTTTTATTCTAGGCAAATAAGTCTTTATAATTTTTGTGTAGTACCTTTAAATTCAAAAGATCCTTGGTTCTACTTGGGATGAAACCATTGCCAAGCGCGGGCCAACAGAAATAGGATCAGCTGTATATGATTATCTATCCTCCATGAACATTGACAATAATGTTGATACTATACGTTTATTCTGTGATGGCTGTGGAGGACAAAATAAAAATAATCATATCATACATTCACTAATGCAATGGCTTTACTCCAAATCACCTGCTCAAGTGAAGGAAATACATATATTTTATCCAGTGTGGGGTCACAGTTTTTTGCCCGCTGATCGTGTTTTTGGACGACTGGAAAAGGAACTAAGAAAAATACCAGTGATCACCACCAAAGATGGTTACCATGATATCTTCAAAAACCATGGCAATGTAAGGTTATTAGGAAATGATTGGCAACTGCTTGAAATAAAGGATTTAAAGGAAAATTTTAAAAATGTGGAGGGATTACAAAAAAAAAAAGAGTGGATAAAAAAAAACTGTTAAAAGACAGATGACTATCGGTTGTGAAATAAAAGCTTCCCAACATTATAGATTTGATGGAAATGTCTTATACTGTTGTCTATGTATACTGTTTTGTAGGTATTGATTATTACTACAATCCCCTAGTACATTACTTTAATCTACCACGGATAGTTTTCACACCGCATGAAAATAAACACTGCTTCAATTATTGTGACTAAACCAAAAATGATGGTTATAATCTATGTATACTGTTTTGTAGGTATTGATAGTTACTACAATCCCCTAGTACATTACTTTAATCTACCACGGATAGTTTTCACACCGCATGAAAATAAACACTGCTTCAATTATTGTGACTAAACCAAAAATGATGGTTCTATTCTATGTATACTGTTTTGTAGGTATTGATAGTTATTACAATCCCCTAGTACATTACTTTAATCTACCACGGATAGTTTTCACACCGCATGAAAATAAACACTGCTTCAATTATTGTGACTAAACCAAAAATGATGGTTATAATCTATGTATACTGTTTTGTAGGTATTGATTATTACTACAATCCCCTAGTACATTACTTTAATCTACCACGGATAGTTTTCACACCGCATGAAAATAAACACTGCTTCAATTATTGTGACTAAACCAAAAATGATGGTTATAATCTATGTATACTGTTTTGTAGGTATTGATAGTTACTACAATCCCCTAGTACATTACTTTAATCTACCGCGGATAGTTTTCACACCGCATGAAAATAAACACTGCTTCAATTATTGTGACTAAACCAAAAATGATGGTTATAATCTATGTATACTGTTTTGTAGGTATTGATAGTTACTACAATCCCCTAGTACATTACTTTAATCTACCACGGATAGTTTTCACACCGCATGAAAATAAACACTGCTTCAATTATTGTGACTAAACCAAAAATGATGGTTCTATTCTATGTATACTGTTTTGTAGGTATTGATAGTTATTACAATCCCCTAGTACATTACTTTAATCTACCACGGATAGTTTTCACACCGCATGAAAATAAACACTGCTTCAATTATTGTGACTAAACCAAAAATGATGGTTATAATCTATGTATACTGTTTTGTAGGTATTGATTATTACTACAATCCCCTAGTACATTACTTTAATCTACCACGGATAGTTTTCACACCGCATGAAAATAAACACTGCTTCAATTATTGTGACTAAACCAAAAATGATGGTTATAATCTATGTATACTGTTTTGTAGGTATTGATAGTTACCACAATCCCCTAGTACATTACTTTAATCTACCACGGATAGTTTTCACACCGCATGAAAATAAACACTGCTTCAATTATTGTGACTAAACCAAAAATGATGGTTCTATTCTATGTATACTGTTTTGTAGGTATTGATAGTTACTACAATCCCCTAGTACATTTCTTTAATCTACCACCGATAGTTTTCACAATTTTCAAATTTATCTTTGGCAGACATTATTGAAACGGGGTAAACGTATTCCACTAACTATTGATGTTGCAGAATCTATTCCGCAGCCAGTTTCAGAAAAAAAGAAAAAAGATGTAATAAATTTACTTAAAAACAATTTGGGGAAGAATGGACTGCCTTGCCTGAACTTCAATGGTACAAAAATATTTTGTTACATGTGACGGAGGAACCAGCTGAGGAACATGAATATGATTGTGTCTGCAATGAAGAGGATGTAGGAGAAGTCCGTGTGTGATTTTCGGATTTTAATAAAAGTTTTTAGAAAACAATTTTTTTTTTGCTAGCCCATCCTTTTCGAAATAGCTTATTTCTAGGAGTGCTGAAACAAAACATCTTATTTCTTGGAATTTGCGACTAAATGGCTTATTTCCTTAAATCATATGATAATAACTCATAATTTAGAGTATGAAAAAAAATATATACACTGTGAAACGATCTATTAACGTACCTAGATTATGTACATAGAAGTTTGTTACTAAAAATGTTCATGAATGAAAAGTTTTCGTATTTTTCTTGTTCCTGAAAAAAATGATCATACAGAAATAAGCCATTTTGAAAAGTCACTCCTCTTTTAATACTGCGGATCATATACGTAGATTGAGTATAAATACATCGCTCAAATATTATTTTACCAAAGTCAGTTCGTGTCTACAAGAAGAAGCGACCTTCTACTCTTCAACTCTAAGCTGCGCAACCTTGGGTCGGACTTCAGCTGCGACGCTCAGCTCAAGTGACCTCGCATACTTCACCGCAACATTCTGCCGCTGAAGCCACTGCCGCTGACTTCTGTCGTACCAACTCCATATACCAAACTTCTATTATTATGTGAGTACACATGTATCTTTACAACGAAACTATTTGAACCACCTTTAAACGGAGGTGATTATTATTTTACATTGTTAATAAGGTAACTTTATTTTTTACAGGTCTGACTATGAATCAGATGATGTGTTTGTGGCTGATAAAGATCGAAAAAAAAAATCGAAGCAACGCAGCTCCACCAGCAACCACCAGCGCAAAGAAACGCAAGACAGAAAATACCCAAAGGCATTTTTTAGCCTTTTGTTTATCGTCGATTTTATTATAATTTTTTATTAGTATTAAGTCTTAGTATGAGCCTGCCTCGGTGACGTAGTGAGCGCAATCTCTACTGCCGATCATGAGGTCCCGGGTTCGATTCCCAGGTCAATCAAAGTGTTAAATATTGCATTTATTTATTATGCATTATCATAATAACTGTCTAGAGTGGTGGCTCGCTCCGATAACATACTAGCTAAATAATATGGGTGTGCCTACTTTGTCCTGAATATGAATATAAATACTAGATAGTCCTAGGTACACCTCTGCCTACCTCTTCGAGTAAAGGGCGTGATTGTATGCAGTATGTTTATGTATATTTAATAACAGTTTATTTTACTTTCAGAAAATATAACCTCACAAACTCACGTGTTGTATGATATTATTTTGACAAGTTTTTAACGTATAATTTTAAATTTTCAGCGGCGGTCGTAAGAAGATAAACCGGTTTGATTTGGACCTTGAAGACATCGCGCCTCCGGTCGAGTGTCAGCCGAGCACGCTATCATTGAGCTTCATACGCCGAGTTGCTGGGGGTCAACAGCGTCAAGTGGTGGAAACTGCGGGGGAATTTTTCGTGGACTTAAAAATTTACGCTACCACGGATGTTGCATCTACTGCTCCAGAAGAGCGGTGGAAGAAAGCGTTATTAAGGGCGAAATTTAAGGCGAACAAAGATTCACCTCAGTGGAGAAAATTACGCGAACTTGTTAAGGAGGCTCAAGCTTTTCGAGGCGAGTGAGCCGACCACAGATCAAGGGAGATTTGGCTATTACGCAAAATTGTTCGGGTCCCGATGTCTCCACATTTCTCCCTCCAATAACACTAACACAAAAACAAAAACAATGAGTACGACACACGTGCTCATATTTCTCACGCACACTAAGAAACTTGCAGGCACACCAAAGACCTTATTGATTGTACACATGCATAAAAGGGTGGTACATCAACCCAGTAGCTACGGACTCTGCATAAACACACATATGTAACTAGAGATAGAAACTGGCAATCGATATATGTAAAATCGATACTTTTCAATTATTATCTGCTCTTTCCCTTGAATACATTATTTACAGTGAAATAAAACATTATAATAAGATTTTTAAGTATTTTATTACTGGTCCGTAAAATGTAAATATTTGCCACCATAACGTATTTGCCATACGTATTTTCAATATGGGCACCGACAAGTCGAACTTTCTTCAACGGTTGAAAGCACTAAGTGAGAAAAGCATAATGTGCGGTTTTTGGTTGGAAACCTGGTTGTACCTCTGTCCTGTTGCATTTTCTTTTACTCTTCTTTTAAGTTTGGATCCTTCGGATAGCTACAATAAAAAAAACTCGCAAGATATTAATGAATAGTACATGACATATCAACATAAATAATTGACAACACAACAATGGGTTCGTCTCCTTATAATGTCATAATTTTTAATAGACACGGATTGAGTACATCATACAATGCAGGCTACTTTTTGAAATATTATAATATATATTTTATTACAAAAGTTATCAGACTCGATACATATAAAAAACACATTTCCCTTTTTCGTGACCACCGCGAGAGAAACCGCTGGGCACAGCTATTATATTACATAACATTATTACAAAGTAATCACACTTTAGAAGACAACCTTATAACTTTCCTATTTTTAAACGTTTTATGAACTATTTATATCATACAAACATGAAATGGGTACAAATTGTTTAAAAAATACTAATATTAGTAACCAAAGTAAAATCACCCAGTACAGTTAAATAATCGACAACTAAAAGAAATCACATCTCATCTCTATTTTACGCAAGCCAGTGCAGCGGCCGCACTACGAAATTATTTTGTTAGAGAGAGTAACTGTAAAATATATTATCCATTGCGCCATTACAACCGACTGATTTTTTATCGAGTTGTACTAAGCAAGCAATGGTGTCTGACTTATCCTACTATTTAGATAATATAATGAACTTGGTACTTCATCTTCAATTTATATATTTTTGCTTAAATTTATTGAAAATACAATATTATTTTAGTACTTACGTATGAAAAGAGATGCCATTATTCACGTAATTCACTTTGCTGCTGGTATTATTACTAGTGACCGACCGAAGGTTCGGTTTCGGTTTCGGTTTCGGCCAGTTTCGGCTCAAAAATCTAGTTTCGGCACGAGTTTCGGTTTCGGCCAAAAAATGGCCGAACCTTCGGCCACACCGAAACTCTACGTTCGTGAACTATCACGCGTCGCTCGGTTGACTTCGGGAGAGTTCGTATCTCTCTTGTCACCCGCCATCGTCAGGTATTAGATCGCTGGCCGGTCCGTCGTGTTTTCGTCGTAAGTTTGTGATTAGGTACACAGTGATTAGGTACGTGTTTGTTTTTGTCTAACATATTTTATTGATGTTTATTAGACATTGAAGTCCTTTCCGTTGAGTTATTAACACGTATTTTTAAATTGTGAGAAGTATGTAAATGTATGTTTATTCACACATACATTTATTACTTACAATATACATTTGTTTAGGTAATTTAGTTGTTGTTGGATGATATTTTAATTCTCTATGTATTAGTTCTATATGATGTAACTGTGTGTGACCCTCAGATACTTGATATATTTTGGTAGCATTATATGCGGATCGATTGGAACGCGACATAAATATCTAAGTAAAAATCTAAGTTAAAATGAATATATTTTTTAGTGACAAGACGAGCAAATCAGGTGCCTGATGGTAAGGATCATGATTGCCCATATCAGACACAGTGCCACCCAGTGTTTTATAATTCAAAATTCTGCGCGGCACTGCACTGCGCCTGTCACCCTGAGTTATTAGTAGTTGAAACAAGTAATGTTTGCACATTACTTCTTGGCAGATGAATAACTGGCAAAGGTGTGGTACTTCCCTAGGCGGCCCTCTAAAGAGGCCTACAACTACAAAAACAAAGTTTTCTAAAAAAAATTGGGAAAAGGACACAATGAACATCCCATTATATTTCTGAAAATATTAAATTACACAACGAACCATTTCATCAAATATTTAATTGTGGGTAATGTTAATGTATGAGGTTTTTTTTTAATTCGAAGTGTTAATTATGGCAAATTTTTGTTCTACGAAGTGTTAACGTGTTTTTGTGTATTTTGTTTATTTTATAGCAGTAATAAGTAAGTAAGTAATCAAAGAATATAAGAAATTATCTTTCACATACTTTTACATACATTATTGTTTTGTATTTCATTCAACACGTATTAAATGTCTGCACAAGTGTATAAAATAAGCCAAATTTCAGTAAACAGTAGATTTTTAACATGTCTGAAAAAGTTTCGGTTTCGGTTTCGGCTGAAAATCGTGTTTCGGTCGGACACTAATTATTACATACAACTACTGAACAACTCGGTATTTTGTTAAATTCGTTGGAGATGATGCCGCGCGACATAACATTCGACTACTGAGGCGCAATTTTGGCATCAAGCCCGTTTTGTGCCTGATGCGTTCCCAAGGGCCACGCCCCCTCGCCAAATCTCCCTTGTTTGAATGATCTGAGGAGCCGACCTTTTACTCCGATTAAATATATTTTAAGGGTTAGACATGAACTAACCTTGTTAGGCGTAAAGTTTTTAATAATATTATTATAATTGTAACTATATTATAATAATTATATTTTTATGAAAATAAATATTGTTACGATTTTACTTGGACAAAACATACTTTAGGGGTTAGTTCTTGTAGACACGAACTGACTTTGTTAATAAAAGTTATTGTGTTATGTGTATGGACCAAGAGACGGTAAAATTATAACAGGTCTGCTGTATAAGTCCGAATCGAAAACATACAAGCGAATACATTTATTTTTGTTTGAAAATAATGATTTTTCTCATTATTGTTTGATTAAAGACTTGGCGCGACTTGTAAGAAGTCAAATAACAAAACACTATAGAAAAATATGTCTGTGAAGATTGTTTGTTATTTTTTTCATCAAGTGAAGAGCTTCTTGATAGACACGTTTGTGGAGGTGTTTTTACGGTGCCCCCTGAAAAAGGATCATTGCTTCAATTTCAGAACTACAATCGGAAACAAGATGTTCCATTTGTCATTAACGCTGACTTTGAAACAATGATGCGACCTGTTCAAGGATGCTAACCGGAACCAGATGTCTCGTGTACCTCTGATCTACATCAGCATATTCCTACTGCTTTTGCATATTATATTGTTTGTGCGATCGATGAGAGTTATAATCGCTTTGTTACTTACCGTGGAGAAAACTGTAGCAAACTTCATTTGTTTGCTTACTGATGACGCATCGAAATAATATAAAATATTACATACTAATGTGCCAATGAAATACACTGGAGAAAACGATGATAATTTTAACTCGACGACAAAATGTCACATATGTCAACACATAATTTGGGGGCCCAAGACTCGTTAGTGCTCGTAAGTGCAATTAGTCTTTTAATAATAATAATAATAATAATATAGGACAACTTCCACACACGGTCATCTGGTCCCAAACTAGGCTAGAAGCCTGTACTATGGTAACCAGATGACTGATATACAGTAGAATCCGTTTATTATGACTCCGCCTATATTGACCAACCGGTTATTATGAAGTAATTACACTACGAAGTTTGGTTTTCATATAAAATTCTTTATAAATAATCGGATATAATGACTTCCCTTACAGTGACATGTCGCTTATTATGACCCATTTTTAATAAATTATGCCCGGTTATAATGACCGACATGATTCTTTACACCTCCGGTAATGTTCGTTGATTCCCGACGACGTTCGGCACGTGCCTCGTTTTTGTTTTGAATCTCAGTGAGTAATTGACGCTTGAAGGTCACGCATTGTTTTTCGTTTGTTACTGTGAAAAAAATGTCATCTCAACGACGTAAAGCATTTACAATTGAGGAGAAAGGTGCAATAATATGCAGACTAGAATCTAACTCATGTCTCGCAAAGGAATTTAGCGTGGGTCATTCGACTATCTCAATGATTTTTAAAAACAAGAACCGCATTAAGCAATCGTTCAATTCAAATGTTTTAAAACCGAAGAGGCTTCGAAAACCACGACAAGAAAATGTTGATCAAGCATTAATTCAGTGGTTTAAAAACATGAGAAACAAAGGAATACCTGTCAGCGGTCCTATGCTACAGGAAAAGGCAAATGGTTTTGCCGCGCATTTTGGTATTCTCGACTTCAATTGTTCTACAAGCTGGATAAGTCGTTTTAAAGTTCGACATAACATTGTGGCGGGAAAAATTGTCGGTGAATCTTCGTCTGTTGATCAAAATTCAACAAACAACTGGTTGACATCTGTTTGGCCGAATTTACGAAGACAATTTTCTGATGATGTGATATTTAATGCTGATGAAACTGGACTTTTTTACAAATTAATGCCGGATAAAACTTTAAAATTTAAAGGTGAAAATTGTAGTGGAGGTAAGTTGTCGAAAGATAGAATCACTGTCATGGTAGCAGCTAATATGAGTGGCACAGAGAAAAAGAAATTGTTCATTATTGGAAAGTCACAAAAACCAAGATGTTTTAAAAGTGTCAAATCATTACCTGTCGATTATGCTAACAATCGTAAAGCTTGGATGACGTCAGAACTTTTTGAAAAATGGCTTCGTGATTGGGATCGTGATTTGGTGAAGAAGAAGAAAAAGATTTTATTGCTGGTTGATAATTGCCCGGCGCATCCAAATGTTACTGATTTAAAGTCTATAACACTTGCTTTCCTTCCACCGAATACAACATCAGTACTACAGCCAATGGATCAGGGAATAATACGATCACTGAAAACGAATTTTAGGAAGAACCTTGTGCTCAAAATGATTAATTGTCTTCTACAAAAATAACGGTGCTAGATGCAATTCTGATGGTTAATGATGCTTGGAATAAAATGTCACAAAGTACCATTCATAACTGTTTCAAACATGCAGGATTCATTGAAAGCCACGACGGTTTACCTATTCAAATATCAGAACATGAATTCGATGAAGAAGATGACATTCCTTTATCTTTGTGGTCACGAAACCTAAATTCAGATTCTTTAGCAGCACCGGAAATGTGGGAAGATTATGTTGACATCGATCGTGCTCTCCTCACATCCGAAGAACCCAACGATGAAAATATCGTACAGAACATAATTTGTGCTAAGGATCAACTCGAAAGCGATGGTGAAGAGGAAGTCGAGGAAGAACCATTACCTACCGCAGAAGAGGCATTAAAAGCTGCAGAATTATTATCACGATTTGTTCACAGCAATATTGAAAATGATAATTTGACCATAGCTATGTCTTCTATACACAATAGTATTAGAGTCTGTTTATACAATAAAATGAAAAAACAAAAGCAGACAAAAATTACAGATTACTTACAGTAAAAAATACACTTGTATGTACGTGTTATAATGTGCTGATTACGTGCAATTTTAATTTTGATTTAATATGTATGTATACATATGTAATTACTATGTTTCTGTATTAAAATACTTAAATACATACATATTTACATAAAAAAGGTTTTTCATTTCACAAAACGCTTTGTATGACGTCCGCTTATTATGACGTGTTTGTCAATTCCTTTCGATGTCATTATAAACGGACTCTACTGTACATACTTATATAAGCTTATAACACCCAGACACAGATCAGACATGTTCATGCACACAAATGTTTGACCTGGCCGGGGATCGAACCCGGGGCCTGTGGCACAGAAAGCAGAGTTGCTACCATCTGAGCCAACGAGGCTGTCAACTGTTTTAGGTAACGTAATATACCACCCACGCAGCAAACACATTGTGTCTGTTACCACTTTGTAAGAGAGAAGATTACTGCCAATCAGGTAGCTGTCCAATATCTGTCAATACAAAAAATGATGCGCTGACGAAAGGACTCCATTGCTCAAAGCATGAAACCTTCGCCGCAACCATGGGCTTAATCCTAAAGCGTTTACGTCCAGCATAGTATCTGTGGTCCAGGAGAGGATGATGAAACTATGGACGCCTGCACGATTTGACGTCCTTGTCATGCTGTGTGTGCCCCCTCTCCCCTTCTAGATAGTCTATGGTTGTGTCAACATTAATGTTTACTTATTTAAATAAATATTTTATTTAACATGCCTAATGTGTTATTCCAGGGTCTCAGCTGCCTACATAGCAAATTTTAGCCCAACCAGTTCTGTAGTTTTGGCGTAAAAGGGTAAAAAACATTCATCCATCCAGCCCTGGGGTATAACTCGCTGCAAGTCAGAAGATTGTATGACCAGATGGTGACTATGTGCAGGATTCTGAGAGGGGATATTGATGCACCAGATCTCAATCAAAAGCTATGCAGGTTACACGTCCCGGACAAATACCTGTCTTTCAGAAAGCTTAAGCTTTTCGCTGCTCCTCAATGCCGGTCTGTGTTTCGCTCAGAATCACCCATACCACGAACCCTAAAGACGTTCAATGCTTTTCTGAATGTCAGTCCTCATTGTGATTTGTTTGGTGATGTATGGAAGGTTATCTTGACGGAATGCTTGAGGTTTTGTGAGAAGGAAGGATGGGTGGTGTCCTTTATAATAAAATAAACGGACATAAAATATGATCACTACAGTGGACCCCCGATAATCCGGCCCCTGTCTAATCCGGCGCCCCCTGTAATCCGACATGACTTAGAATTACATGTATGTTTGACAATCTTTGCTAATACATATAGATCACGCAGGTTTGAACAGGTCACAACTCGTACGCGCCACCGCTATTGTGCTCGACGCGTATGCATTGTTTTACTTAGTTTGAATTTGACTACTAGTGATAGCGGTACGGCCTAGCGTGCGTTCATTGTTTACTATTTATTCATTGTGTATTAGGTGTAGTACCTAGTAATGTCGTCACAAACCCAGAAGCGAAAGCACAAAACGTTGACAATTAAAGAAAAATGTGATATTTTAGATCGCACACGTTGTCTGCCGGTAGTATAAATGACAAAAATTACAAAAAAAAACTTTTGATGGAAATATAAGCGTTAGGTCAAAATATGAATTTTGATATATGATAGGGTTTAATCAGCAATGGGGTTCCGTAGATATTTAAAAAAAAACTAATGAGGTCGTATATGACCTACGCGGCGATGTAATACGAAAAAGTGACTATTCGTTATCGAGGCGCCGGGTAGGTCACGCCTCCGGTCACCCGCACACCTCAGTCGTCCGTAAGCGCTCGCGCACGGTTGCCAACTTAGGGGTTTTGCCCCTAAATTTAGGGGCTAGCAGTGTAAAAAGGGACTTTTTTAGGGCCTGGAATTATTTGGGGATTTTTTTAGGGGCTTCGAACACAACATGAATTAAATCGAAAATAAAAAGTGCTTTTGTGCGTAGAACGGAACGCACGCTAAGAAACGAGTGAACAGAGCAGCGCGTTTTCTTCATTCGTTCCGTGTTGCGTCCATTCATTCGTTCTTGTAATTTGATCTTACCACAAAATAAGATTTGGCTTAAAGGACTGGAATCCAGGACATAATTGTTCACAAAAAAAAAACAATTTGTTGTGTGGGAGTTGTGTGTTTGTGATTTAACGTGGTTTTCTTTTCAGTTTAAAATCTACCTATTCTATACTGTTTATTAGCAAAAAATAACATAAGACGAGTGTGATTTTGAGTACGACATAATAATGTCGAAAGACGCTAATAAAAAATATAAACAAAAGTATACAAAATCTTGGGAAACAGATCCCTCGTTGAAAGGTTCGTAAATTGGTTTTCTGTTCACTATTTCAAATAACTTAATTTATTATTTAATTCATTTATTACATTACACAGGATTTCCTCGATATGATGTCTCTGGAGTCTCGACTTTATAATATAGAGTAGTAAGTAGGTACGGTAGGTACTTACTTATGAATTTATGATTCCAAATGGTGACTAATGCTGGTGTGTCGGTTGGTTGTATTTTGGATTAGCTTATAATATCTATAATTATATGGTGCTTGGTAGCAAGCAAATGTGTTATGTCGGTTTGTTTATGTGCTCGAAATCATTGGTGTGAATTTTTGCAATGTGGTGTTGGTTGGGACAAAGAAGATAACCTAACGTAAATATACAGCGGTGCGCTATTTTATACGTATTTTCGATGACTAGACTTGTTTTCGTTTTCATTCATTTTTGTTGTTTTACATCAAAATACGGTTAAAAGTCTAACCGTTTGACCGTTTGACTTAAACGACATTTTTACAATGACATTTCTGTTGGTGTTGCCACTATTAAATAAATTCCCATTTTTGTGGTGTCGTCTGCATGAGTTTTGTTGTTGACTTTATGCACTAATATTTTTTGGTACGGGCGAGGCTGTATGAAAACTCAATCTAAATTTGTATTTTTTTTTTGCAGATTGGCTATCACCCGATCCTACCGACGAAATGTCTGCTGCCTGTAAATACTGTCGCGTAACATTAAAAGCGCACAAAAAAGATCTGATCAAACACGCAAATACAGAAAAACATAAGAAGTCTGTAGCTTTGAGCAAAACAGCTAAGTCATGTCAACCATTAACAACGGTTATTAAACCGATTTTATCAGATGCAACAAAGATAGCTGAATTAAAAGTTGCCGCCTTCGTTGCCGAACACACTTCGCTTTTAACTGTAGATCATTTAATGAAAGTGGTCCCCCAGTTGGATGTTTCATCAGACATATTGAAAAGTTTGAAACTTCATCGCACCAAGTGCTCAATGCTAATAAAAAACGTACTAAGCCCATGTATGCTTAATGATTTATTGAAAGAGATTGGTGATTCCCCATTTTCCTTAATAATTGATGAAAGTACCGATCTATCAACACAAAAGATATTATGTGTGATGATTCGTTTTTTTTCTCACAAGAAGAAACAAATTGTATCGACATTTTATAGGCTCATCAAGTTAGTGAACTGCGACGCAGTAAGTATATACAATGCAATCAAAGGCCAGCTAACAGAAGATGGCTTAAATTACAAAAAAATTGTAGGAATTGGGGCTGATGGCGCAAGTGTTATGGTTGGCAAATATAACTCGGTAACTGCCTTGTTTAAACAAGAACTGAGTGATTTAATCATTGTGAAGTGCGTTTGTCACTCTTTGCACTTGTGTGCCGAGAAAGCTGCGGAGGAACTACCCCGTCAGTTGGAATTTTTAGCGCGGGAAGCACACAATTGGTTCTCTTACAGTACAAAACGGTTGGAACAATACAGAGACTTATATGAGACCATGAATGACGGGAATCGAAATGCCAATAAAATACAAGGACTGAGCGGTACTCGTTGGCTTGCACGTTACGCAGCTATTGACACCATTTTGAAACAGTGGGATGAGTTGCAATTACTTTATTCTTTGGTGATAAAAGAAGACAAATGTTATATGGCAGAGCAATTATATGACATTATGAGACGGCCTGCATATAAAGCATATGTCGTTTTTTTAAGAGAGGAATTGAAAAGCGTTACTCAAATTAACATGCTGTTTCAAAGTGAGCACGCTGAACCGACAAAATTGATGGAAGATTTGTTTTTATTATATAAAAAGATACTCCAGAAATTAGTTGTACCTTCTCAATTACAGAAAGTACACGACAACGAACTGGCTGAATTCGATTTTCAGTCCTATCTGATGCACACTTCATCTTTATATTTTGGGTATGCTTTTGAAGAAATTGCCAAAACTATTACAGAGAGAGATTTACTAGATGTGAAAGAGAGGTGCAAGAAGTTTCTTTGCACTTTGGCCACTGAAATGCAAAAAAGATTACCTGAAAATATATCGATTCTCAAGATGATGACAAATTTAAAACCTGAAGTTGCCACATCGCAAGTTAAACCCAGTTTAAATATTATTTTGGAAAAATTCCACCGAAGTTCCGTTTATGGCAACAAAAATGACGTAGAATCGGAATGGCATCAACTACAAAATAAAACATGGACACATGTTTCGAGTTCCTCCGCTGAATTCTATGCAGAAGTACATGCAGATCGCGATGCTGGTAACTGTAAACGATTTGAAAATGTTGCAAAATTTGCTTTGGCGTTATTGACATTGCCTGTTTCCAATGCATCTGTGGAGCGTGCCTTTTCTATATATGGTACAATCAAAAATAAACTAAGGAACAAATTATCTCTGAAAATGGTACAGAGCATCATGATGGTGCGATTTTCCTTAAATCGGGATTATGGATCATGTGTTAACTTTGAACCTTCTGCTGATATGATAAAAAAGTTCAACGTACGGATGTATGATTTTAAAAATAAAAATGTATCGTCAGACGAAAATGAGGCGCAGGATGATGACGCCGATAACGCGGTGCTAGAAGTAATGAACAGTTTGGAACAGTTTCGTTTAGTTTAATCACCTTAATATTAAATAAATTACTTACTTAAAAATATGTATCGTTTTATTTTGAGCTACGAAAACTAAATAATTACATATAATAAAATTTTATATTTAGGGGTATTTAGGGGGATTTGGAAAAAAACTTGGGGGTAAATTTTGGTAAGAGTTGGTAACACTGCGCTCGCGCGGAACGGTTGCTTTATTTTTTACTAGCTGTGACCCGCGGTTTCACCCGCGTAGTCTTCGTTCCCGTGGGAATATCGGGATAAAAAGTACCCTATGTGTTATTCCAGGGTCTAAGCTACTTACGTACCAAATTTCAGCCCAATCGGTTCAGTAGTTTTGGCGTGAAAGAGTAACAAACATCCATACATACATCCATACTTACAAACTTTCGCCTTTATAATAGTATTAGGATTAGGATTGGATCTGTGCTAATGCAAAGTAGTGAATCATGGAAATATCTGATATAGACATCGACTTGGGAGATATAGTCATTTCTCAAGAAGACTTACATGACATTGACCTACTAGAAGCTAGTTTTTTAAGTGAGATAGGAAACAATTTGGTGACAACAATTAATCAATGCGAAGAACGTCTAAGTGATGATGAGAGTGTCTTACCAACAAAAAAACGTCATCGTCGTATTATTGCAAGTAGCTCAGAAAGTGAATCTGACTCGGTTGAAAATTATGTTGTTGAACAACTGGCTAATATAGAAGAAACATCGAATACTATGCAAAAATGGACACGACCACGAGGACATCAACCATCTGTTATAGCTTTTACGGAACCAACTGGTAAGTTTTAGAAAGCACTTGTTAACCAAAATATAGAAAACTTATACATACTTATATTTTTTGACGTGACAACGTCTTATAAATTGGTTATCCGGGTGACACTTCAAGAAACTGCGTTACGCTCCGCTCACGTTATGCGCTCACAATGAGAGCGAGTGAGAGGCACGCGTCCCTTCCACTCGGGCATGGTTAGCCCGCCTAAGAGCGAGAGAGACAGACATAAAAAGTGAAAGGCACGCGTCCCTTCCACGAATATTCATCTAAAGTCGTTGTCACGTAAAACTTTCGCCCGTATACCGACTTTACAGGCAACCAATTTTTTTAATTTGGAAAGAAATAACTAGAAACCCCATGCCAAACTTCCACGTGGTGTTAAAAAATACCACATTGCTAGGTTTTTTGCTATTAAAATTAATCCACGTGTTATTAGACAAACTTTTTCATATTAATGTGATGTGAAGATATTACAGTTTCAAAGATTTGCAGAAGCTTTGTGTGAATATTCGCACTCATCTGGTTTATTATTTTTATTTACGGGTATGAAGGTACCATACGCTAAAGAACTCAAACATGCTACAGAGGGAGAATATTTTAGCCTTTTGGTACCAGATGACGTTTTCGAGACAATTGCAAATGAAACAAATTTGTTTGCTCAGCAATGCCTTGAAAAAGGCTTCAAACCTAAGTCTCGTGCAAACGAATGGAAACCGACATCACTGAATGAGATTAAACAATTTTTCGGTTTAATACTATACATGGGCCTAGTGAAGCTCCCCCAAATAAATTTATATTGGAGTAAAGATAGAGTTTTCGGGCAGAACTTCCCGGCTACTGTAATGAGTCGAAACAGATTCGAACTGCTCTTGAGAATGCTGCATTTCACAGACAATGAGACAGCGGAAAAATCCGACAGAATCAACAAAATACGACCTATTATAAACACCTTGAATGAAACTTTCAAAAAACATTATGCCCCAAAAGAAACGGTTTGCATTGATGAAAGTCAAGTACCATATAGAGGGCGCATAATTTTTCGCCAATATAATAAGAGCAAACGCCACAAATATGGCATGAAACTATTCAAGCTTTGCACCATACCCGGATATACCTGTAAATTACAATTATATGCTGGAAAGAACAATGAAATAGTTAACACAACACCCACAAATGTCGTTATGTCTCTTTGTCAAGACATATTAAATTTGGGTCACACAGTTGCCACAGACAATTGGTATACAAGTTTAGATTTGGCAAATCAACTACTGAACCAAGACACCCACCTAGTTGGAACCCTAAGAAAAAATAGAAAGGGTTTGCCGGTAGCAGTAGTGGACGCCAAACTAGAAAAAGGTGAATCCATAGCTATGGAGAATCAGCGTGGTATTTGTGTGCTCAAGTGGAAGGATAAGCGCGATGTGTTGATGCTTTCGACTAAACATTCAAACGGTAAACGAACAGTTTAAAAAAAAGGTAAAACTGTTACAAAACCTAAAATGATATTAGCATACAACGAAGCAAAAGGCTCAGTTGATATGAGTGATCAAATGTCCTCATACTCATCACCACTGAGAAAAACAGTAAAATGGTACAAAAAGCTGGGTGTCGAGCTTATCTTGAACACGGCTTTAGTAAATGCTTGGATTATGTATGAAGAAAATAAAAAATCTAAAGAAAGTATAGTGCAGTTCAGGCGTCAGATAGTAGAGTACCTTGTTGATTCAGGACTCGATAAAGAGAATCATTCACTGCAGGAGAAACCTAAAAGGATGAAGCATGAATTATTGAAGAAAGAGGGACCAGTTAGTAAATTGAGACGCTTTTGTGTAACTTGCTATAAAGAAAATGTAAAAACATTAGGTTCAATAGAAGCTCGAAACAAAACAAAAAAAGTTGTAACATACTGCAAAAACTGTCCTGGTGAAGTACATTACTGTTTACCCTGCTTCAATAAGTCACATCGTTATTTGTAGTTATTTTAAGAGATCATATTAGTAAATAGATGCTTTATGATTGATAGTTATTAAGAATAAATAAGATTTATAATGGTCCAGTTTGTTTTTTTTGCCATCCCTTCACATTTTCATACATATTTTCAACAAATATATGAGTAGCCAGAAACCATACCAAAGGATTGTTCTACAGCGCCGCTCCGGTCACCTGTTATAGAAAAATATTTGCTAAATGTGGCCTACGGCTCACAAAGTAGTTTCAAATTCAGGTCTGCCTTGAGGTCACCGATGCCCTACGCGGCGCCTTAATCCAGTCGAGGTGAGGTCACCGGTGACCTACGCGGCAGAGAATGTGTTAAATCGCAATGAAACTTTCAGTAGTTTAGCAATACGGCGTAGGCCGATCTACAATTTATGACATTAAAAAAAACCACGAGAAGATTAAGAAGTTCGTGTCAACTACTGACTGCGGGCCAGGCAAGAGACAGACACTCAAGAAAGCTGAACATCCAGAAGTGGAAGAAGCTTTGTACATGTGGTTTCTTCAGGAAAGAAACAGGCATGCACCAATTTCGGGACCCATGTTGGCGATGAAAGCTAAGTTTTTTTATAAGGAAATAACAAAAAAAGATGATTTTGTGGCCAGCAAAGGATGGCTAGAACGTTTTAAAAGTCGTCATGGCATACGTTTAATGACTATTACAGGAGAGAAACTTTCTAACGATGCCACCTGCATAGAGCCCTTTAAATTAAGATTTTTGCAAAAGGTGAACGATTTAAATCTTGACCTGTCACAGGTGTACAATGCAGACGAATCAGGGCTTTTTTGGCGTGTGATGCCTAACAAATTTTTCGTTTCTTGTAACGAAAAAGACGTACCTGGACGAAAAGTGAGTAAAGAGCGTGTAACCATACTACCATGTGCTAATGCTGCAGGTACACACGCGCTTAAGATGGTGGTCATTGGGAAATCTAATAAACCAAGGGCATTCAAAAACATTGATTTACCTGTACACTATTACGGACAAAAAAGTGCATGGATGACAAAAGACCTTTTCAAAAAGTGGTTTGATGAATGCTTCGTACCTGAAGTTAGAAAATGGTTAAAAGATCATAATTTTCCTCAAAAAGCGTTGTTGCTTCTTGATAACGCTCCCGGTCATCCGTCTGAAAAAGAACTGACAACTGAGGATAAATGCATCACTGCGATGTTTCTTCCGCCAAATTGCACTGCACTGATTCAACCAATGGACCAGAACATCATTCAGTTTGTTAAGCAAGACTATAAAAAAAACCTACTTTTGAGAGCCGTATCAAAAGACCAACCAATAGAAAAAACTTTAAAAGAATTTAATATGAAAGACTTGGTTTTTGCTCTTAGTCAGTCGTGGAGTGCGTTACCGTCATCAACTATTAAATCGTCTTGGAAAAAGTTATGGCCAGATATAATCACCACTCCTAGCAACGATCCACAAATCAGTGTAACTTCGGAAGTTATAGAACAAGTCGCTACTGAAACACAGATAAGTCCGGAAGATTTGGAGGTCTGGTGCCGTGGAATGGATAAAGAAGAAAATGTTTGTCTTGAAATGTCTGACGAAGATATTATAAAAGAGGTTTCTAATAATACAACAAACGATCAGGAAGATAACGACGACGTGATTGCAACTGCTCCACAAGTCACAGATCAAGACGCAGTTAACGCTTTTGAGCTAGGTTTACAATGGGCTGAAGAGAATGGTACATCCTACAACGAACTTTTACTTTTGAGAAGACTGAGGGACAAAGCTCTGATCTCGCGTTATAACAACCTTAAACAAAAAAAAATTGATGAATATTTCAAAGCTTCATAATTTGATATAGTATTCACTACATGATTTGATCTTCTGATTTGTACTTCAAAGTACATAACATATGTACGTATAATATATAGATTCTTGTCATTAGATATGTAATTTGTCGGATTACAAGGTACTCTTTCGTAAAAAAATCCGGACTATAGGGGTCTTAGGCAGTGCTCTATAATCCGACAAATTCGATAGTCCGACACTGCCCTGCATAATGTTTGCCGGATTACCGGGGGTCCACTGTATTGTTATTTTGACATTGTATTCTTTATTATTTTTAATTTTATTGGTAATTTTTGACTAACGTATTTTTATTTTATAATTATTTTCTATTTTTATACTTACTTATTATTATTTTATTTATGTTTTTGGATTTTTGTATAATTACTTTTTTTTTTTACTAATTAGTGTAATTGGCGATTGCAGCCGTTCTAATTAAGTTAAATAAATAAATAAATCCTCACAAACTTTCGCACTTATAATCTTACTCGTAGTAGGCTAGTTGTATGTTTTTACCAAACAGACGTATCATCTGTGGCTAGCTTTAGATGCTAATAACGTTAAGAAATTAGTTTTTACGGAAAGCAGAATTGGGGGTAAGATTCTGCACAGAGGTGGTAAAAACGGCACTTCTTTATGGGTGTGCACAGTGAAAACCCACAAGGCGTCATTAGCATTGGAAAAAACAAACAGTTGTAAGGGAAAGCAGCCACTCGTGCACACCTGACTATAAAGAAGAATGTGTTGCAATAATACTTGACAACTGCCGAAAACGAGTCAGAGCGAGTATGAGACCTATTCCATCTCTGTATAAGGAAGTTTTTAAGGAAGAGTTTGTTGACGAAATACCTGAACCAAAGAGCTCAAAAAGCCCTTTGTATAGAGTATAGAGCTCGCAACAAATTTCTGCAAGTCCATAAAACAAATTTTGCAACTACTTCCGAAGTAGTTATATCAGAGTATTACAGAGAACATATTTTGGTTGTTGATGATAGCACGGATACTAAAACCCTTTTACCAAATGTATACCATTCACTGGTATTTGGGGAATTATAACGTGGTCTGGATCCTTTGTCTTTAAATTTGGCTGATTTTTTGTCCGATTTTGAAAACTACCGTGAGTGGTATTCATATTTATAATGTTATATAACGACTTAACTCACGTTTAAAGTCGAAATCGCTCGACCTAGGTTTCGGACAACTCCGGTGTCCTGCATCAGGAGCTCACGCGTGTGCGGGATCGCAAATCGGATTTCGACTTTAAACGTGAGTTAAGTCGTTATATAACATTATAAATATGATTTTTTGTCCTTTACCAAACAAAATACAAAATACTTAAGAGAGGCTTTTCTCGCAGTTAAGAGAAAAAAATCCGGAATTTAGTCCTAGTCACTTCAAAAAAACACTCCGTCAGGCCATCAGCTATTTTCTAAAGTTGTAATGGTTGTTATTTTCACTACTAAAAGTTGTATGGAAATCAGCAACCAATCTAGGAGTTGAAAAAGTACCGGGCGGAAAACAATTTGTACAAATGTGCCTCGATTATTGCCCAGGTCTCATTTGCTGTTATGACAATAAATATAGAACCACTAACCACGTGGAAGGTTGGCACAACAGACTGAATCCAAAATTATCAAAAAATCCGTGGCTTTACCAGAGTTGATTGAGAATTTTAAAATTGGAGGCACTGGAAAGAAAAGAAAAAATACATTTCAATGTAAAGAAAATTGAGAATCACATCGAAGATGTCGCGACAAAACGACACCGAACCAATGATAAAGACGTGGTTTCTCAAAATTTTATCGAAGATTTTTTTAGAAACAAAGATTGACATAAAAGTCACTCTCGAGGGACTCTCAAATTTTAATCTGGGGTGTAATTCCCGTAAAAAGAGATGATTTTCGTTGATGTGTATACAGGATTCGGCACTCGACCATACTAGACATAAAAGAATTGAAGGCTTTTCTAGGTGTCTTGATTATTATGGGATACAATATTTTACCTACCTTCGAATTGTATTGGTCATCGGATCCCGAATTTAGAGTTGACGAAATAGCTTCCACCATGACATTCCGAAGATTCAAGCAAATTTTACGTTGTTTGCATCTAAATGATAACTCTAAACAACCTGCCAGATTTAGCCCCGAGTATGATAAGCTATTCAAAATTCGACCATTATTGACACTTATCAACACCGCTTTTCAAGAAAATGCGCACAATTCTTCATCGCAATCAATAGATGAATCAATGATTCTTTTCAAAGGAAGGTCTTCATTGAAGCAGTACATGCCTATGAAGCCAATAAAAAGGGGTTTCAAGGTGTGGTGCCGCTGTGACAGTACAACAGGTTATCTGTACGAGTTTGAGATATATACCAGAAGAGATGGTGACAGAGTGGAAAACAATTTAGGGGCAAAAGTGGTCACAAAACTTACAGAAAAATTTAAGGGAATGGCGGCAGTCCATGTAACATTTGACAATTTCTTTTGCAGTTACGATCTGATAAACTATTTACATGAAGTGAAGAACGTGGCCTTTGTTATCTGGCAAGATACCAAAGAAGTCCTTTTTTATGACGAATGCTTTCCATCCGAAGGACAACGAAACATATTTATCCAGAAAAGGTAGAGATGGATCCAAGACAGATGTAGTGTGTCCTGCAGTTGTGAAGCAGTATACTAAAAGAATGGGTGGAGTTGATCACTTTGATCATATCAAAGGGTCATATTCAGTTGGGCGAAGAAGCAGACGGTGGTGGCTTCGCATATATAACTTTATTTTTGATGCCTCCATTACAAATTCGTTTTTACTGCAAGGAAAGAATGCGAATGCAACCAAATTGTCTAACCTGGAGTATCGCATTGCTCTAGCCAGAGGACTTATTGGTTGTTTTTCGTCACGAAAACGTCGTGCGGAAGGTGTCAACTACGTCGTAAGAAAAAAAGTAGCTGTATCTGAAAATTACCAAAAGGCAATTCACATTGTTGCACCCGAAGTTCGCTTTTCCAATGTTGGTGATCACATGCCTACTGATATACCGTCCTATCAAAGATGCCGATATTGCAGCACTAAGGCAAAGGATAAGCGATCAAAGATCAAGTGCAGCAAATGTGGAGTGCCTTTTTGCATAACACCATGCTTTTCTAAATTTTACAAACAAATGTAATTTTGTTTTATTTTTCTTTCTATTTTCTTATTAGTATTCAATTGTGTGACTTTAATAAAGTTATTATGTAAGATTTATGTTGTTTTTTTAGTTTCTTGAAAAATCATACAGCTATTTTATTACTCTCAAACAGGTAGAGGGAATATTTTTACCAAAAAAAAGTTAAAAAAAAAAATATCAATTTTTATTTTAGGCATCTTATGTAACATAAATCCGAAAACGAAATCTTTCTATCTCAGATCCTTATAACCGTTAAAGGGCTAAGAGATCATACACACTTAGGATTTTACAGAGGATTAAATTATTAAATACTTGTTACTTACAGGTTTACAGAGAGAAATAAATATTTCATATCTAAAAAATAAATCTGACAGAGCTGTACAAATATTCCCAACCCAGAAACATAAAGCAACACAAGTGGATCGAATACAAGTTTGTCTCAAGGCTTACTTTAGAAGCAAGCAGGTGCAAACTATTTTCAATCGACTAAACAGAAAAATTTAATTTTTTGTGATAGTGTCACCATGTACACCATGATCAGCAGGAACAACAGTTGATCATGAATCCTCCTTATAAGGTATCCAGTCTCGTAGAATGGCATGCCATTAGAAGTGTTCGGATAACGGCTAGTAACTTTCATACTGTGTGCCACAGTAAAGGAGCTACAAAGAAGATATTAGTGCAGAAAATTTTATATCCGAGGAAGTTCTCATCAAGAGCAACAACTTATGAGAAAATTAATGAACCCATAGCTCTCCAAAATTATGAGAACTTCCTCAGCACTAAAATAGAAAAATGTGGTTTGTGCATCTCTGAAAAGCTTGCTTTCCTGGCAGCATACCAGACCAGACCAGATAATTGCTTCAAAATGAAACTGTGATTGAGGTTAAGTGTCCTTTTATGAGTAGAAACTGTACTCCAACCACAGTTACCTACATGAAAACGATGGTGTTGCAATTGAAAAAAAAAAACATAACTACTACACACAAATTCAGGGGCAACTGTTTTGCACAAAAAGCAAGTTTTGTAATTTGATTGTGTACACATTCAATGATATGAAAGTGATATTTATTGAAAGAGATGAAGAGTCACTAATAACATGGTTGAAATTTTGACAAAATTCTATGAAGAAAACTTGCAACCAGCAATATTTCAAAAATATTTGTATAAATATTATGATTCCATAATAAAACCAAACTTATATACAGGGTTCGGCACTCGAAGTGTTACTAACTTTACGTTGCCATAGCAACTAAACTGTTTACAGTATGACGCCCATTTTTTCACATTCCTTAGTCTATTGTATTGTTAATAAACATACAAAAGCTTATTATTTTTCGTCGTTGTTAAAAAAAGTTTTGCAGATGGAAGTCAAACGAAACAGTGTCATTTCTTTGTATTTGGCTGGAAAATCGCAGTCAGTCATCGTTAATGAGCTAGGACATTTACATTTGAACAAAATGTTTGTGTATCGGACCATCACGCGTTACAATGATACGGGTAGCATCAAAAAACGCCATGGAGGTGGACATCCAACAACAGCAACATCATCAGAAATGGTTCGAAAGGTAAGGGCTAGAATTGAACGAAATCCACGACAAAGCGCAGGTAAATTGGCGAAAAGTCTTAGCGCTCTTACGCACTAGCGGCTAACCGCGGGGGCGGCTAACCGCGCGGCTAGCCGCTTTTCCAGTTTAATATGCAACCGCTTATGATTGTACGCACTAAACCGCCACAAAATTTCAACCGCGGCGGTTGAATGGAGTGACGCGGCCCGCTTCGCGGCTAGCCGCCATCTTGTGTATACGCACTGGCGGTTAGTTTGCGGCGAGCCGCCGGTGAAGTATGCACGTGTTTTCAGTTGCGCAGCCATGAACTTCGACACAGAGAAATTCATTGTTGAAATTCAACAACGAGAAGCTATTTGGAATTGTGAAGGAGCAGTTTATAAGAATAGAGATTTAAAACGGAAACAATGGGAAGAATTAGTAGATATTTTTGTTGAAAAACAAAGAAGATGATATAGGAGTTGAATTGATTAACGTCTTAAATAAGAATGTAGAGTTGAAAAAGGCGGAAGAAGATGAAGATAGACTTTTCTTTTTGTCGTTGGTTAGTGAAATAAAAAAAGTGCCTGAACATATACGCCTACGTACAAAATCTCAAATAATGCAAGTCATTACTGAAGCCCAAACGTCTGGATACAGCTACTGTAACTCTACTTGGGATTACGTACGACCATTTAACTACAACCAAGGGCCATCCCAAGGATATCAGACACCATCATTTGCTAGAAATAATTACCCACCACCATCGCCCTCAGTTACACCTACACACCGTGGAACATGTAATCAAGAACAATCTGTAACCTCTCCTGAATCAACACATTCACAGATATCTCAAGAATCTGATTATCTAGATCTTTTTAATGATAATAATAATTCTCAGTAATAGTTATAGTTTACTACTTTTTTTATTCAATTACTCGTATGAACCCACATTGCGATTAAAATTAAAACATATTAACTACTAAAACTTTTTTATTTATCAAACTTACCTTAATGTTATTACTAATTTCTCTTCGGGTTGGATACAGTCACGAAATTTAGTATCTTGTCCTTTGATGCTGTCATATAAAACTGTTAGTAGTTCTTCAAATGACGAAACACTCATTCTAACATAGCCGAAAAATTTATCTTGGTGCTTCTTCAGTTCTTGAAAACAACTTGCGAACTGGCCAAATTCGTTGCGTGTTTCTAGTAAAGGATGAATCCAGTATCTTTTTTTATTTTTCTTTCGTTGTTTTCGGGAGTAAAAATAAATAACACAAGCTATCTCGACGGCGTCCATTTTGTTTATGAGCCACGCGCCTTCGAGCGGTCCAACCGCTTAACGCGGTTTCATCGCGGCTGACCGCTATGGCGGCTAACCGCGAAGAAACCGCGTTAAGCGGTTGGACCGCTCGAGTCTAACCGCCTAGCGGCCAACCGCTAGTGCGTAAGGTCCCTTAATGTATCTGCCCGGAGCATAGGACGCATATTGAAAAATAAACTTCAACTACAAATTACAAAAAGTGCAAGACCTAACACTTGCACAAAAGGCAACTCGTCTAGAAAGAGCTAAGAACTTAAAGCACTTGCACGTTGGTGGCATGCTTGAAAATTTGGTATTTTCCGATGAAAAAATTTTTACGGTGCAGCAATATGTGAACAAACAAAATGATCGCGTATGGTTTAAGTGTAAATCCAATGACAATTTAGACCAACGAATTGCCTTGCGAAAGCAAGCACCAGCATCTGTGATGGTTTGGGCTGCAGTAACTGCCACGGGACGCTCACCTCTCGTTTTCATTGACCAGGGTGTAAAGATAAACCAGCAGATCTACCGTAAAAACATTTTAAACGATGCTTTGTTACCTTGGGCACGTAAACAATTTGGTAGAAATCATTGGACCTTTCAACAAGACTCGGCACCATCCCACAAAGCACGTGAAAACCAAATTTTTTTACATGAAAATGTTCCGAGCTTCATTTCTTCGCAACAATGGCCACCATATTCCCCGGACTTAAACCCAATGGATTTTTCTATATGGTCAATTCTAGAAGCCAAAGTGTCAACAAAAAAATATGTGACGGTCGACGCCTTAAAGATTGCTCTCCGCCGAGAATGGAACAAAATACCAGCAGACCACATTCGTGCAGCGTGTGAAGCCTTCTCGGTCAGACTCGATGCTGTTATCCGCGCTAAAGGTGGTCATATTGAACAATAATTTCTTTTTTATTTATTTTATATGTTTTCTTTTCGATACTAAAGTTTTAAAATAAATATGCTCATAATTAACAAAATTACAGCATTTTGTATTAGTAACACTTCGAGTGCCGAACCCTGTAGTTATGTATGTTTCTTATTTCATAATAAATTCCCTAAAATTACAACACATTAGACAAACAAAAAAATTTAGATGCTAGAGGCACAAAAATGTGATGTAATTCTTCATGGACAATTTTGTTTTTTCATTAATCCAATCATTATCAAAATATTATGTTAGTCCTGATACTTATATACTTGTGACGAAGGTACATACATATAGATTTACTTTTTGTAGAGATGTTAAGTTTTAATTGCATGCCTTATGTTTTACTATTATTATATACCGTAATAGAAGGGAAGCTTTTTGACTTATTTAAATTGCTATAATTTTTTCCCTTTAACAGAGCCTCACCTGTGTACGAATTCCTTGTATTATAGTCATCAGGTTTAAAATAAAAAAAAAGTGGGGCAGATTCATACAAGGGGCACCGTCATACACTAGTCACTAGAGACATCTGTTGTTAGGCGCGCATTAACTGAACGACTTAAGGTCACAGCTCATTAGAGCCACCCGGCACCCACTCCGCACCGCCTCGCCTCGTGCGGTTAGTATTCTTGATATGGACTTGTATGGGTATGCGCTCACTACATCAACTCCGTAGCGTCACCGGATCGCCTCTATCGTAAGCCGTCCACGCGCGGACGGCGGGTGGACCACTCGGTGACAACTCGCTGCCCTTTTTTTTTTTTTTTTTTTTTTCCCAGGAAAAATGCTTTACGCATCGTCACCCTGCGCCGGGGGGCGGCAGGGCGGTATGTGGGACTCCCCCGCCAAGATGTAACGGCGGGGTTTACCCACTAAAAAACCTGGGGGTTATCCAGCGGGACGCCATGTGTCCGGACCACGGGTACGCCGAAGCACTCGTCCGCAGCCCGGACGGCGTTCGGTCCTCCGTAGAGGACCCCACCGCGGGGGGCGAGGAGAAGTTCTCGCCCCCGACACAAAAGGGGCGCGCGGGATACCGCGCGCGCCACCTCGCGGGTCTAATCTATTCGGCAGTGGGTGCCCCCGCACTCACCGCCTAGACCCGTGTTATGGGGGATGGAGAAGGGCGTGGAAGAGCCTTCTTCGACGCCCTGGTCTCCGGGCGCGCATCGCGAGGTCGGTAGTGGCCTCGCGATCACGCTCCGCGGTCTCCTTCTGCGAGATGACAGTCTCGCAGAATTCGACCGCTGCCCTCCACGAGGTCTCGCTCTCAACCATGGTTCGAACCATGGTTGCTAACGAGAGCTCGGCCCCCATAACTGTGACGAGGGTACGACGCTCACTGGCCCATGCTGGGCACTCCTCCAGTGTGTGCTGCGCCGTATCCACGTCACATCCACAGTGGTGGCAAGCGGGGGTCGGTTCCCTACCGGCTATGTGGTGCAGGTACACAGGCTATGTGGTGCAGGACGATACGTTGGCAATGCGCCGCTCCCCACCCTCCCTTCATTCCCAGCATTTCTTTCGAACGAGTCGGACGTATCGTTTTTGTTTTTAAAATGAATAAAGAAAAACTTATCGAAGAAGTTCGTAAATATAATTTATTGTATGATCTAAGTGACTCAAAGTACAGTGACACTGTAAAAAAGGAAGAAGCATGGATGGAAATAAGCAACACCTTAGCGATACCAAGTAATATTTATTTATTACAAATATTTAAAGAAAGATAGTACAATAGATTGGTACTTGTTACATAATTCGGTTTTCCCTTGTTTCGCAAAATATTAATATAGTCTAATGTTAATTCGATTATACATTGCGAGCTAGTAATGGACAAAAAAAAATCTAACCTACAATGTATATCAAATGAACAAGAGCCAAATTGATATTTTTTCAAACGGTATAATGCGAAACAAGGTACTTCCACATAATTCGTTATTAATTAGACATTTACACATATGTAGGTACGTGATGATTAGTGCATAATAAAAAAAAATACTAAATTAAGTATTCCATGGTAGCTGCCCAACCGATGATTTGAAATAAGCAGCAAACGAATCACGTACGTCGAAAGCGGTACTGTTTCCACCAATGTGACGTAGATCACTGAATGCCTCCTGATGTAAGTTTTGATGCGCTGACCTGCGACTGGGGCAATACTGTTCGTTGCATTCGATATTATAAGTTCGCATTACATTATGCAATATACATGTTGTCAAAACAACATTATCAACAATGTCTGGACATAAACGAATATTTTTGTTGTATATTTCAAATTTTTGGTATAATATTTCGAATGCATCTTCGACTACTTTGCGTGCGCGTGACAGGCGATTATTAAATTCTTTTTGGTCCTGAGACGGGTTTTGAGAACGAGAATATGGCCTCATTAAGTTCTTTTGTAATGGAAAAGCCTCATCCCCCACAAAAACATGTGGAAGTGCTACGTTTGTCCCGGGCAATGCTTTGTCATTTGGAATATTGAACCTAGTATTTTGAATTCGTTTTCCAATTTTCGAAGATGCAAAAATACCACCATCGCTGTTTTTGCCATAAGCACCGATGTCAACAACTGTAAATCTGTATTTATCATCAACTATGGCCAAGAAAACTATCGAAAAATGTTTTTTATAGTTGTAGTAGAGCGATCCGCTGTTGGGTGGAGCTATTATATTTATATGCTTGCCATCTATGGCACCAATGCAGTTTGGGAAATTCCACCTGTCATTAAACCCTTCCGCAATTTTTTCCCAATCTTTAGCTGTAGGCGTTGGCATAAAAACACCCATCATTTTGTCAATAATAGCTTTGCACACCTCCTTAAATATTGACCTAATAGTCGTTTCGCCTAATCTAAAGCTTGTAGATAAATTTCTGACAGAAGCGCCGCTTGTCAAATATCTGAAATATAAAAATTTTTTGAGATTGTATTAAGCAAAATAGGGTGTAACAAGAATTGTTGTACTTAGTTAATATTTTAGGGCTGGAATCTGACTCGATACTAAACAAATTCCCTAACTTTTTTATGTATCATTCTTTACAATTACTGTTTCATTTTTTCAGTATCAATGTGCAAGAAAACGTGGTCCAATTTAAGGGAAGCTCATCGTAGGGCTATTAAGAAAAAAAGTACCAAAAGTGGTCAAGCTGTAATAAGTGATAAAAAATGGCAATACGAGGATGAAATGAGTTTTTTGCTACCGTATTATAAAGAAAGAGCAACTGTATCTTCACTACTCAGAGATAGTGATCAGGAAAGTACTGCCAATGAAGATTCTCAATTGTCTGCTCCGGATTACCAATCAGATATTTCAATAATAGATGATCGTCCAACATCTGGCTTGTCTACAACGACATCCAAGTTTCCAAATATAAAAAGGTCAAGGGTGGAAGTGGAAGATGGATCTACTGCATCGTCATTGTTAATGAAATATATACTAAAGGAAAAAAAAAAGGAGGAAGATGATATTGACAAATTTTTTTATGGTATAGCTGCAACGGTGAAGAAATTTAATGAATACAACAAAGCAATGATCAAATCTGAAATTTTTAATATTGTTTCACAAATGGAACTCCGAGAAATCAATGAAAAAGGAAATAATTACTACGGCAGTAATGCAATACATGCAACTGCAGGACCTTCTGGAAATTATTCAACTCCAGGACCTTCTGGAAATTATTCAACTGCAGGATACAGTACTACACCGAACTATGATCCAGAAAGGAATGCCAGACAGCTGAACACACCAGTATTGAGTGATACTGAAAAAGATTTAACGGATTTTTAAAAGTATTTCTACTCCTATACTTTGAAATTACTCTCTAATTATTTTAAGAAATTGAATGATTAGTACTTAATGAATGGCAAATTCATGTCGAAGTTACAAAAATAAAGGTTGATTTAGTATGCTCTTACTTTTTTTACTTTTACATACATACATTTAGAGAGACATACACACATACAGACATACATACATACAGGCAGACAGACATACATACATAGAGTTCATAGAGAGCTACAGAAGCGAAACTTGCCTTTGGATGACCAAATCTAAGGATTACCACGATCGCAACAAAAAAAAGGCCGCCTACAACAGGCTAGTCGAAAAATATAAAGCCATTGATCCAAATGCCAACAGGGAGATAGTAGTTAAGAAGATTAATAATCTTCGAACAACCTACAAAAAAGAACTAAATAAAATAAAAAAATCGTGCAAATCCGGAGCAGGAACTGACGAGATTTACACTCCTCGCTTATGGTACTTCGAGTTGCTAAGTTTTTTGTACGATCAAGAAGTACCGAGACCATCGAAATCAAATATAGATGAGGATGAGGACGATAATGAGGTAAGCTTTTATTTTTCAAAAATTATTTATTGCTTTATGATTAGAGATGAGATGCAGCGGATTTTCGGCCAGTATTCGGTATCCGGCCTATCCGGCCACAATTTAACTATCCGGCCGAATACCGGATAGTGTTATAATACAAAAAAACCGGTTAAGTGCGAGTTTGTCTCGCGCACCGAGGGTTCCGTACAAACTTTCACCAAACTTTATTAAGAAAAGATCTATGTTGGTTTTTCAGAGATAATTTATTATCAAGTGAACCAATTTCGATAATTCTTTTTTTTATTCGCTAGAAGGTACTTTCAGAATACTTCTATATAAATTTAAACCTACTAACTAGACTTTAAACTCCCCCCCCCCCCCTTACCGTCCTTTTTTTATAGAAATAAACAATATATTTTTAAATTTTCCATACACGTGGATTAGCTATATCTATATTCATTCCAAATTTCAAGTTGATAGCACAATTAGTTCCTGAGATATTTCACGTTGTGACAAAGGAATGCAAAGGAAGAGGCAAAATAATGGTAAATAAATAACAAATTATTATAAAAATAATTATAATTTATTATACACAAATACTAGGTGCAGACCATTTTGCTTGACATTATTGAATGAAATTGTCTTGCCAAGGAACTTTTCCTTCACTTACAAAATACGTCATAAATTGACTTCTTATCTGATTAGCTGTTTGAGGTGCACGGCCTTGTATAGTTCTTTGTAATGGTTCAAGTGTTGACGCTCTTGTTGTGAGTCCTGACGTTATCGTACCTTCTTCAAAGTTTTCAATATCGAAACATTCTGAAGAAGCGTATGAAAGCGATGATGACGTCAAATAATTATGCAAAGCACAGGTTGCTCTTACGACTGACCCAATAGTTTCAGGCGACAGGTTCATTTGTGTTCTGTAAATTCTGAACCTTGCCGCTAGTATCCCAAATGCGTTTTCGACAATGCGGCGTGCTCGCGATGTCCGATAATTATATATCTTCTTAATTCTACTGTCTAAGTCATTTTGCCGAAATGGTTTTATCATGTCCTGTCTCAGAGGAAACGCGTCATCAGCTACAAATACATACGGCAGTATTCGTGGACTATCATGCAACCTTTCTGCTGTAGGAATATTTAACGTCTTCCTTTCAAGTTTTTCATAAAATTTCGTATTCAACAATACTCCACCATCAGAAACCCTTCCATTTGTTCCAAAATCAACTAACAGGAATCTGTATTTTGCATCAACGATTGCCAGCAATACCATACTGTGTCTATGTTTATAGTTATAATAAAACGAGCCACTGTTACTTGGAGGCACGATTTCAACGTGCTTACCATCAATGGCACCTAAACAGTGAGGGAAGTTCCACTTCTGCTCGAATTCTCTCGCTATTATTCTCCAATCTTGTTCTGTTTTGGGAAACTGTAACAAAATGAGTACGTGATTAGTATTATTTTAGTAACATAATATTTCTTCTTTTCTACAGAATCAGTCGACCGCCAGCAACGACTCTACGAGCAACGAACAAGTCACACCGACCCCAAACCGTTCTGACAGCGATCGAGATACACCAACACTGAACTATTCGGACAGCGAACGAGACACACTGACCCCGAACCGTCCTGACAGCGAACAAGACACACCGACCCTGAACCGTCCTGACAGCGAACGAGCTACACCAATCACGAGTCGCAGTCGGCCAAGACCAGGAAGAAATACATTAACCGAAGACGTACTTAAGTCCGTAAATGATCATTTTAAACGGCCCAAACTCCCCGACAATCGTTTTGAGGTTTTTGGAAAAAATGTTGGGATGAAACTACAAGAGTTACCAAAAGAACAGAGAATCATAGCAGAAAAAATAATTAACGAAACTCTGTTCTTGGCTGAAATGGGTAGCTTAACTATGTCACACACTGTAAGAAAAAATTATGACTTTCCCAACACTGGTTTTTCCAGTCAGCCACACACACAAGCCCTTTCCACTCGGCCACACACTCAAAACCTTTCCACTCGGCCACACACTCAAAACCTTTTCACTCAGCCACAAACTCAAATCCTTTTCACTCAGCCAAACACTCAAAACCTTTCCACTGGGCCACACACTGAAAGGCAATATGCCTTACAAGCTAACCAACACAGCTTTCAAGAACATGCTGTAGTCCACTATGAATCCTCAAGTGTATCATCAATGGAATCTACATCACCATTACAGCCTGATCAGGATGCACAATCTGATAACACAATTGCTACCTATTTAAGTAATTTTAATTATAATTTGTAAAATGTGACGACACCTAAACAGCATTATTGGTTGTGATACGTCGTGTAAGTTTAATTAATAAATAATTTGATGATTACAGTATTTTTTATGTCTCATGCTTACCTTTAAGTACTCTTTCCGTAGAACCTCGTACAAAGCATCACAGGTTTCAGGAATGATTTGACTAAGAGCTTGCGGTGATATTATTGTAGAAAACTTCATACATTCGTAGGAACGTCCTGTAGCTAAAAATCGCAGTGTAGCAGATAATCTTTCATGAGGACTTATTGCTTCTCGCATTACAGTGTCGTGTTTCTTTATTAGTGGAGTAACTACAGCCAGCAGATTAAAGTATGCTTCTTCATTCATCCTCAAGTAATTATGCCAATCTTTCGGAGCAAATTTCAACTCATTTAATAAGTTGGTATGAGAAAATCGCTTCCTTTTCATGAGCCAGTCTTTACACCACACACTCCGCGCCTTTTTTTTCTTTAAACACATAACCAGGCCTAATATTGCGAGCGCGTCATCATCTTCCATAATGCGTGTTTCTTGCGTGAGATTCTGCGGAGAACTGCCGATCGACGCCGATATCGGAGGCGTGTGGAGGCATTAGGGACGTTCGATTTATCTGCACAGTCTGAAATCGCAACGATATATCGTTAACGTGTGTAGCGGGCATAATCAGTCAATTTTAACTACTTCTTTAATAGTAAATCATCCCCAACAATGCAATTTCCATAAAAGATGAACATAGTTTTTAGGAACCTATCTTTTTTATTTTAAAAAGCATTTAATTTGTTTGTTATGGTTTTTTAAATATGTCTAAAAACAGTCCCCTGGAGTGTCCCAAACCCAGATTTAAATTAAAATGAGTTTAAATAACTAATATTTCTGATAAATGACTAGGATTTTGGAAATATTCTTAAAACAAAAGTTACTATTTTCATTGGATTTCATATTTATTTTAAAACACTAAAAGTGTCCTTAGGGTTAAAAAACAGTCCTCTGTAGCCGATTTAAAGACAAAATAACCATGCTTTTAAAGAAAAAAATGATTGCACGTATGTTAATAATCGCAAACTATATCAATATTAATATGAAAAAGGAATTTAATTTTTATATTGTTAGTAATTCGACATCGAACTTGGCAGAGGACTGTTCAAAGTTGCCCAGTTAGTAGAGAAATATCCACATACATACAGACATACCGGTCAAAAACATAACCCTCCTTTTGTTTCGTCGTAGTCGGGTAAAAATAGAAGGCTCTTAGACAATTGCCCGTTGTACCTTATGCACCATTGATCTGCACCATTAATGGTGCAGAGGAGACTAATTAGTTTCGTTTGCACCATTAATATTAATACAACTACTTCACCATACTTTTCCCGTGTGCACCTTTTACTTGCGCCATCAATGGTGCAGAGGAGACTAATTAATTTCGATGAAAATACTTTCTAAGACTAACATAATAACACATCCACAGTAGGTATACTTATTAATGTGTCGCGAGGTAGTAAATGTATAAATTTTACTTACTTTAAAGTCACAGCCAATCTCTCTTCGGGTGTGATCGCTTCTCTGAACTTTGTGTTTTTCTTTGTTATCTTTTTTTCTTTGTTTAAACATTTCGTGCACCCAATAAGCTTTCTTTTTTTTGTTGCGTCTTTCATTTTCTTCTTCATCAAGCGCGACTGCTATGAGTGCCAATTCAAGGCTTGTAAAATTTGACATTACGAAACACACGTGTAGACCTAATGCCAATTGTTAACAGACTACTCGAAAATTCGTGGACTAAGCGTGAACCACCTGTCGACAACGAGTGGACGCCGTACGACGAGGCGGTGCGGAGTGGGTGCCGGGTGGCTCTAATGAGCTGTGACCTTTATGCATGTACGCGTGACTTACTTATGTGTGTTGGCTCACGGGTCACGGAGTTTGACAGCAGTCGGTGTGAAACTCGCGACGAGGTGACACGAAACGTGATTCGGCCACGCGTTAGTAATTTTATAACCTCAATTTAAACATCTTTATTTTAATAAAAGTTTTATCTAGATTATACAGTACTATTTTATTTCAAAGATACTCGTAATAGGATCAAGTTTGTGAATTGATACGTGAATAATGATATATATGGTTGATGTTTTATAGAAGTATTTTTATTTCATTTTATTTTGATGGGGTAGGTTCATACAGCAGTAAGCGGGGTACATTCATAATGTATGAATGTGTCCCACATTTTTATTTTAGATTTTGGAATTGAAATGATATAAAATTTTGTTTTAAGAAAAAAATATGGTCAGAAATTACAAGAAAAAGGGGACTAGGAGTGGAGAGGTGGACGAACAGGCAATGTTAAAGCTATCGATGAAGTTTTACAAAACAAACTCTCTTTAAAGACTCCTTTGAAGACATATTATACCCAAGAAATAGAGAAATGGTTGAACAAATCATCCAGGGCGAGTAGTCATTCACTACCAAGTCGGAGCAATATTTGCGAGAGCTTATTCAAAAGCTTGTAAAGTTGATACAGCAGTAAACGGTTTTCGAAAAACCGGAATATTTCCCCTCAACGAAAACATTTTGGACGACACCCCACATGCTCCCTTTTCGAGCAATGCAAACAACTCTACGCTGTTGGCCAATGATGAATCGTCACATCTAAGATCTTCGATGGAAAGACCAACAACTCTAATATCTCAAATGGAGTTAACTCCTACATCTCCATTTGTTGTTCCAGTAGATGTGCACCCCGTTCCAGTAATTGAATTACCTTCAACAAGACGTGGAAAAGCTATGATAGTCACGGCGTCATCAAAAAGAGCTTCGTGAAAAGACATTTACGGATGACGATGAAGTGAAGTCGGCAATATCTGCTTATTTTGAAGGCCATGACAAATCATTTTTTTTCGAAGGTATTAACAAATTATTTAAAAGGTCTGAAAAGTGTATTAGGGTTAATGGAGAATATATTGAAAAGGAATAATAATTTCATGTTTAAATTCACCCCCCTTCCCTTTCATTCCGCGAACTTTTGACCTCCCCTCGTATTTTGTCCCGCAAAAAAGGGTTCGCGCGTCCTTCGCGCGGCGTTCACGCGTACATATCTAGATTCACGGCCCGTGCTAGTTTTTACTCCTGATTACAAAGGCCTACTGACGTGTGCTGTGCAGTCCCTGCGCGCTAAATGGAGTCGCGTGTGAACGTTTGGAATAAAGAAACTGAAATGCTCTTTTAGAGCATGACCATTCTCAAAATGTAATATGGAATGCAAAAAACCCGCATCATAAGAATCATGATGCCTGAACGCGGATTAGTACTCAAATGGATATTGAAATCAAAGAATTAAAAAAGAAAAAAGACTACTGTCCAGAGTTATGTCGGTGTAACCGGCTTGTTACACAACAAGCACACTGTAATACGATAACCTACATGTCAATCATGTAATCTTAAATTGTTATTAAGGTAATAAAGATATAGCTTCCGCGCACTTAGCCGGAAACATTAAGAATAACAAATAAACCCTTTGTTATGCAAACAGTATATATACTTGTATAGAAATTAATAAAGTCAGTTCTAATCTATGCTTTCATCAAAGCAGACGTCTTTTATTTTATTTTTTTGAAGTTTTTTTTTTTTAAAGAACTTTTGCCTGACATTTGGGCAATGCTCGTGGGGTAAGCATTAACTCTGTAAACTCCCGAGACTTTACTTTTTCCTGTAATATCCTTATATAACTTGAAGGTATTCCCAGTATAAAAATACATTTATTAAATCGTTTAGTTAATTAATACTAAACAATAATTGATTTAATTTTATCACATATCGACTTTCAAACTCGCTAGATTATAATGGCTAACGACAAGGGGTCGCATAGTGAAAAAAACAATCCAGAAATGAAGCCCGATATTCCAACGGACTTCTCCACACTTTCTCCAAACTGTTACCCAGTTATGATGGGAACAAAAGGACACTCGCATTCTACATAGAAGGTGTAGAAAATGCTTTAAGTTTGATTATTAACAAGGATGACCCGTGCGTCACCTGTTTAATTAGAAATAAACTAACGAATAAGGCTATAAAAGCCTTGTCGCAACATCCCGGTACTAAAACGTGGACCGACATCAAAGAGGCTCTACAAAATAAATTCGGTGAATTTAGGGATGAACAACTCACTCCTTACCCAAAAAGGTAATAGTTCAATAGAAGTATTCGGTGATAAAATCAGGAATTTAATGTGCACTCTGATAGGGAAAGAACCAAATAAGCGAATTGACTATGAAAAAATGGCACTTTGGAATTTCCTAAACAAATTAAATCCTATTACCTCGATAAAGCTATCACGTTACTTAACAAGAAGAAGAACAGCTAAAAGTTAGGCGGATACAGCAAAACTTAAATAATAACAAAAACCCTGGAAACTCTAATAATTTTAATAAAACACAAAAACCAGGATTTTTTTTAAAACGAGACCCATTAAAACCACAGTTTAATCAAAAGACCGAACTTAATAAAAATAAAATGCATTACCAACAGACAGACTACGACGACGACGAAGATGAACAACCATTTTCAGAAGAAAACATTCAAGAAAATGATTATTCAGAGGAAATACTTGATGGAAATTTTCAGCTAGAGATAGAGAAAAAAATAACAACGAAGTTTTTATGAATAACATTCATAACTACAGTCGCCTTCCTTATGTCTATATCAATGAATTAGGAGGTAGATTTCTCGTAAATACAGGTGCCTCACAATCCTTAATAAGCCCCAAGGCCATAAGCAATATAGACAAGTCCAAAATCAAAATCAGAAACGAAACTTATATTATAAAAACAGCTCATGCCACCTCAAAACATAAACAAATAGCACTAATTGATTTACCTGAAAACCTCTTTAACAAAAAAATTAATCATAAATTGCTAATTTATAATTTTGATTCTGATTTCATAGGATTATTGGGCCTAGATATATTAGTTCCACTTAAAAGCAAAATAGATATAAAAAACATGATTCTTCGCACCGAAAACGCTAATATACCAATTAGGGACGATATAAAAAGTTACACAAATATTAAACCAAAAACAGAGCAGGTCATTAATCTACTCTGTAATCAACAAGAAGGAGACTATTTTACAAATGGTTTTTAAACCAAAAATGGATTAATTTTGCCGTCAGCTATTTTAACCGTGAAAGATGGAAGAGCACTAACAACCGTAATCAATAATACAGATAATAACATAATAATGAAAAATAGTTGTCATTTGAATTTACAAAGAATTAATTTCAAACCCAAATCAGAGCAAAACCAAAAGATATTTAAATTAAATGAAGATAAAACAGATAACCTTCTTAACACGTTAGACGCCGGGTAAAAGAAAACATTTTGGTCAAAAATCTTTTTGTGTTATATAGGTTCGTTACTATAAAATATACGTAGATTTATTTTTTTACGCGATTTAAAAATACAGTTTTCGAGTTTTTGGATAACAACAGATGGTGGCCACTAATGCCCCTCACGGCGCTCTGTATAGAATAATGCAAATAACCGTTACGAAGCGCCATGCCAGCCAACGCGCCGGGCACCCCGCGCCTCAGTCCCTCTATGGCGCTTATGTTGAGCGGTCGTTTGCATACTCTCTGTGTTGATATAATTGAAATTATTGGCGTTTTTACGACGTACATTATGTGATGATATTTGAAAATGGAAAATAATATTGTGTGCAGCCAAGAAAATAATTTTGAACTTACTATGGAAGACTTTGATTTCACGCAAGCGGATTTACAAGAGATTTCAAACTTGGAAATTAGTGCTTTCAATGAGTTGTTTAGTAGAGAACAAAGTAGTGATGACGAATCTGAACAATTGAACTTACCTCGAAAACGGAGACGACTAGTTATAGCTTCGGAAAGTGAAACGGATTCAGTCGAAGATTTTGTTTTGAGTTATTTACCTTCGAACTCAATCGATCACGCACAGAAATGGAGGGATACCACAGGGCAATCAGCCCGTGTGATTCCATTCACTGAGCCCACAGGTGTAGAATTACCATACTTAACAATGATGAATCAGGCTGACCCTGAAGACTTCTATGCTTTGATAGTTCCCGACGGATTATTCGAAATATTAGCAGAGGAAACGAATACTTTTGCTGCTTAAAGCCTCTCTGAGCGTCATCTAAAGCCATCTTCACGATCGCATGCATGGACTCCGACAAATAAGGACGAAATGAAACGTTTCTTTGGATTGATACTGTTCATGGGGCTTGTAAAGATGCCTAAACTAAGCCATTACTGGAGCAAAGACAAAGTGCTGGGTCAAACGTTCCCCCGTACCGTCATGAACCGTAATAGATTTGAAATACTTTTACAGTATTTGCATTTTGCAGACAACGATAACATAAATCCAAATGACCGCATCGGTAAAATCAGATAGATACCTTATAAACTTATTGAAAAACTTTGCTCTATTTTACTCAGCAAAAGAAGATGTGTGTGTAGATGAAAGCATGATTCCTTTCAGGGGGAGGCTTTCTTTTCGGCAGTATAATAAGTCAAAAAGACATAAATATGGAATTAAGCTTTTTAAAGTCTGCACAAATCCAGGCTATACCTTAAAACTGCAGGTATACAGCGGCAAAAATGTTGATACAGTCAACAATACACCAACCAAAGTAGTCTTAACACTTTGTGAAGAACTATTGAATAAAGGCCATACCATCGCGACTGACAACTGGTATACCAGTTTAGAATTGGCATACGAGTTGTTGAAGAAGGAGACACATTTTTTAAGGACAGTAAGGAAGAACCGAAGAAACTTGCCTTGAATCGTGGTAAGTTCCCTTTGGATATCTACTCCCTCTTTCTCTCTCTCCCTCCCTTAATATTGTAAGGTTCTTACCTACCTCATGCTCATGCCCCACCTAGGTTTTGCTAGAACACGGCTCGAATCTGTGATTGTTCACAGGGTTCAGGGTACGGGCTGTGTATCCAGTCATCCTTCAGGGTACGGGCTGTGTACCTAGCGCACCTTCCGGGTACGGGCTGTGTACCCACTCGAGTTCGAGGGTACTGGCCGATCTCCTGACGTATCTCGTGGGTACACGCCGATCGCACCGCGCATCACGCGGGTACAGGCTGCTTTCCCTGGCGAGCCCGTGGGAACGGGGACGCGGAAGCGTCGATTCGAGTGCCGACGCCATTTTGTCGTGCACCACGGCTTGACCCCCCCTGCATCATCAACCTTTAACTTTGAACTGCTGCACCTTGTATTTTTTATTTTTAACTTTTTTAAATTTTAATCTGGCCAAAATAGGTAGAAAAAGCTAGTATTTAAGTAGGTCCTAGGATAATCAATTCCCTATACTACTTAGGTTGTATTGAGGACTCTTCTCTTATTAATAAAGTCGTAACCCTGTATTATAATAAATATCTGTGTATTTATTTAGGGTGTTACTTTAAGGTTGTCTATATTAATTTTATTTCTGTGATTACCTAATTTATATTTAATATTCTTGTGCCAATATATTGAACTTATGATGTTATTTTGTGTTCTGTTTTATTTACATCCAACATCTCATGCTTGTGATGAGAACATCGACTGGTGCTCTTTATAATAAATATTAGTCGGTATTCTCATCCTCTAGGCTGAACGAACACCCATGCTCTGAGAACCCATTTCTCATGCTCATTTCTTTATTAACCGCTGGCTAGTTCACGGAGCAAGGGCTTTGTCAAACGACCTCACAGTGGGCTCAGTGCCACAGACACCTTTAGGCACACTCTAAGAACCCACGCCCATCTGGCCGTACATTACATACATTACAGGTGGATTCTTTCGAAAAGGAAGATAACAATAGAATTATGTCGTTTTTCAGAGGAATCGCACCGACAATTGAAAAATGTTATGACGCTGATATCGTCGAATTTCAGTTTGTGGTTATAAAAAACGATGAAAAACATAAATTAAAGAACTCGCTCCCCTTTGCATTCAGAGAAATCTCATGCTTCACGCAATTTTGTTTATAATTCGACTCCTACGCTAAATAATTCCCAAATTGCTCACATGAAGTGTGAGCAATTTGGGAATTATTAGTCTACCCCGAAAATCAATATAGAGGATATCGTACTGCTGTACATACCAAAATAAAATAATATATAGGTCATACGAGAGGTTCAACTTAAAGTGAATGAGACATGAAACATTTATACCATTTAAAGAAGAGCATGATGACTCCTATAGTAGATGCTCCACCTGGGTCTCCTGAAACTCACTACACAGACATCCACGTGAGAACCTGGAACATCATTGAACTCTCAATTGGGCTACTTAAAGCACGATTCAGATGTCTACTTGTTTGTACACATGACATTCATTATATTATCAGTCCGAAGTTGCAGCATCTATAGTATATTATGCTTGTGTTATATTACACAACATTTGCAATAAAGCTAAAGTGCCTTTTCAAGATCTAACACCGCAAGAAGCATTACATGAATCCCAATTGCAGCCTTCTTTGACTCACCGTCCAGCCGGGCACCCAGTTGAGGCGCTTCCAGATGGTCACAGAATGTTGAACTTCAAAAATGTATTGCAGCGAGGAAGGAACTTATTGTTCAACTGTGCAGGAGGTACACCCCGGACTCTCGACTCAATCCTATACAATAGCCGCGCTATAACTACCTACTACACAGACACTGCACACATGGAGTTATGTACACGTGTAAGAGTGTGCGTGAGGTGATTTCGCGTAAAAGCGGGGCTCGTAGATAGCTCAATCTTGCTTGCGGGGTGAGGAAGGCCCGATTGGTGGGCGGAAAACAGTGTCCATTCTATACGAAGTATTATTATCTGTTCTGTGCCGGAAGCGCCACTCATCCTCAAGCATAAAATTCATTTTATTTTTGTTTTATTTCGTTATAGCACCTAAAAATATTTTAAGAATATCGTGTATCTCCAATAATAATAAACCCAAATACGAATGCTACTATGTTACATATTTCGTCGTCATCCCATCCGGATACTGAAGATTAAATAAACAGAGGGCTCTTTCTTTAAAAAAATGTATCCCATTAAATCTCTATAAATGCCGTTGTTTAAGCTTAAGTTTTTCTTATAAATTAAGTCAAAATAAGTGACTTAATTTATAAGTTAGAATCATTATCATGTGTTGAACTTTTGTATTTCATTGTGTTTAAGTACTTATAATAAACCTTCTTAAAGAAATAATTAATCTTTTACTTATTCTTCCAGGTCATTGAGTTGATTCTGCATGGCAGATAATCAATCAATATGGCCAGTCACAACACCTCGATCACGAACACAAAGCTTCTAACAGCACACAACTTCTTAGATAACATTCCTAAGTTGCCGTCTCACTACACAAGAAAAAAAATCTTCAAAATTATATTTAGAGCCCACTTTCCGTTCGCTGAGTGACTTACACAGAAAATACAAAGAAGTTTACTGTTGAAAAACTATTTCAACGACAATAAAAACTGTCACTCTATAGTACATTAAAAAAAGACATGTGCGATGTGTGCAGTGGACATGCAGCGGGCAACATTGGCACTTCTGAATATGAAGAACATATCAGACGTAAATACAAAGCAAGGCAAGAAAAAAAACTGACAAATGAAGGCCACATCTGGAGAATTTATTTTGCTGTGAATGGATTTCGAATCAGTAAAATGTGCCCATATTTAACAGCTAGCGCTCTATACTTCAAGACAAAACTGGCTTGTGACAAGCCACTGTAAAATTATGACAAGCCGCTTGTCATTTGTTATTGGTTCGATGAGACAGCCGCGGACCAAACAGCAAGTACTTTTGCGTAACATTTGCCCATAGTTATTTATTCTGATGAATGTACATACCAGAACCGCAACAATATAATGGCGAATGCATTGTTAAATTTCAGTATTAAACACAATGTAACCATCACACAAAACTATTTAGATCCTGGCCACACTCAAATGAAGTGTGACTTTATTTCAATGGCAGCATGTACGGATGCTGCCATTGAAATAAAGCTAAAGAACAGGAAAATCCACACCACAGTAAGGCAAATCAGCATTTTCAACGCTTTCTGCCTTTACTAATATTGTCCCAGTCTTCTGCTAGTTTGGGTGGCATACAAATACAAAATAAGTTTTTAATAATACCGTAAATTGGTGCTATTATGTCCTCACGCATATGCTCCAATATAAAAAAATATTGTTACGTACTTATGTCAAATTCCACAAGTATATTGAAACTATTTTGAACGCATCCATAGAGTTTATGGTTCCGTTGGTGTTTATGGTCCGTTGTATGGCTGACACTTCCGGTATCAGCCATTATTTTTTAACAGCTGATCTAACTTGATAGTGTCGTGTTTTATTTAAAAAAAGATGCCTGCCATGCAAAAGCCACTTTCATCGCTGAATCTTCCAAGTTGTTTGAGGTAAGAAGGATTTTATGCAAATGGGTATGTAATTAGCTAAAGATAAACGTAAATATTTTTTCGTCATGCTTATTAGTTTGGAATTCTAACTTTTTAATTTTACATTCCTACAATGCACCATGTTTTGGGGTAATTTTGCACCTGGAGCAATGTTACCTAGTTTTTTTTTTACCAATTTTCTGTGTTGAATTTTTTTTTTTTTAGAAAACATGCCGCGAGTCTATAAAAAAAGGGTAGGTGCAAGAAATTATAAGAATTATACGGAAGAGGTTCTTAGAGAATGTTTAGCATCAACTATTTAGAGAACAAATATTTAACACAAAGAACAACTAGTGAAAAATATGGAATACATCTTTTTTTTTTTTTTTTCCCAGGGAAATCTGCATACAGATACCCGGCCATGCGGGGACAGGGCCGGGTTATGTCAGGATGGGAAGTCCCTGAAGGGGATCTTCCCGACTGCCTAAAACCCTGGGGTGTTCCTCTGGTCGCCATGAGGGACGGGCCACGGGATCGGAAACGCAACCGCGACCCGTCGGCGACTGTCCGCGTACGGACCCTCTCCGAGGGGAGCTTAGCTCAACCCCTGTCCTCTCCGCATGGTGACGCCCCCGGAACACGGCAAAGCGTGCACCAGCACCAGACCTGTTGAGTATGGGTAGCAGAAGTCCCCGTCCGCCACCCTAAGGTCTCCGTCAAACGGTTATTTGTTCGCCTGCCTACAGTGGCATTGCTGCCACGTATGCGCGACGCCGTCGACCAACTCTCCTTCGACGCATCGGGAGGGAGTCCGGGGCTTGAGACGAACCATCATTAACTATTAACCGATTAAGATTTTTACGAAACAAAGAACCATCAAGAAGACCAGGAGCACCTTCTACATGTACTGCTGAAGAAGAGAAAATATTCGTTGATTACATGGCTTTCCATTAACTAGTTTCGATCTGCCTATTGTTATAAAATCATATCTTGAAAAAATTGGGAGAAAAGTTTCCAAGTTTAAAGATAATTTTGCCCAGGACTGGAATGGCTTTCCAGTTTTATGAACAGAAATCCGGTTTTAACACAAAGATTACTAATCAAGTACCTTCTTTACATGACACAACATCAAAGTTAAGGTATAATTTGTCAATTTTGTATAACAAAAAACTTTACATTCATTCATAAAGAAAACTTGACAATCAAAACTCGGAACTCAATATAATATTATGTAAAAATATATTATGTAGACAATATATTAAGTCGCTTGGCATGGTATGCATATGCCACAAGGATGTAAAAAAAATTAAATAAGACGGTGCATGCTGAAAAACAGCGCTGTGCACGGTTAGCCGAACGCAGCACATGCAGAGCACAAGCCAATTACTCCAACCACTTTAAAGTATATGTTCTAACAGATTGTAATATCGTATTAAGGTTGGGTAATAAACAATTTTTCCTTTCTTTCTTTCTTTCTTTCAATATTCACTTCTAAATAAGTAATCAGATCAGAGAAACGCAATTGTCACATTTATGATTAAAAAAACAACGAAGGAATTAACAATAGACTACCAAGTCAAAGTTAACAATTTATTCCGTTTCCAATAAACTGCATTTAGGAATAACATTTGTCTTGACGATAGGACACAAACTCAATTCGCTTCTGAGATTAGTCTCAGATAATCATTTGAACAAAACCACACACCCCGGACACTCGACTCAATTCCCATACAAGTCACGATATAATTACCTACTACACAGACACTGAACACATGGTGTTTTGTACACGCGCAAGAGTGTGCGTGAGGTGATTATCCAACGAAGCGGGGCTCGTCGAGTTCTAATCTCGCTCGAGGCGTGTGGAAGGCCCGATTGGTGGGCGGATGACAGTGTCCATTCTATACGTAGTATTATTATCTGTTCTGTGACTAGACTACCAAGTCAAAGTAATTTATTGTCAATTTTGTCAGTATTTGATAACTTGTCTTTTATGCAGAAAACTTGTTAATCAACTTGACAACACATACACAAATGGACCAAACAAAATTCACTTCTAATATTCACTAATCAAATTTGAACAGACCTGCCACACTTATGTTATAACAACGAAGAAACTTTAATATACTTGATTCAAAGTCAAAGTCGAGGTGATTTATTGTCAATTTTGTCAGTATTTGTAAACCTGGCATTCATGAAGAAAATTTGCCTAAAAACCTCGACAAAACATGAGCACCGAAGGTATTTGAAAACAAACGACAAGACAACAGAATGACTGCCACTGATACCCATATTTATGGTGGTATGTCTCTGCACGAAACATAACTTGTGAATCAAAAGCTTAATAAAACAATAAACAATATACCATCATGCCTTTTTCCCGAAGGGGTAGGCCTATGTAGATCCTATGTTATTACATGTTCTGTGACTAGACTCTCAAGTCAAAGTAATTTATTGTCAATTTTGTCAGTATTTGATAACTTTTCTTTAATGCAGAAAACTTGTAAATAATCTTGACATACACAAATGGATCAAACACAATTCACTTCTAATAAGTAACTAATCAAATTTGAACAAAACTACCACATTTATGTTATAACAACGAAGAAACTTTAATATACTTGATTCAAAGTCAAAGTCAAGGTGATTTATTGTCAATTTTGTCAGTATTTGTACACTTGGCATCTATGAAGAAAACTTGTCAGAAAATCTTGACAAAACATAAGCAACAAAGGTATTTGATAACAAACGACAAGAACAGAATGACTGCCACTGATACCCATATTATGGTGGCATGTCTCTGCACGAAACGTAACGTGAATCAAAAGGTTAATAAAACAATAAACAATATACCTTCACGCCTTTTTCCGAAGGGGTAGGCCTAAGTAGATCCACAGAGCACAGTTCAGTTAATGATTAATAATAATATTATAACACTGACAAATTTATTGAAAGTGTCGTATTTCGAAAGATTTATAATCAAAGTGCAATATTTTGGAATACGAATAAAGACTCAAAAAAGATGCGAACATGAACAAGTTTGACGTAATTCTATCAAAATGCTGTTGATTCATTTACACTATGTTTCATATAATTACACAATTATATTAATTATAAGTTTTTTGCTCTACTGAACCGCCATTCTCTTAAAAACCGAAAATAAATGAATACTTATTTATACTAAATCCTAAGTATTCCTTTATTTTCAGATCAGTTACAATTCTCTTAAAAAGGTCTCGTTTTATAACAAACTCGCTGTGCCGCGCGGTTTCACCCGCCTTCATTCTCGTGGAAATATCAGGATAAAAAGTACCCTACATGTTTTTCCAGGGTCTAAGCTATCTAAATACCAAATATCAGCCCAATCGGTTCAGTACTTTTAGCGTGAAAACTTGTGTGTGTAACACGCAAAAAAGACAGCGCTAGATCGCGCCGGAATCGAGTTACAAACTTAACTTTTTTTTACATTGCCTACTGAGATTTGAGAATTATAATATTAGTAGGTTTTCGCTATGAAATCCACTCTGTAATGTCAGCAATTCTTTATGAAAATATTAAAAGATTAACACTAGGCAGTATAACTAGGTACAATTTTATAGTGAAGCGTGAAGTATTTTTAAAAAATCATATAGGTTTCACTTACCCGGAATAAAACCAGTTCCGGATGAGCAAAGCACCGGAAAAGGGAACGTCTCTAATTTATCTAAAACCATCTGCGAAGAGCTGATAAAGACCCAACAGGTACATCGTGAAATTATAGCGCAGATAAAAGATTTTGGCTATTATAGTCTATCTGTAGATTCTACGCCGGATTTGGTGCACACGGCTCAGCGTAGATATTCAGTATGTAAAAGATGGGCAGCTAATAGAGCGTTTTCTAACATTCATTAAGATGAAAACGCATCACTTCACACTAAAGCACTGTTTAATTTATAACACATACATACATAACATACGTTCACGCCTTTTTCCCGAAGGGGTAGGCAGAGATGTACCCAGGACTCAGTCCCATAGTAGATACACCCACATTTCGCCAGTATGTTATTGGTCCCATGTAATAGGGGGCGAGCCTATTGCCATCTACCGGGCACAGTTCCAGACTCCAGGCAGTTATTGAGATAATTCCTAATGGAAAAATCCAACATTTAACACTGCCCGACCCGGGGATCGAACCCGGGACCTCCCGATTGGCAGTCGAGCACGCGCCCTCCACGCCACGGAGGCAGTCTATATACGAATATTTAATTTATATACGATAAGTATTATGGTATCTATATTATAATAATATAATAATAATAGATTATTTCTCAAAAAATAATAGGTACAAATTGCACTATAGCTTAACTAATTAATCCTAAACTTTCTATGATAAACAACAAGTGATAATGATAAGTTTAACACATTAAGAAAATAACAAACATGAAGTACTCTTCAGGCTATAATGTGTGACCACTAGCCCCCACACTAGGATACCCTGTGTCGTGGGGACATTTTGTATCGTAGTAAGGCATAGGTAGGCGTAGGTAGGCCTCTTTATCAGGGGGCCGCCTGGGGAAGTACCACACCTTTGCCAGTTATTCATCCGCCAAGCAATAATGTGCATACATTTCTGTGTCCACAATTCCACATTACTGTGAAAAATCTAACCCACATTGTTCCACTAGATATTGAAGTGCCCTATGCCTGTTCATCACCTGTTTTTTTATGATAGTGAGTGACAAAACGAGCTAATCAGGTGCCTGAAGGTAAGCATCATGATTGATCATGATCAGTTCACAGTGCCACCCAGTGTTTTAAAATTCTAAATTCTGCGCGGCACTGCACTGCGCCTGTCACCCTGAGATATGAGTTGTTGAATCTCATCATGCCCAGTAATTTCGCTGGTAACATTGCCCTTCAGACCCGGAACCCAGTAACGTTTGCACATTACTGCTTGGCGGATGAATAACTGGCAAAGGTGTGGTACTTCCCCAGGCGGCCTCTGCAAAAGAGGCCTACTACTACAAAAACACAGGTGGCGTAGCGCATGCTCTACTGCCAATCAGGAGGTCCCGGGTTCGATCCCCAGGTCAGGCAAAGTGTTAAATATTGGATTTTTCCATTAGGAATTATCTCAATAACTGGCTGGCAATAGGCTCGCCCGCTATTACATGGGACCAATAACATACTGGTGAAATGTGGGTGTACCTATCTACTATGGGACTGGTACCTATCTGCTATGGGACTGAGTCCTGGGTACACATCTGCCTACCCCTTCGGGAAAAAGGGCGTGAATGTATGTTTTTTTTATGTTATGTAATGCCCAATTTATAATTTATAATTATTGGTAAAAATGTACAGTGGCGCCTTATATTTTTTGGGTCCATAGTGTAATATTATACATACTATACTGTAAATATTACCTTATTTTCTTGATCACTTTTATGTTTTTTTATCTGAATTATCCTTTGTTGATGAAACATTTGATGTATTTTGGTATTTTAGTCATTATTTCGCTTGTAAATCGTCCGCTAAAAATTTGTAAGCATGTCGTCTTAGTTTTCTCTTCATAATTCCATCGATTTTAGCTGAAATAACTGAAAATTTGGTTTGTTTACATTATTAATTTTTGCAATTTTGACTGACATGTTTATAATTGACACATTCAAATGGTCTAATGTCTTTAAATCTTAGATGATCTTAGATCTTTTTGTGAGGTTGAATACCTTTCTCAAAGGTTTCAACTATTTTTACTTGATGTCTGTAGAGGTTACATACCTTGTTAAAAAGTTTTAACTATTTTTTACTGGCTGAATGTATTTTCCTTAAAACTAAATTCAAAATTTGGGGTTTCGAAATTTAACTGGGAAAATTTGGATAAAAAGCGGGGCCCTGGATACTTTTGGTCATTCTCAATCTGATCACAGAACAGAGAGGAAAAATCTGATTCTCATTCTGATTCTTATTCTTAATCGTAGTCAGGCTCAGTCGGAAACTATTCTCGGTCCGGTCTGAACCTTCTACAACTTGTTTTATTCAACACTTGGTCGACAACTTGGACAACTTGGAGAGATAAATAAATAGAAGAAGGCCTGGAAGCGCTGTCCCTTGGGGCCTCCAGAGGGATACCTGCGAACAAGATAGAATTGTGCCCTCCCCTTGAATCATCGAGAGCTTAACAAATAGAGGAACTCAGGTACGCCGACTCTCCCTATTATTCCGGCGTACCGAGGGGGAGGTGCACAATAACTGTTCCTGGTATTACGTCTGGCTGGGGACCTCACCGACCTGAGGTGACATCTGCGGTCGGCGGCGCCCGAGCGGCGTCCTACGGTCCTCAAGGAACCCTCTACCACAGCTGCCGACTTCACACCTCCTCCCTCAATAGTTTTTTTAGTCTCTTTTTTTTCTAATCTAATGTTTTAATCTAAAGTAAATAAATTTTTAATTTTATTTTTTTTATCATAATATCTACCTAGGTAGTACTTATACTAAGTAGGACTTAGGTAGGTACCTACATTGGTACGTTACCAACACAGTAACGTTACAATAGTCCATAGCAACTTTTGACAGATTTTATTTACCTGAAGCTACAAATAAAATAATTATCAATATATGTCTATTCAATCTTAAATTATTGTTAAAATTTACGAAGGATGGATTTAACCAAACATAAGGCGAGCAAACACTCGATAGGTTTTTTAATTCTTTCTATTATTTCTGTGTTAGAATACTTTTCGATGTATTAATTAATTGAATGTGTTGTTTTTTAGGGAAACTTGAATGAAAGAGATATTGAAGATTATCTTAGTAAGTTAGAAGGCGGTTGGCTCTCAGAAGATGGCCTTGATGACCAAGATTCCGATGATGAAAACCGCGATGCTGATGAAGTTATAAGAGTGTTGCAGGAGGAGAACGATGATGATGATGATGATGATGATTTGGATGAAACTGCTGACATTGATCCTCCTCTTGTAGAACCAGAAGATCAAGAATCCTCTCACCCATCAACATCATCCAATTTGCAGTCTTCATCCAGTTTTCCATTTGACAAAAGAAGCTTGATTTGGAAAAAAAGGAATCTGGTGTATGATACAGATAAAATTACTTTCTTGGGGAGTTCTACTGCTTAGGCGGTCTATCACACCTAGAAACTCCATATCAATGTTTTAACCATTTTATCACTGAAGATTTTATCAAAACATTAGTAGAGGAGACAAATTTATATATAATACAGAGTAATCCCAGTTCATCTATAACATTTACAGAATATGATTTGTATAAGTTCTTTGGTATATTATTATACATGTCAGTAATCAAATTTCCTAGCACAAGATCATACTGGTCGCCCAAGTTTGGATATGAGCCCATTTCTTCAACAATGCCACTAAACAAGTTTGAGAAAATAAAGTTATCATTACATTTTAATAACAATGATCTTCACAAACCTATAGGTCATCCAGAACATGACAGGCTTTATAAAATCCGCCCTGTTATCAAGCATCTCAATGAGAGGTTTGCCACAGTGCCAATGAATCAAAAACTTTCTGTGGATGAACAGATGTGTTCTACCAAAATAGGGCATTTTTTTAAACAGTATTTGCCTAAGAAGCCCCATAAATGGGGCTTCAAATTGTATGTTCTCTGTAATTTGATCGGATATGCCCACAAGTTTGAGGTATATTCTGGACAAGAGAATACAGAGAAACTCCCAGATGAACCAGATCTAGGTGCAACAGGAAATGTTGTAGTTCGTTTGCTTCGAGGAGTGCCAAGAAACCAAAACCACATCATATACTTTGATAATTTTTATACCTCTTTGCCATTGGTAGTTTTTTTAGCTAAATCAGGAATTCACACAGTGGGAACTGCGCAACAAAACAGGATACCAAATAATAAACTTCCAGAGAAGAAAAATTTCATGAAAAAATCTGTGCCCAGAGGTAGTTTTGAGGAAAGAGTGTCTGTGCATGATGGTATAGATTTGAGTTGTGTGGCTTGGAAAGATAATAAGATAGTAACCCTGTTATTTTCTTATCCTGGAGCATTGCCTGTAACTAAAGTCAATAGATTTGACAGGACAACAAAAGAAAAAATTGATATTACTTGCCCGTTTATTGTCCAAGAGTACAATAAACATATGGGAGGAGTAGATCTCATGGATAGCTTTTTGGGCAGAAATCATATAAAAATGAGGTCTAAAAAGTGGTATTTGAGTTTTTTTTTTCATCTTTTTGATCTAGCTATTATAAACTCTTGGATTATTTATAAAAAAAATGCTCAAGAAAGAGGTGAACCTAAAAAGAGTCTGCTTACAATGGGCCAATTCAGAAATGAATTGGCCTTTGTGCTATGCAACAGAGGAACCACCAAAGAAGCTAAAAGAGGGCGTCCTAGTACCAGTTAACTAGAAGAAGAACTACAATCAAAAAAAAAGAAAAGGTTCTCCAGCTCCACCACCTCCAAAAGACATAAGAAAAGATGGTGCTGAACATTGGCCAAAAGTAGGTGGGTCACTCCGGTGCAAATTTCCCAAATGTAAAGGCTATTCCACAATTTCGTGTATTAAATGTGGCGTCAATTTGTGCTTCAATAAAAATAATAATTGTTTTTTAAATTATCATAAAGAATAAAGAAGATTGAGTAAACAATATTTTTTTATTTATTTAGTACTGAGCTAAATATGTGACAATGCATGATGATGTAAATTTCCATCATATTGTTTTTTACATAATACATATTTTTATTTACACTAGGATTTTTTTTAATATTTTTCCTTTAATCTAGAGCATTAATCACATCACCCTGATTTATTTCAAAAAAAATTTAAAAAATCATGCAAAGAAGGGTTAAAATAATGTTCTAGTATACAATTCCTTTCTTTTCAATTATCATCATCATCTCAGCCGTAGGACGTCCATTGCTGAACATAGGTGACGTACGACTAATTTCTTCTTAGTTGACTGCCTCAGTGGCGTAGTGGGCGCAAGCTCGACTGCCGATCATGAGGTCCCGGGTTCGATCTCCAGGTCAAGCAGTGTTATTGTAAAACAATGTAATATTGTAAAACTATCAGTTGAAAATATTATACCTTACAAGTTTCTTGTGCGTTCTTCTTGTAGAGGTACCTTTCCGAACGCACGGTAGACTCATTACTAGTTATTAATATTATTTATTGAAGTTTAAAAATGTCTTTTGAAGACTTTTTAAATATACAGCCTTGTTGGCTCAGATGGTAGTAAGCTCTGCTTTCTGTGCCGCAGGGCCAGGGTTCGATCCCCGGCCAGGTCAAACATTTGTGTGCATGAACATGTCTGTCTGATCTGTGTTCGGGTGCTATAAGCGTATATAAGTATGTATATCAGTCCTCTGGTTACCATAGTACAGGCTTCTAGCCTAGTTTGGGACCAGGTGACCCTGTGTGCAAGTTGTCCCATATTATGTATATTATATTATATACATTTTCTTTGAGTTTCCCGTTTAATCGACGTCTAAGAATTGTTATATGAATTGTTATATTGTTAATTAATTATTTTATTATGGATATATAATTTTTTTTTGTGAATTGTTATTGAGTTAGAAGTTCTTCTGACCAAGCCAGTCTTCTAGTTATTTGAGTGAAATTCAGTTTGGTCAAATCCATCCCAATTAATACAATAATAATTATTATACTTATACACTACTAGATACTTCTACACTTTTTTGGCTCTCCTCACTATTTGTCACTTCATTACGACATGTCACATCACTATTTTGACATGTATCAACATTTTCACTTGCTAATTTGACATCAGTGTTGCTATCCTTTTCAGTGATAATTTCTTCATCATCATCATTATCATCATCACCGTCGTCGTCGGCTGTGCATTGTTCACCTAAAAGTAGATTTTTATATCTTATCGAGTTAAAATGTGCCATATGTTTTTTTTATGATAGTGAGTAACAAGACGAGCTAATCAGGTGCCTGATGGTAAGCATCATGATTGCCCATATCAGACACAGTGCCACCCAGTGTTTTAAAATTCTGCGCGGCACTGCACTGCGCCTGTCACCCTGAGATATCAGTTGTTGAATCTCGACATGCCCAGTAATTTCGCTGGTGACATTGCCCTTCAGACCGGAACACAGTAATGTTTGCACATTACTGCTTGGCGGATGAATAACTTGCAAAGGTGTGCCCTATGTGTTATTTCAGGGTTATGGTCTGTGATAATGAGCGGTAAATTGGCCGTTCTTTTTATTGCGTTGGCTTGAAGCTCAACCGAATTCCCATATAAAAGTCATAGATATAACTACCTACTACACAGACACTGCACACATGGAGTTTTGTACACGCGCAAGAGTGTGCGTGAGGTGATTTCCCATAGAATACGGGCTCGTGGAGAGCTCAATCTCGCTCGCGGGGTGAGGAAGGCCCGATTGGTGGGCGGATGACAGTGTCCATTCTATACCTAGTATAATTATCTGTTCTGTGATATCAGTTTCAACTTAATACTTCAACGCGTTCCCGAGAAAAAGGGACAGTATTGACAGACGGACAGACAGGCAAAAAAGGGTTACTTTATTTCTTTTGAGCTACGAAGCCCTAAAAAGCAGCATAATTATGCTGAATACCGAATAGTAACCAAACATTAATGTAAACTCCAAATCAGATATTGTAGTGGTAGGGTAGGCCTCTTGTGCAGGGGCCCGCCTGGGGAAGTACCACGCCTTTGCCAGTTATTCATCCGCCAAGCAGTAATGTACAAACATTACTGTGTTCCGGTCTGAAGGGCAAAGTCACCGGCGAAATTACTGGGCATGACGAGTTTCAACAACTGATATCTCGGGGTGACAGGCGCAGTGCAGTGCCGCGCAGAATGTTGAATTTTAAAACACTATGTGGCACTGTGTCTGATATGGGCAATCATGATGCTTACCATCAGGCACCTGATTTGCTCGTCTTTTCACTCACTATCATAAAAAAAAACCAGATGCTCCCTAAACCATAACCAATAACCACCCACCTGTTTCCTTATCCGCCTCATCGTTGGGTTCAAACGAATGTCTCTGTAATTTCTCCAACCACAGCGCCATATTGCCTTCGACTTCACCTTTGATAATGACCGGGTGTATGTGGTCTTCTTTGAATTGTTGTATGGAATCTTCAACTTCGTCCCAAGATAGACTGTCATGGCTTGCACTGAATTTGGCGTCGTACCTTTCGTAATGGACCTATAATTATAATTACTGAAATTTATACTCTACAGATATATACAGGGCACAAAGAGCACGTAGAACTGATGGCTGTAAAGTTCTCGAATGGAGACCACGGACCGGCAAGCGCAACGTAGGACGTCCACCCACAAGGTGGACAGACGATCTGATAAGGACAGCAGGAACACGCTGGAGTCGGGCCGCTTACAACTGGACTGGATGGAAATCTATGGGGGAGGCCTATGTGCAGCAGTGGACTTCCTATGGCTGAGATGATGATGATGGTACTCTAACAGATTGGGTTACCCCGATTACACTGCTCGAGTCAATTCATATGGGTTATCTGGACAACCCATTTTGTCAGAGTTTCAGGTCGCCAAGATTCCTACGCAGCCTCCGACATGACCTAACGACTGCCCCCTACATATCTTATAGGAAACTATAGGGATCTACAGTTTAACGTGCCTTCCGAAACACACCTCTGTATTAAAAAACAAGATCTGCTAGACTGCCTCGGTGGTGTAGTGGGCGCAAGCTCGACTGGCGATCGTGAGGTCTCTGGTTCGATCCCCAGATCAGGCAGTGTTACTGGATTTTACAAATAGGAATTCCTTTGACTCCAAGCTCATTTCCTTTATGATCAACCAAACTAAATAAGAATCATGAAAATCAATTTATGATTGGCAGAGTAGCTAAATGTACAAAATGACTACATAGCTTCATCTACATCATCAGCCGGAAGACGTCCACTGCTGAAAATAGACCTCCATAGAACGGCATAAACTATTCATATGGGGGGATTTAGCTGTAATCAGCACGCTTGTTGTGCGGCTTGGTGATCGCAGTAGTTGGAATACTTGGTGCCGGAGAACCCTGCTTCCCACTCCATGAATATGTGTCTCCGCCGGGTCTCACACCTCCCACCAGATGAGAAATGGGTGGCCCTATAATAAAGCCGGGAACCACATGGCTTACAAAAAAACCTTAAAAATAATTAAAATTACCTTATCCAAAACCAATCCAAGTCCTGGTGCAGTGGGCAACATGACCTTCTCTTTACCAAACACTTTCTCCATCATCGACATGTCTATTTGTCCTCTCACTACGGCTATCATCAGACCAACCATCTTCCTTATCTGGTGTAACATGAAGCTTTGACCCTGTTCAAAAATATTATATTAATTCTATGTGCTCTGCCCATTGCCACTTCAACTTGCTAATCCGCTGGGCTACTTTAGTTTGTTTATGAATCTCCTTATCATACTATTTTTTTTTTTTTTTATGATAGTGAGTGATTAGACGAGCAAATCAGGTGCCTGATGGTAAGCACCATGATTGCCCATATCAGACACAGTGCCACCCAATGTTTTATAATTCAAAATTCTGCGCGGCACTGCACTGCGCCTGTTACCCTGAGATATGATTGTTGAATCTCATCATGCCCAGTAATTTCGCTGGTAACATTGCCCTTCAGCCCGGAACACAATAATGTTTGCACATTACTGCTTGGCGAATGAATAACTGGCAAAGGTGTGGTATTTCCCCAGGCGGCCCCCTGTAAAGAGGCCTACCACTACATATATCATGTAGGGTTATTATATAATGCGTGTATGGGGGCATACACGTTTTCAGGTTGGCCGAGTGTAGGGTTGATGTTATTTTGTGACGCGCATGCTACGGATTCTGTGAACGTTTTGGTGGTTTTATGGAAAGTGTTAATGGCAACGTGTGATTTCACGGAGATCTATGGCATGTGCGAGGGCGCGATGGCAACACAGGGAGGTGGATGCCAGCGCGACAGAGGATTGTAGAGCGAGATTGAAGATGGTGGGCTTGGAATAAATCATGTAAAATATGCTGAAGTGTTCGAGTATTATTTAATGCAAAAGGCATGCTTACTATCATAAATATTATAAACTACTAATATTATAAATGCGAAAGTTTGTGAGGATGTATGAATGGATGTTTGTTACTCTTTCACGCCAAACCTACTCAACAGATTTGGCTGAAATTCGGTTATGGATAGTTTAGACCCTGGAATAACATAAAATGTACTTTTCATCTCGATATTCCCACGGGAACGAAGACTACGCGGGTGAAACCGCGGGGCACAGCTAGTCATTAAATATATTTTTAAAGAAAAAACAGATAACTATGGTATATACCTAAATGAAAGTTATTTTCACTTCATGATAATGAGAGACATAAGTTATTTACCTTAACTAATAAAACGGCAAACTCCATATTGGCCCGAACAAACACTCTCTCAACACTGAAGCTCATCATGTACCTCAATGATGAAGGATCTTGGAAGTGTCTGCAAAGTAATAACAATATTATTTACTGACCGCCTCGGTGGCGTAGTGGGCACAAGCTCGACTGCCGATCATGAGGTACCGGGTTTGATCCCCAGGTCAGGAAAAGTGTTATTGGATTTTTCCATCAGGAATTATCTGAATGACAAAATTGAGTCTGGAACTGTGCCCGGTAGATGGCAATGGGCTCGCTTCCTTTGATATGGGACCAATAACCTACTGGCGAAATGAGGGCACACCCCATACTCTCGACCGAATTCCCATACAATAGTCACAATATACCTACTACAAAGACACTGCACACATGGAGTGTTGTACACGTGCAAGAGTGTGCGTGAGGTGAAATATATGCTTGATGCATATATTTCACAATCAGTCCATTCCTTTAGAAGCTACAATGCTGCAAATACACACAGACACATAAAACTTATAACATCCTTAATTTCATTCAAGGGTTAAAAATAGGAGCAACTTGATTTAATCTTTACATGGTATAAAATGAAGTTGCTTCCCCTGTCTGTTCGATTAGATCTTTTAAACTACACAACGGATTTTAATGCAGTTTTGAGCAATAAATAGAGTGATTCAAAAGGTTTTTATAAATATAATGGTACCCGGAGCGAAGCCAGGGCGGGTCACTAGTTTTCAATAAAACTTACTTTTTCTCCGTAAAATTATGGTAGCTCTTCGTGCCTTTATAAATGCCTAAAACGTCATTAACTTTTTGCAATGTATCGGCTGATATTCTATAGATTTTCCTTTCTTCATCAGTTTTAATACTAGGTTCTAATACATATGTAGGGAGGGTGTAGCTATATGTTCGGGCATTACACTTGGATTTAGAGTTAAATCTATTTGTTACTCTCTTGATTCCAAACACTTTTATACATTCTGGTAATCTTTTGTTTATTTCCTCTGTGGTCGCTTCTAATGCTGAAAGTTAAAGGAGTTATTTAGTTTTAAGAAATAAAATGTTTTTGTTAGATGTATACCTCCTAGTGCATTGCTATAATGCAAGGCTAGTGTGGCGTGGCTTAGGTTAAATGTCACCCATACAAAATGAAAACACACAGCTATGAAGTAATAGGGAATAATTTTCCACTCAATATGTGGTTGGCTCTGCATTTATTTGCATGTAAACATATTTTGTTAAAGAAAACCACATGGTTTTCTGCTAATAAAATAACATTAACATAACCTTAATGCAATTTTATTTATTCGTATAGATAAAGAATACTAACGTAGTTTAAGAGACACAACCTGTCTGGCCGCAGAGACTCCCTTGTCTGTCCTAGAGCTCCTTTGAAACTGTGCATTCTGTTGATTGGCAAAATCCTCCACAGTAATATATTTAGCTTCCAACAATGCTTTGAGTAGGTCTTCTTCTATTGTGGGCACACCGGGATTTCTGTAATATCACATTACTTATGTCTCCTACTAATATTATAAATCTCAATTTTAACTACAATGTAAAAAACGTTTTTAACAGGTGAACTAAATGCTTGCGAGTTCCAACTCACCTCCAGCGCCATCTAGCGCGGTTTTGATTAGATTGATGGATGGATGGATGTTTGCTACTCTTTCACACCAAAGCTACTTAACAGATTGGGCTGAAATTTGGTATGTACCTACATGCCTGCTTAGACAGGCTTAGACCCTGGAATAACACATGGGGTACTTTTTTCCCCAAGATTCTCACGGGAACTATGTCTATGCAGGTGGAACCGCAGGGCACAGCTATGGAATGGGAGTAGGGTACAACCTGAAATAAGTGGCAGTATCCTGCAAACAAACTGGCTCCGCACATATTGACATGTCTTTCCTGCGGATTCATCCCGTGAGGTTGAGAGGGTAGGCTCTGGGCAAACCTATGTATCCTAGTCGTCTCAGGCAACACATTGAGGAGTGTTCTCAAAATGCTCTAAATATATATATAATGTAGCCGTGCCTTTTCCATTAAATAATACTCGAACACTTCAGTATATTTTACATGATTTATTCCAAGCCATTGAAGATGGTGGATCTTCAATCTCGCTCTACAATCCTCTGTCGCGCTGGCATCCACCTCCCTGTGTTGCCATCGCGCCGTCGCACATGCCATAGATCTTCGTGAAACTACACGTTGCAATTAATACTTTCCATAAAACCACCAAAACGTTCATAGAATCCGTAGCATGCGCGTCACAAAATAACATCAACCCTACAATAATATACTTAATGTTTAAATTGTCTGCCAGACACGAAGGTCAATATACCTATATAGTTTTTAATCAACATTTCTTTCAAACATATTTACCTTTGCATACCATAATAGTCAACCCCGCAGTACCCCAACAATACAGCCATTTTCTTCCTCTTTATCCGTTCACATGGTTTCTTAGAGTCGGTCTCTCCATTTTCTTTAGCTCTAGGGTCTGGCTCGTCCCATTGACGCTTTCCACGCTTTTTGAACCTTGTAAAGTTCTTGTTTATAACGATTTCTGATTTTTCCGAGTCTTTTTCTATCGTAGCCATGTCTACTGCTGTTGAAAACCTGTATTGTACACCTAAAATTATTTTTTGCCTTTTAATTCAGAAGTCTGATAACTGCTGAGGAAGAAAATTTGTAAAGAGACAGTAGTAGCAGACTCGGATGCAGGCGGCGAACAGTTGCGCATTGTGACTTTCTAAAGAGGCCTATTTTGCTTTTCAGTTAGACTGAATAATTAAAATATGATCTGAGAAGCACAAATACGCAAAGCTGAACATAAATCTTTTGTTGCAATAAACTTCAAGACTTATAAATCGGTCGGTGGGACATATACGATACGATAGGTGTACCTACTTATCTGGTTGCAGGTTTTTAAATTTCGTGTTTATTATAGATCACATTCAGAATCCGGAAGTAAATATGGATAGGTATTTCAATCAACAGACAGTAAAAAATGAAAACAGTTACTATCGACTAACACAAAAGCTGAGAGGTTATCTTTACCTGAGATAGGCCGTGGTAGATTTTGTCTCAAAGTTCTTACAAATGTACTCAAAAACTTTACTGACATACCTACGTTAAACAAGACAGGCCTATTTAATTTTATTTCTTCTATTTTCTTCACTCCGAATAATTTTACACAAACATAAACTAAACCACATCACACATCAATCTCATACTCAGTGAATCTCATCATCTCAACTTTAGACGCCATTTTGAACACAGATCACTATAATTAGTTGATTTTGAAGCACAGAACTTTTGAAGTTTTGAAATGATTTTAAACAATACACAGATTATATATGCACTTAGCACAGTATATATTCTCTTTGCTTAGCACTCTGGAATAGAATGACATAGGGCTTGACGCTTAAAAATCGACTATTTTTATCGATTCGAACCAAGGTTTTCTTATCGAGTTTATAAAATCGATCAGCAAGAGTCACAGCAGAATAGTTAAAGTTATAGGGCGGCCAAATCCAAACAAATCCAAACTCCAAAATATCCAAATCCTTTAAGAATTACATGAATCACAATATTTATTCACTTCAGGTACCTGTTCATGTATTAGTTCATTAATATATAATTATAATGTAAATTAATATTTTTTTTTGTACTTATATGTCTTGGCTCATAAAGGTATCATACGCACTTAGTTAAATAGGTATAATAGTCTTTATAGGTACTAAAAGATATGCAGTAGGTAAGTCACAGAGGTAGGTAGGTAATACCTATATTATTATTATACCTGTATATATTACTAGAATGCTCTAGATTCGACAACCAACAAAGCGCATGTTCCGATATGGCGCATGCGGAATTCAGCAAAAAACTCTGCAATCCGTATCTTTACCTACATTTACGAGGTATGGAAATCAGCATGGGTTGACGCAGTGTCCTGAAAATGAGGGGTGGAAGCTCGGAACGGCTGGTGGTGCGACCTTCTCGTCGTAGAGGTGATACGCGAGCTAAACTAACACGGTATATCACCGTTCTCCTAGCTACCTTGCTCGGAGGAGGTGGTTCAGCGCTCCTCTTCCTAGTTCCATTATATGCCGACCCAGCGTTAAGTGCGTTAGCCGCAGACTTTGACCCAGTTCCGGCCGAGTGTGTGACAGAAAGACGTGATGACCGACTGGGCCTGGATAACTGCACTTGGGCTTCATGCAGAGAAGGTTGTACCAGCGACGCTTACAAGTGCACACAGCTACATGTAAAATACAAGGCGCATTCTGAACCATGGCGTCCGGCCGTTTTGTTTGTCAATATTAAAGGCTGTGGTTATCCTCCGATGGTTGACTGCGAGAATTTTACGACAAACTTCGGCTTTGTTGGTGCGAGATACCCTTGTTATTGGTCAAGGGCAGATGATAGTGTCGTCGTGCCTCGGTGGTCTAGAGGGGAGCAAGTTGCGACTGTAACTAGGACATTGGCGTTGCCCCTTTTCCTTTCGGGCTGTGCTGGGATAGGGCTGTGTGCCTTGCACTGTGAATGCAAACCTCGCAGACGTCGACGCCCGCCACGTCGGCCTCCACGCCTTCCAACGCTTTCTCCAGACGAAACATCAGTTTATAGATTGCCATAGTCACAACCGACCACGATCTAATGAACGTTATGGCCCTAGTTGTCAATTTCTAAGTTATTTTGACAGCCATTCAACAGTGCAACATGCAGTTTTCCATGTAAGGTCATGTTCATTTACATCTTAGTCGGTAATTTCTATTAAATGCATTGTCCATTTCATTAAACTGAACGAATAGCACAAAATAAAACATATATTTTCAAGGTATTTAATGTAAATAAATGAGTGTTTATTCTAATGTAATTTATTGTACTTTAATTTGTAGACCATAATTTTTTTCCTCTGAATTATTTTGTTCTAAGTAACTTATATAATATACTTAAAAATGTAGGTATACTTATGTCATTTTGATTGTAATAAATTTTATTTGTCGTATAACTTTACGACACAAGTCTCGATATAGGTAATCGATAATTTATTATTCCAAAGTAATATAGATGACTTATGAGCACATCACTAAGAATTGTATTTTATAATTCTGATTTATTCTTAATAAAACTTTGGCCACGCCCAGTTTTTGTAATCAGCTAGTTTTCTTTTTTTATCATCGATGCAATGACGTTGAATTGCTTCTTACATCGATTCTCCTTTTTGACGTCACGACATCTTACACACATTCACATCTTCCAGTTGCTATCACACATAACATATTTATGTTGTAGGTATCATGATAAAATATTTTTTGTTAAGTGTCTTTATATAGGTACTTAACTTATATTCTTATTTATATTACTTATTACTATATACATTTTACTAGTATGTAATATGTTTTCTAGTATGTAAATTATGATAAGAAACTTCAAACCTCTTTTGTACTATGTAATGTTTGTATTGGGCATTTCATACTATTTCCGGAGAAGAGAGTCAGCATCATCGTTTCTCATATGTACTCTTGAGTTTTTGTTATTGTTCCAAATAAATATTATTTGATATGTCAAATTTAAATAAATACTAGCTGACCCGGTGAACTCTATATCACCTTCACCTATCTGGGAATATCTCCTCATGTTTATAATAAGAGCCTGGTACTATATAAAGCTCTTTGCTCTATCAGCTGAGAATATCTCCTTATCATATAGGAGAGCCTGGTACTATATAAGTTATATCCTCTATCAGTATGTGGGAATATCTCCTCATCGTTATGAGAGCCTGGTACTACTATATAAGTTATTTCCGGTATCACTATGTGAGAATATTTTCTTATCATTATGAGAACCTGGTACTATATTGGTTATTTCCTGTATTTATGTGGGAATATCACCTCATCTTTATGAGAGCCTGTGTATGTAAGTTATTTCCTGTATCACCATGTGGTAATATCTCCTTATCATTATGAGAGCCTGGTACTATATAAGTGGTTTCCTCTATCACTATATGGTAATATCTCCTTATCATTATTAGAGCCTGGTACCATATTTCTTTCCTAAATCACCATTTGGGAATATCTCCTTATGTTTATGTGGGCCTGGTGTTTAAAAGCCCATTTCTCTATCACCAAAAGCTCCTTGCTATATCACCCTATGGGAATACCTCCTTTATAAGTTATTTCCTGTATCACTATGTGGGAATATCTCCTTATCATTATGAGAGCCTGGTACTATATAAGTTATATCCTCTATCACTATGTGGGAATATCTCCTCAACTTTATGAGAGCCTGAAACTATATAAGTTATTTCCTGTATCACTATGTGAGAATATTTCCTTATCATTATGAGAACCTGGTACTATATAGGTTATTTCCTGTATTTATGTGGGAATATCACCTCATCTTTATGAGAGCCTGTGTATATAAGTTATTTCCTGTATCACCATGTGGTAATATCTCCTTATCATTATGAGAGCCTGGTACTATATAGGTGGTTTCCTCTATCACTGTGGTAATATCTCCTTATCATTATGAGAGCCTGGTACTATATAGGTGGTTTCCTCTATCACTATGTGGGAATATCTCCTCATCTTTATGAGAGCCTGGAACTATATAAGTTATTTTCTGTATCATTTTGTGGTAATATCTCCTTATCATTATGAGAACCTGGTACTATTTAGGTTATTTTCTGTATGTATGTGGGAATTGGGAATATCACCTCATCTTTATGAGAGCCTGGAACTATATAAGTTATTTCCTGTATCACACTATGTGAGAATATTTCCTTATCATTATGAGAATCTGGTACTATATAGGTTATTTCCTGTATTTATGTGGGAATATCACCTCATCTTTTATGAGAGCCTGGTACTATATAAGTTATTTCCTGTATCACCATGTGGTAATATCTCCTTATCATTATGAGAGCCTGGTACTATGTAGGTGGTTTCCTCTATCACTATGTGGGAATATCTCCTTATCATTATGAGAGCCTGGTACTATATTTCTTTCCTAAATCACCATTTGGGAATATCTCCTTATGTTTATGTGGGCCTGGTGTTTAAAAGCCCATTTCTCTATCACCAAAAGCTCCTTGCTATATCACCCTATGGGAATACCTCCTTATTATTATGTGAGCCTGGTACTATATGTAAATCTCCGTTATCTGTGATGTTTTGACCGATTTTTTTTATTGATTGACATCAATTTTAGCGGTATAAAAAGTATCCTATGTCAGTATCCTGGTTCTAAGCTACCTCCCAACCAATTTTCAGCCAAATCGGTTCAGCCGTTCTTGAGTTATAAGTGGTGTAACTAACACGACTTTCTTTTATATATATAGATAGAAGATAGATAGATAGATTATAAAGACAGGAACTCAGCTTGAATAAAAATACCGTTTTATAAGTAAATACTAGGTATTTATTTAAAGGTTTATAATGCATATAATATTGTTACTTGTATTAAGAGTAAAAAACAATTTTCAGTCGAATCAGAGTAGCGTACACCTATAGATTACTTAGTGCCTCTCGTTTTTACATTCAGTCTTTGAACGGCTTTTAGACAAGGACAAATAGCAGTTTTTTAAATATCCTATGAAAACAAATTTTAATTAATAACAAGAGTTGAAGTTTTAAAACATAATCATACATTTTAGAGGTAGTTTTTTTTTTAACCAAATACATTTTACAAACAATACGTAGGTACCTAATTTCAACTTATTTAAAATCGGTAAAAAAAGATAAACGGTAAACTTGAACAATAATTATTATGGTAACTTCTTTATTTACTTGCCTAATAAAATGTATTTTTATACATAAGCATATGTAGTGAATGTGAAATTTTATTATTGTAAACAGCCAGATACAAATATTACGATAAAATAGATTTTTATAAATTACCCTTCTGGCAACACTGCCAGAAACACTAAAAAAAAAAAAACTTGCTATTATTTTATATCCAACAACTTTACGTTAAAAAAATAGCATTACATTATCAACCTTTTTCCAAATCAACAGAGATAAAAAAATAAACAATACGATTACAAATTGAAATTGGAACATAGTTTGCCCGCAAAACCGAAAGGAGTAACAATAAAAAAAAAAATCACTTCATAATCTAAAACGAAAATGGAATAGAATCTTCGGGATAATTTATCTAAAAAAAAACGTAACTGAGCAAACATAATTCTATTCCATATTCAAACGACTTTATCGTATAAAATAAAAACCAAATATCATTAATGATTTTGATGTATAATACACAGACATCTCAAACTAAAAGACGACACTTTAGGGTATGCTTTCGCTATGGTTAGGCAGAGACACTGCATAAAATCCAGCCCTTTTTTCATTCTTAACATGGAAATGTTTGAAGTCAGACGTACAATAATCAACTAGCCGACCTCGCGCACACCATTACTTTTGATTATGTTTTCATAAATTCACGAATGCGTTGCCTTTTAGGTTCTTATCTGATAATTCATAAGCTAAGGCCATTAAAAGTACAAACAATAAATAACATGAAAAAAAAAACAATCGCGTCACAACCAATCATAATTTGAACGCATACTTTTAAACCGAGGTACAAAATTCAAGGAAAGTCCAAGTGCAGATTAAAGCACAAGGCGATTATAAGAGCCACCAACTTAGTTGGTCAGGTAAGTTGGACTATACTTTATAAAATATAGCTTGATACCTGACAGCTGAACAGCTTTTGTAGTGGTAGACCTCTTTTGCAGAGGGCCGCCTGGGGAAGTACCACACATTTGCAAGTTATTCATCCGCTAAGCAGTAATGTGCAAGCATTACTGTGTTCCGGACGAAAGGCAATGTTACCAGCGAAATTACTGGGCATGATGAGTTTCAACAATTAATATCTCAGGCGCAGTGCAGTGCCGCGCAGAATTTAAAATTAAAAAAAACTGGGTAGCACTGTGTCTGATATGGGCAATCATGATGCTTACCATCAGGCACCTGATTTGCTCGTCTTCTCACTCACTATCACAAAAAAAAAAAACCTGAACTCTAATCAATTTATTTGCCATTATTTCTAAGAGGGAATTTGATTAATCTTGAATTAAATACCATTGATATGACACCATTTTATATACCTAATTTAAGAAAATAAGACGAAATTTATTTTTTCAGCTGTCACATATCAAGCATATTTTATAAGGTTTACAGATTGTCAGCCGCCATTTTGAGGAATATCATTACCAAATTCTCCACTACAGTTTATAAAATATAACTTAATACCTGTGACAGCTGAAAAAGTATTGCAGAGGGTAAGTATTGCAGCACAAAGGTGTGTATTAGAGTAGTATAAGGGGGTGTTGCTATTAGAATTACGAAATTTGAAAAAGAAAAACTAGACTTCCCATACAAATTCGATCAGCCGATGTGAAAGTATTACTACACCCAGCATTTCACATTAGAGCTGTAATATAAGAAATATATGTTTTTTTTTCAGCTGTCACACATATCAAGCTATATTTTAAAAGCTATAGCCATGCTGTTTACTGAACAGTGAACAGTTGAGGTGGTGGGTCTATACTGAGCCAGAAAATTCTCTTATCAATTTTATGTTTACATTGTCTAAGCATATATTTTGTCGCGTACAAAAATATATCGATAAAGCGAGCGTTATCTTCACCGTAACACCACACATCTCGCTTGTAAATATATCTATGGAAAAGTGACATAATTCACACCTCCAGTGATTGTCAAATTTTCTATTGATATCTATGGGAAATAGGTCAGACAGACAAAAGTCCTTACTCATATAAAGGATTAGTATGGCGTTGTCTTTTTTTATTTTTTTGTCTTTTTGTTCCTCTTTTTAAAGCAAGAGAAAGTTTTAACTTAAAAGTTACCGCCATATTAATTGCTGCCGCTGAAATATTGTGTAATTTTAATAATATTCATGAACGAAAGATGGCGCTGTAAACCGTTGAGGTTTTGTGTTCCAATAGACACGTCAAAATATAGCTAAAAACTCTTCAAAACTCGCATACATCATTCATTTTTTTTTTATTAAAAGCTAATGAGGCCAATTTCACTGTATTTGGTCAACATTTTGGCAGTAAATTTTACATTTCCAGATTTCATTACTATTTATGGATATCATTTTTACTGTTTTTTTATGAATACACTATAACTTAAAAAGATACTAAGTAGGTACGAGATATCAGTAATATATTCTACTTGCCTACATTTTTTTTTAATTTACGGAAACATATGACGGGCAGAGACAATTACATAAGGCACTTTTTAACATTTGTTTTTTTTTCGAGCATCAAACATTTTTAAAGCTAAGTTTTCATCTTTCAATAGTTAAAGTGAAATCGACCTCTAATTTGTTACTAATTATAATATAAACATTAACTTTAAGTATAATATCGAGCGACAATCGAGAAGTACATATTATTATGATAACTATTCGTATTTTATTCGCACAGCCATAAGCCCTGAAATAATTCGTTTAAGTCTCCGCAAATTATTGATAATGTCTTGAAACTACAGCATGTCATGGTTTATATACAGGGTTACTGGAAAACAATAAGCATACAAGTACCGACGCTTTAAGATAATGATGAATGATTACTTTTTTGGAAACCTTGTGTATACTGTAATAATCATAAAGTTTTGGTGGTCTTTTAATGCTTTATCTTCGAGCATAGTGTTCAAGTAATTTGTTTATTTATTTTTTGATTTATAATTCAGCACAACGCTAGCCGAATACTAAAATAGCACTTTCTGCCAGTTATCCTAAACTAGAAACTGGACTGTTAAAACTGGAGAAAATGTTACATAAATTCAAATTGAGGAAGTTGTTTATTCAAAGAGAAGAAGAGATTTGTATAGCTCCATTGAACGCAATAAATTAGTTTTTTTTTTATAATCACTAAGCACAAGAGATAATATGTAAGGACTTGGGGGAGGCTTTTGGTGCAGAATATACTAGAAAAATAATTATGGCTATAATACCAGTAAACTCTGTTCTAAAGTTACTATAGCTTCAAGACAATATTATTGTAGGAGGTTTAAACACCACTTCTCAATTGTTTATTTATTTCTAACAAACTAACAATAAATAAAAATTAGTTTTACATCAGTTTTGGAACAGCATTGCTATGTTTATTTTGTTTTAATTACGAAGATTAGTACTACTACTGATATCGCGTAGTGATCAAGCGCCATTTTGAAAATGGCGGAATGTTATTTAAAAGGCTTTGACATAATAGGAAGTGTCAAAATAAAGAAGTCTGCGTGTAACGTCCAAGTTTCAAAACATATTATTAAGAAAAGTTTGAGTACCACTGTCTATAATCAAGGGAAAAAAATTGTCTTAATTAAAAGCTATGCCGTTCCAAGTAATAAAAAAGCGTACAAAAGTTATAATGCCGATATATTGGAATATATTATGTCATAACATAATGGTCTATAACTATTAGTATACATTTGTGGGTACTTTCTATAACTAGACTCCGATATTTTATACAAAGAGACGTCATTTGAAAACTTCACTGCACTTGTGTTATTGCAAAGAAAATATTGCGCAATTAAAATGACGCGCGTCCAATTGTGCTTAGGGTTAATTACTTCAAGATACTATCTTGAAGATAGACTTGTCAAAATCGTCGGTTTAACTTATCTGTGTATAAAATAGCCTTGCTAGATTTTGAAACGCATCACTAATTAGTACATGTTTCAAGAAATAACGAATTGAAGGAATATAATTAATTTAGTGATAGCAATCAAAACTTTGCAAGTTTAGCCGCGTTATTGACTGGCCGATGCATAAGACTGCAGGCAAATTGCCCAACCTCACACCACAACCTAGACAAAAGAGTATAGTAAAACGCGTCTATACATAAAATACCATAAGGATTTTTTAATAAAGTTGTTGAGTATGAGTTTAAATCTAAGGCGTTTATTACACGACAGTTTTGACCACAGAGCAAATACGGAGGTGGCCTAGGCAACTGTGCAGTGCGATTTCAACTAGGTCCTGACGTCATCACAGTGGGCGTGGCCTGAGTCAGTGTACTGTTGGCATCACTAAAATTATTCTACTCGACAATAGATGGCGAGTTTATCACGGAAACTAAAAATATATATTATAGGTACGTAGGAGCTCAGTATTGATATATTTAATAATCATACGAACCAACATTTGTTCTACAATCATTCATTAGGACTTTTTAGTAGCCAAAGTATTATATTTTTGTAGTTTTTATAACCATTTTGTAAACAGGCCGCCATCTTGTATGAGATAGTTAAACTACTGAGTAAGGTCGACAATCAGTGTTAACACATGACTATTTTAAGTTCTCCACCCCAAATTTTTCCGAAATCACCCCTAAAATAACCTTTTGACAAAAATGATCCCCGAAACAGTTTTTAGTTATGTTAATCATTAAAGCAAAAATATATATTTTTTTATATTAAAATATCCCCCCAAAGCCGAAAAACCCCCGAATTTGCAGGGAATCGCCCCACCCATCTAGCATCACTGTCGACAAAGAACGGAGCGAGTAGTTTCGCCATTAACTGGTAGATGGAAAATACAGATGTGGGCGGGATCTGAAACCCCCTCTCCCTGCAAAATGTCACGCATTATTTCATAGAGATATCTAATTACAACACATCTCCGTATTTGCTCTGTGGTTTTGACTGACGTCAATCATCCCAATACACGATAGGTCAACCATCAGCCAACGACATGACTTTAGCAAAGCTGACAAAAACTAAGAATGCAATGTGGAGTCTAGTCTGTCTAGTACGTTTCATAAGTACCCACAAAAATACAATAATTGAATCGACTAGAGGTAACAAACAATCATAGGACTACCTGAGACATCTGCGAAGTTAACCTGTACCGTTTCCTTTCCAGTTCAGAGTTGGAGTCCAAGCCGCGCTTCATGGCCATGCTTGTTGACGGCACAGACTCTAAACTATTGATTAGTCTTTGTGATCTGCAATACCTGTAAAAAACAAGTATTGATTTAAAATAATTATTATTATTATTATAATAATAGCCTTTATTCAGATTTTCCTTAGAATCTTTTTACTTAAACTCCTAGAACAAGAATGCAATGGAGTTCCGAAAAGTAACGCCAAATTCAATCAATTATCTTTTTACTTAACCTATTTTAAAATTTAAATGACTGCCTCGGTGGCGGGCGCATGCTCGTCTGCCAATCAAGAGGTCTTGGGTTCGATCCCCAGGTCAGGCAAAGTGTTAAATATTGGATTTTTCCATTAGGAATTATCTCAATAATTGCCTGGAGTCTGTAACTGTGCCCGGTAGATGCTCGCCCCCTATTACATGGGACCAATAACACACTGGCTAAATGTGGGTGTATCTACTATGGGACTGAGTCCTGGGTCCCTTCGGGAAAAAGGCGTGAATGTATATGTATGTTAAAATTTAAATAAATCTGTTTGCCGTTTGGCAGAGTCCCCCCCCCAACAGTCTCCACTTTGTTCTGTTTTTCAGCTGGCCTTGTCGCTTGATGTCACAGAACAGATAATATTACTACGTATAGAATGGACACTCATCCGTCCACCAATCGGACCATCCTCACCCAGCGAGCGACAAAGATTTCAATCTTTTCAGATCGTATCTTGAATACATTTATTATGATTTCTATGAAATTTTATATGTGTAATGTGTAGGCTTATAAAATTTATAATGTCAAATTTGAGATTAACCACTATGGGGATATTATGTAATAAACAATACAACAATATTCTCACAGGATAAAATTCCTGTCTCGGCTCAAATCCACTAGATGGTGCTGGATGTCATTAACTCGCGCTATCGTTGCGATGGATTAATAATCCCACTAATATTATAAATGCAAAAGTTTGTGAGGATGTATGTATGTATACATACATACATACATACATACATACAGTCACGCCTTGTTCCCGTTGGGGTAGGCAGAGACTATTTCTTTCCACTTGCTACGATCCTGACATACAACTTTCGCTTCTTCCACTTTCATCACATTCTTCATGCATGCTCGTCGATTGTTGGTACTTTTGACCTGGCCTTTCCTTAAGATAACATCAACTTGTTCATGAAAGGTACGCCTAGGTCGACCCCTACTGACGTGGCCATTCACACTAGCCTTAAAAATCTGCTTTGTCAATCTCTTTTCGTCCGTCCTCTCCACATGTCCGAACCATCTAAGCAATCCTTTCTCTATCTTTGTCACTACATCTTCTAACACGCCACAGCGTTCCCTTATCACAATGTTCCTCACTTTGTCCATCAAGGTCACTCTTGTCATACTTCTCAAACTTCTCATTTCCACAGCATTAATCTTACTTTCATCCTTCTTCTGCCAGACCCAACATTCATTACCATACGTAAGTGTGGGGATAAGCACCCCTCTATGCACAGCCAGTCGTGCCTCTGACACTCTCTGACTGTTCATAAAAGTATGTAAAGTATGTATCTATGTATGTCAGTATGTATGTATGTATGTATGTTTGTTTCTCTTTCACACCAAAACCACTGAACCGATTGGGCTGAAATTGGGTATGCAGGTAGCTTAGACCCTAGAATATCACATCGTTTCCCGATATTCCTATGGGAACGGACTCTACGCGGGTGAAACCGCGGGGCACAGCTAGTAATTCAAATTAGTAGAAGGCCTACAATAATTTCAGCTTCAATACATAACCAGGTCGTTTTATTTTTTTATTTTTTTATGATATTGAGTGACAAGACGAGCTCATCAGATGCCTGATGGTAAGCATCATGATTGCCCATATCAGACACAGTGCCACCCAGTATTTTAAAATTCAAAATTCTGCGCGGCACTGCACTGCGCCTATCACCCTTAGATATGAGTTGTTGAATCTCATCATGCCCAGTAATTTCGCTGGTAACATTGCCCTTATTACCGGAACACAGTAATGTTTGGACATTACTGCTTGGCGGATGAATAACTGGCAAAGGTGTGGTACTTCCCCAGGCGGCCTCCTGCAAAAGAGGCCTACCACTACGAGTGTTTTCGACTTCAAACGTGAGTAAAAACGTGAGTATAATTTCAGCTTTTACCGATTTGAAAAATTTACTTTGACATTGTCATTCCTTTTTTATTATTAAAGTCAGGAGCAACGTCTCAGTTCGTGGCGAATTATTTATTAAGTTAGAAGTCTAGATAAAAGTGTAATACCTGTAATCAGCAGCATTATTGACCCGTTGCACAGTCATATCAACAGCGGTCAAGTAATCCTGGCTCGGTCTAGACTCCCCCGTGTCCAAGACCGAGTAGTTGGCTGGTCTGTCTGGTCTTCTATCTACTGGTCTTTGTCTGTACGTGTCGTTTTGTTTCGACGTCGAGCTGCAAGTCGAGGATGCCGGAGAAAGGTAGGCCGGTGAAGTGCACGGGGTTAAGTTTGGTGAAGTCCGAGCGCTGCCATAACCTAAAATCATGAAAAGTTCTTATATAATAATAATAATAAAAACGTTTATTAACAGAACTAGATTTACAATGGGTATACTAAAATAGGTAAAGAAGTACAATTTAGTATGTGCAGTATCGCACCCCAAAAACGCGTCCCTCACGGGTAGAGCCCTCGTTCCCTGAACTAAGGACAACCTTGTATCTCAGGTTACGAGAGTCCCTCCAAGAGAGACACGTCCCAAACATGCGCCTCTGTTCACAGTTTATATATAAATATACCATGGAAAATGTAGTTGTAGTGTATCCTAAATTTATACCTTTTTCTAGCATACCAGTATATTGTTACATAATTGGTGCCTTTGATGAAGTCTAAAAGGGCCTGTATATAGGGCACCAATAAATATGGTTTTGAGCATTATCTTACTATACTAATTATATGAATATTATATAAGTTCCAATAAAAAGATTATTATATATTTTACTAATAATAAAAATCTCATTATTCAGTACAATGTAAAAAGTTACATTTGTAAGAGGTAAACAAAACGCTAGCGTGTTGTAACTGGTTTCGGTGCATGTTTTCTGACTTATAATGTGCTATTCCTAAAATGTCCACTTTTCAATGTAGCCACTCACATAAACTACATTTCTTATAAAGACTGCTTCATAAAAAGGGAATATTCCCTTATTATAAGCGTTCAGCGAGGTAACATCTCGAGGAGCGGCGTCGTATATATACTAACATTTGTCGCCCTTACAGCGGAGTCAGAGTCTATTTCCTGATGATGCGTCGTGTAGACGCGAAACACGTGTCGATATATGAATGGTGTCACTAACAAAAATAATACCTAATAGCATATCCTATTTGCATGCAATTTTGCGGGCGGGAGGGCGATGCACTGTGCATGTTGTTTTTGACATTAAAAAATCGGAACTAAAAACTAAATATTCTTGTTCTAGGAGTTTGCAATGGAGTTCCGAAAAGTAACTCCAAATTCAATCAATCAATCAAAAAGTGCATATCTTTAAATGTCAACTTACTGTTTAATGCCGAATCTCTTAAATGTGCATTTCACAAAATGTCTACTTTTGAAAATGTCTATCTTTCTGAAACGACTCGATTCTTATTAGTGAGCTTGTGGCCACTTGAAATGTACTTTTTCCATTATGCAATAGGCTCGCCTATCACATGGGACCTAACGTACAGGGCGTGATTGTTCCCATTTTCCCTTTCGGGTCAAGACATGATCGTATGGTATGTTTGCATTATCAGCCTTAGGAAGTCCATTACAGGCCTCCCCCATAAGGGTCGTGGGGAGGGGGTTTGCTAATATTCGCCACGTTTAGCAGGCGGGTTGGCGAAAAGTGGACATTTTAGGAATAGCTCTTAAAAGTCCGACGACATGCCCCGAAATCGGCAATAAGTTTCAAGTCGTTTCAGAAGGATAGCCATTTTCGAAAGTAGACATTTTGTGAAATTTTGTGTCATTTAAGAGATTCGGAGTTTTACAGAGAGTGGACATTTTAGGAACAGAACATAGTAAAAGAAGAAACCTTCTAACTCGACTGCAGCGCCATCTGGATGGCACAAAAAAGCGCTAGCGCTGTGTTTTTGTGTGTATGTTTGTTCCGTTTTCACGCTAAAACTATGTACCGATTGAGCTGAAAGGTATTTAGATAGCTTAGACCCTGAATTACACATAGGGTACTTTATATACCGACATTCAGACGGGTACGAAGACAGAGTAGAACCGGGAACATCTAACAAGATTAAGTGGAAAACAAGGTTCAGGAAAATTGAAAATTGCTCTTGTGTAAAGTGTGTAAAACCATGAAAGAGACACCAAATAGATTGTGGTCTTTTTTTTGGGCACGAATGATAAAAAACAAAGCATAATATATATATATATATAATATTAAAATAGTACATTTTTAAGACAACTTTCGATAATTACCATGATCTATCTCCGTTTCGGTGGCGTTTTCTCTAGATTTCAGTATATTCATCATTCTGAAAAATAAAATAATTGAAATTATATTATTTTATATGAAGTTTTCTTTTTCTTATATTGTACTTATAAAATATTTTAATCAGTATTTTCGCTTCGTTGGTAAACCATGAAGGGTGTCAACCATAAAGGGACATCAACCGTTGCTCTTCAGAGCGTCTTTTCGGCCTTTGTATCATCATTTTTAACCTACTAATATTATATATGCGAAAGTTTGTGAGGATGGATGGATGGATGGACGGATGTTTGTTACTCTTTCACGCCAAAACTACTGAACAGATTGGGCTGAAATTTGGTATGTAGGTAGCTTTGACTCTGGAATACCATATATGGTACATTTTTTCCAGATATTCCCACGGGAATGATGTCTACGCGGGAAACCGCGGGGCACAGATCATACTATTTTCGCATTTATCATAATAAATGCGAAAGTTGGTGAGGATGGAAGGATGTTTATTCCCCTTTCACGCCAAAACTACTGATTGGGCTGAAATTCTGTATACAGATAGTTTAGACCCTGGACGAATATAAAAATATTTTTTTATCTCGATATTCCTACGGGAACGATGTCTTCGCGAGTGAAACCGCGGGGTGCAGCTAGTTATTTTATTCGAAAAACAAACAGCTATTAACACATATGTACAAAACAGTTAGCTAAGTAGTTTTCATTTATAAAATAAGAGTAGAATTTTGTTATTTCATGCCAATTATAAGGAAAAGAAGAATTATACATAATATTATATAGGGAGAAATTGTAAATGCCAAAAATATAAAGAATTAAGATCAAAGCCATATTATATAATATTAAGCGCCTTCATAACAACATACCTGGAGAAAAACTTATAATTTTTTTTTATATGATAGTGAGTGACAAGACGAGCAAATCAGGTGCCTGATGGTAAGCATCATGATTGCCCATATCAGACACAGTGCCGCCCAGTGTTTTAAAATTCAATATTCTGCGCGGCACTGCACTGCGCCTGTCAACCTGAGATATGAGTTGTTGAATCTCATCATGCCCAGTAATTTCGCTGGTAACTAGCCCCTTGACTGCCTCGGTGGCGTAGAGGGCGCATGCTCGACTGCCAATCAAGAGGTCCCGGGTTCGATCCTCAGGTCAGGCAAAGTGATAAATATTGGATTTTTCCATTAGGAATTATTTCAATAACTGCCTGGAGTCTGGAACCGTGCCCGGTAGATGGCAATAGGCTCGCCCCCTATTACATGGGACCAATAACATACTGGCGAAATGTGGGTGTATCTACTATGGGACCGAGTCCTGGGTACACCTCCGCCTACCCCTTCGGGAAAAAGGCGTGAATGTATGTTGTTGTTGAACATAGCCCCTTGAGACCGGAACACAGCAATGTTTGCACATTACTGCTTGGCGGATGAATAACTGGCAAAGGTGTGGTACTTCCCCAGGCGGTCCCCTGTAAAGGAGGCCTCCTACCACTACAAAAATTGTTAAAAATTAAGATCAAAGCCATATTATATTAAGCGCCTTTATAACAAAATACCTGGGAAAAAGTTATTTTTTTTTTATATATAATTAAAAATTAAAAATAGTTATAAAAGGTTATACCTCTGTAAGAGTCTAGCGAGCGGCGCGACGTCCTGGTGCGGGCGGCGCGCGGCGGCGGCCAGCGCGGGCGGCCACGCCGCCAGCCCCAGCTCCGCGCGCGCGCACGCCACGCACGCGCTGCCCACCTCCACGCTCTCCACCGCCTTCAGCCGGACGTCTGACGGACGACACTACATTATACATTACGTATATATACATACGGCGTACCACATCCACCCACGAGGCGCGCAGACGATCCGATAAGGACTGCGCCGGATGGAAATCTACGGTCAGGCCGATGCTCAGCGGTGAACGTCCTATGGCCGAGATGATGATGGTGGAGTTACCGGCTTTAGAATAATGCAGAATAATTTGCAGAGGACGAGCAGCAGCGTCCTCTGCAAAAAACCATCGAACTGCGCTCGACAACCCGCCTGCCAAGCGTGTCGAGTATTGGCAAAACCCTCTCTATGGAGGAGGCCTATGTTCAGTAGTGGATTAAAAACGGCTGAGACGATGATGAATTATATTATATTGGTATGAGTTTTAAGTCAAATGTTGCACGCTACTGATTACATAGCTTGACATGCTGTTCTAATAGTTATTGACTGTACAACTTTTATACCGTGTTAAAAGCAAATAAATGATTATTCTATTCTGTAACTATTTGTTCCCTATTCAAGCCCCGAAACTATACTACACCTATGATTTGATATATACATAGCTTAGGTACATAGCTTAGACCCAGAAATAATACATATAGGGTAAAATTCAGCGGGTGAAACCGCGAAGCACAGAGTTGCTAATAAATTTTCGTCACACCTGAAAGTGTACCAAATATCAAATCAATATGTCAACAGGAAATGTTATATAAATTTATATTTAACTAGCTGTGACCCGCGGTTTCACCCGCGTAGTCTTCGTTCCCGTGGGAATATCGGGATAAAAAGTACCCTATGTGTTATTCCAGGGTCTAAGCTACTTACGTACCAAATTTCAGCCCAATCGGTTCAGTAGTTTTGGCGTGAAAGAGTAACAAACATCCATACATACATCCATACTTACAAACTTTCGCCTTTATAATAGTATATTAGGACTAAATTGGACACAAGGGTGAAGACAAACACACAGATCAAGCTTAATAGAACTGTTTATACCAGTTTCAAATCCAAATACGTTTCAAGCAACTTTAGCTCCATCCCTCTGGAACCTCCTGACGAATTTTGGATGCCTGGTAGTCAGAACTCCATCTTTGACCACAATGTAGGCCAACAGTGCCACAAATGTCGGCATAGAGTACTTTTTATCCCTAATTTCCCACGGGAAAAGTGTGTACGTGGATAACCCAACAAAACACACCAAATGAAGAACTTACCCGACAATGTCAAATCCAAATACGCTTCAAGCAACTTCGCTCCGTCCCTTTTGAACCTCCTCACGAATTTTGGATGCCTGGTGGTTAGGTCTCCATCTGTGACCACATATTGTGCCAACAGTGCCGCAAATGTCACAGGAGTTGGCGCTAAGAGCCTCCAACGTACATGTTGGCCGACCATCCATTCTAATTGGCGGAATGTTTTGCCACAAAGTTGGACGCCGCTCAGTTTCGACAGAGTTTTGAGGGTTGGCGCCCGGCTTAGCTTCTCTTCGCTTTTTGCTAGAAAGGAAATTCTTCATAAGTATAGGAAAGTTATGGGATTTCTCTGCGAGATCGAATCAGGAATGGGGAAATCCGTAGACGAACGAAAGTTACAGCGGATTAGCAAAGTTTAAGTGGCAATGGGCAGGGCACGTAGCAAGAGAAACTGATGGCTGATGGGGCTGTAAAGTTCTGCAATGGAGACCACTGACTGGCAAGCAAAGCGTAGGACGTCCGACGTCCACCAACATGGTGGACAGACTATCTGATGAACATACTGGAGGCGGGCCGTTTACAACCGGACTGGATGGAAATCTATGGGAAAGGCCTATGTTCAGCAGTGGACGTCCTATGGCTGAGATGATGATGGAAGATACTCCGAATAGCATGGTATGCCATTAAGACGGAGAAGGAGTCAATTTTAACAGAGCTAAATATTAAAAAATAATGCTATCTGCCAGAAACGTGTTCGAATTAGAATATAATATTAAATAATATTAGGACGCATAGAAGGCAAGCGCCACGGGCCACGGGCAGCACACCGGCCACATGGTCAGACGTCGTATAAAAGGTGGTTGGTAGTCATAGTCTATAATACCATGACGTCCAAGCCACCCAGGACTGAACACGATGTAAGAACATCACAGGCGATCGCGTCGCTCAGCAATGAGGGAACGACGAAGAAGATAGAGAAAGGAATACTTAGGTTAACATAACCTGAGTATTTTCTTTCTATACCTTTGCTGATGATTTAAACATTATATACGTAGATATTAAAGTAGTGATCTACTCACCCGCTAAACTAAGGCAAGCGAGTGCGACATGCGTCAGTCTATCAGCCCTTAGTCTATGTGCATCCATGAACAGGTCAAGTAGAGCTACGGCGGAATGTAAGGTGGCCAGCGTCAGGTCCAATTTCTTGCTCACTTCACGCAGCTGCTGGACTAGGGTGCCTCGGAACTCCAACTGGGGAGAGGAATACATCATCATCTCTCGTGTGTGTGAATGTGTGTACCCACGTTCTTCCGTGGGTAAAGTAGTCGATTCTGCCTTCGACGGCGTGGCGTGAAGTAAGCCACTTCCCGCCATGCGAGGAATCTTTAATTTTTACTCCCGTACGTAGCAAGGCGGAATATATAATACGGAATAATTATATAATTGTATCAAATTCACAGCACAAATGTCAGAAGAGGGTAGGTGATAATTTTGTCTATAAACGCTATCCTACCACTAAGTGGTAAATCTGTAACAGATTTGGTTTTCAGTGTGTACCTAAAACAGTTGTAGATTACTATATTTTTTCACTGTGGTTTTGATATACTCGAAAAGTGGGTCAAGTGAAGATTGAGAGTACAACCGAAATCAAATATACATACGAGACGTAACACTGAATTTTAGCCAAATAAATAAAAAAGATTGTATACATCTAAATAATAATATAATGAATTCAACTTCAGACTTTCCAACATAATATTATGTCATAAACATTGAATCGAATGTGAAACGAAATGAGGCGGGGCCGGCTGTTATGCAGTGTCACGGCTTAACCTTGGCGAAAAGCGTATTGTAATGAAAGTACATTACTTAATACATCAATGTATGTGCCCCAAATAATATAAATTGCCCACGTTGCCATGGCTGTTCTATAACAAATATTTTTAATAAATCAAAATGTGAGACCATAAGCAAAACAAGAATAGATAAAACCTGTGTCCGGAACGATAATATTAGAAATATTTGTAATTTATCCAGCGTGGACGTGGGGACATGCAAATTTTTTCGGAACCTCTTTCTGAGGCCGCAAGAAACTTGTTTCAATGTTACCCTCAAAATACACACCCTGGCCTGGTTGGCACAAATGGTAGTAACTCTGCTTTCTGTGCCGCAGGCCCCGGGTTCGATCCCCGGCCAGATCAAACATTTGTGTGCATGAACATGTCTGTTTGATCTGTGTCTGGGTGTAATAAGCTTATATAAGTATGTATATCAGTCATCTGGTTACCATAGTACAGGCTTCTAGCCTAGTTTGGGACCAGATGACCGTGTGTGGAAGTTGTCCCATATTATTATTATTATTAATACATCAGATTAAGGATAAAATATTACAATGCCCTTTGGGATTACCGAAAGGTACTGAGAAGCTTATAATGAAAAGTTTAAGCTGCTCTTGTGAAGAAGAGTATCAGCATTTTAATCTAGGGGTATTGAACTACCAAGTGACGAAACTTCACGTTGAGGACGTTTACAGTTTACACAGACTCAGAATCTGAGAGCGACACCAGGCTAGCCCATAACTCGCCGGATAGTAACATAATTACAGAAAATTAAACTTCACGACCGTGTGACAATATCAATACTGATTTTGAGAATAGTGCAGGCCGCGCAGTACAATCAGCCAACAGCAGTACAACAGTGGTGATTACGTTCTAGTCAAGTTTAATGCTAAAAACACAGAATATTGTTATGCTGCTGTTAACACTCAAGTTGATAATGAGGAAGGCGAAGTAACAGTAACTTTTATGAAAATTTGTCATGAGGGCCGCAAGTTTAGAATGGACGAAAATGATATATCTGATGTCAGTTTTGACCAAATTTTGCAGAAGTTACCAGATCCATGTCTTAGTCTAAAAGGCAGAAAATGATTTTATTATTTTCCTGTATCTGTAAAATATCGGTTGTGATAATTAATTAGCAGTAGTAATGTTTTTTTTTTTTCGCAGGATACCATATTTTCAGTATTATAAAGACTGACTTTAGTGTCATACAATTTAGTCTAAAAATAATGAACTAAAAAATTGATTTTGTTAAGTATAACGCAACTGTTATTAGGCTTTAGAAAAGTCACTATAATAAGTAAGATTTGTTTTAATACTGTTGATTTGTTTAAAAAAATTACATATTTTAAGAATGGCAAAAAAAAAATTAATGCTTTGGTAACTTAAACAAAAATACTAATTGTTTTTGTCCGTAAAACATTCTCCTGGATGGATACAACAGTCCCCTGTCACGGCTTTGCAAAAATCGTCTATAACTCAAAAATCAAGAGGAAAATGTGTGGGCTTTTTAAAGATATATATTTAATATATTACAATTTTAATTTATTACTACATATTTCCAAATAGCAAGGAAAAATCAAATAACAAAGGAAGTAAAGCAACTAAATCCATAGGCAAATCCACTTATCTGAATCGAAAAGAAAATTAGACAAAATAACTTCTATAAAAAGGCTATAAAAGGCCAGGACTTAGGAGATCAAGAGAAGCTTATTTCAAGTTTTATTTTTCAGAATTCAGCACCCATGTAATCAAAGACATTAAAATTATGAGAAGTCCACTGCAAATAACATCGATATGGCAATCCCTAGGTACACGTTATACAAAATGAAATAACATCAATAATACATTTCATCAGCTGTGCACTTAACAAAGAGAAATCTAACACATTGAAATATCAACCTTATGCCCTGAACCGAAACATTATAATCGTTAATACGTGATGTACATTTGGGATTTACCAGCTGCCTGAGGGTAAGATATAATTGCATTCAAAAATCAAATGTACAGTTTGGTAATAAGGTATAGAATTAGAAATCATGTTTGAATGATGCAATTCAGGTAACTATTGAAATGGTTGCCACAAAGCTCAGCACAGGTTTTTTTACATTGACTCATTCTTACTCATATATTTTGGTACTTGCCCGAGTATTTTGGAAAATTTAAATCTGATTTTTATTTTGTTCGAATTTGGACTCCAAAAGGGGGAAACTCTAATTAACTAATTAAAATTTTAATCAAGTAGATATTTTTATTCTAAATTTAAGTCCAGTACCAGTTTTTAAAATCTCTAAATGAATGAAATTAACTAACCGTGCTCCGCGGTTTTACCGGCGTAACGTCGACATCCTTACCGAGGGAATATCGCGATAAAAAGTTGTTTTAAGAATAATGTAAAAGTTTTATCCCTTATATTATGATCGATCAATCATTTCGCTGAAATTCAGATGTGATATTATAGTAATTAATTCGTCTATGGCCTAGGGGATCTATAGTCTATGTTATCTCTAACATTTTCCACTTCCTTTTCTGTCATCGGTATTAGTAACCTCGCTTTTGTAGTCATCGTAGAATTAGACCTAAGTCTCAATATTAATAAATTAATAACATCATATCTATTGTAATAATTAAAGAAATTTTGTACATACATACATATATTCACGCCTTTTTTTCCCGAAGGGGTAGGCAGAGGTGTACCCAGGACTCAGTCCCATAGTAGATATACGCACATTTCGCCAGTATGTTATTGGTCCCATGTAATAGGGGGCGAGCCTATTGCCATCTACCGGGCACAGTTCCAGACTCCAGGCAGTTATTGAGATAATTCCTAATGGAAAAATCCAATATTTAACACTGCCTGACCTGGGGATCGAACCCGGGACCTCTTGATTGGCAGTCGAGCATGCGCCCTCTACGCCACCGAGGCAGTCCGAGAAATTTTGTCTTGGACAATAAATATGTGGCAATGGACCAGTTCACTTTCTCATCCCGTGGGAGCCGTGAGACTCTATATTCGGAGAGTGTGCAGCAGCGCTCTCCGTTTCCAAGTATTCCAACTACTGCAATCACCAAGCCGCCTGCCAAGCATGGTAATTACGGCAATATATGAATAGTTCCCATATGAATAGTTTATGGCGCTCTTTGAGGGGATGCCTATGTTCAGCAGTGGACGTATTCCGGCTCATGATGTGATGTGAATAGACCTGTGCCTATATTTATTCATATTTACTACAGCCTCCTCTAACATCTGATCGCAATCTATCGTCAACCATCAGGATAATGGTTGTCTCAACAAAAGTACGCTACTATCACACCCCGGACACTCGACTCAATTCCATGCAAAATTCGCGATATAACTACTTACCTACTACACAGACACTGCACACCACAGAACACATCTGCACACATGGAGTTTTGTACACGCGCAAGAGTGTGCATGAGGTGATTTCCCAGGGAAGCGGGGCTCGTCGAGAGCACAATCTAGCTCGCGGGGTGAGGAAGGTCCGATTGGTGGGCGGATGAGTGTCGATTCTATACGTAGTATTATTATCTATTTTTTATATGTAACTAAACAGGCGTTTGACCGCAATCTCACCTGCTGGTAAGTGATGATGCGGCCTAAGTTGGAGCACGCTTGTTCAGTAAATACCTATTATTCACCCTTGATTTGAACATACCCACGTTATAGTTTTCGGGAAAAACGGACGACGGCAGCGAGTTCCATTGCTTCGTCATTCTCATGATGAATGATGATGCAAATCGCTTTGTACGTAATCAAAATTGGTGCAGAGGTGTTGGCATCAAAACATAGCACGTAAACCAAGTTACTTTCGCATTCATAATCTATATAGATTAATATAACAAATTTTGTTTCGTAGCTAAGAGTTTATTATTTGTTATTATTTTTGGCATTGACTTAGTTAGATATTATGTGTTTAAAGAATGGTTTGCGAAGTTGGTATCAATGTTAAATAAATAAAGCAATTTTTCACAGTCCTATTGGGGTTTCTGTGTTAAGTTTACTTGCATAGACACACACTTGCACTGAAAAAATTGTAATTTATACTCTTAAACAAAACAGAATTACATAACACAGTTTGAGTTTATTTCCACTTAAAATGATTTCAACTGACCTTTATTTTGGGAATTTGTTGAATTAAACCATATTATGTGATTGTCTCGGTGGCATAGTGGGAACAAGCTTGACTGCCAAACATGAGGTCTCGATTTGATCCCCAAGTCAGGCAGTGTTCAATATTGGATTTTACCATTCAAAATTATCTTAATGACTGCCTGGAGTCTGGAATTGTGCACGGTAGATGGCAATAGGCCCTATTACATGGGACCAATAACATACTGGCGGAATGTGTACAAAACTCCATGTGTGCAGTGTCTGTGTAGTCATATCGTGACTTTTGTATGTGAATTAAGTTGTTTAATTTATAATAGCATAGTTAAATCTATGTAAAATCAAGTAAGCGGTAAAAATGAGGCTTGTCGCATAGCCTCCCATCTTTTTTATTTCCCTAGGAAGCATCTGTCAATGTCTGTCTCTGTACTTGTTTCATATAGTAGACACTATCTATATGAAACCAATGCCTAACCCTTCGGAAAACATGATGTGATGTAATGAATAGTTCAAATTGGCCTATTACTCACCTGTGGTGACTGAAGATGTATGGTCGGCTTCTCGGCTTCCTGTTCCAGCAGGGATTGCCAGATGTCATCTCGGTATTTGCATTGATAGTCATCATCTTCTGATAGCGACTGGAAATAATTTCACAATTTAAAATTTACAGATTGGGTTTTTTTTTTATGATAGTAAGTGACAAGACGAGCAAATCAGGTGCCTGATGGTAAGCATCATGATTGCCCATATCAGACACAGTGCCACCCAGTGTTTTACAGTTCAAAATTTTGTGCAGCACTGCACTGCGCCTGTCACCCTGAGATATTAGTTGTTGAATCTCATCATGCCTAGTAATTTCGCTGGAAACATTGCCCTTCATACCGGAACACAGTAATGTTTGCACATTACTGCTTGGCTGATGAATAACTGGCAAAGGTGTGGTACTTCCCCAGGCGGCCCCCTGCAAAAGAGGCCTACCACTACAGAAATGGGTTACCCATTTACAGATTTTATTTATGCAAGAAGAAAGCTTACAGTATTATGTGATACCAAAACACTCCTTACTTAATTAGGTACTGTGACTAAAATACAATCTTAAATTATTGACAATTAAATTCACATGATCAGTCTGTGCTGGAACTCATGCGCAAAGGAATTAAAGAGCTCTAACGCTCCCTGTATTGGAACATTCCGAGCATGACGAGATTGAGTCATAAGATGATAGAAAAGCTGGTGTTCTGGCACCAGCTAGCTTCAGGGATTCTCAAGCAACAAGTGTGACTGTGGGGCTATACAGTCAATGGCTCACCTCCTGCAGTACTTTAACTGTCCCACAACAGCTACGATAGTATAGGACTTACTCGAAGCAGACCAAAATAACATAGATCTGACAATGTAATGGACCAAAATAATATGAAAGCCTAGCCATATAAAACCAACAATTGTCTTAAAAAACCTTTTATTCATTGCAAAAAAATATTGGTAGAAACTAAGTATTAAAACTGAGATGTTTTTGTTTTTCACAATACATCTCTTGATCTTATCACATTTTTTAAAATGTTTTAGTAATTTCTATCAAGATAAATTTCTCCAATTTTTAACATTTTATTAGACAATATACAGACACAGAGAGCTTCTGTTTATTTTAAACTCATGTTTTATATTAAATTATTAGTATTATAGTACACAATATTGTGCAGACGTCTATTTTAAAGTCTATCATATTACTAAATTCTTTATTTGGTGATGCAAACTGATACTTATGTGAAATAACTATATTTGATATATTTTCTATGCAATTAGTAAGTCCCATATTGAAGGAATATAATAAAATTAAGTGCTGTACTAACTTACGCATTACATTAGATTTTTAATTATTTATTTCAATGTACTTATCGCAGAAAATAAAAATCTATATGAGTAAAATATGCATGCTGCCCCTTACATGATTCTCAAGTTTTTGTTCGCAAATTTCGGCTTTTGGTACGTTCTCTCTAGACGTGGTGCTCCTTACGCTGGACAAGTTTAACTTCGATATGTTCAAGGACTCCATTTCTCCGTAGTAATTGGTAGTAATGTGGTAAGAAACTTTGAAATTATTTCAAAAAATTACACGTCGACCTGTGACGTACACCACGTGGAAACAAGTGTCAAATTTAACCGTAGATTACTCCTCAAAAATTACTGCTCTCACAGTTTTTTAAGGACTTAAAGATTTTAATCACTTTTCTGCTTGTATTATAATACAATTACATCGAGAGTATTACGCTTGAGGTGGAATTTTCAGGAATTTAACACATGACAGCAAACTACGATCACGGCATTTTGACAAATGATTTTTTTCAATTGCTATTGCTCCGAGTTCCGAGCCTTCAGCATTCAGCAGTCAGCATTTCATGACATTTTTGACAGCAACAGATTATATTATTAGGTTTCTTCACTTCCGTTGTAAACCACAGAACTGTATTTCCTGAAAAACCAGACCACAGAGTGTTTATGGCCATTAAAGAACAGTTTTACACTATAGATACTTATTGACTGATGACTGACGATCCACTTGATCAAGATAATGTAGTAAAAAAACGATGACCAGCCCCGGTAGCACAGCGATCAGGGAAAACGAAGCCCCCGGGGGTTAGAGCGTGACAGCAGATGTAAAGTTCGGGCGCGAAAGAGACAAAAAATGAAGAAAATGACATCCCCGTGCCATGCTAGGCGGGCTGCTAAGACTTGATCACATTGCTTAAATGAATTTTAAATTTATTACCCAAACGTGCTTTGATCATCTACTTTATATGAATAAAATGTACTAAAGATTTACAGAACTGTTTTAATGTTTTGCCTAGAAATGCCCATATTTGGGCATGTCAAAACCTGCGACAACTCAGCTGTACCAACATATGAAAAAAATAATTTCATACGTCATTTTTTTGGAAGTGGAGGTGTAGCGGCTGATTGTGTTTTTTGTAAATTTATCTAAAAGTACTGAGTGATTAGTAGATTTAGCGTGATTCTATTAGTTTTTAGTTAGTAAACTGTAAGATAAATATGTCTTATTCTAATAGTAAGTGTTCGATTCATAAATTCCAGTGGAAGCATGGTGTGAATGTTCGTCGACACAATTTTGTTGATAATTCGTATTTTTTAAGGTTTTTGTGAGGTTCAGTGACTCGAAACGGTATTTTTGTGGTTGCAGAATATACTTTTGCGGCTTTGCCGAGAACAGCGCGCGGGACGCCTTTGGTTCTCGGCGGTGATCCAAAAGGAAAGAATTTCCTGTATACGAACGGAAACTCGGTGATAATACGAGATATTGAGAACCCGGCGATTTCTGATGTGTATACAGAGCATTCGTGTCAGGTCAACGTCGCTAAATACTCGCCCAGCGGGTTTTATATCGCATCTGGAGGTAAGGTTATTAGAGATACAATTATTATTGTAATATATTGCCTTAACAAGAATCCGTGTCCCCGGTGACTCACCTTGTAGTGTTATCAATAAGAATTTATTTAGTGAATCATCTCATGTATGTAAACATATGGTTATAGTATTGAAAATAGAAAATTACCAGACTCATGGAAATCACTGATGACTGTTATGTTGGCTCAGTTTTACTTACTCTTGTAAATAGCAGGTCCCAGATTCAATCTTCAATCATATCACACATGCTATATTCATGAACTTGTCTGTTTGATTCATGACTGGGTGTTAATCTGGGTGCGGGGCAGGATACCTGTCAAGTCAAGCACAGCTGTAGCATGCTTTTCTCTAAACAACTTACAGCATTTTCAACCCCCCTGTAACTTCGTGATGGATAATGCTATAAGTTTGAATTTTCTGTGACTAGGAGATCATTTAATAGCAGGCTATTTTAAGGCTATTTATATATTTATGAGTTCATCCCTTTAATATGTTACCGTTAACAAAGAATTAAAGTTCAATATAAATTAATACAAACTTTAATTTATTTTATATAACTGCATAATATTTATATTGTTCTTAGTTCTTTTTGATGATGTTTTTTAAGGACAGGGCTTGCAATTTTTTACATTTATGCTTTTGATGCATATCCCATGCATAATCTTGAATGTATAAGAGAAATAAAACTTGAATTTGCTTACAAAATTTCACAAGAATTGGTTGAGAAATGCTATCTGTAGAGAACAGCCGGAACATATGAAAGCATTTTGGCCAAGTTGAAATGGGCATGCTTTTCTTGCACTGATACACTGACACTGTCAATTATTATTATTAGGTAGGCATTTAAGAATGTATCCTAGCTACAAGAAATTTGACACAATCCTATGAAAAATTTACCAAATTGATGTTTTGTATATCCCTGTTTCCTTCGAATATAATTAAGCTATTCTATAGATTTTTTCCTGATATTTTTATAGTGAAGTAAACTATGTCCCTGTCTATTTAAACATTTTAGTTTCTCTTATAAACTCTTGGTCTTTTCATAGTGAACTTCTAAAAATCCTAGTTTTACTCAAGTGATTAGATGTCCACTACAATAAAATGAAGAGCTTACAAACTAAAATAAAATGATAGGGACATACTTTACTTCATCTTGAAAATATCAGGATATAGATATATTAAATAGGTTTACTGTATTCAAAGGAAAAGGGTTTACAAAACATTGATTTGGAAAATATTACACAGGATTGTGTCAAACTGCTAAGTGGTCACCTTTCCGGTTAATTAATCATAAACTGGGATTTATTCATATTATCTGCTTTGATGAAAATGCTATCATTACTGTAAACATTGTTGCATTGTTTATTGTAAACTTGCCACCGCCTTTGAGAATCAAAATCAGTAGCCACACTTTTAAAATAAAGTTCAGGAAAGTATTGCATGAGAGGCAGAGGCACGATTTTGAAATAGCTTTTAAATCAATTAAAAGAAGTAAGATTTAATTTATTATAAAGATATTACTACAAAATCCTAAATGCACATAATATGTTCACACACACACCCCCACACACACAAACACACCCTCACCTTTCACACCCATACAAACTCCCGCGCACATGCACACACATGTTGCCCACACTGTGCTGTATATCAATAGCATATATTATTAGAATTTATGTAGTCATGTTTTAAGGAATTATTGTTGTTTTTTTTTTATTTTTTTGGTTTTCGCTTATTATAACTGAATGTATATAAAAAAAAAATATATTATATCCCGCATTATCTTTACTTCTCTCGGCAACCACCGTAGACCGAGAAAGGGGTACATTGAAAAACAGCGTTGGGTGTACAGCTTATGTGCTCCCAACATATGCTGAATGTATCCCTATTGCCCTATTTCCGCACTACTTGGTAATATTATTATTATATTTAGGTTAATCAATGTAATTAAATGGGTAATGTGTTTATCTTTTTATATTTAGAGGCAATAAAGGATTTTCTTATCTTATCTTATCTTATCTTGTAATATTACCTACCAAAGTTATCAATAATTAGTTATCAATTGTTTATTCAACAATTGATAAAAAACATTATCTGATAACAGGCATTTACTACTTGGGATGAAGGATTCTATCATACCTAACTAGCAGTCCACCCCAGCTTTGCACATGTTGCACTACAAAGCTCCGAGTGTATGTTTTTTTGGACCTCAAACATTTGTCATCATATTTCAGCCTTTTTGATCAGGCCTTTTACCTGATGGGGTAGGCAGAGGTGTCTGTAATTATATATACCTACCATAATAATATACATAACTAGCTGTGTCCTGCCGTTTCATCCGCATAGTCTTCATTCCCCTGAAGATATCAGGATTAAAAGTACTTTATGTGTTATTCTAAGGTCTTAGCTATCTACATACCAAATTTCAATTCAACCAGTTCATTAGGTTTGACGTGAAGAAGGAACAAACATACATAATACATACAAACAAACTCACCAACAAACTTTGCCTAATAACCATTTTTAATTTGTATGTACATCATAATTTTGTGTAAAAACATTATTGTAATTTTCCATTAGGAAATTTATCTCTATGACAGTCTGGAGTCTGGAACTGTGCCCGGGAGATGGCAATAGGCTCGCCCCTATTACATGGGAACAATAACATACTGGCGAAATGTGGGTGCACCTACTATGAGACTGAGTACATACACCTCAACCGACCCCTTCGGGAAAAAGGCGTGATTGTATGTTATGTTATTGTTCAGCCTGTACTGTTCCACTGCAGGGCAAAGGGGGCCCTTCTCTCTTTCCATTCCTTTCTCTGGCCAGCAATCTGTTGCCAATCCTTCAGGTAGGAGTCTAGCTAGTCTCTCCATCGCATTCTGGGCCTGCAGTGACGTCGTTTTCGGTCTGGTGGAGTCCTCTGAGACTCTGAGTAGTACTCTGTGCCCACAGTTCCTCTAACCGCTGCTTTTCTCTTCGTCGTTCCCTCACTGCGGAGGATCACGACCACATGTGATTTTCTTCCATTGTGTACAGTCCTTGGTTGCATGGACCGCGTGGTATAGACTGCCATCAACCGTTTTCCTTATCACGTCCGATAATCTGGTTGGTGTTCTGCCCATGGCGCGCTTGCCGTCTATGCGTCCCAATATTATAAGCTTCTCTAATTCATGTCTGGGAGACCGCGGGAGACCGCATGATGTGTCTAAAGAAACTCAGAACACGTTCCTGGCATATGGCAGATAGTCTCTTTTGGATCTTTAGCTCCGTTAAAATGGACTCATTAGTTCAAATGGCAGTCCATGGTATTCAGAGCATCTTCCGCCTTACCCACATTTCAAAGGCTCTTATCTTGTTGACATCGCGGCTTTTCATGCATCTTCATTCTCTGCTTAGTAAAGGAATATGGAAAAGACCAGTGCCCGCACTAAGTGCACTTTAGTTTTACTGGGAATGCTACGGTTTTTCCAGATCCTCTCAAGCTGCTTATATAGATATATATAGGCTGGATAGTCCGTGTCTCACTTGAGACTGGCTTGACGTCTTTAACAATTTATCCTAAATAACAAACATCTAAAAACTATTAGACCGACTGCCTCGGTGGCGTAGAGGGCGCATGCTCGACTGCCAATCAAGAGGTCCCGGGTTCGATCCCCAGGTCAGGCAAAGTGTTAAATATTGGATTTTTCCATTGGGAATTATCTCAATAATTGCCTGGAGTCTGGAACTGTGCCCGGTAGATGGCAATAGGCTCGCCCCCTATTACATAGAACCAATAAAATACTGGCGAAATGTGGGTGTATCTACTATGGGACTTAGTCCTGGGTACACCTCTGCCTACCCCTTCGGGAAAAAAGGCGTGAATGTATGTGTGTAAAAACTATAATTTCAAGCTGGAACTCAAATTATATCTAAACGTGTTAAATAACATTTGGAAACATGTATCATCACGGTTGTGTAACAGCAAGCACATTTATTATGATTTAAACTATCATTGGCATGAAGCCAGGCCGACTAACACTCCAGAATTAAACCATGTAGGAGTAGTCTACATGGTTTAGTTATTGTGTGAAAATTTAACTTACTTATGCAGTTCTAGGTAGGAGATGGCTGGTTTGCAAATAGTATGTGTGGCTTGAATTGGTTTTAGGGCTTGAAATGATGCCAACTAGTTTTTTTCAAAAAAATTACATATTTTTAAAATGAGTGAAGATCTCAAAAACTTCTTTTTCTGGGTTGGAAAATAAAAAACAAATATTATAAATACGAGAGTTGGTGAGGATGGATGGATGGATGTTTGTTACTCTTTCACGCCAGAACTACTGAACTGCATGGGCTGAAATTCGGTATGTAGAAAGTTTAGCCTGAAATAACAAATAGGGTACTTTTTATCCCAATATTTCCATGGAAACGAAGACTACGCGAGTGAAACCGTGGGGCACAGCTAGTATTATATAATTGCTCTAATTGAGTATTTGGATTTTTTTTGCATAAATGGAGCGATCATACAAAAGTTTAACAAAACTATTTGTATTTTTTTTATTCGCTATAATTACAAATTATATCAATTTAAAAAATCATTTTTAATCCAGTACCGAAAACACGCTGATAGTACACGAACGAGCGTGCAGTGTAGTCACAATGTGATAAAGTACCATACATAACTTTAACATAATGACGTCACAATCATGGCGACCACTCGTAGCGCGTTCGTGATCAAGTGACTCTTATTGGAATTTTATCAATGACGAATTGCTCATAATTAATTAAAAACTATATTTTTCTGTGATTTTTTACTTTCAGAATAAATTTAAAAACATATTTTTTTTTTCAAATACTCAATTGTATTGAGTTATTGTTATTATTTTAATACTATTAATATGTAGGTACTTATACAAGATTCTGGTGAAACATTTCATTTCTATTTGCAGACGCATCAGGCAAGATCCGTATCTGGGACACAGTGAACAAGGAGCACATCCTCAAGAATGAGTTCCAGCCTATCGGCGGGCCTATCAAGGACATCGCGTGGAGTGCTGACAGTCAACGGATGGTCGTCGTTGGCGAGGGCAGGGAGAGGTATGATACATTACAGTCTATCTAAGAAGTACCATTTTAAAAGTTCTCATTTTGCCTTTGAAGGATTTCAATTCAAAAGTGAGAATTGTACATTTTCATGATTTTACGGCGAAGTTTATTGTCACGCCTATGCAAAGTTAATTCGGCTTGTAAGGGTGTATGCTTCCACTAAGGTTATGCAGTATAGCTGCACAGCCGGTCCCGCCGCTTTTCATTTCTTTTCTTTCCTGTCTAACCCTTCAGGAAAAAGTTTGGGAATATTATTGCAAATAACATTCTGTACCCGGCAATATAGAATAGACAGTGTAAGGTTTTCTGAGACCACCTTCCTTGGATTCTAAGCCCATTCCCTTTAACCTCTCCTTCCAGATTCGGCCACGTGTTCATGGCAGAAACAGGCACATCAGTGGGCGAGATCAGCGGTCAGTCCAAACCTATCAACTCGGTCGACTTCCGTCCGTCGCGTCCGTTCCGTATCGTAACCGCATCGGAAGACAACACCATCGCCGTGTTTGAGGGACCGCCGTTCAAGTTCAAGTGCACCAAGCAGGTTAGTTAACATGCCTTTGTTCCGAAGGGGTAGGTAGAGGTGGAACTAAGACTCAGTCCCAGTTTCTTTGTTTTACTGGCTGGTACGTGTTAGTTTATAAAGATAATTTTAAAAGCCGCATTGGCCCAGATGTTAGGAAGTCTGCTTTGGTGCCGCAGGGCCCGGGTCCAAGTCAAACATTTGTGTGCATGAACATGTCTGTTTGATCTGTGTCTGGGTGTTATAGGCTTATATAAGTATGTATATCAGTCATCTGGTTACCATAGTACAGGCTTCTAGCCTAGTTTGGGATCAGATGACCGTGTGTGGAAGTTGTTAAAAAAATAGTTTAACGATTGATAATTGGAGTCCACCAAACAATTAGTAAATACACTATATTTCCAGGAGCACACCCGTTTCGCTCAAGCGGTCCGCTACAGCCCCGACGGGAGCCTGTTTGCCTCGGCTGGCTTCGATGGGAAAATATTCCTGTTCGACGGCGCCACTTCTGAACTTAAAGGAGAGGTAAGGACATAATAATCATAAATATATACAAAATAGTATATTTATCTATATGTATAATGGTCAAAATATTTTGACTGTCTCGGTAGCGTCAAAGAATAGTAACTATTACTAGGTAAAGAACCGACACTCACCTCCTCCCGCCATTTTATCGTCGCCTGTGAACAAGGAGTAAACGAAAGGGTAACGCCGTGCTTACGTCACACGGTTGTCAGTTCTCGCTTCGTGTGCATTGCTCTAATTATATTTACCTATTAAAAATAGTCCGTTATTGTTATGTTCATAGTTAATTGTTCATTATTAATTTATATCAATATTCTTGAAGATGAATTTGAACGCCCTTACTCTTTTGCTGTAGTGGTAGGCCTCTTTTGCAGGGGGCCGCCTGGGGAAGTACCACACCTTTGCCAGTTATTCATCCGCCAAGCAGTAATGTGCAAACATTACTGTGTTCCGGTCTGAAGGGCATTGTTACCAGCGAAATTACTGGGCATGATGAGATTCAACAACTCATATCTCAGGGTGACAGGCGCAGTGCAGTGCCGCGCAGAATTATGAATTTCAAAACACTGGGTAGCACTGTTTCTGTTATGGGCAATCATGATGCTAACCATCAGGCACTTGATTTGCTCGTCTTGTCACTCACTATCATAAAAAAAAAAGAAAAGTTACTTTGCGACGCGTACGCCATCTATTCGATACAATCCTTATCACTAGCAGACGGCGATGCGATGGCCCTACATAGTTACGCACACATTTGACGCGTACACACACGTTATGTGTTCTATGTAGTAGTAGGCTATTAATATGTAGATGTACTTGCTATGGAACTGGGCACACCTTTGCCTACTCCTTCGAGAAAAGGGCGTGTTGGTGTGAGTATTCATGATTACTTTTCGTGTTATTACAGATAGGCTCTCCGGCCCACAAAGGAGGAGTGTACAGCATATCGTGGTCACCTGATGGCAAGCAACTGTTATCATGCTCCGGAGACAAAACATGTGCTATATGGGATGTGGAAACCAGGGAGAGGAAGACCCTCTTCAATATGGGGAATGCTGTTGAGAATCAACAGGTAAGATTCATAAAAATCAATAATAACATTAGTTAGTCCATCAAATCTATTGTAGTGGTAGTGGTAGGCCTCTTTTGCAGGGGGCCGCCTGGGGAAGTACCACACCTTTGCCAGTTATTCATCACTGTGTTTTACACATTACTGTGTTCCGGACTGAAGGCAATGTTACCAGCGAAATTACTGGGCATGACGAGTTTCAACAAATAATATCTCAGTGTGACAGGCGCAGTGCAGTGCCGCGCAGAATTTTGAATTTTAAAACTTTGGGTGGCACTGTGTCTGATATGGGCAATCATGATGCTTACCATCAGGCACCTGATTTGCTCGTCACTCACTGTCATAAAAAAAAAACCAAATCAGGAAGGTAATTACTTGGTTAGCAAAATAAAAAACTAATTTCAAAGAAATATATTTATTACAGGTATCTTGTCTATGGCAAGGCAAGCACCTCATCTCAGTCTCCCTATCCGGAGTAATCAGCTATCTAGACATAGACAACCCCGACACACCACGAACAGTTCTGACCGGCCATAACAAGCCCATAACCTGTTTAGCTTCGTTGGACCGCACCGTTTATACTGCCAGCCATGACGGTACTGTCACTTGCTGGGACACCAATACAGGTATGTAAAAATTATATAACATTACTTTTCCCCAGAGGGTGTTAGGCAAAGCCGCTTTGCTCACAATAGTAATATCAATAAATTAGTTTAAAAATGAATTTAATTTATATTAATAATTCTATTATTCTCATATTTATTTTATTTGCAATAGCAAATATATGGGTAGATAATAAAAGTCATAAGTTCTTTATTTATCTAATTTTTAAATTCTATAGTCAAATGCACTTGTCACTCAGATAATAACACCATTAACATTTTTGATCTAAATTTCAGGAACAAAGTATTAAAAGTTATTTATTGTATGAAATGTTTTTTATAATATGGGATAACTTCCACACACGGTCATCTGGTCCCAAACTAGGCTAGAAGCCTGTACTATGGTAACCACAGGACTGATATACATACTTATATACGCTTATAACACCCAGACACAGATCAAACAGACATGTTCATGCACACAAATGTTTGACCTGGCCGGGGATCGAACCCGGGCCCTGCGGTACAGAAAACAGAGTTATTACCATCTGGGCCAACGAGGCTCATGTAAATCCGTTTTAGCCGTAATTTTAAGCAAATATCTTCTAACTTTGTTAAGGGCTGTGGATTATGAAAATGAATAAATCCAGGCTCCTATTGAAACATCCCTAATGGAAAATACACATTTTGCCTGACCGGTGATCGAACTCAGAATCTCAAGATCAGCAGTCGAGCTTGCGTCCGACTACGCCACCGAGGCAATCAATCTTATATAATATGACCTTTCTTGCCCTCAGGTGAAGGTCGCCACGTGACGGGTCAAGGTCACGGTAACCAGGTCAACGGCATGCGAGTCGGGAAGGATGGAGTCTTACTCACTATTGGCATCGATGATACCCTGCGTCGGGCTAAACCTTTGGCCGAAGGTAAATTATAGATTACTTATTTATTTAATTAATATATGATAATGAGTGGTGACAAGACGAGCAAATCATGTGCCTGATGGTAAGCATCATGATCATCGAACGAAGGAAATTAACCAATAAGTGCTTTTGATATTATACCAATGTTATATCTTGGGTGAAATAAATCAATTGATATGAAACAGCATTTTTTGGGCAAAATACTGACAAATTGCGATTATTTGCAAATTTCGCAATTGTTTCTTTTGCAAGTGATTTCCGTTGATATGTAGATGCACCCCTATTACTGCATATGTTTGTAGCACTGCATGTAATGTTAACAGGTGAAGCGCCGACGTACACGGATGTATCGATACCGCTAGGATCTCAACCGCGCGGCATCGATCATATCGTTGATGAGGATCTCACTGTCGTCGCTACTGTTAAAGAGGTAAAGTTATATTATTACTAGCTGTGCCCCGCAGTTTCACCCGCATAGTCTTCGTTCCCGTAAGAATATCTAGATAAAAAGTACCGTGTACTACTATACCATACCATACCATATCTAGATAAAAAGTACCGTGTACTACTATACCATACCATACCATATCTAGATAAAAAGTACCGTGTACTACTATACCATACCATACCATATCTAGATAAAAAGTACCGTGTACTACTATACCATACCATATCTAGATAAAAAGTACCGTGTACTACTATACCATACCATACCATATCTAGATAAAAAGTACCGTGTACTACTATACCATACCATACCATATCTAGATAAAAAGTACCGTGTACTACTATACCATACCATACCATATCTAGATAAAAAGTACCGTGTACTACTATACCATACCATACCATATCTAGATAAAAAGTACCGTGTACTACTATACCATACCATACCATATCTAGATAAAAAGTACCGTGTACTACTATACCATACCATACCATATCTAGATAAAAAGTACCGTGTACTACTATACCATACCATACCATATCTAGATAAAAAGTACCGTGTACTACTATACCATACCATACCATATCTAGATAAAAAGTACCGTGTACTACTATACCATACCATACCATATCTAGATAAAAAGTACCGTGTACTACTATACCATACCATACCATATCTAGATAAAAAGTACCGTGTACTACTATACCATACCATACCATATCTAGATAAAAAGTACCGTGTACTTCTATACCATACCATACCATATCTAGATAAAAAGTACCGTGTACTTCTATACCATACCATACCATATCTAGATAAAAAGTAGTGTTATTCCAGGGTTTAAACTATCTACATACCGAATTTCAGCCCGATCGGTTCAGTAGTTTTGGTGTGAAAGAGTAACAAACATCCATACATCCATCCTCAAACATGGCATTTATACTTTTACCTAGTAGGATGATGAATATCGTCATCATCTCAGTCATAGGACGTCCACTGCTGAACATAGGCCTCCCCCATAGATATCCATCCAGTTGCAAGCTGACCGCATCCAGCGTGTTCCTGCCGTCTTTATCAGAACATCTGTCCACCTTGTGTGTGGACGTCCTACGCTGCGCTTGCCAGTCCTTGGTCTCCATTCTTCAACTTTAAAGTCTCATTGGTCATCAGTTCTATGTGCTATGGGTACATAGCACTTATTTGTACATTTTGGGCGGTAACCCATTGCCCCTTCAACTTGCTAATCTTGCTAATAAGACTGCCTCGGTGGCGTAGAGGGCGCATGCTCGACTGCCAATCAAGAGGTTCCGGGTTCGATCCCCAGGTCAGGCTGTGTTAAATATTGGATTTTTCCATCAGGAATTATCTCAATAACTGCCTGGAGTCTGGAACTGTGCCCGGTAGATGGCAATAGGCTCGCCCCCTTTACATGGGACCAATAACATACTGGTGAAATGTGGGTGTATCTACTATGGGACTCAGTCCTGGGTACACCTTCGCCTACCCCTTCGGGAAAAAGGCGTAAATGTATGTTATGCTAATCCGCATGCACACATACCTAATATTAGTGGTTATACATAATATTTAATATAAATTATATATTTTTGTAGTAGTAGGCCTCCTTTGCAGGGGGCCGCCTGGGGCAGTACCACACCTTTGCCAGTTATTCATCCGCCAAGCAGTAATGTGCTAACGTTACTGTGTTCCAGTCTGAAGGGCAATGTTACCAGCGAAATTACTGGGCATGACGAGTTTCAACATCTAATATCTCAGTGACAGGCGCACTATTTTACAGTGCAGTGTCGCGCAGTATTTTGAATATTAAAACACTGGGTGGCACTGTGTCTGATATGGGCAATCATGATGCTTACCATCAGGCACCTGATTTGCTCGTCTTGTCACTCATTATCATAAAAATAATTTTAGTTACATTAAATTTATTATAAAATATTTCAGTTGCTAGTAATAATCGGCGGCAGTAAGAAGTCGTCTCTACCAATAAGCTACGAGCCGAGCTGCGTAGCTATCGATGTTAAGAACAAACACGTTGCCGTTGGAGGCAAGTATCTTTAATCTCTATCTCTGTCACAAAAGAGTGTAATATTACTGTACTTAACAGGATACAGGACCTCTTAAAAGTTTGACACAATCCTATGGAAAATTTACTAAATCGATGTTTTGTATTCCCCTGTTTCAGTTACAGTAAACCTATTTGATATATTTATATCCTGATATTTTAAAGATGAAGTAAAGTATGTGCCTATCATTTATTTTTGTTTATAAACTCTACATTTTTTTCCAGTGAACGTCCAATCACGCGAGTAAAACTGGGATTTTTGGAAGTTCACTATGAAAAAACCAAGACTAAAAACTCGACTAAAAACCTAGCTGCGACATTATATTTTCTTGTCAATCAACATTTTCCTTCATTTGTATTACAGGTGGTGACAATAAAGTGCACATCTACTCCCTCCAAGGGACCTCCCTATCTCCCGTACAAGAGTTGACCCATCTCGGAGCAATAACTGATGTGAAATACAGCGTGGACTCTGCCTATCTTGTTGCCACCGATAGCAACAGGAAGGTCATACTTTATACTACTGGGGATTATAAGGTAGGATATTGAGATTGATGTCATTATCAACGATTACGGCCTCTGTGCTTATTGTGTATTATAAAGAAATAAAATAAAATAGTTTTTATTCAGGCAACATAAACCCATGTATATAAACACACAAAATCAAATTAAAACTGAATAAATTCATAATATAAAATTAAGTTATATGAACTTATATATAACTTATTACTTATATTATATATATTTATAAACTATAGTATTTTACTATCAATAAAACGTATTTATCTTTATCTCCTACTTTCGCGCGCTTCAGGACATTCGTGTTCCTGACGCGGTCGGACCAGCTGATATTCATGATGTCCCGTAGGTATCTGAAATGAAGTCTGCCGAGTGTACGAATGTGTTTGCGATACAGGACCCAGGTTTTAGAGGAGTACAGGAGGTTCGGAAGCAACTATTCGATCGATTTGAATCAAATCGATTCGAATCGAGGGCAGCAAGCAAGTAGCTTTTCAATTTATTTTCCTATTTCGACCACGTCGTATGCGTTGCAACGGCAGTCCTGTTAAAATAGAACAACACTTTTTTGGAGCAACTTTCTAGTGCGCGTTGACATCGCAATCAGTGTTTGTAAGTTGTGTTAAGCACTTTCTTAGATGACCACACAAGCTTGCAATTATACAGATTCCGATGGCGAAAAAGCATAAAGGATGGTATTGAACTCCACGGTAGCCTGGTTAGACCAACTCTCTGTGAAACGGGAAAGATGGTCTGAAGGGCAATGTTACCAGCGAAATTACTGGGCATGACGAGTTAAACAACTAATATCTCAGGGTGATAGGCGCAGTGCAGTGCCGCGCAGAATTTAGAATTTTAAAACACTGGGTGGCACTGTGTCTGATATGGGCGATCATGATGTTTACCATCAGGCACCTGATTAACTCGTCTTGTCATACACTATCACAAAAAAAAGTTGCAATACACATCTGCACAAGTTGTGGACGACCGTGCCACTCCAGAGTTGGTTTGTTTAGACATCAATGGATACAAAGTTTGTATCGCTAATTGAATAACTTGTTCCAGTTGGCCCACAACAAAGAGTGGGGTTTCCACACGGGCCGAGTGAACTGCTGCGCGTTCTCCCCGGAGTGTTCCCGCGTGGCCTCGGGCTCGCTCGACACCTGCCTCATTGTATGGAGCGTCGCACAACCTGCCAAACATCTCATTATTAAGAGTGAGTGACAATACTTGCCGTGGGCTTTACAATACTCAAACTGAAACTCATTTATTGATAAAAACTAATTACACGTCAAATTGTTATAGGTAATTTATAAAAAAATTATTCATTAATAAAAAAAAAAAAAAGTAATATCATTATTACACTTAAAAATAAAAATGATAGTAATTAACTATTGCTCAATGTATGAAAATACAGTCACATTCTCACATTCATCAAAATACAGTCATATTCTATAAATTCATTAAAACTATAGAAAGTTCGCTCGAGCAATCATTGCTTCAAACTATGTTTGAAGCAGGATATACTGAGGGCGTTAGTGATAGCGTCGGGCAACCTATTATATACCGCTGGGCCCATTATATGAGTCAGTTTGCCGGTCTTAGTGAGGGATCGTGGTATTATGTCAAGCTTGTTCGCATTTTATATCTCTACCCATGGTTGCCGTAGTAAGAGTTGGCTGAGGGTTATGGGATCCAGAGGACGGACAGAAACGTCCTCTCTCAGCGTTGTTCATTTGACGGGTCATGAAATCAGAAATGGGGGTGGGCGGGTGTTTGTTGCTCTTTCACACCAAAACTACTGCACCCATCATTCGATTGGGTTGAAATTTGGTGGTATGTATATAACTAACCCTGGGATAACACATGGGGTACTTTTTACCTGATATTCCCACGAGAACGATGTCTATGCGGGTGAAACTGCGGGGCGCAGATAGTGTTTTATATCTTTTTTTTTTATGATAGTGAGTGACAAGACGAGCAAATCAGCAAAATCAGCAAATCTTACACATAATATTTATTTCAGACGCACACCCGCAAAGTCAGATCACAGGGTTGACGTGGCTTGACGACGAGACGCTCGTGTCGGTCGGCCAGGACGCCAACACGCGCGTGTGGAGCGTGCCTAAAGCTTGAACGTCTGCGGGCGCCTTTAGCATCCGAACAATCAATGAATCGGTGGTACTTTACTAAGGAGTTGATGATGAAATTGGGTAAGAGCTTTTTAACTAAATCATTTATTACTACGAGAAATTTGACACAATCCTATGAAAATTTTTCATAATCGACATATTGTTTTCCTCTTGGTCCTCAGAATATAATTAACCCATTCCATAAATTTATATCCTGATATTTTTATAGTGAAGTATGTCCCTGTCATTTTTGTTTATCTTGTAAACTTTCGGTTTTTGCAAAGTGAACTACTAACAGTTCTAGTTTTAATCGCGCGATTGGACGTTCACTAGAAAGAAATATAGAGTTTATAATGAAAAATACAATGACAGGTACATACTTTACTTTATCTTCAAAATATCATGAGATAAAAATATCAAATAGGTTTACTATTATTAGAAAAAAACAGTGGAATACAAAACATCGATTAGGTTTTTCCATACGATTGTGTCAAACTGCTAAGAGGTCCTCTTGCCTGAAAGGTTTTTACTCAATTTCATTTTCACATTAGTAAGGTAAGGGTTGGTATGCTTTTTGACTAATATCTGTATATTTTTGTAATTCAAAATAATTATTACAGTCCATCTAAATCTAAGTAGTAACGTTTGACGTTTCAACATTTCAACATTTTAAGCCGAAATTACTTTGCTTAGGCGTAGGTAACTAATTACAATAATAATCTTCGCCGTTAAAGCATGTAATTATGAATCTTATCGCAAGATGTATAATTGAGAATTTTAATATTATATATTTTTCACAATAAATGGAAAGATCATATTATATGAGATTTGTCAAAAAACTATTTTTAGTTTATTTATTCGCTATAATTACAAAGTTATATCAAATTAAAAAATAATTTTTAATCCAGTACCGAAAACACGCCGATATTACCCGAACGAACTCATGACCTGTAGTGACGTCACAATGTGCTAAAGTACCATACATAACCATGACATTACTACGTCACAAAAATGGCGGCCAATCGTGGTGATTTCGTAAACAAGTGACTCATAATGGAATTTTGAATCGTTTATAATTAAATAAAGAATATATTTTTATAGTGATTTTAGAATCAGATGATACATAATTTTCCTTAAACTTTGAAAAAAAAAATGCGTAATTTTTATTTCAAATACTCAATTCTTAGTTACTACATGTAAATTCAAATCCTTCAAAGGCAAAAATCTGCCAAACGGTACTTCATAGATTGAATGGACTGTAGTTATGGTGCTTACGAGTATTATATGTTTTAATCACTGCCACTTTATTAATATTTAAAGTTTTAATTATGTAATTTGTTCGCAAATTTTAGGAATTTGACATGATCCTATGAAAAATTAACCAAATCGATATTTTGTATTCCTCTGTTTCCTCCGAATATAATAAACCCATTCTAAAAATTTATATCCTGTTTTTTTTATAGTGAAGTAACCTATGTCCCTGTCATTTTATTTCTTCTTATAAACCCTTGTTTTTTTCATAGTGAACTTCCAAAAATCCCAGTTTTACTCGCGTGATTGACCGTTCACTAAAAAAAAAAATAGTTTATAAACAAGGGTAGGATAAATACCTTACCTCATCTTTAAAATATCAGGATATGAATATATCAAATAGACTTACTTTTTTCGGAGGAAACAGGGGAATTCAAAACATCGATTTAGTAAATTATCCATAGGATTGTGTCAAACTGCTAAGAGATCATCTTTCCTGTTAAAGTTTTGATTGTAAGTACTATTGTTTCATGAAAGTCTATTTTAAACAATAAATTGTTTATAAAAAAAAAACACTAAAATATATGTCAAAAGCATACCTATCCGAAATTATAGAATTTAACTACTTTTAATTAAATATACTAACATATTTATTTTGCTTTGTTTTTAAGTAAAAATATTTTAAATACCTATTATATGAGAAGCTCTCAGATATGCTATAATTTTGACATATAACTCTAAAAACTCTGTCTCGGTGGCGTAGTGGCCGCAAGCTCGACTGCCGATTATGAGGTCCCGGGTTCGATCCCCAGGTCAGGCAAATTGTTAAATATTGGATTTTTTCCATTAGGAATTATCTCCATAACTGCCAGGAGTCTGGAACTGTGCCCGGTAGATGGCAATAGGCTCGCTCCCTATTACATGGGACCAATAACATACTGGCGAAATGTGGGTGTGCCTACTATGGGACCGAGTCCTGGGTACACCTCTGCCTATCCCTTCGGGAAAAAGGCGTGATTGTATGTTATGTAATTCTAAAAAGATATGTGTCAAAATTATATATTTATTCTAACCTAACAAGAACATGATGCTAGTTAATCGTTTGCTTTTGAAAGACTGACTTTAACTTTAATCACGTATTAAAAAGTCAAAATCAATAATTTAATGTAAAAAAAAAACAAAAAAAAAATGTGACCTAACCTAAGTCGTTCTTTGAAAAGTCTAAAAACCGCATTTGTGATTATTTTTATATAGAAAAATAAAACTATAATATATGAAAGATTATTTTGTCAGTGTGTGTAAACTAAAATTGATTAAAAATGCAATTAGATTAATGTAGTATTTCAAAATAAAAAATGTACTGAGTACTGCCTTATTTATTATGAAAAAAAAAAAAAAAACAAAAGTTATGGTATTATACAGAACCTATAATGGTAAAAGGTGGTATTAAAGGTGGAGTTATCTTCCAAATTTCTTGAAAAAAGACAACAGAAGTGAAATAGAAATAATTAAATTGTTAAGGCATACCTTAAGTTGTGCTTAGTGTAGGGTTCCACACATAGATCCCGCAAACATATGCAAACATGTCAGTCATATCAAAAAAAAAATATATAAAATAATATTTATTTTTTGTAAAATTTTACGGTTTTGTGATTTTTTCTCTTGTGATGTAAGAATAATCTTGCTTCTTGCCAATTTTCATGATGCTAACCAATAGGAAGTAACCTATAGGTTTTTTTGTTCATTGTGCAAAGTTGAAATGTGTGGTAAAATGGCCGTATCTTTTGATTGCGTTGACTTATAAATTAGATATTCTTCACGTAATGTAAGGGGACTATAAACGTGAGTTGTTGATATCACGCATTCTCGAGAAAAGAGGTCTTTACAGACGGACAGACAGACGGACAAGGAAGTGATCCTAAAATGGTTCCTTTTTCCTTTTAAGGTATGGATGGAACCCTAAAAACTAGTTATTTTTGCAATTAGAGCGGCACCACTTTGACATTATCCTTACATAATATAAAACAAAATACCTTCCCGCAACTAATTTAATGCAGTTTTCATCAATAGACAGACTGATTCAAGTGGAAGGCTTATATGTGTTACTAGCTGTGCCCCGCGGTTTCACTCGCGTAGAGTCCGTTCCCATGGGAATGATAAAAAGTACCCTATGTGTAATTCCAGGGTCTAAACTATCTACATACCTAATTTCAGTCCAATCGGTTCCGTAGTTTTGGCGTGAAAGAGTGACAAACATCCATCCATCCAGCCATCCATCCTCACAAACATTCGCATTTACTATATTAGTAAGTAGCTAGTCTACAGTAAATTCTTCTGTTTTATTTTTATTTTTTACAATTCGGGTATAGTGATTTTTTTTTCATAATAAATAAGGCAGTCTACCTAAGATGTTTGTGAACAGTATTTTTATACTAATTTCTTATATATTTCGTCCTAGCTTTATGCTGTTTCTACTAAAATGTATGTAACAATAAAATGAATTGTATACACTTGTAGTTATGTTTTTTATTTTCTATCTCAAATAAGATCATGTTGATATGACAATGGGGTAATTAAAAAAAATACCAGTTATTGTGACCAAGAAGGTGGTGACCAGCGGGAAACACCCCAATGAAAATGGGAACTACTTCTCTGCCTTCTCTGACTTTGTTCACTTGTGTGATAGGACCTAGGTGAATTGGTGAATTGATTCGACAAAAGTAGTCCTCTGTTCACCAACGCACTTGTTCACCTAGAGGCACATAGGCGACTTTTTTTAATTACTTTAGTGACCATTATAGTAGAAACTATGAAGTGGTAGGCCTCTTTTGCAGGGGCCCGCCTGGGGAAGTACCACACCTTTGCCAGTTATTCATCCGCCAAGCAGTAATGTGCAAACATAACTGTTCCGGTCTGAAGGGCAATGTTACAGGCGAAATTACTGGGCATGACGAATTACAACAACTAATATCTCGAGGTGACAGGCGGAGTGCAGTGCCGCGCAGAATTTTAAATATTAAAACACGGTGAATCAGAAATCAGGAGATCCGTAGACAAGTTGAAGTGGCAATGGGCGGCACATAGCACGTAGAACTGATGGCCGATGGGGCTGTAAAGTTCCCGAATGGAGACCACGGACCGGTAAGAGCAGCGTCAGTAAGACGTCCAACCACAAGTTGGACAGACGATCTGATAAAGAGAGCAGAATCGCGCTGGATGCAGGCCGCTTACAACCGGTCTAGACGTCCTATGGCTGAGATGATGATCATATTTAATTTAACCTATGTGTCTCTGTCTGTGGCATCGTAGGTCTTAAATTAATGGGTAAATTTATTGCAAAAGATTAAAAATAAAACAACAATAATAATTGCAAATAACAATTTAATATAAAATATTGTTGTCTTTTAACTAGTGTCTTTTGTAGTTGATCCTATAATACATATAACATTATGTTAATCTTATTCTAAAAAATATAAGCAATACAGTACTGGACAATAAATAATTAAAATAAAGTGTATTAAATAGATTTACCAAATCAAATAGCCTGTATATTCAAAGAAAACAGGGGAATACAAAACCACACACTAGACACTGCACACATGGAGTTTTGTACACGTGCAAGAGTGTGCGTGAGGTGATTTCCTATAGAAGCGGGGCTCGTGGAGAGCTCAATCTCGCTCGCGGGGTGAGGAAGGCCCGATTGGTGGGTGGATGACAGTGTCCATTCTATACGTAGTATTTGTTCTGTTGTTGAGGTATAATTGGCGAAATGTGAGTACATTTTTGGAGTGGTAAGTAGGCCTCTATTGTAGGGAGCCGCCTGGGGAAGTACCACACCTTTGTCAGTTATTCATCCGCCAAGCAGTAATGTGCAAACATGCTCAGGCACCTGATTTGCTCGTCTTGTTACTCACTATGATAAAAAAAAACCATATGACTGGTTTCTGGGTACAGCTCTTCCTTACCTTTCGGGTGAAAATGTGCGATGTTATGTACCTAATTATAATATTAAGGTTTATGATGAATATTTATTCTGCAGTACTGTAACTATTACAAACAAAATATAATTATGTAGGTACCTGTAAAAATGACTAGAACATATTATCTGTACATATATTATGTATTTTATATCTGCTAAAGTTTTGACGCCACAAATGATACAAATATTTATGAATTTCGTTTTTTGTATCATGTTTCAGTCATTTTGCTGTATTTTTAATTAAAAAAATCTTTGTTTTGCGTTTACTACAGGAAGAATAGGTGTATAACATTTTTTCGTAGTATTTATTATTTTATACTAAAAATTTAACTTAAAATTAGAAACCTAGTCCTTAACTAGAAAACAATTATTAACAACTGTAATAATAGATATAAAGATATGTCTTTGTCAAAATATCATAAATAAATATATAATATAGGTGACTTATTATTCTTGAAGAACCAAGTAGATATTAAAGTTATCAAACTAAATTAAGTACGAACGAGTATTTTAGGGCGCATTTTCAATAATTTTATATTACAATTTATTGTTACATTTTAAAAAGTCTAAAAATTTGTCTAGAAATGTCTTTTTCAATAATTTTCATCTGGTGGGCTGGACTATTCAAAATCTGATGAAATCTAACAAGGCTCACAATAATATTATGTTGCATGTAATACAACCATCAATAGTCAAACCTGCCAATAATAAAACTATCAATATCAATGTATCAACACGACATTTTCATATAATTAGTTCAAATTATGTAAATATAATTTAAATATATTACATAACAATTATAATTAATGTCTAAACCCATAAATAATTAAACTATCAACTGTCAAGTCTATCAACGGACACGTCTATTAATGGGCAGGTTGGTATATCAATAGTTAATTCTGTTAACGTACAGGTATATCAATAGACACATAATATATTGAGGGGAAAGTCTATCTACGTCAAGTTTATCACTAGACAAGTATAACAATAATCAAGTCTATCAATAAACGTGTATTGATAGACTTGACTATTAATATCTCGAGACGTGTCTATTAACTTTTAATGGACAAGTAATATAAATTATAAATAGTCAAATTTATCAATGGACACTTCTATTGACTTACCTATATATTACGAGGTTTCAATCCGTCTGCCCCCCGCGTGCCTATAAGCGACATGTTTCCTGAGCGCGTCCCTCGACCGTGACACATGTCCGCACGCGCGACACGCGTGCCTCCGCCCCGCGTGCGTCTCCATGTGCACGCGTAGGTTGTACTGGTTGCTCAGAACCTTATTGCAGATGCTGCATACTGATGACGGACGGTATTTTCTTTCGTACGGCGTTGGTTCTAAGGATTTGTGTGTTTATCTTACATTAGTCAACTGTCAATATTTATACTCGTAACATTATAATACTTGTCACGTATATCATTAGACAAATCTTCTAACAATAGTCAAGTCTGTCAAAAGTGAAATCTATCAACAATTATTATCAAGAGTCAATTCTTTCAATAGTTACACTATCAATATTCCAGTATATCATTAGGCAGGTCTATCAACAGTTAAGTGTGATAGTCAAGTTCTTCAATAGACAAATTTATTAACAATTGAACTAACATTAGTATTGGTGATATGGGTGTGGTATGTGTGAAAAACAGTATTCTAAGTAACTTACCAGAAGTCAAAGGCGGAGTGATCGTCGGATTCCCAATCTTATGCGTGCTATACAAATTCTGAACAATCTGGTCCAATTTACTCAGTCTGTCCTTCTCGCTTTTGTTTATAAAATCATAGCTTTCTTTGTCTAATGTAGGAGATAATATCTCGTCGTACAATTTGGTATCGTTTTGCGTTTCGTTCTTGAGTTCTAGATTGATTGGGGAAGCGTCGTCGTGGTGGGTTTCAGGCTCGTTCTGAGTTAATGTTGAGTTCTGAAAATGTTCATCTGATCGTCATCATTTTTAAACTTCCCTTCTCCGTGTAAATGAAGGTTACCCATAGAAGAAATAGATAATAGATAAGACCAAATCACAGTATCAGCATCAGTCAGTCCAGAAACCTTCAGCGTCTGGGCTAGCCGCAGCAACGAAGGTAGAACCTTCTTGGATGCTGTCACTTCCCCCGTGTACATGAAGGTTACCCATAGAAGAAATAGATAAAAGACCAACTCACAGTATCAGCATCAGTCAGTCCAGAAACCTTCAGCGTCTGAGCCAGCCGCAGCAACGAAGGTAGAACCTTCTTGGATGCTGTTACCTCCCCCGTGTACATGAAAGTTAGTAGTAGTTTCAACTCTGTCGCGTCGCAGTTTAGTACCACGACTAATGTGTTGTTTTCACCCTCCATTTCCTGCGAATATGATAAACATTTCACTAATAGATTGTATTAAAACTATAGTTTATGTGTGTGTGTTCCCCCTTTCTAACCGTGGTTGCCGTAAGAGCTGGCTAAGGGTTATCAGATCCAGAGGAAGGGCAGAACCGTCCTCTGCGTAAAAAAACATTGTGCTCGCCAACCCGCCTGCGAAGCGTAGCGAGTAATGACAAAATTCCTCCCTGATCCGGGGAGGTCTATGTCCAGCAGTGGACATCCTGCTGCTGAAATGATGTTGTGTGTGGCTTTGCTGTAGTCGGGAAATGTTAGAGGCCCGCAATCCTCAGACGATACCTCTTGCGTCCGCCAATATTTTTTTTTCAACTCATATCAAAATGAAAAACATTTCTAGACTAGACTTAATTACTAGGTTGTAACTAGAAGACTTCTCATAGAAATATGAAACGCTGTTAACTGAACAGGTAATATTGGACTATATTATTATTGTGTAGACTCTACCTACATACATTTAGTATGTTAAGTTTAAAGTTTTATCATGTTGGTAGTTGGTACCTTGAAAAGCTGCGCGAAGTACTGGCTGCATGCTGCCAACACGATTCTATGAGCCTTGACAGAGGTCCCGCTCGCGCTGAGAGTGACGTCACTGAGGGCGCCGCTGCTCAGCATGCGCCCTAGGGCCACGATCACGCTGTTCTATATTTAAAAATAAACCGTTAGAAGTAGTGAGGGTAGGTTTTTAGAAATATCCGACATTTTGAATTTTGTAAATGGTAATTATCATGATCATCAGCCCGTATCGAGCCACAGCTGACTGCTGGAATAAGTCTGCCCTCTTGTGTCTACTTATTTTTTTGGGAAGATCTCTTTCTATCTCTCACATTCTCTAACCATGGTCAGACTTTAAACATGTCCTAGTGTCTATAGCCCAGCAAATCTAAGAAGTACTGTTTGACGTTTCATCTTTTCAAGCTTTGAAAGAGAAAAAAATTCTGCATAGGCGTAACTCACACAATTTCAGTTAAATATAAATGTCTCAAACAAGGCAATATGAGAACCGTCAAACGGTACTTCAGATTTGATGGGCTGTATGTAGTTCATGTCATGTCATAGCTTCCTAAAGTGTCGTCTTCAGGTTGAGTTGTCTGTGTTTGAACACATATTATTATATTTCATTTGGCCACGTTAATTGAGATTGTGGTCGGAATTAACGTACGTAAGTAACGTAAGCATGAATGCATGCTTGAGAAACTAGGCGGATTTCTACGTTGCCACCTACACGACGTTCACCTGACAAAATTCTACTCTAATTTTTAGTTGGCAAATGATACAAACTAACATTTCATTTGCCATTTTAACAATTTATGTGACACAAATTATATTGTTTTAATTTTTTTTTAAATAAAAATATTAATTATATTATGACTTTTTTACGACACGCTTTTATTAGCTTCACCTAATTAATACCTGTGTGATGGAATGTATGTTTATAATTCGAATTTTAATTCATAATAGATTGGCCTTGGCGTCTTTGGCAGACGATTTAAATATTTGGTCTGTATAGAGCATTGAGAACACTCTCCATAGACAATGTGTCGCCTGGAACGACTCAAGGAAACGTAGGTTTGCCCGGAGCCTGCACCACCATCTCGACCTCACTGGCTGAATCCACAGGAACGACATGTCGAGACGTGCGGAGCCAGTTTGGTTGCAGGCTCAGATCATATGATCTGAGGTTGCAGGAGACTGCCACTTATTTCAAGTTGAACATACTCGTGCCTGACATAGTTCCCTTTGCGAGTTTGTTCGAGTTTTCCTTCTCTAGGTAGGTAACGGACCAATGCTGACGAGGACTATTTCCCCGGAAATTCATCATCAATTCAATTCATGATACGAGTGAGTACATATGACAGAATGTTGGAAGTCGGATATTTCTAAAAATATTATCATAAAACAAGTAATACAATGTGTTTTACAAAAAGATGTCTAGTAGGTAGTACTTGATTGGCGTATCTATCCATTAAACTGAACAACTTTTAAAAGAAGGAAAAATCCATTCGCAAAAAGGTTTCGACCTCCCATTCAAACTGAACCAAAATGTATACCTACCTAATTAAAGCTTTGGATATGATTGACAAATTTTTGGATAATTGAAACCCATCCGCTGATCGGGGTCTATTTGTATGAGAAGTTGCAACTTTTTTTGTGAGTTTCATAATTCTTAATTTTCCAAGTTATTTGGTATATGCATACCCTTAAATATTAGGTACTAAGTACTCGTACACTCACATCTCACTCGTACACTCGTAGGAAGTTTAATATAATATTATGTATAAAGGTCTTATATATACTTATAATATAAATTATAATACATGTGTCTTTCTTATAAATTCACGCTAATTTCTTTGAGGTCTCGGAAATTAGTGCATACCTATTAACCTATGGCCTGTGGCTTCGCAATACACATTATAATATGTATAATATATAGGTATAACACTTATTATAGATGTTGTACTTATGGCTGCGTAGCCATAACGCGGCTATATTCAGAGAGCTCAAAAAAGTTTGTGTGAACTGTAACAACCATTGATTTAAAGAAAAGAGGAGATGGGTTACGTTATCCCAGTGATTGCTCAACAACCGGCACGTGCAATTTGCTCAGTGTGAAGTTTGCACAGTGACATATTATAAACAACAAAGATAGAAAGATGTGCCTAAGACCGAAGTGCGACCGAGACAACAATATTAATGGCTCGTACGACTTAACTTTACTGACATATGTTGACCTAATAGGACCTAATTTGAGCTTTCCATTTTCGAGAAGCCTGTGCATCATCTCCCCTTTTCTTTAAATCAATGGTAATTACCTATTATGTGATAAGTGTGTAACATATTATAACTTATGTATCTGAGCAGTTTTAAGCTGAACGCACACCTATCCGAGCCGAATTTTAGAATTGTTTATATGAAATCCATCGACGCACCTATCCGCGTCGAAACGTCCGAATTGTCCAAATCGGTGCGGTGTACGAATAGGATTTCAAATATAAAGAATTCTAGAACTCGTTTCGTTCGGCTCGTTCAGCTCGAATAAATGTGCGTCCATCTTTAGCAGTGGGCAATATTTAGTGGTTATATTTCTAAGTCTAAGCTAGGAACTACGCCTGAAGCAGAGGATTAAGGAATTCTTTGCCCTAATTCTTTAGGTCTTAACTAAAATGATTAACTCGAATATATCTATAGGTTATAAAAATCACAGCGTAGTTAGGGTAAAACCGGGTATTATCGGTTATCTACGTGCTTTATTATCTTTATCGTCAAAATCGATCGATCAAAATTCGATCACAATTCGATCACTTTGAAAATCACTCAATTTACATTAAAATAAACCGTAATTCTTGGTTTATTTTCAAAATAAAAGCCATTGTTGTTATTGAGTATCGAAAACATATGGAAAATTTATATTTCAACCGACTACAACAAGGAGGTTCTCAATTTTGTGCCTAATAATTAATAAATTATAACATTGAACATTAATAGAATTGGTAAAGTGTTTTACACTGATAATTTTTCAGAGCTTATTAATAATAAATCACACGGCCCATGAAACTTTTAACTAGATTTAAAGTTATTACTTTTACGTTATGAACACTTTGTAACTCATATAAAACTGTAATTATGTGTGTGGGTGCCATGCGTATACCTGTTGAATCATCTACAACGTAATAAAAACTTCGTGTGTGAAACCTTTTTTTAATATTTCATGTGCAGATACGCATTTGCCAGTTTGCTTTGCTTTAAAAGGACTGCGCCGCGCGCTTCACCGAACGCAAATGGTTATTGCAATAGATGCCTTAATTTAAAATGTATAGTGTACCTGTGCCGTCCGTGGGTGTGTACCAAAAAACAAACTACTCACCTACCTGATGGTTGTGCCAGCGCAACGAAAACTGCTGAATACCATCCTCATCCATTGCAGCACAAAAAATAACAGCACAAAAGCGCAAAGCAAAAGCGTTTGGGACTCACTATCGGTTCGACGCACGCACTCGGCTGAACACAATAATATTGTTAACGAATCCAGGCTACTTTATTTTAGTCGGTACGCCTGGAAAACCTGTAGCCACCTATTTCTGGAGCTGATCGTATTTATAAATCCAATGACATTCACTCAGTGACGTGTCTCACATACCAAAACTCATCCAAAAACAGATTTAGTTCGCTCGCCTCGATGATTGGCATTGTTATACTATTCGTGCTAATTTAACGAACGATTAAGCACTTACAAATAATTTGTTCTGAAATATTTTGTTTTTTTTTATTTGGCTCGAAAACGCTGATTGTTTTTATGATTAGTACTCGAGTATTTGCGCTCGTTGCCATTATAATACTTATTATATAACACTCTCAGTGGTCTCAACGTAAAGGAACGTTAATACTCGCAAAAATAACTAGAGAATTTATTTCGGATTAATGGCATAATATTACGTCAGGTCTATTTGGGTCTATTGTCGATGTATATTACTAACCGGTAGCTCGGTATTAGGTAGTAATGCTTCCGGTGAATAATAACATACGGCATAATAATATTAATATTATTAAGAAATTATATTAGGTCAACATTAGATTACGCATATCGTGCGAAGCCATAATTCGAAATGAAATAAAATTAATGGCGGCAAATCGGCCAAACTGCGGAACAGCGAGCGTGCCTAACAAAATATTAATAAAATTATTCCTAAATTACTATGGAAAATAATAGCAACATACTGGAATACGTAGAAGAACTAGATTTGATAAATAATATAAAAAACACAATTGAAAAAGAATTGTCTAACATGAAGAAGATTGTGGACAGTATTAGTTCAATGAGAGGTAAGTAGGTACTATATTACATCAAGGTGCTACGAAATTATGCGGTAGTATTTAAGGGGTGCATCTACCCCTCAACTTAAATAGTTTGCAGAAAAAAGAATTGCGAATTTGCAAAAAAATATTTCTACATTCCGTACAAAGCTGCCGATCAGCTGATCCATATTGTGTGGGAAGGCGTTTTTTTTTCATTTTTTTTGAAAGGGTGATGGCACTCCCTTAAACAGGATAGTGAATCTCTTAGCAGTTTGACACAATCCTATGGAAAAATTACTAACTCTATGTTTTGTATTCCCCTGTTTCCTCCGAATACAGTAAACTTATTTAATATATTACTTATTTAACTTATTTAGTATTAGAATACTGACTATTACGTAAAAAAGCGACACTCACCTCCCCCCGCCATTATCCTTCGCCTGCGACCAGGCAGTCATCAAAGCAGTAACGCCCGTACTTACGCACACATTCAACGCGTATATGTTTAATGACACACGTTATGTTTTCTACGTAGTAGTAGTATCTAGGATATAGCGCGTGGCCGATTGTATGGAGTGACGGGGTTAGGGTGCTATACGCCGCGTTTGCCGGTCCGTGATCTCCATTCGAGAGCTTTACAGCCTATTCGTTCTTTATTATTTACTGGTATGTCAAAGATGAACACCGTCAGAAAAACGGCGTTACATAAAATGTAATGTCAATGTGTCATGAAATGGCAACAATGCAATGATAACAGCATGAATTACTTGTGAAAGGTTTATTTATTAGCATTGTAATACTTTGTAACGTCGCATCTGACGGCATAAGACATGGTGCTTATAAAATATATTATATTTTATGTATAAACTTTAATTTTATTAAAAGCATACAATTGGCCCAAACGATAAAATCGATCAAAACAAAAAAATATTGTCATACGTACTGTCAACACTGACATGTGGTATCACTATCTTTATTTCTCTCGTGATGATGTGTGCTTGATTTCTCGCTCTTGCTCGTCAAAGTTCCCACGGCTTGTTGGTCTTTTGAGCATAGCGAAAACAATGCTAAGTCTATGTTATTTACATGATTATTAATAGGTACCAGACCAATTTTGAAATATCTGTTCTGTGCCATAACTCCCAAAATGATATATTTTTTCTAAATATTTCCGCAGTAGAAGCAGCACACATAGAGTCGGATCTGGTCCTAACATTAGACTCCACCACTTGGCAGCAAATATCTGATCTCATCGGCCTAGGGACTATGAACTCGGAAGTAGGCCTCGACGGTTTGCCTTGAAACCTTTTAACTATTTGTGTTTAAACTTAGTAGGACTAGTTGTCTTGAAAATATTAATTACTAAGTATTTGTTATAAATTGATTGGAAAATAATGTGGTGTTTATTTTACTTGATTTTTTCGAGAGTCTACTTTCGATGTTATGTTATCTTATGCTTATGATGTTAATAGAGTTCTGGGTTGCCTAGTGACTTTCGGTTAGCTATGGGGCATAACTGCGTGTTGACAGTTCAATGAGAAATTTCTCTTATTTCTGATGAAATTTATTGACACGATTGTAGGCAAAGTACATAACTCTGTTATACACACGGACACGCGGTTAATAATAAAGGAGAGTTGGGGAGCAACTAACGATGCCCGGACCTTTGTAGCCGAAACTGCAAACATCCGCACATTTGGTGTAATGTCGCCTAGCCGCTACAATTTTTCCATTGAGGTTTTTCTGTTGTCACTGAATCTGGGTTTGTGTCGGGTTGATGGTATTACGTAGGCCTTAAAAAACATAACATACAATCACACCTTTTTCCTGAAGGAAAAGGCAGAGCTGTACCCAGGACTCAGTCCCATAGTACGTACATCCACATTGTTCTACTTTAGTAGGTTTAGGGGTCATTCAACTTTTTTTTAATTGACTTAATGAATTTCTTCATCATCATCATCATCATCAGTCGAAACACTTCCACTGAACATAGGCCTCCCCTATAGATCGCCATAAACTATTCATATGGGGGGATTTTGCAGTAATCACCACGCTTGGCAGGCGGCTTGGTGATCGCAGCAGTTGGAATACTTGGTGCCGGAGAGCACTGATGCTCACTCTCCGAATATGTCCCTTTGCCGAGTCTCACGGCTCCCACGGGATGAGAAAGGGGTGGCCTTTTTATATAGCCGGGAATCACACGGCCCGCTACTTAATTATTTATGAAAATAACAATTTTTCTTAAAAACAAACTTACATGAATTAAATTACTTAAAACAATGTCCTCGAACTCCCAGAGATTTATTCATCACCAGATCCGCTGGAGAAAAGTTAGAGAAAATATCCATGCGATTTGCACCCAGTAAAAACTATAAACCTACTTAGAAGCCCAGGTGATAAAATGAATCAGTAAAGGTATCTTTATACGCCTTCAAGTTTCGCTTTCCATTAGAATTTACAGTAACCGAAATGTCTTCATGAATAAACCGATTCACGAGAATAGGTGTGCAGTTGCATCGAAACATCGAATTCAATTCGATTTTACTAGAAAGAATTTCCGTTTTCGAGCGTCATAAAATACGCAGAATCTACTGTCTGCTGAGTAGGAAGGTATGGTGTCAGTGACTCACTCTCTGCCTAGTTATACTTTTACGTCTTATAGATTATCGCAAGTACGCTTACTTAAACTATTAAAAATGCTTTCTTTGCATTTTTTCAATTTCTACCGACCCACGGCCGCGTTGATATATAACGTAACCTTTATGATCCTAATGAATTTAGGCGAAGGCGATGATTAAGGTGACGCAGTCTTAAATAATGAATCTGAAATCATGCGCTGAGCCCCGCAACCCGCTTACACCCCTGTAATATTACGTAACTTGCGATTGACCGGCTCGATCACAGAATACTATTACTCGACTCGAGCCGTCATCACAGCGCGACTTATTACGCACTGGAACATAGACGCCGTAGAGTCTCCGTACCTTATTTTTTTTGGACTATCTCTTTTCATTAAAAATATCTACACTATTATTATATTACTTATATATAATATTATATTACTATACACTAATATTATATAGAGGTTAAAGTTTGATGTTTGTTTGTTTGTAAAATGTAATCTCTGAAACTGAATAATGAAAGGCCCGATAATGAAAATTATTTCACTAATAGGAAATTCAATTAATTAGATATATAACGGTCTATAGTATTCATGGTGCAGAACTACTGCTATAGGTAGAAATATGATCTTCTAGCTTTTAGCAAATCCGTTCAGCCATTTATTATTGTTGAGTCATACAACGTGTTAAAAAATGGTTTAGTAATACATAAAGGGGTGTCTTACTACACCCGTCAACCTAAAAGCAAAAGAAAGAATTTTGAAATACGCACAAAAAAATTCGACTTCCCATATAAAATGGATCAGCTGATCGGCAGATTTGTATGGGAAGTCGATATTTTTTGTGCGAATTTAAAATTCTTTCTTTTGAAAGGTGTTCAGTTTGATAGGAAGATGCACCTTTAGTATTAATACAATTTTTTTAACACGACGTATATACGTAGGTATATACAAGTATTGTTACCAACATAACAACACAACATAACTACATACAGCTAATATTAGTAGGATATGATGTTATGAAGGATGTAGGTATAGGCATGTATGTAGGTACTACTACTGAAGTTACAGTTAGACAAAACTGAAATCGTCGGTAAATATTGGGTACAATACATATGAAATTGGTGTTTTGTACGGGAGGAATATAAAGATTTTTTTTTTTTGTAAAATATATTTAATTAATCAAAGTATGCACCGTTGTTATCTATGCACTTTTGCCATCTCATAGGTAGTTCTCTTTACTAAAAAAAACTATGGGGGTGAGAATCAATAAACTCTTTGAAGGCGGTTTGGACTGCCGCATCGGAGTTGATTTTTTTCCTTGTAAGAAGTTGTCCAAATTCCGAAAAAACTGGTAATCTGTTGGAGTAAGGTCCGGGGAGTACGGTGGATGTCGCAGACATTTCAATTGTAGCTCATCTAACTTAGTGGTTGTTAGTTGTGCAGTGTGTGGTCTTGCGTTGTCGTGAAGCAGCAGTTAGCTAGCAGCTAGTTCTTCCTTCATGGTTTGCAGTTGCTGACAATAGATATCTGCCGTAATCGTTTGGCCAGATTTTAGAAAGCTGTAGTGAACGACACCGGCGCTAGTTCACCAATCACTCAAAATCCCTTCATTATTGTGTACTTTAATTCTTTATTTTCCACTTTGGTCTCAGCTTCAGATGTAACTTCAACTATGTATGGAAGCGCATTCTTTTCTTGACATTGTTTTTCTGACTGAAAAACAAAAAACCTATATTAATCTCACACAAATGTAGCAAATATTACTTTCATTAAAAGTAGCTTATATGCATATCTTGAACGGCTATGTCTATTCCAAATGTCATCAAATTCCCACTAGCTGTTTCAATTCTAAGTTTCAAGTCTAACTTATATTCTTGCGCGGAATCCAAAAACTTCTATTTCCTTTTTATTTCTATTCTTCTAAAATAAAAGTAGGCTAACTCTTTAGTATATCAGATATCTGCCTGTGAAAGTCCCGTCAAAATTGGTTCCGCCGATTTAGAGATCAGGCGTAACAAACAGACAAAACAAAAATTGTTTTTTTTGTTATAAGTATCGTATATACTTTCATATGCTTTCAATAAAAAAAACTGTTATTTTAAGATTACAAACAGACACTACAATTTGTATTTGTACAGATAATAAAATGTTCGAATAAGGTCCCAATCGAGTTATCGAGTAAAGAATAAAACAAAGTTCTTACCATTTGCTCAGGTGCGTATTCTTATATGTTTGAGAGCGTGTCATCATCGTTACATTCATTCTCAGTCTGAAACATATACACAACAATAAGTGTATGATTATCGAACCTTCATAGGTCATGTAAAAATATATAAAGATAATACATACGATAGCTGTAGGAGTATGTTCAAAATTACGTGTATGCGCATTATTATCCTATTAGTAAACCTTTATTGTTCTGTAATTCCACATAAACACTGATAAGTTATAATAAAATCTTACGTGGGTGACACGTTTTGTAATTCTGCATAACTGATATGGGCAATCATGATGCTTACCATCAGGCACCTGATTTGCTCGTCTTGTCACTCAATATCATAAATTAAAAAAAAAAAACTCAGAGGCATTTCTTGTATTCTACAAAATAAAATAAGGAATACGTATGTATGCATAGTATAGGATTCCATACTTAGATACCAAGAACATACAGCGCCATCTATTAGTTCCTTGCGAAAAAAAAGTAGGAAAATATGTAATAAAATGGCCATAACTTCTCATTGTGTTAACTTAGAAGTATGATTTTTTTATAGCCACAATATTTTATAGTAATAGTAGTATTGTATAATAATTTAATACGTATCGCAGATCTGAGTAGTTGATATCAATTCCAACTTGACATATCCACGCATTCCCATTAAAAAATGTCTTGACAGACAGACGGACAGACGGACAACAAAGTGATTCTGTAAGGGTTCCTTTTTTCCTTTTGAGGTACGGAACCCTAACAATATAGTTTACTCGTATTTATTACATCATTAATACCTATTATAAGCGATCCTTTAATTTAGTGGATGTGTAAAATGATTAGGTACACATAATCACATGATTATACATACCCTTCTAGAGACTCAACTGACATTGTTTTATTTTCAGCTAAATCCAGAGACGACTCCATTGCTTTTCTCTGTTCTGACGATTGCTTCCTACAATATAAATGGTTATTTTATTTTTTCATTTTATATTGTGGAGACATAAGAATATACATACTTACCCATAGATTATAAATAATATAAACCTAGACCAGATAATCATACTAAAAACCCGAAAATACTGCAATGTTTGGTCCACGCTACTGATTTACCATTTTAGTTATTTATGATGGATAAAATAAATAAACCAAACCAGTAAAAAATGTCAGGAAAATAACTAGCTATCCACCTATCCCAAGGAAAACAGTCATACGGAAGTATCCATACATTTAGTACATAGGTATATTATGTATATGTAGTAGGCAGTTAACAAATGTTCTAATTATTTGACGTTTACTTACCTTTTATTTACCATTTTTTTACACTTTTCAATTAAATAAGCTTTCCTCTTTCTTTTAGGAACTCTAACAGATTTTTTCCCCATTTTTAATGATAAGATATTACTCGGTAAAATATTTTGATCAGTACTTTGATACTATGGTTATCGAAAGCGCGCGGGAGCTCGACTGGCACAGACCCGTCGCTGACAATGGTCAGTAGCGGACTGAGGGGGGACAGATTGCATACTAAAACACGCGCGAGCTTGCGTGCACTGAAAGGTCGTATGCGCCAAAACAGTATTTCTGGAATAATATTAAAACTATTGCTAATTTTATAAAATCAAATTAACATATTGAAGTATTTGTATAGATGAATCTACACAAACAATTTAGAGGCATAAATCAGTCTCATTTCCCTGTAGAATGAAAATCTCTGTTTTTATAGACCAGTCTTTGATATTTTTTTCTCTGCTGTAAAAGTTAACCAATCATGTAAACCAATTACCAAAATGATGTCAATATCATGATAAATGAAATACATAAACATTAGTTTCAAATGTTTTGTTGTTGCTGAGAAATATTGAGATCCCTACCGCCAATATTGTCAATTCGTCGTCTTAATACAGACTGACATAATTTTTTTAAATGTTTAATTCAATCGCCATGGAGTTACCGGCTTCAGAATAGGGCTCCGCCCTCTGACCGTGGTTGCCGTAAGAGCCGGCTAAGGGTTAACAGATCCAGAGGACGGGCAGCAGCGTCCTCTGCAAAAAACCATAAACATCGCTTGACAACCCGCCTACCAAGCGTGTTGAGTAATTGGCAAAACCTCCCTTTATGGGAGAGGCCTATGTTCAGTAGTGGATTACCAACGGCTGAGATGACGATAATTCAAATGTATTGTACAAACTATTCCCGTATTTTTACCTGTAACTGTATTCTTAGCCTATACATCCCTAGATTCCTACAGTATAATTTCTCGCGAATATTCTGGAATATTTGAAAAAAAAAAGAAAAGGAAAAACATAGTGATGTCAGGTCTATTTGAAAATTTATTCATTGCCATTGGGCCACTACGAAGCGCTGTGAACCGAATAATTCACGATTTTACCAAACAAACTTATCACTTACACTTCTTGTGCACTTTACTTCGTGGGTACAAAGGTCATATTCCAATGAAAAGTTCTTGTTTAAGTTAGTAAACCTCTGCCGCTCGGCCGCATAGAAAATCCTTTTAAAGAATCGGACGTCCCTTAACAGATAGCGAGTTATGTTGAAGTGTTTGTAAGTAGGTTATGTATGGTGATCACCATCATCAGTCGGAAAACGTCCACTAATGAACATTGGCCTTCCCCATAGAACGCCATGAACTATTCATATGGGGGGATTTAGCCGTAATCAGCACGCTTGTTGTGCGGCTTGGTGATCGCAGGAGTTGGAATACTTGGTAGAGAGCGCTGCCACCGACTCGCAGAATTTGTACCCGGGAACCACGCGGCCAATATCACCACGCGGTCAATATAGGTTTTAAAGTTATGTTTTGCCAAAACGCTTGGCAGTTGGGTTGGCGAGCGCAGTTTTTTTTTTATGATAATGAGTAACAAGATGAGCAAATCAGGTGCCAGATGGTAAGCATCATGATTGCCCCTATCAGACACAGTGCCACCCAGTGTTTTAAAATTAAAAATTCTGCGCGGCACTGCACTGCGCCTGTCATACTTAGATATTAGTTGTTATCTCGTCATGCCCAGTAATTTCGCTGGTAACATTGCCCTTCAGACCGGAACACAGTAATGTTTGCACATTACTGCTAATAACTGGCAAAGGTATGGTACTTCCCCAGGCGGCCCTCTGCAAAAGAGGCCTACCACTACAGTTCGATGGTTTTACGCAGAGGACGGTGCTACCCATCTTCTGGATCTCATAACTCTAAGCCGGCTGTTACTACAACCACGGGGAGAGGAGGGAGGATGGGGTACCCCCACAGCAAGCGTATCATAGTGTTCAATAATAACTACAAGTTTGTTATGTATGCAAAGGGCTCCTTCGTCGTTTCGTCCCACTACAAGTTCGACCCATTGGGACGAATCCACAAAACTTAAAGTATGGTACATACAGTGCAGCCTATTTGAAATGTTTAATGAAAATAATCATTATTCGGAAAAATCCGAGTTGCTGTAACCTTTTGAGCAGGCGTTAATGTTTTAATGTCTTTCGATGAAGAAAGATCATTCTTTAGAGTCTAAAGAAAGCACATCTCTCTTCGTCTGAAGTTTAGAAAAATCAAACTAACCAAAGTTTTTCACACAATTTACATTGCGGAAGTATAAGGCTCTAAACAATTTATTTCATTTATTTAGTTCTTTCACCGTTTCGCCGTGGAGTTACCGGCTTTAGAATAGTGCTCCACCCTCTCCCGTGGTTGCCCTAAGACCCGGCTAAGGGTAACCCATAGGCTGCTTTTTATCCTGATATTCCCATGGGAACGATGTTTACGCGAGTAAAACCGCGGGCAAAGCTAGATAATTAATAAAAGTAGTAAATGTTGAACCAATATGCATAATATAGATTTAGATAACCCGCTCACTAGAATATGTATTCGGCAAACTTAAATCTAGACCTGATCTAGCAAAAACTTTCATCCAATCTAAAATCTAGGACCAAATCTATATTCATGAGGGGTTTTTATCTAAGTTTATGCTATCTTTTAAAATCACATGAGTTTTGCCTAAAATTGAATAGAAAAATAGAAATGCTTGAACTTTTCGGCAAATACGTTCTGAAATTGGCGTATTTACTGAATTTATTTAAATGTAATCTAGACTTCGAATTTAGATCATATCTATATATGCTTATATGTGTTAAGTAGAGAATTCATAGAGTGCTTTGAAGTTTTGTAAGATAAATAGGATGCCCTAGGTTCTATTTTAAAATAGGGTTGTAAATAATAAAAAAGGGAGGTACCTAGTCCAAAATCGACAAATATCCATTAAATGAAATCAGCAGTTTTAATTATTAGGCTTAAGTTTTGGTACTTATAAAAAATATTTTAAACTTTATACAAAAAGATGTTGTTTTTGTTGTTGTTAATGTTGTTCAACAACACAATTAATTAACTGCAAACCAATTTATTATCAAAATCTATCTTCAATTTCAAACCTAACCTAAAATACATACATAACATACAATCACGCCTTTTTACCGAAGGGATAGGCAGAGGAGTATCCAGGACGCATAGTAGATACACCCACATTTCGCCAGTATGTCATTGGCCCCATGTAATAGGGAGCGAGCCTATTGCCATCTATCGGGCACAGTTCCAGATTCCAGGCAGTTATTGAGATAATTCCTAATGGAAAAATCCAATATTTAACACTGCTTGACCCGGGGATCGAACCCTTACGACCAGCAGTCGAGTTTACGCCCAATACGCCACCAAGGCGAACTACCTACCACTTAAAATACCTACTACTTACTTATTCCTCTAAAAACCTCTGAAAAGCAAAATCCCCCAAATTTATGAAGGAAAAAACCCAAAGATAGGAATCTCGGCGAGTCGATCCGCAATCGCGGTAATTTCCTTACTCGACCCGAAAGGTTTACAAAGGTACCTCTGAAGGTCTTACAATGTGACCAACTGCAATATTTTACTGTGTCGTAATATAAGAGACGCTAGCTTTATAGCTCGAGAAATGTATTTTGTTTTTGTTATTTGATTCATTCGTGCAAGGGAAAGTTTGGGAGCTAGTGTGATTTTTTTATTAGAACACAGCACATTTTTTTATTAAAGCACTGACAGTCAAGCAAGGTGGCCGGATAAACATAAAGGTACATAAATGGAGAAAATAATAATAATAATAATAATAATAATGGACAACTTCCACACACGGAACGGAGGGCCCGGGTTCGATCCCTGGCCAGGTCAAACATTTGTGTGCATGAACATGTCTGTTTGATCTGTGTCTGGGTGTTATAAGCGTATATAAGTATATACATACTCTGATATACATACTGATATACATCAGTCATCTGGTTACCATAGTACAGGCTTCTAGCCTAGTTTGGGACCAGATGACCGTGTGTGGAAGTTGTCCATTATTATTAAATGGAGAGAATAGAGCGTCAATTTAAGTTTTGCACGTCTGCTTGCAGGTGAAATACTTTGTGACTTAATATAAGGTACTACTAAGAACTATACCTACGTGTAAAAGTATTTCCGCAAATAAATTATTTGATTGATTGATTGATTGAGTAAGAACGACTCCTTTGTCGTTTTATCCCATGACTGGTTCGTCCCATTGGGATGAATCGATGAAACTTAAAAACATCCTTCATTACAATATGGCCGGGCGAAACGTGGCGAGTCTGAACACAGGCTCTGCGAACTAAAGCTCATGTAAAGTGGTAAACAAAACTGTTATTACGTATTATGATTGAACTGAACTGAACATTACATTTGCAATATAGATTTTTTCGTATGTTCGTATATCTTTTTTTTATTTTTTTTATGCGATGAGCGGCAAACAAGCGGACGGCCTGCCTGATGGAAAGCAGTTACCGTCGCCTATTGACACCTGCAACACCAGGAGTGTTGTCGGTGTGTTGCCGACCCTTAAAGAGTTTATAAATACCCTTTTATCCTTTTATAACTTACCTTACCTTACTTTACCTTAACTTACTTTACTTTTACCTTTTATATCTGACAATAACAGTTTTGTTTACGAGTTTATATGCGCTAAAGTTCGCAAAGCCTATGTTCAGACTCGCCAAGTTACAACGGCCGTATTGTTCGCAACGGCTTTGATGCTGTTCACCAATGAACACAGTGATCGAAGAGGAGGGTTATATTTGTATAAATTGGCTGAAGTATGATGATTAATTATGGAGAGGTCGGAATAAAATAATGCATACTGATTTTGATTGGTATGATTTTGCCGTAAACCAATTATATCTTCCTGAGTATTATGTTAGTGTAGTAGTCATAGTTATGTTATATTCTAAACAATATGAAATTATTCTTCTCAAAACTATATTTTATAACTACGCTATAGAAGCTAGAGCTAGTTAGTTAAGAATAAAATAGTACGAAGGTATCGAATTCTCATTTTTGATAGTCATCTCTCCGACTAGGCAAGTATTTGTCAGATAGTCAAGTTTACGAGGGGCGACGTCTGAGTCCTGGTCGTGGCTCCAATTCGATTTTTTATTTACTTTGCTGAAAGGAAATGCTACATTGTCTCTGCACTACGCAGGTAACGACTGAGTGGTTACTATTAACTAGGGCTGCCTATTGACATAAATACAAAGAGTTATAATAAGGAGTAATCATACTTAATACTGTGCATCTACCACCACCACAACGAGAACAAGGCGTGATTGGATGTATGTACCTAATATAATTAATATTTCACCTGCCTCTGTACCAATATCAAAGACAAACAAACATTTAATTTTGTTAAACTATCAGTAGAATTAAATAAGCCGCGTAAGTACAAGTTTCTAGTGCATTTTGCTTGTAAAGTATCTTTTCGAACTCCTTGCACCCGTATTCATTTTTATAAGCTTCAATGATTTTTATTCTTACGAATTTGAATGACGAATTTGATTTAAAAAAATAATAATCGAATTAGCGAATAAATGTAAAATAAAGCACACCAGCTTATTCGGTGTGATTTCACGGCAGATTTTTTATATTAATAAGTTGCCTGAAGATCTCTAATCAGCTTTTCTTAGTTGTCATTGCACAGAAATGCCTTTTTATTTTTATCTCTACAATTGAGGCGAAAAAATCTTATTCTCTTATTTGAGTTTGACAACCCTACAGAAAATGCCTGGGTTTTTAGAAATAAGGTTGAGATATACCTATTTGTGATTTCATTTTGTTTTGGTTTTACCTCCTAAGTACAAAACTGCAACAATATTTACAAAACAATATTAAAATATTTTATAATATGTGGTGGTTAATATCTTTATAATTCTTGGTAAGTAACCCATTAGATAACCTATTATATTCAGGTAGCCTGGTCGTTATTATATAACATAACATAACCATCACGAAATTTTGCCGATGGGGTAGGCAGAGGTGTTCCTAAGACTCAGTCCCATATTAGGTTCACCCACATTTCTCCAGTGTGGTTGTGTTGGTCCCATGTAATATGAGGTACATTTACAGATGGCGTTGTGAGCGCAAGCTCGACTGCCCATCAGGAGGTCACGGGTTCGATCCCCAGGTCGAGCAAAGTGTTAAATACTGGATTTTTCCATTATCAATTATCTGAATAACTGCCTCCCATTTCGCCGGTATATTATTGGTCTTAAGTAATAGGGGGCGAGTCTATTGCCTTATACCGGGCACAGTTCCAGACTCCGGGCTGTCATTGAGATAATTCCTGACCTGGGGATCGAACCCGGAACTTCATGATCGGCAGTCGAGCTTATGACCTTTTATATTATTTAATACTACTAATCATTGATATAAAGAAAAGTAGAGATAGGGAACTTTCTCAAAGCATTTACTCAACAACTGGCACGTGCAATTTGCTCAGTTTGCAGTTTGCACAGAGACATATAATGAACAACAAAGATAGAATACGTACGTAAGACAGAAGTGCGACCGAGACAACAATATTATTCGCTCGTACGATGTTACTTTACTGACATACGTGGACCTAATGGGATCTAATTTGAGCTTGCCATTTTCGAGAAGCCAATACCTCATCTCCGCTTTTCTTTATACATACATACAGTCACGCCTTGTTCCCGGTGGGGTCTGGCAGAAGAAGCATGAAAGTAAGATTAATGCTGTGGAGATGAGAAGCCTGAGAAGCATGACTGGAGTGACCTTGATGGACAAATTGAGGAATAGTGCGATAAGGGAACGCTGTGGCATGGTAGAAGATGTAGTGACTAAGATAGAGAAAGGAATGCTGAGGTGGTTCGGGCATGTGGAGAGGATGGATGAAAGGAGATTAACAAAAGAGATTTATAAGGCTAGTGTGAATGGTCAAGTCGGTAGCGGTCGACCTAGGCGTACTTTTCATGAACAAGTTGACGTTGTTCTTAGGAAATGCCAAGTAAAAAGTACCTACAACCGACGAGCATGTATGAAAAATGTCATGAAAGTGAACGAAGCGAAAGTTGTATGTCAGGATCGTAGCAAGTGGAGGGAAATAGTCTCTGCCTACCCCACCGGGAATAAGGCGTGACTGTATGTATGTTTATATATCAATGCTACTTATATTATTTAGCACTGGTAATGCGGTCTGGTGGAGCCTTTAAGTAAACTTCCTCCAGTCAGATCTTGTAGACGCACTATTAGTAATAATTAACAGGCTTAGTAACTAAGATAAGGTACTCAAACAAGTATATTGGATCGTGTCCTATCTCGTCCGGAGATCAACCGCCGTCACCGGTCGTCGGATAAAACCGGATAAATACGGATCGTTGACAGGATCCGGAAACTAGTGAAAGTTAAACCAAAGTTCACGTGAATGGGACACGTAACTAGGTGGGATCAATTGAGTCTAATAAAAGTCACTTTTCTAATTTATTGGCCATTATATTACCTAATAAACTGTTTGTATAAACATCGCACCAATCCATATTAATTTTTCCTATCCAAATTCATTTCCATTCCACATTCGAATATTCGCGCCAACGCACCAGTCGCCAACGCCGCGACAGGTGAAACAAGAACTATGAGTTCGGAAAAATATGGCCGCCTGAGTCGTTTTTCTGTGCGTATAAAAATAACGATAACTTATGTAAAAATACAAATTACCGCCTCGCTAAAGATTTACTGACTGTGTGTATTGTGCTCCTCCTGCCTGATTATCATCGAAGAAAGGACGTGTGTGGATTTAGTGTGTTTTACTAGCCGGCCGGCACGCGAGCCCCGTCGTTGGTGACCCTTCAAATCCTGTCCATCCAGGTGAGCGTTTGTGGTTTTTTCTACATTTGAAAGTCACAGGGATCGAAGCGCAATCCTCGGAGAATGCAGTAGTCTTTTCAGCGAGGTCCCAACATTTCGTTTTTGGTGCCTCCTGTGAGGATCAATTTCCTCTTCGAGGGGATCAATTTCCTCACAACTTTTCATATAAAATCTTAAATTTACTCATTAAATTTCTAATGTCATACTTAAAACATTGAAAGTAAATTTATAACAAGTCTGTGAATAGTATAAGTGGTTATAAAAGCCACGATTTCATCATTTTATTCATAAAAATCATAATTTGTAGGTACACCTACCCTACACATTTCGCTCGACCGCGGTCGCTTGCCGCGCCCGGTCGCTGCATACCTAACTATACTGTATGTTCTGTGTACTATCTACTCCGTAACGTCGTAAGTCGTAATTATATTCAATTCAATTCAAGTTGAAATTCTGTTATATTCTTGCCTAAACATTTTCAACATTTATTATTATTGTAGGTCTACTGCATTCACTGATGATTGAAGTGTTGTTGATGATTTTAGTTGTGCTCGAAAATTAAGTTGTGAATTCTTAAACTGAATTATTGTTATTTATCGATTACGAATATACCTACGAGTAGATACCTAAGTCTACATAATATTTACATACTTAGTACTTTTACGTTTATGCACGAACAATCAATTAATATTAAAGAAATATCTCATAACATTAGGTACTTACTATAATTAGCAATTAGTTACCGTTCGGAGATTATCTTACCTATCTACCAGCCTGTCTGCTTTCGTTCAATTTATAACTTTTATTTTTTACGCTAATCGGAGAGGATGGCGGAAGATAAGGTACAGTCGTGCATAAAAAGGCGTGAATATGAGTTTAAATGTATGCAGATTATTTACGATTTGACTATTGTTGCTCAGAAAGATAAAACGAAAATATCTTCATTTAAGGCTAGGTTCAAGAGTATTGATAAAGTAAGGAACAATTTTATTGAATCGCATGAGAACGTAAACAGACTGCAATCAAGCCTTGATCCGACGTATGAATATGACAATCAAGCATTACTATCGTTCGATGAATTGTATTATGCGGCTGTTGAATTCGCCGATTCTCTCGGCGCTAGTACGAGTTCTGCGTCAGAGCCTGGAAATGGGTCTTCTTCTCATACTCGAGTAAGGTTGCCTAAGTTGGAAATTCCGAAGTTTGATGGAAGTATTGAAAACTGGCAGACATTTAAAGATAGTTATGTCCCATTGGTACACAATAATGTCTCACTATCGGACGTTGAGAAATTCCATTATCTGCTTTCATGCTTATCGGGATCTGCGTTGACGCTTGCTAAGGGTGTTCCTATAACTTCGGCCAATTATGAAGTAGTTTTTGGTGCGCTATTAGGTAGATATGATAACAAACGTATCTTAGCTACAACTTATTTAGAAAAATTATTTAAACTTGCGCCGATACAAAAGCCGTCTCTTACGAATTTGTCTGAATTTACGAACGTGCTTTATGAAAATATAAATGCCTTGCGCGCCTTAAATATTAAAGATTTAAATGAATTCATTTTATTTTACATCGCGTCTCGACCGCTCGACATTGAGACTAAGAAACGGTTTGAGCTGCAAAATACAAAGGAAATACCGACATTTAATGACCTTGTTACGTATTTACAAGATTATGTTAAGGTTCTGGAAGTGAGTCAACCGAATATGACATCCCCATCGAATCCTACTAATAAACAACCACGTAATAATAATAAGGTCGAAAGCGGTACTCGTTCTCAGAGATCCTCATTTGTAGTTTCAAATAAACAATCCAACATCAATAATAACAAGTTCAGTCCGATGGCTTGTTTATGTTGTAATGAAAATCATTCGATTTATCGGTGTGGTAAAATGCATTCTATGAATATTGAGCAACGACAAAAATTTGTAAGTGAATTAAAATTATGTTCAAATTGTTTAAGGCCTGGTCACAATAGCGACAATTGTAAATCAAAGTCAAATTGTTTTGTGTGTCAAGGAAAACACAATACCATGTTGCATGTCGAACAAAAACGTTTATTAACTAATGCAGTTAATTCAAACGCCTCTGACAACCCTAGCACGAGTACCGCTCTCACCTGCACGACCGAGCAGAAGGTTTCTATCAGTCCCAGTAGTAGCACAAAAATATTAGGTTCAGCGATAGTTCGAATACATCATGCTGATGGTTCGGTTCAGTATGCTCGCGCCCTTATAGACAGTGGGTCGATGGATTCTTTTATTACGAGTGCTTGTGCACGTCGATTAGGTCTGCATATTAAAAAATGCAATCTGAGTGTGACAGGGTTGGGACAAAATAATGTTTGCAACATAAAGGGTTACACCTTCGGGTCGATAATACCTCGTTCCAGTGAATCGCCTAAGTTTGACCTTCCGTTGGTAGTTTTACCTAAAATTACCGCGATGATGCCTTCGGCAGCGTTACCGTTGTCCGTCAAGGATTCTTTCAAGCATCTAGATCTCGCCGACTGTGATTTTGATAAATCTGGTCCGATCGATCTTTTGTTAGGAGTCGAGTGTTTTGATCAAATATATACAGGGTCACGTTTCAGTCCCGGTCCCGGATTACCTTGTGCGTTGTCAAGTGTTTTCGGCTGGGTGATTAGTGGTCAATATTTTCACAGCACGGAGCCTAACATTCCCAAAGAACCTGTTACGTCACTTCTCGCGTCTTCTTGCTCGCTCGAGAGTCTCGTTCAACGGTTTTGGGAGTCCGAGGAACCTCCTCAATGTTCAATTTCCGTTCCCAAGGACGAGATTTGTGAACAAAAATATAAATCCGGTACATACCGAACTCCCGATGGTCGTTATGTCGTACCTATCATGTTAAAAGATGATGCTCCGTCTTTGGGGGATTCGCATCGCCAAGCGTTGAATCGTTTTCTCAATCTCGAGAAACGCCTCACTCACCAGTCTGAGTTAAAAGATGAGTATAAGGAATTTATGAACCAGTACGAACACCTAGGACACATGCAGCCTGCAGATGCTTCGTCTACTGATCGTTACGTTATTCCTCATCATTGTGTCGTGCGTCCGGAAAGCTCCACCACGCGTCTACGAGTAGTCTTCGATGCTAGTAGTAAGACTACTAACAATGTTTCTCTAAATAACATTGTCCATGTTGGGCCGAAACTTCAAATCGATATTATCGATTTAGTTACCAAATTTCGCCTGCATCAAATTGTTTTCACCGCGGACATTTGTAAAATGTACCGGCAAATTCTAATAAGACCCGAGGATAGACGTTATCAACATATTTTCTGGCGCACTGACCCCAGTGATACATTAACCGAATACGAGCTTAACACTGTGACTTACGGAGTCAGCAGCTCCCCATACTTGGCCATTCGAACTCTTCGGCAACTTGCAGAAGATCATGGCTCCGAGTTCCCAAGTCGCGTGTCTGAAGTTTTAATTGAAGATACATTCATGGATGATATTATAACGGGCTGTTCAACTCTAGATGAAGCTAAGCAGTTGAAAGCAGACATTACGTCCTTATTGTCTAAAGCTCATTTTGAACTTCGTAAATGGAGTACTAATGAGCCGAGTCTTTTGTCAGATGTTCCTCCAGAACATTGCCAAATCCCCAAATCCTTCGAGGAATCAGGAATTGAGGTTGTCAAAATATTGGGAATACGATGGGATCCATCCAATGACATTTTCTCGTATATATTTTCAGACACGTTTGACGTTCAATTTACTAAGAGGTCGATACTTTCCATAGTAGCCCGAATTTTTGATCCTTTGGGTTGGATTTGTCCAGTGGTCTTCGCGGCAAAGACGCTGCTGCAAGATATGTGGCGCTTAAACTTGAACTGGGATGAATCTATTCCCAAAGATCTGGCGAAAAAATGGCATTTCCTTGCGGCCAATTTGTCTGACTTACAAAAAATCACGCTTCCAAGGCTTGTAATACCTTCGAATCCGATCGATGTACATTTAGTGGGATTTTGTGACGGTTCGTTAAAAGGATATGGTTGTTGTGTTTATCTTTGTGTTGTCGCCGATGATGCACGGAATGTCACTGCCACAAATCTCTTAATAGGGAAGTCTCGAGTAGCTCCCTTAAAACCTACAACTGTGAACAGACTCGAGCTAAGCGCAGCTGTGCTTCTAGCTAAAGTATTATCTCACATGTATGGCCTTCTTAAAGAAAAGATCTTCATAAGCTCTGTCCGAGCTTATTCAGACAGCACGACTACATTATCGTGGTTGAACACAGCGCCCCACTTGCTAAAAATGTATGTTGCCAATCGGGTAGTTCAAGCCACAGATTTAATTAGTCCTGAACAGTGGTACCATGTCTCGACTGAAGACAATCCGGCTGACTGCTGCAGTCGTGGTATCTCTTGCACTGAAATTATTGACCACCCACTTTGGTGGAATGGTCCCTCTTGGCTGCAAGCCCTGCCAAGCTCATGGCCTTGCCAACGTAAATTTCTTGCAAGGGACGAGTTACCAGAATTGAAACCTCAAGTAACAGAGAGTTTTCACATTGTTCAACAAGAAAACATGCTTCTGAGTCTAACTGCTAGATTTTCTTTCTTGACGAGGCTTCAAAGAACCTTAGCGTGGTGTTACCGTTTCATTTGCAACGCTAGGTCAACCAAGTCCAATCGCAATATCTCTGCGCTATCTAGTTCTGAGCTCGATAAATCTATGAAGACTCTAGTCCAGTTTACCCAAGGCCACTTCATGGCGTCACCACTCAGTCAAGTAGAAAATCAGGAACAATGTGAAAAACCCATTCAGAAGTTGTCTCCTTTCTTGGATAACGATGGGTTGTTGCGAGTGGGGGGACGGATTGATAAAGCAGATCTGTCACCGTCCGTTTTACATCCTCTTCTCTTACCAAAGACTTGTCACCTTTCTCAACTTATAGTTGAATATTATCATTTAAAATATCTGCATTGTGGTCCTCGTACACTGCAGTCTCTAATTCAGAGAAAATTCTGGATAATTGGGTTAAGACTTCTCATACGTACTGTCCTTTCAAAGTGTGTTCGGTGTTTCAAGGTAAACCCGGCTTCCAGGCAGCCAATAATGGGCAAATTGCCTGCTGTTCGACTTCAGCCTTCACGGTGCTTTCAGACCACTGGGATTGATTTTGGTGGTCCATTTCTGGTTAAGGAGAGTCGTCGTCGAGGAGCTAAGTCTCATAAGGCGTATCTTTGCCTCTTTGTCTGTTTGAGCTCGAAAGCCGTCCATTTGGAAGCAGTTACGGAATTAAGTTCAGAAGCTTTCCTCGCGGCATTGGATAGATTCGTTTCTCGCCGAGGATTGTGTCAAACAATTATTACCGATTGCGGTACTAATTTCGTAGGTGCCAATCGGTATCTTAACGAAATTATAGACGAACTTCGTCAACATCATTCTGACATATCTGATGGGTTAGCTAATCGTCAAATCAAGTGGCAATTTAACCCTCCAGGTGCACCTCACTTCGGAGGTATCTTTGAAAGCGGCATTAAGTCGACAAAATACCATCTAAAACGGGTTGTAGGTGCCCAGGTGCTTCCTCTTGAAGAGTTTTTCACTATTCTGGCTAAAGTAGAAGCAGTGTTAAATTCCAGGCCACTTTGTTCATTGTCTCCTGATCCACAGGAATCAGATGTTTTAACTCCCGGACACTTCTTGACGGGAGGTCCCTTAGTCTCCTTACCTGAGGAACCTATATTAGAACACCGGTGTCCACGTTCTCGTTGGCAAATGATTAAAAAGATCACGCAGAGTTTTTGGCGAATTTGGCAACGCGATTACCTTCACACGCTTCAACAAAAGGGCAAATGGTTTAAGGATTCTCCTAACCTAAAATTAAATGATCTGGTCATTGTAAACGATCCTAATCTTCCGCCTCTGCTTTGGAAATTAGCTCGTGTGGAACAAGTTCATATAGGTTCTGATAATGTAGTTAGAGTGGTTACTCTCCGAACTGCTAACGGTAAAACTATGCGGAGACCTGTAGTAAAGGTCTGCCCTTTACCAATTAATTAATTTGTTTATAAAAGTATAATTTTATGACCAACATTGTCGACTACAGATGATCTTGGTCAAATTAATGTTAGATAATTTAAGTTTATTGTCTTTTATTTAATCGTAGCATATTTTCGAGCACAGCTATTATTGTATTGACAGCTCTTTTGCTTATGAAATCCTTGTGAATTTCAAGTGGGGGGAAAATGTATAAACATCGCACCAATCCATATTAATTTTTCCTATCCAAATTCATTTCCATTCCACATTCGAATATTCGCGCCAACGCACCAGTCGCCAACGCCGCGACAGGTGAAACAAGAACTATGAGTTCGGAAAAATATGGCCGCCTGAGTCGTTTTTCTGTGCGTATAAAAATAACGATAACTTATGTAAAAATACAAATTACCGCCTCGCTAAAGATTTACTGACTGTGTGTATTGTGCTCCTCCTGCCTGATTATCATCGAAGAAAGGACGTGTGTGGATTTAGTGTGTTTTACTAGCCGGCCGGCACGCGAGCCCCGTCGTTGGTGACCCTTCAAATCCTGTCCATCCAGGTGAGCGTTTGTGGTTTTTTCTACATTTGAAAGTCACAGGGATCGAAGCGCAATCCTCGGAGAATGCAGTAGTCTTTTCAGCGAGGTCCCAACACTGTTTGAGTGCGAATGGGACTCGCATATGAAAGGTTCCTACCTGCCATGTACCCACTTATATGACAATAAGTAGGTACCTATTGTCACCTAGTGTCACCTTTCCTCACTAACGCTGGCCAACGAATAAGTTTGTCCATAAAGAGAAGGGAATGTAGCCAGCTTTTTGGGCACCTTATTTTTAATTTAGGTTCGTACCTTTACCTTACCATTGTAGTGCAAATTTTGTGTTATCATCAGCCGGAAGACGTCCACTGCTGAACATAAGCCTCCCCCACAGAACGCCATAAACTCTTTATATGGGGGACTTTGCCGTAATCACCACGCTTGACAGGCGGCTTGGTGTTCGCAGTAGTTGGAATAATTGGTGCTGGAGAGCGCCCACCTTTCAAATATGTCCCTCTGCCGGGTCTTACGGCTCCCACGGGATGAGAAAGGGGTGGCCCTATTATATAGCCGGGATCCACACGTCTATATTACTAAAATACTAAATTTTGTGTAAATAGTTTAAATCTTCAAAGGTCGTCGTTCAATAGATTAAAAAAAAAATACTCATAACATACATTCACGCCTTTTTCCCGAAGGGGTAGGCAGAGGTGTACCCAGGACTCAGTCCCATAGTAGATACACCCACATTTCGCCAGTATGTTATTGGTCCCATGTAATAGGGGGCGAGCCTATTGCCATCTACCGGGCACAGTTCCAGACTCCAGGCAGTTATTGAGATAATTCCTAATGGAAAAATCCAATATTTAACACTATGCCTGACCTGGGGATCGAACCCGGGACCTCTTGATTGGCAGTCGAGCATGCGCCCACTACGCCACCGAGGCAGTCGAGAGAAAAAAATACTCAACGTGTACATTTTAAATCAAGTCTAAAAACGTCACAGTCCGAAACTCTGGCATAGTTTAGAAGTAGTTCTAGCAATTATAATAAATTAAAGGGATACGTACTTACTTACCACAGAGTTTTAGAATAAGTTGGTGCAACCTACTTATGTACGAGCCTCTTGGGGCAGCCGGCTTAGAGGTACTATCGCGTAGAAACACGTTTTGCTCATTTTGCTGGGATTTTCTTTTCATCCTACTAATATTGTGCGCCTCGGTGGCGTAGAGGGCGCATGCTCGACTGCCAATCAAGAGGTCCCGGGTTCGATCCCCAGGTCAGGCAAAGTGTTAAATATTGGATTTTTCCATTAGGAATTATCTCAATAACTGCCTGGAGTCTGGAACTGTGCCCGGTTGATGGCAATAGGCTCGCCCCCTGTTACATGGGACTAATAACATACTGGCGAAATGTGGGTGTATCTACTATGGGACTGCGTCCTGGGTACACCTCTGCCCTACCCCTTCGGGAAAAAGGCGTGAATGTATGTTATGTTTAATATTGTGCGCTAAGGTTGGTTGGTGTGTGTGTGTTTGTTACCGCCAGCTAGCCACAGCAAATAGATAGCGCCACTTGACTGCTTGGGCTAACAGGCGTTATAAAGTATTGTTATTTCCCTTGAAACCCACACGCCATGTGGTTGTCTATGAAAGGTGAGCGCGATTACTGCTTCCCTATAACTGCAATCCTGCTTCTACAATTTTGATGATAGGCCAATCTCTGTTTTGCCAGTATTAAGTAAAATCTTTGAGAAATTGATGCTGAACCAACTGCTGTCACATTTCAATAAAAATAGCATATTACATTTTAACCAGTATGGTTTCACCAAATGTAGATCAACAACCGATGCGGGCTGTCATCTCATGACTCTTGTCTTGGAGGCTTGGGAGCGTTCACAGGATGCCATTGGAGTGTTTTGTGATCTCTCCAAGGCTTTCGACTGTGTAGAACACTGCACGTTACTGCGCAAGTTAGAAGTATATGGAATTCATGGGAATGCCCTGAATTTGGTGGAATCATACTTATCTAGTAGGCAGCAGAAGGTAAGCGTCAATGGTATCACATCTGCTAGTTCTCCTGTCAAAATGGGGGTCCCACAGGGATCAATTTTGGGTCCTTTCCTGTTTCTGGCATATATTAACGATTTGCCTTATATGGTCCAAGGTCTGGCAGATATAGTTCTATTTGCCGATGATACGTCAATGATTTTTAAAGTTGATAGGAAGGATACCTCACTCACACATGTTAATAATACTTTAGCAAGTATATCCAGATGGTTCACAGCAAACAATCTGTTATTGAATGCGAAAAAGACTAAATGTTTGAAATTTTCTTTGCCTAACGTCAGAAGTATAGAACCGAACATAGTTCTTGACGGTGAAAGACTCAATATCGACAATGCAACTTTGTTCCTTGGCATACATATAGACTCTAAACTGCAATGGAGCACTCATATCACCGAGCTCTCAGGGAAACTAAGCTCTGCAGCTTACGCGGTTTACAAAATTAGGCAACTAACGGACATAGCCACGGCGAGATTAGTCTACTTTGCATATTTCCACAGCTTAATGTCATATGGGATTTTGTTGTGGGGGTCAGCTGCAGATATAGAAACCATCTTTATACTACAAAAACGTGCGATTCGTGCCATCTATGAGATGCGTCCACGCGAATCCCTTAGGGAATTATTTAAAGAAATAAACATACTGACCCTACCATCCTTATACATCTATGAGAACATCATGTATGTGCGTAAAAATTTGCATAAATTCAAATTAAATAGTGACCTCCATAATTTTAATACTAGGAATAAAGACAAAATAGCTATACCTAGCTTTAGATTATCTAAAACAAATAAAAAATCATTCTTAGGAAATAGTGTACGTTTCTATAATAAAATCCCAAAAGAGATAACGGGGCTCTCAGAGGGTAAATTCAAAACCTATATAAAATCTACTTTACTAAAGAATGCTTATTATAATGTAAATCAGTACATAGAGGACAAAGATGCTTGGGAACTTCCGCATAGCCACCACGCGGCACCTTCTAAACAAACGAGTGTAACCAAACTAAATATTGTAAAACAATCAGTTGAAAAAATTAAGCCCTACAAGTTTCTTGTGCGTTCTTCTTGTAAAGGTATCTTTCCGAACGCACGGTAGATTCGTTACTGTTTATTTTCATTGACGTACAAAAGTGTCAGATTGTGACCTATTTGAATAAATCTTTTTGACTTTGACTTTGACTTTGACTTTGATGTTTATTCCAGCGATAAATCGCATAATAACGAAGAAGCACGTAAAATGTTCCCAAAACTAGTTGATTAATTGGTAAAAACCTCAAAATACGCGGGAAAATCATTTAAAAACAAATTAAAATACGAGATGTTAACAAGTAGGCGGGACTTTCTACCAACTTTCTCACCCTTGCAGTTTAAGTTATTTATTGTAGGACCAACCTATATAATGTTATATGTATAGTATAGTATATAACTTAAGTATAGTCTAGAAGTCTGCTGTTTTAGGTTTCGGTACCTCCGAAAAAGGATCCCATAGGATCACTTTGTTATCCGTCTGACTGTCTGTCTGTCCGTCCGTCTGTCAAGACACTTATTAACGGGAACGCGTGGAGGTATCAAGTTGAAATTGATATCAACTACTCAGATCACCCGACCCTTGTGGCTGTAAAAAAATCATACTTCTAAGTTAACGCAATCAAAAGTTATGGCCATTTTACTGCATATTTCTATACTTTGCGCAAGGAACTGATAGATGGCCGTATGTTCTCGGTATATAGTAACCCTACAGTTTGCATACATACGTATGCCTTAACAATTTATTTTATATATAATTATTCATGTCGCTCAGATAATAAGCGAGAGAAAATGAATATTATAAACACTTTTGTAGTTGTCATTACTAGAAAATTAAACTTAAATTAACTCGAAATTTCAGGTGTACCTACAGTTAATCTGACATGTCAAATATGTCGAAACAGGTACCACTTTACCATTCTTAGTTCTAACTATATAGGTAGGTACATTTACTCGTATGTCATATAGGCCGACTAAAAATTGTGTATCTACCTAAAATAAATTGTTAAGGCATACGTATGTATACATAGTGTAGCGTTCCATACCTAGAACATACAGCGCCATCTATTAGTTCCTTGCACAAAGTATTGAACTACGCAGTAAATTGGGCATAACCTGTGATTGTGTTAATAATAATAATAATAATAATAATGGACAACTTCCACACACGGTCATCTGGACCCAAACTAGGCTAGAAGCCTGTAATATGGTAACCAGATAACTGATATACGAGTACATACTTATATACGCTTATAACACCCAGACACAGATCAAACAGACATGTTCAAGCACACAAATGTTTGACCTGGCCGGGGATCGAACCCTGGCCCTGCGGCACAGAAAGCAGAGTTACTACCATCTGGGCCAACGAGGCTGTCCTGAGGCTGTTAACTTAAAGTATGATTTTTTTACAGCCACATAACATCGCAGATCTGAGTAGATGATATCAATTTCAACTTGATACCTCCACGCGTTTGACAGACGGACAGACATACAGACATACAGACAGAACAACAATGTGATCCTGTAAGGGTTCCTTTTTTCCTTTTGAGGTACGGAATCCTAAAAAGATAGTTTTAAACCTGTGACAGGCATCACTCGGGAAAGTAGTATATAGGTAAGTAAGTTTTGTTACTTAGTTTCTTACAAAAAAACAACCTGGCAAACCAAATAGGGTTATTTTTATAAAATTATTTTTTATTACCATAAAAATTTGTTTCTTATTTTTTAAGTGGTTACTAAATATGGATATCCGTTGGCAATGAATATATTAACTTAAAACATACACTCACACCTTTTTCCTGAAGGAGCAGGTAGAGGAATCAGTCCCATAGTAGGTACAATCACATTTCGCCAGTATGTTATTGGTCCCATGTATTAGGGGGCGAGCCCTATTGCCATCTACCGGGCACAGTTCCAGACTCCAGGTTTTCATAGAGAATACTAAAGGAAAAACCCAATAACACTGCCTGACCTGGGGATCGAAGCCGCGACCTCATTAACCGTAGTCGAGCTGGGGCCACTACGCCACCGAGTATATAAGGCAGTCTCAGCTTAAGGCTACTTAAGTGGATACGCAGCCTTATAATGACTAGTACACATAAATATAAGCGTGTTCAATAAAGTAGCGAATCTAAAATGGTCTATAAAATCATGTCATCTCGCTTGCACACTAGTTAGAGCACTAGTGTGCAAGCAAGAGATCATGATTAGCGCCGCCATTTTTGATTCGTTTCTTTATTAGCCGGCTTATAACGAACTATAGAAAAACTACTACGAAAGTAAAAACATTTTTCAATCGCCCACACCCTTAAATTACTCGTAGACTCTGCTACGAGAATAGTCAGGATTGCTACGACGTAGACTGAGCTACGACGTCTACGAGTCAAGTATTTAATGATGTCCTAAAACAGCCTGCATTAACAGGATAAAGGACCTCTTTGCAGTTTGACACAATCCTATGGAACATTTACTAAATCGATGTTTTGTATTCCCGTGTTTCCTCCGAATACAGTAAAGCTATTTGATATATTTATATCCTGATATTTTAAAGATGAAGTAAAGTATGTCCCTATCATTTTATTTTTGTTTATAAACTCTAAATTTTTTTGTAGTGAACATCCAATCAAGTAAAACTGCGATTTTAGGAAGTTCACTATGAAAAAAACGAAACGTTTATAAGAAGAATTAAAATGACAGGGACATAGGTTACTTCACTATAAACATATCAGGATATAAATTTATAGAATGGGTTAATTATATTCGGAGGAAACAGGGGAATACAAAACTACGATTTGGTAAATTTTTCATAGGATTGTGTCGAATTCCTAGAAGGTCATGTACGCTCTTAAGGCCTAGGTCGTAAAATAAGTAAATGCGCTTCGTAGAAATAAATAGGCCTAATAAATTGACGTAATAACTTATTTTCCAGCGAAATACGAGTAATATTAGTTTTAAGCCGTTTGCCCACAATACCGGTACGTTATTGGACAGTTATAGGAACGTATTCGATCAGGTAACGGATTCGTAATGGTGTACATTGTCCGCTATAACGTATTAACAGGAATTGCGACCTTTAAGCTTTTTGACACAATCCCATGAAAATTTTACCAAATTGAAGTTTTGTATTCCCCTGTTTCCCCCAAATATAGTAAACTTATTTAATATATTTATATCCTGATATTTTAAAATTGAAGTGAAGTATGTCCCTATCATTTTATTTTATAAACACTCTTTTTTTTGTAGTGAGCATTTGTGTATGTACCTAGAAGAAAAAAATAACTAATCACGGTACAGTATTCTTTCTGACTGCCTCGGTGGCGTAGTAGACGCAAGCTCGACTGCCGATCATGAGGTCCCGGGTTCGATCTCCCGGGTCAGGCAAAGTATAAAAAATATTGGGATTTTCCATTAGGAATTAATTCAATAACTGTCTGGAGTCTAGAACTGTGCCCGGTAGATGGCAATAGGCTCGCCCCCTATTACATACCAATAACATATTGGCGAAATGTACACCTCTTACTACTACCCCTTCGGGAAAAAGACGTGATTGTATGTTATGTATCCTTTCTGTGACGCTGTAAATGTATGGCTCTCCGGAAAGTGGTTCTCCGGGACTGTGGCTCAGAAACAAACCCATATATTTGATCACAGGTTGAAAAATGTAAGGAAGTGGCGAGGTCGGTAAAGTAGCTTAGAGATAGGGCGAATAACGTGTCAGTCAACAAGGAATTGAAAATTTATACATTTATGCCGTTCGCAGGAATAACACATAAACACCGGCAGAAAATATGCGCACCGTTTTGTTATATCTGCCCTGATGGTACAGTGACCAGCGAAAATGAAGTCCCAGATGGTTAGGACGAGACAGTAGATATGCAATGTTCGGGCGCGAAAGCACAGAATTAACATTAGAACTAATTGAAAGAGAAAAAGCATAAGTTAAGGTATGTATGGTATATAGAGTCCCATAACAAAACCCTACCGCACGTGACGAGCAAATGCCCTGCCAAATACGAATTAAAATGTGATAAACACAAAATTATGTTTTTAATACACAAATTGAGGTTAATTTATTATTAAAAATATATAATTTGATGAAATTATGACAAAACATATTGTTAATGAATTAATAATATATTTATAGTTCATTCAAAAAAAAATTATTGCTTTTTGGCAAATAAACTCTTTGTGGCGACATTAAAAAAAACGTAAAGTAAAGCCTAAATAACTTTTAATGTTAACTTTTCAGAACTTGACATTGGCAATACATTCGTGTGGGTCCATAAAAGAAGAAAAAAAAAACCTTAACTTTTAACGTTCACCTAAATACGTTAAGATTACGGTCACGTTACAAGTAAGGGTGTTGAAAAAGATATAAAAGCCCAGTCTGTGTCAAAGATTGTTGCCAGTGAGTGTACTCTCCTACCTATATTTCATGATTACCCCTCGCTCGGACGTGAGATCAAATTATGGAGACGGCTTTTGGCACTTATTCTCCCTTCATTCCTTACTTGTTATGTTTATGAGGTATTTCTTTTGGTGAAATAGAAATGAAACATAATTCTCTCGCGTAATGAGAAAATTAGCTGTGTGGCCGGTCCTATTCGTTATTTTTACTTTGGGAGAGTTGTTAATACTTTTGTAGAAATAGAAAGTCTCTATATTAGTTCGATAGTGTGAAAAGACTACACATACACACTCACACACAAACATACTTTCGCTTTTCCATAAGTGAAAGAATTTTTTAAATCGGTCCAGTAGTTTCGGAGCCTATTCGTTACAAACAAAAAAAACAAAAAAACAAAAGAAACGAAATTTCTCTCTTTATAATATTAGTATAGATATGTTCATATTATATGTAAGAGAGATAAGTAAAGTATGAAAGCATCGATAATCGTGAGAACTGAATACTTTTCATAGAGCTTGCGTTATAAAATCTCCATTATTCGAGTCGGAAACTTTCCAAGTAAACAGCGCCCTATTGTTCGCTAATTCGTTTGCGCGTGGAACAAGTCATGAGTGAACAGAGGGTTTATGGATTAGTGAGGGAAGGAAGAGAGGGAGGGATGAGTGGGTGAAATAATATTGGGATAAAATAAAAATGGGTGAAAGTAAAATAAAATGTTGATGAGAATTTACTACTTAATTTAATTTTTTTATGATAGTGTGTGACCAGACGAGCAAAACCCGTGCCTAATGGTAAGCATCATAATTACCCATATCAGACACAGTGTCACCCAGTGTTTATAAATTCAAAATTCTGCGCGGCACTGCACTACGCCTGTCACTTTGAGATATTAGTTGTTGAAAATAAACCAGTAATTTCGTGTGTAACATTCCCTTTAGACCGGAAAACAGTAATGTTTGCACATTACTGCTTGGCAGATGAATAACTGGCTAAGATGTGGCACTTCCCCAGGCGGCTCCCTGTAAAAGAGGCCTACCATTACAAAACAGTTTACGTTTACTGTGTTCCGGTCTGAAGGGCAATGTTTCCAGCGAAATTACTGGGCATGACGACTTTCAACAACTAATAACTCAGGGTGACAGGAGCAGTGCAGTGCCGCGCAGAATTTTTAAATTTTAAAACACTGTGTGGCACTTTGTCTGATATGGGCAATCATGATGCTTACCATCAGGCACCTGATTTGCTCGTCTTGTTACTCAATACCATAAAAAAAAAGTATACAGAATCATAATCATCGTGCACATCATCAGCCGGAAGACGTCCACTGCAGAACATAGGCCTCGCCCATAGAACGCCACTCACGGCGGTTACTCGCCGTCCGCGTCCACCGGCTCGCCTACGATCCTGACCAGGTCGTTAGTCCATCGCGTGAAGGGTCGGCCTACGCTTCGTCTTCCGGTCCGTGGTGTACAAACAAAACGACGACCACTTAACGGCTGGTACAAGTGCCAATATCCAGACTGTTCACGGACCAGATTTATCTGGGTCCAGCGTTCGTACGGCACAATGGCGTTCGGGAGTACGGGTGTCTTTTATACTTGTGCTCACACGTGTTTCAAGATTGTCGGCCGGACGGATGCAGATGAAATATTGATACTTGAACGCAAGCATGGACTCCCATATTCCACTAGAATTTTATTATCATTAATAAGCCTTTTTATTTCCCCATGTCTTCTTTTCTCTTTTGTGATATTTTTTTTTAACATTTATTTTTGAGGCATGGTCCCTTCTTGGGTATAGGCCTCCTCCAACCTTCTCCACTCCTTTCTATAGTCTGCTGTCTCCATCCATTCCACTAGAATAGATCCAGAAAATCTGGTGCTTGAAAAATTGGATGTTGTCGTGTGAACCATCCGCAAGAGCAGATTAATAATAATAATCACCATGAAACGGAAGTGGCAGGTGCCGGAGTCTCTAGCAATAGCCCGGTTACCATCCATCTAGAAATCACAACTATAGACAAATCAAGTTGTTTGGACCTTGTACTTAGCGGGGGCTGTCTTTGAGCCCCCATCTTCTGTAGATAGTTTCAGAGATGCACCCGACTATGGTAACCAGATGACTGATACTTTTTATATACGCTTAGAACCCCCAGACACAGATCAAACAGAAATGCTCATGCGCACAAAAGACCATACTTTTCAAGTGGCGGTCATGCAGAAGGTTTCAGGCATTGCCTCCCATTTTCTTGATCGTATTGGTAGTTTTTTTCAGTTAAGATTAAAGTACATAATATAGTGAATAAGATAACGTATTTTTCATGGTGTGTACCACACATATAGAAGAGCCGAGTCAGCGCAGCCTCGCGCGGTCGTAGTTCCGCAGGATTCCGGCCAATCAGACACCACGTCCTACCAGCCGAGCCGTTCTACACTATGGCCACCATGATTTCAAAAGAAAGAAAGATACAAGTAAAAACAAAATAAATTTATCATTACTGAAAAAGACAGAATCAAACTCATTTATCATTATTTATATTTAGTCATTGTATCTATACATAACATAGCATAAAATCACGTCTTTTCCCGAAGGGGTAAGCAGAGGTGTACCCAGGAATCAGTCCCATAGTAGTTACAATCACTTTTCGCTGGTATATTATTGGTTCCATGTAATAGGAGGCGAGCCTATTGCCATCTACCGGGCACAGTTCCAGACTCCAGGCAGTTATTGAGATAATTTGTAATGGAAAGTTCAATATTTAACAAAATAAATTTAACAAAAATAAATTATATCACCGAGGCAATCATTAAAATCAATAAAATTGAAGTGTCTGTTTTAATATTAAAAATTACAGGTTTTTTCTATATGCATGTGAAAGATACCAATTAGTTTTTTTTTGTCTGCCTGATATAATATTAATCTACAAAACGGTTTGACCAATTTTGATGTAACTTTTACTGCAAATAGCTAATATTTTAAGAAATAATATAGGCAGAGCAAATAGCTCAGGATAGAGAGAGATGGCAAGCCTTGGAGGAGACCTTTACCGGAGAGGGTTCCTCATACATAATAATACAGAAAGCAAACACTTATAATAATAGAATAAGATGAAATGTACAGTCTATACTAAAATTGTATTGTAAATAAAAACAATAAGTTACAGGAAATAATAAGGCTTAATAAATAAATAAATAGGCAGAGCAGCTATTTCGTGACTGGGATAAGTAATTATTTTTTGACCTTTGTTTAATTAAGACCGTGTTGGTCTTAATTAAACAAAGGTCTCGCAACGAAGCCCTATTTTAGTGGTAAGACATTAGCACTTACTAACTTTTCTTTCGCGTTAACGCCGCTGTACGTCGTTGCTGTCAATGAGTGTGAGTCTAAGCAAATCGGTCTCATTGCTCACTGTCAAAAAAGAGACAGAAAATGCTATTTTTCGTTGCACAGCACACCCATCTATCGTCATGCCTCTCGCGGCCGTAAATTGAAAAGAAAAGCGCAGCCATTACGAGCCGACGTACCACCACTATTGTAGTTGCAAGATCTATGTGTAAGATCGTGATTTACACTCTTTATCTGTACTTCTGTTGATCTGTATCTACTTATATCTGTATCATAAGTGATAACACATATTTTATTGTATTTGTGTACGTCGTGTCAGAGTTATAGATGAACTAATTAAAAATAATTCATGTCTAAACCTGATTCATGGTCACTCTACACTGAAGCGTAAGATCTGGTTCACAGCAGACGATTTAAGCCCGCACCTCAGATCAGCCGATGGCATAATTCACGCGCGGTCTGATGCCGGCTTCCATCTGACGCAACTGAGAACCAATGCTTGCTAGGCATTTAGATTTAGGCAGGTAGGTACTACTTCTAGATGCTTGATGTTTTTAATCTAAGCATATTATTAACAACTCATACCATAAACACATGCTTTTTTATTTAGTACATTTAAAACTCACAACATGCTCGGTTGGACCTTTTTTTTAATTTAGTTTATATTATTTGATTTCAGGATTGCTTTGTAATAACACTATAATAATAATAATATGGGACAATTTTTACACTCGGTCATCTGGCCCCAAACTAGGCTAGAAGCCTGTACTATGGGAACCAGATGACTGATATACATACTTATATAGGCTTTTAACACCCAGACACAGATCAAACAGACATGTTCATGCACACTAATGTTTGACCTGGCCGGGGATCGAACCCGGGGCCTACGGCACAGAAAGCAGAGTTACTACCATCTGTGCCAACCAGGCTGTCAATATCCTCTAACTTTTTTTTAGAGCCAATTCTGAAATCTGTAGTCGTGAAAAAATCTGCTGTGGAAAAAAAAGAACATTTTTATTTTATACAAAATGCTCCTAGATATAAAACAAAATGATGTAACTACGTATGTTTATGTTTTTATTATACTTAATTTTTATTATTTTTTATGCCATAGGTGGAATCAAGCAGACGGCGTGCTTGATGGTAAGCGGTTACCGCCGCCTATAGATACTTGCACAGATAATATAGATTGATACTTGCAACACACACTCACTCACACTTTCAAAGGGAAGACCGCAGCGGGAGATCATTCCACGCAGTTTGCACGTACTCGTATGCGGCAAAAAATAACGGTGAAATCGCACAATGTGCGACGTCCACGTATCGATTATGTGTGGAAAAGAACATTACAATAATAACATTGTGGTTAGGCTTATTTATCGTCAAACCCCACATCCTGCTATTACAATTTGCAATATGAGTTCGTTTTTCGTTACCCATCGGTTCTTCCCAACTATTTACCCGTCGGGTTCCCACTACCCAACGAACCAGATAACTAATGTAATTTAAGGTTATTGTTCTCGCGAATGTTTCAAACTGTTCCCTATTGTAGCAGGCGGCAGATTACCTTACTTTTAAGGTACAATTTAACAAATAGTTGCACGATTTTACCCTTATCTACTCTATTAGCTTTTTGAGCGGAAAACTTGTGATTAGCTGCGCCTGATGGGAACCTATTTCTTACTATAATATTATAAATGTGAAAGCTTTTGAGGATGGATGGATGGATGTTTGTTACTCTTTCACGCCAATACTAATAAATAAAAATAAAAATGTTTTATTTTAAGACATTACATAAAAATGTAATCAAATGCCTGATACAAATCAGGTGCCTGATGGTAAGCGTCATGATTGCCCATATCAGACACAGTGCCATCCAGTGTTTTAAAATTCAAAATTCTACGCGGCACTGCACTGCCCGTCACCCTGAGATATTAGTTGTTGAATCTCGTCATGCAATCCTATTATCCTATGATATAATGTCATCCTATTTTAGATCAAAGTACACATGTTAAACACATTTTTGTTATAAATTACTTTGCGATATTCATGCGACAAGGCGGCCGATATATTAGATAAGTAAACTTTGCTCGCTTTTGTCGAGAGTAAACTTCACAACGCATTTAAAGTATTCGGGGTGTGTCTTAACGAAAACACATACTGTCTAATATAGCACAGTACATATTATAAAATGAAGCCAGTATGATTAGTATCAAGATCGGCCAATTAAAGCTCGCTCGGCTCGGGACTCCACCGTCTCAGTTTCTTTCAAGTTTCCATCGAGAACTCCGACTGCACTAGCCGGCTGTAGGTAACTTCCGGCAACTTGTGCTTGGCTATTCATAGTCAAGTCTAACTTAGTATAACTTATTCAATAAGTGTTAAGTTTTGGATTTTTCTATTAGGAATTTTCTCAATATAACATACTGGCAACATAATAACATACTGGCGAAATGTGGGTGTATCTACTATGGGACTGAGTCCTGAGTAAACCTCTGCCTACCCCTTGGGGAAAAAGACGTGAATGTATGTGAATTTTCTCAATGATAACCTGGAGTCAGCACTGTGCCCGGTAGATGGACATAACATACGATCTCGCCTTTTTTCGAAGGGTAGGCAGAGGTGTACCCAGGACTCAGTCCCGTCGTACACCCACATTTCGCCAGTATGTTATTGGTTCCGTGTAATAGGGGGCGAGCCTATTGCCATCTCATAATTCCTAATATAAAAATACAATAACATTTTGCCTGACCTGGATCGAACGCAGGACCCGGGAATCGGCAGTCAAGCTTACGCCCACTACGCCACCGAGGCAGTCTCTACTTATATTTTACTCTAACATTAAGTCGAAGTTTCATGTCGAACAGTTACGAGTATAAATTAAAAATTACATAATATTACTACTTTGTCGTGTACAATGTTCTTACATAATATTATGTACAATCATCTTAAGGCCCCGATCGCTACACGTATTCAGTTCGCGTACCGTGAACACGTCCCTTAATATAAATAACAACATTACATCCTATTCAATTAGGGCTGACAACTTTTATTTCACATTCTGACGGAAAAAGCTCTTGGAAATTGCCGAGAAAATTATTATTTGTTAAAGTGAAAGGTATCATATCTTCTACGCTTTATTTTAACAGAGTAGCGAAATTTTAAAAACTACAAAAATTATGTAGAGATGTCTTATAATATAATAGTAGATTAGTAGCCAAGGGCTGTAAGGCATCAATTGCAGCCCGAGATATTTAATAACGAAGTATAGGCGCCCTCGCTGCGCTCGTGCGCCTATACTTCGAGGGTGCAATTGATGCTTACACCCGAGCTAACTACTCTGCTTTACATCTCGATTGTGAGGTAAGTAGAAAAACACCGGCATTACAAGAATAAAACATTTTAAAGTAAAAGTTTTCTATTCCCGCCTTTTTTCATCTCTTTTTCAAATTATTTTTTTCAAGAACGAAATTGAGCTTCGTAGTTCGATATTTAAAATTGATGACTATTATACTCATACGAAGACAAGGAATAGCGAAGCGACCTCTTTTGTCATTGGCCTGAATGCATGATGTCTATTGCCAGTATGATGGTTAGATGTACGCAAACTTTTTGAAAGAGTGAAGTTTTTTTTTAATTACTTACCGCCCTAGGGCTTTTCTAGCTACATTATTACCCTAGAGCGCTAATTGGTCACTTACAAGCCCCATTTGGGGGTAATAAGGACCTACTTACCGAATATGAGAGATGTAAATATAATTAATAGATCATTAGATCATATCGTGCAATTTAAATATTTTTAAAAGGCAATAAAATTATATTTAGCAAGACTTTTTTTTGTGATAGTGAGTGACAAGATGAGCAAATCAGAGATTCAATCAAGATTGCCCATATCAGACGCGGTGTCACTTAGTGTTTTAAAATTCTAAATTCTGCGCGGCACTGCACTGCGCCTATCACCCTGAGATATTAGTTGTTGAAACTCGTCATGCCCAGTAGTTTCGCTGGTAATATTGCCCTTCAGTCCGGAACACAGTAATGTTTGCAATTTGCACATTACTGCTTGGCGGAGAAAAAAGAGCAAAAGAGGTCCTGTAAAAGAGGCCTACCACTACAAAAAATCTAGCATTAGACGTGGTGTAGGGAGAAATGCAAATAGTTGAGGACGTTTGTTCAAACAGCTATATATATTGACATATCATTTATAGATAGATACTGTACAAGGACGTTATAATTTCATTACACATAATTTTACTGACAGCTTAATATGTGTTACTCTAGCGTATACGGGTATATTGGTGTGATTATTACATATTTTTAATAGAGAGAGCACTCAGGTTCGCGGGGTCGCTACTCCCCAACGGCTCTCCATATCCCTGCGGCCATATTATTATTATTATTATATATTTTTTTCTATCTAATATTAATGTTGTTCAATGATTTTTGTTTTATAAATGGAGTCAGATAATAACTAAATATAATAATAAAATATAATAATAACTAATGTACGTAATGTGGATGATCTAAATAAAATAAAATAAATTCGTTGTTTGATTGTTGTAGTTATTATTGAATGAGGCAACCCGAGTATATTTTCCATGTAGTGTGTTGCTAGTGTAAAAACAAAACTTAATTAAACTGTGATCTCTATCAAGCTAAGATTTGCAGTTTCTTCCTTCCATGAGTGGACCGTGGAAATATTGTGGATGTACGTATAGAATGGACTTACTCGTACGTCCTTATTACATAACATAACAACACACCTTTTCCCGAAGATGTGGGTATACGGTTTATGTATAGAATGTAGTAGGGTGTATGGGTGGATGGATAGATGTGTGGTCACACATCCACCTTATATGATATAGATAGTCTATTGTCCAGTGTGTCCTGCCTATAATAATGTCCTCTAATTAACACAGGGGTAAGACACAACACCGTATTGTTTAATCTCCGTTTATTCGCAATAGTAAATGCACCTGCCTATGCGAGGGGGCCGAGTGCGACTGACTTGATATAAATCATTGCAACTGCATCGACAACTATTGTACAATCTGTGTCCCTACAGTGGGATTCTGTTGTGGAGGTCAGCCGCAGATATAGAAACTATCTTTATACTACATAAACGTGCGATTCATGCCATCTATGAGATGCGTCCACGCGAATCCCTGAGGGAATTATTTAAAGATATAAACATACTGACCCTACCATCTTTATACATTTATGAGAACATCATGTATGTGCGTAAAAATTTATATAAATTCAAATTAAATAGTGACCTTCATAATTTTAATACTAGGAATAAAGACAAAATAGCTGCACCTAGCTTTAGATTATCTAAAACAAATAAAAAGACATTCTTAGGAAATTGTGTACGTTTCTATAATAAAATCCCAAAAGAGATAACTGGGCTCTCAGAGGGTAAATGCAAAACCTATATAAAATCTACTCTACTAAAGAAGGCTTATTATAAAGTCAACCAGTACATAGAGGACAAAGATGCCTGGAAACTTCTGCATAGCCGCCTCGCGGCACCTTCAAAGAAAACGAATGTAACCAAACCAAATATTGTAGAACTATCTGTTGAAAAAATTAAGCCCTTCAAGTTTCTTGTGCGTTCTTCTTGTAGAGGTATCTTTCCGAACGCACAGTAGACTCAGTACTGTTTATCTTTATTGACGTGCAAAAGTGTCAGATTATGGCCTATTTGAATAAATCTGTTTGAGTTTTGAGAGTTTTTGAGAAGGGGTAGGCAAAGGTGTACCTAGGATCCAATATGGCGGCATTGTATCGACACTGCGATTCTCACAATGTCGATAGCTTTATATTTTTTTTATTAAGGTGACGGATATACAGGTGATTTGGAAATATATCAAGGTGGGTGGGCACGGGTGAGCCATCGCCTAACGTTATATTAATACTATTTATTATTCTATGGCTATATTCGCGACCAACGATTAGTGCCTGATCATATTTGCAAGCAACGAGCACAAAATAATATTATTCTAAGTGGCGTAGTAGCGCTTCTACAGATCAATAGGTCCCGGATTCGAATTCGAAAAATCCTGAACCCCTAGTTCAGGATTTTTCGATAAATTTTTGTTAAAAATCATTCAACTAGTTTAAAAAAAAGGAAATATCTGTCCTAGTTTATTATTGATATTCACTTGTTCAAAAAAATCTTTATGTATTAATAATTTGTGTTTTAGGATATAAATGATTTGGTATATATTAATGAAGAGTTCTTGCCGTTTACATCCGCTCCGCTCTGCATTATAAAATATAAAAAAAATCCTTTTACTATTCTATTCTGAAACATTTCCACGGCTAACCTGACGTGTTAATTACGTAGAATGCACGTAACAATGTTCTTGAGTTCGCTGTTCGCCGCAATGGAACAGCGCCTTAAGCCGCGGTTCCTTTCAACATGGATTTAAAATTTAAGAAATAGGTACTGTGTTTCACTGTTTAATCCGTCGAAAACGCGAAACTTAAGAGGTTAAGGTGGTTCGTCTTCCATACAAAATGAAGTTGTCCAAATATGAAGAAATAGAGAATAATTTTCCACTCAAATGATCGTGATTGGCTCTTGATCTTGCCTTTATTTGCTGTACAACATATTTGGTTAAAGTAAACCGATTGATTTTTTATATTTAAATAATTTAAAGGTGCAAGAGGCCTACCACTATATTGTAAAGCTCTAATTCAAATAAAATTACCCGCTTAATAAGTAATTTCAATAAGTTAATATTTAACGATTTCTTTGGTGACTTTGGTGGTTTCTTTGGTGAATTAAAAAATACACTTTACTTAAATATATATAAATTTACTTAAAAATAGGCTACGTGTTCAAAAACGGAACGTAATGGTTGGTAAATACAAAAGGGTATAATCTAATCGGTTTATGAAGGAGATGCAAAAACTTCGGGTGAAGCGTAAACTTATTCCTCCATATACTAAGCCCTGTAACTGCAATAGTATGTACATGACTTTACTAATGTTTTCTGTGCTGCCAAGTTATTAATTACCCCAAAATGTTGGGATGTTCCACTAAAGAATGAAAAATTAACATCAAAATAACTATATGATTTTTTAATGTTCAATAACTTGCTTATACACTAGGTAGGTAAGTATCTAGTAATCTTAATAAATATACATGGAATCTTAAAAACCAACTTAAATCTAACATAAAAGAAACTAACTAGTTATACTTAAGCCATTGGTTTAAAGAAAAGGGGAGACAGGATACGTTCGAGCCGTCCGAGCCATAGCCAAGATCCCACAGGACAACTCCGCCCGTCCACATTTTAGGAGGCTGGGAATTCTCACATTACCGGCCATCGTAATTTTTCAGATTGCTGTGTATGTGAGAACACACCAGGCCTCTTATAAAAAACACAGTGACGTGCACTCACATTACACAAGAAAAAGAGATAATCTCAGAGCCATATCCCGTACACTCGCAAAGTCCGCAAAGACAACCTTTGTCACAGGTCCAACGGTATATAACAAACTGCCTAGAAATATAATAGCAGCGAATAGCCTGTGCAGTTTCAAAAATAAATTAAAAAACTGGCTTATCGAGCAAACTTTCTATAGCTTCGTGGAATTTACAAAATATAAACCATAAGTTTATATAATAAAAGTGTATGATTGCATACTTAATTATATTATTGTATTTTTGTATCAAACGTTTGATATGTAATGCCCTTTACCAATAAATGATTTATGATTTATGGTTCTCTCAGCGCTTACTGAACAACTGGCACGTGCAATTTGAAACAATAAAGATAGAAAGACGTACCTAAGACGGAAGTGCGAACGAGACAACATTTAACTTTACTGACGTACGTGGACTTAATGGGACCTAATTTGAGCTTTCCATTTTCGAGAAGCCAGTAACCTCCCAGTCTCCCCTTTTCTTTAAACCTAACTCCTATTTTTAAGATAATTTTTAAGCGAATGACTCCCTAAAGAAACTAAATTTTAAAATATTTGGCTTCTTCACGGAGTTCTGCATTTTCTTTTTATTTATAATTCTTCATTTTATAATTTTACTACCGGCTAATTTTGGGCTGCAGAAAATCAAATAAATGTGGATAGAAATAGAACTAAGTGACTGCCTCGGTGGCGTGGAGGGCGCATGCTCGACTGCCAATCAAGAGGTCCCGGGTTCGATCGCCAGGTCAGACAGTGTTAGATATTGGATTTTTCCATAAGGAATTATCTCAATAACTGCCTGGAGTCTGAAACTGTGCCCGTGTATCTGCGGGTGTATCTAAGTACTATGGAACTGAGTCCTGGGCTCTGCCTACCCCTTCGGGAAAAAGGCGTGAAAGTATTTATAGAAATATAACTAACGGTTCTACATAATCAGTAGCTATCAAAATGTTCTAGGGCAAAGACAAAAGCGCCCCACCTATGTTCACAAAATGGAGACTGTATTTTTGTCTACCCAGTAGAGAATAAAATAAAAATGCGCATTGGGACTCACGTATGGAGGGTTCCTACCGTCCATGGTACCTTTACCTACCTACCAAATAAAATTCCCATTACTGTTATTCTAATTAGTATAAGAATTTATTCTCATTGCAGTAAAAGAATTTTAAAGACAATTTTTTATATGTGTGTATAGAGAACACATTTAATTGTGAACTTTGTTAAAAAAATAAAAAAATAATAACTTGTTGTTGGGGCAATAGATAATAACATAATATATTATTGTGAATTCAAGTGTCTAGCTAATACGTTTTATGAGATAGAGCCCTTTGACAGAAGGACGGATGGACGGCGAAAGCTTATTATAGTAATAGGGTTCCTTCGGCACCCATTGGGTACAGAACTCTAAAAACTACCATCATATTTAACATGTTTTTTTTTTTTTTTTTATGATAGTGAGTGACAAGACGAGCTCATCAGATGCCTGATGGTAAGCATCATGATTGCCCATATCAGACACAGTGCCACCCAGTATTTTAAAATTCAAAATTCTTCGCGGCACTGCACTGCGCCTATCACCCTGAGATATGAGTTGTTGAATCTCATCATGCCCAGTAATTTCGCTGGTAACATTGCCCTTCATACAGGAACACAGTAATGTTTGGACATTACTGCTTGGCGGATGAATAACTGGCAAAGGTGTGGTACTTCCCCAGGCGGCCTCCTGCAAAAGAGGCCTACCACTACAAAAAGTGTTAAAAATCCGGGAGATTTCCCAAAGCATATGGCAAGCCAGGCTGTTTATCAAACGCAGAAGTTTTAATTAGATTGCCAGAGATACATATGAGGCGGCCATACTCGCTCTCTGTGATGAGATTACCTATGTTTGAGCTACCAAATGTCATTATGTAGATACGCTTAAGATACAGAAAGTCCCATGGTGTTTTGTCATGTCGCTTATAGGAAAATATATAATATTATTATCATAAAAATTTTTAGGTACGTAAGAAAATTTTGATAGTTCAGATTTTACCTAGTTTATGTGTCGCCGTGAAATTGTAAGAACCGTTAGTTTATAATTAATCTAGTGACATTATAAACTAACGGTTAGGTTTGATTGTTTATACTCGCTGGGGCGAGATGGTGAATGCAACCGTGACCCTATCTCGTCCTGCTTCTCGGCGGAAGACTGTTTCCAGAGGGGTTTTAATAGGTGCAAGTCCCACCACTCCCCCTTCTGTCACCTCCGTTTCAGAAAGGAATTGCGACGGCATTCCCCCTTCAAAAAAAAGTTGTTTATAAACTAAGTGAATTATAAAATAACGGTGTTTACAATTTCACGGTGATATATGCAAAAATACTAGTAAAAAAAAACAACTAAATTAATACTAAAAAGAGAGAGAGATACATAGATAGAGAGGGAAAAGGAGAGGGAGAGAGAGAGAGAGTATGTACTGAAACTTAAAAAAAACGACTTAACCTTTTTGACTGAATTTTGGTAGATAGTTTAGATCATAGAACTTCCTTTCCCTTCATGTTTGTCTAGAAAAGATCGCTGTTAGCGATAAGACCGCCAGTTGTTACTTCTTTCTAGTTATTAGTCATTTTCTTTTTTATTATCTACTATATTATGGTACTGCCTCATGAGGTCCTGGGTTCGTTCCCCAGGTCAGACAAAGTGTTAAATAATTTTCCATTAGGAATTATTTTAATAACTGCCTAGAGTCGAGAACTGTGCCCGGTATATGGCAGTAGGATCGCCCCCTATTACTTACTTGGGAACGTTAACATACTGGGGAAATGTGGGTGTAGTACCTACTATGGGACTGACTCCTGGGTACCTCTGCCAACCCTTTCGGGAAAAAGGCGTGATTGTATGTTATGATATATTTTGGTACCAATGAAAGTTATAAGCGTATATAAGTATGTATATCAGTCATCTGGTTACCATAGTACAGGCTTCTAGCCTAGTTTGGATCCAGATGACCGTGTGTGGAAGTTGTCCCATATTATATTATTATTTATTAAGTTATCATTCATTCATTCGTACTGTACTGTTTAGTGGATACAACTGCGGGCTACAGCCAGTAGCTAAAATAAGACATAAAAATGTCCATTATTCGTTATATATAAGTATATCAATTAATTAATAATTCCCTTGCTCAGTCTCACGGCGCGCCGTCAGGTGAAAATTTAATGAGTTCTTCGGGACCCCTGTCGAAGCCTTATTCTGTAATTAGCATGAATTTAGGCTAAGATTTATAATTATTTTGGCTTTATCGGTCATCGTTTTTCCCTCTTATCTTTGTGTAGCTCTTCAGATATTCTGGACGAAAAGTTTTATAAAAAACTTGGAAATACTTAATTAGATTTTTAATTTATTGAGATTTAGGATAGACATGTGCGTTGGCTAGACAGTGTTATAGAATGTCAGGTCTAAAAATGCAATTCTACAGACAAGGAAAATTCTTGTGCTCTGCATATTGGATGGGAGTGCATTTTTGAACTGAACAACAATGTTTATCTAGTTACATATTCAACATGGCAATGCCGCCAGTATCTTGGGTACGCTGCCATCTGACAGTGGTTTAGAGCACTTGGATTTTCTATATAGGCTGACATGTCGGCCTGTGGATTTTCGAAGTGTTCTATGGTATAGTGTATTTAGTTAGGGTAGATAGTAAGTAGGTAGCTCTATTGTTTAGTCTTTTTTCAATAAAATTACATATGACTAAGCTTATGTTTGTATTAAAGGGTAGGTCAGCGGGAGTCAAACGTTACTTCTCTGTAATTCTATTTATTTTCCATCTTCACTCTATGTAATACTAACATTAACTCTCGTCTTTATGAATCTCTTTATGAATCTATGAAATCTCTATTAATCCTGCCCGGTACTTTTAATGCCTCTCCCGAATGCTCCATCGCTCCACATCGGAGTGGTGGTGCGGACGTCGACGTTACGGGATGTGCAACTTAGTCGATAAGAAATTTAATCAGACTATTTTAGGTTTAGGTTTAAAGATTTTTATTATCATCAAAGACATAAAATGTCACTTATGTGATAACAATATTTCAACAAGTTAAACATTTAAACACGTCGTTAACATTACAATATGTAGGTAGTTGAATAACGAATTGATAAAACATTTAAAATCCTAATCCTAATCCTAATATATACTATTATAAAGGCGAAAGTTTGTAAGTATGGATGTATGTATGGATGTTTGTTACTCTTTCACGCCAAAACTACTGAACCGATTGGGCTGAAATTTGGTACGTAAGTAGCTTAGACCCTGGAATAACACATAGGGTACTTTTTATCCCGATATTCCCACGGGAACGAAGACTACGCGGGTGAAACCGCGGGTCACAGCTAGTAGGAAATAATTATAAATTCACAAGCATAAACAAGGCTTAAACCTATTAAGTATTATGTTATAATAATTATTATTATTATTATTATAGACATATTAAAGTTAAGGAAACAGATTGTGAAGCATGTACCTAGCTCTTAAGAAAAAATTCAACTAACCCAAAAACCAAAACTACTTAATGATTTGGTCTCACACAAACAAGCTATACTTAAGTTATTCATAGTTGTAAATATTCAGCTAATTATTTTTTAAAGGAACGAAATGAGTTAACATTTTTTTATATATTTTAATGTATAATTACTATATTATTTTTAAATAATTTATATAATATTGCAATTGTAATGTGTGTAATATATTAAAACCGAACAGTATTGTGAGCAAAGAGACCAATTGAATTTTAATATTGATGAACTTACGAAAAAAACGAATTATCTTCGCAAAGCCAGGTCTAAAGTACTACAATCGATGATTAAGTATGCAGAATGTGATGAAAGATGCAGAAGAAGAAGAGAAAGTGGTGCGTGGGCAGGGGACAGTGTGGGCAAGGTTAGGTTAGGTTAGGTTAGGTTAATATTGCAATTGTAATGTGTGTAATATATTAAAACCGAACAGTATTATGAGCAAAGAGACCAATTGAATTTTAATATTGATGAACTTACGAAAAAAACGAATTATCTTCGCAAAGCCAGGTCTAAAGTACTACAATCGATGATTAAGTATGCAGAATGTGATGAAAGATGCAGAAGAAGAAGAGAAAGTGGTGCGTGGGCAGGGGACAGTGTGGGCAAGGTTAGGAACTTATCAAGATGAGAATGACTGATGACTGTGCCCGGTAGATGGCAATAAGCTCGCCCCTATTACATGGGACCAATAACATACTGGCGAAATGTGGGTGTATCTACTATGGGACTGAGTCCTGGGTACACCTCTGCCTACCCCTTCGGGAAAAAGGCGTGAATGTATGTTTTATGAGAAATTATCTCTACCATTTTTTTCAACCACATTACACGTAGGATTCTAAAAATATATTGTTAAGGCATACGTATGTATGCATAGTATAAGGTTCCATACCTAAAACATAATTTATGCCTAGCTGATGATCTAGCTGAAACTAGATGGCGCTGTATGGCACAGCGCCATCTAGTTTCAAACTACAGCAAACATTGTTATTAACCACAATTTGCTTTTTAAATTACGGTTTTGGGATTTTTTTTCTTTACTTGTGATATAACAAGATATTGCTTTTTGCCAAATTTCATGACGCTAGGCCAAAGGGAAGTACCGTAGAAGTTTTTAGTCCCTTGCCCAAAGTATGGAAATATACAGAAAAGTGGCCATAACTTTTGATTGCGTTAACTTAGAAGTATGATTTTTTGCAACTACAATGGACCGCAGACCTGAGTATTTGAATTCAATTTCAACTTGATACCTCCACGGGTTCTCGTGAAAAAGTGTCTTGACAGACGGTCAGACAGACGGACAACAAAGGGTTCCTTTTTTCTATTGAGGTACGGAACTCTATAAATGTATTACATCTAAATAAAAATTGTAGCAGATTTAGTATGGATTAAAAAGGACTAATTACCAGAATAAGTAGGTATGCGGCACTTCATTCGGACTCATACGAACGATATTTCGGGAGAAACGAAGGAATTAATTCGGATTTAAGCGTTAATAGAGTTTTCAGAATGGGACGGTTACATTATCTACTGCGGATAATGGGTTCAAATTCTTATAAGTGGGACTAAAATAGGAACTTAAGGTGGTTGGGCCGACATCATTTCCCATACAAACTATGAGGAACTAATGACGACGATATATAGATAGATAGATAGATAAGCACTATTGGTACACCACAAAACAATAAATCTTAAAAATTAAACATAACAGTCTGTTATATACTGCAACAATTGGCGGTCTTATCGCCAAGAGCGATCTCTTCCAGACAACCATTTGATAGAAGAGATATGACTTTTTTTTATGATAGTGAGTGACAAGACAAGCATGAAACATCAGGTGCCTGATGGTTAGCATCATGATTGCCCATATCAGACACAGTGCCACCCAGTGTTTTAAAATTCTAAATTCTGCGGCACTGCACTGCGCCTGTCACCCTGAGATATTAGTTGTTGAATCTCGTCATGCCCAGTAATTTCGCTAGTAACATTGCCCTTCAGACCGGAACACAGTAATATTTGCACATTACTGCTTAGGGGATGAATAACTGGCAAATTGAATTTAATTAAAATCAATCGATAAAAATAAAAGTAAAAAAAAAAATTACAATTATCGAAATTAAAAAAGCATATTAAATATTATAGTCACAATTACATAAACATACGTTCACGCCTTTTTCCCGAAGGGGTAGGCAGAGATGTACCCAGGACTCAGTCCCATGTAGATATACCCACATTTCGCCAGTATGTTATTGGTCCCATGTAATAGGGGGCGAGCCTATTGCCATCTACCGGGCACAGTTCCAGACTCCAGGCAGTTATTGAGATAATTCCTAATGGAAAAATCCAATATTTAACACTGCCTGACCTGGGGATCGAACCCGGGACCTCTTGATTGGCAGTCGAGCATGCGCCCTCTACGCCACGGAGGCAGTCACAATAATCACAATAAAACACTATCTTTCCTTAATTTATGTTTAAAGGATCATATTGTGAGCTTTGTCATAAGTCAAGTGGTAGCTGGTCTGGACGTACTGAGTTTCGATAGTCGCTGTAATAATTCTATTAATATCTAAGAGCTAAACAGACTCGCCACTTTTTGCAGCTATCCGCAATTTCAGCATCTGCATCGATTTATCGTTTTAGCCACTGTTGTTAGCGACTTTTTGGATTTTTCCATTCAGAATTATCTTAATAACTGCCTAGAGTCTGGAACTGTGCTCGGACGATGGCAATAGGCTCCGCACCTATTACATGGCCCATGGCCTTGAACCTTCGAGCAACGAGCGACCTTCGAGTAATGTGGTCTTCCGCCGTTCCGGCATGGCAGGAGATCGCGTTGCTCGAAGTATGGGACCGATAACATATTGGCGAAAAGTGGGTGCACCCACTATGAGACGGAGTCATGGGTGCTCCTTTGCCTACACCTTCGGGAAAAAGGCGTGATTTTATGTTACGTAATGTATTTCTGGTGGAAAAAATAAACTTATTAAATATTTCATACATAAGTTCAGCATACGAGTAAGTATAAGTATCTAATTTAAAATTTGTAATAGAATAAGGCCTGTTTTAATTTGTTTTGTCGTATAAGATGATTAATTAAAGCTGGCGCGTGTCACACTAATAAATTCCAATGAATAGTTACAAAAATAAAACAATAACCATCTGCTTCATCGACCGCATGCAAGAAATACAGAAAAACTATTCACAATGCGTATGCGAAGCAACGTCATGTCGTCTTTACAAACACTATGGTGTATTCACCATACGTACGTTATATTTAACGTACGCGCCACCTTTAGTTAATCGACCTGTAGGATAGCGCTTCCGGAAAGCAATTAAATCGCCGATCGTCGATACGATGTAGCAAATGTAGCAAGTCTGCTGTGGCCCTCAACCCTCGATGTTTACAACGGACACCTGTTTTCTTCACCAACGAAATTTGTGACGTTGCGATAAAAAATAGATACTCATGTAATAATATATCCTAGTATACGGTTCGGATAGTAAGCTCCATACAATGAACGAAGACACACGCACGCATAAATGTGGGACTTTATAAGGAATTTCACGGAAAACCAATGTACGATCCAGAGAACGATTTTCTTGGAAAATATTAGATTAGATTAGATTAGATAACACTTTTATTGATACCACAAAACAGAAAATTAACAAAATAAAACTTAAAAACTAAAACGTGAGTAACAATAATTGGCGGTCTTATCGCTCAGAGCGATCTCTTCCAGACAACCATTTGAAAAGAGGAAAGGCATATATTGGAAAGACGGTGGTTTAAATATAAACTAAAACTAAAACTAAACATAACAAGGTACATAAAAATACCTCTATACTAGGTAAATATTATAGATGAATACATAATAATATGATAATTATATAAATACATAAATAAATACACTATAATAAAATATATACAAATAAATACATACATACATACAAACATACATACATACATACATACATACATACATACATACATACATACATACATACATATATACATACATACATGTACAAGTGAGAATTTCTTGATAAGATAAGGATAGTATTTAGCGAAATATAAATAGGTATACGCGTTAAAATCTGCTAAAAGTTGTTTAAATTAATAAATAAATTTCTATTAGAAGCCCCAAACTTTTGCGTTTCGCAAGATATAGCTGGGTAACCCAATAGGATAGCGTGTAACACACAGACTTCATTCAAGCAATATACGAAAAAACCAAAGCAATTTTTATATTTGAAAAGTATTCAAGCTCAACCACTTGACATAATATAAGACTGTTTCCCCGAAGGTGAAAAGTTGCAGTATCATTCCAGAGATTCTGTGATAATGATCCAAAATTGAAATAATATAATATCAATTCCATCCCATTACAGAAATACGTTGAATCAAGGACTTCGCGTTGACGCGCGTCTGTTGCAAGTTGTAGTCAAGTTGTATTCCTTGTATGAAAGATGTGCGGGGAAGGGAAGGGTTTCGCGTTGGACTAATATTTTATTGTGTAGATAGTGAAAAAATTTAAGCTGGCTTTCTATACCTTTATATTTTGTGGTGGTATTGGCAAAAAGAATATTTTATTTCAGTCGGTAATTTTGAAGAAAATACCTATTCTCAAAGAATGTTTACTGTTTTATATGTGCACTTTTATATGCATTTGCCGATCTGCAGAAATTCAGTAGAATATTCAGTGTGATCTGTAACGGCACGAATTTTTTGTGTGTTAATTGAAAATAGAAAAGAATTTAAAAATTTGTTAGACAGTGACAGTGACTCTATAATGGCCTCTTTCGATGTTGATCAACTGAATAAAAACTCGCGTCTATTTTTAGCTGTATGTGAAAATATAAACATTTCTGAAAAATTAAAAAAAATTGATAATTGTCTGAACGAAGGTGCCAATATTAACGCTGCAGATGCCAACTACTATCACAATACACCGATGCATATGGCCGTCATCAGAGCTGAACCAGATGTCGTTCGACTGCTTATAGAAAAAGGAGCGGCTTTGTATAAAAAAAATTCAACTGGAAAACTACCTTTGGATATCGCACATGAACTAAAAAATGACGAAAGAGAAAAGATAGTTCATATACTGAAAGCTGCAGGTTGCCAACCACACGCAGAAACTTTGGAACTAAAAAACAAGCAACCCAAGCAAAATATAAAGAAACCAAAGCAATTTTTATATATGAAGAGGACGGGCACGTCTGGAGTATGCGGCCAGCTGTACGAGACAAAACTGTTGAGTCTGGTGCTACTTAGAGCTATCAACGATAAGGATATAGAACATTTTTGTATGGGTACTAACATCAACGGCATCGGTGATTTTGATGACATTTGCCTGAGGTACAAAGTGGAAGGCTATCCGAAATCCATCGTGATATTCTTGCAAGCTAAGCATAGAGAAGATCAAGAAAAAGGTCTTCTTACTATAGAAGATCTAACTAGCACCAGCGGAGACTTCAGTTTGCGAAAGTATTTCGATAGTTACATGAAGATTAAAAGCAATTTTCATCTTAATAACGAAGACGACTTGTTCGATGGAGAATTCAATAGCGTCGACTGCAACCTAATTATATATACGCCGGCAAAAGAATTATTAGCTAAGAAGCGCTTTCACAAAACGCTTAGTATAAAAGTAAATGAACTAATAAACACACGAGAAGATACAGAAGCTTTTCAGTTTAGCTACGATGACGATGATCTGGATTATTTGACTAAAATGACCGTTGAAAAACGCCTAACAGAGTTAGGTGTAGAATTTCTAAATCTCATTATGTCTAAGAATAAATTGCAAGTGATAATGGTGAGTGAACTGATAGCCAAATACCATGTGGTGATGAGCAAAGAAGTCATACAACATATTAAAGGACAAGAAGATGGCAATGACTATCGTATATGGAAATTTCGTCCTGATTTTTTCAAAGCAGATTCGGATTATTTGAACACTCTCAAGGTGACATTCTACAATAGACTATCAAAATATATTTGTGATAAATCTGACATCGCTATTGAAGACAGATTCAATATAAGATCGATGGTAGAAAACCCATGTGCTGCTTCAATCAGTAAATTAATTGGCAAGTTGGTCACGTATGATGGAAAAAAACTAGTGCTCAAAGAGTTTAAGGGTTTAAAAAAATTTTTTTCAGTAAATGAATTGACAACGTTGAAAGCAAATTTTAATGATATCGAGGTAACTACTGATGTTGTACAAGAGGCTACAAGACTAAAGTTGGAATCACTCGAATTCAAACTTCCTCTCGCGTTCGGTAATTTGGATATGACTGTGCGTGGTGATCATGAAAAAGTCTTAAATACGATTAACAGTTTAGTGGATAAGCTCAAACTGCTATTCAACAAAGGTTTAACGATAATTGAAATAAACGATAACACCGTTGGTCCCAAAACATTGATAACAGATGGTATCATAAACATTTTCGGTAGTGCAGTCGGAAATCTACTCGTGCTTGACACAAAATCTAAAATGTTGAAGTTTGATATCGAAAATACAGATCTGCCTGTAAAGGGAAAACTGCTCTTAGATGAATTCAGAAAATATTTTTCAGATGATGAGTTGAGCAGATATAGGATCAAAATGAATAGAAATAAATTGCCCAAGGCTTCTTTTCACGGAGATGAATGTGATAAACAGCAAGCGAAAGAATTTCTGAACAATCTTTGGTTTTATACCAATCAGGGGAAAGAAAACGTAGTGGAAGATATACTAAAGAAATATATAAATAATTATTATAACAATGAGGAGAAGAGAAAAGGGTTTAGGTTTAAAATACTATCGGATGCTATTTTTTTGAAATCTCACGATGCTGTGCAAAAGTGGTGGATGCAATCAGGGAAAACGCCTTATTTAACTCGCTTTGATGACTTTTTCGAAACCGCAAAGCAAGCCGTGATCGACAAACCCTTATTGACTGTATTGAGTTTCATGTTTTGCCTCAAAATTCAGAACCTCGATATTCGTTTCAACGAAGAATCTATACGTGCTCTAGAACTACATACCATTTCAAACAGGCTGTTTAACATCGTTTCAGAAGCAAATTTAGTGAGCTGCATTAAAATAATGCAATATTTTGAAAAAAATGACAAAAATAAAAGTATCTATATAGATTTTGATTATGTATTAAGTCTTCCTCTAACGGACTTCAACAAAATGCTTAACGAATTAGAACAAATTGACGAAGCAAATACACCGATAATAGTGATCGAAAAACTCAAATATAATAACAAAATGTGTGATAAATTAATGCAAATTTTAGAAAAAATTAAAGAAAACAAAACAATCTTAGTGTCAGATAGTGATTTAGCCGATGAAATAAAGAAAAAAGATTGTTTTATAGACCAATACCAATCAGTGAGAGATGTCCTAATTAATCTGACAGATTTAGACGAGCCATCTCAAATGAAACTTCTGGAAGACACGACCATCGTGTTTCAAGGGGAGGAGGTGCTAATTTTGCGAGTGTTAAATCAAGAAGCACGAGGCTCAGTGAGAACAAATATTTTGAACAAAATTATATATAAAGAAACAATGGAAATAGGGCATGGCTTGATTGATCCAGCTTACAAAAATGTTATGGATGTCTATAAAGAAAGGACTTTGTGTCGAGCCGGTGTTACGTATAAAATAAAAACCTTTAACGACGAAATCAAAGATGACGTGGTAGTTGTACTAGGTCGATCCGGCATAGGCAAATCTATAATGCTGTCTCATTTATCTCATCAGACGAAGCTTGTCCATCCTCTTCCGTGGATAGTGCGCGTTAATTTACCAGAATATGAAAATGATTTCTCTCGATGGCACGAACAAAACACTAGTATCAACTTACCTCTCGCTTTGCACTTCTTGTGTAGAGTTGCACTGAAAAACTTTGATATGAAAAAGAAATTAGTACTAGCCCAACATAATGAAAAAATAAAAATTGCCGAAGTTGATAGCTCAATAGATTCGTTGGCACTTTTTGAACTCGAGTTATTTTTGAATTTATTTAACGAAGGAAAGGTGATATTTTTATTTGATGAATTGTACGTTGTATACCATAGAGATTTAGTGCTTAAAGTACTTAAATTACTCAAAAACGTCGGGATAAAAATGTGGATAACGTCTTGCGAATATTATCTTTTCACTACTGCCCTTAAATATTATTTAGAATGCGGGAATCTTTATGTTTTAGATGAGTTCCAGTGCACAGAATATAATGCTATAATTCAACGATTTCTAAGTAATATAATGAAGAAATACAAACTTTGCTTGGATCAGATCGAGGTTATAACCTGCATGCAGCAGTCTTTGCCTCAGTTAGCGAATACATATGCTCAGCGCGAGCACCGAGAAATTCAAAAAGTCTTAGTGAACATGGTCAGTTTATTTTTGTTCAGCGTACAGGCAGCGCTTTGCCGCGGCAAAGTGGGTGATTTAATTATATTTCTACACAGCCGTGTACTAAAGTTTCTCATCTTCGTCAAGGAGTATGTGGAAACATTGAAACATATTCTCGAGGAGACAAATACTAGTACCATGAATAGGAAGGAATTTGGTGAAATATTCATATGTGACAAGTTGATGGAAGTGCCTTTAAGACACGCGAATAATTTGATTGTCTCACTCCAGCGTGAATTGGATTCCGAGCCAAACACAGCACAGATGAATGCGTTAATGCAACATATTCAGCACAGCGTGCAAATTGCGGGAGGTATCATCGAAACATGGCTGACCCGACGGCAATAGATGATTTTTACATTTCGTTAAATCTCTTGCCTATTTTCCTATTGAATTACTATTGAGATTGACAGATGTCATAATATTTTATGAACTTGATGACCCGGTGAACTTCGTCGCAATGTATAAACCCTGGACTTTTACAAATATTTCAAGAACAAAATTAGCTAAGTCGGTCCAGCCGTTCACGAGTTTTAGCGATTTTTTATTATATTTATATAGAGGATTATAGAGAGGTATGAAATTATATATATAATTATATTTATGACTAATTTTATTATAATAAATGCATATTTGACAAATTGTAATGCCTTTAATTTATCTATAAGCATTTATATGCTTATACATTACACACCCTCATATTCATGTAAGACAATGTGCGTTTGATGAAATTCCATATTATAATAATGGGCAAAGAGCCCGGATTACTTATGAAATTAGAATCTTTATCAGATTATGAGTACAAAGGGAAGTTTAGTTGGATTTGTTTAATGCCGCTCGCTAACAGCCGCTTGCTGTACTTTGAATTATGTTTAACAATGTAATTTTAGATCTGCCCACGTTAATTATATAATGTTATTTTAGCATCTCCCATAATAAATATCTTTTTACAGTGAATAGAATAATACTTTATTGCATACCAAAAAAAGAAATAATTTCACAAAAAGACACAATACAAAAGAATCCGTAAACAACCGGCGGTCTTATCGCGTAAAGCAATTTCTTACAGACAACATGGGGATGGAAAAGGACAGTAAACATTTAACGACGGTGGTGTGCAATTATATAGGTATTTACATAGATAATAATATAGCTACTTACATATTATATAAACATACTATTTAAAATACTTATATAATAAATATTAACATATATACGTACAATAATATGATAATAATATAATACACATTATATGCTTATATATAATAATAATAATAATAGGTAATATATAAGCATACAAATTACATACATACATACATTGAGCCGCAGTCCTGTCTATGAAATTGAAGATAAGTTGTGTTCTTTTACAAGTGTTTTGAAAATATGGATGGATTTGAAAATATGGTAATATCAAAGTTATGATCAAGAAAAAGTAATTATCACAATACGATTTCAAATTGCGAAAGTAAATTATGGATCGGCAAACCGCGGGAAATAGATTTTAATGTGAATTTTGCAATTTTTTTTGGAAGTTTTTCATTTCATTTCATTTATTTCACCAAAGTATAACATAGAACGTTATAATAGGCAAGTCATACATAATATTATTATAACATATTACATTACATTCTTCTTACATACATTATCTTCAATTCAATTTTTTTAGGTTAACGCGTATTAGTATTACTTTAACACGTTGAACACAACGATATTAATCCGCACACTCACTTTGCTAGACTAAAATGCACTTCAATCCGTGCACCTTACTTTAGTGTAGTTTCGACAGCCATGCAGTGTGAACGCGTACGGAGCTGTGTATTAGCACAGCTAATTTTTTCTGCTGTTTTCAGCTGTTTTCCCGTAATATTAGTTAAGTCAATGAATGTAAATAAAACTCTAACGAGTTCTTACTAAATCTGTTATTTTTTTGTGTGTATGTTGGTTCCATTTTCACAAAAAATTTCAATTTAATCCTCAAGGGGCCACCTGGGGGTAATCTGTTACGGTACGCGTAGACTTAGAACATTCAAGTGGAACATAAAATTAATAAAAAATCTAACATATTATCAAACGTCGTAGAACAAATGTTACTGTTTACGATGCTGGCCGCCCGATCCACGAGGTTGCTGGCGTTTTTAAGGTAACCCTGTATGATTCCGTTCCTTAAAAAAGATACAATGTAGTAACAAAATCAGTTTATACTGAACCCCTTCCACGTTCTTATGAGACCCAAAGCAATAATCATTCTGAAGCTTACATGTATCACATTCATTCTGCATATTCTTCTCCGCCCGAAGAACGTTCCAATCTTTATTGTTATTTAGTATTCGAATACTTTGGATAAAGGGTGTTGCGGCTAAATGGGATTGGATGGATTTTCGGGGCTGTTAAAGAAAATTTACAGTTTCAAGCGCTTAGGGAAAAAGTGAAATTACTTCGCACGAAAATGCTAAGAAAAATCTGTTAAGTCTTTCGCGCTAGGCAACAAATATAATAAAAATTAGCTACGAGCCTACTTGTTATAGTTTTACTGACTCGTTGGCTCAGATGGTAGTACCTCTGCTTTCTGTGCCGCAGGCCCCGGGGTCGATCCCCGGCCAGGTCAAACATTTGTGTGCATGAACATGTCTGTTTGATCTGTGTCTGGGTGTTATATAAGCTTATATAAGTATGTATATCAGTCATCTGGTTACCATAGTACAGGCCGACGATGACCGTGTGTGGAAGTTGTCCTATATTATATATTATTATAATATTGTATAACTAAATAGTGTCTACCGTAGTCTACTGACCTGAATTTATCCGCAATATATTATGATAATTAAGTTTAATTTGAAATGAGAAGAAAAATTTTACTCACGGGCGGGATTCGAACCGCGCACCCTCCGCACCATTCCTGGTAGGCACTCTACCACTTGAGCTACCGTGAAGGTACTAGTCTTTGGCAAAATTTTTCTATACCTTCTACCTAACGCACTAAAGGGGCGTTGTTTATCTATAGGTGATGCATTTCGTATTCTACCCACCGACAAGTCTAATGTTACAATTAGAATTTATATTGATAAAAACGTCCTTTTTCATAATCCTACTAGTATTATAAATCTTAAATCTCAATACAATGTAAAAAAGGTATGTTTGTAACAGCTAATAAAACGCTAGCGAGTTCTAACTCACGTCTAGCGCGGTTTTGGTTAGACGGATGGATGTTTTTTCCGTTCACGCTAAAACTGCTGAACCGATTGGGCTGAAATTCGGTATATAAGTATAGATAGGTTAGACTTTAGACCCTGCAATAACATAAAAAGTATACTTATTATCCCGATATTCCCATGGGAATGAAGAATATTCTGGTGAAACCGCGGGGCTCAGCTAGTATATTATATTTTATTGACTGAGTGGTCTAATCGCTTGATATACAATCTGAAATGAGCGGAACTATTTTTTTATTCCGCTTAGTCTACAAAAATATTACAATAAGTTTAACTTAACTTTGTAATAGATTTAAAATTTACTTATCGTAGCTAAGATGATAAAAACAATCACATCTTTTCCCCGAAGGGTTAGAAGAGGTGTACCCAACATCCAGTCCCATAGTACCCATAGTAGGTACCACCCACACTTTGTCATAGGAAGCATATGGCCTTCAACAGACACATTCATTCCAGGCTGTCATAAAATACAATACTTGCCCGATCTGGGTATCAAACCCCGGATCCCATCCCGTCAATCATGAGGGACAACTTCGCCACGGAGGCAGTCCACTCAACCTAAATATTAATAAATACCCCAGCGTGAAGAAAGCCTTATTACTCGCGTCGGTGCTTGTTTCTATTTTTGTTCGTAGATCTTTCATTTACTTACTTAATTAGTTAATGAAGTTAAGTAACAGAAGCAACTAGTGGCCTAAGGATATGCTCAGGTTGTACGAAACTTTCTGCATAATTTCACGTATTTGTTTTGCCTTTTTTTTTATGATAGTGAGTAACAAGACGAGCAAAGGTGCCTGATGGTAAGCATCATGATTGCCCATATCAGACACAGTGCCACCCAGTGTTTAAAATACAAAATTCTGCGCGGCACTGCACTGCGCCTGTCACCCTATGTAGTGGCCTCTTTAGCAGGGGGCCGCTTGAGGAAGTACCACACCTTTGCCAGTTATTCATCCGCCAAGCAGTAATGTGCAAACATTACTGTGTTCCGGTCTGAAGGCCAATGTTACCAGCGAAATTACTGGGCATAACGAGTTTCGTCAACTAATAACTCAGGGTGACAGGCGCAGTACAGTGCCGCGCAGAATTTAGAATTTTAAAACACTGGGTGGCACTGTGTCTGATATGGGCAATCATGATGCTTACCATCAGGCACTTGATTTGCTCGTCTTGTCACTCACTTTAATACAAAAAAATAAAAAAAATGTGTTTTACCAATTTTTACATGAGAAAATTTGTTTAATACATGTATTATATACCATGTACGACCATGTATACCATGCGACATATATTAAGGGCAAACAGTGCCTACACTTGTAGGCACTGCTTGCCAAGACCTATCAGTATGCGTATGTACTTACATACGCATACTGATAGGTCTTGGTACGACAAAGCATATTATTGTTGACAGCCTCGTTGGCGCAGACGGTAGTAACTCTGCTTTCAGTGCCGCAGGCCCCGGGTTCGATCCCCGGCCAGGTCAAACATTTGTGTGCATGAACATGACTGTTTGATCTGTGTCTGGGTATTATAAGCGTATTTAAGTATGTATATCAGTCATCTGGTTACCATAGTACAGGCTTCTAGCCTAGTTTGGGACCAGGTGACCGTGTGTGGAAGTTGTCCCATATTATTATTATTATTATATTATACTTCTCACAAGGTCCATAAAATCAAATTCGTTCCTGACGATATTTTTACGCATGATAACAACTTTCCTAAAAAGAAGAAATTGTAAATCCAAGGAAACTTCCAAACCATAAAGGTCAAAACCCACGTAATCAACAATCTCTACAATAGCAGTAAGTGACCCTTACAGAGCAGAGAAAGTATAAGTGAGTAAAGATCTGGTGTTAGCTATTTACCCCCACAACATGTAACTGACGATATTACTTCAATTTCTTCGACGGTTCTTATCTCCGTCTTAGGTGTGGACATACGGATGGAAATGATTGCAAATTTACCTCAATTTTTTTTATAAAAAGTGTCTGCGAGACTGCTGCTGGGGGTTTTGTCAATACTCTTTATTTTTTATTTCTTTCATGTGTAACTAAACAGGCGTTTGACTCCAATCTCATCTGCTGGTAAGTGATGATGCGGTCTAAGTTGGAGCACACTTGTACAGTAAATACCTATTCACTCTTGATTTGAACATACTCACGTTAAAGTTTTCGGAGAAAAAGGACGACGGCAGCGAGTTCTATTGCTTCGCCATTCTCATGACAAATGATGAGGCAAATCGGTTCGTGCGAGCTGTTGGTAAATCCACCAAATATGGGTGACGCTTTGCCGTTTGTCTAGTGGTTCGGTAGGAGAAGGGCCATGGACTCGCCACGCCTGGCAAGTGGGTTGGCCAGCACAGTTCGATGGTATCTTGCATAGCACGGTGATAACCCTATTAGCCTGCCTTTACGGCAACCACAGGGAGAGAAAGTGGGGTCCTGTTCTCTAACCTAGATATAGCCACGGCGTATATCAAAAGTCAAAAGTATTCTATGTTAATCGAAGCAAATCAATAAGTAAATGTAGATAGTAAGTAGGTGAACTTTAGTATCATTTTACTTTATAACAAGCGCAAAGCGTGTACAAATCTGGCAAATGCGAACATGAAACACACGCAAAAAAATGTTCGCGTGTTTCGCGCATGCCCTCGCTTTTCTCCGGATACCATAACACATAATTGACAAAATATTATAAACCTTCCTCTTAAATAAATAAAAACCGCATTAGAATCCGCTGCGTAGGTAGCTTAAAAGATGTAGATCTAGATAAGACAACAATTAGGTACTTATTTAAAATGTGCCACATATTTTAAGGTAGACAAAAATTGCATCAACACAGTCATTATGGCCATGTGCCAAATGCCAACAGTAACTAACTGCTAACCACACCGGACACGACATCATCGACTCATTTCAATATAAAAATCGCGATATAACTACCTACTACACAGACACTGCACACATGGAGCTTTGTACACATGCAAGAGTGTGCGTGAGGTGATTTCCGAGCAAAGCGGAGCTCGTGGAGAGCTCAATCTCATTCGCGGGGTGAGGAAGGCCCGATTGGTGGGCGGATGACAGTGTCCATTCTATACGTAGTATTATTTATTATCTGTTCTGTGCTACTAACGAATAGGTAGGAAAGAAGATAGCTAGTCAGATTTGATACTTGAAATCGTGAGGCTGTGAATTCTGTTGTTTTTATTTTCAGTCACATCCAAGGATCGTTCTCACATCAAACTATTATATGTAGGATTACACCACCTTCCGGAGACGGGCCGCAGCGTCCTCTGCGTATTAAAAAGAATAAACTACGCTCGCAAACTCTCCTGCCAAGCGTGGCGAGAACTGGCAAAATCCACCGTAATAGGGAGGCCTATATCCAGCGTGGACTTCCTACTCCCATAGTGGGGAGGAGAGTTCACTATTCCATTAATAATTCAAACGCACAAGTTTATAAATACACTAGTGTAAGCCAAGAGGACTTGCCCGCGCGCAATTATGAAATAAGTATAAGAGTTTTTAACAAAACTTTGACGCCCCTTTTGGACACTTTAGAAGGTGAATTTTCAAAAATTTTCTTATCATACGCTTAGACAACGAAAAGAACCTACATTCCAAGTTTAAGTCTCTAGGATCAGTGGTTTTTGGCTCTGTGATGCATGTCAGTCAATGAGTCATTTTATAATATACTATATATTATATAGTATACTATACTAATATTATAAAGAGAGAATCTTTGTTTTTTTGTTTTTTTGTTTGTAACGAATAGGCTCCGAAACTACTGGACCGATTTTAAAAATTCATTCAATTATGGATAGCTTAATTCAGTGTGAGTGACATAGGCTATATGAGATTTAGAAAAATATTAGGGTACCGTAAGAAAACTGCAATATTGTGAACCAAGGTGTCACATATATTTATTAATTTGCGTGCGCTGTGAAAACTATTGATGGTAGAATAAAATAATGTACTAGGGGTTTGTAGTACTTACTAATATCTACAAAATAGTTCACGGATATTTCATCCATCTATTTTGGTTTAGTCACAATAATCGAAACAGACATAATATGAATGCGCTGTTATAAGTACTGGAGGTAGAATAAAGTAATGTACTAAGGGTTTGTAGTACTTATCAATACCTACAAAACAGTATACATAGATTATATCCATCTTTTTTGGTTTAGTCACAATAATCGAAAAAGTGATTATTTTTCATGCGGTGTGAAAACTATTGGTGGTAGAGTAAAATAATGTACTAGGGGTTTGTAGTACTTATCAATACCTACAAAACAGTATACATAGATTATATCCATCTTTTTTGGTTTAGTCACAATAATCGAAGCAGTGTTTATTTTTCATGCGGTGTGAAAACTATCGGTGGTAGAATAAAGTAATGTACTAGAGATTTGTAGTAATTATCAATACCTACAAAACAGTATACATAGATTATATCCATCGTTTTTGGTTTAGTCACAATAATCGAAGCAGTGATTATTTTTCATGCGGTGTGAAAACTATTGGTGGTAGAGTAAAGTAATGTACTAGGGGTTTGTGGTACTTATCAATACCTACAAAACAGTAAACATAGATTATATCCATCTTTTTTGGTTTAGTCACAATAATCGAAGCAGTGATTATTTTTCATGCGGTGTGAAAACTATTGGTGGTAGAGTAAAGTAATGTACTAGGGGTTTGTAGTACTTATCAATACCTACAAAACAGTATACATAGATTATATCCATCTTTTTTGGTTTAGTCACAAAATGGAAGCAGTGATTATTTTTCATGCGGTGTGAAAACTATTGGTGATAGATTAAAGTAATGTAAGTAACTAGGGGTTTGTAGTATTTACCAATATCTACAAAATAGTCTACGGACATTATATCCATCTATTTTGGTTTAGTCACAATAATCGAAAGTCATTATCTGCATGCGATGTGAAAAGTATTGGTGGTAGAATAAAGGAATGTACTAGGGGTTTGTAGTATTTACCAATATCTACAAAATAGTCTACGGACATTATATCCATCTATTTTGGTTTAGTCACAATAATCGAAAGTCATTATCTGCATGCGATGTGAAAAGTATTGGTGGTAGAATAAAGGAATGTACTAGGGGTTTGTAGTACTTATCAATATCTTCAAAATAGCCTACGATAAATTTATACATGTGTTAAGGTTTGGTCATTGTAACAGAAATAGTCATTAATTTGCGTGCGCTGCGTAAACCATTAGGGTTATATCTATTAAAATACAATGTATCACGAATTTACTCCTGTTAAACGTTCACTATACCTACTTCTGCTACCCGTGCGAAGCCGGGGCGGGTCGCTAGTATATTATAAAATGACAATAATTACTAATTCCACGAAACCACGAGCTCCAAGAACACCACGACCACGAATTCCAGGCTGTCATTGAGATCATTCCTAATAGAAAAATGCAATAATACTTTGCCTGACCCGGGGATCGAACCCGGGACCAAATGATCGAAAATCGAGCTTGCGACCACTACGCCACCGAGGCATTCATAATTATAATATAAGCTAATTAATACTACGGATAGACGATCGAATATGGTACGGTGTTCACGCCACACGATCGTACCGCTTCGATGTGCAATCGCGTATCACTGTACCAAGTAATTAATAATGTTCGCCAGACAGTGCGCCAGACGATCGAACATGTAGGTGGTGGTCGTACCATGTTCGATCGTCTGTTCGAAGTATAATAACTAATTGTCATACGTTGCCAATTTCACAGGCAAAAGTGAAATTGCTAACGTAAGCTCACTATTTTTTCGAGCCGTGTGTGAAGCAAGCAAGGATAATCTCAAAGAAGGGATAGGGGCGGCGCGGCCCAAGGGATGGACCGCCAGATATATAGCAGGCCTCGGGCAATGGAAATATTAACAACACTTGGATTACGATGCAGGCCATCGCTTGTACTGGCATGACCTCGACGGTAGCAAATAAATATGTACCACAACTTATGGCTTTACCCAGACTTCTTTGTCGTTTCGTCCCACAACAACATTACATAACATCACGTCTTTTCCCCAAAGGGGTAAGCCTTCCGGAGACGGGCCGCAGCGTCCTCTGCGTATTAAAAAGAATAAACTACGCTCGCAAACTCTCCTGCCAAGCGTGGCGAGAACTGGCAAAATCCACCGTAATAGGGAGGCCTATATCCAGCGTGGACTTCCTACTCCCATAGTGGGGAGGAGAGTTCACTATTCCATTAATAATTCAAACGCACAAGTTTATAAATACACTAGTGTAAGCCAAGAGGACTTGCCCGCGCGCAATTATGAAATAAGTATAAGAGTTTTTAACAAAACTTTGACGCCCCTTTTGGACACTTTAGAAGGTGAATTTTCAAAAATTTTCTTATCATACGCTTAGACAACGAAAAGAACCTACATTCCAAGTTTAAGTCTCTAGGATCAGTGGTTTTTGGCTCTGTGATGCATGTCAGTCAATGAGTCATTTTATAATATACTATATATTATATAGTATACTATACTAATATTATAAAGAGAGAATCTTTGTTTTTTTGTTTTTTTGTTTGTAACGAATAGGCTCCGAAACTACTGGACCGATTTTAAAAATTCATTCAATTATGGATAGCTTAATTCAGTGTGAGTGACATAGGCTATATGAGATTTAGAAAAATATTAGGGTACCGTAAGAAAACTGCAATATTGTGAACCAAGGTGTCACATATATTTATTAATTTGCGTGCGCTGTGAAAACTATTGATGGTAGAATAAAATAATGTACTAGGGGTTTGTAGTACTTACTAATATCTACAAAATAGTTCACGGATATTTCATCCATCTATTTTGGTTTAGTCACAATAATCGAAACAGACATAATATTAATGCGCTGTTATAAGTACTGGAGGTAGAATAAAGTAATGTACTAAGGGTTTGTAGTACTTATCAATACCTACAAAACAGTATACATAGATTATATCCATCTTTTTTGGTTTAGTCACAATAATCGAAAAAGTGATTATTTTTCATGCGGTGTGAAAACTATTGGTGGTAGAGTAAAATAATGTACTAGGGGTTTGTAGTACTTATCAATACCTACAAAACAGTATACATAGATTATATCCATCTTTTTTGGTTTAGTCACAATAATCGAAGCAGTGTTTATTTTTCATGCGGTGTGAAAACTATCGGTGGTAGAATAAAGTAATGTACTAGAGATTTGTAGTAATTATCAATACCTACAAAACAGTATACATAGATTATATCCATCGTTTTTGGTTTAGTCACAATAATCGAAGCAGTGATTATTTTTCATGCGGTGTGAAAACTATTGGTGGTAGAGTAAAGTAATGTACTAGGGGTTTGTGGTACTTATCAATACCTACAAAACAGTAAACATAGATTATATCCATCTTTTTTGGTTTAGTCACAATAATCGAAGCAGTGATTATTTTTCATGCGGTGTGAAAACTATTGGTGGTAGAGTAAAGTAATGTACTAGGGGTTTGTAGTACTTATCAATACCTACAAAACAGTATACATAGATTATATCCATCTTTTTTGGTTTAGTCACAAAATGGAAGCAGTGATTATTTTTCATGCGGTGTGAAAACTATTGGTGATAGATTAAAGTAATGTAAGTAACTAGGGGTTTGTAGTATTTACCAATATCTACAAAATAGTCTACGGACATTATATCCATCTATTTTGGTTTAGTCACAATAATCGAAAGTCATTATCTGCATGCGATGTGAAAAGTATTGGTGGTAGAATAAAGGAATGTACTAGGGGTTTGTAGTATTTACCAATATCTACAAAATAGTCTACGGACATTATATCCATCTATTTTGGTTTAGTCACAATAATCGAAAGTCATTATCTGCATGCGATGTGAAAAGTATTGGTGGTAGAATAAAGGAATGTACTAGGGGTTTGTAGTACTTATCAATATCTTCAAAATAGCCTACGATAAATTTATACATGTGTTAAGGTTTGGTCATTGTAACAGAAATAGTCATTAATTTGCGTGCGCTGCGTAAACCATTAGGGTTATATCTATTAAAATACAATGTATCACGAATTTACTCCTGTTAAACGTTCACTATACCTACTTCTGCTACCCGTGCGAAGCCGGGGCGGGTCGCTAGTATATTATAAAATGACAATAATTACTAATTCCACGAAACCACGAGCTCCAAGAACACCACGACCACGAATTCCAGGCTGTCATTGAGATCATTCCTAATAGAAAAATGCAATAATACTTTGCCTGACCCGGGGATCGAACCCGGGACCAAATGATCGAAAATCGAGCTTGCGACCACTACGCCACCGAGGCATTCATAATTATAATATAAGCTAATTAATACTACGGATAGACGATCGAATATGGTACGGTGTTCACGCCACACGATCGTACCGCTTCGATGTGCAATCGCGTATCACTGTACCAAGTAATTAATAATGTTCGCCAGACAGTGCGCCAGACGATCGAACATGTAGGTGGTGGTCGTACCATGTTCGATCGTCTGTTCGAAGTATAATAACTAATTGTCATACGTTGCCAATTTCACAGGCAAAAGTGAAATTGCTAACGTAAGCTCACTATTTTTTCGAGCCGTGTGTGAAGCAAGCAAGGATAATCTCAAAGAAGGGATAGGGGCGGCGCGGCCCAAGGGATGGACCGCCAGATATATAGCAGGCCTCGGGCAATGGAAATATTAACAACACTTGGATTACGATGCAGGCCATCGCTTGTACTGGCATGACCTCGACGGTAGCAAATAAATATGTACCACAACTTATGGCTTTACCCAGACTTCTTTGTCGTTTCGTCCCACAACAACATTACATAACATCACGTCTTTTCCCCAAAGGGGTAAGCAGCGGAGCAAGGACGCAGCCCCATAGTACACCCACGTTCCCCAGTTATGTATTAAAATGTATCTAGTGTAAGCTCAGCGGCTTCGCTCGCTCGCTATTTCGAACTGTGGGTGTTTTATATCAAAACTTTGACGCCCTTTTTGGACTACTTAGAGTGTGAATATTCAAAAATCGTTTCTAAGTACATGTCCAGACAACCAAAGAAACATACATTCCAAGTTTCAAGTCTCTAGGATCAGCGGTTTGGGCTCGGCGTTACATGTCAGCCAGTGAGTCATTTAGCATTTTAAAATATATAGTGAAAGGGGACGAGGGTATCAGACTCCAGGATGTCATTGAGAAAAATCCAATTAGAAAAATCCTATAACGCTGCCTGACCTTGGAATTGAACCAGCGACTTCATGAAGCTTTTGTGAACCACTTTGTCATGAAGTCCAGTTGGACCGAAAGGACGAATTTCGTCAACGCGAGGCCTTCTTCCTTTTGTGCCATTTATCTCTGTATCGAGCAGATCGCATCCAGTGCATAAACTTGTTATTTCGTTCTCTGATTCGTACTATTTATTATCATCATCATCAGCTGGAAGGCGTCTGCTGCTTAACATAGGCCTCCCCTATAGAACGTCATAAACTATTTATATGGGGGGATTTTGCCGTAATCACCACGCTTGTTGTGCGGCTTGGTGATCGCAGTAGTTGGAATACTTGGTGCCGAAGAGCGCTGCTGCCCACTCTCTGAATATGTTCCTCTGCCGGGTCTCACGACTTCCTGGGGTGGCCCTATTATATAGGTATATCCGGGAACCACACGGCTCGTACCTATTAAGTCAAAATTCTCCCGACTCCCTAGGTTTCGGACATATATATATTCGCTGTCCTTCCTCAGGAGTCACCTTCGTCCAGTGATTCAATTTGTTTTGACGAGCTTTTGTATAAAATATTTCAAACTTTCGATCATAGAAGCCCGCTGACGGGGCAATCGCACTTCGTCTTTTCATCCGAGCTTCAGGTTTAAGTCAAATAGTTAAGTGGTCTATGGATAAAATTAACGAATTGATGACTCGGTTAACTCCCGACAGGTTAACTTGAAGTTGGGTTATAATTCAACGAAATTAAGTTAAACTTTAATCTTGAATAGTAATTAAGTTAACTAGAGTAATGGGACTCATTTCAGATGAACAGAGATAATATTATTCGCGGTTATTTGTGGAATTTAACGTGAGATCTTGACTTCTAAACTCGGGAGGTAATTTTATTTGTTAGGGCTTTTTATTTCAGATATTTCAGATTTGTAGGTCTGCAAGAAGTACCTTAAATACTTACCTAATGACCAGTGAGTATAATATATATTTATTTATCATTTTATTATTATTATTATTATTTTTAACAACAATGAGTACACTGCCGACCAGAAATATTTATAATTTCTGTCCTTTCCGTTCTGTTGTCTGGAAGAAATCGCTTTAAGCGATAAGACCGCCACTTGTACTAGCCTAAGACTAACTGTATCTACTTTATTTACATAATATTATGTTCGCTGTAAGGTGTACAATAAAGTGTTAATCTATCTATCTATAATATGAATGAATGACAAAATCAGAAAACTTCGCCTACCAATTACTCATAAACTATAACATTTTAATTTTATGAAGTTCTAGATGTGTCCCGCGGTTTCACCCGCGCAGTCTTCGTTCCCGTGGGAATATTGGGATAAAAAGTACTTTTTATGATATTCCAGGGTCTAAACTATCTTCTGTAGTGGTAGGCCTCTTTTGCAGGGGCCCGCCTTGAGAAGTACCACACCTTTGCCAGTTATTCATTCGCTAAGCATTAATGTGCAAACATTACTGTGTTCTGGTCTGAGGGGCAATGTTACCAGCGAAATTACTAGGCATAACAAGATTCAACATCTCAGGGTGACAGGCACAGTGCAGTGCCGCACAGAATTTTGAATTTTAAAACACTGAGAGGCACTGTGTCTGATATGGGCAACCATGATGCTTACCATCAGGCACCTGATTTGCTCGTCTTGTCCACTCACTATCATAAAAAAATATATATATGTGGCGTGAAAAAGTAACAAACATCCATCCATCCTCACAAACTAGGATTGTTCTTCTTATCATCATCATCATCTCAGCTATAGGACAGAATAAATAATAGTACTAACGACCATAGCACGTCCACTGCTGAACATAGGCCTTCCCCATAGGTTTCCATCTAGACTATTATGTTCACCATAAACTTCCGCATAGCCACCACGCGGCATTTTCTAGTGGTAGGCCTCTTTTGCAGGGGGCCGCCTGGGGAAGTACAACACCTTTGCCAAGTTATTCGTCCGTAAAACACTGGGTAGCACTGTGTCTGATATGGGCAATCATGATGATTACCATCAGGCACCTGATTTGCTCGTCTTGACTCTCACTATCATAAAAAAAAAAAAAAAACGCGGTAATTCCAAACAAACGAATGTAACCAAACCAAATATTGTACAACAAACAGTTGAAAAATTAAGCCATACAAGTTTCTAGTGCGTTCGTCTTGTAAAATTATCTTTCCGAACATACGGTAGATTCATTACTGTTTATCTTCATTGACGTACAAGTATCAGATTGTGACCTATTTGAATAAATCTTTTTGAATTTTGACTTTTTTTGTTATTAATTTGAAGATGTAAGTTTCAACATCGTATTTTTCATTTCAATCTTATCATAAAAAAACTGAGTTAAGTAAACCTACTTAGTATATAGGTATAGTATATCTAAATGTTTCGAGATAAATGAATAAAATGCAGACATCTGCGAGTCAAACGACGCAGTGCCGGCAAAACTCTAATTACAGTAGTTTGAACCTTATGCATTCGAACATAGAGCCTAGAATCATTTGATATGGCAAACCATATTATACTTTTACAAATAAATATACCCTATTAGATACGACATTAGGTTTTATTCTATTGAATTCAGCTTTGCCTGCCTCTGGTCTAGTGATAACAAGCTTTTTTGCTGAGCTTAAGATTTTGGGTTCAATTCCCAGGTGGGGCAAAAATCTTATTGCAATTTTTTTTTTTATTAGGTCAGAGTGCCTTTATCAAAAAAGACTTGAATCAAAAAACAATAGAGCTACCCATGTATTATCTACCTAAACTAAATACACAATGTCATAGAACACTTCAAAAATTCACAGGCCGACATGTCAGCCTATAGAAAATCCAAGTGCTCTAAATCACTGTCAGTTGGCAGCGTACCCAAGATGCTGGGGGCATTGCCACGTTGAATAGCAATGCTTATACGTTGAGCTAGATTGCCAGCATTTTGATCACTCGTTAATTGTCCATCAGGAATTTCACAATAGCAGTCCGGAGTTAGTTATTGAGGCCGTTTGATGACAATAAGCTAACAACACCATAATAAATAGGATACCATAATGGTAGGTCTCTTTTGCAGGGGCCCGCCTGGGGAAGTACCACACCTTTGCCAGTTATTCATCCGCCAAGCAGTAATGTGCCAACATTGCTGTGTTCCGGTCTGAAGTGCAATGTTACCAGCGAAATTACTGGGTGTGGAACACAGGAAGATTTTCAACAACTAATAGCTCAGGGTGACAGGCGCAGGGCAGAGCCGCGCAGAATTTTGAATGAAAAAAAACTGGGTGGCACTGTGTCTGATATGGGCAATCATGATGCTTACCATCAGGCACCTGATTTGCTCGTCTTGTCATAAAAAAAAAAGGAATAAATCATACATAAATTGCAAAAGACTGCCTCGGTGGCGTAGAGGGCGCATGCTCGACTGCCAATCAAGAGGTCCCGGGTTCGATCCCCAGATCAGGTAGTGTTAAATATTGGATTTTTCCATTAGGAATTATCTCAATAACTGCCTGGAGTCTGGAACTGTGCCCGGTAGATGGCAATAGGCTCGCCCCCTATTACATGGGACCAATAACATACTGGCGAAATGTGGGTGTATCTACTATGGGACTGAGTCCTGGGTACACCTCTGCCTATCCCTTCGGGAAAAAGGCGTGAATGTATGTTTTATGTTTTTAAATTGCAAAACATGGATGTACTTTGGCAGTGTGTACCCCAAAAATACTACAGCTTTGCCGTAAAAAAAAAAAAAATTAAGAAATGTTATTTTTTTTCTACTGACGCGTTGGTATTTTTAAGGTTCCGTACTTCAAAAGGAAAAAGAACCCTTAAAGGATCCCTTCGTTGTCCGTTTGTCTGTCTGTTAAGACTCTTTTTCTCGGGAACGCGTTGAGGTATTAAGTTGAAACTCACTCATTTCTTGCTGCTTTTTTTTTTTTTTTTTATGATAGTAAGTAACAAGACGAACAAATCAGGTGCCTGATGGTAAGCATCATGATTGCCCATATCAGACACAGTGCCACCCAGTATATTAAAATTCAAAATTCTGTGCGGCACTGCACTGCGCCTGTCACCCTGAGATATAAATTGTTGAATCTCATCATGCCCAGTAATTTCGCTGGTAACATTGCCCTTCATACCGGAGCACAGTAATGTTTGCACATTACTGCTTGGCGGATGAATAACTGGCAAAGGTGTGGTACTTCCCCAGGCGGCCCCCTGCAAAAGAGGCCTACCACTACAAAACTGCTGTAAAAAAATCGAACTCCAACGCAAACAAAAGGTAAAATAGCCGTAATTTTACCGCACATTTCCATACACAGCGCAACGGACTAAAACCTCTAGGGAACTTCCCGTTGATCTAGCAGCATGAAATTTGGCAAGAAGCAAGATCTTATATCGCAATTTGTATTGGTAGGCCTCTTTTGCAGGGGGGGATTACACATTAATTTCATAAGCATGCGAATTAATTCGTCTTAGCATGCTAATTACTATGGCTATACTATTTGCTAAGACGATAATTCGCACTTCGCACTTCACACCGCCCTGCTATTCATACACGTTCATCCAATATACGACCCTAACCACAAGCAAATAAAGATAATAATTGCTTAACCGTGTCTACCAAAATGGTAATAATTTCACTTAACGGGAAACCTGAGTGACGAAGAATTTAAAATTTCGGTTTTTGTAAAAACTATCGCCGTCGCTCTGCTCCTGAAAGTATGAGCTATGAATGTGTGTGTAAGAAGATTATTATTGCGACTTCGCGCGCATATTCATGTCAGTAGTAAAGTTTGTGACGCTTGTATTCAAATTAGGTAGGTACTTATCGTAGGTATTATTTTAGACTTTTGTTTTTATTTACATTCTCGTAAAGATGATTGCTTAAATTCATTAGCTACGTCTAGTATGAAATGGACCAGTGGTTGCAGTATTCAGACAGCGTTCACAAAATCGTGTCATCCATCAACGAATGCGAGTTCGAATCCAGTCCCAGGAGTAATTTTTGCCCGGATATTTTTTTGTTAGGAACTTTTTTCTTCATTATCTGTATTTATATTATTGTGATATTATATAATAAAAAATAGATGCTATAATATATATATTTATAGTATATATGACACCAGTCGCCCAGCGCTTAGAAATTCATATCAATGTGTATATTATCTTCGAAGGTAAGTATTGACTTTTTCAGTTCATCCTGTCAGTCTAGACGTTTGCTGAAAATATAACTTTTCATTGTAATATCTACCTAATAATAGTTCGCCTAAATAATTTTCGACCTGTGCTGTTGTTTACGGACTTGATTCTTTTGCTTAATATTTTAAATTTTTAGACAAAGCGGTCTACTCGCATGAAATACAATACGAATAAGGAAAGAATTATTATTGTATTCGTATTGTATTTCATGCGAGTAGACCGTTTTGTCTAAAAATTTAAAATATTAAGCAAAAAGGAAGTGTTTATCAATTTCGATATGAATTCTAATTATAACATTAGACTTGTCGGTGGGTAGATTGCAAAATGCATCACCTATAATAGATAAACACACGCCCCTAGAGCGTTAGGTAGAAGAGATAGAAAAATTTCGCCGACGACTAGTACCTCCACGGTAGCTCAAGTGGTAGAGCGCCCACCACGGATTACTGCGGAGGGTGCGTGGTTCAAATCCCGCCCGTGGGTGAAATTTTTCTTTCCTTATTCGTATTGATTCTTTTGCTTTAGTACTTACGGTTTCGGCTTGTTTGTATGAATTTCTTTCAGAATTCATACAAACTCTCTCTGAAAATGGGTAAAAGCAAAAGGGGCAGGACGTTTATTGTTGAACGCTCTACGAAAAATACACCATTTACGTATAAAACGGCAAATACATTTTGCGCCTTTGCCATCCGTTTGAGTATAGGTAATACGTACATACTTAATTATTTTGTGTTTTTCATCATGAAATTACGATAAAACGCAATTCAAATTAATTTCTTCAACCTAATGAGTGATGTTAGGGGTGAGCAGTTAATAGTCATGTCGACCGCAAAAATTCGATCCGTTCGAACCGTTGATCGCTATCAACTACAAACTTGAAAACCATTTAGGTGGTGTTTGAGCCAATCATATGATCATGAGAACCCGGGTTTGATCCACAAGTCAGCCAAAAAGTTTAATTGGATTTTCTATTAGGGGTTTTCTGAATGACAGCTTGGAGTCTGAACCCAATAGATGACAATAGGTACGACTTCTACTACAAGAGATTTAAAATATTACTGGCAAAGTGTTAGAAAATTTCACTGAGTCTTCACCCATGAACGCAAATGCCGTAGCTTGCGTTAATGCTCTTGAACCATCTCTTTTAACCAAGTATTGGTTTAGACTCATTTTCTATGAACATCACTAGGATTTTTCAAAATACTATGTCTATGAGTCCCTTCCCTAGTTGTATAAGTGTGAGTGGAACCCCCCCTTACCGCCTGCCGCACCCCGTAGAAAGCGATTATAACTACGAAAAAATGACGAAATCGATGTTTTGTATTCCCGTGTTCCCTCCGAGAATAATTAGTTTTATCCATAAATTTATATCTTGAAAATTAGGAAATAGATTAGGCTATGTCCCTGTTATTTTATTTTTTTTCCTTAACTCTTCATTTTTTTCTAGTGAACGTCTAATTGCGCGAGTAAAACTGGGACAGTTTTTCATGTTTTTAAAGGGTCATATTTCATTTAATAATGAGTTTGTAGAAAAATGAAAATAACAGGGACATGCTCACTGAAGACCTAGATTTTATAAAAAAAAACCATTGCTCTGACGCAATTATCTAGGGAGGAAACACGGGAATACGTTTGTATGGAAAAATCACCCCTAATGTATCCTCTTAAGCGATGAATTTGCTTCATTCGCATTCACAGAAGTACGCAACTTCATTTATTTTGCTAAATGCTAATCAAGCATTAGCATGCTAACAATGAATGCGAATGCTAATTAATCCATCACTAGTTTGCCCTTTGCGAGCATACAATATAATTTTAAAAACATATATACATTCACGCCTTTTTTCCTGAAGGGGTAGGCAGAGGTGAACCCAGGACTCAGTCCCATAGTAGATACTCCCACATTTCGCCAGTATATTATTGGTCCCATGTAATAGGGGGCGAGCCTATTGCCATTTACCGGGCACAGTTCCAGACTCCAGGCAGTTATTGAGATAATTCCTAATGGAAAAATCCAATATTTAACACTTTGCCTGACCTGGGGATTGAACCCGGGACCTCTTGATTGGCAGTCGAGCATTCGCCCTCTACGCCACCGAGGTAGTCAAAGAGAGTCTCATAGAGAGAGAGAGAGAAAGAGCCGAGGTAGAGGCCTACCACTACAGCAAAAATGATAAATAACCAAAATCTTTCAAAAACTATAAAATAATAAGATGTAAAATAATTGACTATAGCTTTTATTTATTACCATATCAATTTTTCTTGGTTTAAAGAACTTTCTCTCGAAGTAACAAGAAAATTAACTAGAAACAAATTCATTCATTGACACAGCACCGAGTTCTCGTCTTATTATTTCTGATGAAGAAACTGACTGGAGTCTAAGACTAAATTATATTAAAGTTTAATATATTACTCAACTAAGGGTCTACGTAGAAAGAACGCGGACGTGTGTCGGTTCGTTGTACTGCGATTGTTCCTATCTAGTACCATCATTGTTCTAATCGTTGGTAATTCTTTTTAACCTTTTTTCGTTTAATTCCCCCAACGAGTACCAATTTTTAAAACGAATACCGGGTAAACTTCTGGTACTGTCAGTAAATAAAGCTATCATGATTTGTCGTTAGAGTGATAAATTTAAGTACACAACAATTTCATGGCGTGTCTAGTTCGTTGAGTGTCTTCTAAGTCACAAAACCCGTGATTTTTTTTAATAGTAGGTTCCTGTCCCCCGACTAAGTTAGGGATCGAATTTTCATTCATCTTTTCACACACTCCTTCACCCGTGAAATATTAACAAACATAACATACCTACACAGATAAAAAAAAGATACCAAAAAAAATTGGTTAGCAAGTACTTTAGAAATTGTTCGGGTAAGGAAAGATATATTATTTATTTTATTTGACTTTTTTTAGCGTATTTATTGCTATAATACGTTATATAAAAAAAATCATGCTAGCTATAAAACCTAGATTTAACAAGTGCTAGTCTAGACTACGAACCATTTGTGTAAGCATTTACTATGACTGGACAGGATGTTTTTCAGAGTGAAAACTCTAATGATGATTCGCACGTCTTGTGTCCATTAAATAGAAAAAAATAAAGAGTATTATGTAAATTCGTTGGTATTTAAAGAAAATAAAATAAAAGAGACATTGTTTACTTCATCTCTAAAGAAGTTGTAGTTGTAGGCCTCTTTTGCAGGAGACCGCCTGGGTAAGTACCACACCTTCCCAACAGCACTTCCACACACGGTCATCTGATTCCAAACTAGGCTAGAAGCCTGTACTATGGTAACCAGGTGACTGATATACATACTTATATAAATAAGCTTATAACACCCAGACACAGATCAGACAGACATGTTCATGCACACAAATGTTTGATCAGGCCGGGACATAGTAGGGGACATACTTTTCTTTAAAATATCAGGATATAAATATATCAAATAGGTTCACTGTATTCGGAGGAAACAGGGGAATACAAAACATCGATTGAGTAAATTTTCCATAGGATTGTGTCAAACTGCTAAGAGGTCCTTTTTCCTGTTAATAAGACAGGTTCTTATATCACATAAAACATTATTTCTAGATACAGAAGGCGTGCTCAGTAGGTAATAAGTCCTGCCCGCATCAGGCATCGCAAGAACCGCAATTAATCTACTGATAACAACCTCAAACGTAATGCCAACCTTTGTTCTTAGACCTCACCTTAACTGCCCTGATTTATACACATTTAGGACGTTTCATAAGGGATTTATTATAATATGACAAAACAAAACCAACGCCTACGGGTATATGAGAGTATATGTGAGTAAAATACAAAAGCTGAAGGGTGAAATCCAACGATATTAATGTACTCCGTACTAGACTTCCTTTCGAACACTCACTTTGCTCGACTAAAGTGCACTTCGATTCGTGCACCTTACTTTAGTGTAGCTTCGACATGGATGCAGTGTGAACGCGTACGGAGCTGTGCTGATATTACGAGAAAACAAATCGAGTATTTATTTTTCGTTTGATTGGATTACAAACTATAGATAGATCAGTGGTCAGGCAAAGTGTTAAATATTGGAGTTTTCCATTAGGAATTATCTCAATAACTGCCTGGAGTCTGGAACTGTGCCCGGTAAGATGGCAATAGGCTCGCCCCCTATTACATGAGATCAATAACATACTGGCGAAATGTGGGTGTACCTACTACCGACTGAGTCCTGGGTACACTTCTGCCTACCTCTTTGGGAAAAAGGCGTGATCGTATGTTAATGTATTCAGTAGGCATATAAATAATTAGTACACTTTAATGCGAGTAAAACCGCGGACCAGCAAGTAAATTCTATTTTCTTACAATTTCGTCAGTAAATTCAAAACAAGTTCTTACCTACCCTCAAAATGCGAATTATCTAAGCGTTGAACATCAAAGGCTCGGCACGGTATAATCGTATCGCACAGACGGACAAAGCGGTCGATTGTTTGCGTACGGATGCCTTGTTCCTTGTCCGGATTAAACACTCCTTTTGGTTTAAAGTTCTATATTCATTGATAGCGATAACATAAACAACATAAATAACTTAGGATGAAATATTAAATATATACTTACATAACGTAATATTTTTTCGAAGGAGTAAGCAGAGGTGTACCCAGGACTTAGTCCTATAAAATATCCTATAATAGTCCTACAATCCAATAAAGTACATCCACATTTCGCCAGTTATTTTTAAGTCCCATGTAGTAGGGGCGAGCCTATTGCCATCTATTGGGCACATTTCTAAGCTGTCTGAGAAAATTGGCTAATGGCGTGTCCCAATTACGCGCGGCAAACCCTCGAACTTATGGCGCGCGCGGCGGCCGCACGCAATGTGGACGGGGTCTCGGCGAGCGGCAGCTTGAACATTGCCGCGCTTGAACTTGAAGCATGAAGGGAGCGCGCGCGTGCTGCGTCAAGATTACACGCCGCAAACCCTCGAACATTGGTTTGCGCGGCGAGTTTGCCGCGCATAGTCAGGACACATCTTAATGGTAAAATTCTTTACACTTTGCCTGATATGGGCATCAAACCGGGGATCTCATTTTGTATCTATGTTAAGCATTTAATCGCACGAAAACACGGGCTATACCCAGTCTTTCAATAGGCGTACACGGAGACCATTTTCAGTCCAACGTGCAGCTTTAATCTTTTAATCTAAAGGTAATGTATAGTCCATCTCTGAAACGATCTACAGAAGACGACCTCAAAGACAGCCACCGCTATTGTGAACGCAAGGACTATTGTAAATGGATGGAAACTACTTGATTTCGCAGAACAGATAATAATACTACGTATAGAATGACACAAACGCCCATCATTCGGGCCTTCCTCACCCCGCGAGCGAGATTGAGCTCTCGACAGCCCCGCTTCTATGGGAAATCATCTCACGCACACTCTTGCGCGTGAACAAAACTCTATATGTGCAGTGTCTGTGTAGTAGGTAGTTATATCGTGACTTTTGGGGATTGAGTCGAGGGTCCGGCGGGCTTATTACGGACGCAACAGAAGTGTGGAAAGCGTTTAAGATTGCTCAATTTCTGCTGTCAAACGGCATGTTTCGTATTACCCAAAAAAACTTGCAATTGATTGCTAGCTCGATTCAAGACGCCCTCTGACCGTCGGGAAAGGAACCAAAAATTGGTCGTTAGTGAAGAAATCTTTGTGGTCTGTGGCAGAAATTGCTGCTAAGGCTGAATTTTCGGAATTACCGAAGCGTTTCAACAGCAGAGCGATAGAAGTAGCAGCGCGAAATGGGACTGACAGAAGGCGACTACTATTTGCAGATTGTTGTTCAGATTGTTATCCAAATCAAAAAAAACTCTAACCAAAATCGTGATGTTTTACCTGCATAAACTTATTTACAAGACCCATAAAACAAGAGTCCAAGTCGTTGAGTCGAACTCAAACACCTTATTTTGGTTATTGGTGTGTTTACAGCTTCAAAAACCATAATATTACCCATTGTGAAAGTTGAGGATTAACGAGAAATTAAGTATTTGAATCTCAAGACACATCAGAAAGGTAATTTGGCCTTATTTTTTATTGTTTTAATGTGTCTAGGTAGGTGCCTATTAATAATTATTATTGAATGATTAAATTCATAACATGCAAACGTTTATTGTGATAAAACACTAACTTACCAGGTACCTAATAAATTATCTTTATTCAGCCTAGATATGTACCTACCTAATATCATAAAATATCCTTCTGTTAAATAAGTATGTCTCGAGGTGTACGGTCAAACCAAACCTGCGTCTTGCTGCGGTTGCAAATCAAACTGCTGCGGCCTAAATTTACCAGTTCGCAATCAATCACTTCATCATTTACATGCGACTCATTTAGTATATTAAACAATTATATAACACTCGACACAACAACTTCTCTTTCAATCAATAACATCCTCAAAGATCCATACAGGAGGTCTAAGAATCTCTTTCATTTTCAGCCACTCGATTCTTTCTTGTGCTTGTGTAGGTTCGATGCAACTGGACACAGCTTATATTTAATTCCACCCAGTGACTGGTGTAGGTATTTATTATTCTTATTTTATCTCCATGTTATACATAATAATTATATGGGACAACTTCCAGACACGGTCATCTGGTCCCAAACTAGGCTAGAAGCTGGTCTATGCTAACCAGAAGACTTATATACATACTTATGTAAGCTTACAACACCCAGACACAGATCAAACAGACATGTTCATGCACACAAATGTTTGACCTGGACAGGGTTCGAACCTGCTCCGGATCCTGCGGAACAGAAAGCAGAGTAACTACCATCTGAGCCAACAGGCTATCGGGCTGTTTTAAGTATTATTTATTTAGTAAAATTTTATACTTTTGCAGCTACAAGAGATGTCCACTTAATAGATGGAGACAAGTAGACATGAGAGAAGAGACTGTTAAGAAGACTCGTCAGACCCATAATTTGTACTTAGGGATTGAGGGTCCAGAACTAATTACTGACTATCAATAGAGCTGTTCATAGTTTATTCTGTTTTGCTATTATAAATTGAATTTCTTTGATAATAATCATATTATTTTTTACTTATTATAGAATTTATAGATTTATTTAACATAATTATTGTCATTAAAAGAATAATAAAAAGGAAAGTAAGAATATAATATACTTATACTACCTGTGTTTTATGCGCTGGAAAGTACCCTAGACTATGTGTTATTTCAGGGTCTAAGCTGTATTATAGTGAAAGGTAGGAATAGCTTGCAGTATTAGTAAGAAGTAGGATTTATAATCCTACTTACATGTAGTTAACTACTATTGCCAATAACATAACTAGCGTAATTCCAGAGTCCATTATCATCTACCGGGCACAGTTCCAGACTCTAGACTTAGACTGTCATTGAGAAAATTCATACTTAATAATAACACATTTTTCCTGACCTAGGGATCGAACCCGGGACCTCATGGTCAACAGTAGCGCTCGCGACCACGCATCTTATATATGCATATTTTTTAACATATGTTAAAATATGATCACACTAACTAAAAATACACTTATTTATTATTACACGCGCGTACTTATCTGTTTCTCACACCTAAGTAGGAGAAAATAAAAGATTTTGGAGCTTTATATGTGTTTTATTATGGGCCAGTTTCAATGAGTTACTTGCACACTTGATTAGTTCCCTAGGGTGCTCTCTTTCGAGCTAGTTAGTAGGTATGCGTCACAGTCACTATTTCTAGCACGTTTACAGCCAAATCAAACGCGAGGCCTATGCCACAACCTCTCAGAGGTAGGTGTTTACGTTCCGCCACAGTACGACGGTGATAAGTACGACATCGGCCCCTGGTTTCTGCCTCATCCTTCTGTATATAGTTCCATCTGGCTACTGGAGCCTTACGTTTGGCCTGTTAACAAGTAGTAATATTAGTTTCGATAATATGTAAACAACAACAACAGTTGGAGTAGGTATATGCAATCTATGCGTTCGTAACTTACCTTCTCTTGCAGCTAATATGGGTGAAATATAGTTCAAGTGAGATATTATCATATTAAACAAGGATATAAGTAATTAATTAAGACTGGACATTATTATGAATGGATAATTATTAATGTTGTCAGATTTAGAATTTAGGTAATCCATCAACGCTGCCACATAATACAATCAAACAGAAAGCCGGCTCTACCAGGGCTTCGATTTTTATGTATATTTAAATAGAAATTGGAATCGAATAGCACAAAATTGGCTAGTATGTGGAGAAGGGAGATTACCTCCTACCCTTCCCGCCCATCTGCCGAAGAGATATTATTTTTGTGCCGCTACTGTGACTCAAGCCACGAATTTAGGGGGAAAGGGTAAGGAAAAAGAAGAAAAGGTATATTTTTAAAGTTATGTTTTGTTTTATCCATTCAACTTGACCTAACCACTTTTGGGGGATTGGAGATTTCTCCCGCACCGAAGATATTATTATATAATATTGTGTCCGTATTTTGATATGAATAGATTGGATGTTAATAGGTAATATGAACTTTAATGTAGTACAGACTGCGGACTTCTGTATGAAGTTTATACTATAAATAATATTTAACTAAAACAATCATAACAATTAAGCACCCACTTAAAAATAAATGTAGTGCGCTTACTCCAAGTTGAAAATATATTACTCGAATATCTGGTGATATAGTAACCGTCCTTCTGTCTCATTGATTTAGTGGCCCGTGCCCATAGAAGATAAATAATTTGATGAAATCAAAGGTAAAAATAGAACAGACTATAGCAGCCTCCCACAGATAAAAAAAATTAAACCGCAATAATTAGTTCCATTTACTGCTAATATTCCATTAGGCCGCTAGTGTGCCAAAGCGACAAAACAGCAGTGCAGAAAGCATGCGTAATTCGAATTCAAAGTGACATTTTGCAATTACTGCTACTGCTACTTCACTGCTTCTGCTACTTTTACTTCTATCGCTTGACCATGCATAATAGGGGCGCCGGTCGTGATTTCTGGATGGATCCGTCTCATGGTGAAATATTTCGTTATGCATTTCATTATATTTAAGTACCTATATTATATAAACTCATAAGCTTTGATAGTGGAAAGCTACCTTAAATATTAAAGTGGGTCTTGTCCTGTTTGCGGTACTTAACAAAACCTCTATTCAACGACGTTTAACGCTTACGAGATAAACGTTAAGTAGATTATATATATTTATATTATTATTTAGTTTTTCTATACAGAAGCTTTTGTTAAAATAGAGATAAATAGTACGTAATGCCAAATTTTGAAGTATTAAATAATTATATTATATGGGACAACTTCCACACACGGTCATCTGGTCCGAAACTAGGCTAGAAGCCTGTACTATGGTAACCAGATGACTGATATACACATACTATAAGTTTATAACACCTAGACACAGATCAAACAGAATGTTCATGCACACAAATGTTTGACTTGGCCGGGGATCGAACCCATGCCTGCATGCACAGAAAGCAGAGTTATTACCAGCTGAGCCAATAAGGCTGTCATGTAAAAGTTATTTAAGAGGCCGCACTACGGCAAACCACGCGCGATTTTTAACCGCATCATTTAGTAATTCAAAGAAGTCCATACAAACGACTGCACCAGCGGTTTTTTCCCCGCGCCTGATTTGCTATAGAAAAAAAACACGAGCGGTTAACCGCGTAGTGAGGCCTCGGACTAAGAGTAAAGATTCGATTGTAAGAAATCAAATGTTAATTCTTGGGTGTTCAATGTTTGTGGTGTGTTATTTCTTGTGCGTTCTTCTTGTAGAGGTATCTTTCCAAACGCACGGTAGACTCATTATTGATTGTCTTCATTGATTGCAAAAGTGTCGGATTGTGACCTATTTGAATAAATCTTTTTGAGTTTGAGTTTCAGTTTTATGGCTTGTTCCGTTTCGTTAACGAGTTTTCAGTGCCTATTTATTTTTCTGAGATTGTTTTTCTTTGTGCAGGTACATTAAAACTCGTTTGGATTAAATTAGATTTTTTACTGAATCTTGTATTTATTTTACGTAATTACATGTAGAATTATTTATTTATCTTCAAAAATCTGGGTACGTATGAGCGAGAGGGCGAATTTGCTGTGGACAGCGCCTTAATAATTATAATTAGTGGAATGCGATGAAAAGCGGAACAACATTTTGCAAATATAAAAGTCTTATTTAATTCTACTCAAACATAAAACATAACATACATTCACGCCTTTTTTCCGAAGGGGTAGGCAGAGGTGTACCCAGGACTCAGTCCCATAGTAGATACACCCACATTTCGCCACTATGTTATTGGTCCCATGTAATAGGCGGCGAGCCTATTGCCATCTACCGGGCACAGTTCCAGACTCCAGGCAGTAGTTATTGAGTTAATTCCTAATGGAAAAATCCAATATTTTAACACTGCCTGACCTGGGGATCGAACCCGGGACCTCTTGATTGGCAGTCGAGCATGCGCCCTCTACGCCACGGAGGCAATTCTACTCATTTATAAATAACAACTAAGTTACACTTTAGTCTAACTTTACCTTATTGTAACCCCTAGTATAAACTCAATAACATCCCCTATACCTCCATAATAGACCACTATTCTATTAAGTTAAAATAAGTTAGTTGTCATGGAACCAGATATGGCCCAAACTTGCCAAGTTGGCCTTTGTGCCAAGTTTCGTTTTATCAGCTGTTTAAGTTTGGGTTTGGACTTGATATCCAAAATGTTGTGGGACTCTGATCCGAAATGGAGGAGATGGTGTTATATAGGATAGAAGCAGTAAGGTTACTATAACAAAAAAACAAAAAAAAAGAAACTAGGAAACTTTACATAATTATTTGCTCTTCTGATCATGACGATGCCAAATCAAAAAGTGTTCTATTGGATTTTTCCGTTAGACATTTCTCAGTGACCGTCTGGAGTTAGCAACTGTGCCTAATAGATGGCAATAGGCTTGCCTACATGGGACTTAAAAACATGACTATTAAAGTGTGGGTCAGCTATAGGTAAGCCTCGCTGGGTCCTGGGTTACACCTCTGCCTAACTCCGAAAGGGTATTTCTGGCTTTTTCTTGACTTTCTGAGTTTTTTCTAATCCATGTTTATCTTTAATCAGTTCTGGCGTTATGCCTGTCTTACTTTACTTTTTATTTATCTCTCAATGCAGTAGAGTGTTCTACTCTATTCTATTTGATACCTTCTTCTTCTTAGTCGTGACCTCTTGACAGGGACGTTTTAGGGAGGTTTAGGGAGGAGGGGTATCACAAGAAAATAATAAAACATTTAAATTAAAACTAGAAAACGTATAACAATTTTATCCATTTTATGATTTTTTTCTGTAACAAAGGACAAGCCCATACTGTCAGTAAGTAATATTTATATATCCTAAGATAACGTTTCAAACTTTAGATAAAAACTTTCAACTGCAAAGGATACCGTTTGAAGTTTGAAGGGTATCTGGTCGAATCGAACATCTCTTATATTGGAGGATGAAGTCAACCCTTTGGAAAATAATCCCTTAAAAATAACCTTTGCGATTTGGAAAATGAAGAAACCCTATTTTTTAGATATATGTCAAGAATCTCTCTAATTATCTCTATAAGTGAAGAGATAATATAATGAAGTATCTGTTTATATTATCTCAAGTTTTTTATGAAATTTGAGATAATTGTTCTAATAGCTAGCACCTTTTTCTTTATCTCTCATTTGTTGCTACCAGTAGCAGAATAATAAAGTTATAAACATAAATACTATTTGCACCAACTAAAAAGTAGTCTTCCGCATATGCTCGTTGCTCGCAAATATGATTAGGCACTAATCGTTGGTCGCGAGTATAGCCACAGAATAATAAATAGTACTAGTATAGCGCCAGGTGATGTTGCATGTATTACTGTGCCCGCCCGTCTTGATAGTTTTCCAAGGTCACCTGTATACCCGTCACCTTAAGTATAGGGCGCGTTTGTGATACGCACGGCGATGTAGAAGGTTTAAAAAGTAGAAACGCCGTGTGCAAAGGCTTTAAGAGCTAGTAAAAGTCTCGTTAAAATCTAGAGCCATCAATTCCTTGGAACATCTAAGTACCGATAAGTTGGATGCTTAGTCAGAGTCGGTTTAGTTGCCGGCGGCAGTAAATAACTAGCTTCCTGGCGCTTGCCACTCGATCCCTTGGCCTGTAGTCTGCAGGTATTCTACAACGTTCTAGATAGTGATATAACCCTTCTTATGCTGGAACACAAGATACAATAAACATTCAACTGGGTTCGTTTCTTGGAGCTACAGTCCAGGAAAGCCACGTAACAGAGAGTAAATTGAATTTTAAATGAAGTTTTGCCATTATTTCTACTTGTTCAGTCAGCTGAAATATTGCTTAAATGTCTGATATTGTTCATTTAAAAAAAATTACGTTAATGTGTCACGTCACACCAGGGATTAAGACCGGGCCCAGTTTGTTGTTTTACCAACGGCTGAGATGATGATGATGATGATGAATAGACGTTCGCGTGATTAGATAATCACGAGTGTAAAACTAGGTATTTCAGAAGTTTATTATGAAAAACCCGAGAGTTTATTATAGAGAAAATAAAATGACAAAGTTTAACACACTAAAAATATCAGGATTCATCATCATCGTCATCCAGCCGTTGGAAGTCCAATGCTGAACATAAGCCTCCCCCATAAGGGGGGTTGTTGCCAATACTCGCCTCGCTTGGCAGGCGGGTTGGCGAGCGCAGTTTGATGGTTTACGCAGAGGACGCTGCTGCCCGTCTTCTGGATCCTATAGCCCTTAGCCGGCTCTTACGTCAACCACGGGTAGTGAGGGTGAGGTACTATTCTAAACCCCACGGCGCAGGATTAATTTATAACATTGTTTAATTATATTCGAACGATCAGGCAATACAAAACATCGATTTGGTAAATTTCTCATAGCTCTTAAGGGGTCGTATCTCAAGAGATATATTTTACGAAAAAGTTTTTTTGTCGTCCCGTTACTCCTGAAGATAGCAACCTCATGTGATATTCCTCCATCGTGTTTGGTCCTGCCCCGGTAGCACAGTAACCAGGGAAAACCAAGTCCCTGTTTAGAACGAGATAGCAGATATGAATTTTTCAGGCGCGAAAGAGAGAAAATACGGGGAAAACTAGTTATCGCCGTGTCATGCTAGGGGGCTGGAAAGCATAAACCGCATGGTATAGATACAACGCGTTAGAAAAAGGTGTAAGGTAATACTTAAGGGTATCTACTCGTCAAACTAAACAAATTGCAAAAGAAATAATTCCGCCTTCTTTATCACGTCCGACCATCTGGCTGATGTTTTGCCCATGGCACAGAAAAATCCAATCCACTTTCCGCCTGGGGTCGTATCCAAAACCTCAGGATCGACAGTATCGCTTGCAACACTACGCCACTGAGGCAGTCAGAGTATACTTGTGTAGTCGTTCCTTTTCCATCAAATAATACTCAAAGTCAAAGTCAAAGTCAAAGTCAAAAAGATTTATTCTAATAGGTCACAATCCGACACTTTTGTACGTCAATGAAGATAAACAGTAATGAGTCTACCGTGCGTTCGGAAAGATACCTTTACAAGAAGAACGCATAAGAAACTTGTAGGGCTTAATTTTTTCAACTGATTGTTTTACAATATTTGGTTTGGTTACATTCGTTTGTTTAGAAGGTGCCGCGCTCTATATTCTGATTTACTATATAATAAGCCTTATTTACTAAAGTAGATTTTATATAGGTTTTGAAGTTACCCTCTGAGAGCCCAGTTATATCTTTTGGGATTTTATTATAGAAACGTACACTATTTCTTAAGAATGATTTTTTATTGGTCTTCGTGTACGTCTATCAAAAGACCGGGTAGTCTGTGTTTACGAGCGATATAATAGCGTACAATTTCAATCATAACTTGATCATACACTGGCCAAACTCATACATCTAACAGGTTTTCGAATAATTGAGTTATATGCCCCGCCACGCCTAATTCCTATTGCAATTATATTTTGCAATTTAATTTTCCACTTTTGTAGTTCGGATAATGGATTTTGGGATCCATTATGTTTCTTATTGAAAGCTAATTAGGATCTTTTGATTAATTTCATATAATGTTGGTCTTTTGATGTCAATTAAAATGTTCTGTTTGATGTCTATTCAACATTTTTTGAAATAATTTTAGCTTCGTTAAGTACAGAAAACAACTATTAAGGCGCTTTCCAAAGCAAATTCGCCCTCTCGCTCACACGTACCCACATTTTGGAAGATCTAAAAAATACTACATGTAATTACGTAAAATAAAGACAACAAGGTTCTAGAAAATAACAATACAAAGATTCAATAAAAAATCTAATTTAATCCAAATGAATTTTCATGTCGTATAAAAACCAGCACAAAGTAAAAAAGTCTGAAAAAAATAAAATGGCACTGAAAACATGTTTGGATTTAAATCAGGGGTGATTCTGAAGTAAATTGATGTATGTTGTCGGGGCGGCAACATTTAGTAGAACCGTCGAATCAAAGCGAGTTACTCGTCTTCTGATTTATGTCGATGATTGTGACATAGTTTTTAAGCCAAGTCCGTCGCCCACGTCATTAATTAAAAAGTAAACAAACTAAGATAGTTAATGGGATATAACTGTAACAGTATTACGTATCACAGTGTGCGCAAACTACTAGTATGTAGGGTTGAATAATACACTTTGCTGTTTAAATTCCATTAACAGACTTGGGAGGAGTGACGTAGGGTTGCTACCGAGATGTTGTTTTTTATATAATAATAATATGGGACATCTTCCACACACGTTCATCTGGTCCCTAACTAGGCTAGAAGCCTGTACTATGGTAACCAGATGACTGATATACATTCTTATATAATCTTAACACATGAACAAAATGTCTACCTCGCCTAATACACAGTATTTCTTATAGTATCTATTAAGATACTGTAAGAAAACGTGTTAATGGACACATTTTTTTATGATAGTGAGTGACAAGACGAGCTAATCAGGTGCCTGATGGTAAGCATCTTGATTTCCCATATCAGACACAGTGCCACCCAGTGTTTTAAATTTTTAAATTTGCGCGGCACTGCACTGCGCCTGTCACCCTGAGTTATGAATTGTTGAATCTCATTATGCCCAGTAATTTCGCTGGTAACATTGCCCTTCATACCGGAACACAGTAATGTTTGTTACATTACTGCTTGGCAGACGAATAACTGGCAAAGGTGTGGTACTTCCCCAGGCGGCCCCCTGCAAAAGAGGCCTACCACTACAAAAACATACAAGTCATGTTATAATATATAAGATGTTAGGTAGATGGGATAGAAAAATTTCGCCGATGACTAATACCTTCACGGTAGCTCGAGTGGTAGAGTGCCACAACGCGGAATGGTGCGGAGGGTGCGTGGTTCGAATCCCGCCCGTGGGTTGAAATATTTCTTTTCATTTCAGATTGCAGATGATATAGAAGGTATTAATACGCATTATATGTCGATTGCTGCTTTTCATCAACACATTTAGATCATTATCCTTTGCACACATTTTAGCATGTTGACAACCCTAAAGAGCTTCCCAGAGTCCTAAATAAATAATATAATATCGTAAGCGGACGTTTTAAGAGCCACCCCTACGATGGTATTTACTTAAGTTTTTTTACTCACTTGCTTACAATTTTTGGGGAAATTGCCCTACTTTGGAGTTTTGAGCACATCTACTTTTAGTTGACGGACTTCTTAGAAGTTATTTGAACGATCTGTTAAGTGATTTAGGTTATGAGAGCTGAGCCCATGTTTTGTGAACGAACGGAACTCAATCGTCAACTGAGTGGACGACGAAGTGCTAAGTTTCGTGCTAATCAAGTTGTAAGTATTAAAAATGTGTTCGAGAATTTTTTACAAGCTTTTATCACTTGCAATGTATTTACTTATTGGTTTTTTTTGGAAAAAATTTACAGCTGTATTTTGAAGTAATTAACCTCAACTGATTTAGCTGAAATTTTGCATACTTATATACCTATATGCTTATCGAATAGAATATTTTTATTGAAATAATGCGTACACACAACCATATTAATATTATACTAAGTATTATGTTCAAATATCAATAGCTATATGAGACACATAATTCAATATATTATAATAAACTGTAAAGAGGCTTTATTTTTTGATTACTATAATCATTTTCCAAGTTTCAAAATTTTTATTGTAACTTTATAACAAAATGGATATAAAACATTATGAACGATGATGCCTGTGAAAGTTTGGGTAAACTGTGTTGCAGACACCATCTGATCACGACTGCCCACATCAGACACAGTGCCACCCAGTGTTTTAAAATTATAAGTTCTGCGCGGCACTGCACTGCGCCTGTCACCCTGAGATATGAGTTGTTGAATCTCATCATACCCGGTAATTTCGCTGGTAACATTGCCCTTCATACCGGAACACAGTAATGTTTACACATTATTGCAGACAGATATATCCAATTATTGGTGGCAAACTTCACAGATCCACCGCAAATTTTCTCCGCGATCCATTCAGATAGTCACAAATCCAGAATCCTTTCAAGCGCTGCAGTTACCTTCGGATAAAGGTGTCGGCGTAATGGCCGGTATGAAAGGTATTATCGGTGAAGATCGATCCATCTATAATAAGATCTCGTTTGCTCACAATGGCAGGTGGGTTTGTTCCGGGGAGCTAAAATGGTGCTCGTTTAATTACTTAGTGAATTTTTGGTGTTTTTAGCATATATTTCGACTCTTTATTGCGACCATTTTTACATAATATTACATTACATATTAACTCAAAAGTAAAGTTATTAATTTGTAATTATCGGTTTATGCGATCTCTTCCATTTAATATTTTCCATTTTTTAGTTTTTGGTTAGTTTTATTTTTGTAGTTAGTTTTATTCATAGACAACAGTGAACCATGTGTTGGTATTTTTTCTTATTGACCATGGGTTAGGAAAATTGTACAAAGTATAACTGAATGTTTGTTTAATAGGGTAGGGTAGGATATTTATTGGATGTTTGTCACACAATCACATAAAAAACATTAAAACTAATTGAATGTGGATTTGTTAGGTTTTTCTGACTGTTGCTTATTGAATTGTGATGTGTAAATTATGTACGCAATAAAATTAGTTAAAAGTTGTGTAATTTTGTGAATTTAAATGGAATTTTGTATGTTGATAGCTTAGACCTCGGAACGATGCTTACGCGGATAAACCAGCGGGGTACAACTAGTTTTCATATAATCATAATAATAAGCTATGCATGAATTAAAAACACAACATAACTACAGTAACACTTTTTTCCCGAAGGGGTAGGCAGAGGTGTACCCAGGACTCAGTCACATAGTAGGTACACCTACATTTTGCCAGTATGTTATTGATCCCATGTAATAGGGGGCGAGCCTGTTGCCGTCTACCAGGCACAGTTCCATACTCCAGGTTGTCATAGACATAATTTCTAATGGAAAAATCCTATATCTAACACTTTACCTGGCCTGGGGATCGAACCCGGGACCTCATGATTGGCAGTCGAGCTTGCGCCCACTACGCCACCGAGGCAGTCTCATGCATTAAACATACTCTTATTATTATTTTCTTCCGAGGATTCCTTAAATTTTAGACACAATTTTTTTGTAATTGTATGAAACACGCTCCAGCACCATGGGTCCTCATTTAACACAGCGCCATTTTAGCTGCCATTTCTTGGAATAGAGATTTAGCTCATTAGCAATTTTGCTCCGGCTAATCGACAATAAGGATTACGCTGCTTAGGAGATCGTTCAATAATAATAAATTAGATACTGGGCTTATTGATTTTTAGGGCTTATGGTTATTATTGGCTATTACGACGGAAAAATTTGCGAGTTTTGCTATATTATTGAAGCCAAATTATATTGTTTACTAGTGTAAGAACAGCGGCTTTGCCCGCTCGCAATTATGAAATATTAGAGTTTTATAGCAAAATTTCGACGCCCTTTTTGGACCCTTTACAATTTAAATTTTAAAATCCTTTCTGAGCACACGTCCAGACAACGAAAACTACTTGATTCAAAGTTTCAAGTCTCTATAATCATTTAGGATTTTTAATATATAATAATAATAATATATAGTGATTATTGGCGAATAGGTAGCTCTATTATTTAGTCTTTTTTCAAGAAAGGCACTCTACCCGGTATAACAATCAAGCGAGTAGACCGCTTAGTCTAAACATACATATAACATAACATACATTCACGCTTTTACCCGAAGGGGTAGGCAGAGGTGTACCCAGGACTCAGTCCCATAGTAGATACACCCACATTTCGCCAGTATGTTATTGGTCCCATGTAATAGGCCTGGGAAAGTACCACACCTTTGCCAGTTATTCATCCGCCAAGCAATAATGTGCAAACATTACTGTGTTCCGGTATGAAGGGCAATGTTACCAGCGAAATTACTGGGCATGATGAGATTCAACAACTCATATCTCAGGGTGACAGGCGCAGTGCAGTGACGCGCAGAATTTGAATTTTAAAACACTGGGTGGCACTGTGTCTGATATGGGCAATCATGATGGTTACCATCAGGTACCTGATTTGCTCGTCTGTATGACATACACTATCATAAAAAAAAAAATAGTGGGCGAGCCTATTGCCATCTACCGGGCACAGTTCCAGACTCCAGGCAGTTATTGGGATAATTTCTAAAAGAAAAATCCAATATTTGCCTGACCTGGGGATCGAACCCGGGACCTCTTGATTGGCAGTCGAGCATGCGCCCTCTACGCCACCGAGACAGCTTAGTCTATATATAAAAATCTTGTGTCACGATGTTTGTCCCGAATAAACTCCAAAACTACTGAACCGATTTCAATCAAATTTCACATTTATTTTATTTTTGTCTAACTTAAAGAATAGGATAGGATCATCACAATTATTCGCTTATGTCGGGAATTTAAACGAATAAAATGTATCAATTAACTGTTTAGTTTTATGAAGTTCTCATAGATGGCGGTGTACGTTGATTCATCGCTAAAATTCTTCAATATTGTTTGACATCTAGGTTGCAATACACCCAATAGATGGCGCTGTGGTGTGTTTCTTAGAATATAAATTCTATTACTTTATTTCACGTAATATTTATTTATGCTCACGATATAACCGTATTATTTTAATGGTTTGTGACTGATATTTTTATAATTATACTGCGTATTATGTTACAATATTATTACCATTAATAACAAAAAAAAATTGTACTATTTTTGTTAGAGAATTATTAAAGTCTTGGCGCCAAATTTTAATCAAAGTTTCAAGATCTGGCCATCAAATTCTATCGAGTCGCCATCTCTGGTTTGAATGTCCAAAGCTTTGGTATCTCATTCGTTCTCGAGACCTCCTCTGTGCGTAAACAAAGCTCCCTCTCGAACCATCGAGACCCACTATTTCGAACAATCGATCAATCGATTCTTCTCGAAGCATGCGAACTAGAACGTTCGGGAAATTCAAGGTTCAGGTATAAATATTGGCGCCGAGTGTCACCGCAGTTCAGTTCCTTTTTAAACGAGTGAATTAATACTATCTCCCGGAAAGTGATAGTCTCAGTAAAATCTCCACGCATTTTGTACAACATATGAATTTTTCAATTGAGTACCTACTCCAGTTTTATTTTAAATTTAGGTAATTCGATTTTACCGGAAGGGTTTTATTTCCTCAGTTGCGATTAGAGAAATAAAATATGGCGGTACGAAGTTCGCCGGGTCAGCTAGTTAATATAATATATTATTATTCTCGGAAAACAACTGTCTAACAACCACTCCTTATTCTAAATGATTTGAGAGTAGATAGATAATAATATTATGAAGGTACTCTTATATCTCTAGAGCTAGACTCTTATGTAGATTTTCATTTAGAGAAATGTTCATAAATTCAAAGCGTAGGGAACACTGAGAATAATTGTTTGTATCAAGAAGTTTAGGCTTTACTGTCAGTCTGTAAGAACATAATTCCTCTGTAAATAAATACACCTAACATCCAGGGAAATACCTACTACAATACCTACTTATATACAATCTGAAATGAGAAGAAAAACAAAACACCCACGGGCGGGATTCGAACCACGCACCCTCCGCACCTTTCCGCATGATGGGCATACTGCCACTTGAGCTACCGTGGATATACAAGTCATCCGCGAAACTTTTAAGACACTATAGGGGCGTGTGTGTTATCTATAGGTGATGAATTTCGCATTCGCGACAAGTCAAATTTTTTTTTTTTTTTTTTACGATAGTGAGTGACTATACGAGCTCATCAGATGCCTGATGGTAAGCATCATGATTGCCCATATCAGACACAGTGCCACCCAGTATTTTAAAATTCAAAATTCTGCGCGGCACTGCACTGCGCCTATCACCCTGAGATATGAGTTGTTGAATCTCATCATGCCCAGTAATTTCGCTGGTAACATATGTTACCAATGTACTTATATTAGATACTAATGTTACTTATATATTAGAATTCATATCGAAATTGAACACTTCCTTTTTCCATAACAGCTAAAGCCATAACAGATATCCATAACAGACTAAGCAGTCTAATCGCTTGACATACAATCTGAAATGAGAAGAAAAATTTCACCACAGGCGGGATTCGAACCACACACCCTTTGCACCATTCCGTGTGGCGGAAAACAATTTTCTTTTCTCATTTCAGATTGAATAAAAATATAGGTATATATGTAGGTGTATAGATGAGGGTCGTATTGACAACTCCCGTTCTGAATAATTAAAAAAATATATATATTTATATAAAAAGAAAATAACATAATGATCGTCATGTACTAAATATACCTCAATAGTCGAAGAGCCGCCTTCCTAGTTACCCACATTAGTTGCATTAGGATCCAGTCCGCGATCTCATAATTAAATTACTCGCGGCCGTTTCAACTCGCCTTCCACGTATTGTTTGACAAACAGACACACATGTTGTTTAATTGTTATTGTATAATGGGTAATGAAGTTATTAAGTACACGTAACTAGATTCTGTGTGGAGATTAATGAAAGACTGTCTAAGGAGTATAAATTATATGATTAAGGTAAGATTCATTTCAATGATACAACATAACATATAATCACGCCTTTTTCCCGAAGGGGTAGCCAGAGGTGTACCCAGGACTCAGTCCCATAGTACATCCACATTTCGCCAGTATGTTATTGATCCCATGTAATAGACGGCGAGGCTATTGCCATCTACCGGGTAACGTTCCAGACTCCAGGTAGTTATTATGATAATTCCGAATGGAAAAATCCAACATTTAGCACTTTGGCTGACCCGGAGATAGAACCCGGGACCTCATGATCGGCAGTTAAGCTTGCGCCCACTACGCCATCGAGGTAGTCGAAGCAAAACAGTCGTTTGTTTATATAATAATTCCACTTGACTCGGTCATAAGTCGTAAATTATGTTTATGATATGACGCTCGACCGTGGCAAAAATTGGCCTTTATGAGGAAACCAGTAACCCTGTATAATAATTTGTGTGTTGTCTCCTGGTCTAAACGGTCATCATGAAATGAAGTGAAGTATATAACGAGGTAGCTAGTAGTATAAGATTATGTACTGCTTCCATCAGTAATTTGGCTATCAAATAGGGAGACCAAAATGATGACCAATTTTTTAAAAGTTTAAACTATCAAGAGACATATAATAAGTGAACGAAATTGACCAATATATATAGCCCTGCGGATAAGCAAGTTGCAATGGCAATGGGCACAAAGCACGTAGAACTGATGGTCGATGGGGCCGTAAGGTTCTCAAATGGAGACCACGAACCTGCAAGCGCAGCGTAGGACGTCCACCAACAAGGTAACCAAGGTGGACAGACGATCTAATAAGTCTCTCTATTAGATTAGACAGTAGGAACCCGCTGGATGAAAGCTGCTTATAACTGGACCATGTTTATGGAAATCAATGGGGTCAGCCTATGTCCAGCTGTGGACGAACTATGGCTGAGATAATGTTGATGAAATAACATTTAAATAATCTTGTTTTTCCCAATAAAATATAATAATAATATAGGACAACTTCCACACACGGTCATCTAGTTCCAAACTAGGCTAGAAGCCTGTACTATGGTAACCAGATGACTGATATACATACTTATATAAGCTTATAACACACAGACACAGATATAGAAGGAAGCCGGCCCTTATTATTTGTTTGCATTATATTGCTATCATACTTGGGTAGGCTTGATATTTTTATTTTAAAATTTTTGAAAGCCTGGTTTTTAATCTGAGTTGTCGATGACGAAAACAAAATGTTTTTCTATCTTTTTTATCCTGAATTTTCAGAACGCATGGTCGCAATAAAATGCATAGTAGTTAGCGCAAATTCAGCGTAATGCCGTCGTTATAGCGTAACGGTAGCGTAGCATAGCGTAGGCGCCAGCTTAACGCTCATGGCTCCCCACAATTTTAGCGAACACTTGTCAGATATACGGGGTGAAATTCCGCGCGTTTCGACATAATATAGGAAGTCAAAAGTACCCAAAATCGACGAGCCGATAAAGGAGCCTTCAGGTAACTGGGTCCGCAATAAACAGATCTCAGTTTAAATTAAATATTTTTCTTGCGGCGACTGGGACCACCCATAAATGAATCAATTTCAGCGAATGGAAGAATTTCAGCCCAATCGATTCAGTAGTTTTGGCGTGAAAGAGTAACAAACATCCATCCATCCATCCTCACAAACTTTCGCGTTTATAATATTAATAGGATATGATGTGATGCCACATTAGTGTGAAGAACGCACACAAACGTTTTACTATTTTTTTTCTACAGACAGGTTTTACAAATTTCGAAAAAGCTAAAATGAATAAAATACTTATATAAATACATTTTAAGCTCTTACGATCTTATCGCGTTATCCGTGGATACAAACCATTCAATGAACCGTATTTTCGTGTATATTAAATACAAACAAATCGCTTGTAATTTATCTCCGTGTGTTTCCACAACCGGTTGGAAGGATCCAGGATATGACGTCATTACTAGGTGTTTACCAAAGTGTTTGTCGACAAGAATTCAAAATGTTCCAAATTCGAATACATAACGGTTAAAATTGTTCAACGGGACTCAGGACTAAAGTGAACTTTCATTTAATAAAATAAAGCTTTTTGACACAAAAATGCAACGATTTGAAGACATATGCAGTATTAAATAGCTAATTTTAATAAATATTTATGTGGCATAATAATTTTGCAACAATTTTATTTATATTTAACGGGCGTTTGCCACTTTTCACATTGTTACAAAACATATTATATTTTGGTCATATTATTATACTATACTATCAGTGCCCTGCGGTTTCACCTGCGTCGTCTTTGTTCCCGTGGGAATATCGAGATAAAAAGTATCTTTTGTGTTATTCCAGGGCCTAAGCTATCTACACCCTAAATTTCAGCTCAATCAGTTCAGTAGTTTTAGCGTAAAAACGGAACAAACACTATCGCTGTTTATTTGTGTCATCTAGATGGCGCTGGAGTCGAGTTACAACTCGCTAGCGTTTTGTTTAGGTACCTGTTACATACGTTATATAGTTAAAGTGGAAGAAGCGAAAGTTGTATGTCAGGATCGTAGCAAGAGGAGATCGTAGCGTAGGAAAGAAATAGTCTCTGCCTACCCCAACGGGAACAAGGCGTGACTGTATGTATGTATGTATGTTATATAAGTTACATATACGTAACGATGGCGCTGCATGTACTCGTACTTGGTATCTGTATGGTATGTAGCCTTTAAAATTTATTTTTGGTTAAGCAGAGTAGATAAACTAAATAAACCTCTTAATTAAAACCATAAATCACTAAATAAGTAGAGAGCAAATGATAGTGTGCCTTAATAGGTCAGGATATGGGCCCCTTGCTAGTTGTTCCTTGCTCCTACGGTTTATTAATTGGACGGGTTGGTATAGGTCGGCGAGATTCTGTTACTATACAATATTAAACATAACATACATTCACGCCTTTTTCCCGAAGGAGTAGGCAGAGGTGTACCCAGGACTCAGTCCCATAGTAGATACACCCACATTTCGCCAGTATGTTATTGGTCCCATGTAATAGAGGGCGAGCCTAGTGCCATCTACCGGGCACAGTTCCAGACTCCAGGCAGCTATTGAGATAATTCCTAATGGAAAAATCCTATATTTAACACTTTGCCTGACCTGGGGATCGAACCCGGGACCTCTTGAATGGCAGTCGAGCATGCGCCCACTACGCCACCGAGGCAGTCTATATAAAATTATTTGTTTTAATTCGACTGCTATTATAGTATCGCTTGATTTTATTAAAAAATAAAAAAATAAAATTCATTTATTTCAGGCAATATAGGTAGCTAGTTTGATATCTAGTTTTTATAAATATAGATTATGTTTATTGATCAACATGAAATTAAAACTATTAACATACAACAACATTTGATCATAAAACTGCCCTTTTGGCATACCATGGTTATGTCGCATCGAAGCTGCGTTATGGCATTGTCCTTTGGGGAAATTGCACCGATATAAACGATCTTTTTCTAACACAAAAAAAGTGTATACGGGCTATTTGCGGCGTCGACCAAATGGTATCATGTAGACCATTGTTTAAAAAATTAAGAGTTCTTACGTTGACTAACTTATATATATATGAACTGTGTGTTTTCGTCAAACAAAACAATAGTCTATTCCAAAAAAATTGTGAAGTTTTTAGAAGATATGATTCCAGATATCCAGATGAACTGATACTGCCAGCTGTAAAAACTACTCTAAGAAGGAAAAATTGTTACTGTATGGCTATAAAATTATATAACCACATACCAAATGACATTAAAGAACTCCCATTTAAACGTTTTAAGCATAAATTAATGACTTTTTTAATAGAAAAATGTTTTTACAGCCTTACAGAGTTCTTTGCGAAGAAATTTAAATAATAGAATTATAAATAATACTAATAACACTAATAATAATAATAAAAATAACTTAAATACGAATGTTTGTAAAGTAATATTATAATTTTGAATTTATTTGAATCAGAATCTTAATTTTTACATTGCATGTCAAGTTGTTTTGGCGAAGTGTGTGTTTCTTGTAACGTAATTTAAGACCTTAAATTGTACCACATTTTATGCAATAAATATATTCATTCATTCATTCATTCATTCATTCAACACAAGATTACACCACAACTTTTATGCTTACTTTAATTATTAATAATAAATATCATTCAGGTCGCCTCCTGCAAGTAAGGTGCCCGAAATCTGACTACATTATCTCTCTGTATGGTCAAATTTATTCGTTGGCAAATTTTTCTATACTGACCGGTATGTTCAACTAGTTAAACCAACGGGACGAAAATTAATTTACCTATGGTATAACAGTCAAGGAGATTGACAAAGGAGATTTATAAGGCTAGTGTGTATGGTCAAGTCGGTAGGGGTCGACCTAGGCGTACCTTTCATGAACAAGTTGACAGTTCAAAAGTACCAACAACCGATGAGCATGCATGAAGAATGTGATGAAAGTGGAAGAATCGAAAGTTGTATGTCAGAATGGTAGCAAGTGGAAAGAAATAGACTTTGCATACCCCAACGGGAACAAGGCGTGACTGTATGTATGTATGTATGTATGTACTCGTATGTATAACAGTAAAAAAAAACGGGTTCCCTACTTGATATATAATGACGTTTGATCAAACATTAATGAAAACAATTGATTCTACTTGCAATTGTCATGACCCGTGGACGAAAAAATTGGTCACCTGTGGTTTCAAATAGGCGCCTAGATAACTCCTGAAAAAAAAAAATTGTGTGTGAATCGCCATGACCGTCGCTTACGTCGATTCACACAAAATAATACTTGTCTCCACATCTATATCACCTTTTTAAAAAAAATTGTAACTGGTCGTAATTAGTGCTAAGGTTATTTTCAATTAACAAATTAAATAAACACAAATAGAGATGCGAAAAGCCAAGAGTTTTAATTTGTAAGAGTGGCCGGTAACTTACCAAAACCGGCCAATGATTCAACTCATTACGAACTCAGCTGAGGAAAGGCACCGAACTGTCCCCAACTTTATATTAGCCCACACATAACTCAATCCTTACGCTCGATCAAACTTATGATTACGGCAGTATCAAGCGAGCTGATCAAAAAACTTTTCTCGTTAGGTTCCGTCGCTCATTTGACAAGTTCAAGCCTCTAAGTAGAGGTGAGAGGAGGTTGTCTGGATTGCCGGTGAAAAAGAGCCGGTTACTTTGCTAGATATTGATTTTTATCTGAAAATGTATGATCGTTTGTTGTTTTGTATTTGAATTATAAATAAAAAAAAAAAGCAAAATAAATAAGTAGTAAAGTAGAGTTAAGTTTTATTTCATTATCTCCGGTAATCCGGAGATAAGAATATACGATGTTTGTATGTTTGTTACCTTCTCTTAGGCAAAAAACTACTCAGCTTATTAGACTGAAAGGAGATGAGTTTGTCTTCCAAAGAAGCTCGGCACACACTGTCTATCCGGTTATGGCCGGGTCCGAGCGTGGCTTTAATTTAACCGACATAAAATTATTGAATAGCGTCCGGATACCTGTTTATTATTTAATAATAATAATAATAATATGGGACAACTTCCACACACGGTCATCTGGTCCTAAACTAGGCTAGAAGCTTGTACTATGGTAACCAGATGACTGATATACATACTTATACTTTAAGCTTATAACACTCAAACACAGATCAAACAGACATCTTCAATCAACGAGCCAGTCAATTTAAGTTTATGCCGGAAACATAATTCATCTCTATTATCTACCAAGTTTTTGGTGCGGTTATCATAATATCTGATAAGGGTAAGATGCCGGGTGGCTAATTGGTCCACCGCTGGAGGTAGCCACGAAATCCTGATTACAATTTTATGAAATATTTTTTCGGCCTTAATTTCGGAAACTTAATTGATAAGTTTGACAATGTTTATTATTTTTTCTTGCGGCGAAAATAAATTGGATTTTGTGACTTTTTATTAATTTGTTGGGAACAAATTGGGGCTCTGTCTTTTAAACTCGATAAAAATAGAAGTCATTTTAACAGTCTTTAAGTCAAAAATGAAGGTTTATTTTATATATTGTCTACGTATGTATGTGTATATATTGTAAATCTTTAATACATACATACTATATAGAACATACGCGATCATAACGCCATACGTTTCCTATTGTGATAAGATGTTAATGGATTCATTATTAAAACGCTCGAATGATATAATTTTAAGCTAAGCTTCCTATAAAAAGCCGGTAGCCGCTTAAAAATGAACTACTAGATAGAAATAATCTGTTTCTATTATAACACTGTTTCTATTTAATCCCTTGCTGAAATGGGTCTCTTTTGGCCTTTGTGTGATATCTACTATTAGTGATAGATATATTATATATATATTTTTATGATAAAGCGTGACAAGACGAGCAAATCAGCATCAGATGGTAAGCATCATGTTGCCCACATCAGATACCCAGTTAAAATAGAAAATTCTGCACGGCACTGCACTGCGCTTGTCACCCTGAGATATGAGCTGTTGAATCTCGTCAAGCCCAGTAATTTCACTGGTAACATTGCCCTTCACACCGGAACACAGTAATGTTTGCACATTACTGCTTGGCGGATGAATAACTGGCAAAGGTGTGGTACTCCCTCAGGCGGCCCCCTGCAAAAGAGGCCTACCACTACAAAAATATAATTTGTGTAAAACAACCTATAAAGCGTCTGAAAGAGTTAGTTTAGAAAAAGTTTAGTTTGGCAAATAAAAGTAAGCAAATCTTCTTTTTATTTTTCCAGTATATTTGTATATTTGCGCAACATCTAAAATTTATTTTCCATATTTTCACTCTCCAGGGAACTTGAAAACGATATTTATATACCAATAACGATGTTATAGGTTGTTATCAATAAAACTTTATAACGCTTACTGTGTAGGAGTGATTTCCTGAGACGCTGAGACGCTTGTCGAATACAAACGAACCGTTATACCAGTGATGTACGGCGATAATACAAAGTTATGGTGGGTTTACATGGAGTTAGTACTTTCGCAAGTTGCTTTCTTACATAAGGAGTCAAATTTGTCGTCCTGCAAGGCAAGCATGGGCAGCACTTATCAGGGGAGGAAAATAAAGAAACAGCATATAATATTATTATTGTAAATTAGTGTGAACGAAAATAAAACGGGGAAAGAACTATTATCCTTGTGCCTTGTCAGACAAGCAGACAAATATATAGTGATATTTTATACAATTTTTACAGGTATCCCAAATAATTTGCTAATTTTTAAATAAATTATTGTCCTTTTTCTTTATATGCTGCCTCGGTGGTGTAGTGAGCGTAAGCTCGACTGCCGATCAAGAGGTCTCGGAATCGATCCCCAGGTTAGGCAAATGTGTTAAATATTGGATCTTTTCTATAAGGAATTATCTCAAAAACAGTCTGGAACTGTGCCCGGTAGATGGCAATAGGCTCGCCCTCTATTACATAGGCCCAAATAACATACTGGCGAAATGTGGGTGTGCCTACTATGGGACTGAGTCCTGCCTACCCCTTCGGGAACAAGGCGTGATTTTATGCTATGTTATGTTTTTATATTCTTTCAAAACGTTTTAAATAAATGAAAACTCTTTTGGAGCGGCAAAAGAAAAATTTGTTGCTTACAATCATTTCTCTTTATAAGGAGAAATGGTTTGGATAATATAAATACTATCTAAAGCGAGAAATAACTGCCGCGTAGCAGTTATAACTGCCCCAACAGGATAGTTACTCGCGTAAATTGCTTGCGTCGTGTGTAAGCACCATTAAAATAATACAGGGCATGTATGTAGGGCGTGTAACTGGTAATTGCTATATAATTCGCGTCTGTCGAAGCTACAGGACGCTGTTGTTTACTACTATAGCGATGCCTGGTGCGTGTTTCCATTATTTATACGCGACATCGACGATTATACATATAAAATAAAATTAAAACTAGTTCTCGTATAACTTTGGCAAAGGTAAATGACACGCTATGAAATTTGCCCGCGTACCAATTTACCTTTTTTTAATAATTATCAGCAAATTGGCACGTTTGTTTATAAAATCCATGCCAGTTTACTACTTATTGCAGAATAGTTTTAGGTAATAATATAATTAGCACGAAACACTCCCTTATTAGCTGTTGCTATCGGTAATATATTACTTATAAATTTAATTTTAAATTAAGAACTACAACATTGTATCTATCATAATTGTTATTATGAATTATCTCAATAGCTGCCTGGAGTCTGGAACTGTGCCCGGTATATGGCAATAGGCTCGCCCCCTATTACATGGGACCAATAACATACTGGCGAAATGTGGGTGTATCTACTATGGGACTGAGTCCTGGGTACACCTCTGCCTACCCCTTCGGGAAAAAGGCGTGAATGTATGTTATGTTTTATAATTGTTATCTGGGGAGAACTGCCTCCTGGGCCACAGCTCAAGCTTCTCCAGGAGGTAGGGCACCAATTATATGTATATGTATATGTAATATTGCTCATTTTAAAGGACTTTCTTAGAGTGAAGATACAGGTTGGAACCACCACACTACGGTGCTCGTGTGTGCAACATAATGACGTTATCAGTTACGCCGTGAAATCATGGCTACACCGTAGCTATCTCTGCGCTACGAAAGGGAAAGAGGCGGGGAAGGCGGAAGAAATTCCTTCTAATCAAATGTGGATAACAAGTGCCCGTGGATCGTTACAGTCACTTGATATTAAAGTTCATATTAGAAACCACAATCATTTCTGGCCTCTTACAGTTTGTTGGTGAATCAATTATAAATATACTAGCCTAGCCCCGCTGTTTCATCCGCGTAGTATTTGTTTCCGTATACCAATTACTCTTTGTGTCATTCCAGGGTCTAAACTAACTAGATACACACAGACAGCCCATAGACAGCACATAGACAGCCTCGATGGCTCAGATAGTAGTAACTCTGCTTTCTGTGCAGCACGCAGGGCCCGGGTTCGATCCCCGGTCAGGTCTCAAACATTTGTGTGAAGAACATGTCTGTTTGATCTGTGTCTGGGTGTTATAAGCTTATATAAGTATGTATATCAGTCATCTGGTTACCATAGTACAGGCTTCTAGCCTAGTTTGGGACCAGATGACCGTGTGTGGAAGATGTCCCATATTATTATTATACCGAATTTTAGTCCAATCGGTTCTGTAGTTTTTAATAATAAACATCCATCAATCCATCCTTACAAACTTTTGCATTTATAATATTATAGTAGGAAGGATTAAGTTATAACATGTTATTGTTCTGTTCAACATGTTGAATAAGACAACAGAGAAGTTATGGTATTAGAATTTCATCGCGGCTAGCGGTGTCCCTCAGTTATACCAGAAAAATAAATATACTAGAAGAAAGCAATTCAACGTCATTGTATACTCTATGTATTTTCTAAGATGTGGAGTTACCGGCTTTAGAATAATGCTCCACCCTCTCTACCCGTGGTTGCCGTAAGAGCCGGCTAAGGGTTAACAGATCCAGACGTGTCGAGTATTGGCAAAACCCCCTTTATGGGGGATCTTTATGATCAGTAGTAGATTACCAACGGCTGAGATGATGATGATGATTTTCTTAGAGATTTCTAAGTGCGTGCATCGGAAACGTTTTGATTTAAAACTTTTTTGTACACACAATATTATGTCATTTAGTCTTCAAGTGATCGAGGAAACCATGGAGGTGTGATAAAATCATCCCTTCTTTTATACTAGGATCTAAAACAATACTTCTATCTCCGGACTGTACAAATTTACTCGTATAAAAAGCTAAAAGTTAAAAATCTCGTATAGATTAGATTAGATTAGAATACTCTTTATTTCGACCATTTTTACATAATATTACACAGTACAACATAATAACTTAAAATTTAAGCTATGACTAAAAAGTGATTGGTCGACAATGGGCGGCCTTATCGCTTTAAGCGATCTCTTCCAGGCAACCAGTCTGGACGGAAAGGTATGATAGGAAATATATCGTATAGTGCAATGGGGTATGATGGGAAATATATCGTATACTCGTATAGTGCAATGGAAACACACACCGGCTCAAACGTACCGCGCACGTGACAATATCTCTATAACGCTTGATATACTGTATTGTTATCTTAAATAATTAATATATTATTATAAGCTAGCTGTGAGCCGCGGTGTTACACTCCGTTATACATTTTGTGTTATACTATACCAGAATATAAGTTACCTAAATCATATACCTTTCCAGTAGCGGATACAGAGGGGGGGCTAAGGGGCTCAAGCCCCCCCCAAAAGCTTCGCGAGCGTGCACCCCTGACTAATCTCAAATTAAACTTGATATTAATTATCCGACATTATTAGTAGTACAGTACAATTTCCATCACTTATCCTTACTTAATAAATCATTTTAGGTGCATATAGGATAGTTAGTTAGTATGTTTTAAAATTTAAAATTTCCGTATGAGTTTTAAATACGCGCGCCACTCATTCGAAAATTGAGTTCCCGCCGGCGCTGCGGTCGCCCGTGTCTATCGGGCGGCGCGGCGCGCGGCGCATACTTGAGATACGAGTGTGTGTTGTGTGCGGTGTGTGTGTGTGCGCACGCTGCGAGCGGCGAGCCGCGATGCTTGCTGTTATACACATCACATACACACAGACACAGCGACGACGAACGACGAACGACTTGCCTCATCCTCTCTCGTTATCCGGAGAAATAACTCTTTGGAAGGAACTTTGGAAAGACAGGGAACATCTCCCCAAAACAGCAGCAGAAGCGCATCAAGAGACAAATGTGTTTTTCCCAAATGTAAAAATTCTTTTACAAATTCTCGCTACATTACCAGTATCCACTTGTAGTGTAGAGCGCAGCTTTTCTTCACTTAAACTAATAAAATCATACCTTCGTACTACAATGACGGAAGACAGGTTGAACGGTTTAGCTTCTATGTATATTCACCGAGATATATCTGGCAGCCTACAACCTGTCGAAGTCATTGAAAAATTTGCAAAACGTTATCCGAGGAGACTCACTATGCGTTAAGAGAGTAAAATAAAATGTTGTGTGCCTTTTTAGTGTTTAAATCAGCCTACCCTACCTAAGCCAGCTAGATCAAGCCCCTCCCAAACCAAGATCCTGGATCCGCCGCTGTACCTTTCTGAATGTCTAAGTATCTTTCGTACGCTGCCATCTGACAGTCGTTTAATAATAATAATAATATTAATTTTATTTCAGTCAAAAACCATACATTTTGTTACATAATACATTAAATAATTATAAATGGAAATATAATAACAAATAATTGAAAGTAAATTAAATAATAGTACAAAATCGAATTAAAGTAATAATAAAAACTAGCTTAAATCTATTGTCCCGTCAGAGTTCCCATCCACCTGCCTTGTATAGGACAGCCAAATCTATCAACAATCAGCTTCAGGAGACTGTTGCCACTGCCACATATGCACCGCAAATGCCACATATGTTGGCGAAGGGAAGCAACGTTCTTGCGAAAAAAAATAACGATACAAAAGACACGGTAAACAACAGGCGGCCTTATCGCGTAAAGCAATTTCTTACAGACAACCTGGGGATGGAAAAGGACAGTAAACATTTAACGACGGCGGTGTGCAATATATAGGTATATATATTATGTATAGATCGCTTGGATTTTCTATAGGCTGACATGTCGTCTTGTGGATTTTTGGCGTGAAAGAGGTTACTCTTTCATCCAATACAATCCAAAACATCCATACATCCATCCTCACAAACTTTCGCATTTATAATATAAGTAAGATTAGTAGGATGGAGATACTGCGGCGAAACAGCAGGCGCAATTTCACCAATAATCACACCTATAAAGTGACATTGCCCATTGTGGGCAGGACCCAGCGGTTACTGAGAACAGCTTGCGGTCTCCGACATTGACAGCACATACATGCTACCTTTTACCAATATAGCTTGATAGTTAGGTTTGATAGATATATCTTGATAAATGACAGCTTAACAAAAATCTCCCTCTGACTGCCTCGGTGGCGTCAAGAGGTCCCGGGTTCGATCCCCAGGTCAGGCAGTATTAAATATTGGATTTTTCCATTAGGAATTATCTCAATAACTACCTGGAGTCTGGAACTGTGCCCGGTAGATGGCAATAGGCTCGCCCCCTATTACATGGGACCAATAACATACTGGCGAAATGTGGGTGTATCTACTATGGGACTGAGTCCTGGGTACACCTCTGCCTACCCCTTCGGGAAAAAAGCGTGTATGTATGTATGTGTAACAAAAATCATTGATTTACACACCAGCCTCGTTGGCTCAGACAGTCAGTGAGTCATTTAGGATTTTATAATACAATAAACGTACGGTCACGTCTTGTTCCCATTGTGGGCACAGACTAATCTCTCCACTTCCTACGATCCTGTCATACAACTGTCGCTTCCTGCACTTTCATCACATTCTTCATACACCTACAACGCGGCTCATCATCATCATCATCAATCTCAGACTTAGGAAGTCCACTGCTAGACATAGGCCTTCCCCATAGATGTCCATCCAGTCCGGTTGTAAGCGGCCCGCCTCCGGTGTGTTCCTGCCGTCTTCATCAGATCGTCTGTCCACCTTGTGGATGGAAGTCTTACGCTGCGCTTATGTCGGTCCGTGGTCTCCATTCGAGAAATTTACAGCTCCATTGGCCATCAGTTCTACATGCTATGTGCCGCCCATTGCCACTTCAACTTGCTAATCCCCTGCGCTATGTCGGAAACTTTCGTTCGTCTGCGGATCTCCTCATTTCTGATTCGATCTCGCAGAGAAATTCCGAGCATAGCCCTCTCCATATGTTAGCTCGTTGCGCTATTTTGAGCCTGCTGATAAGGCCCACTACCAGTACATAAATACATATAGCTTAACAAGCAATTTGGCCCCTTAGTACAAACACCCACATATCAAATAGTCCAATTATATTCGCATTTAATGTTGTAGTGGGATGGTTAATATTTTATTTATAACACGAAAGGAATATGGAAAAGAAGAAGAATATACATTATTTCCTAAAATAGAACACAAACATTCTATTTTAGGAAATACTGTATATAAAAATGCGAAGGTTTACTAGATAACGCTGTTTTTGTGAATCCATTTCGTCAAAAATACCTGAGGATGTTCTTTCAATGAAATCTTTTTATTCGCGAATCAGCTGTTTTCTACATTTTGTTCAAGGTCAATGAACCTTTTTAGTAACCAGTAACTGAAAAATTCAAGAGTGGAATATTAGCTTGGTATGGACATGTTATAGCCGTGGAGTTACCGGCTTTAGAATAGTGCTCCACCCTCTCTCCCCGTGGTTGCCGTAAGAGCCGGCTAAGTGTTAACAGATCCAGAGGACGGGCAGCAGCGTCCTCTGCAAGAAACCATCGAACTGCGCTCCGGCGCTCGACAACCCGCCTCCCAAGCGTGTCGAGTATTGGCAAAATCCCCCTTTATGGGGAGGCATATTATGTTCAATGTTCAGTAGTGGATTACCATCGGCTGAGATAATGATGGACATGTTATGCGAAGAAATGAAATTAATGTATTTATAATATTATTCAAATTCAATTCAAAATTCAAAAATTGTTTATTGTTAAACAACAGTGGTCCATGTGTGTTAAAATATTATTATGTATGTATATTTATTATATATATGTTCTCCATACAAGTAATGTGTATTTGCTTGAAGTTTTGGGGTTTTGTGCTATATCGTGATTATGGCAACATCTAAGTCTATTTAATATTTTAGACTGCCTCGGTGGCGTAGTGTGCGTAAGCTCGATTGCCGATCACGAGCTCCCACGTTAGATTCCCAGGTCAGGCAAAGTGTTATTGCATTTGTCCATTAGGAATTAACTCTATGACAGCCTAGCCTGGAACTGTGCCCGATATGATGGACCAATATAGTACTGACTGACTGACTGAGTCCTTAATACACCTCTGCCTACCTCTTCGGAAAAAAGGCGTGATTGTATGTTATGTTATATTTTATTTTTTCAGTTTTTATTACGAAACAACCAATTTTATTCGCTTCATATAGAAAATTGGTATAATGATAAGTACGAAAACCTTTTAAAACATAACATAACATAACATACATTCACGCCTTTTTCCCGAAGGGGTAGGCAGAGGTGTACCCAGGACTCAGTCCCATAGTAGATACACCCACATTTCGCCAGTATGTCATCTACCGGGCACAGTTCCAGACTCCAGGCAGTTATTGAGATAATTCCTAATGGAAAAATCCAATATTTAATACTGCCTGACCTGGGGATCGAACCCGGGACCCCTTGATTGGCAGTCGAGCATGCGCCCTCTACGCCACCGAGGCAGTCTTAATGGACTTAATGGGGGTGGAAAACCCTTTAAGACGATGCTAATTTTTTTTTTAAGTTATGTTTTTTGTTACTTGCAAATTTATAACTTTCTTTAAAATATTTATTTAATTATTTTTATTTAAATAATACTAGCTGTGCTCCGCGGTTTCACCCGCGTAGTCTTCGTTCCCGTGGGATCGGGATAAAAAGTACTTTTCATGTTATTCCAGGGTTTGAAATATCTACATACCGAATTTCAGCCCACTCCGTTCAGTAGTTTTGGCGTGAAAGAGTAACAAATATCCATCCATCCATCCTCACAAACTTTCGCATTTATAGGTATAATATTAGCAAGATTTTCTAGATTGCAATTAATTCCAAACGATGTATACTCAGAGAACACAATTAGGTAGAGTAACGAGCGAACAAAATATATATGAAATAGGTAATTGCAAAGCAATATGCAACTCTTCAGAACTTCTTTGATTGCAACTGCACCTTTCTTAATTTCAAATAAGTGAAAGCGAACAAAAATATAAAAAAAACTCAATTACTAATTACAATATGTAATTACAATGAGACAAATAAATAAAATGTGCCAACAATAAACAAAACGTTAATTCGCAATAAATTCTTTTTGTCAACAATAATCAGGAACTGAAGATGAGTTCCTTAGTGCCTTAGATCATGGGTCTATCTTCAATGGGTTGTTATCAATAAGGCTTTTATATAATAGATATAAAAGCGATTATTGTGTGTGTTTGTTATTAGCTAGTTTAACGAGAGCTGCAAAGTATGTAAGCCGTGGTCAACCTTGCGCCGTGTTCAGAATGTTAACGCATCGGACAAAGACTTCGCTTAGGGCAAGAACCTCGATATACGGTACATAAGTTGAAGTGCTAATTTAACGGTTGTTACTAAAAGATGTGTTTCAGAACTGTAGGTTCTGGCTGTTTCCGATAAAATGTGTAGGGGACAGTCGTTATGTTTGTCGGAGGCCTTGCAGGAATCTTAGCGACCTGAAACTGACAAACTGGGTGTCCACATGACCAATATAAAATAATAACTAAAGCAGTGTTGGCGTAACCCATTCTGTAAGAGTAATAAGCTCAAAAAAATAAATTATTTTTATGATAGTGATTAACAAGACAAGCAAATGAGGTGCCTGATGGTTAGCATCATGATTGCCCATATCAAATGCGCACTGCATTTGACTGCTTTCACTGCACTGATTTTGAATTTTAAAACACCCAGTGTTTTAAAGTTTAAAATTCTGCGCGGCACTGCACTGCGCCTGTCACTCTGAGATATTAGTTATTGAAACTCGTCCTGCCCAGTAATTTCGCTGGTAACATTGCCCTTCAGACCGAAACACAGTAATGTTTGCACATTACTGCTTGGCGGATGAATAACCGGCAATGGTTATACTTTACTTCTTTCCATTAGACTGAATTGGGTCAATAATTAAAATATATCTACCATATTTTTTTCTACCATATTATATCTACCAAATCCCCTAACACAAAGATGACCGGTTTAACAACCCTGACTTATTTTAACATCAGTTACTCACGATAGCGTGCGATCTAGTTAGTTGTTACACAATTATTACTTGTTTATAACACTACAAACCGCTACGTGTTTTATATTGATCGATATTGTATCGATAATTTGAAAAATAATATCGATTAAAAGTATAATTATTAGAAATGGATCAAATGAAAAACAATAACTAATAGTTACCTATATACGTGTTTTATAACAATATGTATTGTATCGATAAATTAGAAAAAATATCGATTTAGAGAAATATGGACTATACAATTTTTTGTATATTCCACAATTCATGAACCGTGGAATAAGAATAGAGACACAGTAAAAACAGTAAAACTCTTACTGAAAAATTTAAAAAAATCTAACACAACTAAGTGCCTAAATTTTTTTAGTAAAATAATTTTATTTAAATATACTTATATATGTAACAATTTCCATTAATTTCAATATTTAATAGAAATAATGTACAATTTGACATTTTTTTAAATTTTATTATTTTAATAGGTAAGTATTTAGTACGCCATGAAGTCTGATAATAATGATTTAATTAAAAAAGTATCACAGATAATATTTTTGTACCATAGACCAGCTGTATTTGTTTCACTGTGGTAGGGACGTCCTACGCGCTTGCAATACTAATTCCTACATTTTCCTTGGTATAGTTAGTTTTCCTGGGCACAACACTATGCGCTAGAGTTAGTCGAGGCGGCGCGTGCGCAAGTCCGCAAGTGCGGTCGGCAAATAGGTGTGCGGTGTGCTCCATTTACGTGTACCCATTTCGAATTAATATTTGGAAGTTTGTTTTAATTTTTGCTTGGAATTGGTGTTTTGTGATTTGATACTTTTCTGTAAGTAAGGATTGATTATTTGAGTGATTTGAGGAGTTTTTGCAAAAAAATAAATAAATAAGCGGTATAAATCACTTCTCTTTCACGAAACCAATAATTATTTCACTGAAAATAAAATTGACAAATCGAAGTGTCAAAAGTGACATTAAATGAATTTATGTAACTTTTAAAAATGATCGTAGTAAATGTTTTGTTTGTCTATGGGTAGTGTTCCAAAATTAATTCGTTCAACAACTGAAAACAATCTAAAACTATCGAAGGAACAACGGTTCGTTCCAAATTCAGATTTAAAAATTGAACGCTGCAATTCCCCCGAATTGCATCGAGATCGCGATGCGAGATTCAAAAATGGAACGTTTATTGTTTCACCGTTATTCCTTACCGTTATTTGTTCCTTTAAAAATCGAATGCATATCTTGCAAACTGTCCTTTTGGTGTATTTAATCGATGCGATTTTGAGTTCTATTACAAAGTACTTAAAGCCTATTTTGAAAGTGATTTGCATTTATAGTTAGGTAAATAATAGTTAATGAATAATGAGGCCGAATTCGAATGTTTGGTTTAATTTGTATGTTGATTATGTTTCTACAGAATAAAGAGGTAATCAATCCATTGCCTCTGGCAACATTCATCATTAAAACAAATATATTATTAACCATATAAAAGCCTCAAAATTGCCTCCTTTTTATATTTTCAGTAGTCAGTGTAGGAGACTCATATTAAGCATTTTAAAAATAGTTATTTAAAATAAAATCAAATTTAGTTAAAAATAACATATTATACAATCACGCCTTTTTTCTGAAGGGGTACGAAAACGTGTACCCAGAACTCACTCCCATAGTAGGTACATCCACATTTCGCCAGTATGTAATAGGGGGCGAGTCTATTGCCATCTATTAGGCACCGTTCTAGACTCCAGGCTATCATTGAGATGATTCCTAAAATCCAATAACACTTTGCCTGACCTGGGTATCGAACCCGGGACCTCATAATCGGCTGTCATGCTTGCGCCCACTACGCCATCGTGGCAGAAGTATATTTAGTTAAAAAATTATATAATAACCATTTAAAATCATATCTATTCCGTTTTAAAAAATCTTAATAAAATGACGCTGGCAAATAATCAAACGAGCGAATCCAAGGTGAGAGTTACAAAAAACAATTGTTAGTGATAGAAAAAATAAGATCAGGTCAAAAAGTAGAGTAACACTTTGACCAATAAATATATAATTAAATTAATTTATATCTCGAAAGCCGGTTAAAGTAGCACTAAAATGGTAATAAAATAAACCATAGTGAAGATTTTACTGTAGATAACAGTAAGTTTTAATGTCAAGATAATAATTCTTCTCAATAAAATATGAAGTCAAAAAAATTGTTAAGGCATACTGTAGGGTTGATGTTATTTTGTGACGCGCATGCTACGGATTCTGTGAACGTTTTGGTGGTTTTATGGAAAGTATTAATGGCAACGTGTGATTTCATGGAGATCTATGGCATGTGCGAGGGCGCGATGGCAACACAGGGAGGTGGATGCCAGCGCGACAGATGATTGTAGAGCGAGATTGAAGATGGTGGGCTTGGAATAAATCATGTAAAATATGCTGAAGTGTTCGAGTATTATTTAATGGAAAAGGCACGTTTACAATACGTATGTATGCATAGTGTAGGGTTCTACGCCTAGATACCAAAAACATACAGCGCATCTATTAGTTCCATGCAAAATATGGAAATATGCAGTAAAATGGCCATAACTTTTGATTGCGTTAAATTAGAAGTATGATTTTTTACAGCCACAAGGGACCGCATATCTGAGCAGTTGATATAAATTTCAACTTGATACCTCCACGCGTTCCAGTTAAAAAAAGCCTTGAAAGACAGACAGACAGGACAACAAAGTGATCCTATTAAGGGTTCCTTTTTTCTTTTGAGATCCGGAACCCTAAAACCGTCAAACTACCTCCAAAAACTACCTCCCTTTCAAAAGAAGTACAAACTTAGAAAAGTACAAGAAGAGAAGAAGTTTTTATATTTTATGTACTTATGTAGTTTTAAGAGCCAAACGCCTCATTATAGAAGTAATAAAAGCTAAGTCGATTTTTTAATAGTCATTTCATTAATATAAAAATACTTAAAAGAAAACTCCATGTCAGATTGCAGTAACATAAAATGTAAGTTGTACAGACCGACCGCGGCTTGCATGGAGAAATTAACATATTTTTAACATTCAAATGAAATTTGCAGAAAGAACTTCGCTCACCGCGTTTCAAATTAACTGTGGACAGGTCATTGACCTACGATAACACTACATAAATATTTATATTCTTGAAAAACAAGTTAAATTGACCTACAACAGAATTTGATTTAATTTATTTAATATTTTAGTAATTAATGTGATCATAAATAACGTTAAATTATACAAATCCAATCGGAATTAGAGATGTGACAGTATTCGGACACAATTTCTATTAGGCGGATAATCATAATACTTGAAATGAATACCCAGACTATTATGGCCGTAATATTATTATGTAGGTTACCTATTTAACTTGGGCCTACTTCTGTCTGAGCCACAGGTCCCGGGTTTGTTATCTGAGCAGGTAAATTTCTTTTCACGCTAAATATTCGACATATTAAATACAATGTTCTTAGAATCAATCAATCAGCCGAATGGAGTTCACTACTGAACATAGGCCTCCCCATAAAAGTGGGGTTTTGCCAATATTCGCCACGCTTGTTAATATAATGTTATTTATATAGATTCCCGTATTTTTGTATCTTAACTGTATCAGAAATCAGAAATCATTTATTCACAAGAATGTAGGTACAAAGGTTCTTAATTAAAAATAGTCCAAATATTATTATTTGGACTATTTTTAATTACAGTTACATTTTTAATTATTTATAGTTGCAGTATTATTACTGCCAGTACATTCTACGTACGTAGGCGTAGTACGTAGGCGTGCGAAATACATTAATGAATGAATGAATGAATGAAAACTCTTTATTGCTACCACAATATAACATAAAATACATTAATGAATTATAAAAAAAATAATTATAAACAAAATTTAAAATTATGCAATCATTAATAAAATATTTAAACCATTGATGTCATAATAATAATATTGTCAATATTTTATGTCAGAATAATTCAATAATAAATTTGTAAAACAATAATACTAAAAAAGTATGATTCTAATGTAATAATAATTGGAATTAATAAACTATTCATTAAGCTTTATTCGTGAAATCATTCACAGAATAGAAGCACTTCTCTAGCAGATACTTATGTAGTGACTTTTTAAACAATATATAGTTTAAATCCTTCATTTCTTCTGGAAGTTTGTTGAAGATTTTACCTGCCATATAGTGAGCATTCCTTTGAAGGGATACAACGTGGCATCTGTATCGTGGTATCTGTAGCCGTGGGCTCAGTGACATATCTGGCTTCAATCCGCAGAGCCCCAGGAGTCCAGGTTAAAATCTCATTGACATGTGGATTTTGCGCGTGGGTAGGTTAGGTACCGTGTTTCGAATTGCACGTTAAACTGTAGGTAGATCTCGGCTATTTATTTTATGATAGCGAGTAACAAGACGAGCAAATCAGGTGCCTGATGGTAAGCATCATGATTGCCCATATCAGACACAGTGCCACCCAGTGTTTTAAAATTCAAAATTCTGTGCGGCACTGCACTGCGCCTGTCACCCTGAGATATGAGCTGTTAAATCTCATCATGCCCAGTAATTTCGCTGGTAACATTGCCCTTCATACCGGAACACAGTAATGTTTGCACATTACTGCTTGGCGGATGAATAACTGGCAAAGGTGTGGTACTTCCCCAGGCGGCTCCCTGCGAAAGAGGCCTACCACTACAAAGATATGCATCCTATATATATCCTATAGATATCCTATAGATATCCTATAAGATATGCAGCGAGCAGTCGTTAGGTCATGGCGGAGGCCTTGTAGAGATCATTACGACTTGAAACTACGACTTTTGGGCTATGGGGCCACAGAATGAACCCATAATAGTTTGAATCGAGCACTGTTATTGAAGAAACCCGTTCTGTGAGTATACATTAAAATCATGATAAAATAGCCGTTTTATATTCAAGCATCTTAAAGGCGTTCGATTTACATACAAAATGAAATTAAACAAATATTAAAAAATAAAGAACAATCCCAACTCAATTTTTGCTCTTGATCTGGCTTTTGTTTGTGTTAAAACATATTTAGTTAAGAAACGTTTACGGTTTTTTCATATTTAATATATTAAAAAATATATATTTAAACTCCAGAGCGAACTGCAACGATTGAGTGAAAAAATATTCTCTCTTTCTTAATAATTTGTGTCAAACTCAAACTCAAACAGATTTATTCAAATAGGTCATAATCTGACACTTTTGCACGTCGGAAAGATACCTCTACAAGAAGAACGCACAAGAAACTTTTAGGGCTTAATTTTTAAGTATATGTGTAATTTAATTTTTTTTTTTTATGATAGTGAGTGACAAGACGAGCAAATCAGGTGCCTGATGGTAAGCATCATGATTGCCCATATCAGACACAGTGCCACCCAGTGTTTTAAAATTCAAAATTCTGCGCGGCACTGTACTGCGCCTGTCACCCCGAGATATTAGTTGTTGAAACTCGTCATGCCCAGTAATTTCGCTGGTAACATATTGTGTATGGAAACCAACACCCTGAAGATAACATACAACTATAGCAGTGTGTAACGCGCCTAATTAAGAACCTATTCCATTATCATTAGAATCAACTGTAGAAACACAGTACAATGTTAAAGGTTACCATTCTTAGGCATCCCTGCGTCCCTGCCATTTGCAATGAAATTATTTATTGGCTTGCATTCGTAATGGATCCGCTTGCTTTTGCTAACGAACAGAATTTAGATATCATTATAAGTACCTATATTTAGTGCTTAGTCAATTGGAATACGAGTGCATTTTACACACGTTGAAGCAACATTTCCCAGCTCCTTCTTTTATCATCAGATAAATAGATAAAAACTTCATTTGGTACACCACAAACTTAAAATTAAACAAAAAAATATTATAACAAATAAGTCACTAGGGTAATAAAAAGGTCTTATATCGTTAAGAGCGATCTCTTCTAGATAACCTGATTTTTTTTTATGATAGTGAATGATAAGACAAAACAAATCAGGTGCCTGATATTAGTTGTTGAATCTCGTCATGCCCAGTAATTTCGCTGGTAACATTGTCCTTGCGGCCCCCTGCAAAAGAGGCCTACCACTACAATAAAACACATAAAACTACATTAAAAATGGGATCGATTCAGAAGTAGGTCGGCATATTATTTAAAAAGTATTTTTAATTATCAATATTGATAACGATATCAATGATCTTAAATAAAAACGTCATGAATTGAAATGAATTTATTTAGTATTAATGTCTATGTTACTATTATGTCTATATATTTTATAAGTATATCTTTTCACACACACTCCTTCATCCATCATCTTGCGCTATCAAGCATTCGTCCTAATTCTATCATCTTCATCTTTCTCACACTCCTTTATTCATCATCTGGTTGACAACCAGTACCTCTATGCTAGTATGTTAATAATGATAAAATGATAATATGTAGGGAAACCCGACCCGATGGGGATTGAAGAAATCTGATCAGACGAACGGATCAATGGTCGATGTGTAAAAGACTTATCGCCCGGCGACATAAAGATTTCATAATTTTATCATAAATCATCATCATCCTCGACTCGAATCGACTGCCTCGGTGGCGTAGAGGGCGTATTATATTATATTATACTAGCTGTGACCCGCGGTTTCACCCGCGTAGTCTTCGTTCCCGTGGGAATATCGGGATAAAAAGTACCCTATGTGTTATTCCAGGGTCTAAGCTACTTACGTACCAAATTTCAGCCCAATCGGTTCAGTAGTTTTGGCGTGAAAGAGTAACAAACATCCATACATACATCCATACTTACAAACTTTCGCCTTTATAATAGTATAATAATATTAGGATTAGGATTAATAACTGCCTGGAGTCTGGATCTGTGCCCGGTAGATGGCAATAGGCTTGCCCCCTATTACATGGGACCAATAACATACTGGCGAAATGTGGGTGTCTCTACTATGGGACTGAGTCCTGGATACACCTCTGCCTACCCCTTCGGGAAAAAGGCGTGAATGTATGTTATGTTATGTTATGTTATGTTATGTTATGTTTATCATCATCTTCAGCCGGAAGACGTCCACTGTAGAGTATAGGCCTCCCCCATAGAACAAGCGAAGAGAGCGCGGCTGCCCACTCTCCGAATATGTCTCTGTGCCGTGTCGTTGTGTAAAGACTTATCGCCCGGCGACATAAAAATTTCATAATTTTATCATTAATCAATATCATTTATTATCATCGATAAAATTATCATTCCCACGTGTAAAATCAATTGCTATTAATAAATGCAATTAGATAATTGTCTTGTTATTAAAATACCAAGGTAATAATGCCATTTTTTATGTAATTAAGACGAGCACATGGTAAAGGTCAACGCAGATTGAACGCAGGCGCGGGTCGGACAGGTGTGGGAGTAGAAGGAATAAAAGCTCTATTCACGCGCGCTGTATGTGTGTTATAACATAACATAACATACATTCACGCCTTTTTCCCGAAGGGGTAGGCAGAGGTGTACCCAGGACTCAGTCCCATAGTAGATACGAGTACACCCACATTTCGCCAGTATGTTATTGGTCCTATGTAATAGGAGGCGAGCCTATTGCCATCTACCGGGCACAGTTCCAGACTCCAGGCAGTTATTGAGATAATTCCTAATGGAAAAATCCAATATTTAACACTGCCTGACTTGGGGATCGAACCCGAGACCTCTTGATTGGCAGTCGAGCATGCGCCCTCTACGCCACGGAGGCAGTCATGTGTGTTATATTGACGTCAATATAGAAATACAAGGAATTAGACCTCTATATATGCGCTACCTATAGGTCTAGTAGATGCTTTTGAAGTCGCACACACGGAGAAATTACGTCTAAGGCGCGGTGCTAAGCAAATTAGCCCTCTCACTCACACGTACCCACATTTTTGAAGATATAAAAAATACTACATGTAATTATGTATATTAAAGACATCTAGGTTCTAGAAAACAAGTTTTCAGTGCTTTTTTTTTTCTAAGTTTTTTTTTTTTGTAGGTTTTTATACATGAAAACTCGTTTGGAATAAATTGGATTTTTTATTGAATCTTTGTATTGTTAATTTCTAGATCCTAGTTGTTTTTATTCGTAATTACATGTATAATTTTTTATATCTTCAAAAATGTAGGTATGTGTGAGTGAGAGGGCTCATTTGCTTAACACCGCGCCTTAAATGCTTTTCCCCTCACTCAGTCCTAGCTCATCATCAGCTAAAAAAAACCGTGTAGCTCGACTAAAGTTTACAAAAATTACAAAAAAAAAAAACAAATTTAGTCATATCATCGGACTACGATCCAAATCACACTAATTCAAATTAGTTACTACGCCACAAAAAAAGATTTTCTTGAATATCATACTTATGCGCTAATTGCAATTAAATGTCAAATTACGCATGTAGTCGTCTCGCACGACCGCAAGGTTAATTTAATATAATAATATTCTTTGGGCTAACCTTATACTAACGTGTTACCCACAAAGTCTATATTATAAGGCGTTTTGAGCTACTTCATATGGCGGATCGTTAGTTTCATTTTTAGCTATGTTGTTTAGTTTGTTGTAGTGGTAGGCCTCTTTTGCAGGGGGCCTCCTGGGGAAGTACCACACCTTTGCCAGTTATTCTTCCGCCAAGCAGTAATGTGCAAACATTACTGTGTTCCGGTATGAAGGGCAATGTTACCAGCGAAATTACTGGGCATGATGAGATTTAACAACTCATATCTCAGGGTGACAGGCGCAGTGCAGTGCCGCACAGATTTGAATTTTAAAACACTGGATGGCACTGTGTCTGATATGGGCAATCATGATGCTTACCATCAGGCACCTGATTTGCTCGTCTTGTTACTCCCTATCAAAAAAAAAAAAAAGCTACTTTCATCGTGATCTTAGACAATGTTCCTTAATTTTTTGCTTTACTTTCATTCCTAACCTTCGCCTTGTTAAGTGACCCTGTTTTAAAGTTCGATGACATTTCAATCACTATTGTATGCAAACTCATTCAAAATTGAAACCGCAATGCTTTGTCATACTCACAAACACGACACTCCCACCAACTTATCCGTTTAGTTAACAGCGTCGCTAGTGAAGAGAATTAAGTGAAGACATTCTCAAAATGGCGGCTGATAGGCTTTAGTTCCAATTTTGCTTGCCTGCAAAACTAAGTTGGTGGCGCTGTAATCCTTTGCATTGCAAACGAAGCGAGGTTTTATTTATTTAGACAAAGTTCTGTTTGGTGACATATTGTGTCTTCACTGAATATGGGACATTTTTTTGTACTTTTCCTCGTTATTGTGTGTCATTTCATTTGATTGTGGTTTGGTGATAATGATAATGGAAATGAATCAGTGTGTCAAATGACGCATGCGAAACAGTAAACATTAATTGTTTAAATATTATTTTATTCAGAATTCGGACAAATTATCCGGCATAAACTTTAATTGTTTGTCTCGTTACGACTTAGGTTTATGCCATAAACCTAATGGATATACTTTATGGAAAACAATAGTGACTTTGTTTTGAATTGATTTTATCAACTTTTTTATTTTCATATCTATTTTTATTTTATGAATTAATAACTAATCAATTGACAACGCTAAATTTATTAAAATAGACAGAGTATCTATGAGTACAAAGTACAAACTCTTTTAAAATATGAACTTTCAATCAGGCCTTTTAAAAGAACGTACCTATATAAACGAAATTTTTATTAAAACTATTTTTTTACTAACATATCATATCGTCATTGTCAGCGCCTTCTATAGCCCACTGCTGAGAAGAGGCCTCCCTTGGTTTCTAAGAGATATTAAAAACCTTCCCTTATAAGTAATAATTAGACAAACATTAGCAATTGATCAAAGATTTTACAACCCAAACAAAATAAATAATGTCAAAGTCATAGTCAAAAAGATTTATTCAAATAGGTCACAATCTGACTTTTGTACGTCAACGAAGATACTGTAATGAGTCTACCGTGCGTTCGGAAAGATACTTTTACAAGAAGAACGCACAGGAAACTTGTAAGACTTAATTTTTTCATCTGATTGTTTTACAATATTTGGTTTGGTTACATTCGTTTATTTGGAAGGTGCCGCGTGGTGGCTATGCAGACTGCAGACATACAATCAAATAACATTAAATTAATACCTAAGACCAAAAGTGGCCGGATAAGCATCCGGACAACTTTTCCGTCGAAAACTCTACAACCCATCTCTAGCAATCGATACACAGCCATTGTTGTTTTTCTAGATTGTGAACTAATCTAATGATGTGAATTCCTTCAATCAAAGTAGGTGGGTACTGTCATACACATTATGACACTAATTTCCACTGATGCGGGTCAAATATTGTTACTGAAATAATAAATAGTAGTGATGTGCCGTTAGTCCTTCTTTTGAGTTAATTATTTTAAGTTTTTTATTATAATAAATCCTACTAATGCCCACTTGAACCATCCTAGATTATCGTAACTAAACCCATGTAGCACAGGTATAAATAAATTATTTATCTAGTTTGGGCTCATTGGAAATAACAATTATTAAGTGGACGCCCTGACTCCTGGAAAAACGGAAGCTGAGGACCAGAAGGTAGTTTTTCCCAGATTTCTTGAGATACATTATTGTTTTGTAGCTACATACGTAGTAAAATATAGTAGATATAAAATATATATAAACATGCATGAACTAATTTTTGTTATATAAATTTAATATATACTCGTAGATGCAAAATGAATAAGGGTGCAAATGAATGAATAAGAAGTATATAAGACAATTAAAATAAAATATTACAACAACAAAAATATTGCATTTATGAAAAAAAAAAAAAAACTGTCAATGAAAATGTTACAGATGGATAGTGACCAGTCTGAAAAAAATATTTTTCTATGACTGATACACCTAACAATAGACATTAATCAACTGCTATTTAGACTAATACGTAATTATGTATATTAATGTGTCCAACAACACGTATTCTTACTATCTCTTATAGGGTGAAAACCCTTTGTTCATGTGTTCTTTGTACGCAGCACTAATACTACATAATTTCACTAATCACTACACTTAAACTAACTCGAAAGGTGTTCTTTTAAGTCTTCTCAGTAGTTCCGTGGTGTCGAGGAGCTGGATGGCCTCGACGTTCACGTGATGGTGGAGCCGGCGCTCGTTGTATAATATTTCAACATTATCATTTTTGGCACATCATCACAACTGGATGCCATAAGTCCAAATAGTCTGAAATGATCCGGGAAGTGTTTTTCTTCCTTCATACATACATACATACATACATACATACATTCACGCCTTTTTTCCCGAAGGGGTATGCAGAGGTGTACCCAGGACTCAGTCCTATAGTAGATACACCCATTTTTCGCCAGTATGTTATTGGTCCCATGTAATAGGGGGCGAGCCTATTGCCATCTACAGAGCACAGTTCCAGACTCCAGGCAATTATTGAGATAATTCCTAATGGAAAAATCCAATATTTAACACTTTGCCTGACCTGGGGATCGAACCGGGACCTCTTGATTGGCAGTCGAGAATGCGGCCTCTACGCCACCGAGGCAGTTAATAATAACTGTCTTCCTTCATCATTAGGGCTTTTTAAATTACTTCATTTAGACTAGCTGCATCATTATCATTGGCTTAATAGTCAAGTTGGTCCAAATGATTCCATAGTATAATATATCTATATATCATATTAGGTCATCATCATCATCATCATCATCTCAGCCGTAAGAAGTCCACTTCTGGACATAGGCCTCCCCCATTGGTTTGGCGATAGCAGTTTGGTGGTTTCTACGCAAAGGACGCTGCTGCCCGTCCTCTGGATCTGATCTCTTGGCTCTTGGGTCTTTGGCCGCGCTGCTTTGCGACCGAAGCGTATAGCTGTCCATAGAACCTCTCGATCTCCTTTAAGACCTCTGCTTTTGTCGACGCTATGCTGCCATCCTCTCTCTTCAGCTTTGTAACACATAGCCGGCTCTAATGGCAACCACGGGTAGAAAGAGTGGGGTTCTATTCTATTGCCGGCATCATGAGATTATACACATAAAACATGACAGTTATTATTGCATTTCTTCGAGTATGGATAACTACGGAAATGATTAAAATCAATCTCTGATAAGGAAGATAACACGTAAGTGCCTAATAGAATATCTGCTTAGATAATAATATTTTTATTAAAAAAACAATCAGAAAATACATTAACTAGGTGCAAATTGCAGATGCAATCAACTGCATATAAACTGGTTTCGATTTTATAATTTTTATTAGGCGCTATTTCCACGGACGTTTTTCTAAAACAGCCGCCAGACCCGGCTTTAAAAAGTGCAAATAAAAAAATAAAAATCTGCTCCATTATCAAACTCTGGTCATCATTTATTTAAAACATATTTAATAAGACGATTCCAACGAACTAAATCACAATATTTACTTACTGGCATATAGACAATAATCGTGTCGGTCAAAACCAGTCTTAAGGAGTTTTGAATTCCGTACAACATGAGATCACACATAGATAGATAGAAAGATAGATAATACTTTATTGTACACCACACACAAAGAAAATAACATTACAGGATACAGAAACTAACTTAAATGTACAAGCGGCGGTCTTATCGCTAATAAGCGATTTCTTCCAGACAACCGATGGATGGAGAGGATTTATTTACAGCAGAAAGACGGTGGCGCATCTTAACAGTTGTATACTACCAATGATGTCCATAACACATATATGATAACACATATATTTCACATATATGAAGAGAGAACAATTTTTCACTTAATTGTTTGTGGCTGTCTCTTCATCTGGCCTTTATTTGCTTTATTTTTCATTTTCTATAGAAATCGAACGCCCTTTTTATATTTTTTATATATTTTTTTTGAGTTGAATTTTGAGTTACTTTAAAATAATTGCAGTTGACCACATACCGATTTGACAGGACGAAGTACAATCCATATTAATAATGAATATGTATAAAACTGAGTAGATTTACTGATACAGCGCATAACATAACTTATAATACGATCACGCCTTTTTCCCGAAGGGGTAGGTAGAGGTGTACCCAGAACTCAGTCCCATAGTAGGTACACCCACATTTCGCCATTATGTTATTAGTCTCATGTATAACTGGGGGCGAGCCTATTTACCTTTAATAAATTTATATATATAATAATCGATAACGAGATAATTGGAAATTGACCTAAGTCTAAATTTAAGCCGTCAGAAAAAAATATAACATTATATAAATCGATTTACTATACCTATCTGTATTTGCAGTTACGATCGATATCGCTCGTCAAGAGAGTACCTTAGTAGTAATGGATAGTGGACATTTATCTACACAATCAGTTTCACGTTTTTCTTTAATACAATCACATGTGCGTTGATCCAGTGTTGGAATATTTAAATTATTATTGTCTTATATTATCATGCCAATAGCAGTTTTTCTGTGTTTCTGTGAATCATTATTGCGAACTTGGTGAGTATAATACGAATAGGTACTAAATAAAGTTAAAGGGTGCGTTTTACGCCCAAAATTCTCAATTTACGAATATAGGGCATTGGGCGTAAATTATGCTAGCTCTATCCACTCCATGCCTTTAGCCGCGTATCCACTTGAAGCAGCTTTGTGATACGCGGCTTTAGATATACTTAGAATCAAAGTTTGAATAAGATATTATAATAATAATTTGTTGCCTCTTTGCTAGGCCTCTTTTGCAAGGGACCGCCTGGGGAAGTACCACACCTTTGCCAGTTATTCATCCGCCAAGCAGTAGTTTGCAAACATTAAGTACTGTGTTTCGGAATGAAGGGCAATGTTACCAGCGAAATTACTGGGCATGATGAGATTCAACAACTCATATCTCAGGGCGCAGTGCAGTGCTGCGCAGAATTTTGAATTTAAAAAATACTGGGTGGCACTGTGTCCGATATGGACAATCATGATACTTACCATCAGGCACCTGATTTGTTCGTCTTGTCACGTACTATCATAAAAAAAAAATATTAAACGAAAATGGTTCTATTAATTTTATAAAAATTAAGTTAAATTAAGGTACGTAAGTTTACGAATTTTGCAAGAAGAGTTTATGAAAGTACTTATGAACTTATAACAAAAGTTCTATATTTATCTGAATTTTGTGGGTTATGTTTGTATTGGACTGCCTCGGTGGCGTAGAGGGCGCATGCCAATCAAGAGGTCCCGGGTTCGATCCCCAGGTCAGGCAGTGTTAAATATTGGATTTTTCCATTAGGAATTATCTCAATAACCGCCTGGAGTGTGGAACTGTGCCCGGTAGATGGCAATAGGCTCGCCCCTTATTACATGGGACCAATAACATACTGGCGAAATGTGGGCGTATCTACTATGGGACTGAGTCCTGGGTACACCTCTGCCACCCTTCGGGAAAAAGGCGTGAATGTATGTTATGTTTGCTTTTGTATTATGTTTTTAAACTGTGACTTTGATGGTGTGCCTTACTGGAAAAACCGTGCTGTTAATGTATAATATACAGGTAAATAAGATAATTATAATATTATAGTTATGAACGTCATGTGTTATAGTCAAGCCCATTCCTGTCTCCCGTTACGTAAAGGGCCATTGACATCTTAAATCATAAATTAGGTACTGGTATCCTTTACAAAATACAAAACAAGATTTTGGAGCGAAATCCCTTTAAAGTAGGCGCTTATCATCGAATTTATTTATGCTGTGGCTGATAAAAATACCGTTTTCTCTCTTAATCTGCGATTGTGTTTTTTTTTAAATACGCTTAATGATATTTAATAATTGGTTTTTATAATAAGAGCCTCACTGCCACAGTGGCGCAGCGGGCTTTACCTTTGTGTTAAGGCCGGTCACTCTAAACTCTGAGTGTTGCACTCGGGGATCACATATATCTGTACCTACTTTAGTATTAATTAAAATTAAGTTGCTCTAAATTTACTTCGATTTGCTTGTATAATTATTTGTTTGTTTGAAGCTTGAATTTATATTTTGCTATCATTAGTCACTTATGTCTTGGATTACAATCCAGCCCAGATCTTAGTTTTATAACGATCCTTGTAGATCGTTATTATTTAGTCACTTTTTGATTGTAATCTGTATTATGTGTTGAATAAATAAATAACGTACTGGCGAAATGTGGGTGTACCTACTATGGGACTGAGTCCTGGGTACATATCTACATACCTATTGGAAAAAGCGTGATTGTATGTTATGTTTTAAAATCATTCTTCATTTATGTGGTAATATTATGTTATGAAATTTTGTAAACAATATTAACCTTTTTGAAATAGGAAATTTCAAAAATTTATATCTATTTGGAAATTGTGTCTTTAATAATAACAGTTTTCATTATCAAGTCTACACTAGAGTCCATTTTGGGCTTGCTACGAGCGAACATCACTAGAGTTATAGATAATTCTGAATAATAAAGTGAATAGTTGAATAGCCAATAAGTTGGCCTAGTTATTAATATTTTGTTATTAGATATAGTCTTCCATAAATATGCTCATTAAGTAAAACAACTAATATCAATAACCGAAAGATTTAGACAAAACAATCCCGTAATAAAATCAATAAAAAAATAAAAACAAACAAAACTCCAAAAGAAATCACTTTGTAACAAAATAGCATTATTACCTCATCCCTTAGTCACCACGGGCTTGGCTCAAAGATAAACATTTTAAAAAACAATTAAACTCACCTTGACTGGCCCACTGACCGGGATCGATGGAAACTGTGCTAACGGCGGTTCATACCTATCTCAAAATCATTCCTATATCGACAATGCGGGCGGAGGCGTTAGCGGTTGCCCTACTATACCAAACGTATATAAACATACCTCCTCGAATCATCTCCAGTCTCGTTCCGACATCTAAATGAGAGGCTTGTCTCCAACTTTCGTATTTTTGTTATAGAACCGGTTCACGAGATGCTGGTGCTAGTGATCGCAGCATGTCTGGCGGTGGCAAACGCCGCACCGCCTGGAAAACCTAACATCGGCTGGGGGGAACGAACCTTCGCCATCATAGAAGTGAATCAGGCAGCCACGGCGTACAACCAACTCGTCACCAAGAGAGACGCCGCCGATGTCTCCATCACGTGGAACGTGTGGTCCGGCGACCCGGCCGATAAGTCGAGAGTCACCCTCAACGGAGATGAAATCTGGTCCGGAGCTGGAGGTGCTACCTCCGCCAGTTTTAAGATCAAGAAAGGAGGCAGGTACCAAATGGTCATCGAACTGTGTAACAAGGACGGATGCAGCTCCAGTGAAGCGACAGAGATCGTGGTAGCGGACACCGATGGCAGCCATTTACCCCCGCTGGAGTTCTCCTTCGGAGAAAAGAACAAACCATACAAGCAGACTTCAGGAAAAGTCGTGGGAGCATATTTTGTAGAATGGGGCGTGTATCCCAGAAAGTTCCCCGTTGACAAAGTACCCGTCCCAAACTTGACTCACCTTCTTTACGGCTTCATACCGATTTGTGGCGGTGACGGCATCAACGATAGTTTGAAGGAAATCGAAGGCAGTTTCCAAGCTCTGCAGCGTTCTTGCAGCGGCCGGGAAGACTTCAAAGTATCTATCCACGATCCCTGGGCAGCGCTCCAGAAGCCACAGAAGGGCTTGGGTGCTTGGAACGAGCCATACAAGGGCAACTTTGGCCAGCTCATGATGTTGAAACAGGCCAAGCCCGACCTCAAGATCCTCCCGTCCATCGGCGGTTGGACTCTCGCTGACCCCTTCTTCTTCTTCACCGACAAGGTTAAGAGAGACAGATTCGTCGCTTCAGTTAAAGATTTCCTTGAAACTTGGAAGTTCTTCGACGGTGTGGATATCGATTGGGAGTTCCCTGGAGGTAAAGGCGCCAACCCTGACCTCGGTGGTCCTGAAGACGGCAAGGTTTACGTGGAACTGATGAAGGAACTCCGCCAGATGCTGAACGAACTTTCCGCCGAAACTGGTAAGACTTACGAGCTGACATCGGCCATCAGTGCCGGTTGGGACAAGATCCAAGTGGTGGACTACAGCGAGGCTCAGAAATATATGGACCATATCTTCGTCATGAGCTACGACTTCAAGGGAGCGTGGTCTATGGACGTCCTCGGTCACCAGACTCCTTTGTACGCACCTGCATGGAATCCTAAAGAGAGTTACACCACCGACTTCGGCACGAAGTTCTTGCTTGCTCAAGGAGTGAGCCCTAAGAAGATTGTTATCGGCGTTGCGATGTACGGCCGAGGCTGGACCGGAGTCCAAAATTACGAAGGTGATAATCCTTTCACTGGCAACGCGACAGGACCGGTCAAGGGTACCTGGCAGGATGGTGTCGTCGATTACAGGGAGATTGCAAACGGGATCGCTCAGGGCATATGGGAGTACCATTACGATAGTGTCGCAGAAGCTCCTTATGTGTTCAGAAAGGAAACTGGTGACTTGATCTCATACGATGACGCCCGTTCAGTTATAGCTAAAGGAAAATACGTTAGGAGCAATAGGCTTGGTGGTCTCTTTGCTTGGGAAATAGACGCAGATAACGGAGATCTTCTCAATGCAATGAATATGGCTTTAGGTAACAGTGCCTGAGGTAATTGAACTGGACATGGCCTGGACTGTGATCGTAAGTTAATTAGTATTAGAAAAAATATCAAAAATTATGAATGCACGACTGAATAAGTGTAAGAATAAAAGTTAAAAATCTACATTGCTTGATTTCATATCCATCCTTATCATTACATAGTATAAAACAAAATCGTTTAAAAACTTCCCGTCTTCCGTACGCTTAGATCTTTTAAACTGCGCCACGGATTTTAATTCGGTTTTCATAAATAGACAGATTGATTCAAGAGGAAGATTTATATGTTTAATAGTACCTGGACAGAAGCGAGGAAGCGTCGCTAGTTAAGAATAAGGCTCGGTGCAAACGGCCTACCGACTACAGCCACCAGACGTGTCATCGCAATCCTAAATGTTTTTGATACATTTTGTTGTGACTCACTGCACACCTGTGGCTAATGACACATGAATCTAGCCGCAGTTAATCGGGAGGCCTTTTTGGCATTACTCACCTTTACAGTCCATCAAATCTGAGAAGTACCGTTTGACAGGTTTATTTTGCCTTGTATGAAGGATTTGAAGTTAAATTTAGTGATTAATATCAAAAATTTGTTCATCTCTTGATATTTCCGTGATAAGAAGAAATCACGGAATTAGAAAATACATAATTCCGTGAAAATTTGAAACGTCAAACGTATCACCTACTTCTTAGATTCGATGAACAATAATTTATTATTTTTAGAATTAAATCACACGTACTTACAATAATTTAAAAGTAATACTCTTGCACAGAATAAGTAATAGAAGTACTACTCTCTGCGATCAGCCAGTACCTACACTTTCCAAAGAAAAAAAAAAGTAGAAGATGCATAGACCTATTCGCCCTTACCCACATTGATAAAATCGCAGACAAACTGTTCTAGTGTTCAGCCATTATAAATTCTTTCATTAATTAGGTCATTAAGAATTAAGAGTTTAATTTAGGTACATTAGCATTACCTAAGTAAATTTTTCGAATCACAACTTTCTAAAAAGCTTTTAAATATGTATCTTCAACATTATTTTAAAAGAAGAATGATGGTTCACTGTTTAATAAGATGACTCAAGTCTTTGAGTAAATATCGATTAGGTATTTTGTTTAGTATAATAACTTTTGACCTTAGGTGATGTAGTTGTCACCAAACTAGTTCTATATTTTGGTCATAATAATATGTCATACTCGTATTAAGGTAACGCCGGTTATTAAAGGTCAACGCAGCCCCAATGCGGGCGCGTGTCGGGCCTAGAGACGTCAGCACGTCCAATCTAGCTCCGCTGCTGTGTGTTGTTATCCATTAAATACCGCCGTATCTTTAACACGCGCCAGAGTCGCGCCCGCATGCTGTCTGTATTGACCTTTATTAATTGTAAATAGTAATCTTATAATAATTAGGACTACCTACTTGCACAATCATCCAGTGTTAACAACTACCATAGGGTAAATATAAATAATTTATCATATGTCATCAATATTTTAGAAGGAAAACTTGACATTTTAATTATTAATCCATGTGTTTATTTTATAAATTTTATACAAATTATGTGCAAGCGGGCCTCGGTCGATTAATCCTAAGTAATCTTATTATTAAATAAGTATTATTACAATATTACATTTAACCTTCAATTGCCTCGGTGGCGTAGAGGGCGCATGCTCGACTGCCAATCAAGAGGTCCCGGGTTCGATCCCCAGGTCAGTCAAAGTGATAAATATTGGATTTTTCCATTAGGAATTATCTCAATAACTGCCTGGAGTCTGGAACTGTGCCCGTTAGATGGCAATAGGCTCGCCCCCTATTACATGGGACCAGTAACATACTGGCGAAATGTGGGTGTATCTACTATGGGACTGAGTCCTGGGTACACCTCTGCCTACCCCTTCGGGAAAAAAGGCGTGAATGTATGTTATGTTATGTTAAATTGCTTGGATAAACGCCTGAAGAAACTTGAATTTGAAACTCGCAATGGTATTGCAATGAAGAAAAACATGGGATAATAACATTATAATAAAATGTCGTTACTCATAAAAATCTTTGTAAACAACAAATAAAGACGTTATACATTATACATATACATAAGCTATTTTTTTAAATAAGAACATTTGTCTTAGCAGGAAAGAGGATCTCTTAGCAGTTTGACACAATCCTATGGAAAATTTACTAAATCGATGTTTTGTATTCCCCTGTTTCCTCCGAATACAGTAAACGTAGGTATTTGATATAAAATTTATATCCTGATATTTCAAATTTGGTATGTCCCTATCATTTCATTTTTGTTTATAAACTCTAAATTTTTTGTAATGAACATTCAATCACGTAAGTAAAATTGGGACTTTTGGAAGTTCACTATGATAAAACCAAGGATTTATACATAGGGACATAGGTTACTTCACTACAAAAATATCAGGATATAAATTTATAGAATCGGTTTATAATATTCGGAGGAAACATACATAATTGATCAGTGTAGTGGTAGGCCTCTTTTGCAGGGGGCTGCCTGGGGAAGTACCACAGCTTTGCCAGTTATTCATCCGCCAAGCAATGCAAGCAATGTGCAAAAATTACTGTGTTCCGGTCTGAAAGGCAAAGTTACGTTTAATTAATAAGGCTACATTTAATTACCCCTCATCATCATCATCATCTCAGCCGTTGGAAGTCCACTGCTGGATATAGAGCTCCTCCATTTTCGCCACGCTTGGCAGGCGGGTTGGCGAGCGCAGTTCGATGGCTTTACGCAGAGGACGCTGCTGCCCGTCCTCTGGATCTGATAACCCTAGCCGGCTCTTACGGCAACCATGGGTAGAGAGGGTGGAGTACTAATCTAAGGCCGGTTAGCCCTCGATATAGCCCTACTAATTCCCCTGTTATCCTTTGGTAAGTTATTTATAATGATCTTCGTGTATCTGTTCGTCTCCGATACCTGCAACACCAAAGGTATTGCCAGTATGTTGCCGACCCTTCAACTGAAACTCAAACTCAAACAGATTCATTCATATAGGTCATAATCTGACACTTTTGTACGTCAATGAAGATAAACATTACTGTGTCTACCGTGTCACCGTGCCTAGTCTACCGTGCGTTCGGAAAGATACCTCTACAAGAAGAACGCACAAGAAACTTGTAGGGCTTAATTTTTTCAACAGATAGTTTCATAATATTTGGTTTGCTTATTCGTTTTCTTTGAGGGTGCCGCGAGGCGGCTATGTAGAAGTTTCCAGGCATCTTTGTCCTCTATGTACTGGTTGACTTTATAATAAGCCTTCTTTAGTAAAGTAGATTTTATATAGGTTTTGAATTTGCCTTCTGAGATTTGCCCAGTTATCTCTTTTGGGATTTTATTATAGAAACGTACACTATTTCCTAAGAATGTCTTTTTATTTTTTTTAGATAATCTAAAGCTAGGTACAGCTATTTTGTCTATATTCCTAGTATTAAAATTATGAAGGTCACTATTTAATTTTAATTTATGTAAATTTTTACGCACATACATGATGTTCTCATAAATGTATAAGGATGGTAGGGTCAGTATGTTTATTTCTTTGTAACTCTTTCCTTTTAACTCTCTATTCACTCTCCTTTTGAAGAGCCCCATGTTGTAGCTCAACGGGAAGACCGCAGCAGGGAGACCATTCCACAGTTTAAACGTTTGCGGCAGAATAGAACGGGAAAAGATGTGCAGTGTGAATGTGTGCGTATCGATTATGTGCAGATAAGCTCTCAGGCGATGGCGGCTAGTACGGTGATAGAACCTAAACGCCGGTATCACGATGAAAAGATAATCAGAACACTCCCCGTTGCAAATGCGTTGTTAAAAGTGACGTGGGTGCAACCATTTAACCCAACCGGTGAGTCGAGTCCTCAGCTAACGGTATCCTGGCATTGCCGTGGCCTCGTTCCTCGCATTTGAATTATTTTTATCCTACATACAATATTATAGATATTCATTAAAGTGAGAAACTTTAGCACATATTGATTTTGTGACAACGCATTTGTACCTATATAATATTGTAGGGTTGATGTTATTTTGTGACGCGCATGCTACGGATTCTGTGAACGTTTTGGTGGTTTTATGGAAAGTATTAATGGCAACATGTGATTTCACGGAGATCTATGGCATGTGCGAGGGCGCGATGGCAACACAGGGAGGTGGATGCCAGCGCGACAGAGGATTGTAGAGCGAGATTGAAGATGGTGGGCTTGGAATAAATCATGTAAAATATGCTGAAGTGTTCGAGTATTATTTAATGGAAAAGGCATGCTTACAATATATTGGACTTGTCGTCTTTGGAAGACGATTTAAACAAGTCCGTATAGAGAATTTAGAACAATCTACACAGACAATGTGTCGCCTGGGACGACTTAAGGAAACTTACTCGTAGGTTTGCCCAGAGCCTACACCACCCTCTCGGCCTCACTTGCTGAATCCGCAGGAACGACATGTGGATACGTGCGGAGCCAGTTTGGTTGCAGGAGTCTGTCACTTATTTCAGGTTGCACCCTACTCGTGCCTGACGTAGTCTCCTTCCCTGTTTGTTCGAGTTTTCCTTCCTTACATAGGTTGCGAATCAACGCTGACGAGGCCTATCTCCCCGTAATATAATATTACATACATTATATGGTAGCCGAAGAAATCGGTTTAAGAGCGTACGCGGCCTTTAAGGAATTTGACGCAATCCTATGAAAAATTTACCAAATAAATGTTTAGTATTCCCTTCCCTTTTTGCTTTCCAAATATATTAATTAACGCATTCTATTTAAATTTAAGTGCTGATATTTTAATAGTGAAGTAAACTATATGTCCCTGTCATCCTACCTATCGTCCCAGGCAACATATTGTCTGTCACAGAGTGTTCTATAAAATGCTCTATACGGACTTGTTTAAATCGGCTTCCAAAGACGCCAAGGCCAATGTATATTCAGAGGAAACAGGAGAATACATCGATTTGGTAAATTTTTCATAGCATTATAAGAGGTTGCCTTTCCTGTTAAGCGATAAGACCACCACTTGTCCTAACTAGCCTAAGATTAATTGAAATATTTTATTTATATATATATTTATTTTTTATGTTTGTTTATTTATTTATGTTTATCTATCTATCTTATACATACAGTCACGCCTTGTTCCCGTTGGCGTAGGTTAGTCCACTTGCTACAATCCTGACATACGACTTTCACCTCTTCTACTTCATAAAATTCTTCGTGTGTGAAAAGTAGTTTGAAAAGAGTGTTAGTGCGCTGGAAAAATGTGTTGCACAGGTTTGGGTACGCCGATTTCGGCGTAAAGTAGTTGCCGCATTTGACAAGTATGACAGCTGTATCTATTCGGAGCGCGCGCGGAGACTTATCGATAGTGTAAGGGTAATTCATAAATATATCAAGAATGCTGCAAACGTAAACCTTTCTAAATACATTAATTAATTTATAACTTTGCGAACATCACAGATTAAATTTACTCGCCATTATTAATTTTAAGATGTGAATTATAAATGGAGTAAGCGATTAGCGCCCTTCTGACTACAGACTAAAATAGACTTAAACATACTAATTCTCATGATTTGCGGTGTTAATAATTTACTATGTACAGTCGACGATGTAATAGGAGGTAAAGTTTGAAAAAAATTTTACAATGGTCGCAGTCTTATCGGATCGAGGTGCCAGCGCTGAGTCACTATGTCAAAAAAACTACCCATCCAGTCACACTGAGATTCAAGTTACTCGATGGGAAAAAATCCTAAGGCGCCAAATTTGACTTGTGCCTCTATGCGGAGCTTGTTTGTGCCAAGAATACGTAAAATAAAATTATGTAAGACAATGAGTGCATTCAAAGCCACATTGGCTGTAAATATTTCGAGCAGGCGCAACCAATATTGCGCTTTAAATTAAGAGATTTCATAATTAATAATAATAAAACGGTCCAAAATGTGTTAGTAACAATAGTCATCATCATCTGAGCCATTGAACTGTCTACTGCTGAACATAAGGGCCTCTCCATAGACTTCTTTTTTTTATGAGATGAGTGGTGAACAAGCGGACGGCCTGCCTGATGTATTAAATCAGTTACCGTCGCCTATTGACACCTACAATACCAGAAGTGATTCGGTGCGTTGCAGACCCTTACAGAATATAGAAATACCCTTTTTGAAGGAGGTCATGTTGTATGACTGCGGGAATACCCATGGAGGAAGGTCGTTACACATTTTGCAGGTTCGCGGTAAAAAAGAGCGCGAAAAGCGTGATGTGTGGGAACTCCAGGTGAGAATGGGCTTTATCACGGTGACGGGATTTCTATCTGGTCCGGTGTCTTTATAAGATCGTCTGTCCACCTTGTGGGTGGACGTCTTAAGCCTTGCCTGTCCGTAGTCTACATTAGAGAACTTTTCTTTACAGTATAATTATTATATACGAAATTTTGCTGATAAGTGATTTTAAGACGTGATTTATTTTATTTTTATTAAAACCTTTTTTAATTGCCAAATTAAAAATATTTTAACCTTTTATTTCAAATTATAATAATCTGGAACTATGCCCGGTAGATGGCAATAGGCTCGCCCCCTATTACATGGGACGAATAACATACTGGCGAAATGTGGGTGTATCTACTATGGGACTGAGTCTTGGGTACACCTCTGCCTACCCCTTCGGGAAAAAGGCGTAAAGTTTAATGTTTTATAAAAAGCACGAGAGCATAAGATACGTATAATATCAAATAGATCAAAAAAGTTGAATAGCCTTACCAATCCATCGACTACTCCGGACGTTAATTCGTTCAAGCTCCGGACTCACGCACACCAGCGACCATGCGCATGTGTGCGTAAGATTTCCAAATTTCATCTAGATTTCGTATACGGCATCTGACTTCAATTATTGCATCGACTGTACGTATGTATTTTGAGGAAGACTCCTTAGTAATAGTCAGACGAGTAAGACATTTTTTTATTACCATCTCAAAACAGATTAAATATCACAAGATGTTGATGAGAGACGAGTGTCTTACCTTCATAAAGTTAAGGTCAACACTGTAATACCGGTTTTTGATCTAAGTTACATTGTATACTTACTTAGTTAATATAGGATTGCAATCGTGACATGTTATAATAAAACAATCCAAACCTGTTTAGCGTCGTACTGCTTGCAGAAAAGTCATTTAATATACGTTTAATATGACTGTCCAACTGGATGTCGAAGTTTATAATATCGATTTACGATAAAAATATATTTGAAAAAAGGTGATTTCCGATTTTCACACAGTCAACCTTACATTATATTATTTTGATTTTATTTTTATATATTTAGATCATAAAGTCATAAAATAAAATGTTTTACTAAACGCATTGCCAAAAAAACTAAGAAATTAACCGGTGTGTGGAAGTTGTCCCATATTATTATTATTATTGTTTTTGAGAGAAAATTTACCTTAAACTCAAAGTTCATAAATGAGCAATTAACTTTAAATGTTATGTAAACATGCTTATTTGACAACCGTACTTTAAGAACTGGTCAGGTTTATGAGACAAATAATTATTTGAGGCTTACTCATACTAACTATTATATTAAATGACTAGTTGTGTTTGTCTGGACGATATACGAGAAGATTAAAATAAATGGGAAGAAAAATGTAACCTACGAGCGGGACTCGAACCCGCACCTTCCGCACCAATCCGCGGGGTAGGCGCTCTACCAATTGAGCTACCGTGGCTGTACTTCTCATCGATGAAAATTTTCTATACCACTTTTTTTTTAAATGATAATGAGTGACAAGACACGCAAATCAGGTGCCTGATGGTATAAGCAACATGATTGCCCATATCAGACACAGTGCCACTCAGTGTTTTAAATTCAAAATTCTGCATAGCACTGCACTGCGCCTATCACCTCGAGATATTAGTTGTTGAATCTCGTCATGCCCAGTAATTGCGCTGGTCACATTGCCCTTCAGACCGGAACATGTACCGGATAATGTATATTATCATATATAATAATAATAATAATATGGGACAACTTCCACACACGGTCACCTGGTCCCAAACTAGGCTAGAAGCCTGTACTATGGTAACCAGATGACTGATATACATACTTATATAAGCTTATAACACGCAGACACAGATCAAATAGACATATTCATGTACAAAAATGTTTAATCTGACCGGGGATCGACCCCGGGGCCTGCGGCACAGAAAGCAGAGTTACTACCATCTGGGCCAACGAGGCTGTCATATGTATATATTAAAATATACATAATATGATATATGAAGATAGCAAACAAAACCAAGTTACACAGCTAGTACAATCAACAGCAAAAGTGATAAAAGACGGCACATTTGTTATTATAGGGTATTATCGTCTTGAACCTCAAGAGATCAAGTTTATTTAAATAAATCAGGTTTTAAACCAATATTTATTCGTAATAATGAAGAGTTTGATAATTCTTTGTGTATTAGCCGTTGTGACAATTGCTACTGCAGGCACAGTTGGGCATGATCGAGGGTGTATATGGGTTTTAGGAAAATGTGAGTATACATTACGTACTCGTATCTTATAAGAGCGTACATGGCCTTCTAGGAATTTGACACAATCCTATGAAGTATTTACCAAATTGATGTTATGTATTCTCGCGTTTCCTCTGAATATAATTAACCCATTCCATAAATTTATATCCTGATATTTTTATAGTGAAGTAACCTATATCCCTGTCATATTAATTATTCTTATAAACCCTTGGTTTTTTCATAGTGAACTTCCAAAAATCGCAGTTTTACTCGCGTGATTGGACGTTCACTACAAAAAAAGTGGAGTTTATAAACAAATATAAAACAATAGGGACATACTTTACTTCAACTTTAAAATATCAGGATATAAATATATCAAATAGGTTTACCGTATTCGGAGGAAACAGGGGAATACAAAACATCGATTTAGTAAATTTTCCATAAGATTATGTTAAACTGCTAAAACGTCCTGTGTCCTGATAAGTAGGCAATGTAAGCAGTAAGCACCAGATTATCTTTTTGCATACTCAAACCAGCTGATACCATGCAGGTACCATGAAACCATTGGACAAAGGACTCTTCTGCCTACCCCTTCGGGAAAATACGTGATTGTAATAATAATAATAATAATAATATGGGACAACTTCCACACACGGTTATGTTATGTTGTTTTTACCTCCAATTTCACTACATTATGCATTGGTAGCATCGGTAGACCCGCGAGAACGTGTCAGGCTTCAAATCCAGCCAGTATGGCCAAATCTCATCATACATAATTATTGGACTTCTCGACTGTGTTTCGCAGTGGCTTATGAGTTGTTTCGGGTTGGTACATTCTGAACGTGTCCTATAAGACATTTTGATGGAGGCAGTCCTTAGGCCATTCAAAGGTCTAATATAAATCTTGGCAACCTGAAACTTACATAATGTGGATTGGACATTGGACACACAACTCGATGCCTCGGTGGCGTAGTGGGCGTAAGCTCCACTGTCGGTCATGAGGTCCCGAGTTCGATGCCTAGGTCAAAAACCTATAACCAGGCAAAGTGTTATTGGTTTTTTCCATTAGGGGTTATCTCTATAGAGTAGATAGCAATAGGATCGCCCCCTATTACATAGGATCAATGACATACTATGATTGAGTCCTAGGTACACTTCTGCTTACCCCTTCGGGAAAAAGACGTGATTTTATGTTAGGGACGCACACAACCCAGATTGAGCATGAATTTAAAGAACTCTACTCTGTTAGAGTTAGAATACCAATGTTACTTTAGGTATACTCGTAAATCTAGAAGATAAAATCTGGGTGTACCTACTGTAGGAATATGGGTACAACTCTATTCAACCAAATCAAATGTGCTTAGCTGTACTCTCTTCTCAATCTACGGTTGCCTGGGAGAGATCACTCTTAGCGATAAGACCACCAATTGTTACATTATTTATAATTGTATTTTATTTATCAGGCTTTTCAATTGTGGTGTAATAATAAATAGTTTATCTATCTATCTATCTACCTTTTGAGAAAAGGCATGATGCTAAGTTAATAACTACCTCACTCATAAGTAATTTTAACGAATGAAAAAAAAAATTAAAAAATAAAAAGTTTATTTCAGTAGTCCATATGTGACGACAAATATTTACGATAGATATTTAGAACATAAAATTTATATACTTTGAATTTGAAATGAATTGAAATACTTTCATAAAAAGCTTACATTAAAAATTTCCACAAAAGAAAATAGTGTCATATTAATAAAATAAATAAAAACAAAGAAAATAATATTAATATAATAAGAATTTGAATCAAAATGCCTTTAACCTTTTAATTTTACTCTAAACTATTAACTTAAAGTTTATTTGATCTTCTTCTTTACCAGGTGGTCATGAATGTCCAGAAGGCACCCACATGTACGTCCCAGAAGGAGCCTGCGGCAGAAAGATGCCTGAAGCCACCTGCGACGAACCAAACCCCGTACTGGAGCAAGGCAATATTTGTGACTACACAGCTTGCTACTGCGATCCACCAACTGTCAGGGACGTAGCTAATAATAAATGCGTACTACTTGAAGATTGTCCTAAGAAAGAGGCTCCAAAGGAAGAAGAAGAAAAGAAAGTAGAAGAAAAGAAAGAAGAAGAGAAGAAGGAATAAAGTTGAAATTTTGTTTAGAGCGTGATATTTGTTTTTATTTTATCCTTAAAAAAAGACGTTTCTCTAAATTAATACCTTATCTGACAAGTTTTAAGCTCACGCTTAAAACTTTGGGAAAACGGCGTGATTTTTCTGTTATGTTATCGACTGATAATAAATTAGACGGTTAGGTTACCTACTTTTTTTTATGATAGTGAGTAACAAGACGAGCAAATCAGATGCCTGATGGTAAGCATTATGATTGCCCATATCAGACACAGTGCCACCCAGTGTTTTAAAATTAAAACTTCTGCGCGGCACTGCACTGCGCCTGTCACCCTGAGATATTAGTTGTTGAATCTCGTCATGCCCAGTAATTTACTTACCTAAATCCTATCCTACTAATATAATAAATGCGAAAGGTTGTGAGGATGGATGGATGGATGTTTGTTACTCCTTCACGCCGAAACTACTGAACCGATTAGCCTGAAATTTGGTATGTAGGTAGCTTGGACCTGGACATGGGGTACTTTTTATCCCGATATCACGGGAACGATGTCTGCGCGGGTGAAACCGCGGGGCACAGCTAGTAGTTCCCTATCTCATAAAAAAAATAAGTTAATAGTTCTAAAATTGTCATAAAATAAGTACACACGAATGTAGAAAGTACATCGATTAGTTTTTTCTGAAAACAAAATAACTTTTTCAAAATTAATGTTAAATATTAATTAATTTATTTATTTATTTATACTTCGACAGAACGGTTGCCCAATAACACTACCGAAGTTACAATAATTTGGAAGAAAACTTAAAAATATCTTATGTATATACATAAGATATTACTTAGGTAACAAAAGTGAATAAATACATGATACTTGCATAAATATATTATCATTAAAAACTTTCACATTCGTCTCAGAACTCCAAGCATACTGACAAGATCGTCTTCCAGCCATCCGCAAACACATCAACGTTTAACTCGTTTTAGTTCTCGTAGGTTTGTTCGTGTTTTTTAGTAGTACTGTTTCATTGCTAGGTTAAGACCTCCCATAAAAATACTCCTTCCTCCGTATCTACGGACATTAAACGGTCTTAATAGTATATTGTTAAACACAAGGAGCTAAAGAGACCCATTGTTTACGAGGAATTTTACTCCCGAGCTTTAGACTGCCTCGGTGGCGTAGTGGGCGTATGTTCGACTGCCAATCCCGGTCCCGGGTTCGATCCCCAAGTCAGGCATAAAGTGTTAAATATTGGATTTTTCCATTAGGAATTATCTCAATAGCTGCCTGGAGTCTGGAACTGTGCCCGGTATATGGCAATAGGCTCGCCCCCTATTACATGGGACCAATAACATACTGGCGAAATGTGGGTGTATCTACTATGGGACTGAGTCCTGGGTACACCTCTGCCTACCCCTTCGGGAAAAAGGCGTGAATGTATGTTATGTTATGTTATGTTATGCTTTAGCGAGGGAGTTAATAGAAACACAGTTATAATATGTTCAGCGCCGTGTGTTACACACTATACTTTTCACTACGATTATGAGAAAATAAAATAATTATTAAAAAAAAAAATTGGCTAATATCCTATACATGCTACACCATAAAATACGCTCCGTATTTTATGAATAATAATATAGTTGGTAACAGATAAACATTAATAAGAAATTTACTTTATCCCCTAGAGGTTGAAAAGGTATCTTAGCCCCGCTCTAGTGTCTCAACAATGGTGGACTTTATGAGAAAGTGGACTGAAGAATAATGTTATTATAAATGTAATGTTTTATAATTTTAAAGCAAACGAAACCAAGTTAAACACCTAGTACAATCAACAGCAAAAGTAATAAAAGACGACCCATTTGCTATTATAGGGTATTGCGGTCTTGAAGCTCATGAGATCACGTTTATTTTAATAAATCAAGTTATCAGTAAGAATGAAGAGTCTGGTAATTCTTTGTGTTTTAGGCGTAGTGACGATGGCCATTGCTGGTACAGTAGGGCATGATCGAGGGTGTTTATGGATAATGGGAAGATGTAAGTATATTTACTACTTTTTGTTTAGTAACAAAGTGATCAGATGTACGAGACAAGCCGGTTTTTACTTTCCGTTACATTTTACTAGTACTGTGAAGTACACGTTCAAACGTTGGTATACAACGTGTAACAATGATATAATTTTAGGATCAAATTAGTTTTATCAGATTAGAGAGATATTTTTTATAGGTGTATTTTACGTATAAATCGATATTCACCTAGACTTATTTACATTGGAGGAAAATAAAATCGAATTTGTAATACAAACACAACTGGCGTAGTGTGGGTATACTTACTGTAAGATTATGGGTACATCTCTATTCAACGCTCAGAGAAAAAATGCGTGGTGCTATGTTATTGAATTAGACTAATTTTAACCTTTTAACTTTACTCTAAACGGTTAACTTAAAGTGTATTTGATGTTCTCCGTTATCAGGTGCACAAGAATGTCCAGAAGGTACCCACAGTTACTCTCCAGAAGGAGACTGCGGTAGTTTGATGCCTGAAGCCACCTGCGACGAGCCAAACCCCGTACTGGAGGAAGGCGAAGTTTGTGACTACTCAGCTTGCTACTGCGACCCACCAACTGTCAGGGACATAGCTAATGATAAATGCATACAACTTGAAAATTGTCCTAAGAAAGACGCTCCAAAGGTAGAAGAAGAAAAGAAGGAGTAAAGTTGTTGGTAGCGGGATGTTGTTTTCAATTTCAGTCTTCAAAAAAAGGAGGTTTCTATATCTATATTATTATATATATCTTTACTTTGTCCGCTCAAGCATTTATAATTTGTAAACACAGATAAATATATACCACGCAGAAAAATATATCACAGTTTTATTATGTCTGCATGACCCTATCAAATAATGTTTATAAACATTTTATTATCGATTGTTACTAATAAATAATAAGATGATTCTGTACCTACTTATATGTAAAAATAACATAACATACATTCACGCCTTTTTCCCGAAGGGGTAGGCAGAGGTGTACCCAGGACTCAGTCCCATAGTAGATACACCCACATTTCGCCAGTATGTTATTGGTCCCATGTAATAGGGGGCGAGCCTATTGCCATCTATCGGGCACAGTTCCAGACTCCAGGCAGTTATTGAGATAATTCCTAATGGAAAAATCCAATATTTAACACTTTGCCTGACCTGGGGATTGAACCCGGGACCTCTTGATTGGCGATAAATGATTGTAATACTAAAAAAAATATGGACGATATATGATTGTAATACTAGTAAATAATAGAGCTGCGTCTTCGGCGCTGGTGCCGGATACACAATCCACCAATTCACACAATCACAACACCGAATTCGCCGGCGAGATCTAAAATCTCTCAGATTCTCTCCAAATTATCAAACAGATAAAACCATTGATAGTTCTACCCCAGAAGGCAAGTTTGACTCCACGTAATCTGGCGACGGTCCAGGAGTAGATTTAAGAGAGAGAGAGTATATTGAAACTTATAACTTAAAACATACAATCACGTCTTTGTCCCGAAGGGATAGGCAGAGGTGTGGAGAGGTGTAGAGGACTCAGTCCACTTGTAGATACGTTTCGCCAGTAAGATATTGGTCCCATGTAAGGGGGTGAACATATTGCCATCTACCGGGCACAGCTCCAGACTCCAGGCGGTCATTAAAATAATTAGAAATGGTAAAATCCAATAACACCTTGCCTGACCTGGGGATCGAACCCGAGACCTCATGATCGGCAGTCGAGATTGCACCTACTACGCCGCCGAGGGATTCACGTATTACACTTAGTGTAGATAATATACTCGTAGCATGTGCAATATTATTAATTATTATTGTTCCCTACGAAATACTTCATATTTTTCTTGTGTTCTTTTAGTTTTGTTTCATCGCATAATTTTCATATTATAATAATAATATAGGTAATAGTTTGTAACGAAAGGGTAATTTTAAGTCCTATGTGTATAAGAATGTGTAATAAATTATATAAAATAAAGTAACACAGGATCCCTAGCGATTTCCTAGGTAGTTTAGCTCGCGGGCCGGGCCGATAGCGCCCGGACTGTTAAACAAAAATATTAAGGTAATAATACGAGTAGTACATTATGATAAAAGTGTGCTAAGTTGAACATCACGCACTAGGTGATATTGTTCGCGCGAGCCGAAGGCGAGCGTGAATAAGAAGAGATAACGAGTAGCGGAATGTTCATAGCACACGTGTTTTATACGACGTTTTTCAACACCCTTTCGAGGAAAAAAACACATTTTTATTATTATTTACTTTTAATAATTGAAGCGATAGATCGTGGAATCTTTTTCCTTATTGGTAATTTTTACAAGAAGCATTTCACCGTGGGTTTATATATCCTTTGTTTTTGTTGTAATATAAATAAGCTCTTGGCGCCGAATACTTATTAAAGCAACCTGCAAAGACATCGAAAAGTGAGTTGTGAGAACTTATTAAGTTACAATAACTGTAATTATAGAATATTAGATACATGGCACTGTGTCTGATATTATATGGGCAATCATGATGCTTACCATCAGGCACCTGATTTGCTCGTCTTGTCACTCACTAGCATAAAAAAAAAAATTAATTAAACCAAACCGAGCTATACCACTAGAACAATCAACAGGAAAACTGATAAAAGACGACCCATTTGCTATTATAGATCATTGTGGTCTTGAACCTCAACAGATCACGTTTATTGTATTAAATCAGGTTTTAAACAAGTTTTTTGTTATTAATAATGAATAATTTGATAATTATTTGTGTATTCGGCGTAGTGACGGTTGCTATAGCTGGTACAGTAGGGCATGATCGAGGGTGTGTATATATATTGGGAAGATGTAAGTATACCTAGACATTTTACTGTTTTTAGATGTACAGGATAAAGAAGGTTTTTATTTTCCTTGTGAGGTTTTAAAGAACAGTCAAGTTTAAAATGCAGGCATTGATTAAACCGGTCGCTTGGCTCAGTAATAGTAACTCTGTCTTCTCGTTTATTATTCCTCGTAACTATTTGTAGTTTAATTTCGATTTTATCATTGTTAGTGTACAAGTGTAAATTTAAATAAAATGGAATCGATCATACCACTGGAAGTTGCTCAATAATTCCTAATGGAAAAATCCATTAAGAAGAATTTAGAGGTATGATACGGATAATATAATGATCTATTATTATACGTACATGGCCCAGCGGAATATGCCTGGCTTTAAACCCCAAGTCCCTGGTTTGAGTCTTATTACATGTGGACTTTTCGCCGGGACGCTACGGTGCGGTGTTTCGGGTGACATAGTAAATTTTATGTAGGACCCGGCTGTTTGCTGTAACAGAACATTGGCGCATGTAAACTCGTGATGAAAACTGTTATTTCCATATAAACATATAAACGAACAAATATATATTGTAAATGTAATATTCCCGTGTTTCCCCCGAATATAATAAACCCATTCTATAAATTCATATCCTGATATATTTATATTGAAGTAGCATATGTCTGTCATATTTTTTTTTCATAAACGCTTGGTTTTTTCATATAGGGAACATCCGAAAATTCTTGTTTTACTCGCGTGATTTGACGTGCACTATAAAAACATGTAGCGTTAATAAACAAAAACAAAATGAAAGGGACATACTTTACTTCATCTTTAAAATATCAAGATATAAATATATCAAATAGGTTTACTGTATTCAGAGGAAACAGGGGAATACAAACGATTGATTTATTAATTTTTCCATAGGATTGTGTCAAACTACTAAGAGGTCCTCTTTCCTGTTAAGTTCAGTTCAATCATCCTAATAACAGTTTGTACTGTAAGTACCTATATGAATTGACTCGAGCAGTCGTAATAGCGAAAACTTTCTATTTACAGTATATATTCAAATTAAATTATATATATTCAGGTTAAAACGAAGTGTTTTATAATGCCTTGTAAAAAAATTAATTTCGACTTTACATAAAAGTACAATATGAAGCTGTCATTTATATGAGAAGTAGATTTTATTTTGCAAATTTTTCTATTCATTTTTTTTATTTTAATGAATGTCAAGACGAGCAAATCAGGTGCCTGATGGTAAGCATCATGATTGCCCATATCAGACAAAGTGCCACCCAGTGTTTTAAAATTCAAAATTCTGTGCGGCACTGCACTGCGCCTGTCACCCTGAGATATTAGTTGTTGAATCTCATCATGCCCAGTAATTTTGCTGGTAACATTACCCTCCAGACCGGAACATAGTAATGTTTGCACATTACTGGCGGATGAATAACTGGCAAAGGTGTGGTACTCCCCCAGGCGGCCTCCTGCTAAAAAGGCCTACCACTACAAAAAATACAAACAAGTGTTGTTAAGTTGTTTTACAAGTTTAGTGTGACACCCCAATAAGTAATATTTACTTACACCTTTTTGTATCTTTTTATGTATTTGTAATCTTTAAGAAGTTTATTTACATTCTTCTCCCTTCCCAGGTGAAAGGGAATGCCCAGAAGGAACCCACGGGTACGCCCCAGAAGGAGGCTGCGGTCATAAGCAGCCGGAAGCCACCTGTGATGAACCCAACCCAGCTTTTGAAGAAAGCATCATTTGCGACTACTCAGCTTGTCGCTGTGACCCGCCAACTGTCAGGGACAGAGTTAACGATAAGTGCGTCCTTCTTGAAAATTGTCCTAAGAAAGAGGCTGAGAAAGAAGAAAAGAAGGAGTAAACTTATTGATTTTGTTTAATGTGTCATGCTTATTTCTATTTGTTACGTCTTTTCTATAACAATTTAACATAGGTACGTCTAACAAGTCTAACAGTGTAAGCGATAGTTAAAAAAAAAAGGTTTTATATATTATTTATAAACATAACATTCTAATAAAAAACTATAAAAAAATATCTTGTTTTTATCATGACTTATTCGTGACCCTAATAGATATTATGTTCAATAAACATCTTATTTTGATTATATCTACCTATTTATGAAAAGTTAAGAAATAATTATCTATGATGATGATTTTAGTCAGTATACTGTGATAAGGCATCACGAAATTCTTATGACTAAAGCAATAGATAAGTACTTAAGTAGTTATAATAATGTTATATATCTTATCTTATATCATTTAATGAGCAATTCTTGTATATAATTGGAATCTCGGAATCGGCTCCAACGATTTTCATAAAATTTAGTATATAGGGGGTTTCGGGGGCGATAAATCGATCTAGCTAGGAATCATTTTTAAAAAATGTCATATTATTAAAAAAAAAAAAAAATACCGAGCAAAGCTCGGTCATCCAGATATTTTATAATAATGTTATAACTATGCTTCTAATTATATTATGGAGCCGATTGTACATAAAAAAATAGGAATGTATTCAGATTAAGTCAAGAATAAAGAAAGTACCTACAGGTAAAAGGTTTTCATTTTTCGCACCTACATTCCACTTCCGTAAAAATGCGTTGATTGACACGAAACAAGCGCCTTAATAAACGTCATAGCAAACGTTCAAACAGTATATTTGTGAAAAACGAGCAGGCGCTTTATTACTGCCTGTGACAGACCGAGATCATCGTATCATGTTTTGACTAGGGTTTCTTCGCGGTTTTAGTTCAATTTACGATGGATATTTAAGCAAGTTGCCGTGGGCCGTGCCGTGGCCCGCAGTTGGCTCGACCATGTATTGACTACACTTGCAGCTCGACGTACGATAAGTAGTGTTACAATAGACTATGGAGTGTATTGGTCAGATCATGTACCGTTAACAGTGAAGTGTACTTTAGGTGAGATCGTGGGTAAAACTATTGTTAATACTGAAACCGATTCACTGCGTACATCCGCTGGGGGATTAGAGACCAAACACAAATAGATTTATATAAGAAACTGTCCTGTGATATTTTAAATATAATTAAATTTGAAAATGACTGTGAAAACTGTTTAAAAGGTATATGTAAATCTCACTCACAGTTTGAGTTTGAGTTTGAGTTTGAGTTTGAGTTCACTCAGGTTTAGTAGATAATTTTTACGATGATATTGTAAAGTCATTACAATCGATAGCGACTCTTAGCAGAGATGGTAAGCTTGGTGCACGTGGACGTGCTAGACAAGTTATAGGGTGGAACTATCACGTGAAGGACGTGCATGATAAAGCTAAGATGTATTATGCTACATGGACTCTAGCGGGTAGACCAACTTCCGGAACGACCTTTGACACTATGAAGAGTTCTAGAAGCGAATTTAAGAACAAACTGAGATGGTGTCAGAGTAATGAGAACAAGATCCAACTTGACATATTGGCGTTACATCAAGCCAATAAAATTTTTCCGAAGTATTGGAATGCAACCAAAAAGCTTAATGCGAAACCTAGCATACCGATAAGCGTAGATAACGTGAACGGGTCGCAGAGTATTGCCCAGTTATTTGCACACCATTTTAGGGTCAAACCGCTTCCTTGTAGCACTCGTATTTCCATTGCAGACGCTAAGAATAAACATAATGACGAGGCCGAGGCACGTAAGTGCTTTAATGTATCTCCGGCTGAAGTTGTACGTGTAGTGAAACAAATGAAACGTGGCAAGTCTCCCGGATGGGATGGCCTAAGTATTGAGCATGTCCTTCACGCGAATTACTATATTTATGTCCTATTATCTAAATTATTTACAATGTGTTATAGACTTAGTTACCTACCGAAAAATCTAATGAAAACTATTGTAGTTCCCGTACCAAAGAATAAGACTGGAGATATGTCGAGCACTAAGAACTATAGACCTATTTCACTAGGTACAGTAATGGGTAAGATTTTCGAAAGGATCATCCACCCTGACTTGAAATGTAACTTGAAGATTGACGACGCACAATTTGGTTTTCGTACCAATCTTTCGACTGATGCTGCAATATTTAGTTTGAAATCGGCAGTGAAATATTACACTGACCGAAAAACCTCCGTCTATGCGAGTTTTCTCGATCTAAGCCGAGCTTTCGACCTGGTTAATTATAATTTACTGTGGGAGAAACTCGTGAGATCGGGGGTTCCGCAGATCACGATTCAGCTCTTAAAGTATTGGTACGAAAACCAAACCAACTGTGTGAGATGGGGCGACGCGACATCTAGTGAGTTTAGACTAGAATACGGTGTTCGCCAAGGGGGGGTTAACTTCTCCGGATCTTTTTAACATATATGTTAACGGACTGATTGAGGAACTGAGAGGTACCAGAGTTGGTTGCAACGTTGCCGGTATATGCCTCAATAATTTGAGCTATGCTGACGATATGGTGCTTCTCAGTCCCTCAATTAATGGACTGAATAGATTGATAGCCATCTGCGAGCGCTATGTGGATGATCATGGTCTTCAGTATAACTTAGCGAAGACTCAGCTCATGGTCTTTAGAGCAGACAAAGGTCCGCAGAGGGTTCCTCAAGTGTTTTTAAATGGTTCTGTAATTCAGAGGGTGGAGCAGTTCAAGTACTTGGGACATATATTAAATAGTAACTTGAGTGACGACGCGGACATTGAGAGGGAGCGGCGTGCCATGGCGGTACGCAGTAATATGATTGCGCGTAGATTTGATGGGTGTACGCGTGATGTCCGGTTGACATTGTTTAGAGCATATTGTTTATGCTTCTACACATGTCAGCTATGGGTGCAGTACACCCGGAGGGCAATGAGTGTCATCAGGGTACAATATAATGACGCATATCGTATCCTGATGAAACTGCCACGCTACTGCAGTGCGTCTCATATGTTCGCGGAGGCCGGTATAGCCGACTTCTTTGGAATCATCAGATCCCGTATTGCGGGTTTCTGGAGTCGGTTGCGGGCGTCAAAAATACCATCCTGGCATCACTAGCCGGGTGCGTGGACTGCTTCATCTTTAGGCACTGGACACACGTGCACCACGCTAGCAACCGTAAATAAATATAGTATGACTGAGCGGTGTAATGTACTTACCTACCCATTGTATTTTTTATTTATTATTTTTTTATATATTATGTTGTGTAGTATTAGTATTAATTTAGATTCTAAGTATTATTGTGATATGGGTGACTTTTAATGCCTGAAATAAAGATATTATTATTATTATTATTATAAATACCATCAAACTGCGGTAGTAAACGGCCTTCCAAGCGTGGCGAGTATTGGCAAAACTCGACCGTAATGATGGGAGGCCAATGTACTTTTAGTGCAGTGTTCCCACAGCTGAGATGATGATGATAATTATTATTAAACCAAGGAAAAATAAAAAACTAGTAGGTACCTATTTACAAAAATAAAACGCTACAAAAATAAAACGTTACAAAAATAAAACACTACGAAATGGATCGCCTGGAGGGAGGTGGGTTGGCGAGCGCAGTTTGGTGAATTGTAAAATTCAGAGGACGCTGCTGCCCATCCTCTGTATCTGACAACCCATAGCCGACTCTTACGGCACCCATGGGTAGAGAGGGTGAGGTACTTCTATAGCCGGCACCCCACGGAGTACTACTTCACCTTCTTACATTATTATTATACGCACAGACAGACATAGAAATATTTTCCAAAGATTAGAGAGATACTAGAGATATCTTATTTTAATAAAGCTGAGAGTTTTCACCACGTTGACACCTGATCGCTGTCGGCGCGTTAATAATAAATAATAAACTTGGTTAAGAGGATACTACATTTGATGTCTAGACCCCCTGAAGCAGGAAATACATGCAAAAAAAACAGCTTGTTTTTCCGTTATTCCGAGCTAATCACGTGCCTGATGGTAAGCATCATGATCGCCCATATCAGACACAGTGCCACCCAGTGTTTTAAAATTCTAAATTCTGCACGGCACTGCACTGCGCCTGTCACCCTGAGATATGAGTTGATGAATCTCATCATGCCCAATAATATCGCTGGTAACATTGCCCTTCATACCGGAACACAGTAATGTTTGCACATTACTGCTTGGCGGATGGATAACTGGCAAAGATGTGGTACTTCCCCAGGCGACCTCCTGCAAAAGAGGCCTACCACTACATAGCTTACAGCAGCCATGTAGATAGCTTAGACCCTGGAATAACAAATAGGGTATTACAGCGATATTACAGCGCGCGAAACCGTGGGGCACAGCTAGTATCTTATAAGAAACATAACATAACATACATTCACGCCTTTTTCCTGAAGGGGTAGGCAGAGGCGTACCCAGGACTCAGTCCCATAGTAGATACACCCACATTTCGCCAGTATGTTATTGGTCCCATGTAATAGGGGGCGAGCCTATTGCCATCTACCGGGCACAGTTCCAGACTCCAGGCAGTTATTGAGATAATTCCTAATGGAAAAATCCAATATTTAACACTATGCCTGACCTGGGGATCGAACCCGGGACCTCTTGATTGGCAGTCGAGCATGCGCCCACTACGCCACAGAGGCAGTCAGAAGTTATAAGAAACAGCTGGGACCTATCCAAAACACGGTAGCGCCCAGGTGAAAGGTCATGTGAGACTGGTATCTCACATCCGTATTCCGGATTTGAAGCCTATTTTCGCTCTATATAAAAAACATAACATAACATACATTTACGCCTTTTTCCCGAAGGGGTAGGCAGAGGTGTACCCAGGACTCAGTCCTATAGTAGATACACCCACATTTCACCAGTATGTTATTGGTCCCATGTAATAGGGGGCGAGCCTATTGCCATCTACCGGGCACAGTTCCAGACTCCAGGCAGTTATTGAGATAATTCCTAATGGAAAAATCCAATATTTAACACTATGCCTGACCTGGGGATCGAACCCGGGACCTCTTGATTGGCAGTCGAGCATGCGCCCACTACGCCACAGAGGCAGTCAGAAGTTATAAGAAACAGCTGGGACCTATCCAAAACACGGTAGCGCCCAGGTGAAAGGTCATGTGAGACTGGTATCTCACATCCGTATTCCGGATTTGAAGCCTATTTTCGCTCTATATGCTTAAGTAAGTACTATTTGCAGAAACAGTGCATCGTTTAAAAACCTAAAAGAATGCTAGGTTCAATAGGAACCTAAGGACTCCATAGTATCTCGTAAGGTACGACACGATGAAGCACGTCACGACACGGTACAGAAAACAATCGAGTATCTGAACGTTCCACCGTTCCAACAGATCACGCTTGAAGGGACACGCTTTGTATTCTCTACTATAGGTTCTCGATTGTAAAAGGACGGTTTATTCTCTGAGTAGTTACGAACTGCCTCGGTGGCGTACTGCAGATCATGAGGTTGAGTGTTCGATTCCGAGGTCAGGCAAAGTGTTGTTGGATTTTTCCATTAGGATTTTTTTTTAATGACAGACTGAGTATTTAACTGTGCCCGGTAGATGACAATAGGCTCGCTCCGTTACATGGGACTTAAAATATTAATGGCGAAATGTTGGTTTACTAACTTTGAGACTGGGTCCTGGGTAAACCTCTGCCTACCCCTTCGGGAAATAGGCGTGATTGTATGTTATGTCGTCACGCAGTTTATCCAAGTTTCTTCAAAGCGCCCCCTCCCCACAATTCCGCGTAGATTAATCCCCATAGAACCACAGAATACTAAAAAGACAGAAGTGACACTCCTCAAAATCATTCAAATAAGTAGCGACTCTAGCTCCGACGTAATAAAGTACAATTTAGGTTGCATAGCGCCTAACTAATTATCTCTATATTAAACAAGCTGCCTCTTTTTCTATTGCGTATCTTTCTATCTTTTCTCTCTGTCTAACCCATAGAAAATTACCCGTCCAGACGGATGCCCCAGCTACTTGTAGCTTCATCGCGGAATCTTTATTGCGGAGTGACCTAGGGCCTAGGACACTCCACAATAAAACAGCCTAGGACCTAGGCTGATAAAACGTAACAATGGTAGGGTAAAATTCAGTTCGTACGAATACCCAGTAGATATTCTAGGTATATCGTGTCTTTCCATTGATTACCACACGGCGGTGCTGAAGCCAAGTTGCCGTGGATTCCAGCCGATTGACGATTTTATCTGATCGCATTATTTATTTATACGGATGTTTTTCTTTAAGTATATTCTTCTTGTGGTTGGTAGGCATCGACTTATATCATAAGATGCGTGGTTCGTTTTGATTAGTCGGTCCTACTAAATGTTGTCCTATTAATTGACTTCAGTCGCACCTGAAAATATGTCGTGAGTGCATGTCTATCATGCCTGCTTATGTAGCTATGTCAAAAGCTTAACTCCGGGAAGGATAGTAGGACCTACAGGGTTAAGTACTTTTCACGCATAAGTATCATTAATTTGTTGTAAATTTAGGTTACCATAGGTAAAATGATACAAAATATATTTGCTATTTTAGAGGTACACTAGTGTAAGAACAGCGGCTTTGCCCGCTTGCAATTATGAAATATGGGAGTTTTATACCAAAACTTTAACGCCCTTTTTGGACCATTTAGAATGTGAATTTTCAAAAATCCTTTCTTAGCACACGTCCGGAAAACCAAAACAACTTACATTCCAAGTTTCAAGGCTCTAGGTTCAGTGGTTTGGGCTCTGCGTTGCATGTCAGTCAGTGAGTCATTTAGGATTTTGTAATATATAGTGATTATATTATTTGCTAAAAAAAGTAGGGCCAAAGTTTTTCCATTGCAAATGTGAGAAGTCACTCATCCTACTACCTCGTACTGTCCTCATCTCGTACCCTCCTCGTCTCGTACCATCCTCGTCTCGACCGTCCTCGTCTCGTACTGTCCTCTTACCTCCCTAAAAAATTGTCATTAAATTAACATTGAACAATTTACACACGACAGTGTATTAGCCATTACCTCTTGCAGATAATTTTAATTGAGTGACCTCGATTTGAAAATTGCATAGAATCTAAAAAACGTTTTCTATTTTTTTATAATTCTGGAAAGTTTGAAATCAGTGGACTGTGAAATCTAGCGCTGAATGATGCTCGTTCGATTGGAAAAAGTTAGCGTTTATTTAAAAAGAATTGACGTTTTCAGTGTTAATTTTTTGTTTCTTTTTTCATAGAACTTTTTTCACAATAATAAGTATATTAGTCTCATTTATAATTATATTTATAGATAAGATCTATAAATATAATTATATTTAAAAAATTAATATTAAATATATAAATATAAAATAATAATTAATATAAAATATAAAATTAATATTAAGATTAATATTAAGATATTAAAATTAATATTTAGATAAGATCTATAAATATAATTATAAATGACTTATTATTTATAAATGATAAATGTATATTATTTATAAATGATAAATGAGATAATTATAACAGGTCTCCGCGCGCTACGACAAGATCCCATACTTTTATCAAATGCAACAACAAATACTACGGCGAATTCAGCATACACGAACCTGTGGAACACATTTTCACGCACACTACATACATTACCGCTTAGTCTATAAAAAACAATTCAAATATTACTCTACGCGACCTGTTTTTGATGCACACTAGCATTGTTTTACACACATTTAATACTATTTGAAAGTTGACGCATTTTCGGGACACATTTTTAAAATGTTGTTCTTTTAGTTCGATATGTGATCGGACCGTGCGCGGATACTTATTTATTAATAATCTTAGTTTTATATTATTATTATTATCATCTTCAGCTTAAGTGGGCTTTGGAACTATCTCAATAACTGCCTGGAGTCTGGAACTGTGTCCGGTAGATGGCAATAGACTCGTCAACATACTTGCGAAATGTGGGTGTGTCTACTATAGGACTGAGTCTTGGGTAGGCACACCTCTGCCTACCCCTTCGGGAAAGTGCGTGATTGTATGTTTATGTTATCTTCAGCTTATTATCATCCGATTGCTGGGCATACATACATTCACGCCTTTTTCCCGAAGGGGTAAGCAGAGGTGTACCCAGGACCCCCCCGATGGGTTCCCGCCTTCTCGCGGTGGTGGGGGTCAGTAACCGTAGTAGGGGCCCACGGTGAAGCGAAGAGGAGCCCGAGGTGGTCGGCTGCTCCACTTAGTTCTCCAGGCTGAGTGTGAGTAGCCGAGTAGGTTGCGGTTCGGTGTGGGAAAAACCGCAACTGATGCGGACCGCGATGCGGTATGGGACGCATCGCGGCCGAATGGTGGGGCCGCGGCGGGAGAGAAGTGCCAGTATTGCGGTGCGCCGCTCTTCCTGCCTTCCGCGGCCCAAACGGGGTCGCCACCGTTAGATGGCGAAGGCGGTGGGGTCGCAGGGGAAGAGGAGTGTCGGTATTACGATGCGCCGCTCTCCCTATCCTCTGCGACCGAATTGGGGCGGAAAGCCGACGGCTTGCCGCGGTGTGGGTTGCGCCTCCGCGTGTCCCTATGAAGTCAGCATAGGGCACAGTGGATGGCGCAGGCGGGGCTCACTTGAGCCCTGCGGTGGTGGTGGGCGGGAATGGGTCTTCCGTGTTCTCTCGCACGTTCGGTAGGCGTTCGAGAGGGCACGGAACACCCTTCCAAGCCCAAGATGTGGGGCCCGGGCAACGGATGCGGGGGTATCCGTTGCCCACCTAAAGGGCCCGCGAGGAGGCGCGCGCGTGTTTCCGCGCGCCCCTTGGGAGGGTTGGGGTGAAGGATTACCCTTACCCCACCGTGGCGGGGTCCTCCACGGAGGACCAAACGCCGTCGGGGCCGCGGATGAGTGCTTCGGCGTGCCCGCAGCCCCGACACATGGCGTCGCGAAGGAACACCCCGGGGTTTTTTAGTGGGTATACCCGCCGGCACAGCAACGTACCGACGTACGGTGCTGTGCCGGCGGGGAGTCCCACATAACCACCCTGCGCTCCCCCGGGTGCGGGTGGTATGCGTCACGCATTTTTCCCCGGGCACAAAAAAAAAAGGTGTACCCAGGACTCAGCCCCATAGTAGATACACCCACATTTCGCCAGTATGTTATTGGTCCCATGTAATAGGGGGCGAGCCTATTGCCATCTACCGGGCACAGTTCCAGACTCCAGGCAGTTATTGAGATAATTCCTCATGGAAAAATCCAATATTTAACACCGCCTGACCTGGGGATCGAACCCGGGAAGTCTTGATTGGCAGTCGAGCATGTGCCCTCTACGCCACCGAAGCAGTGTGCTGGGCATAGGCGAACTCAATCTTGTGCTCAATCTTTGTTTAAAGCAAATAGCATCCAGCCCTGCTAACATCACATATATGCACAGTTCGTGTGCCAACGAGAAAGAAAACGGGGAAAACCAATTATTTCCAAGTCAGTTTAGGCCTGTCTGTCATTCCAGCATATTTTTTATAAGTTTATACAAAGTCAATTTATTCGTCAGTATATATGATATAATAAAAATATATGTCACATAAATTCTTAAAAGTAAATAGGGACTTACCAAGCACAGCGCGCAGCCAAGTGGCATTAGTGGCGGAATGCACGCTTAAAGACTAAAAAGTTATGCCAACCTTTAGAATTAAATCCTTTTAATATTAGTAAGTTGGCTGCACTGCAAACAATGGTGCCAGGTTTGCGGTGAGATTACCCCGGGGAAATCTGAGTGGAGAACTAGAAAAAAATATCTACAAATATTGCCATAAATCTACGTTAAACTCCACTAGTTTGCTTATTGCGTCTCCTCTGTTTCATAATTTATCAACTCGACAGTTTTAAAATATGGTTTTCGTTCTATCTGCCTGATTTAAAGTTATTTTTTCATTTTTCAAATTAATTTTATTTAATGTTACTTAAATATAAGGGCGTGTACAGATCTGGCGAATGATCCAGACCACGCACACTCAGGGTTAAAAGTAGCAGTAAACTGACTGATTTTAATTATTTTTGGAAAGTATTTAAAAAAAAACAAAATATGTAATGATTATAATAAATATAAGATAGTACGTCGTGTACCTACTTTACTCCTAAAATAAATGAACTTGGTTTTGATAAGAAAATGATAACAGGTAGGTACTTACTTACCCTTGGCCCTGGACCTGAAATGTTGATAAAATAAATAAAGCTGTTTTCTATCTCAATAGTTGTATTCAAAATTTTATTTATTCTACATTATACAATTTACAATTATTCATGGAAGATAATTAACAGAAAGTGCTAGAATCATATCTAACTACGAAACTGCGCAATTTGTAAGGTCTACAAATAATATTTTTAAGACAGTTGTTTTTCACTATCATATCATAATATAAACTTCTATTTTTAGGGTTCCGTACTCAAATTCAAACTCAAACTCAAACAGATTTATTCAAATAGGTCATAAACTGACACTTTTGCACGTCAATAAAGATAAACAGTACTGAGTCTACCGTGCGTACCTTAAAAAGAACCCTTCGGATCACTTCGTTGTCCGTCTGTGTGTCTGTCTATCTGTCAAGACCGTTTTTCTCGGGAAAGCGTTGAGGTATCAAGTTGAAAACTCATATCAACAACTCAGGTTTACCGTACGGTTAGTACTTTTATGTATATTATGTCTACGGTTTCTTGTCGCTGTAAAAAAATCGAACTTCTAGTCAAAAGTCACAACTCAAAAGTAAACGCAAATAAAAGTTACGGGTCATTTTACCGCACATTTCTATACGTTGTGTAAGAAGCTAAAATCCTTTCGGGTACTTCCCGTTGAATTTTGGCAAGAAGCAAGATCTTACGTTAGAAATGAAGGAAAAAATCCCAAAACTGTAAATTTTGCAAGGATTTCTCGAAGAGATCGCTTAAAGCGATTTGTGGTCGCTCTTTATCGACCAATTATAATTAGCTTCATTAATTATTTAAGTTTAACCTGCATTTTATATTTATTGTGGTCTCTATTTATAAGTATTGTTATTGTATATTATAATAAAGTTGATATCCTTGACGAAGATGACTCTAAGTAAGACAAAAAGCGTAGTGAAGATCCAGTCAGACTTATCCGACCCATTCGAGGTCTACAACGGACTAAGGCAGGGAGATGCTCTCTCCTGTGTGCTCTTTAACATCGCCTTGGATAAATGTGTTCGTGATTCTAAAATCGACAAAGCTGGGAATATTTATTTTAAATCAACACAAGTACTAGGATATGCAGATGACTTAGACCTTATCGGGAGAACAAGGCCAGCGATGGAATCCGCCTATATTGCTTTGGAGAATGCTGCAAAGAATGCAGGACTCAACATTAATATAGCTAAGACAATGTACCTCAAAGCTTCGAAGAATCAACATCTCCAGCAAGAGCAAATTTCGATCGGTGACAACAACTTTTCTGTAGTGAAAGAATTTGTATACCTTGGATCCACGATCACGGATAAAAACGAAATATCAACAGAAATAAACCGACGTATTATAGCAGCAAATAGGTGCTACTTCGGCCTACTTACGAGTTACTTCAGATCAAAACTACTATCAAGGAAAACTAAGATCCTCCTTTATAAGACACTGTTGAGACCAGTGCTCACCTATGGTTCTGAGACATGGGTACTTAGCAAAAAAGATGAAAACGTTTTACTGCTCTTCGAAAGAAAGATTCTTAGACGCATTTTTGGGGCTGTGTTGGATGGCGATTGTTGGCGGACTAGATATAATAACGAACTCTACCACCTGTTTGACGACCCAAACGTCGTGAAATTTGTCAAACTCGGCCGCCTCCGCTGGTTAGGCCATGTGGAGCGCATGGAAGAGTCGAGGGTACCTAAACGGCTCCTAGAAGGGAAACCTGACGGCCGCAGAAGTCGTGGCCGACCCAAGTTGAGGTGGATGGATGGTGCCGAGGAGGACCTGAGGACGATCGGTGTCAGGAGCTGGAAGCAGCAGGCACAGAACAGATCGAGCTGGAGAAATGTTCTTAATTGTTTATTAATTAATGTTAATGTAACTACGTACGAAGTAGTAATTGTAAGACATTGTATTGTATTATATTAAATTGATTAATTAGTGTAATTGGCTATGATTCCGTTCAAATAAATAAAAAAGTAAAAAAAAAATTATGTAGTATTTATCAAAAAAACTATTGATAACTAATAGGTTGTTCGGAAAGTAATTTCGTTTTTTTTTTGTGAAAATGAAAGACAGTTTTCGTATAATAAACAAATACTTTATTAAATGATATATTGACCGTTCTGGTCCATTCTGGTCCATCTTTCTGGTAGTAGCATAATTCCGCGCTCATAAAATGTTTGGTTTTTGCTGGCAAAAAACTGTCAGGGAAAAAACGAAATGACTTTCCAAACAACCATAACATGTCTGCGTTTTCTATTTAGGTACGGAACCCTGCAATATGCATACTTATATATTAATGCCTTAACATTTTATTTTCTTCTTCTAGTGAACATCTAATCACGCGAGTAAAACTGAGAGTTTTAGATAGATACTAAAATTGCATGTAATAAGAACTTGAAAACATAATTCCTATGTAACAAAGATAATACATAGTAACATGTCTTACGTATACAATCGCAGTGGGACATATCATAACATTTATCTATGACCCCCAGCTTGAACCCTGCTACCTTATACTCTCGTTTTACATCCCAATCCAACTATAATCAAACCACAGTCAATAAACTACAGTTGAGAAATATATTACCGTCAAGATCGGCAGTTGAGCGAGTAATAATTAAATTAGGTACCAGACAGCCTCGTTGGCACAGATGGTAGTAACTCTGCTTTCTGTGCCGCAGGTTCCGGGTTCGATCCCCGGCCAGGTCAAACATTTGTGTGCATGAACATTTCTGTTTGATCTGTGTCTGGGTGTTATAAGCTTATATAAGTATGTATATCAGTCATCTGGTTACCATAGTACAGGCCTAGTTTGGGACCAGATGACCGTGTGTGGAAGTTGTCCCTATTATTATTATTATTATTATTATTATTATTATTATCAGGACGCCTTTTAGATTAAACATGAGAACGTAGCGTATGTCACATAATTTTTTACCTTTTATATGTTGCTGAATGGCTTAGGTACACTAAGTTTTTTATAGTAAGAGCATACGCAACTTTCCAGGAACTTGACACAATCCTATGAAAAATTTACCAAATCGATGTTTTGTATTCCCCTGTTTCCTCCGAATATATAAACCCATTCTACAAAATTTATATCCTGTTATTTTTATAGTGAATGTATGCCCCTGTCATTTTAATGTTTCTTGTAAACCCTTGGTTTTTTCATAGTGAACTTCGAAAAATCCCAGTTTTACTCACGTGATTGCACGTTGATTACAAAAAAATTTATTAACACACTACAAAAAGGTTTATTAACAAAAATAAAATGATAGGGACATACTTTACTTCATTATTAAAATATCAGCATATAAAAATATCAAATAGGTTTACTGTATTCGGAGGAAATAGGGGAATACAAAACATGGATTTAGTAAATTTTCCGTAGGATTGTGTCACACTGCTAATAGGTCCTCTTTCCTATTAAACTACTTGACCGTTACTGGAAGCTTTACTAGCTTGAGAGAGCATTTTCGTTCGTGCGTCGTTCCGTCTAGTTGTTAGCTAGGTTTGTGCTTCAATATGACCTCGTTTCCGATGAAGTGGCGCCACCTGGCGTATGCGTGGAGTTTATCTTGGGCCACGCCATTTTGTTCATTGGCGTTTTTGTTCCCGTCAAGGCAACACGTGCAGAAACCCCAGTTTCTCCTGTTGCCCTTAGTTGTAATTTTATAATAAGTAAGTTTTATTATACTTATATTCTTCCGAGAATAAGAAGAAAACTGAGTGAGTACTTAGCAATAAGTTTCTTAAAAGATATTCATAAAGAATATTAGTAACGGATTCTTTTGCCGTTTGATTCAAAGAAATTTTTTCCCATGTTTAACGGTTTTTGCCGTTCGATTAAATATTATTTTAGGTATTGTGCTCTTTTAATAAAGTATAGATATAGCTTTATTTTTAATAAAAACTGTACGAGGGTATAGTTATTAATAATTTTATTTCTTTTGCATGTCTTAACGTGTTTTTATTACAGTTCCTTTTCAGTAAAGAGCTGTGTCAGTAAAATTACTGCAACAGGCAATAAATGAATAAGTTTATATGTCTAATCTAGGGCAATAATTTGAAAGTCTGAGGACGCCGATATAATTACGTGTCGATTGTTCTGTCCGCATTAGGGATAGTTTAGATAAGGATTTTTTATAATATAGGGGGTACGCCACTGCCTATCCCTTCGAAAAAGGCGCTTTGTTATGTTTTTATAAAATTGTTGTCTGTTATTTTAATCTGTATTTCTTGCACTAAGCCCTTATAAGCCTTACGTAACAAACAAAGGGGGGTACAATATATAAGACCTTACGCTCATGCAATGCCCTTTCATGGTTTTTCTTTGCTTTTCAATAACTTTTTGTTTGCAATATAACATATATACAGAGCGGTGAACACTTTTCGTGAATTCCTTACTAGGGACCTGCCTGCAACAGCCGTTAAAATAGATGATTAGTGTTGTATATATATATTATGATAATATTTTGCCTCAAAGGCACTTACCAGGTAGTAAAGGACTATGCCCCTCGCGGGGGCATGCCTTTATAACATTGATGGAACTAGAGATCACTTACATTACTATGCTTACTATTATGCATTGCCAAAGCAACCCACCCTCGCGGGGTGAATATGCCATACAATTTTGCCTATCAAATAAGGTAAGTTTATTGATAGTGATTATGGCAACATATTCGCCTCAAAGGCTACCAACCACTACCCACAGGGAAGTAAAAAATTGCCTCTCGCGGGGGCATGGCTTATCCTTGCATATCCAAAGTTCCATCGCGTGGAACTCATATCAATTGCACCACAGTTATACTAACGTGCATTTTCTAAACAGCTCACCCTCGCGGGGTGAATATAAGTAACATAACCATTTTGGTCTATCCAATAAGGTATATTTACTGATGATTATGACAAACTTTTTGCCTCAAAGACAATTAACTACTTACTTGGCAATAAAAGGTCTGTCCTCGCATGGAACCTCATGGAAGTCGATATCACCTGGATTGCAATAAATGCTTACTACAGCTACCATGTATTCACTGAAACTAAGCCTCTCAGGGTGTTAATGTCATACAACATACTATCGGTGATGTCATCATAAATCAGCAACTCCTGTAGTTTGCTGCATAAAAATTTTAAAATTTGTATCTACTACTAAGGCTCACGGCCCCATAGTCGATATAAAAGATAACTTAAAAATAATTACCCTTGGGTTTCTTCAAAACACCTGTTTTTGAAAGGAAAGTTAATCTTTGTGATTGTTCTAAACGTGTACCCATTTTCACCACCGTAAAAATTACTGCTTATAATTATTGAAATAAGAACCTTATTATTTTCGAAAAAGATAGAATAATCGTAAATAATCTAAAACAGTTTATAGTAAAATATTACATAAATGTTCATTATGAAAGTTGTATTTCACCTGTAAGCTATGAAGTGCAATTTATTAAAGTTTACAAGGTATTCTTCTTAAAGAATACATTTATTTCAAACGATTTATTATTGTACAATGTTTGTACCTCATAAACTGTCTAATTTTATTAATAATCACAATGCGAAATAAAAAGTGACGGTAGTCAAATAAATATTGTTCCGCACTACTGAAAGTAGCGCTTGCCTTACAAATAACGCTTGTTTAGTGCGCTACATTCCTGCTAAACAAAATAAGTGTTACCTGCCGTATTTAGCAGTATCATAATATTTATTCTTTTACCTATAATAAGTATCCTTGAGTAACAGATCTGATAATCACAAATATCCAAATGGCTACCCAATACTAAATGTCCAGACACTGGCAGTCTCGGTTGCAACTCTTAATAATTAGATACAAATCTAAACTTGTTGTTTTGTTATTATAATTTTGCAGGTGTTGTTATATTTTTAATAAAAAGAAGATACCTATTACCATATAGCATTCTCAAGTGCTTGCTGCTAAACGAGTATCTGTATTGTTAAATGAGATAAAGTTTTCTTAGGTATAGACGCCACCCGAATCGATGTTGCTATAGTGCAAATATTATTATACCTACTTTATCAGAAATCAAAATAAAGAAATGTAGTAAATTCACAATTAACAATGTCGCAGCTCAGATTGGCTTTCTAATGCATCATTCAACTATTTCAATAGTTTTGGACGTGGTCATATTATGTACTGCGATCGCTTCTTGACTATTTTTACAGTGATCTTAAAGATTCCATTAATTTCGAAGGTCGTTTTGTTTAATTTAATTTTACCTAATGTAAAAATTTAAGTGATGATACTCACTGGTGATAGCTTACATAATTTTAAGTACTTCTTATCTTATTCCTATTTTAGCAAAGAAATAATAGAAAATATTTTAAATATTTAATATTATTATTGTAAAAATACCAAATAATTGTGTCATCAACGATCCGTAATCCGTACCAATGCCTATTATTTGACTATATTATTATGATAATGTAAATATTTGATGAATGCTGGTTCATTATAAAGGCATAATATGTATTTATTAATGTGTCACGATTTTTAACCACATCGCTTAAGCAGCGGGAATATTAGAGTTGCTAGTGCAAAAACAACTCGTTCATTTGATCTTAAGGACTCGTTAAAGAGCCGAACAATATGGGCAACGAGCATCAGAAATCGTAACGCTTCCGGCTTGTTTCACTTATTTGTGCTACACCAACCTATTTGATCGCAACAAAACAATCTTGCATGTTTACATGATCGCTTTACATCTACTGTCTTTAACTAACGGCCTTAATGAATGGGCCCTACGACACCTATAATTTCAATAAATTAGTTCCGATGAACTAGATAATGACTTCTTGAGTCTTGGCTATATGTAAATGTTTTTAATTTCTAGTAAAGTTAGCTAAGTACTAGCTTTATTACTATCATATGTATAATTTAAGTGAATCTTGAATAATATTCATTACCTTTCTATACGGTAAAATAAACACAAGCTGCCTAAAACTTTCAATAGGTTATAATTTAAATCAGTGTCTGCACGTTCGTTGTGATACATTATTGATTTTTAACCTTTTTACCTAAACTTCAGAAAAAATTTAGTTATACTACTAGTGTTATAGCTGGCATAATGATAAATAGTTTACATGTGTGATAATCAAATAGCCCTGCCTCGTTTTCGGTTCAATCGCTGCTGGTAATTATAATACAACTGAAAGTTATTATTAATTTAAAGTTCCTATAGATAGATAGATAAATAGATACACTCTTTATTGGACCACTACAATCAATAAACTTTGTAACGTTGAGCTACAATATAGGGCTCTTCAAAAGGAGAGTGAAAAGAGTGTCGACAACATTCTGGCAATACCCCAGGTGTTGTAGGTATTCATAGGCGGAGGTAACCACTCACCATCTGGCAGCTCGTTTTGTTTGCCACCTATGGTCTATAGTCTATGGTATGAGGAGAGTACCGTAAATCATATTTGGTCAGTGATTAACCTTTTACTATTTAATTAATATATAATACAGAAAGTTTTTATACATTATCTTTCATTACTGAGAGTTCATTACTGAGACCTACTCTTAAAGTATGATATATTTTTTGGTCACGTTAACCATCCACCGTCACGAAGATGTTAAAATGGCATTCGGAATACGAATACACTGATGTAACTCAGTGTTTAGTTCCACCAAATACTAGCAGTTTTTCAATGAATTGGTTTATCAATTCATTCTTTCAGTACAATGGGATACTGCTCAGCTGACTTATATAAATATGTTAATGAAATATGTTACACAAAATTATGTTGTTATGAGAATCTGTATTATTTTATACCTACTCATATAACATCGTAGTCTCAAATTTTAATGTAAATCATTTACAAGTGTGGCCAACAATTCATAATTCGGCAAATGAATGACTTTTTTGAAATTCATTTACTACACCTGATTGGCTTTTTTCCAAAAATAGTTAATTAACAGATAAAGTTTTACACAAAACTTGAACTTATTTATAATAAATATGACGTTTGATCATAAGGGTGTTACCATAACTACCTATAACATAATATTATTATGTGTCACATTGGCGTCAGGTATATAAAATACCTAATTCAAGTGGCGTCACCAGGCGAAAACAAACAGAATCTCAAGCTAGTAAAGCTTCCAGTAACGGTCAAGTAGTTTAATAGCCGCGTTTTACCTGAAATAAAACGCATATTAAAATACTTACCTTACTGGAAGCTTTCACTTTAATTTCTGCCTGGTGAAATATTTTTGAGCCTAATGAACAAAATGGCGTGGCCCAAGATAAACTCCACGCATACGCCAGGTGGCGCCACTTCATCGGAAACGAGGTCATATTGAAGCACAAACCTAGCTAACAACTAGACGGAACGACGCACGAACGAAAATGCTCTCTCAAGCTAGTAAAGCTTCCAGTAAGGTAAGTATTTTAATATGCGTTTTATTTCAGGTAAAACGCGGCTATTAATACTTAATTTTAAAAAATTGGTGCCGAAACGCGGAAAAGTACACTTATGTACACAAATGATCACCTTACCTGTGTTACTGCGTAATATCCCCTTGCAATATTCCTTAATCTATACCTCTCGGTCCCATAACCTCCTTTCACGGCATCCCTCAGGGAGGGACAGTGTTCATAACGCGAACGACTTCCATTATTAGTGTAACATAAATCGATGCCCGATTACAATTTACGACTGCGATAGTACTCACCATATCTCTGGATAGAGCTTAAGGGCATCGTTTACTTTTGGGACTTTTTTCACCTATTATTAGTGGATTTTTATGAATGAATTCCTTGAAATTCAAACCTTCTACCTTCGGCTGTTCATTTCATCTGCTGGAGTGTACCCAATATGCTGTGTCAGAGTCTAAGCTACATATAACAAATAGTTCAATCGATTCAGTAGTTTTGTCGTGAAGAGGTAGCAAATACAACACACATCCATCCATCTACAATTTCACATTTAAAGATGACTATCTGGATAAAAAAACCCTATGTGTTCTCCCTGTGTTCAAAATATCTACATACTGAATTTAAGCCCAATCGGTTTAGTAGTTGTGGCGTGAAAGAGTAACAAACATCCATCCATACAAACATCCTCACAAACTTTCGCATTTATAATATTAGTAGGATAATAAGATGATTTTTAAAGAGTCTTCAAGGTCATAAACTACCGCACGGTACGAAAAACGCTGAAAGGACTCACGAGATCGAATTTGATAACCTGAAACTGCAACTTTACATTTAGAAAAATATTTTCTTTCGCCGGAAATAAAGAACATAATATCACACCACGTTCGTATGATTTTAAATTGATTACCGTCTCATAGTGTCTCTAATGAAGATCAAAGTTTGAGAAGTTTTTTTTTAAGATGATGAGTGACGAGCAATTCAGGTGCCTGATGGTAAGCATCATGATTGCCTATATCAGACACAGTGCCACCCAGTGTTATAAAATTCAAAATTCTGCTCGGTGCTGCACTGCGCCTGTCACCCTGAGATATTAGTTATTGAAACTCATCATGCCCAGTAATTTCGCTGGTAACATTGCCCTTCAGACCTGAACACAGTAATGTTTAGTATTGTTAGTAATATTCCTGTAGTTGTTATTACCGTGGTGTAAATTAAAGAAAGTAGCATCATACTTAAATACTATCTTATATAGAGCAGAACCAATTGTCTAAATAAAATCTAAAGGTACGTATATAAGATAAAATGTTCATCTATAACAAAACACCAAAATTCCAAAGTTCATATCTACGATTCGTTATTCACGTCACGCGGAAGTTCACGTGATAGCGTCAAAAGATACCCTCCTTTGATGTTATGACTTAAAGTCCTAAGGGCCCGGGACTTTTGAAGGGTTCTCTTGACCTCACCCTACGTGTCAGTGTATTTGATAGTACGGATGTCCTTACTTTGTTTATACTTCAAAGTGTTTGTGAGCATAGCTAAAGGTCGGTCTACGCGAGTGCGAAGCCGCGAACTAGACGCAAAACATGAGCGAAGTAAAGTTTTCAAGTTTCGCGGTAACTTTTATAGAGTGGGTAACTAGGAATACTTATAATAATAATAATAATATTATTATAAGTACTTAATACTATGTAAACATAGTATGAGAAGGGATGAAATACATAGTCAAAAAAAATAGAAAATAAAACGAATCGTTCATTCAACGCCCTAGGATGAACCAGAATGGCGGAAGAATACGTGGTCTACAGTGTCTACAGTGAGATCCCACCTAGAGTAGAATAAAGACAATAAGATGATGCTCATAATTCGCGGCTATGGTTCGCGGTTTCGTTCGCGATTCGCACGCAAGTGTATTAATACCTCTAGCAATGTCCCACAAACCCACTTTGAAGTATAAATAAAGTAAGACAGGACACAATCGGACTTTATCTTGTGAGGACTTCCTGACCCAGTGGCTACTCATTCGTCATATTCATAGATATAATGTTATTGGGTCCAATACTCTTAATCGGTGTTCCACCTTTGTAGAAAAAGAAAAAACAATACTACAGCAACATATTTTTTTTTCTAAGTACGTATCATAACATACAGACGCGTTTTTTTCCCGAAGGGGTAGGCAGAGGTGTACCCGGGACTCATTTCCATAGTAGGTACATCCACATTTCGCCAGTATGTTATTGGTCCCATGTAACGAGCCACGGAGCGAGCCGTTGCCGTTTAGCGGGTACAGGTCTAGACTCCAAGCTGTCATAGAGCTGTCATAATCCCTAATGGAAAATCTACATTGCCTGACCTGGGAATCAAACCAGGGACCTCGTGATCGGCAGTCGAGCTTACCTACTACGCCACCGAGGCCGTCTAAATATACTATTTATAGAACATTTCGAAAATCCACATCCTTCATGCCAGCCTATAGAAAATCCAAGTGTTCTGTTACAACAATCAGATGGCAGCATATCCACAATGTCGGCGTCATTGCCATTTGCCATGTTGAATTTCAATGCCTACACGTTGGGCCAGATACAAACTTCAGCAAAGCCAATGTTAATATATGTTTTGGTGCAAATTTCACCAACGTGAAGTCGCTGCGGAAGGAAACCGGAACGCAGTACATTATACTATTTCCGATAAGGTTGCGACCATTGATAATACAACATTAGATGAGTGACGTTTCAAGAATTTTTTTCGTCAAATACACACAAAGATTTTGTGTGTTGTTACACAAATTATACAAAGGCATTTCTTTACATGATCAATGAATAAAATTCTCCATTTAATAGCAAAATCCCATTGGCAATTGGCATTATTTTTCTACCTCTTTAACATCAAACGTTTGATTCAGCCAATTCACACCTAACCTTAATTAATCTACTCTTGAACTTTCTTCATGAATCTCTGCGTCCATTGGTATGAAAAATGATAATTCGTTCAGTAGTTTATCGCGAACAGGTTGACAGACGCGGCTTACTATAAAACCCTTAGTAACATGTGTACCTAGATACCGCTCATACTTGTCAAATACCACAACTAAAACTATATCGACGCACCCAAGCATGGCCAACACAATATTTCAGGCACACTAGCACTCAAATCAAATCAATTGATTGCTCTCCACAAGTTTTTATAGATAATATTAATAATAGTAAAAAAGGAGCACATATGTGGGGTCCACATATGTGCTACTTTTTTACTAGTCGAGTGCAGCAACTAGCTTCTCCTTTACTAAAAATTTTTTTCGTACACCGATTTGAAAGTTGCTTTATTTTCATAGCTGTTGTTTTAGGTAGTGCGTTATATGATCGCAGCGCGCGCGGAGACTTATCAATATCCTAAGCATGTGTATTTATGATCTTACCAGCTGTGCCCCGCGGTTTTTAGTCTTCGTTCCCGTGGGAATCATCGTCATCATCAGCCAGAAGACGCCCACTGCTGAACATAGGCCTCCCCCATAGAACGCCATAATCTATTCATATGGAGAGATTTTTTGGCGAACTTGCTTCTTAGGCTACTCCGCTAGTTATGTGCTGCTTGTCAGTAGCGATTGATCTGACCGGACGATGTGCACTCAACCTAGGAAAGGATCGAAAGGATCTTACCGGTTTTTTTCTAGTTTTACCGACTTTCAGCTTATAAAAACACGATTACTTAAATTATAGCCCGAAGCCTTACGCAAACGAATAAAATAGGTATATATATTTTTTAGTGGTGCTCCACGGTTTATCGCGTTGAAAAGTACCTATATGAATACAACGTATGACAGAAAGGTGTTGTGATACATAAGGAAGTGGATCTACCTGTCAAACTAAACAACTCACATGAGAAAGTATTGAATAATTCGTGAAAAAATTTTTCGACTTTCCATACGAATTAACCAATCAGCTGATGCATTTTATGGGAAATGATTTGAATTTTGTATTACTTTGGATAGTTGTTTGACGGGTAATGCACCTTAACAGGAAAGCGTACCTGTTAGCAGTTTGACACAATCCTATGGAAATTTTACCAAATCGATGTTTTGTATTCCCCTGTTTTCTCCGAATATAGAAAACGTATTTGATATATTTATATCCAGGTATTTTTAAGATGAAGTATGCTATGTCTCTATCATTTTATTTTTGTTTATAAACTCTTAATTTTTACGTAGTGAACGTCCATTCAAGCGAGTAAAACTGGGATTCTAAGAAGTTAATTAAAAAAAACCGAGAGTTTATAAGATAAACTTAAATGACAGGGACATTAATATAAAAATATCAGGATATCAGATTATAGAATTGGTTAATAATATTGTAAGACGACGCAAAATGGGTAAACACGAAGAAGATAGCGAAATTGGTGATTTTATTAAGGCAAGGAAAAAAGGTGGCTTCTTTATGTCAATTTTGGCACACAACTAAAAAAAAGAAATATTTTCAAAAATAAAAATTAAAAATAAATAAATAATGACGAAGAAGGCTGTTCCCAACAAATATTCTGAGGAAACACGCGAATACATAATTTTGATTTGATAAAATTTTAATAGGATTGTGTCAAATTCGTAAAAGGCCGCGTACGCTCTTAGTACACCTATTTGAGACATTGTAATACAACACTTATTTGTAGGCTAATAAGTGGTATAAAACATTTTAGTTTTTTTTTTATGATAATGAGTAACAAGACGAGCAAATCAGGTGCCTGATGGTAAGCATCATGATTGCCCATATCAGACAGAGTGCCACCCAGTGTTTTAAAATTCAAAATTCTGCGCGGCACTGCACTGCGCCTGTCACCCTGAGATATTGAATCTCATCATGCCCAGTAATTTCGCTGGTAACATTGCCCTTCATACCGGAACACAGTAATGTTTGCACATTACTGCTTGGCGGATGAATAACGGGCAAAGGTGTGGTACTTCCCCAGTAGGCCCCCTGCAAAAGAGGCCTACCACTACAAAAATTTTAGTATCGGAAATGAAGCCCATTTGGATTTCTCACGTCGCATCACGTCCGTTCCGTAAGGAGGAGATAAAAAGATAGATAATTTATTTCAATTTAATTTACGTTCGGCGAAGAAAGTAGGTCGCACGGAGAGCACTTACGCTCGCTGAAAAGACGGTAGATGTTGACCTACGGAATACTGGATACTTGGTTCTAATGTACCTATATAGTATACTCATATCAGCCAGCCTGGTTGGCACAGATGGTAGTAACTCTGCTTTCTGTGCCGCAGGCCCCGGGTTCGATCCCCGGCCAGGTCGAACATTTGTGTGCATGAACATGTCTGTTTGATCTGTGTCTGGGTGTTATAAGCGTATATAAGTATGTATATCAGTCATCTGGTTACCAAAGTACAGGCTTCTAGCCTAGTTTGGGACCAGATGACTGTGTGTGGAAGTTGTCCCATATTATTATTATATTATTATACTAGCGACCCGCCCCGGCTTCGCACGGGTAGCTGAAGTAGGTATAGTGGACGTTTAACAGGAGTAAATTCGTGATACATTGTATTTTAATAGATATAACCCTAATGGTTTACGCAGCGCACACAATTTAATGACTATTTCTGTTACAATGACCAAACCTTAACACATAATGTATAAATTTATCGTGGGCTATTTTGAAGATATTGATAAGTACTACAAACTCCTAGTACATTACTTTATTCTACCACCAATACTTTTCACAGCGCATGCATATAATGACTTTCGATTATTGTGACTAAAGCAATATAGATGGATATAATGTCCGTAGACTATTTTGTAGATATTGGTAAATACTAAAAACCCCTAGTGATAAATAATCACTGCTTCGATTATTGTGACTAAACCAGAAAAGATGGATATAATCTATGTATACTGTTTTGTAGGTATTGTGATAATTACTACAAACCTCTAGTACATTATTTTAATCTACCACCGATAGTTTTCACACCGCATGAAAAATAATCACTGCTTCGATTATTGTGACTAAACCAAAATAGATGGATATAATCTATGTTTACTGTTTTGTAGGTATTGATAAGTACTACAAACCCTAGTACATTACTTTAATCTACCACTGATAGTTTTCACACCGCATGAAAAATAATCACTGCTTCGATTATTGTAACTAAACCAAAAAAGATGGATATAATCTATGTATACTGTTTTGTAGGTATTGATAAGTACTACAAACCCCTAGTACATTACTTTACTCTATCACCAATACTTTTCACAGCGCATGCATATAATGTCTGTTTCGATTATTGTGACTAAACCAAAATAGATGGATAAAATTTCCGTGGACCATTTTGTAGATATTGATAAGTACTACAAACCCCTAGTACATTATATTATTCTACAATCAATGAATTTCACAGCGCACGCAAATTTATGAATATGGTAATTATATTATGTGACACCTTGGTTCACAATATTGCAGTTTTCTTACGAATCCCTGTTTTTTTTCAAAATCTCATATAGCCTATGGCACTCACACTGAATTAAGCTATCCACAAGTGAAAGAATTTTTAAAATCGGTCCAGTAGTTTCGGAGCCTATTCGTTACAAACAAAAAAACAAAAAAACAAAGTTTCTCTCTTTATAATATTATTATAAGTATAAGTAAATAAGTAATAAGTATAGAAGTGTTACCAAGCATCGGCTGGGGCGCAAACAATAGAAAAAAAAATTAAACCAAATTCATATTTCATCTGATTTTATAAAAGGCCTCAAACACGGTTGACGGCGCTTTAAAATAAAATAATAATCTTATATTTCAGACCCTTCAGATGAGTTAGCGTACAACTGGTCCGATTCCTTACTCGTCAAATTCTTTATTTACCAGTTTACTCATTTGACAGTTTCCTGAATTCGCCAATGTCCTTATTTGCCAGTTTCACTAAGTTGTCAATTTCCCTATAGATCCATAGTGTGTTAGTGTAACAATTCTTAAAATTTATGTTAGTAACACGTGTAAGTAGAAAATAAAACTAAATACTTGTGTTGTTTGGTTAACTTACATTCTATAAACTTAACAACCTACTTAACAGCCCTTAAAAATTTAAGGCAGGCCGTATCCTTAAATGCAAAAACATTATTATGTATCATTATTTTATTTAGGGAGCGTTTCTACCAAAATTAAAATGACTAACATATTTTATATAAAATAGTTTTGGAGATATGAGAGTTTTAAACTTACCAAAATCTTGACAAATGGACCCCTTAGAATATTAATTTTAAATAATAATAATAATAACGAAACAAACCAAGTACATTCCAAGTTTCACGTCTCTAAGTTCAGTGGTGTGGGCTCGGCGTTGCAACAGCTAGATAGATAAACATTGATGGTAGAGTATTCCCAGTGCTTGGAAATGTAGCCTCGCGGAATCATCTTGTGGTATTCCGACAATTTTCCTAACCGCCCATTTTTGCAATTTAATGGGGTTTCTCTTGCATAAGAAATGAAATTTCCTAAAGATGGAAAATAAGACAATAATTTTCCATTAAATTTTTCTTATGATAGTGAGGTATGACAATACGAGCAAATCAGGTGTCTGATGGTAAGCATCATGATTGCGTATATTAGACACAGTGCCACCCAGTGTTTTAAAATTCAAAATTCTGCGCGGCACTGCACTGCGCCTGTCACCCTGAGATATTAGTTGTTGAATCTCATCATGCCCAGTAATTTTGCTGTTAACATTTTGCTTTTTTGCAACGCTTTGCTCATCTTGTCATTCATTATCATAAAAAAAAATTAAAAAACCATTAAAATAACCTAAAAACGATTATTTAACATTTTTCATTTTGCCGAACGGTATCGCACGTGATGATGGTAGGCGTCCTGATGGAATGTCATTAATTCCGTGGAGTAGTGGGAGGTCGCTGGTATGGGATGCTACTTGCGTCGACACCTTAGCGTCCTCTCACTTGCAGAGATCCTCCAGGGCCGCTGGCACAGCAGCAGATGACGCGGAATCCATCAAGCGTAAGAAATATGCGTCTCTCAGCGAGGGATGCATATTTGTTCCGTTTGCGGTAGAGACAATGGGACCATGGGGTTCAGAAACTAAAACCTTTTTCAGGGAGTTATCGAGGCGCCTAGTTGAAACCTCAGGTGACCAAAAGGCTGGTTACTATCTTGGCCAACGTATAAGTTTGGCCATACAGAGAGGTAATGTGGCTAGTTTTTTGGGCACGTTACCTGCAGGAGGCGACCTAAATGATATTTTTTATTTATAATTTATGTTAATTAGTTGAATTGTTTTATTTAATTATGTTTTTTATTAGTTAAAGTAGGTTACCTTCAACGAAATAAAATAAAAAGTAGGACATTTTTCATAGATATGAAAAATCCATACGGTTTTCTTAAACCAAACATGTTATGTCGCAAATAAAGGCCAGATTAAGACCCTACAACAAACAATTGAGTGGAAAAAAATTCTATCTCTTTCCATATTTGGGTATGAAAGAGAAACCTCCTTAAAGGCCCTCTCCCATTCAGCTGCTCTCAACCACAACTCCACTCCATACTGCAATACGGAGTGAACGGAAGTAGCATGACCTCATAACTTCTCTCGGCATGACACGTGCCGGGCTTCCCAGAGCAAAACATGCTCTGCCTAGCTTACCACAGATTTTATGAATGTGCGCTTCCCAGGTAAGACAGCAGTTTGTTAATTTTGCATGTTCTGCTCAGCATAGACATTCATCTGTCTCATAGTGCGGCTAGCAGATTCAGGATTGGCCCATTCTCAAGAAACCATCTGGCCAGCTAAAAGCTAAAAGAATAACAAAAAGTAACAAAGTGTTGTCCACAAGGGCGATTTTACATAATTATCACTATATATTATAAAATCCTAAATTACTCACTGACTGACATGCAACGCAGAGCCCAAACCACTAATCCTAGAGACTTGAAACTTGTAATGTAGGTTCTTTTCGTGGTCTGGACGTGTGTTAAGAAAGGATTTTTTTTAAATTCACATTTTAAGGGTGGACCCCTTCGGTGAAAAGGGCGTCAAAGATTTGATATAAACCTCCCATATTTTTTGCGAGGCAAAGCCGCTGTTCTTTCATTAGTTAATTGTAAAATATAAGATGTAAATGTATAGAATGAGTCAGTCATATTCGGAGGTAACAGGGGAAATAACAAAACATCGATTATATCAATTTTTCATAAGTCAAATTGCTCGTGGCTTGAATATGCTCTTAATGCTTACTGATTACCAGTGATCCACTATTGAGATTTTATTTATTTACTGTGATTCAATCGATACTATTCTGACCCCATGACTCTACGGGTATCTCATACATCATTTACGCCCAGATTTGAAACCCACCTGATTTATACGCCCCTCTCAAACTCGATACAAATCAATTATTCCAATGTTGGCCATAAATCGGAACTTACTCGATACGGAATCGATTTTATGGGAAATTGTAAATATAGCGATGGTGTTATGGGGCTTTGGAGACTTTCAAGAAATATTTGTACACCGGAATAATATTTTAGGATTATTATGTCCCATTGTGGAGCCCTATTTTTTTAAAGTCCAACGTGCAGAGGCCCCCATGAGCTTGTAATCTAAAGGTAATGGATAGCACCTATCGGGGTCCATCTTTGAAACGATCTACAGAAGATGAGCTCAAAAAAGCCCCCGCTATAGGTGCAAGGACTATTGTGAATGAATGGAAACTACTTGATTTGGCTACATTATGATTCATTTCTAGATGGATGGTAACCGGGCTATTGATAGACTTCCGCACTTGCCACTTCCGTCTCATGGTGAAATATTACGGCAAAAAAAATCCACTTGACATTTTAATTAATAAGTGTTCTAATTAGCTCCAATATAACGTTTGAGAAGATAGGAGTAACCTAATCTATGCAAGAGTGATTTAAGATATTTTCATTAGAAATTTTAGTACTGGTACCGTTTTAAAAAACATTATATACAAGAATGCTGTATCGATCAATCACCTTAATATATAATATTCTTTATAAGTTACTAACTTTATACAATTTCTGATTTTATTATTTGTTAAATTAAAATCTCTGTGGTAAAAAAATACTTCTTATATTATGTAAGAAATCTGCATCGATCGACACATTACACTTATTTTATATTATTTCAATACTTTTTATAACGATTTCAAATTATAATGTTGAATTATTTTCCGAATAGGATTTATTATGTGAGAGAAATTATAATATTCTTTATTGACCGTTTGTTTTTTTAAGTTATTATAAATATTACATTATTAAATTTATTAAAGGTTGAGGGTGATTAAATTAAATAAAGGTAGGTGAGTTAATAAAGCATTAGCTAAAAAATAGATACTCATTCATCATCATCATCATCTCAGCCGTTGGTAATCCATTACTGAACATAGGCCTTCCCCATGAAGAGGGGTTTTGCCAATACACGACACGATTTGTCGAGCGCAGTTCGACGGTTTGTTGTAGAGGACGCTGCTGCCTCCTCTGGATTTATTAACTCTGAGCCAGCCGACACGGCAACCACGGAGAGAGGGTGGAGCACTATTTTATAGCCACACGGATAACTACACGGCTCTTCCTTACGGCTTTATTTATTATTAATAAACAATAGATATGGGATCATAATTATTATTTTTATTTCAAAGAAAAAAGTTTATTTTGAAGGTAAGGTAGGTGTTAAAATAAATAATCATAATTTAAAAACATTAAGCCATATTTATTTAAATAATTCAACATTACCACACAATTTACACGAATTAAATTCCTATAATTTTTATGATATGAAATCATCCATAAATTAATAAATAAATTTAATATTTACAATTATATAATATAAAATTTATTCTAATAAATATATTTTTTACAAACAAGACGATTCAAATTCATCGATATGATTTTGGAAGATTTTTTCTATAAATTCTTATATAGGTACTTTATAATACTAAATATTAATTAATTGTTGGCATTTTTTGGAATTGTACAATTAATTTGAGAGTCTTTCATAACATACAGGTCACTTTCATCGGCTTCTTTTTGTTATCTTTGCGGTACCTGAAAAGAAAAATGTGTTTTTTAATAAATAAAGGTTTGTGTGTGATGACGGACATATCCGAATCCGTTATTCGGAAGACTGACCGAATAAGGATATTGCTTTTTGCACTACCTCCGAACTAAATCCGTGATCACAGACTTAGATCGGACTCGATCCGGACGAGTCCGGACGAGTCCGGACGAGCGCGAGTTTTAATACAACTATATGTAAATGTGTATATGGCTGCTTCGGTCCGTCAATATCGTCTCCGAAATGGAGATTCACGGATGATGGCGAGAAATCGGATGACGGAAATCGTATCTAGTGTGTTAAGGAAGCAGCGACCGGAAAATTCCCCATACACTAGAGACTTGTGTCTTATTAAATGTTTGAAATATGCTCTGATTTCAAATTATTTAATTATTACGTTTGTGTGGGGAATTTTCCGGCCGCCGCCCCGTTAACTACTTACCATACAAATAGTTCTACGACTACTTTGGACAGTTTTTCCCGGATTCGGATCGGACTCTTTACGGACGTAGTGCGTAACCGCATACAGGGAAACTTGGACTTTCGTGTTGCAGCAACACGCTAGTTGCGTGTTGCTGCAATGTACAGCTAGTTGCCTAACATAAAAAAACTGCGTAGTAAAGCAAAATTCACAGTTGCTCCTTTCGGCGATCGACAAAAGTTTTAATGTGCTGCAATCGATGACTGAATCCATTTCGAATTGCCGCAACTAGCCAAACTGTCAAATTTGTATTATTATTTTAAAGTGTTGTAGTGGTAGGCCTCTTTTGCAGTGGTCACCTGGGGAAATAACACACCTTTGCCAGTTATTCAGTCTTAAGGAAAATGTTACGAGCCAAATTACTGGGCATGACGAGTTTCAACAACTAATATCTCAGTGTGACAGGTCTCAGGTGCAGTGCAGTGCCGCGCAGAATTTTGAATTTTAGAACACTGGGTGACACTGTGTCTGATATGGGCAATCATGATGCTTACCATCAGGCACTTGATTAGTTATATAATATAATACTAGCGACCCGCCCCGACTTCGCACGGGTAGCAGAAGTAGGTATAGTGGACGTTTAACAGGAGTAAATTCGTGATACATTGTATTTTAATAGATATAACCCTAATGGTTTACGCAGCGCACGCAAATTAATGACTATTTCTGTTACAATGACCAAACCTTAACACATGTATAAATTTATCGTGGGCTATTTTGAAGATATTGATAAGTACAAACCCCTAGTACATTACTATATTCTACCACCAATACTTTTCACAGCGCATGCATATAATGACTTTCGATTATTGTGACTAAACCAAAATAGATGGATATAATGTCCGTAGACTATTTTGTAGATATTGGTAAATACTACAAACCCCTAGTACATTACTTTAATCTACCATCAATAGTTTTCACACCGCATGAAAAATAATCACTGCTTCGATTATTGTGACTAAACCAGAAAAGATGGATTTAATATATGTATACTGTTTTGTAGGTATTGATAAGTACTACAATCCCCTAGTACATTACATTAATCTACCACCAATAGTTTTCACACCGCATGAAAAATAATCACTGCTTCGATTATTGTGACTAAACCAAAAAAGATGGATTTAATCTATGTATACTGTTTTGTAGGTATTGATAAGTACTACAAACCCCTAGTACATTACTTTACTCTACCATCAATAGTTTTAACATCGCATGAAAAATAATCACTGCTTCGATTATTGTGACTAAACCAAAAAAGACGGATTTAATCTATGTATACTGTTTTGTAGGTATTGATAAGTACTACAAACCCCTAGTACATTACTTTACTCTACCACCAATAGTTTTTACATCGCATGAAAAATAATCACTGCTTCGATTATTGTGTCTAAACCAAATAAGATGGATATAATCTAAGTATACTGTTTTGTAGGTATTGATAATTACTACAAACCCCTAGTACATTACTTTAATCTACCACCGATAGTTTTCACACCGCATAAAAAATAATCACTGCTTCGATTATTGTGACTAAACCAAAAAAGATGGATATAATCTATGTATACCATTTTGTAGGTATTGATAATTACTACAAACCCCTAGTACATTATTTTAATCTACCACCGATAGTTTTCACACCGCATGAAAAATAATCACTGTTTCGATTATTGTGACTAAACCAAAATAGATGGATATAATCTATGTATACTGTTTTGTAGGTATTGATAATTACTACAAACCCTTAGTACATTACTTTAATCTACCACCGATAGTTTTCACACCGCATAAAAAATAATCACTGCTTCGATTATTGTGACTAAACCAAAAAAGATGGATATAATCTATGTATACCGTTTTGTAGGTATTGATAATTACTACAAACCCCTAGTACATTACTTAATTCTACCACCAATACTTTTCACAGCGCATGCATATAATGTCTGTTTCGATTATTGTGACTAAACCAAAATAGATGGATAAAATTTCCGTGGACTATTTTGTAGATATTGATAAGTAATACAAACCCTTAGTACATTATATTATTCTACCATCAATGGATTTCACAGCGCACGCAAATTTATGAATATGGTAATTATATTATGTGACACCTTGGTTCACAATATCTGTTTTTTTACGGATCCCTATTTTTTTTCAAAATTTCATATAGCCTATGGCACTCACACTGAATTAAGCTATCCTATATAAAATATATAAAAATTCTTTCACTTATATAAATATATAAGTGAAAGAATTTTTAAAATCGGTCCAGTAGTTGCGGAGCCTATTCGTTACAAACAAAAAAACAAAGTTTCTCTCTTTATAATATTAGTATAGAAGTATAGATATAGATAATATTATATATCGCAATATATAATCGCAACCAGTCTAACACCTTGATTGTTTTCACATGAAAATCGCCTTAAAAATAATAACTTTCATTTAGTTTTCGGTAAAGCGGCTTTACCGAGTGTATAAGTTAATTAATTATTTTCAGTCTGGCAAAACGCCAAAATTACAAATTTTGGCCAGATTTGCATGTTATTCAAATTAAATTCAAGTATAAATTTTTAACAATGAATGCAATAAATATACAGGGTAGTGTAATACTGATTCTGACTGGAAGAGATCGCTTAAAGCGATAAGGTTTCCCATTGTTGACTAATAAGAATTACTATAATTATTTTAAGTTAGATCTGTTTAATCTTTTAATTTTGGTATCCTATATACTATGATCCTATTATACTTATTTAAAAGCGATAAGTAATTGATTTTTAATTCAATGGTGGAATATATAAAAAAAAAATTCTACATACATATATACATACATACATAGTCACCCCTTGTTCCCGGTGGGCTCCGATCCTGACATACAACTTGTAATGAATTTTTTTTTCTATTTCATCATTGAAGTTCTAGTAACCAAAAAGTAATAATACTAACATCCGTATTCAAGAACAATACAATTTTTAACAAGATTTTCGAAGTGTTCTATGGCATAGTGTATTGTTTAGTCTTTTTTCAATAAAGGCACTCTGCCACTGAAAAATAAAAGTACAATACGTAATATAAGGTACTGTGCTAAGTAAGAAATTCCTCACTGCGTTCTCATGGCAGGCAATTGTTTCCAATTGGATTTACCGATACTATGCGTTCGGCCCATCATAGTATTGTCCTTGAATACGGAAGTTAGAAAACTTACCAAATTCATTGTTTAAATCATCGTAAACAATTTTCACACATAATCCTAGTATAATAAAGATCATTCCCAAATGCCACTTACCACGTCCTCACCGATTTGTGGAGAAACATAAGGAGGCTTATGAACCTCACTGGGGGCCTCTCTGATGGTGTAACTTTTATTATCTGTGGACTCCAACACTACTCGCGGAGGCTCTTCTGCAGAATAAATGGTTCTTTTTGTTTATTTAGCTAGGCAAATGTTAGCACCGTGTGACGCCTTAACGCCTGTTATTTAAATACATACAGTCACATATTGTTCCCGATAGGGTAGGCAGAGATTATTACTTTCCACTTGCTACGATCCTGACATACGGCTTTCGCTTCTTTAACTTTCGTGACATTCTTCTTACAAGCTCGTTTGTTGTAGGTAAATTTGACCTGGCTTTTCCTAGAACTTTATTTTTGACCTTGGCAAATGTTAACACCGTGTGACGCCTTAACGCCTGTTATTTAAATACATACAGTCACATATTGTTCCCGATAGGGTAGGCAGAGATTATTACTTTCCACTTGCTACGATCCTGACATACGGCTTTCGCTTCTTTCACTTTCGTGACATTCTTCTTACAAGCTCGTTTGTTGTAGGTAAATTTGACCTGGCTTTTCCTAGAACTTTATTTTGGACGTTGGCAAATGTTAACACCACGTTTTGCTATAAAACATCGTTTTTGAATTTAAAAGAAATAATAATAGCAATGGGGCTAGCAAGTGAAAGCTGATCTTAGATGGCACCACCAATATATGAAGAATATGAATTCTTATGTCACAGAGGGAGATTTAAACATTTAAAATTTTATTCATATTTGCATTGTTTTTTTTACATTTTTCTTTTCAAGAATGTATGTATTCCATGCTCGAAGCAATAATAGATGGAGTACTTATTAATTTAAAAAAGCAGATGTCAAAATTTCTGTACCATAGACAAAACAGCTCTTAACAATTTCAATCACTTTAATGTTGACATTTCATTTCATTTCATTTCATTTATTCATGAACAATAAAACAATTGTATTTGAATAGTATAATAGGCTTAAAATTAACACAAAAAATAAATCTAACCACAAATCAAATTACAGAAACATAAATGTCAAAAACATAATAAAATCATTCAAATAAAAATCATTAGGTTAAAATAATTAAATAAAATTAATTCCAATCTAACTAAGAAATAAAAAAATAAAAAACACTATTTTTTCTTAATATCAACGCCATCTCTCCTTTCTTTGAGAACCTTTTTTTAAAGAAACGCTTCATGATCTTTTGGAATTCATTGAATTGTATTACAGAGTGCGAGACCTTGTGACCTTTTCGACCATGGGTTCGATAAGAAGAAGTAAACTAAATCTCACCAGGTTTAGGGTTGAGTATGTCCGGCTTGTCTTGCTTGTCGTGCGCGGGCGCAGGGTAAGCGATGAGATAGCGCCTTCCCTGCGCATCCATCTGTACCACAGACTGCGAGGGACGCTTGCTTGATGATGACGTCTCATTACGTCTGCGTGAAATAAAAAAAATAGATACCCAAGTCAATTCATCCGCCAAATGTGCAAACATTACTGTTTGGCGGATGAATGTCATAATGGTGAAATCGCAACAAAGTCCGTTGCGTGGTTAAGAAGATAGCGGATGTTGAGACAAACGGGGAAAAATGTGCTTTATTTTTTAAATAAGGCCAATGATGATGATGATGACGATACTAACCTCCTCAACACCAGTACAATAATAGCGCCTACAGCAGTGAGGACAGCTGCTAATGCTGCTATTGCTGCTGCCGTAGGAAACTTGCTCTCAGCTCGCGTGGTGCTTTCTGTTTCGAAAGATTACAATGTAAATCGACAATGTAATCTCAAACTTACACTAACACCCGTATTGAAGAACAATACTTATGTTAGGTACTGTGCTAAGTATGGAATTTCTCACCGCATTCGATAACGCAGGCAATTGTTACGAATGGAATTTACCGGCCCTTTGTGTTCCGGCTCTTTCGTCGTTTCGTCCCACGTCAGGATCGACCCATTGGAACGAATCGACGAAAGTAAAATTTATGTATTGTTTATATCTAACTTTTCTCTATATACAAATGAATACACGATTTTGCAATAAATCTGATATTTTGCGATACAAAAAATCTTTTACAGAGAAACACATTTGGGTAATTACAATAAAGAGTTGAAAAATTATCAATAAATACAAAAAAAAAATCTTCGTATCAGGTTCTTAATACTAAACAACTACTTAATAATAAAAAAAATGTTTTATTATTATATTGTCATCAGAACTCAAATGTGAACGTATCAACAGGAAAGAGGCAAATCTTAGTTAAGTTTAATAAACAATTAAAAATATCTAAACAACAAAAGGTAAATAAAACCTAGAAAATCTGATATCTTAAAAAACCTTTTCTATAGAGTTTATGCTAATAAATCAATACAGAAAAACGTATGTCGAGTCAGATATTGTTCTATGATATTTAAGATTAGCTAGTAGTTTGGCCCAGATAAAAAACTATGTAACTACTTACCAGCTCGTTTCGCAGTGTTCCTAAACACCAGATCCCTAAGTATGACGGGATCTGACGCTCCCTTGCTGTTCCTCGCTACTACAGCCACCTCCTCATCCTCTGCCAACTCCTCGATCGCTGACCACGTTATATTCAACCAGACTGTTAGATCTGTGGGGACAATTTACAGGTTTACGAGATGGAGTGTTTATTGCATCAACTCCAGAAACTAATGAACCACTCTATATAGAATTGTCACAAAAACTGTACCTTTGCCTCGGTGGCGTAGAGGGCGTATGCTCGACTGCCAATCAAGAGGTCCTGGGTTCGATCCCCAGGTCAGGCGATACAAAAAAGTTAGTGTTAGTGTTATTAAGGCAGTGTTAAATATTGGATTTTTCCATTAGGAATTATCTCAATAACTGCCTGGAGTCTGGAACTGTGCCCGGTAGAAGGCAATAGGCTCGCCCCCTATCTAAATGTGGGTGTATCTACTATGGGACTGAGTCCTGGGTACACCTCTGCCTACCCCTTCGGGAAAAAGGCGTGAATGTATGTTATGTTATGTTACTGTACCTACTGCTATTCGACGCTGAAAATGAAAATGCACCCTAAGGCTCAGAATACAAGTAAGGGACAGAAGGACACTCCTCAAAATCATTCAAATAAATAGTGACTCTAGCTCTGATGCAATAAAGTGCAATTCAGGTCGCACGGCGCCTAATTATCGTTCAAGCTGCGTCACTTTCTATCGCGTATCTCTTATTCCTTCTGACGACGTTAGGGATGTAATATTTTTAATTTGTTTATAAATCTATATAATTACTTTGGGTTTGAGATGTAAGCAGTGTAAGGTAATCCGAGTGCCGGGTGACACGTTTGTAAGAATTTAAAATTGTGTAAACATTTGGGAGTTGTAGGTACCTACTTATTTATTACTAGACATGCATTATTACCTTTCGTTGGTCATTGGAAGTAAAAAAAACGTGAAGTATCACAGGCCTGCTTAAGGTTACGAGTTATCTAAAGTTGATCTCAATAGCACAAATTACCAGATAGCACTTACCAGTATAAGCAGGAGTGACATTAGCCAGGACCCTGGGCTCTCCTCCCAAGATCTCCAAGGTGAAGTGCTGCATCAGTCCACCGTCGTACCCTGGCAGGCATCGCACCGACAGCATAGGCTCACTGTTCTTTATGATGCGGTTGGTACTGCAGTTTCTTGGGGGTGATGGATGAGCTGTTTAAAATGGAATCATTACAATATTTGTTTTTAAAACTTAACATTTATCAGCTCCTTTAATGTTTTGCTCTCCTGGTACTTTTCAATAATTTATAGTCCTATTAACGAGGCGTCAACCGGAGAATTCCCTAAACAAACGTAATATTTAAATCATTTGAAATCAGAGCATATTTCCAACATTTAATGACGTTATTCGGCATAAGGCACTAGTTATCTAGATTCCTAATTATATTTTAGTCTAAAATATTTATAATTTGGAGTTATATTTGAAAATACCTATATTTTGGATTTTTATCATATTTTATATTTATCCGCGGAGTTACCACACTCTCTACCCTTGTTTTTTTTATATGTACCTAACTAAACAGGCGTTTGACCGCAATCTCACCTGCTAGTAAATGATGATGCGGCCTAAGTTGGAGCACGCTTGTACAGTAAATACCTATTCACTCTTGATTTGAACATACTCACGTTATAGTTTTCGGGAAAACTGACGACGGCAGCGAGTTCCATTGCTTCGTCATTCTCATGATGAATGATGAGGTGATGAATGTGATGAATGTGAGGTGATGAATGATCTACCAAATAGTGGTGACGTTGCCGTAAGAGCCGGCTAAGGGTTAACAGATCCAGAGGACGGGCAGTAGCGTCCTCTGCAGAAAACCACCGAACTTCGCTCGACAACCCGCCCGTGTCGAGTATTGCCAAAATCCCTGCTTATGGGAGAGGCAGGTGTTCAGTAGTGGATTACCAAACCACCGGCTGAGATGATGATCATATTTAAGTCCAAAGTACTTCTATTTTCGATTGAAATATGATTAGGAACCTAGATAACTAGTGTCTCATTCCGAATAACGTCATTAAATGTTGAAAATATGCTTTGAATTCTCCGGTCGCCGCCCCAAGATATCTTTGATTTTAAAGAAGTTACGGACGACAATTTCTTGTTATGTAACCGGTGAGAAAATACCGTGGTTACAAAAGAGTTACGAACACAGACTGAAAAGTTTTTGTTTGAAACTGGATTACGAAACAAAAACACAATTTCTTATAAGGTTACGAAACTCAGTTACGATGGCGGCCAAAAGGATAAATAAATAAAATAAATAAAATAAAATGTATTTATTTCAGACCAAAGTCCATAGAAATAGCACTTACAAAATTGAGATCAATTCTAGTGGTACCTATACTTAATTTCTATACAATTTGCCCAGTTATGACCCTTATCCAATGTAGCTGGATAGGGCAATCTGGTTTCTCGGCTATAGTCTTAAGAATGCTATTGCTACTGCCGCGCAGTCTGGAGAATAGAGAAACGGCGCGTTTTCTCATAATGGCATGGAATCCATCAATGCGGCTCTGTACGAACATGCCAGACGCGCTACAGAAGCGCGGCAGTTTCAAAAGCATTCTCAAGGCATTATTGTATTGGACACGCAGAGCGCTGTAAGTCTTCTGCGTATACTTCACCCATAGGCTGCTCGAGTAAAATGACTGGCAATATGCCCTGAACAAAGTCACTTTTACCTCATACGAACATCGATCAAACCTACGAGCAAGCATGTTGCATCGTACTGCCAGCGCTCTGCGTTCCCGCTCAATATCCATGTCATCTTTGAGATCATTAGTAACTATGTGGCCTAAGTATTTAAAACTGTTAACAAGATTAAGTGGCTTATCATAAATACATATGGGAGGGATATTACTCGGAGATTTATTTTGCGCTTTAAAAACCATTACTTCACTCTTTTTAATATTATACTTCAATCCATGATTAATAGCATAAGACTCGCAACATTTTAAAAGTTTCCGAAGACCAGCAATAGACGGGCTCAGCAACACCATGTCGTCTGCGTAGCTTATATTATTAATGCTTGTGTTATCTATATGACATCCGACATGCATGTTGCTGAGCTCGACAATTAACTGGTTTACGTACAAGTTAAAAAGTTTTGGGGAGGTAAGACCACCTTGCCGCACTCCACACTCGAGCCTATATTCTTCAGATATTTCATTTGCCCATCTCACTGCGTTCACTTGATTAGTATACCATACTTTAAATATATTGATGAGTTCTGCGGGAAGATTCAAATTTTGAAGTTTTTGCCAAAGAATTGGATAGGAAACTAAATCAAAAGCTTTACTTAGATCTAAGAAGCAAGCATAAATTGGTGTTTTTCTGTCGGTGTAATATCTAACGGTATGTTTAAGGGTCATAATGGCACTTTCTGTGGATAGATGGGCTTTAAATCCAAATTGTGCATCGTGTAAATTTAAGTGTTCATCCAGATGATTTCCTAATAGACTGTCTAGTACTTTTGCCATTATTGTAGCTAGGGATATCGGCCTGTAATTTGTCTTATCAGATATGTCACCTGTTCTATTCTTAATTATTGGAACTACTATTGTCTTCATGAGGTCAGAGGGGAGGTGAGAATGGCCTAAGCAAAGTGAGAAAAACATGGACAAAATGCGTGGTAAATGAGGGCCAGCATTTGTCAGATGTTCGATACTGAGTCCATCATGTCCAGGAGACTTTCCTTTTTTCATTTTAAGTATCACCTGTTTAATCTCTCGGGTAGAAAAGTTAATGACGAGCTGTTGTTGGTCTTTGAACAATGCATCGAACATCTGAGGTGCGTCTGGCAAGGTAGTCTCTACTTTGAAATGTTCTTTAAATAGGTTAGCAATATCCTTATTGTCGCTTACACCACCCACGCTCACAGGTAGACCGGGCTTTGCATTTAAACGATTAGTGTATTTCCAGAAGTCTTTAAAATTGCTGTTTTTGTGATGTGTCGCCATTATATCCATTTTAATCTGCTCTTGTTGATTCTGACACCATTTGAGCTTAGCCTTAAATACCTTTCTACTGTCACACATATCTTGATAAAATGGACCTGAAATTGGTTTTCCCGCTAATATCCACATTTGAAATGCAAGTCTAGCTCTACCGTGAGCGTGCGCAACGTGTTTATTCCACCCTATTATACACTTTTTCTTACTGTTAGTATAAGTAATCTCTGATGAAATTATGGAAGCTTTCCTAAGTATATTTACTATTTCATCATACATTTTATTTAATGCTAACTTGTGGTCGGAATTATTACAGAATTTATCAGAGCACTGTGAAAAGGTTTCAGGAAAATGTATATCTCTAAGATGTTGATGGCAATATGAATAATACTTATGTTTTTCAGTCTCTGTCCTCTCCCCCCAAATTACTTTATTTTTAACAGAGTCTTTTGGACATATTTTAGGAACAACACTGTTTAAGTTGCACTGAATAACTAAAGGATAATGATCTGACCAAGTTACATTATGAATTATATTAACAGAACTAATTAAATTAAAAGCAGCATTTGTAACTAGGCAATGATCCAACCAGCGATGTGTGCCATGCGCATCACTAATATAAGTAAATGTATCTGATCCTGGACTTAATTTAATAATATCTGCACATAACCAATCTTGTTCCTTACAGAAGGCAGACATTTCCTTAAAAAATAATTCGTTTGGGTGCGCATTAAAGTCTCCTAACATAAACGCACATTCTATGTTATTATTGCTAATTATTGAACTAATAACACCTAAGCAATCGGTAAAATCAATTTACTGGCATATATACACTAAACACTAATATACTATAAGCTTCTATAGATATTTTAATTGCACAAACCCTAGGATTATGGCACTCAATCACAGACACACATTGAAACATGGACTTACGCCACAGAAGGGCAACACCTCCGAATGGTCTTCCGCTTAAAATTCCCGCTGATGTATCTACCGCTGACGTGCCCGTGCACGCGAAGTGACCGTCCACTTCATTCAGCCAGGGTAAGTCGTGAGGTAATAACCATGCAAGATATAATAACATCACATACCTTAAAATCACGTCTTTTCCCTTAAGGGTAGGCAGAGGTGTACCCAGAACCCAGTCCCATAGTAGGTACACCCACATTTCGCCAGTTATTTTTAGGACGCGAGCATATTGCTATCTATCGGGCACAGTTTCAGCATAGAACAGATAATAATACTATGTATAGAATGGACATTGTCATCCGCCCGCCAATCGGAGCTTCCTCACGAGCCCCGCTTCTATGGGAAATAAATAACCTTACGCACACTCTTGCACGTGTTCAAAACTCCATGCGTGCAGTGTCTGTGTACTAGATAGTTATACGGCTTTTGTATGGGATTGAGTCGAGTGTCCGGGGTGTGGTTTCAGGCTGTTATTAAGATAATTCCTAATGGTAAATTCAATAACACTTTGCCTGACCTGGGGATTGAACCCGAGACTGAATTGAACTGAAAGCAAATCAATGGAAATGACTTATTAACATAGACTTCACAAACCTATGTTCATGGATGAGTCAATCTGGACTTAGTTTTTATATCAAATCAAATAGTTTATTTGCAAGAAATACAATGTTAAAGGTACCCAGTGTTACCAGTGTTAAAGGTATTTATAAAACTAAATGAAAATGTATTTATTACGAAATACATTGTATTCAAAAAAATATTTATTAAAGAAGACAGAAACAAGCTTGTCACAAAAAAGCTCCAATTCGGCATGATGTTGAATGAATTTATTGAATAAGTGGTCTAAGACTGTCCACGAAGATGTGCTCATCCTAAAACAATTGACGTGGAGTTGTCAATCGGGTGGAACAATATACCAGTGGGAGGTTTTTAAAAACTGAAAATGTGTTTGTAAAGCCCCACGTGTGTAACCTCGGGCACCGTTCACTTTGAAACTCTCCACGTTGCCGTCCAAAATTCAATGGTGAGCGAAAAAAGTCACGAAAACTTTTTCACTTTTTTCCTCACCGCCACTTGCGAAACGTTTGAAAATTCTGACATTTTTGTCGTAAAAGTAAAACACCTGCGAAATGTATGAACGTAAAGTTTATTAAATAAAACGTATTGAAAGTTAAAGAAACATTTTAAACGAGATATTATGCATCTAGCTTAAAACTAAAACTTCAGTACATCACCAAGAATCATTCATTAAAACTTCGTCAAAATCAGGCAGGGTTTATCGCGATATCAGTATAACTAATAAGAAGGATCACTTAGATTATGAATACAAATCTCCGCGCGCGCTCCTAGTACCTTCGAAATTCCGGAATATTTCAAATTGCTGTGTACGTAACACAATGCCAGTGTGCGTAAAAAACAGTTTGCAAGAAGTGCTAGTGTACGAGAAAATTGTGTTGGACGGGCTCGGGCATGCCGATTTCGGCATAGATATAGTTGCTGCATTTGCCAGGTATGCCAGCGGTATCTAGCCAGAGCGCGGAATCTTTCAATTAGGAATCTGTAAGAAATCCGTCAATGAATGAATGATAACTTTTTATTGTTACCAAAATACAGATTCATTTCAATAGTTACGATTATTTTTAAAGTTGCGCATTATATTATAGAGTGCTCGTGCTCGTTATTTTGATCCTCTATCTACGAGAGTGCTGACACAAAGCTCGCAAAACAAATTGACAAACAGATTGACTGAAGTCCGCACCGTTTTTCGTTTTTTCCAAATTGAGCCAATACAAATCCGGAGTTTTTCGCAAACGCACGAGCCCAACTATACCGCCGACATGCGGACTCCGGGCTTTCTATCCATTCAATTAGTACGAACAAACTTGGCTCTTTAAAAGTTTAGGCACCGTTCTAAAATCGGACACATAAAAAACGTGGGAAACGAATGGCCAAGTTGTAACATAAGTTTACTCGTTACGTTACTAACTCCGTATATTGGCTCCGTGATTTGGGACTCGAACTTCGCTCGTATTTTAATTCGGGAATATTCCCGATCACTTCGGTGGCGGAATGTTTTAATTAACTTGGCAAATCATTAATTTGTGCGGTTTTCGAAGTTCGCGGCTATCTGCGGCGGTGTTTGATCAACTTTGATTCATTGCTTCGATGCTTGCCGATTGTTTTTATTGGCTAAACAGGAAATTGGGTTCGGGAATGCGTTCCTGCTTCAAAAACTGATTGAAAAAGTTTTTATTTATCTTTAAAGTATTTATTTTGAAACTTTCTATACCAATCTATAGATAAAAGATCAGTAGATACACAAGGTTTACTAATAAAACGCATAATACTCGTATGTATTATCATAATATACATTGGCATAACAACATTCAGCATATTGATCACTACGCATTATATTATTAGGCACAAATATTTTGCCAATTAATGTTTATTGTCATAAATAATATTAGAATAATAGAATGAAGCATAATTTTATAAAGCATAAGATTATAGACGCATAATGATATTTACACACAATCTTCTTTGTTATAAAAGCCCTAATAAATAATATTAAAACTAACCAAACCAACTGATTCGGATTTAGCAATATATTTTTATGCCACATGATCATTATACGAATGATTAGTATGCCTTAAAATTTATGGGACAATCAATTATGCCTAAACATGTTAGACCAATTACTGCTTATGCTAAACGCATGCAATTGCATACGTGACGAGCAAACCCACTATTTTTCATCTTATTCACCAACAGCTTCAAATATTCAAATGCGTGACGTTATCTTAGCAATTTGTACACAAAAGTTTGCTCAAGACTTAAGAGGTAAAACCATCTTAAAAGAATTTAACATAAACCTTTTACGAAAAATGTACTACAATTTAGTAACTAAATCGATGTTCCGTATTCCCATCTTTCTTCCAAGTGTGAATTACCTATATATTCGGAAAATCTAATGAATCAATTCCATAAATTTTGACCAAAGGAAACTAAATCCCAGAGGGTTAGAACGAGACAGCAGATATGCATTATATGGGCGCGTAAGAAAAAAAAGGGAAGAATTATTTACTAGTATCTTCTGTTTTGCTAGACCTACACTCTGCACATGTCCTGAATCGAGTAAACTGTGTATCTATCATTTTATCTTATATCTTTAAATTCAGAGCAATTCTTGTATATATATATATATATATATATATATAAATGGAATCTCGGAATCGGCTCCAACGATTTTCATAAATTTTAGTATATAGGGGGTTTCGGGGGCGATAAATCGATCTAGCTAGGAATCATTTTTAGAAATTGTCATTTTATTTAAAAAAAAAAAAAAAATACCGAGCAAAGCTCGGTCATCCAGGTAATATCCTTATAAACTCTTAACTTTTATATAATATGAATGTCTTTGGCCGTGTGGTTGCAGACTATATAATAGGGCCACCCCTTTCTCATTTGGTGGGAGCCGTGAGACCCGGCAGAGGGACACATTCGGAGAGTGGGCAGCAGCGCTCTCCGGCATCAAGTATTCCAACTACTCCGATCACCAAGCCGCACAAGCGTGGAGATTACGGCAAAATATCCCCATATAAACAGTTTATGGCGTTTTATGGGAGAGGCCTATGTTCAGCAGTAAACGTCTTCCGGCTGATGGTGATGATGAATGTCTTATCATGTGGGTAAAACTGGGATTTTTAGCCGATCTCTAAAAAAATTATGTGCTTATAATATATTATTTAATAAAACGATAGAGACATAATGACAAACTTTACTTCTTCATGAAAATATCTGGGTATAAATTTAATTACCGATTGATTGTATTCGGAGGAAAGAGCACAATACAAAACATCGATTTCGTAAATATTTCATAGGATGGTGTAAAATTCCTCAAGCATGTCGTATCCTCTTAAGATTCCCGACTGGTCTTAAAAACTCCACAGATTAGACATCACTTCAACCCCCGGAGCTATAAACTCGATTAAATTCTCTTTTTTACGGCGTCGAGGGTACGTGTAAGTAGTTCGTAAGGTTTTGTTTTTTTTTGCGACAGCGAATTTGAAATATCCCTACTTTAATTTTTGAACGTCGATGTCTGAATATTTTTATTTTATTCGATTTTTATTAGACTTTTTATTCCGTGGGGACGTGTGTCGGATTCGAATCGAGAGTTTTTGTTTGAAAAAAGAGTTGAACGTTTGGATATTTGAGAATGTGCAGGACGATTAAACTAGTCTCTGTATAGTAATAAGTTTATATAACACTTGTTAGTAATAATTCATTAGGAATAATAGTAGATATAAAATAATTTCGCTAATTAAAATATTATAGTTCATAATTAACGCAGACATAGGAATAGAAAGTAAATTTGACAACCCTACGCTAGTGACGCCATGTTTTTGGGCAGGCCTAGTGGGCGTGACAATAAATATTATATAATTATGCTATGTATTTAACAAGCGCCATCTAGTATCGAGCGGCAAAGTTATAGAAAATATATTGATGTAAACCTAGCTTTTGCACGTGACTTCACTGTCCAAATTAATTAGCAATTTCTGTTTTGAAGGATTAATTTGTGATAAAAATTATTGTATGTTCTTTTATAAATTCTTGCATTTTGTAACAAATAGATTTGTCAATAGAAGTTTATTAAATGAAGCGTAGAAAAGGCAAATTTCGGAAAACAGACAAACAGTCTTAACTTTGATTTGTATGTTAGTAATTATATTTGATGTACTTATGTACTAGAATATTCTATTGTATATTGTTAAGTATGATACTTCCGAGTTTTCCAGAATATTTTAGTACTGTCTCGAAAAAGGGTTGGCCTAGTATAAAAGCCGGAGTAAGCCGGGTCAGACATTCAGTTCTATAATAATATCGGAAGTGTAACAATCAAACAGTATAACAGTGAATTCGCAGTGGAAGTATTAAGGATCTAACTGAACAGTAATAGTGTAAATTCAGTTCTGCCATTGAATTGGAAGTGTAGCAATCAAACAGTAACAGTGAATTCGTAGTGGAAGTATTAACGATCGAACAGTAATAGTGTATTCAGTTTTCTTATAACAACGGAAGTGTTAACATGCGAACAGTAATAGTGAAATCAGTTCTCTATTAGTAGTGGAAGTGTAACAATCGAACAGTAACAGTGAAATCAGTTCTTATTCAGTTTTAAATCAGTTTTCTTTTAACATTCGGAAGTGATTACAGTCAAACAGTGATATCAAAGTGTTAATAATTAAATAGTGAACAGTAGACCGTGTTAATATAGTGTAATAGTCAGTGCTAAAAGTATTAATAGTGTAGTGATAGTGTACGTGTTTAGTGCTATTTTTAATAAATAGTAAAGCTGAGAAATAAGGATTTTAATTGGAACTCGTGACCAAAGGTAACAGTTTCATTAGTGTCCCTCGCCAATCCAGTAACAGTTCAAGTGTACTTGCTGCCAGTGCCGTGCGTAGGTACAGAGAATAAGTCATTGATTTAAAGAAAAGGGGAGAGAGATACTGGCTTCTCGCTATTGAAAAGCTCATATTATTAGTTGTGGGTATTTTTGACCTTTCTAAACCCAGGAATTGATCTCATGCTTAACAGTAGCGTTTGTGACGACTAGACCAACGTTCAGTATTTTTTACGTTTTTTTTGTTTCTGATAGCTTTTGACTTTTTTTCCTTAATTCTGTTCTAGAGAACAAATACTTTGTTCACGTACAACTGATAAATGAATGAAAAAATTAATAAATTATTTCGCTCGAAAATACGGGTTTAATATACCCGGGGTGCTATTACGAACTTGCAATCGCGTAACAACAGCAGTAAAATGTGCTGTCAAACGTAATTTTTTGTTTGCCGTTTGACAGCGGACGTTAAGCAATTAAACGCTCGTAACTGCTGCTCGTAATAAGCACGATAGGCGTACACGGAGAGTCCAACACGCAGATGGTCCTTTGAGCTTTTAATCTAAAGGTAACGAATAGCACCTATCGGGGTTCATCTCTGAAACCATCTACAGAAGTTTGACTCAAAAACAGCCCCCGCTAGGTACAAGGACTATTATATTGTGAATGGATGGAAACTACTTGATTTGACTATAGGTGTGATTTCTAGATGGATGGTAACCGGGCTATTGCTAGAGACTCCAGCGCTTGCCACTTCCGTCTCATGGTGAAATTATTATTATCAATACTGTTATCAAATAGTTCCCATTCCTATAAACCCGAGTACCGAGTGTTGTTAGAGCTAAGTGTTATGAGACTCAGAGGATGGCAGCAGCGTCCTCTTGTAAAACCATCAAACTGCACTCGCCAACCCGCCTGCCAAACGTGGCGAGTATTAGCGAAAACCCTTACTTTTTCCTATTAACCCTTTTTTCACCTTATAAACTGTGAAAAAATTCGCCACCGTTCATACGATTACAGCGCGTTTTGAGTTTTTTCTGTTTGAGGCTTTTAATAGTATTATGGAGTACTTACTTTCTTTTTTTATGTCGTAATTTTCAAAGTTGTGCCATAATAATATAATACAGAATTGCACTATTTAATATATAACCTATTTTTATTTTAAAAAAGCAAAAGGAAAAATAGTACTTATAATGAGTACTACATTTTGAACCTAAAAGAGAATAACAACAGTGTTTATTAAAAATGTTTATTGTACGACAGTAAAGTAAAATTTGATGTAGATACCCAAGTTGTATCAAAGCAGGTAAAATAAAATAAATATTGAAGGTACATACAACAATTTTATTAATCATCACATTAAATAAAAATCACATCGTACAAGATTAAATTAAAATTAAGGAAAACTCCAACCAATTTACATTTGACGTTAACGAGTAGGTTGAAAAATATACGGATTACTTTGAAAACACCGAGTCCATTAGTCATTTTAATAGATAATTTTATTAGATATAGCGTTAACCAGCAGTTTATTATCAATCGCTTAGTTCAAGCAATTTTTACTGGACTTGACTTCGACTGATTGGGTATATAGATAAGTATCATCGCAATAACCTTCCTATGTCTGGCAGAAAGTGAATGAATAGAGCTGACGGGTTCAGTGGCGGAAGTTAGACGAGGTTCTATATCAAGCAATGGACTTTCACGAACTGATGATGATGATAATCAGCTTGGATTTAAATTCTCAATAAAGTCGCAGTAGAGTTATAACCGTGAAGTAAAGTACAAACGTATTCTTCTGTTTTCTTAGACTCGTATTAGCCCAGTCTTTTGGGGCTAAAAACATAGGTGGTTTGAAAAATTGGTGATATTATAAATCTCGGCATGCTCCTTCCGAATTTTTACGTTACCATCTTGTATATTTCATAATAACCTTGACGAGTGATAGTATAGCATTATTTAGAGAGATTACGTCTCACACCAGCAGTTCACGTTCCAAAAGCTCCCACAATGTCCTCCCCTGAAGCCACGACGTTTGCACTCCGCATTGCAGTCCGAAGTATAGTTGACTGCTCCCCAAACACAGCTGCCTATCAACTCGTCCGCTTGAGCCCCATTCTGGGGTGAGGAAACAATCACCAAGAAGGTCACGCACACTAGCAGCAGGACTGAACGGTAACTTTTCACCATTTTGATGGATTTATTATGTTTTTAGATGTTTAAAGTGTGAAGCTGCGATTGGAACTGCTTTCGATATAGTAATCCACGGTATATATACGGTTAAAACCAATTAAGGTTTACCTCTTGAGTCAATTAGTAAACTGCGATTAGTAAAATGCGTGTTGGTTTTTCCCGACATCCCACAATATTTGCCCCCGGGGTCAATGATAAAACTGATTTAAAAACAATTGTTCGATTATGACTGATAACTGAAATAATCATTGGGAGTTTCTAATTAGTGAGGACTTATTATTATTCGTAGTTAATGAGGTATTAAAAATGAAAAGTAATTTAAATCCTATTTTTTAAAGAATAATTTTAAGCTAAAACATACTTACCTACATATATATCTTACTAATACTATAAATCTAAAATTTTCAGTACAATGTAAAAAATCTTTAACTGGTGAACAAAACGCTTGCGAGTTCTAACTCACCTCCAGCGCCATCTAGCGCGGTTTTGATTAGATTGATGGACGGATGAATGTTTGTCACTCTTTCACGCCAAAACTACTGAACCGATTGGGCTGAAATATGGTATATAATTTATAAAAAATTATCTATATAAACTAATCAACATAAAAACTTTTTATCCTTATATTCCCAAGGGAACGAAGACTACGCGGGTGAAACCGCGGGACACAGCTAGTACGTTATATTTTTTTTTTTTTTTTTTATGATAGTGAGTGACAAGACGAGCTCATCAGATGCCTGATGGTAAGTATCATGATTGCCCATATCAGACACAGAACCACCCAGTATTTTAAAATTCAAAATTCTGCGCGGCACTGCACTGCGCCTATCACCCTGAGATATGAGTTGTTGAATCTCATCATGCCCAGTAATTTCGCTGGTAACATTGCCCTTCATACCGGAACACAGTAATGTTTGGACATTACTGCTTGGCGGATGAATAACTGGCAAAGGTGTGGTACTTCCCCAGGCGGCCTCCTGCAAAAGAGGCCTACCACTACAAAAATATAGAGATGTAATGCGAAAAAAATTGTGCCATTACACTTTTTGTACATACTGGTTTTTTATTGTTTGTGGTGGACCAATAAAGTATTTTTATCTATCTATCAAGTAACATAAACACTAATTACCCATAGTTTTCCTTGTAATTGACTGCCTCGGTGGCGTAGAGGGCGCATGCTCGACTGCCAATCAAGAGGTCCTGGGTTCGATCCCCAGGTCAGGCATAGTGTTAAATATTGGATTTTTCCATTAGGAATTATCTCAATAGCTGCCTGGAGTCTGGAACTGTGCCCGGTATATGGCAATAGGCTCGCCCCCTATTACATGGGACCAATAACATACTGGCGAAATGTGGGTGTATCTACTATGGGACTGAGTCCTGGGTACACCTCTGCCTACCCCTTCGGGAAAAAGGCGTGAATGTATGTTATGTTATGTTTCCTTGTAATTTTACCTATGTCATACCCTGGACTCAATCCCATACAAAAGCCGCGCTATAACTACCTACTACACAGACACTGCACACATGGAGTTTTGTGCACGAGGTGATTTCCCAGCGAAGCGGAGCTCGTGGAGAGCTCAATGTCGCTCGCGGGGTGAGGAAGGCCCGATTGGTGGGCGGATGACAGTGTCCATTCTATACGTAGTATTATTATCTGGTCTGTGACTATGTGCGGCCAACGATGAAGGTTGATAATGATGAAAATTAAGAATGTTCATCTTTAGTAGTAGTCAATAAAAAAAAAAAACGTTGTTGTACAAATTTAATGCCCATGATGGGTGATAACACTGGACCAAGGAAACAAAAAAAAAAAAAAATTAAAAAAAATATATTACACACAATGGCTTTATCGTTAATTAGTGGCCAACGGTAATAAACCATGTTTATAATATAATATTTTCCTCTTTTGTAAGAATCTAGGCTAAAACTTTACGGAGGGGTTTCCAGAGTAGATTGGGTTTTCCTTACTAGGAATGCCTTGGTGGCGTAGTGGACGGTGGATATTGCCATTTGGAATTATCTCTGACTGCCTGGAGTCGAAACTGTACCCGGAAGATGGCATATGCTCGCCACCTATTTCAAATGAGACTAAAAACATACTGGCGAAATGTGGGTGTACCTACTATGAGACTGAGTCCTGGGTAAACCTCTGCCACTGCTGCCCCATCGGGAAAAAGGCGTGATTGTATGTTGTAATGTGTTATAATATAATAATTATTATTATATTATAACACAATTCCACACAACTTCCACACACGATCACCTGGTCCCAAATTAGGCTAGTAGCCTGTACTATGGTAACCAGATGACTGATATACATACTTATATACGCTTATAACACACAGGGACACATCAAACAGACATGTTCATGCACACAAATGTTTGACCTGGCTGGGGATTGAACCCGGGGCTTGTGGCACAGAAAGCAGAGTTACTAACATCTGAACCAACGAGGTTTGTTCAGATTTGACGAACGACAACGAAATTGTATTTGTAGTAGTTTTTTAGTTTTATTTAACAGGTTTCTCGCGACTGTTTTTTTCTCATAGGAGAAAATAACACCGTTATTGTGATAAAGCGTGTTTGTTTTTACAATCAGACATTTTTTTTAAAAGATAAAATTATAAATTATAATAAAACATCATTAAGGTCGCAAATAAGGAAGGTGCCCAAAAAGCTGGCTACATTAGCTCTCTGTACGGCCAAACTTATTCTTTGGTCGAGGTAGATTTTTAGTCAACTGTAGTTTCTACTGTGTGTGAATTGTCAATGATAAGTAAATTAATGAGTAAGTGAATGAGTGAATAAAAGAGAGAATGAATGAATGCGTGAATTATTGAATAAATGAATGATTGATTGATATAAAAATGAGTGAGTGAATGAATAAATGAGTGAATTATTGAATCAATGAATGAGTGAATGAATAAATGAATGAATGAGTGAATGAAGCTGTACCAACCTGCAGGAACGATCTGGAAGACACACGGCCGTTTCTGTCGTCCCACCGCGTTGGTGGCGCGACACAGTAACGTGCCGTAGTCACGCTCGCTTGCCGCGCGGTAACGGAGCTCGCTCGTTGTACCACCCGTTGATACTACGGAAAGTATTTATGCACTTATACAGGGTCGCTAACCCGCCTGTCAAGCGTGATGAGTATTAGCACAAACCCTCCTTATTTGGTAAGTATCCTCATTAAGAGTCAGTGAACTCATTTGGATGAGTTTTCTTATTTATAGAGAGCCAAATTATAGAGCCAAATGAAATCGCTATAAAATATCTGCATTTTACATTCTGTTTTACAGGTCAAGAATTTATTTAAAAAAAAAGAAAATTTGTTTTCAAATTGATATAGTGAATATATAGGTCATAGTGATGGTTGTAAACAGCTAAATGAGGAGTACATTGTACTCCTCATTTTTGATTATCAGTTCATCATCATCATCAGCCAGAAGACGATCACTGCTGCACATAAGCCTCCCCATAGAACGATATAAACTATTCTAAAAAGGGGGGGATTTTGCTAAAATCACCACGCAGGCGGCTTGGTGTTCATTGTAGTTGGAATTCTTGGTGTCGGAGAGCGCTGCTGCCTACTCTCCGAATATGTCCCTCTTTATTGGCTTTATTGGCTAAGAGTGCGGCCGTAGCGATCAATGTATCAATCGTATTTAGAGTTATATCTACCATAACGATAGATATAAATACAAGGATTGGAAGAATTGGAAGAGCAAATGGTTTTAGAAAAGTACGCTGAGTAGAAAAAATAACATCGCAATATTCTTTAAGACGTAAAAGTCTTGAGAAATCTGATAGAGATGTAAAGAGACTGATAATACTCCACATATTTGTGCCCTTATGTTAAGTATATCTCACCATATCTAGCAGGCGAGACCTGGAAGCTCTCCCCACTGTTGTTGAACTGCCAGTAGAAGCTAACATCGGCGGGGTCTGCGGACACCGCGCACCGCACCCGCAGCGACTCGTCCAGCCGAGCGCCCAGGACCAGTGGGGATGGCTGGCCACATACTGGTGCATCTGGACAATAACGAAATCACATTCAGGCGCTGTCCAAAGCCAATTCGCCCTCTCACTCACACGTACCCACATTTTTGGAGATATAAAAAATACCAAATGTTATCACGTAAAATAAAGGCAACTAAGAAGTAGAAAATAACACTTGGTATTGTTATTTTAAAACTATTTATATTTATATATTTTTATTTTAAAGTAAAAAATCCATTTAAAAAAAAACGAGTATTCATGTATAAAAATCTTCACAAAGAAAAAAAATCTCATAAATATAAAAGGCACTAAAAACTTGTTCTGATTACATTAGATTTTTACTGAATCTGTGTTTTGTTATTTTCTAGTTCCTTAGCACACCGCTAAGGATTTTTGAAAATTCACATTCTAAGAGGTCTAAAAAGGGCGTCAAAGTTTTGGTTTAAAACTCCCATATTTCATAATTGCGAGCAGGCTAAGCCGCTTTTCTTACACTAGTAATAATATATAATTTCTCACATTGCACTCTAAGATAAACTGCCTCACTGCTGGCTTCCCCCATATCGTTGGCAGCCCTGCAGGTGTACAGCCCCCCATCCAACTTGGTGACTCGTTGGAGGACCAGCGACTTGGTGCTGATGAACACGCCTGATGACATATTCTGGCTTACTGGCTGGTCCTAAGAAAAATAAACAACTTCATGACGGCTTCACGGCCAACTTAGTAGTAAATCTGCCTGAGCTGATCTGAAGCAATGAGTTGTTGAGTTGAGAATTTAGTTTTTTGATCTTGGATATTATGTATTGTTTGTGTCCATTCCGCCTGCGACATAGGGAATCCTTGTACAGGGTATGTAAGTGTGTAAACATTAAACGTTAAAAGGCCCAATTTTCGTCCCTACAACTTTATTTTAAGGAAATATAAATAATAGTTTAAGGAAATTAATTCAAAGTTCCAATCTACGTCAAACACACCAAACCTTTAGCTGAGAACCATTAGCCATAAGACAGGAAACCTTTTTTCCAAAATTGGATCAACTTTGATTATGAAGAGCTGAAACGGAATCTGTATTCAGAACACTTCAAAAACGTAAGCTGCTCCATACATTTTGTTCATAATCAAGGAGCATTTTTTATGAAACTTTTTTTCCGAAGGGGTAGGCAGAGGTGTTCCTATATCAGATTGGGTATACTTGCTATGGGTTCATCTCTCTGCCTATCCTTTTTATAAAATACCACCGTTTTATGAAACAGCTGAACTATATTCACGTTTGTAGAGTCTGCTTCAAGTTAAGTTATTTAAAATAAGATTATACTAACTAATCACCAGTAGTCCTATATCATCATACATGAAAGAAAAGCAGAACAAAGTGCCAAGAACAAGAACAATGAGTCACTCACGTTATGGTACCAAGAGATCCGATGCTCCTTAGGGTTAGCCTTGATATTGCATTCGAAGTACACATCATCTCCCTCCTTTATGTCGTTGGGGTTGAGGGTACTGCCCAGAGACATCGTCAGGACGGGTTTATCTGAATTTTTGAGGGGAAACAGCTTAGGTCTATTGGCCAATTTTAACACACGGTCTCAGGTAGACATTTTACTAGCTATTGTATCGAATTTGAGCGTTAACTGTCAAAAATGTATGGTATTAGACAAACCAACGATAAGAATTCATTACGGTTGCAATCTGCGACAATTGCAATAATTGATTTAAAGAAAAGTGAAGATGAGGTACTGGCTTCTCGAAAATGGCAAGCTCAAATTAGGTTCTATTAGGTCCACGTACGTCAGTAAAGTGGCGTCGTACTAGCGACATATATTGATGTCTCGATCGCATTTCTGTCTTAGGTACGTCTTTCTATCTCTGCTGGTTTATTGCACTGACTGTACAAACTGCACACTGATCAAATTGCACATGCCATTTGTTGAGTAAGCGCTAGGAGAACGTACCCTATCTCCCCTTTCCCTATCCTCCTATTAAATTATTTAATTTAATATTTATTTTTTGTGCATGAATGAGATTTAATAATTTAATTATATTTTCATAATGTCTTATAAATTTTGTAAAAATACGAATAATTCCAATAATAATTATTTTAAATGAAATATTTCTACACCGGAAACGGTAGAGTATTTGACACTTTTTTAACATTCCAACACTATGTACACAATACTCTAAGAAATAAAGCTATTTGTATCTTTTAAATTTTATCTTTCAAACTCAAACTCAAACTCAAAACAGCTTTATTTTATTGGCAGCCTCGTTGGCTCAGATGGTAGTAACTCTGCTTTGTGTGCCGCAGGCCCCGGGTTCGATCCCCGGCCAGGTCAAATATTTGTGTGCATGAACATGTCTGTTTGAGCTGTGTCTGGGTGTTATAAGTATATGTAAGTATGTATATCAGTCATCTGGTTACCATAGTACAGGCTTCTAGCCTAGTTTGGGACTAGATGACCGTGTGTGGAAAGTTGTCCCATATTGTCCCATATTATTCAAATAGGTCATAATCTGACACTTTTGTACGTCAATGAAGATAAACAGTACTGTGTCTACCGTGCGTTCGGAAAGATACCTCTACTTATACCTTTGTGTATGGATCTCTGATATCTGGAATAAATGAACTATTATTATTATTATTATTTATGCTACCTTACGCAACGCAACGCAGTGTTGTGACCTAGCACTTAGTAAAAAAAACACTAAGATACAAAACTTACAAACAACGCTCATCCTAAAGGAGTCTTCAAGGGCGACCCTCAGCACAGGGTTGTCAGCTCTGCACCTGATGACGGCTCCATCATCCTCTGGCTGAGGAAGCATCGTCAGCCGACTCACTGTTGTCGTTTCATTGGTAAATTCGTTGTTCTGTTGGTGACAAAACGTTTTTTATCCTGCTACTTACTTTATGCAATAAAGACGAAAACTTTGAGGAATGGGTGTGTATGTATGGGTTTGAAAAGTATGTAGCTTATAAATCATACTTTTTTTACCCAGTAAGATCACAAATAAATAAATAATATAGTTACAAAACAATAGTTATAAGTTAGGACATTTTTGATATCCTTTTATTCTAGTCAGGGAAGAAAATGGCTGACTATGGTATCAGTTTTTAGATCACTAAAGTCTTTGACATGACTGACTATTTTATCATATACAACAAACAGTAGTATCTTTGGCGTTATGCGCTCGCCGACATCATCTGGCGTTCACACACGAAACTTATCTGATAGTTAATATTTTGAGAAATCTTCAGATTTCGCCCAATGTTTGCTAAACTTTAGAAATAAGAATTGAATGAAGAACAAGATGAAAGATAACATACCTTTCCCCTAGTATATCTCCTATTCTCTCTAAACCAGGTGATCTGAGCAGGAGGCCTACTGCCGTAGGAGACACAGACCAGCGTCATTTCAGCATCAGCTGACATTTGGCCAGGCTTGTTTGTGATGGAGACTGATGTTGGACGCACTGAGCAAATATAATGGATGATTAGGATGATTATAACAAATACAATACCTAATATTTGCCTACTGCATCAATCAATGTTACCATTTCATTGCAATATAGATATTGTAACAGGATACAGAATCATCCAATCAGACCAGAGAGAGACCAGATCAGACCAATGGAAGTTGCTCATATTCCTATCAGCTGAGAGCTGATAATCTGCAAATGGCTGAAGCGAATAGCTAAGAACTCTGTCGATCACGTCACCTTTCAAACAAAAAAATAAACCGCATCCAAATCTGTCCATTCGTTTAGTAGCTATGATTTACGATGCTGCAGACACACAGATACACAGACACGTAATTTTAATAACTCCCCTTCCTTCGGTGTTTTGGTCAGGAGTTAATATAGATAGCTCAGAATTAAATTCATTTATCAGACAAAAAATACGTACAATGCATCTCAACCCTCGCAGTCCTTTCATGTGGGCTCAGCAACGCAGTATTCGTAGCCTGACACCTGATGCTGGTGTTTAACCAGCTCCGTTCAGCTCCTCCAATGCTGATCCTGCTGATGATGACCTTCCCGTCGTTCTTGAGGATTGTGTGCTCTTCTATTTGCCTGTCGTTGATTAGCCACGTAAGGGTAGGCTGGGGGCGACCTGGAAGAAAGATCTTGATATAAAATTTCACACATCTGCCGTCTGACTGCCTCGGTGGCGTAGTGGGCGCAAGCTCGACTCCTGATCAGGAATTCCCAGGTGCGATCCCCAGGTCAGGCATAGTGTTAAATATTGGATTTTTCCATTAGGAGTTATCTCAATAACTGCCTGGAGTCTGGAACTGTGCCCGGTAGATGGCAATAGGCTCACCCCCTATTACATAATGTGACCAATAACATACTGGCGAAATGTGGTGTATTAACTAATCTACCTGTAGTAGTTACTAGAGAAATATATCAATTTCGTTGATGAGGCCAAAAACACTATGTAATTCACAATTTACAACCACAAGTTCTTTATTATATCTGCTTATATAATTGAGTGGGATCGCAATTATTTATGATTTAACGTTTTAATCTAAAATCATGGTAGGCAATAACTCATTAACGGTCAAGTGAGCGCAAATTAAAATAGCACGTCATAAAATTCGCCATTCAGTAATTCAGTATTTAGGCCGAAGTAATTAAATTTACTTCGCTTTTAAACCAAAGTTACTGATATTATTCGCTTAATGAAGAACACATTTTTATAAGAGCATTTTGATAATTTGAAATGATTAATGATCAATTTATATTTTGCTTAATCGAGTCACAATAGTGTTTAATACTCTACATATATTACGCGCTAAGTATGGCGTTTTCTTAGACGACACTCGTCCACCTTAACAGGATACAGGACCTCTTAGCAGGTTGACACAATCCTATGGAAAATTTACGAAATGGATGTTTTGTATTCCCGTGATTCCTCCAAGAATAATTGATTTTATCCATAAATTTATATTTTGAAAATTAGAAGATGAATTAGGCTATGTCCCTGTTATTTTATTTTTGTTCCTAAACTCTTCATTTATTTCTAGTGAACGTCTAATTACGCGAGTAAAACTGGGACAGTATTTCATGTTTTTAAAGGGTCATACATACTTCATTTAATAATGAGTTTGTAGAAAAATGAAAATGACAAGGACATGCTCACTGAAGACCTAGATTTTATAAAAAAAAAAACCATTGCTCTGACGCAGTTATCTAGGGAGGAAACACGGGAATACGTTTGTATGGAAAAATCACTCCTCATGTAACCTCTTAATTTTGATTATAGTTAGTGATTGTCTGCTTTTTAGGGTTCTATACTAATCCTTCGCTAATCGCAATAAATAGATTAATTCATAATATATAGACAGTTGTAATTTTCACTATATATGTATTCCTAATGCCTATTAATAGTAATAAGAATTTTATTTGATAGGTGAGGAGCGGTGACACCTCATAAATAGGTATTGTAGTGGTAGGCCTCTATAGCAGGGGGCCGCCTGGGGAAGTACCACACCTTTGCCAGTTATTCATCCGCCAAGCAGTAATGTGCAAACATTACTGTGTTCCGGACTGAAGGGCAATGTTACCAGCGAAATTACTGGGCATGATGAGATTCAACTACTAATGTGAGGTGAAAGGCGCAGTGCAGTGCCACGCAGAATTCTAAACATTGACGTAATAATTCCATCGTACCTAAGGTTTAGAATCCGGAATCCTGGGTTCTAATATCATGGATTGTCTTGGTATTACAATTTTTTTGGGTAGTACCGACATACTACATATCATAGATACATATCATAGGTCATAGATGACAATAGTGTGAATTATGCCGGAAACCTTTGGGTGAAGAGAAGTGAAAAGAAGAACTAAATACTGCCTCAGTGGCTTAGTGGGAGTAAACTAGACTGTCGATCCTGAGGTTCCGTATTCGATCCCCAGGTCAAGTGTTATTTGGATTTTTCCATTAGTTATCTGAATAACAACCTGGAGCCTGGAACTGCGCCCGGTAGATGGCAATAGGCTCGACCCTTATTACAGACCAATAACATACTGGCGAAATGTGGGCGTACTATTATGGGACCAAGTCCTGGGTGGAACTCTGCCTTGTCCTTCTGGAAAAAGGGTGTGATTGTATGTACTTATGTTAAAAATGAATACAAAGCCGTGATACATAGTTATTTGTGAACTTGTCAATGATACTTAGGTGCTCTCTTCAGTTCTTAACATAAAAAAAATTAAATATTAGATGAAATCCTGTTGCACACTCCCAAAATAAACTCTTTGTGATTCAAGAATAAACAACTCAATTGGTCTCATAGTTTCGGCGTCCAGAAGTAACAAACACTGACATCCATCATAACTTTTGGCATTTATTGAGTAGGGCTGATGGATAATATTATATTAGTTTGATAATATTAGTGGGAAATGAGATAAATGTGATTAGTGGACGAGCGGAATGGATCATTGGAACGTAATTATTAATAAATTATTTGAATCGTATAGATTCATTAATTTTTATTCATTATAGATTCATTATTTATTAATTTAATTTTAAAGGTAACTTTTTTTTTATAATGATAGTGAGTGACAAGAGGAGCAAATCAGGTGCCTGATGGTAAGCATCATGATAGCCCATATCAGACAGCGCCATCCAGTGGTTTAAATTAAAAACTCTGCGCGGCATTGCACTGCGCCTGTCACCCTGAGATATTATTTGTTGAAACTAGTCATGCCCAGTAATTTCGCTGGTGACATTGCCTTTCAGACCGGAACATAGAAATGTTTGCACATTACTGCTCGGCGGATAACTGGCAAAGGTGTGGTACTTCCCCAGGCGGCCCCCTGCAAAAGAGGCCTAACACTACAAACTATCTAATCAAGTTATCTAATAGAACGGGTTTCCATAAACTCAATCATAAAATTTCGAATTCATTGCGAAGATACGTTTTCACAAATAATCAATGAATTCCATGCGTTTGGAAAGGTTTTTTTTTTTTTTTTTTTTTTTTATGATAGTGAGTAACAAGACGAGCAAATCAGGTGCCTGATGGTAAGCCTCATGATTGCCCATATCAGACACAGTGCCCCCCAGTGCTTTAAAATTTAAAATTCTGCGTGGCACTGCACTGCGCCTGTCACCCTGAGATATGAGTTGGTGAATCTCATCATGCCCAGTAATTTCGCTGGAAACATTGCCCTTCATACCGGAACACAGTAATGTTTGCACATTACTGCTTGGCGGATGAATAACTGGCAAAGGTGTGGTACTTCCCCAGGCGGCCCCCTGCAAAAGAGGCCTACCACTACAAAAAAACCTCTACAAGCAGAGTAGGTAAGTATTTTATTAGGAAACATAATATTGAAACAATTTTTCTGTGTTATCATAATCCTGACTGGCTAACCACTTCACGATAATGTTATTAGCTTCAAAGACTGAACATTTTTTAACATAGTGTAGGGTTGATGTTATTATTTGACGCGCATACTACGGATTCTGTGAACGTTTTGGTGGTTTTATGGAAAGTATTAATGGCAACGTGTGGTTTCACGGAGATCTATGGCATGTGCGAGGGCGCGATGGCAACACAGGGAGGTGGATGCCAGCGCGAGGGATGATTGTAGAGCGAGATTGAAGATGGTGGGCTTGGAAAAAATCATGTAAAATATGCTGAAGTGTTCGCGTATTATTACATGGAAAGTTTATAATACCCAGACACAGATCAAACAGACATGTTCATGCACACAAATGTTTGACCTGGCCGGGGAACGAACCCGGGCCCTGCGTCACAGAAACCAGAGTTACTACCATCTGAGCCAACGAGGCTGCCATGAATAAATAATAGTATGCGACAGTTTAACGTGCCATCCGAAACTCACTAGCACCAAGACGAAAAGTCCGTATGTAATAAAGATTGGAACGGAATTTGATAAAATCCTAGACCGCGATCTCTAAAAAATAGGCGCTTCATAGTTAATAAAAAAATCAAATTCACCAAAAAAATCCAGCTAAAATCATCTCGAACCAAACCGAAACGTTTCATTTTATCCTAAAATATCTTTGGAGTGCTGACAAAACATAGATTCAAATGAAACGGCTCACTATGAATGTGTTCATCCGTGAATGTGTAAATAGGTTAGACTATATCTGCATATTTTGATGACAATGAATTAAGCTCTTTTGTTTCGAATGTGTGAAATTCTGGTAGATAGAGGGCTTATTGGGACAAAGCTGGGTATTTTTACTGTTGATATAAAGTTTTTATTCAACGTGGTTGACTGGTTGATTCATATACAACTGAATTTTAAAACAGTTGCCTTCAAATGATTGAGTTATACCGCTTACAACCGGACTGAATGGAAATCTATGGGGGAGGCCTATGTTCAGCTGTGGACGTCCTGTGGCTGAGATGATGATGATGATGATGATGACGATGATGATCGAGTTAAAATTTTGTATACATTTTAAATGTTTATTTTGGATGAGAATGCTTGGAGCAATCAATGAAAGATTTTTATTTTGATATTAATATATATTTTATTTTATTCAAATAGACACCAAGTTAGCTTGTTAAACTATACGTCTTAACGAGTAAAATAGAGCTTGGACTTCTATATGAAGTCGTACACAACATTGCACCGTGCTACTCATCCAAATTGAGAAAGTTAAAAGTTGTTAAACCATGTCTCGAAAGACCAGTAACTTGGTACCCGCTCCTAAAAGTGAGCGAGAAGTGACAGTAAATATAGGCATACCTATATAGATATAATAATGTCCAAGACAGATCTTAGAATTAGCAACTTCAAGACTATAATATAACCAAACGTGAATAAGCATTAAAAACCAAGCATAACCGATAAAGTCGCCAACTTTAAGAGCTGGCTACGATAGTAACACTGGCAGTACAATCCTTCCGAATTTATTTCATCACGAAAAAGTATTATTTAGTCACAGTGATGTAAACTCATCATGTCATTTTGAACTAATTGATAATAGCGAAAATTACGCCTTTTTCTCGAAGGGGTATAGGCAGAGTTGTACCCAGGACTCAGTCCCATAGTATATTATTGGTCCCATGTAATAGCGGGTGAGCCTATTGTCATCGTTCCAGACTCCAGGCAGTTATTGATATAATTCCTAACGCAAAAATTCAATATTTAACATTTTGCCTGACCCGGGAATCGAACCCGGGACCTCATGATCGGCAGTAGACCTTGCGCCCACTACGCCATCGAGGCAGTCAAACGAAATAACATATATCATAATTCCAACATGACAAGTTTAATTGGAAAAAGCTCTTCTTTCTAATATCAAGAAAAGCAATGAAAAGAACAAAAAGCAAAGAGTTCATGCACCCATTTAAATATCTAATCATGTGCTTTCTTCACAAAGATGCACAAAACATAATAAAAAAATATACATTAAGTCAAAAATAAACGTTTGTATGCGAAGAAAAATATTAAAGTAGCGTCTGATGAAAATTCAGGAGAATTCCCGTCCATCATTACGCATACATCAAAAGGGAACAACTCAACGGGAAATAAATGAATTATGTATTAGAATGCAAAATTAAGGTATAAAGGTAAACTCGTATTTTGTATGGAGGCCTGTAGCCAGGTTCATCAAGTTTTACTTTTTGTTTTAAATGAAAAAAGTCCACGTGATTAAGTATTAACACCTGGTAAGCGTTTTTGGCTTATTTTTTCGTTTCTTGTACGGTTCGTGCTTACTTATTTAGTTTAGAATACAAACCACTTTTTCCGATTATATGTTTAGGCTATACAAAAATAGCTATATAATTATAATAAAAATAAATGTACATAATTTTTATACGGTTTTTTTGAATTGTCATGAGAAGTGTAGATGTTTATAGTTATATAATAATTCGATGCGTATACCAGGAATCAATTATTGACACTCCATCATGTTCCCGGATATACTAAGATATCTTCGATAAATCAATCTATCAATCGATTAACTCAACTAAATATTTGATGAAATAAAAATAAAATGTTCATCTCCATAGGCATAATTTTTATAAATACGTTGGTAAGCCTCATTTAATGTGTTAGCATCCGAGTAAATTGTAATATTACGAGTGGCATTTGCTTCCCGCCCCCTGCGCCTAGATCAACCGCACCTGAACTAAGCAAAAGAAATGGTAACGTTTCTTGTGGTAGATATTGGCATATTTCCAAAAAAATTATGGTGTGCCAATAAATTGTTAGGGTTTCAACAATAGGTCCTTTACTACTGAGGCACTTTTTTCTATTTGATGTAGAATTATTCAGACTCCGGGAAGAGAGTTGATTAGTAACAAATTGTCAAGGGCTGTTTAACTCGACGAATGCTTTCGACAATTTGAATAATTTGCTTTGAAGGTCAATTATTTTAACAGATTGGCTCGTTTGTAACGATGGAATTAAATTTACGCTTGTGTTGGTATGTTTAACGCTTGAAAATATAACCTACATTTTCGGTACAGTCGGGCTTATAATTGGAGGTACAAAACAATATTGATTTCATACCGAGGTTAAATACCTATACTACTAATGTTATATTTTAGGTAATATCTGAGCTGAGCTTTACTCTGTAAAATATTATTTTTAATTTAAATAAACATAAAAGCTTAACCTAATCTATATAAAATTTCATCCAAATAGGACGAGCCATTTCCAAAATACACGATATAAAATGTCTTCAACAATAAAAGGATAGATTCTGTTGTCGTCAACGGGATATTTCTCGACCGATGCGTCTATGTTACCATCAACAGGCTATCAATAAAGTGATATATGACGTTTAAATCGGTTTAAAATCAAGAAAACGTGTCGACAAACCGCTTCCCGCTGTCTGCATGCATCGCAGAGTGAATTTTCATACCACAAAATCATGCCTTTTTTCCAAAGGAGTAGGCAGAAGTGTATTCAAGACCTTGTCTCATAATAGGTACACCCACACCTTGCCCGTTATGTTTATATTCCATGTATAATAGCCAATTGCAATCTACCGGACACAGATCCAGACTTCGGGCTGTCATTGAGAAAGTTCGTAAAGGATAAATAACACACTGTGCCTGACCGAAACCGGCGCCCTTATTACGGACGCAACTGCAGAAGTGTGGAAAGCGTTTAAATTGCTAAATGTCTCGTCATTTTTTGTATGCCGTTTGGCAGCAAAATTTACTGCTGTTGTTACGCGATTGCATGTTCGTAATACCAGCATCGGTCTTTATACTAATACTGGGATTGACAGTAGAGCAGTGACTGTGAATGCGAATGGCAAGAAACCGCGCGTTACGTTCTAAGCCAACGTGGGCGTCTTCCAGCTGATGTTCGTACAAACTAGCTTCGTTTCTCAGACAAAACCTGCAATTACAAACTCGATTGTACGAGAACATAGAGAAGTGCCACAACCCCTATAACTTGTCACTTCTCACGGCGTTCTCTATTGTTTGGCCCTTAGTTTTCCCTTTCTGAAGCGACATTATCCTTCATCATACGCCCCCGTAGAGATTTACCTTGGACATAGAAAAACTATCAAAAGTTTTATGAGTATCTTTTTCCAGGTTGAAAATGACATAGAAAGGACGATTTTATTTGCATCATCATTTGACTGTAGAATAAATTTACACCGTATTCAAGATTTTTTTTTGATGATAGTGAGTGATAAGACTAGAAAATCAGGTGCCTGATGGTAAGAATCATGATTGCCCATATCAGACGCAGTGCCACCCAGTGTTATAAAATTCAAAATTCTGCGCGGCACTGCACTGCGCCTATCACTCTGAGATATTTGTTGTTGAAACTCGTCAAGCCCAGTAATTTCACTGGTAACATTACTCTTTAGACCGGAACACAGTAATGTTTGCACATTACTGCTTGGCGGATGAATAACTGGCAAAGGTGTGGTACTTCCCCAGGCCGGCTCTTACGGCAACCACGGGTAGAGAGGGTGAGGTACTATTCTAAAGCCGGTAACCCCCCGGCATGCCCCCCGCACGGCATTTGGCACATACCAAATAATACCTACATATCATATCATACCATACCATATCATACCATACATAAGCCAATACGGAATATACTAAGTATAGATGTATAATAGATACATACATAACAATATAATATATACATACAATATATTATATAGATACACAATTTTATATACGTATATGTTACTTTATACAAGTGAGACAACAAAAGAGCTTTTGTTAAAGGTTTGTTAATGGTCAGTTTGATGGTTTTTTACGCAGAGGATCCCGCTTCTCGTCCTCTAGTTCCCTATTAGCCGGTTCTTACTGTAACCCGGACAACCGGACTGGATGGATATCTATCGGGGATGCCTATATGTTCAGCAGTGGACGTCCTATGGCTGAGATGATGATGATTGTTATAAGTTAAAATATTGTAGTGGTAGGCCTCTTTTGCAGGGGGCCGCCTAGGGAAGTACCATACCTTTGCCAGTTATTTGTCCGCCAAGCAGTCGATGTGCAAACATTACTGTGTTCCGTTCTGAAGGGCAATTGTTACCAGCGAAATTACTGGGCATGACGAGATTCAACAACTAATATCTCAGGGTGGCAGGCGCAGTGCATAATTTTCAATTTTTAAAATAGTGGGTGGCACTGTGTCTGATATGCTTACCATCAGGCACTTGATTTGCTCGCCTTGTCACTCACTATCATTAAAAAAAAGAAGTATCGCAATTAATTATGAAAATTAAGCAAATATTACAAAAATTGGAATCGCGCCTCGCCATAAAAAATACTCAGTACCTCACTTTATTTGAATCAAATCATAAATGAATAAGCAATAATGAGGGTGATAAGAGGGAGCGATAAATATTTGGGATATTATTGCGAAGAACATTATTTACCCGGTAATATAGCATAGATAGTGTAAGGTTTTCTAGGTCTAGCTTCCATGGATTCCAAGCCCGTTTCTTTTGCCGAAGTGTGAAATATTGATTTTTTTTCATTAGAATTTATCTCAATAACTGCCTGGAGTCTGGAACTGTGCCCGGTAGATGGCAATAGGCTCGCCCCCTATTACATGGGACCAATAACATACTGGTGAAATGTGGGTGTATCTACTATGGGACAGAGTTCTGGGTACACCTCTGCCTACCCCTTCGGGAAAAAGGCGTGAATGTATGTTTTTTCTTTTGCCGATCTATCTTGCACGGGGAGACCAATTTTATATTAGTTGTACTATATTTTTAATTACTTCACTACATTATTACTTCTTCAACACATTGTATAAAATATAAAGTATCAAATCTGATCTAGATATAGATGAGATTTTCAATAATAATTTATCGAAAAACTTCCACAATTAAAAGAGCTCTTGTTCTCTAAAAATTCTCTAGCATCTTATAACGCAATCTCCAGGATGATTCGATATACTGAAAAACATGTTTTTCAAGGGCTCCCTTAACTTTACATTTTACCCTAAATTTTACATAATCGAATTCTCTCTACTTCAAAAACACGACAAAATACACCAGAAACAGTTCAAAGTATTATTACCTGTAAGCGCAAAATCAAATAGGTATAGAATGTCGGGTCTAAGAGCGGTTTTGCACTAAGTCGGAAACGAATCCGATCCGAATTCGTTATTAAGAAGACTAACCTAATTCGCAATACCTCCGTGATTACGGATTTAGATCGGACACGGTCCGGACGCACTAGCGCAAGAGTTAATACAAATAAAACTATGGCTACTTCGATACGTCAATATCGTCTCCGAAATAGAGATTTACAGATGACGGAAAGAAATCGGATTACGGAAATCGTTAACTACCACATAAATTGTTCCACGACTACTTCAGACGGTATTTCACGGATTCGAATCGGATCTAGTGCGTAACCGCTTTACAGGCTTATAATATAACAGTGACATTAAATGTTTGTATTTATTATGTTCGAATCAAATCTTGAAGCTATATTTTAAAGCAGTTCCTCAATTGATTGAGAAGAAATTTTGCATAGGTACACGTCTAGTTTGAATAACAATGCATGGTTAACATCATTCTTAATTCAATATGGCAGATTCAATATAATATCGTGTCCAGTGGTTTAAGGTTAACTTGATTTTTTTTTTCATTTGTAATGTTCCATATATATTATAAAATTTTAATTATTCGCATACCAAATAATATTACAATTATTCATCATTAAATCTTATGTCATACGGTCTTATACGTAGATTGATAGTGTTAAATATCCCCAGAAAGTTTTCCACACATATTTATTCTTTAAAGCCGGTCTTCTGTTCATATCTATAAAGTGGTCTTTTAGGTAAAGGCTCGAATTTATTCATAAAGTTGTTGTGAAAGAAATTAACTGAGGAATATTTAGTTACTTACGTAATTTAGTGTTGTTCTCTGTCTGAATTTTGAATATAATTAAATGACTACATTTTATAAGGTGAGGTCTAATATGCTAATTGGTTTCAAAATACCGCTTTCAAATGTAAAAGGGTTATTTTCATGCTTTCCAGCTCTTGATCCATACTAGATTGGGTCGGCACAGTTCGTCTTCCACCATTTTAGTCTTTCTATTAGCCATCATCTCCTCTCTTTCTGCCTGTAGGGGGTTTTGATGTTAGAACTCACTACCATGCTGACTCTTTTTACTTATTAATAATTTAATACATATATAAATATATATATTATATATGTATTATTTAAACATACATATATATAATACATATATAAATATAAACAATCAACCAGAAAGAAAATAGAAGCCATGAGAATTTATACGGAGTTTGGGAATTAACGTTCAAAAAGCCGTAAATAAATTATTAAATCTATAACGCTAATTACAAATTTAAATTATACATTAATTTTTCTTCCTCTCTCTCCTCATCCTCTTTCATCTCGTGGGAGCCGTGGGACCCGACAGAGGGACATATTTGGAGAGAGTGGGCAGCAGCGCTCTCCGGCGCCAAGTATATCAACTACTGCGATCATCAAGCCTCATCAAGTCTGCCAAGCGTGGTGATTACGGAAAATTCCCCCATATGAATAGTTTATGGCGTTCTATGGGGAAGGCCTATGACGTCGTTCGGCTGATCATGATGATGATTTAAATTGTTACCTCCCAAACTGCACATTTATAAATAAAGATGTAAAATTGTATGGTGTTTTTAGATAATTATGACAGCTTTCCATACTCTCTCCAGGAAAGTTCAATAAGTAATTTTGTAGAATCATTATACTTAATTTCTGAAAATAAAGCAATTTTATTTATCATATTTTATTTATATTATACCATTGATGAGAAGAAATGTGCTACCAGCTAATTTCTTTGGCAAGAATTGTTTTTTCCGTAACATAATATTATGACGTAAGTGCCGTTTTTCTGTAGATATCTGGTATCACTGGGCAATAGATTATTATCCCTGAGTTTCCTTATCTTCTCCCTGAAGACCTGACTTGGGATAAAAAGTTTAAAGTGGCTGCGTCAGTCGCCAGTGGGTATCTACTGTCCCGATGTAAAATATCAAGATTATCTTTAATTGCCCCTTTGCGACTTGGTTGTGATAAGTGACAAACAAACTTACTTCTATAGCGTCCGTGGTACAACGGGAATATGGCCAGCTTTAAATCCGGAGTCCCTGGATCGAATCTCACCATGTGGACTTTTCGCCTGGGCGCTAACATGTTTCGTATGTCACATATCCTATAAGATATGTAGGGACAGTTAGGTCATGTCGGAGGCTGCGTAGGAATCGTGGCGAATTCAAATATTATTATTATTAACTTAAAGATTTAAGATATACCTACTGTAACGTTATAAAAAATTTGGATGTTGGCTAGTTGCAGGTTGCAATGTGTGAGGTAAGTAAGTAGAAGTTGAACGTTACTATGTGTGAATATGAACAGAACTCGGATAGTGATCAGTCGGCAGGGCCCCCGGACCTTTGGGAGTAAGGGCCGTGCCTTTGATACACCTGGTGCCGGCCTAGTCGGTGAGTAAGGATGGCAAATTAAAACAGCTAGACTGGTGATTACAATATAAATTTAATTTTCAATAAAACAATGAACGATAACAAAATACTAAAACTAACGAGAAATCTTAACTTTTTATATACTAACAAATACCTTAAATTGAAGCTAATGATAAAGGGGACGCAACACACGAGGGGCCCCGCCCTAAAGTTACGGGGGCCCGTCCTGTAAATCGGGGCCCAACTATCTAGGATCGCTCGGGCGTTCGGTTTAATATAAATTGCTTGTTTCTACACAGGGTACGAGCCTAAATGTAGATATTCGGGCCTCGACTACAGGAGCGGTGTACGCCGAGCACAATACAATATGAAACTTAACGATTAACTAAAGTAGTACTAATAACTGTTAAAACCTCGACTCGATCCGTTGCCGGGTAATCCAGCCGTAGGCTCAGGGAAGGAAAAAATAGCGTTTCTATGATCATTAATTTTGAATAGAACTTGGGTACCGTTAGGATCCTCAAAATGGCGTAAGAGAATACCGCGCAATCTCGCGGAGAAGAAAGGTCGGCGGTTGTTCGACCTTCTGTCGACTGGGCTCGCTCGCTACGGTGTCAGGGTGATCGCCGTGGTCTGCAGGCGGAGATTACCTCCTCGGGCTCAGCTCGCCACAATAGGGGTACGGGAAAACCCCTTTTTGCGGGTTCTGGAATTCCTGGCGGATAAGTATTTGCAGCCAGATGCAAAGCGGCGGCGCCAGCGAAGAAAAGATCCGTTCGTCCTTATTTTTGAAAATCAAAAGTCGCTTGAGGGAAACGGTTTTATCCCCACCGTGGGTCTCTCATGTTCCGTTCCACACACTATGCGCACTTCACACAAAACCCTACGATGCTATCAGTACGAATTTCTAATTATATTAAGAGATCGCCAACAGTTCGTCAGGCTTGGACTCTACGAGTCTGGTCCCTATCATACGCGGTCTGGAGTCAGTCAGGGGTCAATACTGGGACCTCTCCTGTTCTTGTTCTTGATATTCCTAGCGTACTCAAGTCCTCGAATTGCTTGCTTTACGCGGATGACCTTAAGCTCTTTATAGAGATAAGGTCTGATGCAGACTGCATGGCTCTACAGCAAGACATAGAGGCTTTGTATAGATGGAGCCACAATAACCGTATGGAGTTCAAACTATCCAAATGCTGTGCCATGACTTACGGTCGAATGTGGCACCCAATATATTTTGACTACAAAATAAACGGCGCAGACATACCTCGTTTGACCACAGTCAGGGACTTGGGAGTCACATTTGACCGTAAACTAACTTTTCATGACCACATATTGTCCCTGGCGAAGGAGTCATACCGGCGGCTGGGATTCATACTCCGAAACTCTAACGACTTTCAAAATCCGCACGTCATCCGACTTATTTTCGGCGCATTAGTGCGTAGCAAGTTAGAGTCAGCTATGTGTGTGTGGAACCCTCACGAAAGCACGTATGCACTTCTACTTGAAAAGGTCCAGAAAGCATTTCTTAGATATCTATACAAGAGAGTCAATGGTTACTACCCTTATCTATACCCCACCAAATTTCTTCTGGGCTCTCTGGGATATAATTCCCTACAGGTCATACGGGAGAGAAACCAATTGATTACAATGTGTAAAATCCTCCGAGGTAAGATTGACACACCAGAGCTTCATGAGCAATTATGTAAATTGTCCCAGACAATTACTTTCGTGCCAGAAGACACAGTTTATTCAGGGTTCCTCAATGCCGTACGGTAGCCCGAGCTAAATCGCCCATACCCCGTTCTCTCTCTTCCCTCAACGCCCTCCTGACGGCCAACCCAAAATGTGATCTGTTTGTGGATGGATGGCAGAGTATATTGTCAGAGTGTTTGCGATATTGTGAGAGAGATGAATGAAAGTTTATGTTTTATTATTATCATTGTTTTTTTTTTTTTTATGATCAATTTTATTATTATTATTATTTTGTCTAATTTTATTGTTTAATATGTTTTTATTTTAATTATTTTGTGTGACATTTTATTTTGTAAATATTTTATTCTTAATTTTAATGTAACTTTAATTAATTAATGTAATTGGTGTGTAACCGTTTTAATTAAATAAATTGTTAGAAAACCTCTTTGGTTTGTCAAATAAGACTGCTAGGTTTATTAGGCATAGAGTTTTTCTATACAAGTAATTTGAATTCGATGATGTCAATCTATCTTTTGTTTCCGCAAATTGAGTGTCAAGTTGAAAGAAAGAGAAAAAATCTGTGTTATATTTTTTAGTCGATTTAATAATAAAGATCTTTATTATTATATGTGTTGTATTCAACCATTTTCGTCCACATTCCACATACACGCACTCTATGTGTTGAGCGCTACTCCAGCAGGTTATGGGCCCAGTGCAACCATGGACGGTGGTGGTAATAGTAGCACACATAATGGTTCGACTTTGAATTTACCTACTTTCGAGAAGCTTGATGGAAATTCAAATTATGCAAGTTGGAAGTTCCTTATGGAGCTGTGCCTTATACATGATGACCTGTGGGAGTACACGAGTGTCACCCCTCCAACGTCAGATGCAGTCGGAACAAGAAAAGATCAGAAGGCAAGAGCAAAGATTTGCTTGATGATAAAACCGCATTGCTTGGTGCATGTAAGGCATACTAAGACAGCAAAGGATGCATGGGAATCTTTAAAAACAGCTTTTGAAGATAAAGGATTGAACAATAGATGCAGGCTGCTGTCAAGACTTGTCAATTTGAAATTGGAACAATTCGGAACAGTTCGAGAATATGTAACAACTATGATGGCGGTTACTCAAGAATTAACTGACCTTGGAAAGGAGATCGACGATGAACTGTTAGCTGCATTGATTCTCCAAGGACTTACTAAAGAATTCCAACCCATGAGATTAGCTGTAGAAAACAGTAATATATCACTGACTACCGATTACGTAAAAACAAAACTTTTCCAAATGGAGGACACCTATACATCGAGCTCTAGTGAGAAAGCGTCTGCGTTATTATCCAAGAAGCAGTCTACGAAATCGAAGACTAAGAACGGAAGAACAATCAGATGCTTTATATGTGACGGACCTCACAAAGCCAATACATGTCCAGAGAATCCCAGAAACAAAAAGGAAGCTTTACATACATATGCTCTTAGTACTGCGGGAGATGCATATGACGAAGAATGGGTCTTCGACTCAGGCGCCTCTACGCACATGACAAAGCAAAGAGATTGGTTTAATGACTTCCAGAAGTTTAGTGTGGATGCTCGAGTGACTGTAACATGTGCTGATGGAAAAAAGGTGTATGGTGAGGGAAAAGGTATGGTAGAGTGTAAATCATTAGGGTTGACTGTAAGTGATGTTATGTATGTTCCGGGATTACAAGCGAACTTAATGAGTGTGAGTGCTGTAGTGAAGAAAGGTCACATTGCAGTATTTACAGAGAATGGATTCGAGGTTTATAAGAAAGGAGAATGTGAGGTGAAAGGTAAGGCTGTTGTGAAAGGAATAAAAGAGAGAGGCGTATATAAACTTAAAAAGTGTTTACAGGATACTGCTCTCAACACAACTGTCAGTCAGGAGATGATTCTGTGGCATCAGCGGATGGGACATCTGGGTATGCGCAACCTCCTCCTCCTTAGAGATAAACTTGCGACTGGGGTAAGTTTTCCTAACTCTTCTGCGAAACTCAACTGCGTAGCTTGTTTGATGGGAAAACAAACCAAACAACCTTTTACGAAAAAAGGTGGTACGAGAGCTAAAGAACTTTTAGGCTTGATTCACTCAGACGTATGCGGTCCTATGAGTGAAGATTCTTTTGGAGGTTTGAAATATTTTTTGACGTTTATTGACGATTTTACGCGGAAAACTTTTATATATTTTCTAAAACAGAAGAGTGAAGTTTTAGGAAAATTTAAAGAGTTTAAGGCGTTAGCGGAAACCCAAACAGGGAAACAAATAAAAGCCATTCGAACGGATAATGGTAGGGAGTTCGTCAACAACGCTATGGATGAATATTTGAAACAAAAAGGAATTAAACACCAACTTTCGGTAGAGTATACACCCGAACAGAATGGAGTTGCAGAACGTGCAAATCGAACAATTTGCGAAAAGGCGAGATGCATGCTTCAAGAAGCGGGACTTCAAAAGAAGTTCTGGGCAGAGGCTGTCCAACATGCAGTCTTCTTGAAAAATCGATCACCAACGGTAGCTGTCAAAAACATGACACCAGAAGAAGCCTGGACTAGCATAAAAAGTGATCTAAGCATGATTAAAACATTTGGATGTAAAGCGTTTATGCACGTACCAGATCAGAAAAGAACGAAATGGGACGCCAAGAGTAAAGAATTGCTGCACACTGGATACTGCGACAATTCTAAGGCTTATCGGCTTGTAGATCCTAAAACAGGAGAATGTTTTAAAGCCAGAGACGTGGTATTTTTTGAAAATCAAAAGTTAAACGCGAATTTGGCGAAACCTTCAAATGAAACTATGGTGGTACCCGTTTCAAGACAATCTGAGGATATTATGCCCTTGGAGGAGCATATTCAAGATTCTGAAGATATTCAGAATAATATTCTTCAAAACGAAGAAGTTCAGCATCCTTGTGTGGGTACTGAAACACTTGATATCCCTATACAAGCTCAACAACCTCGGTTGGATACTGACGGAGAAAATGAAAATGATAGTTTGGAGGTGCCAGTGGATAATAATCATGAGACTGATGACTACATGTCTGCAGAGGAAGACGATGATCAAGAAAGTGAGAGAAGGTATCCATCACGCAACCGTAAACCAAAGAATTTTCAGGACTATGTTCTATATCAAACAACAGAATCAGAGCAGGATCCTAAAACTGTTAACGAAGCTTTGTCGAGGGATGATAGAGTGAAATGGAAAAATGCAATTCAGGAGGAGCTGGATGCATTAAAGAAAAACAATACCTGGACATTGGTAAAACCACCAGCTAAGTGTAACGTCGTTGATTCTAAATGGTTATTTAAAATCAAAGAAGAGGCGGGAAATAGAAAACGATACAAAGCTCGGTTGGTCGCTCGTGGTTTTAGCCAAAGATGCGGTATTGACTATAACGAGACGTTCTCACCGGTTGTTCGTCACAGTTCGTTACGAGTGTTACTCGCTTTAGCTGCCCGAACTGGTCTTAAAGTTGATCAAATGGACGTGAAGACAGCGTTTCTGAATGGAGAGATATCAGAGACTGTCTATATGAAACAGCCAGACGGATTTGTAGAACGCGGAAAAGAGACCTATGTCTGTCTCATGAATAAGTCTCTTTACGGCCTTAAGCAAGCTGCTCGAGCCTGGAACCAAAAACTGGATCAAGTTCTAAAGCAACTGAACTTTACACAGTCCAAAAACGAACCTTGTGTCTACACGAGAATTACAGATGGAAAGATTATTATCTTGGCCATATACGTAGACGACATGCTAATTTTTTGGGACGATGTCACTGAACTTAGAAGAGTGAAGAAAGAACTCACTTCAAAGTTTGAGATGAAAGACCTTGGTAAAGCAGAGCTCATTCTGGGAATGAGAATCACACAGAATAGTGATGGAATCAAGGTGGATCAAGAAAAATATGTTGAGAAAATTCTCAAGACCTTTGGAATGGAGGATTGTAAAATAGCTGCAACACCCTCTGTTCCTGGTGAATGGCATAAACTGGAGAGACCTAATGCGGAGCATCAACCTGATCCTAGGATACCATACCAGAATTTAATAGGATCGTTGATGTACCTTGCTGTGTGTACACGACCGGACATAGCAAATGCGGTGAGCTATCTCAGCCAGTTTAACACTTGTTACACTGAGGTGCACTGGAGCATGGCAAAACGTGTGTTGAGATACCTGAAGGGTACAAGGAGTTATGGACTTATGTATTCCAGGGACACACAACAACTTTTTATACAAGGTCATGCCGATGCAAGTCATGCTAGTACTTATGACAGAAAGTCATACACGGGATATGTGTTCTTATCTCAAGGAGGAGCAGTGAGCTGGGAGAGCAAGAAGCAGAAAACTGTTGCCCTCTCAACAGCAGAGGCAGAATACGTATCAATATCTGAAGCTTCAAGGGAAGCTATCTTTCTGAGAAGATTTATTTCTGAAATAACACAGAAAGAAGAGAGCTCTATCACTATACGCAGTGATAGTCAATCAGCAATACATATTGCTGAGAACCCTGCCCATCACCAGCGCACAAAGCATATTGATGTGCGCTATCACTTCATAAGACAGGCGGTTGAGAGCAGTACCATCAATTTGAGTTATCAGGATACCTCACATATGATTGCGGATGGACTGACAAAACCGTTGGCAAAAGGCAAGTTTGTATGGTGTACAAAACAGATGGGAGTGATAGATGTGGTGCACTAGGTAGATGCATGTGAGTGAAGTGGTTTGCTAGACAGATGGATACAAGGGAATTCAAATTAAGGAGGAGTGTTAGAAAACCTCTTTGGTTTGTCAAATAAGACTGCTAGGTTTATTAGGCATAGAGTTTTTCTATACAAGTAATTTGAATTCGATGATGTCAATCTATCTTTTGTTTCCGCAAATTGAGTGTCAAGTTGAAAGAAAGAGAAAAAATCTGTGTTATATTTTTTAGTCGATTTAATAATAAAGATCTTTATTATTATATGTGTTGTATTCAACCATTTTCGTCCACATTCCACATACACGCACTCTATGTGTTGAGCGCTACTCCAGCATAAATAAATAAATTAAATTAAATTAAATTATTTTTACAGAGGTTATAACTTAACTGTAAGAAAGATTAAAACATCCCGTTCGGTTTCACGCTGTTTGTCACAGCGACTCATAGACTATGCCTACAAGTTGCACAGATAACATAATTAGTCGCCTGTAAGGCTCTGGTCTACACGGTGTAAGTCCTGACGGGTGCGCTTTGTCTATTATGTTTTCTATTCAATTCAATTCTTATTTTGTGGCTTATTATGTTTTCTGTGGTGACAGTATTGTTCGTTTGACATTCACATCTTTTTGGAGTGTGACTGTCGTTGTCAATTCGCGCGTTTGACAAGTGCCAACAGGTAGATTGATTTAGTTGAAAGTATAAATTATTATTGCATGATTTAATAATGTCCAATTAAAATAATATAAAAGAATGTGTTTCAGTGCCCGCTATAAAAAAGGTATGTTACACTACCTAGATTTCGAAGAATTTAGAGACAATACAAAAAAACACAAAAGACAATAACATATTCGTAAATAAAAGTAAAAACTAGAACGCTTTCTAGTTTGTCAATTTCAATAGACATAAAACATGAGCAACAAACTTAGATTGTTGTCTAAGGCACGTTAAGATATTCGATCAAACTATGTCCCTATATTTTATATATGTTGAGGAAGATACGAGATTTCTATACGTTTGTATTAAACAAATAATAATAATTTTATAACATCATTTGTCATTCAGACAGCCAAATAAAGAAACCATAATCTGCAGCTTCAAATGTAACTTGTCTCAAACTAGAACCCACGTCAATAATGCAGAAATATTGAAATTATAATTGATGGTTACACATAGGCCGTGGATATTATAATACAAACCGCTTCGGTTCACTTTTGGCTCCCATATTATAACTTATTAAATATATTCATCAAAATTGAAATTTCGTCTCATGTCGTGTCTAATAAGGATGTATATGATGACACATACCATTGTTCTTATTTACCAAATCTTATACATACATACATACATACAGTCACGCCTTGTTGCCGTTGGGGTAGGCAGAGACTATTTCTTTCCACTTGCTACGATCCTGACGTACAACTTACGCTTCTTCCACTTTCATCACATTCTTCATGCATGCTCGTCGGTTGTTAGTACTTTTGACCTGGCCTTTCCTTAAGATAACATCAACTTGTTCATGAAAGGTACACCTAGGTAACCCCTACCGACTTGACCGGCAATCGGGTTGTCGAGCGCAGTTCGATGGGATTTACTCAGAGGACGCTGCTGCCCGTCCTCTGGATTTTACGACCCTTAGCCGGCTCTTACGGCAACCACGGGTAGAGAGTAGAGAGGGTGGGGTACATTCTATAGCTGGTATCGTCACGGCGTATATCAAACGGAATAAGCCTCATGTAATAAGGAATAACAAAAAAAATCTGATTTGCCTAAGAACGGCACGGGAATATTACTATGGATGTATACTATTATTTATATTAAAATATAATTAAATAAAATTAAAATTTATATTAAATATTAATTTGTTTGGTGAAAGCTACAAGTTAATAATAATTTCAATAAATTACTTACTAATCACTGAATATTTGTACCGTTTCCGGTAGTGGTAATGGATGGGTGGATGGATGTTTGTTACTCTTTCACGCCAAAACTACTGAACCGATTGGGCTGAAATTCGGATGAAACCGCGGAGCACAGCTAGTTTATATTATAACCTCTACCTACAATACTCTTAGATATTAAGTTATTTGAATTGACGTAGCAAATGTTTTTTTTTAAATCTGATAGACATTATAAGTCTTTCTAATTTTATGATAAACTTTTATAAAAATGTGGTTCCTGCGTTGCTTCTATTTTGCGACCAAAAAGGGGGTAAAACTGAGGGTGGTGGGTGAGGGGGGGGGGGTAAGAGTGAAATCGGAAAACAACTATTAGTGTTACAAATGGCGCGTCTGCGGCGACGTCGGGAATTTTTCATGAGAATGGGCTGGTAAACATTTACCAGTACATACTCGGGATTCCGTTTTGTTCAGAAAGTGGGGTAGCAATCATAATATTTACTTTTTATTCTATTTTAATGTTGGGTCAATGATTTTTAGACGCATTTTCAATTTTTAATAAACGCACGTCTTTCATAATTTATTTATTCGTAAAATATTATCAAAATCGTATGCAAAAGTGCAAAAATGCAAAATATTACACTAAGTACAATTTTTTTATAAATAGCCCAAATGGGGTCCACATGGATATCAGCATTTTGAACCTCATCGAGGAAACAGTTAAGTTATGTATGCCTTTGCCGTGGGCGCATTGCTAGCATATCGGGCGCGTAACTTGCCTTCAAATGCCAACAGCTGGTGCCGACAACGTTCCCCTGCGCGGGAATAGTTTTGCGGAACATAATAGCTCAGTCGAGATAGTGCTGAGGGATTATCAACCAAGGTTCGCAATAGCATACAATAATGCAAAATCAGTAGAAGCTTGCGCCTACGCTCTAGAGTAACAAGCCCCACCATACCGAAGACGAACAAGGATGGGAAGAGGAAGGGGTCTGTCGAAATTCAGTGGTACACTCGTGGTAACCATACATCTTCTTGTAGAGGGACCTGGCAAACTTACGTTGCAATCTTTTAACATGAGAGTGTACCTTTTTTCCTTCGGGTCCCAAACTACTGCTCCAAATTCAAGCACACTACGAACATATGCGTTGTAAAGAAGAATTGGTATATTTACATCTCTAAACTGCGCAGAAGTTCGAGATATAAACGTTGTAGAAGATGTTGCAGATTCCTGCAAGTAGCGAGTGATATAAATAAGTTAGAAAATATAGATAGCAAAATTTTCAATGGAACGAAAAAATCTCGAAAATAGTCGATGCGCCAATAATGTATACAGACAACTTGACTGCAACTAAGGCAAACATTGCAAAAACTATCCAAATATGGCTTCGGTCCAAGTTTTCAACCTGTATTCCCGTCCCGTGGATGCACGTTAAATACTGAGGTCACAACGAAATAGATTTTTGTTACTTAAATTGAACTTAAAACTTGAACAATCTTTGTTTTCGTGGGAATGTCGTGAGTTACTTTCTTACACATACATACCACAATGAGAACAAAAGGATTCACTGTGTTTAAAAGGACTGTATCTAATTGAAAGGCCACCTTGTTCTCGGCAGGCAGATACTAATTACATATCATCTACTTTTATGAGTAAGCCACGGATTCACTAGGAGACATTTTTTTACGCAAATTGACGCGCAACACTCAGTCTACGTGTCGCTGCAACGTTGCAAAGCGTCCCGCAACAAGTTCCGCAAAATATTACGTGTCGCGGAACATATTGCTTGCTCCAGCTCCGAGAGCGAGCGCATGGGTCAATGACCCACGGCATTGTCTCTCCGGACATTCACGTAGCAACATGTTCCGCAACATGTCTCTCCGTTTATCCCCTAGTGTATCCCTGATTCATACATGCTCGGTCATAGGTACCTACTAGCAACTAGGAAGGTACTTTTGGCCTGACCTTTCCTTAGAACAACATATTTTTTACTAAAAGTAAGCCTAGGTCGACATTTACCGACCATTCACATTCGCCATATAAATCTCCTCTCCGTTCTCTATCTTTGTCACTACATCTTTTAACCCGCCACAGCGTTCCCTTATCACACTATTCCTCATATTATTGTCAATCAAGGTCACTGCAGTCATACTTTTCATGCTTCTCATCTCTACGCTTTATCTTCCTAGCATTTTCTAGCTTTCTACTTGTATAAATAACAATCTATGTAAATTGTTTGTGTTTATATCTATAATTACGTACCTCCCCTAAGCTCGCAAAGCAGTGTGAAGTTTCCACCTTCCTCCAGAGGCCCGACCACGCCGGCCACGTCTCTCCCTGCTTCATCATACAGCAGCAACTGATGAGGTGGCACTGAGGATAACAAACACACATTCAAGTAATATATTTAAGTAATTTCCGATCCTTTTAAAAGAATTGAAAATGTGGTTTGCTAAATAAATAAAGAGAAAAAACTTGATCATCGCATTCCAAAACCGTCATTAAAGGATTCTTCTTCTTCGTCGTTCCCTCACTGCTGAGTGCTGCATGTGATTTTCTTCCATCGTGTACGGTCCTTGGTTGCATGGACCGCCATCAACCGCCTTCCTTATCACGTCCGACCATCTGGCTAGTGTTGACCATGGCGCGCTTGCCTTCTATGCGTCCCAATAATATAAGCTTCTCTAATTCATTAAAGGATACAATACTAAAATATTAGAGGAGCTCCTTCAGCTCAGCAGACATAAAACCTTTGCAGTGACCAGAATTCTTACTGGCCACTGCAAGCTAAATAAACATATGATGAATATGAGTCTGGGCCAGGAAGCTGAGTGCAGATTCTACCTCGAAGAAAAGGAAACGGCTATGCACGTCCTGTGCGAATGTGAGCCACTCATGTTCAAACGAAGTATCCACTTGGGACAACACGTAATGCGCCCCGAGGAGATACAAAACATCACTCCCCAGAAAATCTGGAAATTTCTAGATTCAGTAGGCTTGGGCAGTGAATTATAATCCATACGGGCTGTCACAATAGATCAGCAATGGACGAAGCGGCTCAAGGTTCCTATGGATAGCTCACAATAATAATAATATTTGCATTAATTTAGTATGAACCTAATCACTATCATATTATCACACCTTATACCCGAAGGGGTAGACAGAGAAGAACCCACACTTTGTCTTGTTAGAGAAATATTCGGAGAGTGTGCAGCAGCACTCTCCGATGCCAATTATTACAACTGCTGCGTTCACCAAGCCGCACAACAAGCGTGGTGATTACGGAAAAATTCCACCATATGAATAGTTTATGGCGTATTATGGGGGAGGCCTATGTTCAGCAGTGGATGACTTCCAGCTGATGATGATGATGATGATACGTGCAGCATCTTGCATACCGTAGGGGATGATAAAATGTTTAAAGGTGCGTGTTTATTGTCTCTCATTTTCCAGTTATCCGTTCTCAGAACATTGAATGCACAACCCTCTAGTCGTGGATAACAATAAATCCGCTCACCCCACTCTATCCCACCATCCCGCAAACCGGAACTTAAACGAGAAAAGCATAAACATCACGCGTGACGTCACAACTCCATCCAAAACTTTACATATCACGACCGACAGACCGACAGAGCGACGGAGCGACAAATCAAACCGGCAAACTTTATTCCAAAGGCTTTCGGTCTCAAACGGTCGCCGCGACGAAACTTGGAGAAGTTGTCCTTTTATGAGTAAAATGATAAAAACTTTAGTTAACTAACTGATTTTGTTTTAATAAAATGACAGATTTTTTAAGAGCTTTGATGAAATAGAAGTAACTCCCTTTTTACGTCTGGAAGAAATTGCTTTGAGCGATAAGACCGCCACTTGTACTATCTGTACTGCCTTAGTCTATCTGTACCTACTTTATTTTCATAATACGTATTATGTTCGCTGTAAGGTGTACAATAAAGTGTTTATCTATCTATCTATCGACGTCATGATATTTTATTAGGTTGCATTTAAGATGAAGCGTTTTTAAAGTGGTTCGATTTTTATACAAAATGGAATTTTACAGTAATCAAGAAAGTGAGAATAAGTTTCCACTCAATCCCAACTCAAACTCAATCTCTGGTTTGTGGTTGGTTCTTGAACAGCCACCTTAATTTGCGTCAAAACATATTTTGTAAAAAAAAACCGTGTATAACTTTTTCATTTCAATAAAATTGTTAGAAAATCGCTATTGAAGTATTCTAACGTTTTTACATACTCACTGGCATCAAGAGCCAAGTACAAAGAATTAAGTGGAAAATTATTTTCCCTTTCAACATAAGATTGTGAATTCTATTGTGATTTTGTAGTGGTAGGCCTCTTTTGCAGGAGGCCTGGGGAAGTACCAAACCTTTGGCAGTTATTCATCCGCCAAGCAGTAATGTGCAAACATTACTTCGTCCGGTATGAAGGGCAATGTTACCAGCGAAATTACTGGGCATGATGAGATTCAACAACTCATATCTCAGGATGACAGGCGCAGTGCAGTGCCGCGCAGAATTTTGAATTTTAAAACACTGGGTGGCACTAGGTCTGATATGGGCAATCATGATGCTTACCATCAGGCACCTGATTTGCTCGTCTTGTCACTCACTATCATAAAAAAAAAAAAATATTTGTATGGAGATCGATATAATACACGTAATAATATAATACACTAGACTATGCTCCGCGGTTTGCCCGCGTAGTCACTGTTACCGAGGGAATATCAGGAATACCTTTCTTATTCCTTCTCTACATCATAATAGACATCTACATGCCAAATATCAGCTTTTTAAGTCTATCGGTTGAGGCTGGGTGTTGATGAGTGTGAGTGTGTCAGTCAGGACTTCGATTTTTATATATAGACATAATTCAATAAAGTTTTTTTGAAAGAAATATTGAGATATGTGGTTTGCAACATACAGCCCTGTGACATACGGACGGATAATGATCTGTATTTGACAGTAACAGAGTTTTATTGATCCTCGTGATAGTTTTATTCAACTCGGCCCCATAGGTACGAAACCGTAGATTCGTAACCAGTTATAGTAGAAGAAAAATCATTTTACCGACTCACAAAAGATATTTGTTAAGGCCTACGCGATGCAGCTTTCTACTTATTCACGAAATAGTTCAGCATCCTTCAGGGGTAGCTTCCGGTATGCTGCATCTAAGTGCTGGAATAATATCCCTCCGCCAATAAGGAACCTGCAGGGTCTTCATACATTAAGATTTAAGCTAAAGGAATTTTTGCTACGACACCAAAAAGATCAGAAAAACCTGAGTCATGAAACGAGTGCTATATAGATGCACAATAGACATTAAAATATTATAAACAAATAAAAATTTATAAATTATCTAAATTATGAAAATGGGCACCTGTATTTGTTAATTTTAAGGGTAATTATATATAAAATTATTGTCTATTATTTTACTATAAGTAAGAATTAGTTGTATTACGTGGTGTCACTGGCGAAGGTGCTAACGGAAGATCAGCGCAGGTTGTGTTCTGCAACCTGCATTATGAGTTAGCACCCATTCGCAGCATACACGATGCTAGTATATATATATAAGTCATATCTACTTATTTGTGTGCAGCGAATAAATCATTTTTCTTTCTTTCTTTCTTTCTTTCCTATTTGGATAAATTATTGTGAGAAAAGGATCCAAAAAGAGTGAGATGCACACGGTATATTTCTCGGCGCCAATGATGCTCAGATGCAATAAAAGTAATTCGAACCTACTGTTTTTCAACATCAACAAAAAAAGAAACAGGCGTCTTCAGCGTCAATTAAATACGCCGTGTGCAAAGACCCCAACCAGTTTTACTTAACTTACTTACCGATAACATTAAGCCGAATCTGAAAGTTCCTCGTCGGTGAATTCTTGAAGTCCACCCTGCACCTATAAACGCCTTCATCATCGAGTTGAACCGCCTCGACGTTGAGCGATGACGGGCGCGACATGGTGACGAAGTAGGCTCGCCTGCCGAACGCTGCTGGGTCCGACCAGTGTAGGGCCTTATTGAAGCTTCGGCCACGGACGTCGAAACTGAGGACAAAGAAGATGATTAAAATACTAGCTGCGTCCCGCGGTTTCATCTATCGGAAAGTACTAATTCCAAAGTCTCAGCAATAGTCCGCGCGCGAGCTTTGTCTTCGTCCTCGTGCGATTTTATACCTATCTTCTTTAATACTCAATGTAAACAATTAAATTTTGTGCTAAAATTAAACGTTATAAAGTAAATGAATATAAACTAATAGTATCAAAAATAGTATCTACATAATTTGAAAATATTAAATAACGTAGCACAAGGGCGAAGACACATAGCTCGCGCGCGGACTATAATATCTCTTAGCCTCATTGGCTTAATTTTTCGGCGTGATAGGGTAGCAAACCTACGCACTCAGTTTTTACTATGAATTAGTCTATTGAGCATTTTATTTTGTACATTTTTTACCTAGTGACAGGGGTATCAATATATAATATGAATAATAATGTTATTGCAGTTTATATTCTAGCAGAACGGTTTCTCCAACTACTCTGCTTGAGTCTTAATATTATGGGTTGTATGGTCAACCCATAGCCTTATTGGAGTTTCAGGGCGTCATAAATTTTAATTTTACATTCCTGCAGTCTTAGAAGTAATGTTTTAGCGTATCAGGTACCAGGAGACTAGAAAGTTAAAAGAGCTATTTTTAACATAAAGCGACATCAACAGCTGAAACACAGAGTTGGTAATGCCTAAACGATTAATCTTACGTACGTAGTTGTTAAAATCCTACAGATCCTGCCGACTGCGCCAGTTATCCTAAGCCGATCTTGTTAACAGCACAACGTCCCATCACGTACAAACGACCATTTTTAACCTTATCTGTGTGGGTAGATTCGCACGTATTTATCACGGTGTTACGGCTAATGCGGCTATATAGGTAGGTAGTCGTAATCTTATGGGATTGTCTTTTTGGTAGGAAGAATAAATCGTGAAATATACGTTTTCAAAGATATTTAATGAAAAGTAGTTTTCCTGTTTCTTGGCATTTCTATGTTGAGGTAATTTGCATTAAGTGAACTATGACACGCGTAATAATTTCAAAGAATAGTCGATAATGGAGGTTTTTTTATGTCATAGGTGGCAAACAAGCACCTATGGATACCTGCAACACCAGGGATATTATTACCAGTATGTTGCCGACTCTACAATACTCTATCTCTCCTTTTAAAGAGCCCCATGTTGTAGCTGAACGGGAAGACCGCAGCAGGGAGATCATTCTACAGTTTGCACGTATGCGACAGAAAAGAACGTTTAAAGGGTCCAGTAAAATCAATCTACACCTTATTTATATTGGTATAAGACTAAATACTACCTCGGTGGCGTAGAGGGCGAATGCTCGACTGCCAATCAAGAGGTCCCGGGTTCAATGCTCAGGTCAGGCAAAGTGTTAAATATTGGATTTTTCCATTAGGAATTATCTCAATAACTGCCTGCAGTCTGGAACTGTGCCCGATAGATGGCAATAGGCTCGCCCCCTATTGCATGGGACCAATAACATACTGGCGAAATGTGGGTGTATCTACTATGGGACTGAGTCCTGGGTACACCACTGCCTACCCCTTCGGGAAAAAGGCGTGAATGTATGTTATGATTATAAGACATAATATATGAAAACACCTAAGATTTTCAAATAGCGTTACGTATAATTTTCTAGCATTAAGCCAACATAAATATTAAATCACGTTTATCAAATATAATACCCCAAATACCGTATAATTTGAATATAATTTTATATATCATTGATATCGTATAGTGGCTATATTTGCCGCTTAAATATGACCACTTTATGTGATATATTGATTATTGCCGGAGGGAATACGGAGTTATGTGTCTTGGATTAGGGTTTATGCTAGTTTATTAATATAATATTATACGCTCATTATTATTATACGGTTCTTTAACAGGAAACGTGACATCTTAGCAATTTGATACAATCCTATGGAAAATTTACCAAATAAATGTTTTGTATTCCCCTATTTCCTCCAAATATAGTAAAACTTTTTGATACATTTCAAGTATTTTGAATTTATATTAGAAATAAATGTCCCGTATTATTCTGTTTCTTTTTATAAACGCATAATTTTTTGTAATCGTCTAATCATGGGAGTAAAACTGCGATTTATAGAAGTTCACAAGAAAAAAAAAATGAGAGTTTTAAGATAAATTACAATGACAGGGACGTAGTGTTAAAATATCAGGATATAAATTCATGGAATGGGTTAATTATATTCGGAGGAAACAGGGGAATACAAAACATCGATTTGGTAAAATTTTGGTTAAATTTTTTAGGATTGTGTCAAATTTCTCGTACCCAGCTAGCTTCTAAGCGACAAGCCTTTTTAAAACACTTATTATAGATATTATTATAGAAAAGGAGCATTATTTAGTACTGAATTTTAGTAAACCCAGTAAACCTAATCTCTATTTAGCTGTAGTCCACAATTTTACCCGCTGTAAAGTACAACAGTAAATTTGGTATTCCTGGTAAACATTTGGTGAATTAATAAATAAACGTAATCAATAGATGGTTATGAATGCAAAATTCTGTGTTTGCTAGCTCTTCGCCATAACTACTAGATCAAATCAACTTTTACATGGAAACCTTAGAACCAGGAATAATTTCCTAGCAACATAGAGTAGGCAATATATCGGAATGCCAGAGGTATCTCACGGTTGGTTACACCATCGACTAACGAACCGATGCATCTGCAACCTCTGGTACAAAGATTAATCTATACTATTCAGACAATTTTGATATGTGAAAAGGCACTTAGGCACAAGGAGTTACGAAAAAGTGTAGTGCTACTTAAGGGGATTAATATACTCACCAATATTATAGCGAAAAGAAACTTTTTCAGAATACATAACATACATTCACGCCTTTTTTCCCGAAGGGGTAGGCAGAGGTGTACCCAAGACTCAGTCCCATAGTAGATACACCCACAATTCGCCAGTATGTTATTGGATAGACGGTATCTTCCGTCTATTATCCCTAAAACTCCGTCAATGTTGCGGACCAGAGCGGGGCTAAAATAACTTTTCAACTTCTAGGGGATAAAGTAAATTTCTTTTTAATATTAGTCTGTTACCAAGGAGATTATATGAGAAAATTTATACAACGTCTTTCTTTACAGTCTAGCCCCTTCTATTATACCTAATATTATATACTCTTCAAGGTATACACAGGAGGTTTGACAGCCTCGTTGTCTCAGATGGTAGTAATTCTGCTTTCTGAGCCGCAGGGCCCGGGCCGAAAGCCGGGGATCGAACCCGGGTTCGATCCCCGGCTAGGTCAAACATTTGTGTGCATGAAAATGTCTGTATGATCTGTGTCTGGGTGTTATAAGCTTATATAAGTATGTATATCAGTCATCTCTACCAGCGAAATTACTGGGCATGATGAGATTCAACAACTCATATCTCAGGGTGACAGGCGCAGTGCAGTACCGCGCAGAATTTTGAATTTTAAAACACTGGGTGGCACTGTGTCTGATATGGGCATGATGCTTACCATCAGGCACCTGATTTGCTCGTATTGTCACTCATTATCACAAAAAAAAAACTGGTTACCATAGTACAGGCTTCTAGACTAGTTTGGGACTAAATGACCGTGTGTGGAAGTTGTCCCTTATTATTATTATTATTATTATTATTATACCCTTGATATCGGTGAGTTTAATAAGAACTCATAATTTGAAATAGCTTTCACAATGGAGAATTACCCTGAATTCTAAACGAATCAGCCGTCCTGAACTGAAACATTTGCACAAAGTCCTGTTCAATTACGAGTATATATGTCACACACAAACACTTTAAACCAAAAAGAAAGTAAAATTTTAGACCAAATTAGACTTTAGACCAAAATGAGATCAAACAAATCAAAGCTACGAATATTTTTGTATATTATTATTTTAAACAATGCAACATAACATTGGATGTAAATTAAATAAAAATAAACAAAGTTTAAATGGTTTCCGTTTGATCGTCAGAAATGCCGGCTGGCATCATAAATAGTAACGGAGCCAGCCACACATTGGGCATACTTTTACTATACTTTTTTTTGTAGTGGTAGGCCTCTTTTGCAGGGGGCCGCCTGGGGAAGTACCACACCATTGCCAGTTATTCATCCGCCAAGCAGTAATGTGCAAACATTACTGTGTTCCGGTCGAAAGTACAATGTTACCAAAATAACTGGGCATGACGAGTTTCAACAACTAATATCTCAGGGTGACAGGTGCAGTGCAGTGCCGCACAGAATTTTGAATTATAAAACACTGGGTGGCACTGTGTCTGATATGGACAACCATGATGCTTACCATCAGGCCCCTGATTTGCTCTTCATATCATTCACTATCATAAAAAAAAATACTTGCACTAATGCAATAATAAACATTTGGTAATTTTTTCGGACTCTAAATGACAAAACACATACGGGCGTGACGAGTCGGGTGTTATATACAAGGACACGCGGTAGTCTCTCGCACGCTTTACTGATAGAAATACAAGTAACGCAACGTCATCAGGCCCGAGCAGGACTCTCGTCCGCGGTCGTGTGTTTATTAGACTTAACAGCATTGAATTTATCCTAAAACACAGTAATAAACAATGAAAACTTTATATATATACTGTCATCGTGACCATTGTTAAAATTGCTGCAAATACAAAAGAGATATAATAAGAAAAAAATTAATGACATATACTTTTCCTTAATATCATTTATTTATTTATTTATAATATGGTTCTCCACCGATTGCTACATTGTTTCATGCTTAAAATAACATTTTTCAAACTTAATGCTAAATGTACATCTTTATAGGAGAACACCTCATTATAAAATATATAACAGAACATAATTTTTATTATCTAATAGACTATTTTTTATTATAATAAGATATTGTTTAATATAATATTATGTCGAACGTTCGATAAGTTCTCGACATTTTGGCCTTTAAATCATCACAGAACAGATAATAATACTACGTATAGAATGGCGTATAGACTGTCATCCGCCCACCAATCGGGCCTTCCTCACCCCGAGACTGAGATTGAGCTCTCGACGAGGCCCACTTCGTTTGGAAATAACCTCACGCACACTCTTACGCGAGTACAAAACTCCATGTGTGCAGTGTCTATGTACTAGGTAGTTACGAGTATATCTGTGATTGACTCGAGTGTCCGGGGTGAGATATCATTAAATATAACCTTCTAAAATGGTGTAGAATTAGTAAAAGAAATACGCGAGCATTTTATTAAAAAATAAAAAACAATTCGCTTGTTCGAATAGGTATACTATACTACTGGCTACTAAGTATAGTAGTATACGCTTGTCACCCTGAGATATTAGTTGTTGAATCTCATCATGCCCAGTAATTTCGCTGGTAGCATTGCCCTTCATACCGGAACACAGTAATGTTTGCACATTACTGCTTGGCGGATGAATAACTGGCAAAGGTGTGGTACTTCCCCAGGCGGCCCCCTGCTAAAGAGGCCTACCACTACAAAATAACACTACAATACAACAATAATAACAATAATACAATCTGTAGTGGTAGGCCCATTTTGCAGGAAGCCGCCTGGGGAAGTATCACACCTTTGCCAGTTATTCATCCGCCAAGCAGTAATGTGCAAACATTACTGTGTGCCGGTCTGAAGGGCAATGTTACCAGCGAAATTACTGGGCATGACGACTAGGTAGGTATACTACTGGTACTACTCGAATTTATTTCGCTGTCAGTTCCTATTAAAGCAATTTATTTCAACTATTAATAGGGTACAAATGATATTAAATTGTATGAAATTGTAATAGAGTTGACATTTCTCTGTTTGCACTGAGTTAATCTACAGTTGCAATGAGGAATGTCTTGTTTACACCATGCAATGAGATTTTCTATTTGTAGCTTTGGTTATTTTCGCTGTTTTTATAATAATCTCTCTCTCTATCTAGATTTTTCCATTAGGAATTATCTCAATAACTGCCTGGAGTCTGGAACTGTGCCCGATAGATGGCAATAGGCTCGCCCCCTATTACATGGGACCAATAACATACTGGCGAAATGTAGGTGTATCTACTATGGGACTGAGTGCTGAGTACACCTCTGCCTACGCCTTCGGGAAAAAGGCGTGAACTTAATATTATAGAAAAATAGATTCGTATAAAGTTTAGCATATTCACTGCTATAACAGTACCTTGTTTTAAATATTAATACACCTGGTATAAGAAACATAGCAGCGACAAAAGTGTCCCAGTGTGTACAAAGCGTTACATCGTGCGCGCGCTTGCCACCTAAATATTTCAATTTCAATTATAAATTTAAATCCAGCGCCGTTTACATACGTAATCCAGATTTCAAACACAGATACTGAGCGAAGTGTCCCTTTGATATACGTATCATACATATTTGATATATGTGATACGTGTACTTAAAGGTGAAAACGCACTAGAGCGGCGCAGCGGCGGAGAGGTGCGTCGCGGCGGCGGAGCGGCGCGGCCAGAAAAATATTCTTTGTAGGAACTTGTATGACATAAAACGCACTACAGGCCGCGCCGCGCCGCTTCGCTGCAGTGCTACAGTAGTGCGTCTTATTTCTTAGGAAACAGTGTAAAGAATATTTTTCTGGCCGCGCCGCTCCGCCGCTGCGCCGCTCTAATGCGTTTTCACCTTAAGTTTAACTTTTACCATTTCTCTTGAGACGCGATTAATAAAAGAGCGTGTCCTTGCTGCAAGAACTTTGACACAACCCTATGAAAATGTTAACAAGTTTTTTGTATTCCTCTGTTTCCTCCGAATATAATTAAACATAACATAACATAACATACATTCACGCCTTTTTCCCGAATATAATTAACCCATTCATAAAACATAACATAACATACATTCACGCCTTTTTTTCCGAAGTGTTAGGCAGAGGTGTACCCAGGACTCAGTCCCATAGTAGATACACCCATATTTCGCCATTATGTTATTAGTCCCATGTAATAGGGGGCGAGCCTATTGGCATCTACCGGGCACAGTTCCAGACTCCAGGCAGTTATTGAGATAGTTCCTAATGGAAAAATCCAATATTTAACACTTTGCCTGACCTGGGAATCGAACCCAGGACCTCTTGATTGGCAGTCGAGCATGCGCCCTTTACGCCACCGAGGCAGTCTTTACCCATTCTATTAATTAATATCCTGAATTTTTTATAGTAAAGTAAACTAACTATGCCACTGTTAAAATTAAATTAATAAAAATAAAAATAACTTATGTTATTTTGGTAATAATAAAGAGTATTCTATTCTATTCTAATAACTTACTTAAAAACCAGATTAATCCTACTATTATTATAAAAATGTGAAAGTTTGTGCGGATGTTTGTGGATGGATGGATGGTATTCACCTCTGCCTACCACTTCGGAAAAAAAGGTGTGAATGTATGTTATGTTATGTTTTATGAATTGGTTAATTATATTCCGAGGAAACAGAGGAATACAAAACATCGTTGTGTTAAATTTTTCATTGGACTGCCTCTGTGGCGTAGAGGGCGCATGCTCGACTGCCAATCAAGAGGTCCCGGGTTCGATCCCCAGGTCAGGCAAAGTGATAAATATTGGATTTTTCCATTAGAAATTATCTCAATAACTGCCTGGAGTCTGGAACTGTGCCCGGTAGATGGCAATAGGCTCGCCCCCTATTACATGGGACCAATAACATACTGGCGAAAAGTGGGTGTATCTACTATGGGACTGAGTCCTGGGTACACCTCTGCCTACCCCTTTGGGAAAAAAAGGCGTGAATGTATGTTAATTTTAATGGATGAAAAATCTTTATCATAAACCGTCCTTTATTATTTCCCATAGAAACATATTATAACCTATATCTATATTTATTGTGCTACACTTCATTAAGCTCTACGAAGCTACGGTGCTACGGCGTAGCAACTGCTACGAATACACGTTAGAGTAATTACTGAGTAAGTATTTACTCAATACACGAATATTGAGAGGAATTGCTTAGTTTTGCTTAATGACTTTACTGTGAATAACATTTGGGTTTCGATTGATGTTTGATTATAACGTGTGGATTGATTTTAACATTAAATAATAATAACAGAATATATAATATTGATCGAATATGCATAAAATTACCCTTTTTCCCGATGGGATGTGATTCAGTCCCGAGTCCCGTAGTAGGTACACCCATAACTCCCCAGTTCCACTAGCCGCTAGAAATGAGCTGATTGTCCGTTTATAAAAATAATAATAATATTGGACAACTTCCACACACGGTCATCTGATCACAAACTAGGCTAGAAGCCTGTACTATGGTAACCAGATGACTGATATACATACTTATATAAGCTTATAACACACAGACACAGATCAAACAGACATGCTCATGCAGGCAAATATTTGACCTGGCCCGGGATCGAACCCGGGGCCTGCGGCACTGAAAGCAGAGTGACTACCATCTGGGCCAACGAGTCTGTCAATAATATGTTTAATTGAACTGATGTATGATTTTCATGAAACATACACTAAACACCCTAGAACACGTCAGCTTAAAAAAAACCGAGACAAAATCGGTACATTCGTTTAGGAGCTACGATGCCACAGACAGACACACAGACAAACTTATTTACCCATTTTACTATATAACCCATGTGTAGGGTTTATTTTATTTTGTAACGCGCATGCCACGGATTCTGTGAACGTTTTGGTGGTTTTATGGAAAGTATTAATGGCAACGTGTGGTTTAAGGAAGATCTATGGTATGTGCGAGGGCGCGATGGCAACACAGGGAGGCGGATGCCAGCGCGACAGATGATCGTAGAGCGAGATTGAAGATGGTGGGCTTGGAATAAATCATTTAAAATATGCTGAAGTGTTCGAGTATTATTTAATGGAAAAGGCACGGCTACACATGCTTGTAAGTTTCACGTTCATCATCATTATCATCATCTCAGCCATAGGACGTCCACTGCTGAACATAGGCCTCCCCATAGATTTCCATCTAGTCCGGTTGTTAGCGGCCTGCATGCAGCGTGTTCCTGCGGTCCTTATCAGATCGTGGACATTCTACGCTGCGCTTGCTGGTCCGTGGTCTCCATTTGGGAACTTTACAGCTCCATCGGCCATCAGTTCTACGTGCTATGTGCCCTGCCCATTGCCACTTCAACTTTCTAATTCTTTGGGCTATTTCGAAAACTTTAGTTCGTCTACGGATCTTTTCATTTCTTCTGATTTCTCTTTCACGTTGAAAATGATATATAATTATATATATATTATATATAATAAAGAATAATATTCCTTTTTGAAAATTATATATAAATATATCTAAAGCCACGTTTTCACTGATGCAGCTTCAAGTGGTCAAGTGGCTTTAGGTCTTGGGCTGGCTGTTTCTGGCTGTTAGGCCAGAAATAGTTGCAATTATGTCGACATTAATTCCTTTCGCGTTGGCCCTTGGACTTCAATTACGAGCTTCAATATTATCTCAACGACCGATAGATTAGTTGATCTTCAAATACATAAGCTGTATTATGGAAACGTCAATCGGGTAACCATAGCGGAGTAACTTTATATTGCAAATTAATGTTCCGGGTTGTATCCATCGACTACATGATAATCACTATATATTATAAAATCCTAAATGACTCGCTGACTGACATGCAACGCAGAGCCCAAACCACTAATCCTAGAAACATGAAACTTTGAATGTAGGTTCTTTCCGTTGTCTGGACGAGTGCTAAGAGAGGATTTTTTAAAATTCACATTCTAAGGGGTCCAAAAAAGGTGTCAAAGTTTTGGTATAAAACTGCAATATTTCATAATAGCGAGCGGGCAAAGCCGCTGTTATTACGCTAGTCCTTTATAATTATATCAATTAAATTTATATTTTACTATTCGCTTGAAATACAATATGATATGATGACTAGTACCTCCACGGCAGCTCAACTGGTAGAGTGCCCACCACGCGGAATAGTGCGGAGGATGCGTGGTTCAAATCCCCGTGGGTGAAATTTTTCTTCCCATTCAATATTGAATATAAATAAACAAATAATCCTACAAAAAAAAAAAATGCGAATGTATGTAAGGATGAATATTTGTTACTCTGTCACGCCAAGAATATTCAGCCGAGTGAGCTGAAATTCAGTATGTGGATAATTTTGAAGAAATGGATGTGGTCATTGACCTTTGATGCTGACTGTAGCCATTCCCTTATAAGTTACACACACACTTCGCCAGTTATTTTTCAAGTACCATGTAATAGGGGGCGAGCCTATTGAAATCAACTGGGCACAAATCCAAACTCCAGTGGTTATTGAAAAAATTAATAGAACAATCCAACTTTTTACCTGACCTAGGAATCGAAACCAGGACTCCAAGCTCTACAGTAGTCCTTGTAAGCACTAATCCTACGAGGCAACGAGTAATGGTGTTAAATATATCGTAAAATTAACCCACATACACAATTGACCTCATATATCATGTTTTAAGTGTAACATCGCTGTCCGCCCGCACTCGGGCCACACCCTTCCCCGTCGTAAACTCAGTGAGGCGTGGCCAAGCTTCGGGTGTCGCCTCACCTTAATTGCTAATTTATATCAACTGGGTACAGAAACTGGGAAATGTCAAAGGTTGAATAAACTAGTCATAGCATGCCGGAAGACTAGGAATCAGTTAAATACCATTTTAAAGAGTACTCTGCCAGTTATCCATCCGCCAAGCAGTAATGTGCAAACATTACTGTGTTCCGGTCTGAAGGGCAATGTTACCAGCGAAATTACTGGGCATGAAGAGTTTCAACACCTTATATCTCAGGGTAACAGGCACAGTGCAGCGCCGCGCAGAATTTAATTTTAAAACACTGGGTGGCACTGTGTCTGATATGGGCAATCATGATGCTTACCATCAGGCACCTGATTTGCTCGCCTTGTTACTCATAATAATAAAAAAACTCATAATTTGGAATCTCGATCATGGGGTCCCGGCTTCAATTCCCTGGTCAGGCAAAGTGTTATTAGATTTTCCATTGGGAATTATAGGTATAACAGCTTTGAGGCTGGAACTGTGCCTGGTAGACGGTAATAGGCTTGGCCCCTTTTACATGGGACCAACGACATACTGGCATAATGTAAATGTACCTACTGGGTAGTAGCGTCCGTGGTCCAGCGGGAATATCCCCGGTTCTAAATCCGGAATCCATGGATCGAATCCATGTGGACTTTTCGCCTGGGCACTACCGTGTTTCTGATGGCACGTTAAGCTGTAGGGGCCGGCTGTTTCCTATAAGATATGTAGGGGGCAGTCGTTAGGTCGTGTCGGACGCTGCGTAGGAATCTTGGCAATCTCAAACTGTGATAATATTGGTTGTCCACATAACCCATATGAATTCAGGCGAGCAGTGTAATTGGGGTAAACCGTTCTGTTAGAGTATAAATTCAAATTATTATTATATCTGCCTACCCCTTCGGGAAAAACGCACGTGTGTATGTAATGTTATAATTAAGAACTTTCTCTATAAAACTACTTTGAAATGGCGAAAAAAATTAGTCGTTCCATACATTTTGTTATATCAAGACTTTTCCAGGAAAATACTGCTTTATCATAATTTCAGCGTTGGTGTTTGTTTGAGATAAAAAATCAAAGCCCATAGTCCAAATTTCAATGTTTCCTATAAGGCCTTCGACAATACCTTCACGACTAAACGATTGTTCTCTAAATAATATAAAGGAGACAACAGAGACGTACAGTTTTACGAGCCATCCAAAACACGGTAACTCCCACGCGACAAGTCAACACATCAATGAGATTTTAATCCGGATATACTACCACTGGACCACTGACCACCGCGTTACAGACGCAAAAACTCATAAACACACACCTCAAACTTTTATTAAAACCCAACTTTTTCTGGTTAAGTAATATATTATTTAAACTCCTAGAACAAGAATATTTAGTTTTTAGTTCCGATTTTTAAAATCTAAATATTCTTGTTCTAGGATTTTGCAATGGAGTTCCGAAAAGTAACGCCAAATTCAATCAATTAATATATTATTTAACTAATAGTAGTTCACACAAGGGACTAAAGAGACCCATTGTATACGAAGTAGTTTAACTCCCAAGCTTTAGCGAGGGTGTTAATAGAAACTGAGTTATAATAGGTTTTAGCGCCGTGTGTTACACGATACTTTTCACTGCGATTGTGAAAATATAAAACTTTTGGCTAATATCCTATACGTGCGACATAAAAAAAATATAATCTCGTTGCTAACAGATAAAAAATTACAAGAAATTTACTTTATCCCCTAGAGATTGAATAGTTATTTAAGTCCCGCTCTGGTACGAAACAATCACGGTCATTGGTCCCAAACTAGTCTAGAAGCCTGTACTATGGTAACCAGGTCACTGATACACATACTTATATAATCTTATAACACCCAGACACAGATCAGACAGACATGTTCATGCACACAAATGTATGACCTGGCCGGGGATCGAACCAGGGACCTGCGGCATAGAAAGCAGAGTTACTACCATCTGAACCAACGAGGCTGTCAAGAGCAAGAGGAGTGAAAAAAATATTTTATTCTAATGTCATAATATATAAGTAATCCATATATAAACATTAAATCATCCTTACCCTCTTTAATAGACAATTCACTAAATAATCGACAAAACCATATTCATAAATTTTTATTTCACTACCCCCGCATTTTCAATAAATCTATAACCGAATTACGCGATATCCGAATATTTTATGTCTGCCCTCTCATATTTTCACGAAAGAGATTGATGCGATACTTCAAATCTAAATAACCAGATGGAAAAAAGTCTTCAAAAAATAGTTGACAGGGCGGCATATGTGTGCTTGAAAATCTGGTTACCGTGCACAGTTAAACAGACCTTACGGCATACATTTTAAGGTATATTTTCCTTTGTGTTAGTGTAGGTGGGTATTGAAATTTCATTGAAGCAAGCAGGACAAGTGACGGGCGCCCTTTCGGCTCGTTACCTTCGAGCGGGTGCGAGTTAAGGGCAGACGCGGGTTTTGCCTACACTGCGAAATGTCGCTAGGGAATTTGTTAGGATAACTTTGAAATAAGGTGACATAGTGTTGCTTTATATATATAAAAACTGTGTACTGTATTAAAGTTACTGATGGTCAGCATCCTAATAACAGGCCATTAATATGACTGACTGCCTCGGTGGCGTAGTGGGCGGATGCTCGACTGCCAATCAAGAGGTCCCGGGTTCGATCCCCAGGTCAGGCATAGTGCTAAATATTGGATTTTTCCATTAGGAATTATCTCAATAGCTGCCTGGAGTCTGGAACTGTGCCCGGTATATGGCAATAGGCTCGCCCCCTATTACATGGGACCAATAACATACTGGCGAAATGTGGGTGTATCTACTATGGGACTGAGTCCTGGGTACACCTCTGCCTACCCCTTCGGGAAAAAGGCGTGAATGTATGTTATGTTATGTTATGTTATGTAATATTACTGATATATATATATATATATATATTAAATGTCCTATGCTGTTGGCCTCAAATGGCCTTTACAGCTTTACCAGGCATACTAGGTGAGCGCCGGAGGTGCTCGACCCTTAGTTTAAGGGCGACTAGCACAAGGGCACCTAGACGGTACGAACCTCGGCTTGGGCCGTCGCCAGAATACGTGGGGTCAGACTTGCCCTGGCACCCCAAAAGGGGAGTGTCCTAGGGCCCTATCAATGGTTTGATCTGTTTGATTATTTGGAGAGAAACTAAACTCCGCATCCTCATGAAGCATCCGCGCTATTGCAGCGCGTCGACTATGTTCGCTGAGGCGCGAGTGCCCGACTTCTTCGCCATCATGAGAGCACGCATTGCCTCTTTTTGGGACAAATTGCGATCATCTCGCAACTCAATTTTACAAGCAATTAGTGCCGACTCTACGTGCCGGTTTCAAAACTACTGGTTAACAGTACATCGGGACGCTAACCACAAGTAAAGTACAAGCTTTGACTGAGTACATACGGTTGTATTTTATGTGTATTATTTTCTATTGTTTTTATATTTTTGTTTTTTGTATAATTGTGGGACTTGCACCTGAATAAAGAACTTTATTATTATTATTATTATTATAAACGATCTGAAGGATCTGAGAGATCTTCGACCTCGCCGGCGAGGTCGGTGTTGTGATTGTGTGAGTTGGTGAATCCGGTACCCGGCACCCGGCACTAGCACCGAAAACGGAGCGACTGTTACGTATATTGGAAGGATTGGGCGAGCCTAGCGTCGCCGATGTGACGGCGGCGATAGAGTCATCCGCGTCGTCCAGGACGTTACGAGAGTTTCTACGGAGAGCTTGAAAACTTATCATATAATTTAGAACAACATTATCTATGGGCTACTGGAGTCAACTCTGAAATCATCTGCTTTCATCGACTTAAACCAAAAGACGACGTGACTAGCTTTTATTGGTTGATCCTACTATTAAATGTTGTCGATTGTAATCGCACCTGAAAATATGTCGTGAGTATCCGTCTCATTTGTTTTGGGTGCCCTGTCTCGAACTAATCCTCTAGGACTGAGTCTTCCCTGGTCACTAATAAAGATGGACGCAATCTATTCGAACCGAACGAGCCAAACGAGGCGAAAGAAACGAATTTTACAATATCGAATAGCCGACGCACGCGTGGAAGTGCCGACGGTATTCTGCAAATGATTATTATAATTGAATTTAATCTAAGTATTAATATTTTAATCTATATTTTAATTGTGTGATTGTGTTTCACTTGTGGTCTTTTTAACTGAATTGAACGATTTTTATTTTATTTATATGAAATAAGCCTCACGAGATTACTTTTCACGCATAACATTTATAATGAAATAAAAATAACAAGACATAACGTGACTACAATTTCTAACTACATTTTTGACTAAAAATACAATTTCTCGTTTTTCCTGACCTAGGGTGCGAACCCGGGACCTCATGATTGACAGTAATGCTTGCGAACCTTTACGTCATCGACGCAGTCTAAAATATAAAAAGAAACAATTGACTTAACTTTTCTTAGACTGAGTCCTGGGTACACCTCTGCCTAACCCTTCTGGAAAAAGGCGTGATGGTATGTTATGTTGTGTTACTTATTTATTAACAACAGAACAGTCCAGAAAGTCGCAAAAACACAAAAATACGAAAAAGCGAAAAAGCGGAACGCGAAAATAAAATTAAAAAAAAAAGAAATTATAAGAGTGAATATCATTTGAAAAATATTCAAAGGAATATAAAATGCAGTGAAACATTGGCTTGTTGAAGTATCGAAATGTTTGCACAGAATTCTGATACCGATGAATATTTTATTTATTTTCCAATCGCTGTTCTACGACAGCCGGGACTCGATGAACAATAAATAAACTTGCTAACCTGTCTGCCTGTACGACACTCTCGTTCTTAATTTAAAGGCTGAAACTTAATGAATCTTTATAGTGGTACTGTTGTTTTATCATGGCGAGACTGATCATAGGCTCTGCGAACTTTAACGCATGTAAACCAATAACATACGAAATTTGGGTGTGCCTACTATGGGACTGTGTCCTGGGTACACCTCTGCCTACCCCTTCGTAAAAAGGCTAGATAGTATGTTTCATGGGGCGAAATCGCGCGACACAGCTTGTGAATTAAAAAGTGTATTTAAATACGTCTTGCATAACTTAAAATGCAGCCGGAATCAGTTTTCAATAAAGTTCCCAATAAATACCCAAAAAGCTGTCCACGAGAGATATTCACAAACCGATGGATATCGGTACCTATCAGCAGACAGGCTTCAGTGAAACTGGCTATAAATATAAGTTTGCAGGCAATTAAAATTCTATTCAAGTTGCTGTGAGATCGTTCGCTACTTTGTAAAGAAATATCATATTTAGTTGTTTAACCATCGACCTAAAACAAAAGAAGTGCGAATCGCTGGGCTGTGGTTGGTCGGTACTTCTTAATGTACCCCGACAACATTTCCATTAATTGACTTCAGGCGCACCCGTTAACATGTCGTGAGCGCGTATCTGCTTGATTTGTTTTGTGCTCTAATATCATGCCTACATACATCATGCCTTTTTCCCGAAGGGGTAGGCAGAGGTGTACCCAGTACTCGATCCCATAGTAGGTACACCCACATTTCGCCAGTATGTTATTGGTCCCATTTAATAGGGGGCGAGCCTATTGCCATTCTGGCCTATTGTTATCGCACAGTTCCAGACTCCAGGCAGTTATTCAAATAATTCCTAAAAATCCAAAAACACTTTATGCCTGAGCTGTGGATCGAACCCGGGACCTCATGATCAGCAGTAGCGCTTGAGACTACTACGCCACCGAGGCAGTCCCTTGGTTTTAATTGTGAAAGTAGTCCCAAATTATGAGTAAAATTACTTTCTATAAACTGATTTTGCCTTATCTTTTATATCTCTGTCTGAACACTTTTCCGATGTGTGTTTTAACAACCAATATACTCCGACAACAGTAAACCATGTCGGATTTTATAGCAACATTTAAATAAAGTCGCGTCTCAGAAGTTTTCTACTTGGTTGGAGCCCTGAAGTCGTTCTAACTTAAACATCCATAAAACAAGTACTGTTCCGCCTGAGACACTTTACTTTACGAAGATAATGTAGCTTATTGACTGAGTAGAGGATACAGAAAAGAAACTACACAAGTCAATGATAAATCATGTAAGTATAAAATTCCGGTCAATTATGTTTTAAAAATAATAGGGGGCGAGCCTATTGTAATTCCATTACTCCATTACTTACTACTAATTGCCTTAGTAGTAAGTAATGGAGTATTTTTTATTTTGTTTTGATTTATTATGTTAGTTTAATGTAATTTAATTTTGAATTTCATAATAATTTTGACATAATAATGAAATTTTTTGTATTATATAAGGAATTATTTAATAATAGTGTATGACATTTTTAAGGATTATGAAATTTTAACAATATAATTTATATGCAAAGAGACTTGTAACATGATGTTATTAATAAATTAATATGAATATGAATATTGCTCTTGCATTAACCAGGCACACGAATCTAGACTTCAGACTGTCATTGAGTAAATCCTAATGGAAAAATCCAAACTGCCTGACCTGGAAATCGAACCCAGGATCTCATGATCGGCAGTAGTGCTTGCGAACCAAGTATATAATACTTTAATTACTAGTACTTTAGTTTGCAAAACCCTAGGTCGATAAATATCCCATAGAACACTCAATTTATTTTGGATCATTGCGTTATATGGACCTATAAAGGGAAATAATGACTAGTTTTGCTTCTATTATAATTACAAAGATTGCTACAATTTATTCTTAAATCCCCACAGGAACTTCGCACTAATAAGAATTTCAAGAGAAATCTCAAATTCTAAACTGTACTTAGGATTTTTTTCCAATGAATTAGATAATTGATAGGTTTCACGCGGCTCCTTAGCGATAACATTTATTTTTTCAAAATGTTTGTTCAGTTTGTGGCACAAACCATCAAATGGCTATATTACCTTTAACTAAAGTTATAACTAGGGGAAATAAGAGAACTTACGAGTTTTATTTAGTTTCTGTTAAAGTTTTAGTTGTACTTTATTAATGACAACTTTTTTGATAGTGAGATAGTGAGTGACAAGACGAGCTAATCAGGTGCCTGATGGTAAGCATCATGATTGCCCATATCAGACACAGTGCCACCCAGTGTTTTAAAATTCAAAATTCTGCGCGGCACTGCACTGCGCCTGTCACCCCGAGATATATGTTGTTGAATCTCATCATGCCCAGTAATTTCGCTGGTTAACTTATTGGTATTGCCAAATGCGAAGCGCATTAAAAAGTAAGCTCATTGGGCATGTCCATAATTCAAACTCGAAAAGATTTATATTCAAATAGGTAGGTAATAATCTGACACTTTTGCACGTCAATGAAGATATACAATACTGAGTCTACCGTGCGTTCGGAAAGATACCTCTACAAGAAGAAGAAGATTAATGAATCCTAATACTATTATAAAGGCGAAAGTTTGTAAGTATGGATGTATGTATGGATGTTTGTTACTCTTTCACGCCAAAACTACTGAACCGATTGGGCTGAAATTTGGTACGTAAGTAGCTTAGACCCTGGAATAACACATAGGGTACTTTTTATCCCGATATTCCCACGGGAACGAAGACTACGCGGGTGAAACCGCGGGTCACAGCTAGTTTTTCATATAAAGCACCCATTTTCCAGCCAAATTGTATCTTATGATATATTTAAGTACTATCTGTGCCCCGCGGTTTCACCCGCGTTGACATCGTTCCCGTGGTAATATCGGGAAAAAAGTACCCTATGTGTTATTCCAGGGTTTAAGCTACCTACATACCAAATTTCATCCTAATCGGTTAAGTAGTTTTGGCGTGAAAGAGTAACAAACATCCACCCATCCATCCTTACAAACTTTCGCATTTATAATATTAGGATAAGGGTATAAAGAAAATTGACGACACGACTGCCTCGGTGGCGTAGAGGGCGTATGCTCGACTGTCAATCAAGAGGTCCCGGGTTCGATCCCCAGGTCAGGCAGTGTTAAATAATGGATTTTTCCATTAGGAATTATCTCAATAACTGCCTGGAGTCTGGTACTATGCCCGGTAGATGGCAATAGGCTCGCCCCCTATTACATGGGACCAATAACATACTGGCGAAATGTGGGTGTATCTACTATGGGACTGAATCCTGGGTACACCTCTGCCTACCCCTTCGGGAAAAAGGCGTGAATGTATGTTACAAAGAAAATTTCTTTTTAGTTTTTGTCCTCGTATGCATGTACGAGTATGTATCTTTATTATTAGCGCCTTCTTTAATACATATTATCTCAATATTTCCCTGGAAATTATGACCAGGTGAAACCGCGGGGCACAGCCGGCTTACAAAAAAATCCCACAATGCACATTATTCTATATGGATTCCGAAGAGAGTAACATCGCTGTCGTTTTCCATTATAACTTTAATGTAGACCGCATTGGATACAAACTTTTCAATTCTACCTTAATCAGGAAACAATAAAACCATTTTAGTTGGTTTTGTGTTTTTTTTTTTTTTTTTTTTTTTATGATAGTGGGTGACAAGACGAGCTCATCAGATGCCTGATGGTAAGCATCATGATTGCCCATATCAGACACAGTGCCACCCAGTATTTTAAAATTCAAAATTCTTCGCGGCACTGCACTGCGCCTATCACCCTGAGATATGAGTTGTTGAATCTCATCATGCCCAGTAATTTCGCTGGTAACATTGCCCTTCATACCGGAACACAGTAATGTTTGGACATTACTGCTTGGCGGATGAATAACTGGCAAAGGTGTGGTACTTCCCCAGGCGGCCTCCTGCAAAAGAGGCCTACCACTACAAAAAAAATATTTATGGGTATTTTTAGGGTTCCGTTCCGCATAAAGGAAAAAAGAACCATTATAGGATCACATTGTTGTCCATCTGTCTGTTTATCAAGATACTTTTTAACGGGAACGCGTGGAAGTATCAAGTTGAAATTGATATCGACTATTCAGATCTCCGGTCCCTTGTGGCTGTACAAAAATCATACTTCTAAGTAACGCAATCAAAAGTTATGACCATTTTACTGCATATTTCCATACTTTGCGCAAGGAACTAATAGATGGCGCTGTATGTTCTAGGTATGGAACCCTACACTATGCATACATACGTATGCCTTAACAATTAATTACAATATTAGTTGACTGCGTTGGGGTAGTGCTATTACTGTGTAGCATTTTTACTGTGTAGCATTTGGTCCTGGGTTCGAGGAAGAGGAATTTTCTAAATAATAGCTCAGTTGATGCCAATAGGCTCGCTTTCAATGAGTCGCCTCCCACAAAAAAAAAGTTAAATGTGGCGACATCACCGCGCGGTCGAGTTAATTAAGACATATTATGAAGTCAATCAGTACATAGAAGACAAAGATGCCTGGAAACTTCTGCATATCCACCACGCGGCACCGACAAAAACAAACGAACGTAACCAAACCAAATATTGTAAAACAATCAGTTGAAAAAATTAAGCCCTACAAGTTTCTTGTGCGTTCTTCTTGTAAAGGTATATTTCCGAACACACGGTAGACTCATTATTGTTTATCTTCATGGACATATAAAGGTGTCATATTGTCCTATTTGAATAAATCTTTTTGACTTTGAATTGCAGTCGAGATTCTCCCCTCCCCCCAACTCTTTAGGGACATATTCGTGAAGATAGTATATGTTTCAATTATAATAAAATACAGCTCTTTACGTTTAGATAAGCAAGAATGAGTAAATACACAAACAAGACACATTTGCGGTCTTATCGCTCTTAGAGCGAACCTTTAACAATCCCTTTACAATGAGTGTATGACGACTAATTTCTTCTTGAACGACATCAATCAACACATTACACGATAGGTTAACAATCAATCATAGCTGCGACTGTGGAAAAAACTGACAGCAAAACCTGTCATGTAATGGACACTTTAGACTACAAATTCGAAGATTTTTTTTTTATTACAGTTTTCTATGTTGTAGTAAATGTACGGCGTTGCAAGTGGAAGATACTTGCGAACTTTCCACTAGCAGTAGATATTTATTGTTGCATAACTATCTGTTATCTATTAATTTATGGATGTACTTGGTCCTATTCTTACAAAATTGATTTACTTTGTAGTAGTGTTAAATAATTGTATTATTATTAATTTGTTTGCCTTAGTCGGATTAATACAGAAAAGTTTTTCTAATATCCATTCATGCTCGTTCAAAATAAAAATAACACATCTTTTTTAGAAAATCCATATAAAAAAATCAACACGTCGTAAATTAATTTTTGAGACCAATAGAAACGCGAAAATACCCAAAATGAATTTTATATTTGACCTATAATAGGGACGTGACTTTTTCTATAAAACCGCGGCCTATTTTTGACTTGTATCTGTCAATATTCAATATTCGCTTCGTACGATTATCAATCGATATTTTGTGCACGTTATCGATAATCCGTTTTGCGCTCACTAACGAGCGCGACGCGCCCGCGGGCACACCTCTAAACCAAATAACCTGCAGAAACACGTAGGTTTCACAACTATTTCAGAAAATATTTGTTTGGGTGGCCGCAAAACATCATGGCAGAATGATGCTTTGACATTGTCATTGCAGTTTTAATTGATACCCCTGTGCACAACGCAGCGTTAGCCGTTTTTTGTGCAGTTTTTTAGAGCTATCTCCAAATGCAAAAGATATATCAACTTATAAAAAATACATTAAAATTCTATACAATTGTGACTTCAAAATCTTGAACCTAGAATAAAATCAAGGTTCTTGTTAAATCAATCTCCTCACAACGAAAGAACAGATATGAGAAATATTTATAAATAACATGCATCTCTTCGTGAATCAGGTAACCATAATTTTGATATACTTACATACCTACTTTTTTATATACTTACACTAATAATTAGGCAATTTAACAATGAACATTATGTCAGAATTGGTAGAAAAACCAAAATTAGATTTTACAAAGATTTTATTCTAAAATCTGAGAGTAAATGGTGGCGTGCGGCGAAAAGAAAACGAATGCTCAAGGTTTTTTGGTCCGGATACAGCCTTAATGTGTAATATGGGTGTAAAATAATATTAGGTACTAATATTAAAAGTGTACATTATTGATCATGTGTCTTAGTGAAAATGCAATTACCAACACTCCGCACACTTTTAGTAATCTTTTCACCGCTTTATTATGGAGATATTAACCCGCCATTTGTGACCTATATGTCTGAGAGACCGGGTGATTAGGAAACGTCGAATATCTTTTGTATAAATTGAGTTGTAATTTCGTGTATCTTCCTGATTACGCGCCTCCCGGCGTTAGTCCACCGCACCGGCGACGCGGGCGCACGTCTTGGAGTTTTGGAGCCAACCCGGTGCGTGAGACCGAGGTCACAAATCATCTTAATCACATCATCATACGAAATTTTGAGGGAAGGAGTATACCTTTTTTTTGTTTATTATAATTCTTAGTGTTATAGGACTGAAAAAGGCTGATTTAACTATAAAAAATATATCTTACCATATATGATATTTTAAAGTACACATCGTAAAAACTACGTGATTTCTTGTGTTTCTTTTCGATAAATATTAAGATTAAAAAACGAGATGTGATTTGTAATATATATCTCGTAGCATGGAGTATTCTTTATTAGGAAAATCATAGGTTGAAAAACCCGGTGCGTGAGACCGGCGTCACAAAAGGTGTAAGTCAAATTCACGTCACAAGTGGTGGGTTATATACCCTTTATAACATACAATCACGCCTTTATTCCGAAGGGGTAGGCAGAGGTATAACCCAGGTAGTCAGAGGTGGTGGTGTCGCACGTATAGGATATTAGCCAAAATGTTTTGATGAAATTTTTAATTTTATTTTCTCACAATAATAATTGTAGTGAAATGTAGTCACGGCGCTAAAATCTGTTATAACTCGGTTTCTATTTACTCTCTCGCTAAAGCTAGTGAGTAAACAACCTCGTATACAATGCTTCTTTTTAACCCCTTGTGTAACAATCTACTATTATGACTTTATAGTATCCCACCCCAGTATCTAACGGATAGACGGATAACGGACAAATTATAGAACGATGATCTATTAAATAAACTGGCGTTTGTCGTCGCACTTGCGTATAGCAAAAAAAACAATGTACGGTTTGAATAGATCGCTTTAAAGGGACTTTAGGTAATTCCGCAGTAATATTTATTTATTCTTTTCATTGACTCAACTAAATGGAAGGGTTCATTAAGGACAAAAGTAACTTAAATTAAAAAAAAAATATCAAAGAGTTCTAAATAAAAACTGCTCATTTCATTTTTAATTAAAAATTGAGGACCTTTTTAATATAAATTGACATTTGACATTGACCTGACCTAACGCAGTCCTTTTCTGAAAATATGCGTAACTAAAATGAGCTGACCTTTAATATTAATAGAATACGTAATATACGTACACGCAAACAAAAACGTACAAAATTTGAGCCACCTACTTGGAGAGGAAATTGCAGTTTTTATAAATGAAAAATGTAAAGACCCAAAGTCGCAAACACAGAGTTGTTGTGGAAGATAAACCTGTTGAATTTTTTAGTCTTACTTCTGTGTTAAGCTTTAAGCGGTCTTATCGCTTATACTAACATGGCACTCAGTAAGCATTCTCTTAAAGGATAATGGTGGTCATCTTTCGGAACAAATTTCAAATTAAACAAACTAACAACAAAAACTAACAACAAACAAATACTAAAAACTAAAACAAACAAAACTAACTTTGAATTAGCGAAAACAAAAATCTGCTGTTTAATATGTGAATATTATATGTCATATAAAAATAAGTGAATATTTGTTTCCTTGACCTTTATAGCACATGACAATATTAGAGGGAGGTAGACGGATAACATTCTTACCTGCAATTGATAAACTTGGGCTTTAATTTTTTAGCTTATAATATTTTAGATATTTTACCTATTGTTCTACTTCTCAATTAAAATTGACAATCTTACTTTATTCTATTTAATCCTACTTCTTCTTCTTTTCAAGTCAAAATGGCTAGTTCACTCCTTATAAAATTTTGGTCCAGTATTTTGCCAGGTCTACGGCGTTTTGGTTTGCTTCGAGAAGGTCCGTCATTGTATTAATCCTACTTAATATTATAACTGCCTCGGTGGCGTAGAGGGCGCATGCTCGACTGCCAAACAAGAGGTCCCGGGTTCGATCCCCAGGTCAGGCAAAAATTTTTTTTTTTTTTTTTTTTTTATGATAGTGTGTGACAAGACGAGCAAATCAGGTGCCTGATGGTAAGCATCATGATTGCCCATATCAGACACAGTGCTACCCAGTGTTCAAAAATTCAAAATTCTGCGCGGCACTGCACTGCGCCTGTCACCCTGAGATATGAGTTGTTGAATCTCATCATGCCCAGTAATTTCGCTGGTAACATTGCCCTTCATACCGGAACACAGTAATGTTTGCACATTACTGCTTGGCGGATGAATAACTGGCAAAGGTGTGGTACTTCCCCAGGCGGCCCCCTGCAAAAGAGGCCTACCACTACAAAAACACATACACACAACACACAACTACAGGCAAAAATGTTAAATATTGGATTTTTCCTAATGAGGAATTATTTCAATAACTGCCTGGAGTCTGGAACTGTGCCCGGTAGATGGCAATAGGCTCGCCCCCTATTACATGGGACCAATAACATACTCGCACAATGTGGGTGTATCTACTATGGAACTGAGTCCTGGGTACACCTCTGCCTACCCCTTAGGGAAAAAGGCGTGAACGTATGTTTAATATTATAAATGCGAAAGTCTGTGGATGGATGGATCCATCCATCCGATGGATGTTTCTTACTCATTCACGTAAAAATACTTAACCGAAAGGGTTGAAATTTAGTATGCAAGTAGCTTAGACCCTGGAATAACACATAGGTTACTCTTATACCCGATATTCCCACGGGAACGATGTCTACGCGGGTGAAACCGTGGGGCACAACTAGCTTCATTATAACACTTTCGCGTGAACAGTACTCACGTGAGACTTTTTTTTCTTAAAAAACACAAGCAAGCGTGATTTTTTGGATCACAAAACCAATAAAGCGGATACATGCATTTTTACTGCATATAATTTTTAGGCACGACTCAAGTCAATTATTGTAAATGCTGCCGAGGTAGCAACATTTAGTAGGACCAATGAAATCAAAGCGAGTTACACGTCTTTCGTTTTAAGTCAATGGAACAGCTGATTTTACGTCGCGATTTTAGAGTAGGTATCGATAACCCTTGAACTATATTATATAATACTAACTGACGTCCAGTAGCCCTCTATATAAGGTAGATAGACATATTATGTTTAAGAAGGTAGGCATTTCAAGATATCTCAAGAAAGCTAACCCACACAAGTACCAAAATCTACTTCTTTATTATGTTGGTGTAAATTTACTTAGGGTTTGGCCCTAGGTCCTTAAGGGCGAGTCGGGGTGACTCGGTATGCAAATGTCAAGGGACAAGAGTCCCTTAAGACCTTGCGCGTTTTGTCATCACATAAAAAGGCACAGAAGGGCAGATAATTTCAGATTTTTTTTCTTTTGCCTGGAACAGATCGCTCTGAACGATAAGGCCGCTATTTGTTGCTTCTGTTTTGAGTTTTTCTTCTTTGTTATTTTCTGTTATATTGTGGTACCAATAAAAAGTTATCATTCATTCATTCAATTTTAATATTATATATGTATATTATATAATATGATGTATATCATTGTAACATTATTTGTTATGATTGTATTTTAAGTTTAAGGTTTCTTGTTTGTAATAATAAAATGTCTATGTATCTATCTATCTATGTAATATGTATACTAACAGAACAGGAAGCAAACCCATCTACTGCTCGAATCAAAAGTTTATGTTATAAATTATATTATGTTGTATGGTTAACTCATAGCTCAATCAATGTTGTCACAATACTGTCTTGCTGGCACCTTTTGGGGCCGGAATTTTAAAATTGATCCCTAATATTTTTCAATAAAATAAATAACCTCTAGACCATGCGCTCGCTGCAACCGCATCCAAAAGTCTAGTGGTTTTCCGTCAGATTCCCGATCTTACGCATCTATGTGCGTTTGTGTATTCACTCGTTGTACTCGCCTATCCTTCTGCATCTATCTATTATGTGGTTCAAGCCCTTATTTGTACGCTTGGGCTAGGAATTTACATGTCGTATACACACTTCCGCTTATTAAAGGGGATGGAATATTAATTTATCTCGTACATCTATGTTAATAAACAATCTCATGCTATGAATGTGAATGTGTCTGTGTGTTTGTTACCCTTTCAGGACAAAACTACTGAACTGATTGGGATGAAAGGTAGGTATGTAGATAACAGATAGACTGGACATGGAATAAAATACAGAGGACTTTTTCGCAGGGAAAAACGCGCGGCACAGTTAGTATTATATAAGTAATTTTCCCACGTTTTTTATTATTTTAAAAGTAAGAAATATGGTATTGAGTCATTGATTTTGTCAATAAGACTATAATTATGTACTCAAAAGATATCTAGATATATGATAAATTAATATGTATATAAAATATTAACAACTATAGGTATATATAAGTGTAGCCGTGCCTTTTCCATTAAATAATACTCGAACACTTCAGCATATTTTAAATGATTTATTCCAAGCCCACCATCTTCAATCTCGCTCTACAATCATCTGTCGCGCTGGCATCCACCTCCCTGTGCTGCCATCGCGCCCTCGCACATGCCATAGATCTTCGTGAAACTACAAGTTGCCATTAATACTTTCCACAAACCCCCAAAACGTTCACAGAATCCGTAGCATGCGCGTCACAAAATAACATCAACCCTACATAAGTAATAAAAACTCAAAAAAAAAGAGCGTACGCAGCCTTTTAGGAATTTGACACAATCCTATGAAAAATTTACCAAATCGATGTTTTGTATTCCCCTGTTTCCTCCGAATATAATAAACCAATTCTATAAATTTATATCCTGGTATTTTTATAGTAAAGTAAACTATGTCCCTGCAATTTTTCCTATAAACCCTTGGTTTTTCATAATGAACTTGCACAAATCCCAGTTTTACTCGCGTGATTGGACGTTCACTACAAAGAAATATAGAGCTTACAAACGAAAAGAAAATAATAGGGACATACTTTACTTCATCTTTAAAATATCAGGATATAAATATATCAAATAGGTTTATTTTATTCGGAGGAAACAGAACAACATCGATTTAATAAATTTTCCATAGGATTGTGTCAAACTGTTAAGAGGTCCTCGTTCCTGTTAGTAAAGCTAATAAGTAATAAATAAATTCTTTATCTACTAATCTAACTATCTAATAGCTTCGCTTGCCTGGAGAATATCGATGCATCGGTGGACGAGATTAATAACAGGCTCGTAGAAACTGTCCAAACGGTGGGCTCTAAGTTCTATAAGCCCCGCCGTACAAATAGACCTCAGAAATTATCCGACCACACCCTAAACCTCATGGCTGAGCGACGCTCGTTACGACTGCAGTCTTCCAGTGATGCTAAGTCCTATAGGCAGCTCAATAGACGAATTTCCAAATCCTTGCGGCATGACATCCGTATCTTTAATACTAATAATATTAAAGAGACGATAGAGCGAAAGAAAGGCTACAAAGTGTTTGCAAGAGATATGTCTATTGGGCAAAGCCGGTTGACAAAGCTGAAGAGAGAAGATGGCAGTATGGCGTCGACAAAAGCGGAGGTGTTAGAGGAGATCGAGAGGTTCTATGGAGAGCTATACGCCTCGGTCGCAAAGCCTGTTAGCAGCGCGGCCAAAGACCCAAGAGCCAAGCTGACCTGACACTATACCGAAGATATCCCGGACATCAGCCTGTACGAGATTAGAATGGCCCTGAAACAACTCAAAAACAACAAGGCGCCGGGTGATGACGGAATTACATCAGAGCTTCTGAGAGCGGGTGGAACACCGGTACTTAAAGTCCTCCAGAGGCTCTTTAACTCTTTCATATTCGAAGGTGTGACGCCAGAAGCATGGAACAGAAGCGTGGTGGTGCTATTCTTCAAAAAAGGTGATAACACCTTGTTGAAGAATTACAGACCCATCTCGCTTCTGAGCCATGTTTATAAGTTGTTTTCGAGGGTCATTACGAATCGTCTCAGTCGCAGGTTCGATGACTTCCAGCCGTCTGAGCAAGCAGGTTTCCGAAAGGGCTACAGCACCATAGACCACATCCACACGCTTCGCCAAATTATACAGAAGACCGAGGAGTATAATTTGCCATTATGTTTAGCGTTTGTGGACTACGAAAAGGCCTTTGATTCGATCGAGACATGGGCGGTGCTCGAGTCTCTCCAGCGATGCCATATTGACTATCGGTATATCGAAGTGTTGAAGTGCTTGTATAGTAACGCCACTATGTCGGTTCGAGTACAGGACCAGAGTTCGAAGGCGATCCCGTTGGATAGAGGCGTAAGACAGGGAGACGTTATATCTCCGAAACTGTTTACTGCCGCAATGGAGGACGCCTTCAAGCTTCTGGAATGGCAAAAACACGGCATCAATATTAATGGCGAATACATCACTCACCTTCGGTTTGCCGACGACATTGTAGTCATGGCAGAATCGATGGAAGATCTCAGCATAATGCTCGAAGACCTCAATCGAGTTTCTCAACGGGTCGGCCTTAAAATGAACATGGACAAGACGAAGGTGATGTCTAATGCCCATGTTGCGCCGACCCCAGTACCGGTTGGAAACGCGATTCTTGAAGCTGTTGACTCGTACGTCTACCTAGGACAAGTAGTCCAACTCGGTAGATCCAGCTTCGAGAAAGAGGTCAATCGTCGAATCCAACTAGGCTGGGCAGCATTTGGAAATCTGCGCTATGTCTTCTCGTCCAAAATACCTCAGTGCCTCAAGTCGAAGGTCTTCGACCAGTGTGTGTTACCAGTGATGACTTACGGATCTGAAACGTGGTCCCTGACTGTGGGCCTTATAAGTAAGCTCAAAATAGCGCAACGAGCTATGGAGAGGGCTATGCTCGGGATTTCTCTGCGAGATCGAGTCAGAAATGAGGAGATCCGTAGACGAACGAAAGTTACCGACATAGCCCAGCGGATTAGCAAGTTGAAGTGGCAATGGGCAGGGCACATAGCACGTAGAACTGATGGCCGATGGGGCCGTAAAGTTCTTGAATGGAGACCACGGATTGGTAAGCGCAGCGTAGGACGTCCTCCCACAAGGTGGACAGACGATCTGATAAGTACGGCAGGAGCACGCTGGATGCAGGCCGCTTACAACCGGACTGGATGGAAATCTAAGGGGGAGGCCTATGTTCAGCAGTGGACGTCCTATGGCTGAAATGATGATGAATGATGATGAAATTCTTTATTCAGACACATGAGTAGATCTACCGTGATAATGTGTCCGTGGTAATGAATCTACCGCGCGTTCGGAAAGATACGTCTACATGAAGAACGCACAAAAAACTTGTAGGGCTTATTTTTGTCTAATGTCAGTTTTACAGTATGCCTAAATGAACACTTTTAATTTTCAAAGAAAACATTCTGAAAATAAACAACTGAAATCGTACGCCAAACATTCCTTATAAATATATTATAATAATAAATTAAAAGCATAAAAACATTTTTAAAAAAAGCTTCTAACTACTCCACCATCGTGGATGGTCCGCCATATTGGATTTAGAATGACACCAAATTATTTTTCGAGCTACTCTCAACAACCCCTTTCATATCATATCCATATTGTAGAAATGCATTAAAAATAACTATTCCGCCATCTTGGATGATCCGCCATATTGGATTTAGAATGATGTCACACACCATATCGTGCATTGTCATCCAAACTAAACGTGTATACGAAATTTCAGCTCAATCGGTTGAAGATATCTACTTCAAAATTGAGTTGAAAGATTTCACCCGAACAAACATACTTACATACATTGCAAGTTAAATAAAAGCTTTTAATAATGTAACATAATATGGGACGACTTCCACACACGGTCATTTGGTCTCAAACTAGGCTAGAAGCCTGAACTATGGAAACTAGATGATTGATATACTTATACACACTTATAACACCCAGACGCAGATCAAACAGACATAAGTAATCTATAGCTTTTGGAAATACTCAAAAGTTTTACAAAATACGTGAAATTAAAATTGAAATTGATGAGAAATTGAACCATCTTCCACCATAAACAGAACACAACCACAGTGACGTCATAATACATAACACAATCAAAGACAACTCAAAATAAAGGACCCCGCTTTCACGAACTTAATATGAGAACAAATCATATTTGGCGGGCGGCGGGAGAGGTTGGTAGATCGTTCAATTATCGAACATAATGTTCATGTCATATCATGCGCCATATTTGAATTTAATGAGAAACGCAAATGGGCGGCTGTTATGCAGTGTCTGCATATCTTAACGTGAAGAAGACAGAGGCGCTTTTAATCGAGTTACCTTAAGAACGCAAGATGTCCATGAAGGCGTTATATCTAGGTAAACAAAAGATTTGTCTAAAAAGCTATTTGCCGAAAAACGAAAGATGGCGATAACGCAGTATTGCCTGAAATGCGTAATTGACTAAGAAGCACTTTGCTTAAATTTTAATGAAAAATCCAATAATTTTTACCTGGCCTCGGGATCGAACCCGGGATCGCGTGATCGGCAGCAACCACTACGCCACTGAGGCATAACATAACATACAATCACATAGGGAGAGGTGTAGGTCGGGGACTCCGTCCCAGTGACCACCGAGGTACTCACTGCATAACCTTGGCGAAAGCATAATACAATTCTCTAAAGCATATTATGTTGTCTGTGTACATAATATACAGGGTACAAGTAACGCGTGAGGCGTGAAATACCTCGCATGCCTCCTCATGGAACTATAACGTACAATTGTGTTAGGTTGTGGGCACACTGAGTGAGGTTGCGACACTATTAACTTTCACCTGACCGGTGTTTGTCACTAATCACTAATCAATAACCACGTGTTATATCATCTTATAAAAGTTTAATTAATACTAGGACTTTATACGTCGATTCCAGATAAAAAACTTATAGTTAATATATAAATAATCACTATATATTATATTAAAAAAAATCGAAGTCCTGCGTGATTAACTGACTCACTTATAAACGCCCAGCCCTACTAGCCTTTGGACCTAGACCCTAGCTGAAATTTTGCACGGAGTTTTCTATTATGATGTAAACAAGGTATAAGTAAAGAATTCTCAAAATTCCCACGGGAACGAAGTCTTGAGAATTATCCTATTAGCATACAATAATAGTTCATTTAAGGTCTTAACTTTTTACCTAACCGTCCAATCCTGAACCAAGTGAAGTGGAAAAAGTGCATCCAGCAAATAGACCCAAAGCATAGCTGGGGTAATTGAATTTGGGTAATTGCAAAAGAAAATTCCAATTTTTTTTTTATAGCAAATTATACAGTTCGTTTACTCTTCTTCCTGCCCGTTATACCCTATATATTAAATAGAATAGAATAAAAAAGAAAAATATATTGCCTATTTACACAAAATATACATAAAAATTAAAAAAGAAATAGTTATTAGGCAATGCAATAGGAGCAGCCCTTCTTCTTGCATACTTGTAATAAATAATCGGACGGCTAAATGGCCAATTACTCTAATTAATCAGGAATTAAACAATTGAAAATAATTAGTAATTAATAATGATAAGTTAGTTCAAACAATAAAAATCAAAAACAATTTCCGAAAAAAAAAACAAATTACACATTATTAAATTACAAGAAAATGTTTTAGTTTAATTATATTTAAAAGACGACACAACTTTATCATCCATATTACAAAATTTTAAACAATCAGCTTATAAGATCCTTCCATCTATCCGTAAACACGAGGAGGAGTGCATTGAGCGCGGTTCATCTCGACTCTTACTCCTTTTACACTCTTTTCCTTTTAAATTATACACTATTTACTATATTTACTCTGAAATCCTATAAATTCAATTTTACAAGCCTCTGTGTACCCCAACCTTTACGAGCCCGTTTGTAACGCACGGACAATTAACTTTATTGTTGTATAAAGAATTTAAACGACTATATCGAGTGAAGACGGTTGTCGCTTCGTTATAATATCCTAGAGGGTTTGTGGGTTGATTGCACTCATTGTGTTCACGGCTTTACGCAGTTAGTTGATTTTAAGCATTTTGTAAACGCAATGAGCGGAATATTAAAAAAATAAATAAACATATATCGAAAACATTAAAGTCATCCATAATTTAATGATGATGTAAATGTAAATGTAAAGTGGACTCCTTTTCCGCACTTAGACTCTAATCTGGTCCGTTGTACGAGAAGTCCTGGCTAATCTAGCCAGCCTAACTCCGCCCAGAAGCTCAGAAGCTTCCTGGGAACTTCGCAGGCTTCGCGGAGTGAACTCACTGTTCCGAGGATTTGTTCACGTTGAAGGGCTACTGCATCGCATTCCAGGACTACGTGGGCAACCGTTTCTTCCGCCTTGAAACAGCCTCTGCATTGAAGACTTTCTGTGGCGTTTATGGTGAATAGATGTTTGTTCAAGGGGCAGTGACCTGTTATAGTCCCTATCATTATTTTAAGGTTCTTTCTGTTTAGACTTAACAGACGCTTTGTAAGCCGCGTGTTTAAAGCGGGTAAAGCTGATTTTGATTGTCTGCAGTCTGTTGTTTGTACCCATCTTTGATTATGGAGCTCAACGGATCTCTGGCGGATCCATGTACGGAACTGTGAGAAGGGTATGAGAAGGAGTGGGTACGGGCCGGTCACTGTCATCCCAGATCCTCTCCTCGCCAGTTCGTCTGCAGCATCGTTTCCAAGTGATTCGCTGTGTCCTTTTATCCACTGGAGAATAATTCGATTAGTCGAAGATATTTCTTCCAGGGCCTGATGGCATTCGATGATTAGTTTGTTAGTGGTTTGTCTATTTGATAGAGACATCAGCACGGACGCACTGTCAGATAGAAATTTAACGATAAAATTGTTCAACTTCCGTCTGTGTACGGCTTTTGCAGCCTCGGTTAATGCCACACATTCACATTGGAAGATGGAGTTATATGCACCTACTGGAATGTGTATGTTTATGTTGGATCGGAGGAGGATTTAATGATGATATTGAAGTCAGATAAAAATTGACAAATTGAATAGGAAATTTCGAAACGCCCATATAATGATTTTTATTGATTTCAGATGAATATCATAACATAACATACCTTTACGCCATTTTCCCGAAGGGGTAGGCAGAGGTGTACCCAAGACTCAATCCCATAGTAGGTACACCCACATTTCGCCAGTATGTTATTGGTACCATGTTATAGGGGGCAATCCTAATTGCCATCTACTGGGGACAGATAATTTCTAATGGAAAAATTCAATAAGCCTTTTTGCCTGAACTGGGGATCGAACCCGGGACCTCATGATCGGCAGTCGAGTTTACACTAAGTACGCCACCGAGGCAGATGACTCTCAAAAATGCTCCATCCTCTCTACCCGTGGTTGCCGTATGAGTAGACTAAGGGTCAACAGATCCAGAGGACGGACAGCAGCGTCCTCTGCAAAAACTATCGAACTGCGCTCAACAACCCGCCTGCCAAGCATGTTGAGTATTGGCAAAACCCTCCTTTATGGAGGAGGCCTATGTTCAGTAGTGGATTACCAACAGCTGAGATGATGATGTGCGTTCTTCTTAAAGAGGTATCTTCCCGAATACGCGGTAGATTCATTACTGTTTATCTTCATTGACTTGCATAAGTTAGTGTCACATTGTGGCCGAATAGATGAATGATTTGACAGCCTGGTTGGCACAGATGGTAGTAACTCTGCTTTCTGTGCCGCAGGCCGATCCCCGGCTAGGTCGAACATTTGTGTGCATGAACATGTCTGTTTGATCTGTGTCTGGGTGTAAGCCTATATAAGTATGTATATCAGTCATCTGGTTACCATAGTACAGGCTTCTAGCCTAGTTTGGGACCAGATGACCGTGTGTGGAAGTTGTCCCATATTATAATAAAAAATAATAATAATTAGAATTTAAGATAAGAGTAGTAAAGGTAATGAAGTTTACGAGACTAAGAGAGTAAGTATTCATTATAAAAAAATTAATTTACTGAATTCCTCACTGAATAGAACTTTTCGAGTTATTGCAAAAAATCACGATTAATTACCATGATACATTTTTCCAAGAAGGTAAGATTATTTTTATTAAATATGAATTGATACATTTTTCCAAGAAGGTACGATTATTTTTATTAAATATTAATTGATACATTTTTCCAAGAAGGTTTCGATTCTTTTTATTAAATATTTCACATGTTACTAAACTATTTGAACTGCTTCTTATTTCCAACTTGCCAAGCCATACCTATGACTTCTATTTCAACAACTTGGAACTTTTCGAAATATATTGCGAATAACTTCGAATGGATCCAAAATAACTTGTCGATGTTGTTGCCAATGGAAAAAAACAAGACATTTTGAAGGTATTGAAATTGGATTAACTCGTAATTAATGATGAAGAAATTGTAAATTGTCTTTATTTTACGTAATTTCATGTAGTGTGTTTTAGATATTCAAAAATATGGGTACATATGAGCGAGAGGCGAATTTGCTATGAACAGCGCCTTAAGATTTATAATATTAGTAGAATTTTAAAATTCGTTACGTTCAGATTAATTTGCGCTGAAAGACTACGTACGTGTAGGGACACATCGGTGACGGGGCGCGGAGTCAGAATGTGCAATGTTGCTCATTAGAGTTAACGCCACTTAGAGAAGCAGTTGCTTCCCGGCCTCGGTACTGTGCGTCCGTATCATCAACCCACCCACCAGTGTACATATTCCATGGTTTTATTTCACAAGTATTACACGCAGGAACTTATTATAGGCAGTACAATAGCATAGTCTATTTAAGAACACCAGTACATACATATACAGCATTGTGGTTAACATTAAACCGCATACACGCATCAAACTTGTCCTATAAGTTTGGTGCGTATGTAGTCTTTCATATTAGGTTTTCTGAATAGATACATATCTGACAGTAAATATGATTTTGAAAACTGCCTTGCATGTTTCTCTCTAATTTTTTTTTTGACACAACTGCTTAACTCACTTTATTTAAGTCTGAAACGCTGATGTAGGAAATCGAATATGTCAGAAGTCCGAAACCTAGATCGAGCGTTTTCGACTTAAATAAAGCGATTTACTGCATATCGGGTTTCAATGTTAGAGTGAGAGGCTCGTCAAATCGAAAAAGTACTTACCTATACAAAGGCTTGCCTCCAGCATGTCTGAACCACAGCACCATGTAGACCCTATCCTCATTGGAGTCGGGTTCAATATCGCATGGCAAGCTCGCCGTCCTCCCCACCACCGCCTCCACGTCCATGGTGGAAACTGGAACAAAATCCACTGAAGCTGGGTTGGTCTGGTCTTTTCTTCCAAGGGTACAGGATAACAACAATCTTTAAGAGCATACCTAGAGTGGCCTTTTAGCAATTTGACACAACTCTATAGAGATTTTACCAAATCGATGTTTTGTATTCCCCTGTTTCTTCCGATTATTATTTTAATAGCGAAGTAAACGCTATGTCCCTGTCATTTTTGTTTCTCTTATAAAATCTCGGTTTTTTTCTAGTCTTAATAAACTACCTGGCCTCGGTGCCTCGGTGCCTCGGTATGGCGACTGCCTCGGTGGCGTAGAGGGCGCATGCTCGACTGTCAATCAAGAGGTCCCGGGTTCGATCCCCAGGTCAGGCAAAGTGTTAAATATTGGATTTTTCCATTAGGAATTATCTCAATAACTGCCTGGAGTCTGGAACTGTGTCCGGTAGATGGCAATAGGCTCGCCCCCTATTAAATGGGACCAATAACATGCTGGCGAAATGTGGGTGTATCTATTATGGGACTGAGTCCTGGGTTCTCTGCCTGCCTCTTCAGGAAAAAGGCGTGAATGTATGTTAATAAACTAATGAACTTCAAAAAAACCCATTTTTACTCACGTGATTGGACATTCACTCTAGAACGATTTAACTTTAAGAACTAGGTTTACTAAATTCGGAGGAAACAGGGGAATACAAAAAAACTAGTCTGTATTGTATTCCCCTTGTTTGCCCGGAATATAATTAACTCTTTCGTTAAATTTATATCCTGTTATTTGTAAAATGAAGTAAAGAATTTCCCTTAGGGACTTACTTTACATCATTCTATTGATTTTTATTTATGTAATATTTTTGTAGTAATCGTCTAATCACGCAAGTTAAACTGTAATTTTTAGACGTTCACAAGAAAAATACAACGTGTTTGTAAAAGAGAAGAAAATGTTAGAAACACAGTTTACTTCATCCTCGAAACATCAGGATATACATTTATCGATTGTGTTCATTATTTTCAAAGTAATAATAATAAATAATACAATAATAATAAGGGACAACTTCCACACACGGTCATCTCGTCCCAAACAAGGCTAGAAGCCTGTACTATGGTAACCAGATGACTGATATACATTACTTATATAAGCTTATAACACCCAGACACAGCTCAAACAACATGTTCATGCACACAAATGTTTGACCTTGGCAGGGTTCAAACCTGGGACCTGCGGCACAGAAAGCAGAGCTACTACCATCTGAGCCAACGAGGCTGTCGAGTAAACATACGAAACATCGATATAGTAAATTTTTCATAGGTTCGTGTCAAATTCCTCGGTGCTTTTATATCCTATTAAGATAAAGTCCTAAATGATGAATGTACACTTCCATTTCGGTTCTGCACTCGAGTATGCGCCAACGAAAATATTATCTCGTTCGAGTGAACACTCGCGAACGATGTTTCCTTGTCCAATATTTCCGGAAAATCGTCTTATAGCTTATAAGAAGTGGTTTATCATATTTTCCATTGACAATATACGCATATAGACCTGATTATAAGCAGGTTTTCAGGAAAAAAGGCGAAACTTTGTGTGCATTTTATTTAACGTCTTCTCGCTGAAACGTTGTGGTTGATATAATTTTGATATTTCGCCTGCAGATAGCTTATACCATAGTTAATAAGATTCAACAAATAAAACTGCTTAAGCACAGCAAGTGGCTAGTGGTAGTAGTAGAAACGTACGTACTAAAATTACATGAAACAACTACCCAACTCGAAGAACTTCGTACTACTGACTGCATTAAAATGAACAAGTTTTTATAGATTTTTTTTAAATATTTCAAATGTTTTGTAAAAAATAAATCATTCTACAGAAAGAACAATACTAAAATATGAAAGGTATATAATATTAAGGTTTTTTTTTTCAAGTATTATAATTAAAAAAAAATAGAGATCAAAATGGTAAATAACTTCGTTTCTCTAAACCGAGGCTCTAAAGTCAATATTAAATGAGATTTTTCAATAATTACACTCCCTCTGTCTTTCTCTAGGAAAATATACTTATTATCGGTCCGTCAAAAAATTTGCAATGTATTATATATACAAAAACGAATATTAATCAACTTTAGTTATTATGATTTTTCTCGAAAATTTAAATATGGCCAAGTTAAAAACTAAAAACGTTAACTCTCTTATGACCAAGATGGCGCCTAAGCTCGCGGTCGAGGTTGTTCGCTATTTTGAAATTAGACTCTCACTGACCCCCCCTAAAGGCCGATGTCGGGATGGGATTTAATGCAATTTGAAATTTTTACCCCTCTGTGGTAATAAAAAGGTGCTACTCAAGGCTGATATGGAGTTTTGGCGAGAGATCGAAGAATACAGTTTGGCTCCCGTATCATTATCAATTATCGGTGCATTTTCGAGTGCTTACCGTGTAATAATGGTGGAATATTACGTGTTGAGTGTTTTCGAAGATACACAAGTCTATTGGCAAGTGATGCGAGAGTTGAAATGTGATTTTTCGTGTTCCCGCCAAAATTCCGGCGGCTTCTTGTAAAAACCACCACTTTACTAGAGCTGTGACTTGACTGGGCTTGCCCTGACTGAATTGACTAATTAACCATATTAACTTGAAAATTTATATAACTTGACACTGGCTATATACATTCGTGTGGGTCCATAAAACAAGAAAAAAAAGGCTGATATATTACTATAATGACAGTTAAGAAGAAAATGAGAAAAATACCCTAATTAATATAACTCGATATCCTATAAGACTTATAAGTCTTCCTAGTTAGAGTCTAAGTGACCGTTATGTCACCCCCGTATTTATTTATACAATATTTCCCTTTCTTGTTTATTTGGAGGCATTTCCTTTACGTATCCTGTCTTTATAGGTTTATTTTTACTTCTTTACGTTCTTTTGGAATTATAGGATCAGAGAGAAGCTTAATTTCAGCTGTTTGTTATCTCATTGATATTTTCTGATGAATTCCGTTTAAAGGATGTCTCTTAGGAATTTGACACAGCCCTACTTATAAGAATACAGGGCACCAGAAAACCTGAAATAAGACGAACCTCATGGCACAGAACAGATAATAATACTACGTATAGAATGGACATTGTCATCCGCCCAATCGGCCCTTACCTATTTTCGCGAGTCTACTTTCGCGAGTCTTGTTTAGAATGTTATATTATTGTCTTCTGATGTTATGTTACTTATGCACTTAAGATGATCAGAAGGTGTCGTGTTGGCAGTTGAATGAGAAAGTCTTAATATTTTTTATAAAGTTTATTGACACGATTTTAGGCAAACATATATACGCGGACACGCGGCTAATAATAAGGGGAGTAGGGAAGCCACTAACGATGCCCGGACCTTTGCAGCCTAAACTACAAACGTTGCACATTTGTTGTCATGTCGCCTAGCCGCTACACCTATGTTCTATGAACCCTCGATGGGGCAGAGGGCGTCCACAGTACTCTGCCATTGCGACTTATCCTGGGCTACGCTTCGTCTCGGACCATATCAAACCCAAAGTCTTCAGTTCCGCTGCCGCTGAGCGCCTTCATGAGTACAATAATGTACATATGTAAATATGTACAATAAACAAGTACAATTAATAAAATAAAAAAAAATATGAATGCATACATATACATATATGTGTGTTCATATTATATCTAGTCTAGATAGTATAGTCGTTTATCATGATGCTAAACGTCTTAGTTTAAACTGCAGTTTGCACAATACCACCTATCGTGGCGAAGGACAGTGACTAATAGTGGTGGTGGTTGCTCACACAAAACATTCAAATAGAAGGTCAAATGCATCTATATATAATCTGTAGAAAATTGATAGATATTGTTTTAATTTATTATTATTTATTTATTGGATGACCAACATGTTGTACATCATTACATTTACCATAGTGCACAAAATCGCAAAAATACATGTTAAATGCCAACATAATTACAGGTGACGACAGCATGAAATGAGACAATTAAGCGAAAAGAGAATAAAATGGACTTAAAACAGTTAACATGAATATAACTCAATTCCAAACAATAAATTAATTAACAAATTAAAAAAAAAATGATCACTGAATATTGAATTGAAATTATCATTGAATATCCAAAGTATTTTATTTTTTAGAATTTTATGTGAGTTTTATTTATATTATTCTAAAGCCTCCAAAAGGCTAGATTGTAATTATATGACATTTCGTTCTAGGCATATTATTTATTTTAAAAAAATTGCCTTGGTAATTATGAAATTCCTGAAAAATAATATTTGCCAAACTCAAACTCAAACTCAAACAGATTTATTCAAATAGGTCATAATCTGACACTTTTGTACGTCAATGAAGATACAGTACTGAGTCTACCGTGCGTTCGGAAAGATACCTCTACAAGAAGAACGCACAAGAAACTTGTAGGGCTTAATTTTTTCAACAGATAGTTTCACAATATTTGGTTTGGTTACATTCGCCAAGGGAGCAAGCACAGATATTTGTATAAAATGTCCAAAACCAACTGTTTCATAGAATCCCGAAAAAACCGTTGAACAGCACCATTGTAGTTCTTCACGTCCTAGAAATCTAAAACCGATACAAACAAAAACCGACAAAACTACCTTACGATTTTTAAATTCAAAATGCAAATATATAAAACACTAAGAACAGTACGACAGATTCCCATTCCCTATCCGACAGCCACAATCGAAGGTAAATACAGATTTAATCTGGCCACTTAAATATAGGCTCTATTACCTGAAGTATAGAGGTCAGAATAACAATGCTGCTCCCAAGATATTCCTGCCAATAAATGCGGGTTACAGCGATTTGTTAGTGGCGTGACACACGGCGGTTAAGTTCGACGAGCGTTTGAGCGATTTGGTGGTTGCATTGGACTTGAATTGACTATTGAAAATTCTATTTGGGAAGTCTACTTTGGGATTTAAATTGTTGGGTTATGATTTGGATTATTGTTAGGCACGGACATTTCACCCTTAAGACGCCGCTTTTAGGTAGTAGGTCTAAGCTACCTACATACCAAATTTAAGCCCAATCTGTTCAGTGGTTTTGTAGTAACAAATATCCATCCATTCATCAATCAATCTAACCAAAACCGTACTAGATGGCGCTGGAGGTGAGTTAGAACTCGCAAGCGTTTGTTCACCTGTTAAAAATGGAAGTTTTTCACATTGTACTGAAATTAGAGATTTATAATATTAGTAGGATAATCGTTAAAATGTGGCGATGTGCGAGAGATCGGCTTATTTTATTTGGATCATTAACTTCAAACATGTCATGCAAGTCATTTCATGTCATTCACATGAGAAACGATAATGGTAGAGGCCGGCTGTTATGCATTATCACTGCATAAGCTTGGCAAAAACGTCGTGTATAGGCTGAATTGTCTGTGCTGTTAGGTTATCATTTGGATTTACAGTTTACCGTTGTATCCATTTTGACGTCTAAATAGGTTCAAATTGAATTTAGACTAAACGAAGTTTAGACCATAACACGCGCTCGACGTGAACCAAGGCTTAAACCACAGAATAAATAATAGAACTTTTTTTTTTTTTTTTTTTTTTTTTTATGATAGCGAATGACAAGACGAGCAAATCAGGTGCCTGATGGTAAGCATCATGATTGCCCATATCAGACACAGTGCCACCCAGTGTTTTAAAGTTCAAAATTCTGCGCGGCACTGCACTGCGCCTGTCACCCTGAGATATGAGTTGTTGAATCTCGTTGTGCCCAGTAATTTCGCTGGTAACATAGCCCTTCATACCGGAACACAGTAATGATTGCACATTACTGCTTGGCGGATGAATGACTGGCAAAGGTGTGGTACTTCCCCAGGCGGCTCCCTGCTAAAGAGGCCTACCACTACAAATGTAATGTATTAATAAAACACACCAACATTTTATTTTAAATAGGCTAATTTAAACGGGCGATTCCTAATTCTTGCCAACGACATAATCCAGTCAGACCTACCGTATCACATATGATACAGAGAAAGTAATAAATTTAAGGCCGTAATACACATGCTTGTAGCTGGTACGCCAAGTGCAGGCAACTAAGCATTCCGGAACGTTTTGTGAAGTTTGGAAAAAATAAAAAAAACTACGGGCAGAATCTCTATACACATAAGTAATAAGTACCAGCGATTAAACGGTTGGTATAAGGGCCGTTTATATATATATATATATAAACCATGGAATGGCAGCGGCGCGGCGAGCACTTTCCGTGTCAAATAATTTTAGACTATATTATCTCCATAGTTAAAGGTCCAGTATTGCTTGAATAGCTCACGGCGGTAAGAGGTCACGAGGTCTCAGTTTGAAACTAACCATTACTTCATAATTACGCAGGAAATCGATTGCTTGAAATCACGCACACATAACGCAGACAGGACATAGATAGGACACATCTTTCTTAAGCATGTTCGTCAAAAAACAATACAAAAAGCTCATATCATTACCACCCCGTATGTCCCTTCTATCTCAATCGTTTTAGGTGGAACTCATTACTGTGCCGGTAAAATTCTTATTCTTTCTATTTTATCGAGTACCGGAGAGTGTTGTACTTACCCTGGATTTCATTAGGCAATGAGAACGTCATACTTTTTTTGGATCTCTTTGAGATGGAAACCAATACTAAATGAGTTTTAAGGAGGTTTCTTAGTGACAAGACGAACAAATCAGGTGCCTGATGGTAAGCATCATGATTGCCCATATCAGACACAGTGCCACACAGTGTTTAAAATTCAAAATTCTGCGCGGCACTGCACTGCGCCTGTTACCCTGAGATATAAGCTGTTGAATCTCATCATGCTCAGTAATTTCGCTGGTAACATTGCCCTTCATACCGGAACACATAATTGTTTGTGGTTGGCTCTTAATCTGGCCATTATTTGCGCAAAAATATATTTGATTGTTAAAAACTGTACGGGCACAGGCATGCAACGTCGCCTGACGCTAAACTAGCACTATTTATTATTCTGTATGGCTATACTCGCGACCAACGTCTAATGTCGATCATATTATGATCAGCCCGCCCGCCTTTATAAGCCGGGTACTCACTGGCGACCTGTAATCGTAACCGTTGCATGAACTATAACCAAAAACATAGTGTGTACGTGGTTCGAAAATCCCCTGCGAGCGATACGCGTAACGGCCAACGGCTAGCAGCGAGCCAATTAATTAAAGGATTTCCAAGGTCACCTGTGTACTCATCGCCTTAAGCTACCTACTTAGCAAATATTTATCACATTTATCACATAGTTACGATGTGGAAGACCGACAAAAAATAAATCTTCAAAAAATTCAACTTCCTGTTACTTACCACAGAATAAATAATAGTGATCCGTCATGGGAAGTCGTGACGGTTTTTTATATTTCATAAAAATCATGCCGTGGAGTTACCGTCTTTAGAATAGTGCTCCACCACTCTCTACCCATGGTTGCCGTAAGAGCCGGCTAAGGGTTAACAGATCCAGAGGACGGGCAGCAGCGTCCCCTGTAAAAAAACCATCGAACTGCGTTCGCCAACCCGCCTGCCAAGCGCATCGAGTATTCAATTCAATTCAATTCATTTATTCATAAACAATCAATGTATTTGAAATATAAAAGGTACAGGTGAAATATAATAATAATAAAATAAAATTACAAACAATAATCACTAAATAAAATTAATTACAAATAAATCTCAAAGAATGTCACATTAATAAGTAAAATACCTAATAAAATAAGAATCATTCCAAATTATTGCATGTCATAAATTCACTAACAGTATAAAAACACCCCTTCAACAAAAATTTTAAAAGTCTGCATTTGAATGCCTGAGGCTCCTCAGTTACCTTCATGTCCGTATTGACAACACCCCGCCTTTATGGGCGAGGCCTATGTGCCGTAGTGGAATACCAACAGCTGAGATGATGATGAAATTGTAAATGTTCGAAGATTTAGGCACCAGTGTGTACAGACCGCATCTTAATTGCGATAAATCTATGTGCAACCAACCGCAACGTGCAGGAGAATAACTAGGTCTTGTTCCATACTAGGATTACTAACTAAATATCTAGAAACAATATTACAAAATGTTTACTATAGTTATTATACCTAGGCTCTGTCAATGTAGAAATGAGCCCATGGTCATTGATCATGAACTATTGTTTAATTTAGCTTGGTCAATGACAGCTGAAAAAATATCAAATTTTTGGTCATATTTCCTTAAATTTGGTTCATATATAGTATCTTATCGGAACCCTCTGCCATCTACGAGAACATCGAAGCACTTTTTAGCGTTCCCCACCTCAAAAGGGAAAAGCAACCCATAAAGGATCACTTCGTTGTCCGTCTGTCAAGACCCTTTTTCTCGGGAACGCGTTGAGGTTGAATCTCATATGAACAACTCAGGTGTACCCTCCCTTTATGCTGTAAAAAAATCAAACTTCTAAGGCTGGGTTTTTTGATCACTTGTCAAGTCGACCAATAATAGTTGAATTTTTTGACAAATAGTTAAAATTCGACAAAATTCGTTTTTTCATCCCTGGTTAACTATTTTTTTCCACACGATTTAACCATTGGTTAGAAATTTAACTATAGTTAGTTTGACAAATGGTTAACTTAACCGCAACTAACGATCAAAAAACCGGCCCTTAGTCAACGCAATCAAAAGATAGAAAGGCCATAATATCACACATTTCCGTACTTTGCGCAACGGGCTAAAAACCTCTAGGGCACTTGCCGTTAGCCTAAAGGCCTAAATGGCCTAAGGAAAAAATTCCAAAACCGTGACATAATACAAAAAAAATTGTGATACCTAACATGTTTGTGGTATCTAGGTATGGAACCCTTCACTAAGCATACCCAATAAGGTATTAAATCCTAACTACGTAGATATGGTACTTAAATATCTAAGACATTCAAAGCACAGCTTAGGTTCTTTCCTAGGAAAGTTCACTCAGCGCGGCGCTGTATTTTCAATCCGGAGTTAAGCTCGACATCGTTTTACATCTACCACCGGACGCGCTAAGAAAATACCCCGGACAATGAATACCTAAGAAAACCCGGATAAACATTGTAGAAATCCGGTGTCTTTCTTTTGGTCCGACCCGATCTTATCCGTAATCCTGGCGGACCTTCGGGCGACAAACGTATCTTGACCCGAGCAAATGTAACATAATGCTAACATTTTGAATTTGCCACCGCTAGTAAATAAATACAGAAGGCATGCTCTGGCAACACGCAAAAACAAGTACATACAGTCTCGCTTAGTTCAGTCGCAGAGAGTATTAATTCTCACCACTTGCTACGATCCTGGCATACGGCTTTCGCTTCTTCCGCTTTCATGACATTCTTCATACATGCTCGTCGGTTGTAGGTACTTTGGCCATAACTTCAATTTGTTCATGAAAGTACTGCGCCTAGGCCGACCTCTACCGTCTTAACCACACTCGCCTAATAAATCTCTTATGTTAATATCCTTTCATCATTCATTAATTCCTTAATCAGAAACAGTAAAATAGATGATAATCACCAGGAACTACAGTTAAATGTGACTGGAACTGTGCCCTATAGATGGCAATAGGCTCGCCTTCTATTACATGGTACCAACATCTATGCCTACCCCTTCGGGAAAAAGGCGTTATGGTTTGTTATGTTAATGTAGCACTAGCTGTGCTCCGCGGTTTCACTCGCGTAGTTTTCGTTCCCGTGGGAAAATCGGGATATTAAGTATAATATGTGTTAATCCAGAGTCTAAGCTACACACCAAATGTCAATCCGATCAGTTCTATAATTTTGGCGTGAAAGACAAACAAACATCCATCCATCCATTCTCACAAACTTTCGCATTATAACAGTAGAAAGTAGACATGACCGATTTGCCATAACCGTCCTTCTGTACCATTTTTATTTGTAAAGCCTATTCTTTTGTGGTTTAAAAGAAATAACGGCCTACGGTACAATAACAGTCGTAGAATTTACTTTATACAAGGAGAAATTTCTTGGGAACAAAGTTATCGGTACCTGTAGTACCACGTTGTTGGTTTATAGGCATTGTCGTGTAAGATAATGTCAGGAACGTTTTAGGGCAGTAAAGTGAACGCAGCTACCTTATTATCCTGCATTATTTGTTAGGTAATAAAGATATACTTCGTGGAATAGCAGAAGTTGAGGAAGACGCGACGCGAAAATATATCCACAGCAACTTTTCACCCGACACGGCAAAGCCTAAAATAAAATTATATACCTACTTACATACATTATTTCATCGCTGTCGACACCATAAAGGCTCGTGTTCATTGGGTACCTCGGACGTTATACTGCAGGCAGGTTTTTTTTATGATAGTGAGTGACAAGACGAGCTAATCAGGTGCCTGATGGTAAGCATCATGATTGCCCATATCAGACACAGTGCCACAAGTGTTTTAAAATTCAAAATTTTGCGCGGCACTGCACTGCGCCTGTCACCCTGAGATATGAGTTGTTGAATCTCATCATGCCCAGTAATTTCGCTGGTGACATTGCCCTTCATACCGGAACACAGCAACGTTTGCACATTACTGCTTAGCGGATGAATAACTGGCAAAGGTGTGGTACTTCCCCAGGCGGCTCCCTGCAAAAGAGGCCTACCACTACAAAAACTAAGGTAACTTGGTTGCAGCATCAGGTTCAGAAGGGCCAGTATTCAGTTTCCTCTCATTGGAATCGTTTCTATGAATATAATACAGATAGATGGCAACATAGGGTCTGATGATGGAGCAGGAAGATAAGGAGGAGAAGGTTTTTAAATTTCCTTAAGTTCAAACTCAAACTTTATGAAATTTTAAAAAAAGTCTTAATTAAAGACATTTTTAAACGTCAATAAATTATATCAATAACTAGTAATGGTTCTACCGTGCGTTCGGAAATATCTACAAGAAGAGCGCGCAAGAAAAGGGTTTAAGAGGTTACATGAGGGGTGATTTTTCCATACAAACGTATTCCCGTGTTTGCTCCCTAGATAACTGCGTCAGAGAAATGGTTTTTTTTATAAAATTTAGGTCATCAGTGAGCATGTCCCTGTCATTTTCATTTTTCTACAAACTCATTGTTAAATGAAGTATGACCCTTTAAAAACATGAGAAACTGTCCCAATTTTACTCGCGTAATTAGACATTCACTAGAAATAAACGAAGAGTTTAGGAACAAAAATAAAATAACAGAGACATAGCCTAATTCATCTTCTAATTTTCGAGATATAAATTTATGGATAAAATCAATTATTCTTGGAGTAAACACGGGAATACAAAACATCGATTTCGTAAATTTTCCATAGGATTGTGTCAAACTGCTAAGAGGTCCTGTATCCTGTTAATTTTTCCAACTGCGAGTTGTATAATATTTGGTTTGGTTACATTTGTTGGCTTGTAAGTTACCGGATGGTGGCTATGCAGAAGTTTACAGGCATCTTTGTCCTCTATGTGTTGGTTAACTTTATAATAAGCCTATTCCTAATAAAGTCGACTTTATACGGGTTTTGAATTTACCCTCTGAGAGTCAGTTATCTCTTTTGAGATTTTATTTCTTAATTTATACTTGTAGGTATCATGTGATAATATGCTAGTAATCATATAGTTATTCTTTAGAAATTACTGGGCATGACGAGTTTCAACAACTAATATCTTAGGGTGACAGGCGCAGTGCAGTGCGCAGAATTTTGTATTAAATACTGGGTGCACTGTGTCTAATATGGGCAATCATGATGCTTACCATCAAGTACCTGATTTGATGATCTGATCGTCTTCACTATCATATCATAAAAAAATTAAAAAATTTCATTAACTCATAAGTGTTATCCCCCTATTAAACTAAGTCCTATTTTTCTATACATTTCTACCCAGTCTATCATTAAGTCAGTGAAAAACGGTAACAAATTACTGTAGGTAGTATACAAAAATATTAGGTCGCATTTACGCGGTCGTTTTTATCGCCGGCGTCATTTGGACGGTGAGAGATCGTTACGTTTTATGAGAAAACGAACGAGTGTTATTGAACCTTATTTTTGGTAACACTTTAGGGGCTCGATTCTATAACTTTACCTTACTTCAGAGGTATATCGTAAACTGGGCGACTAGGTTAACGGGACGATTTAACCACGTAGATAATTAATTCAAGGTTGGCATTCTCTTACATTTAATTTAATTGTTTATATCTTATGTAATATTATATAATATTCTATACTTCTTATACTTAAGTAATATTCTTAATAAATCATAACATAAAATACAATCCCGCCTTTTTCCTAAAGGGGTCAGTCCCATAGCACACCCCGGGCACTCAACAATTCCCATACAAAAGCCGCGGTCTAACAACCTACTACACAGACACTGCACATGGAGTTTTGTACACGCGCAAGTATGCATGTAGTGCGTTTGTTCAAGGTCAATTAACTATTTATATAAAACAGCTGATTTTTCGGCTACTGTGTAACAATAGTGAAAGACAGATGAGAATGGTGGAACAAGATAAATGTAACTATGTTTGTCTGTTAAGATTCCATCTTTGAGCCGATTTTGATAAAGAAATACATACCCACCGTAAAGGCAAAGCTTAACTTAAAAATAAGTTACAGAAATATTGAATGGAGTGCCCGTAGTGTGGCCACAACTAGCGGATAGGAACGTTTGAAAAATGCGCTCTCTGAGTTGCTCGACTGCCTCGGTGGCGTAGAGGGCGCATGCTCGACTGCCAATCAAGAGGTCCCGGGTTCGATCCCCAGGTCAGGCAGTGTTAAATATTGGATTTTTCCATTAGGAATTATCTTAATAACTGCCTGGAGTCTGGAACTGTGCCCGGTAGATGGCAATAGGCTCGCCCCCTATTACATGGGACCAATAAGATACTGGCGAAATGTGGGTGTATCTACTGTGGGACTGAGTCCTGGGTACACCTCTGCCTACCCCTTCTGAAAAAGGCGAGAATGTATGTATGTAGTTCCTCGAGCGCTCGAAGCCGTCGCACGATATCGAGTAAATTGGCGAGACGGGGTGCTCGGTTCGTGTGAACATAATATTACTGTGTGTTCACACGAACCGTGCGTGAACGTGGTCAAGGCTTTAGTCGTCATAAAGTATAGACGCAAAACGGCGGTTTCATAGATTATTCTTGTGTCGGTAGAAATTTTCGCCGTCGCTGAAGGTAGGCTCGCAGTATTGCCCTGTACAGAGGTTATAAAGGTAGGACGAATGGACTTATACCATGCGATAGTTTGAAGGGTTAAGTCGTGCCTGTTGATACAACTTTGTTACTTAAGTTTGTTACTAACTGACTAAGTTAGAGAGTTGCATAATGTAGCCGTACCTACATATCTACAGGCTAATTTTCAGATGGTCGTTAACTTGGTCGTTATACCACAGTGTGATGAAAGCGAAAGGAGTGAAACTCGTGTTTCAGGATCGTATTCGTCATCTTAGTTAATATAATGACTTCATACAATAACGCAGGGAATTGTGTCTTATTCCCTTTTTCAAATCAGGTGCCTGACGGTAAGCATCATGATTGCCCGTATCAGACACAGTGCCATCTAGTGTTTTATAATTCTAAATTCTGCGCGGCACTGCACTGCGCCTGACACCCTGAGATATTAGTTGAAACTCGTCATTTCCAGTAATTTCGCTGGTTACATTATCCTTCAGAATGGAACACAGTAATGTTTGTAGATTACTGCTTGGCGGATGAATAACTGGCAAAGGTGTGGTACTTCCCCAGGCGACCCCCTGCAAAAGAGGCCTACCACTACAATAATATAATATTTATCCCTACTCGCTACAATCCTGACATACGACTTTTGGCGACTGACACTGTCATCACATTCTTTATGCATACTAGATTTATACACTGTTGAGTCTATAATATATACCTCTATCTATAATATATACCTCTATAAACTATAAAGTTTGCAACCCCATTCAACTTCATTAACTTGTTCATAATTTTGGTTATGGGATCTAAAAATAAAACTTGGGAAGTGTGGGTGTACCTTCTATGGGACTGGGTCCTGGGTACACATCTGCCCTAACCCTTTGAGGAAAAGTAATGTTATACAAGGAGTTAAAAATATCTTACGTTCATAAAATACACAGGTTAAGTTTCATGAGCCGACACATAACTTGACCACTTTCGCTCGTTCTCCTTTGTATTTTTTTTATTTTTCAATTTACGCAATTCTTTATTTACAGGATGAAAATTTTACCAATCGATGTTTTGTTTTCCCCTGTTTCCTTCGAATATAATTAACCCATTCTATAAATTTATATCCTGATATTTTTATAGTGAAGTGGACTATGTACCTGTTATTTTTATTTTTCTTATAAATCTTTGGTCTTTTCATAGTGAATTTATAAAAATCCCAGTTTTACTCGCGTGATTGGACGTTCACTGCAAAAAAATTATGAGTTTATAAACAAAAAAAAATCAGGATATAAATATATCAAATAGGTTTATTTTATATTCGGAGGAACAGAGGAATACAAAACATCGATTTAGTAAATTTTCCATAGGATTGTGTCAAACGTAAAGAGGTCCTGTGTCCTGTTAAGGTTTACATAACATCATTTTGTAACACGTTCTATATTTGTTATGTTATAGAACCACACCCCGTTCTCTGCGGGTGAAACCACGTGAGTATAAAACGGTTTTTTTTATGATAGTGAGTAACAAGACGAGCAAATCAGGTGCTGATCCGTTTTGTATGAGGAAGTCGACAATTTTTTCGCGAATTTCGCAATTATTTCTTTTTTGTTTCAATTTTTATAAAACTACACCTTTTTTAACACGTTGTATAACAAAAACATTTCAGAGCGAATTTGGTTCGCCAAATAAAACCGTGATACATTTTGTACTATTCAAGTATTCAATGGTAACTGTAACAGTATAAAAGTGAACAGAAGGCCGGCTCTCAGATTTTGGTTATAAATTACAGAAAAATTCCTACTTATATTATAAACCTCAAATCTCCGTACAATTTTAAAAAGTAACGTTTGTAACAGGTGAAAAAAACGCGACCATGTTCTAAATTGATCCCAGCGCCGCTGTTTTTTTTTTCTTTTTTTTTTCGTTCCCTTTTAACTTTCGTTCCCTTTTCACGCGCATGTAAATTCGTGACGAAAACTGTTATTATTATGATTAAACTGAACTGAACATTACATTTTTTTTTGTATTAACAAGTAATCTCTATTTATTAACAAATTACCTACTTTACATTAATTAATAAATAACATAATTAAATAAAACAATTCAACTAAAAACTTAACATATATTATAAAGAAACTTAAATTATAAATAAAAAATATCATTACATTAATTACATTTTACAATATACCTTTGTATATTTGTTTATCTGACAATAACAGTTTTGTTCACGAGTTTACATGCATGCTTAGTTCGCAGAGCCTGTGTTCAGACTCGCCAAGTTAAAACGACCGTACTGTACATACTTATAATGATAAAACGATACGCGAATTAAATTCATTACTACTCCTTCTGTCGCTATGTATTTAAGGTAACAGTGGGACCGACGCGACGCCAGATGAGAGAGGATATTAAATAATGCAACAAAAGTGGAACAATTCCAACAACCTGTGATACGGATTTATCTCCACAGTATTGTTAGTCTTAGAGCATTCAGAAGGGGAATTTTCAAGCGCCTCCCTTCTGCGGAAGTACATTAACAATTTGTTCACTTATTACTAATTTATTGTGTAGTGACTTGTTTTGTGTTTTTGTGCAGCTTTTTTTAAACTGACGGTCAATTTGTGCTTAATTTTACGTAATTTTGTTTAAGTGCTGGATTTATGTTGTTATCCATGTTATGTTACAAGCGAAAATCGGCAAATTAAGTAATTTTGTACAGTAATAAAATCATAAACATTTTACCAAAGTATAAACCTTATCAGTGTCAATATTATATGAATGGTGTCACTAAGAAAAATAATACCTAATAGCATTTCCTCTTTGCATGCAATTTTGCTGACGGGAGGGCGGTGCACTGTGCATGTTGTTTTTGACACCAAAAATCCGAACTAAAAACTAAATTTTCTTGTTCCAGAAGTCGATACAATCCGTACCACTAGCGGACGGCGACGCGACAGCCCTACATAGATCACGCACACATTTGACGCGTGTACACACGTTATGTGTTCTATGTAGTAGTAGTAGGTTATTAAGTGCGAGCGTTTGTATGGAGTGACGGAGGCCTGGTTTTACGCAGAGGACGCTGCTGCCCGTCCTCTATATCTCATAATCCTTAGCCAGCTCTTACGGCACCCACGGGCAGAAAAGGTGGGGTACTATTCTAAACCCGATACCGCCATGGCAAGACATTTAATCAAACTGTATTGAGAGGTATGAATGAATAGTGAACACGTAACACTATTCAGAAAATCCAATACCTGTCAAGGACTAGAAATAGCGAGAGTTAATATGATTTCCAACATAATTTATGTTTTCATATGAAACTATTGTACAGTCATTTATTAGTCTGGCAGCGCTTAGATTCAATTTTATTATCGTATACTGTAATTCAGTGTTGGATTATGAGTCTTTTTTTTTATGATAATCAGTAACAAGACGAGCAATCATGTGCCTGATGGTAAGCATCATGATTGCCCACGGCCTCTTATTACGGACGCAACAGAAGTGTGGAAAGCATTTAATTGTTAATGTCTGCTGTCAAACGGCATACAAAAAAATGACGTTTGACAGCAGACATTAAGCAATTTAAACGCTTTCCACACTTCTGTTGCGTCCGTAATAAGGAGGCGGGCCTTCCTCACCCTGCCAGTGAGATTGAGCTCTCCACGAGCCCCGTTTCTATGTTAAATCACCTCACGCACACTCCTGCTCGTGTACAAAACTCCATGTGTGCAGTGTCTGTGTAGTAGGTAGTTATAGCGCGGCTTTTGTATGGGATTGAGTCGAGTGTCCGGGGTGTGCTATAGTTACGCGTATTAGATGACTAATAAGTAGAAACTTTCCGCACCTTCCTTTAAATTCCCTTACATTAAAAATCACTTAACTATTCCATAAACTCTATCTATTATCGCTTTACAAGGTACAATTTTTAATTAAGGGTTAATTAAGTTTCGCAAAAAGGGGTATGTTTGCCAGCGAACGGGCCATTTTACCCTTTTTACCTTCAGTGAAAAAAATAAATTATTTGGTAGAAAAACATTGAGATTGTTTACAATTTACCGGATGAGAAAAAGAAAAACAAATTTAAATTGGGGTCATTTGGAAATTGCCAAAAGACTGTCTCAGTGGCGTAGTGGTTCGGAGCACAACTGCCGACCATATGGGGTCCCGGGTCCGATCCCCAAGTCAGGCAAAAAGTGTTATTTGATTTTTCAATAATGAGTTTTCTCTATGACAACCTTAAGTCTAGAACGAAGTGTGCCGCCTGATGATACTATAGTCGAATGGAGGCCACGGACTGGCAAGCGTAGCGTAGGACGGCCACCCAGCAGAATTACGCTGGTTGCAGGGCGCTTACAACCGGACTAGATGGAAATCTAAGGGGGGGCATAATGTTTATTACGGTTATCCCTTCTCTCAGCACGGTTGTCTGTAAGAGATCGCTCTTAGCGATAAAACCGCCTATTTTTACACTAGTTAATAGCTGCTTATTAGTTTTAAGGTTTTCTTGTTTTTGGTGGGTTTGTTCCCGTTTGTTCACCCAGGTGAATTCACCTGGGTGAACAAGTGGGAAAATAATTTCCCACTAATTCACCTATGCATCAATTCACCTGGGTGAATTGACCTAGGTGAATTAATGGGAATATACCAATAAAGCGTTTGTCTATCTATCTATATAATAATATAATATAATATAATCCAGTTGCAAGTTTTTCCTTACTCACTTCTTCAGTTTAATTACCAAAACATAACAGCTATTTTCATTATAGTTCACAATAACCGCTCAAAGGCAATCTCGACAACATTCTGGTATCGCCACTAACCGTAGACCGTAAGCTACCAACCGCTATTGTGCTAAAAACATGCTACATACACTTTCAATCGGGCCGGTATTGCCAACCCAATGAACTGGGAAACTGGGCGGTACAGTGGAATAAGAAACATAAATTACTTGTTCCACGGAAATAATAGTTTCAGAAACCTGTTCCAAACATAAACATAACGCCTTTTTCCCGAAGGGGTAGGCAGAGGTGTACCCAGGACTCAGTCCCATAGTAGATACACCCACATTTCGCCAGTATGTTATTGGTCCCATGTAATAGGGGGCGAGCCTATTGCCATCTACCGGGCACGGTTCCAGACTCCAGGCAGTTATTGAGATAATTCCTTATGGAAAAATCCAATATTTAAAACTGCCTGACCTGGGGATCGAACCCGGGACCTCTTGATTGGCAGTCGAGCATGCGCCCTCTACGCTACCGAGGCAGTCCTGTTCCAAAAACTAGTAAATAATAGATTTTCATAGAAATCTGAACAGCAAAGTCAAATGGAAATATCAAAGTCATTACACAGTGCCACCTGTCACTGCTGTGTATATTACATCTAAGCGGAGAACCAAACAGCGGCACGTTGCGAAACAAGAACGTAAAGGAAACGGACTCGAAACCCAAAGAAGCTGGGCCCAGAAAACCTTACTGTTTATCCTATATTGCCAGGTAGAGAATGTAATTCGCATTAATATTCCTTAACATAGTAGTCCTCTTATTATCACCGATTAATCATTTGATTTGAATAAAATGAGTTAAGTACTTAGTATTTTCAATGGCGACGCGCGTTTCATTTTTCGTAGAGCATTTGCTTAATTTATTATAATTAATGGTGATGTTAAAAAATATTATTTATTATGCACATTTGAAAATCTTATTATTAGGCCTATCAAATAAAACCAAAATTCTAATGTAAGTCGACGTGACTTTGAACCAACAAGTCCTTTGAGGAAAATAAATATAACAAATGTTTAATAAATATAAGAAAATAAATATAAGAAATGTTTAAATTTGTATTATTTATTTTTTCTATGCTGGCAATAAATTTATCTTTATCTTATTTATCTTTATCAAATGTTTGAGCGCGTTTTAGCCGTTAATAAGTGTATCAACAGCCACGTGGTAATGCTATCGTTGGACTATCGATACTGTAACTGATTAGATCCTTGGTCACCACTGGTAACAACTGGGATTTTTTTAGGATTTATCCTACTTGTCACCACCACTTGTACATGTGGCCATTTTCACGGTTACTAGTTCTCGCGAGTGACGACATATTCGGAAAATTCAGGAACTGAAAACTTGTTTTGATTAAATTGGATTTTTTACTGAATCTTTGTATTGTTATTTACTAGAACCTAGTTGTCTTTATTGTACGTAATTACATGTAGTATTTTCTAGATCTTCAAAAATGTGGGTACGTGTGAGCGAGAGGGCAAATTTGCTTTGGACAGCGCGTTAAGACGCGGTTTGGTGCACACGGCATCTGTGAGGTAACCTACTTGTAGTTAATTAACGGTTGTTTAGCTGCTGGGTAAACAGGAAAAACTTATATTAACATAATGTGCTGGTATTTCCCATAGTTTGAATGAAATAAAAAACCTATAATTTGATTACAGTATCATTGATTCTCGGAAAATAGTTATGTTAATATTTACTACGTGGAATTGGAGGGGCGCCTTTAGAACAGTCAGTGTATGAGTTTGATCTGAATAAAGATTTTTATGTTTGTATTAAAAAGATTGTGCCTGCGGTGTAGTTACCGTCTTTAGAATAGTGCTCCGCCCTCTCTACCCGTGGTTGCCGTAAGAGCCGGCTAAGGGTTAACAGATCCAGAGGACGGGCAGCAGTGTCCTCTGCAAAAAACCATCGAACTGCGCTCGACAACCCGCCTGCCAAGCGTGTCGAGTATTGTCAAAACCCCCCTTTATGGGGGAGGCCTATGTTCAGTAGTGGACTACCAACGGCTGAGATGATGATGATGATGATAAAAAAGATTTGGATGAACTGGTTGAAGGAGGATTGAATGGATTATTCCGTTTCCTCCAAAGACTCATTGACATAAACATTACATACAATCAGGCTTTTTTCCCGAAGGGGTAGGCAGAGGTGTACCCAGGACTCAGTCCTATAGTAAGTACACCCACATTTTGCCAATATGTAATTGGTCCCATGTAATAGGGAGCGAGCCTTTTGCCATCTACCGGACACAGGTCTAGACTCCAGGCAGTTATTGAAATAATTCTTAGTGAAAAATCCAATATTTAAATATAACACTTTGCCTGACCCGGGGATCGAACCCAGGACCTCCTAATCGGCAGTCGAGCTTGCGTCAACTGCTCCACCAAGGCAATCTTCCCCATTGTTTTCGAAAAATACCTTTTCATAAATTGATCCTCCACGAAAACCTCTCTGGTTTCCTCCACGAAATATTTTACAAAGAATGTGGAAGAGTATGATGATGAATGATAGACAAAGAAGAAGATGTGGTGAAGAAAAGAAACGGACTCGTAAACCAAGGAAGCTGGGCCCAGAAAACCTTTCACTGTCTGTCCTATATTGCCGGGTAGAGAATGTTATTCGCTATAATATTTCCAAACATAGTAGCCCTGTTATTTTCGCCGATTAATTTATAATTTGATTTAAATAAAGTAAGGTTTTTAATCAGTACTAAAAACTACATATTCTAGTTCCAGGAGTTTACAATGGAGTTCGGAAAAGTAACGCCAAAATCAATCAATTAAGTTAGTTAGAGCACTTGGATTTTCTATAGGCCGATATGTCGGCCTGTGGATTTTCAGTGTTCTATGGTATAGTGTATGTAGTTAGGGTAGATAGTAAGTAGGTAGCTCTATTGTTTAGTCTTTTTTCAATTAAGTTAGGTTAAGTATACTTAGTATTTTGTTATGGCGACGCAAGTTCTAATTTTAGTAGAACATTTGCTTAATTCACACAAATGTTTGACCTGGCCGGGGATCGAACCCGGAGCCTGCGGCACAGAAAGCAGAGTTACTACCGTCTGAGTCAACGAGGCTGTCAAGGTTAAAAAATATTAATTCTGTTTTTTAATATGTACAGAAACAAAACTGAGAACGGGCGAAGCCGCTGGGGTTACACTAGTTTAAAATAAAAGCCATTGTTATTGAGTTCCAAGTAAGAAAAAACAGAGTTTCATTATAAATTAAACACCCACACGAAGCAAATGCTTCCCCATTTACCAGTGTGTGGTCGGTTCACACAACGCCAACGTTGCGGTCGCCTTTAGACCTGCTAGTGAACTAAACTGTAAACTGTAGGTGTTGAATAACTTTCCTTACAGGTGCTCGGAGCATGTTCCAAGTTTACATGGCACATTTATTTATTATTGAGTCTCAACGAGTTACACTGTTACTCGATGGGAACTTATTTTTAAAAAAGGTTGCAAAGGGTAACATTGTTAGTCGCTGGGAAAAGTCCCAACGTGTCACAGTGTGACTCGATGGGAACCCAATGAATGAAAAACTATTAGTAGAAGTATTTATTATTTATTGCTAAATTAATTATTTTTATATTGTAGCTACCTTGGTGGCGTAGTGATTAGCAAGCGCTAATGCTGATCATAAATTGACATTATTTTGACAGCCTCGTGGGCTCAGACGGTAGTAACTCTGCTTTCTGTACCGCAGGCCCGGGTTAGATCCCCGGCCAGGTCAAACATTTGTGTGCATGAACTGTCTATTTGATCTGTGTAGTACAGGCTTCTAGCCTAGTTTGGGACCGTGTGTGGAAGTTGTCCCATATTATTATTTTATTTTTATTATTATTACAAAATTACATCATAAAAACCAAACTGTCAAACACTATAATAAAAAGAGAAAAAAAACCATACATAATGATACCCTATAATAGTAATCAAAATTATGGATATACGTAGGTTTATGAAATAAAAAAATCACCCAAGAAAATTTTATACCTATAGACTTAAATACAAAAATTATCCATAACAGCACGTCATATTCTATTCTAGTCTATTATCTGTTGTCTCTACATTACCGTACCTATTCACACAAATCTGCTTTTACTTGTTTAATAAGATACTAATCTTTTATGAAGCCCCGCAGCCTCATAATATAATTTTCATAGGCCTTTTGGCCTTTTTTGTAAACTTGTTAATGAATAATCAGTACAATTATTACGTCGGCGGAGCCGCTTGAATCAATTTGGCACGGAAGAAGAATTCACGCCTGATTTTCATACAGATTGCATGACATGCTTTTCATCTATTTAGATCTATAAATATGTCGTCTTGACTATCTATATAAAGACATTAATTATCGTTGTATTGATTTCAAATTAATTTTGATAATGATTAATATTTTGTTCTAGTGATGGCAATGAGCATACAGAGAACATTTATTTATTTTTCATTCAGCACTACGCAATAACTAACTTAATTCTAGCATTTTCTACCAGTTATCCTAAAACTAGAGAAAATGTTACAGAAATTGGGAGGAGTGCAAATATGAAAGTTACAATAACTAAAAGTAAGTACTTAAATTTTATAACACAAAATAAACAGGCTTGTATCACTATTATAACAAACATAGACAAAACTAATCTAAACCTTGTACTTATATCAAATACAATATATGTAATATATTATCGATTTAATATTAACGTTTTACATTTTAATGTTTCTTTTTTTGTGGTGTATCAATGAAGAGTTTAGCTTTTTTTTTATGATAGTAAGTGACAAGACGAGCAACTCAGGTGCCTGATGGTAAGCATCATGATTGCCCATATCAGAAACAGTGCCACCCAGAGTTTTAAAATTCAAAATCTGCGCGGTACTGCACTGCGCCTGTCACTCTGAGATATGGGTTGTTGAATCTCATCATGCCCAGTAATTTCGCTGGTAACATTTCCCTTCCTACCAGAACACAGTAATGTTTGCACATTACTGCTTGGGGAATGAATAACTGGCAAAAATGTGGTACTTTCCTAGGCGACCCCCTGTAAAAGAGGCCTACCACTACAAATCTAATCAATAATGAACCCTACACATATTTCTAATAAGGTACTCCGAAATAATCCAGGAGTAACGATGAGTTTGGTCCAATCCAGCATAACACATCCTTTTGCGATCTTCGTAGCTATAATTAAGATGAAAGCCATCAGCTATTCGCTAATGTTTCAAAACGCGCGGTTACTGTGATGCTTCCGAAGCAAGTTGCAGTCGGTGTGCGGTTTTTCCGAAACTCCGAGAAGCTAACGAGCTGCTTCTTATACAAAGTAACTAGGTACTTTTATTTAATACAGAAAACTGAAATGGGCTTGAAATCCAAGGAAGTAGAGCCCAGAATACCTTACACTGTCCCACCACATGAAAATGTACCCGCGTAGTCTTCGGTCCCGTCAGAATATCGGGATATAGCCCTATGTGTTTGTTATTCCAGAGTCTAAGCTCCTACCAAAAATCAGCTCAATCGGCTTAGTAGCTTAAGCGTAAAAACGAAAGAAACATACACAAAAATCAGCGCGAGATGGCGATGGAGCCGAGTTAGGAATCATAAGTGTTTATCAATGCGGTTACAGGATCTATGTTACCTACCTACTGCATCTTAACATATTTTGTATTTATAAGGTACAAATTATTAGCGACTAGCATTGCTCTGCTCTCTAAAATGTAAATACAGAATGTAAGTTATTGGGATGCTTGGTATAGATTTTTTCAGCGGTTAACAGTAAAACCGGAAAGGGGTACACATAATGCGTCTTTAAAAAGCATAATCATAGATTTGCATACGCTCCGTGCCCTAGTTCTGTTTCACCTCATTTGCACTACTAAGCCATACAATTTTGGTTTGAGTTTTACAACGGACGAGTGCTGTTGGTGCGTCCACATAATTCAACATGACATAACAATACATATACCCATAGTATTTTGCCTCAATCTAAAATAAATATAAAATAAAATCCTATTAATATTATAAAACTCAGAACAATGTAAAAAAGTAACCTTTGTAACAGGTAAACAAAACGCTTGCGTGTTCTAACTCGACTCCAGCGCCATCTAAATCTGTTTTTTGTGTCTGTTTGTTTCGTTTTCACGCTAAAACTACTGAACAGATTGAGCTGAAAGCTTTGATATGTAAATAGCATAGACTCTGAAATTATACATAGAGAACTTTTTTCCGATATAATAATAAGCAGTAATGTGCAAACATTACTGTGTTCCGGTCTGAAGAGCAATGTTACCAGCGAAGTTACTGGGCATGACGAATTTTAACAACTAATATCTCAGGGTGACAGGCACAGTGCAGTGCCACGCAGAATTTTGAATTTTTATACACTGGGTGGCACAGTGCCTGATATGGGCAATCATGATGCTTACCATCAGGCACCTGATTTGCTCGTCTTGTTACACACTATCATAAAAAAAAATAGAACTATATCTACGCGGGTGAAACTCCAGGGCACAGATAGTATTAAAAATCTTATAGGTACGAATTTTGTAAGGTTGAATGGGGTCCTGCCACCATCCAAAGGACCCCAGGAAACCTTCCCATACGGACTTGAACGATAAACGTCTTAGCATACGAAGAATGGTATACAATATTACAATTAACTATAAAATTTTATTGATTTTAATAATACAATAATTATAGACACCAATTTATAATCATTGTATTTTTTGAATTGTAATTAACCTCATTTTAAATAGATTGTAGTCTTCGCCTATAATTACGATAGCATTAATTATGAATTAGTCATAATAGTATTTTTCTTTGAATGTAATAATGTATATTTGTGTTAGCGTTCAATAATAAATAAATTAAATAAAATAACCTATTTGATAACTGACCCTGCACCATCGAGAGGGCTGTGTAGATTCTTGGCATTCTTGCATTTCCTAAAAATGTCGCCTCCCGCCCAGGCGATGCAGCGTTCGTGGAGAGGTCACTTAAATTTACTCTTCAGGCACGAGCGCAAATGCCGTGGCGTTCGTTAACGCTGCTTGAATCGTCTTTGATAGATATATAAGGCTAGTCACTTATACCTATTGGTATTACGGGAAGATAGGTCTCCTCAGAGTTGATCCGCTACCTATTTAGAGAAGGAAAACTCGAACAAACCCGGAATGGGGACTACGTCTGGCACGAGTAGGGTACAACCTGAAATAATTTTTATTTTATTTTTTATTTTATTTATTTAGGAAAAGTTAACAGCTTACATTATATAACTTAATATTATTTATATTACTAAATTTAGACTTAACAATAATGCAGCCCACATCACTTTTCTCAGATTTTTCTCGGTAGTAAATATTAAAGGCTAGGTGGACAATAGAAATTATAAAAACTATATATTATATGAAAAGGTTGTAGGAAGATAATAAAAACTAATCTACATTAATACTATAGATAAAATGAGAAATTTAAATATACATATTTACAAAGGTATTTAAAGAAACTATGTGTTAGGGAGTAACCATGTTATTTAGAATTTGAATAACTGCAAATTTATAGTGACTCATAGTGCAATTAAAAATATCAATATTGATAAAATTTGTGTTAAATAGTTCTACCATACGCCGAATAGGAACTCTTTTACCAGCATTCGTGCGGCATGATGTAAGGGCGAACAGAGAGCCTGCTCGCACACTACGTATATTTACAGTTCTAGGTACAGAATAACATATACTTCTCACTAGATCAATGCAATCAAAATCATTTCTAATAATCTTAAATAGCGTAGTAGCTTCAAGATACATTCTTCTAGACTCTAAAGTGATCATGTTGTATCTGCTGAGCAATTCGGAATATGACAAGTAACGTCTGTGACATCTGTAGTGCATCGTACGTAAAAACTTTCTTTGAACTTTCTCTATGGACTCTATATATACATTGTAAAATGGGTTCCATATAGGAGCTGCATACTCAACTTGTGGGCGCACAAGAGTTTTAAATAGATAAAGGTAGGTGGAAGTTCTTTTAAAGTCCTGGGAGGTACGCATAACAAACCCATACATTTTAAATGCCTTGTTGACTATATTATCTACGTGATTATTTAGATGTAATTTGTTGTCTAATTGAACACCCAAATCCCTAAGTATTGTCACATTCGCCAGTGTAGTATTGCATAGATTATAGTTATATCTAATGATATTTTTATTTTTGGTGAAATTGATGTAATTACATTTATTTATACTTAACTGGAGTTTATTATTATAACAATATGCAGAAAATCTATTCAAATCGCCCTGAAGACTAATACAGTCATCGAGAGACCTGATAGGTATATAAATTTTAAGATCATCAGCATATAATAAAATATTGGCATTCAGAAAACATTTTTTAATATCATTAATGAATAATATAAAAAGTAACGGCCCAAGAATAGAGCCTTGAGGTACTCCCGACGTTACTGGGATATTCTTAGACTGGTACCCATTAATGACAACCTTTTGTGAGCGATTTTTGATATAAGACGCAAACCATCTCAACAAATTACCATGTATTCCATTGAATGCAATCTTATTTAGTAGTAGTAAATAAGTGGCAGTCTCCTGCAACCAAACTGGCTCCACACGTATGGAGATGTCGTTCCTTCGGATTCAGCCAGTGAGGTCGAGAGCGTGGCTCTGGGCAAACCTAAGTTTCTAAAAGTCGTCCCAGGCGACACATTGTCTGTGGAGACTGTCCTGAATGCTCTAAACAGACTTTATGTTTAAATCGTCTGCCGAAGACGGCCAAGGCTATAAAGCCAATAATATAAATATAATTAATTGTGTTGACCGAGTATTACCTAAGTAGCTCACACGCGTAATGTTCTTGCCATTGTTTTGGAGCTGTTTTAAGTCAAATTGATAGCTTAAATCATTCCCAAAACGAAAATAAAGATAGCAAATCATAAATTCCGGCCATCTGGGAAATAATTACCGTGACAAAGAAATAGGAACACGATTTTAAAAAAGTATTACGTTTCAATTTTAGAAGTAAATCTACCTACCGTTCCTATAATTGAATAATAAGTAGTCATATACGACATGCTTCATTCTTCTTTTTTGTGGATTATACCTTTAAAAATGTCACGAGCGGCTTACAAAAGACAAATCGAGCGTCTTACACTTGTTAGGTTTCTTCAAATTAGATAATCTTTTAAGGGGTAACGACATCTTTGAGGAAATTGACGCAAGCAGCTGAGCTTGCGCCCTCTACGCCTCTGAGGCAGCCTACTAAAATTAAAAGAAAATAAAAAATAATAGTTGTATTCAACTTTAAAATATTAATAAATAATATATAAATTTAGCAAATGTGTTTTATTTTCATTGGGTAATGTTTTTGGTATAGGGTTGTATCAAATTGCTAAAAGATGGCATTACCTCTTAACGTATTGATTTCGTAGGAAATCTTGTAACAAAACCTTTTTGGAGTGCCTGCCCCTTATTTCTATATTAACTCGACAACGGGCAAAGGCGTTTGTAACCAGAAACTATAATTTGAAGACCTTGAATAAATAAGTAGATGGCAGATGGCAATCGATTTAATATTAAGAGCGTGTCCTAGCTATGACAAATTTTATACAATCCCATGAAAAAATTACCAAATCGATGTCTTGTATTCCTCTGTTTCCTCCGAATATTACCTATTCTATAAATTTATATCGTTATATTTTAATAATGAAGTTTACTATGTCCCTGTTACTACAAAAATATAGGGACATAATTTATTTTATCTTCAAAATATCAAGATATAAATATATGTATGTGTGTTGTAGTGGTAGGCCTCTTTTGCAGGGGGCCGCCTGGGGAAGTACCACACCTTTGCCAGTTATTCATCCGCCAAGCAGTAATGTGCAAACATTGCATGACGAGATTCAACAACTAATATCTCAGGGTGACAGGCGCAGTGCAGTGCCGCGCAGAATTTTGAATTTTAAAACACTGGGTAGCACTTTGTCTGACATGGGCATTCATGATGCTTACCATCAGGTACCGTATTTGCTCGTCTTGTCACTCACTATCATAAAAAAAATATCATAAAGTTTCCTATATTCAGAGGAAATATGGATATACAAAACATCGATTTGGTAAAGGCCCGAGTGTATATATTATATTCTTAGGCATTCCTTAGTTGGGTTTTTTTTTGGCTAATTGTCTCATTAGTGTTTATAATTACTTTCAATAAAGTTAGTTAATTTACCAATAATCAGGTGCTTAATATATAAATTAAATTAAGTAATATGAGAGACTTATGCGAGTGTGAATGGTCACGTAGGCGTGCTTTTTAACCGACTTCCAAAAAAAGAAGGATATAATCTTTTACCTACATGGCTTGGCTGACACTTTTTTTTTAATTATTGAGATGAATGAATTGATGTTGTCTTAAAGATAGGCCAGATCAAAAGTATCCACAACCGACGCATATGTATTCAGAAGTGTTTTGTAGTAGTAGGCCTCTTTAGCAGGGGCCCGCCTGGGGAAGTACCACACCTTTGCCAGTTATTCATCCGCCAAGTAGTAATATGCAAACATTACTATGTTCCGGTTTGAAAGGCAATGTTACCAGCGAAATTACTGACGAGATTCAACAACTCATATCTCAGGGTGACAGGCGCAGTGCAGTGCCGCGCAGAATTTGAACTTTAAAACACTGGGTGGCACTGTGTCTCATATGGGCAATCATGATGCTTACCATCAGGCATCTGATTTGCTCGTCTTGTCACTCACCGTCATAAAAAAAAGTGATGAAAGTGGAAGAAGCGAAAGTCTTATGTCAGGTTCGTAGCAAGTGGAGAGATATAGTCTCAGCCTACCACAATGGGAACAATGTACGAGGATGTATGTAAATTAAGTTACTATCTTCAGAATAATTTGATCTTTATGAAAAAATTACTGATTATACAAACAAACACACTCTGTACTTAACAGTGGGATAATTTATACTAACACTAGCTGTGCCCCGCGGTTTCACCCGCGTAGACATTGTTCCCGTGGGAATATCAGAAAAAATCCCATGTTCCCTAAAGTATGCATTATTCCAAGGTCTAAGCTACCTTCATACCAAATATCAAACCAATCTGTTTAGTTTTGGCGTGAAAGAGTAACAAACATCCATCCATCCATCCATCCTCACAAACGTTCACATTAATAATATTATTATAGTGGAATAGGATTACAAAAAGAAATATTTATTTTTCACCTCAGAGACACAGAACAGATTATAATACTCCGAGAAAGTCGCAAGAAACCTGTTAAATAGATACTAATACATATAATATATACAATATCAATAGAATTTATTATGTTTAATGTTTTTGTATCTCAGAAAATATGAAATAAGGAAAACTCAATAAGTTTGCGTTCTGGAAACCCCTCCCTCATGTTGACTCGTTTTCCTTGTTTCGTTTTAACCTAAATTCTTACAAAAGAGGATAATGTTATATTACAAACATGGTTTATTCCCAAGTGACCACTTAACGTTAGACCCATTGTGGTTAAATAAAAAATGAACTCTTTTTTATATTGTTTTGTTTTTCCAGTCCAGTTCAGTTTGAAGATGATTATTATTATTAAAACTTTCGCAGTAACGTTTTAATTTTTTTTAATCATGAAAACTAAAGAACAACTTACTTTGTTTTCATCATCATCATCATCATCATGATCATCAATTTTCATCATTGGTCACGTTGGTCAAACCATAGAACCAAACAAAAATGTAATCTCTTACTTATATAATTAAATATTTCATCATCACCACCAGCATTTCAGCCACAGGACGTCCACTGCTGAACATAGGCCTCCCCCATAGATTTCTATCTAGTCCGGTTGTAAGCAGCCTCTGTAAGCAGAATTAATTTATATTATTTTTTAATACCTAATTAAAAATGCCTAATTAACCAACAAATTATCAATTTTACCTTCTCATCATGCCGAATGACAATGCAATGACTGCCTCGGTGGCGTAGAGGGCGCATGCTCGACTGCCAATCAAGAGGTCCCGGGTTCGATCCCCAGGTCAGGCAGTGTTAAAAATTGGATTTTCCATTAGGAATTATCACAATAACTGCCTGGAGTCTGGAACTGTGCCCGGTAGATGGCAATAGGCTCGCTCCCTATTACATGGGACCAATAACATACTGGCGAAATGTGGGTGTATCTACTATGGGACTGAGTCCTGGATACACCTCTGCCTACCCCTTAGGGAAAAAGGCGTGAATGTATGTTATGTTTATCATGCCCCATGTGCCTGAGGGGCAAACATTAAATGGGACAGCGGGAATAACCAACATGTATTTTACTAATCGCAGTTTACTAATTGACTCAAGAGGTAAACCTTAATTGTTTTTAACCGTATATATACTGTGGATTAATATATCGAAAGCAGTTCCAATCGCAGCTTCACACTTTAAACATCTAAAAACATAATAAATCCATCAAAATGGTGAAAAGTTACCGTTCAGTCCTGCTGCTAGTGTGCGTGACCTTCTTGGTGATTGTTTCCTCACCCCAGAATGGGGCTCAAGCGGACGAGTTGATAGGCAGCTGTGTTTGGGGAGCAGTCAACTATACTTCGGACTGCAATGCGGAGTGCAAGCGTCGTGGCTTCAGGGGAGGACATTGTGGGAGCTTTTGGAACGTGAACTGCTGGTGTGAGACGTAATCTCTCTGAATAATGCTATACTATCACTCGTCAAGATTATTATGAAATACACAAGAAGGCAACGTAAAAGCATGCTGAATCACCAATTTTACAAAATCTGCCGTAGCTTACGTTTTTAGCCCCAAATGACTGACCTATTATACGAGTATATGGAGGAAACAGGGGAACACGTCGTATTTTGTACGTACAAGATTTTTTAAGAAGTTACTTTACTGGATAACTCTTCTGCGACATTGTAGAGTATTTAAGTCCAAGCTGATTATCATCATCATCAGCCCGTGGAAGTCCACTGCTGGACTGAGTCCAATTCTTAGCTGTACTTATCCAGTTTCTGCCAGACATTGGTAGAGTATGAACTCGTCGAAACCAACTGATTCATGATTTCTGTGGTCATATTACTATCATAATATTTAACTAGTAACCATCATCGAAATCACTGAGAAAGACTATAAATGATAATATTTAAATGCAACAGACTAGACGAATTGATGAATAATCAAGATATCTGAGAGCTCATCCGCAAATAATCAATACGCAGACGTCGCACACTGTGCTATTTTCCCGTTCATTTCTGCCGCATACGTGCAAACTGTGGAATGATCTCCCTGCTGCGGTCTTCCCGTTGAACTACAACATGGGGTTTTTCAATAGGATAGTGATTACAGTCTTGAAGGGACGGCAACATGCTGGCAATACCCTTAGTGTTGCAGGTATCCATAGGCGGCTGTAAGCACTCACCATCAGGCGGCCCGTCTGCTTGTTTACCGCCTATGGCATAAAAAATATATAGAAGCATCTTTCAACAAACGTCTTTCGTTGTCAGTTTGTCTATATGGTCATCCGTCAAAGACCAGCCAAAATATCTTGAACTAAGCGATTTATCCAAATCTGCTGGGTAACGCTACATCAAAAAAAATGATAGACCAAAACGACTCATGGACTCAAGGTCAGACCAGGCGTTTTCACGAATGAAGGCGACCCGTATGTTTTTTAATAACATGTCTAGAATTGTAAATTGGTTGGAGTTTTCTTGAGTTTTAATCTTGTACGATGTGATTTTTATTTTATGTGATAATGAATAAAATTGTTGGACTTTATATATTTATTTTAATTTACTTGTTTTAATACAATTTAGGTACTTAGTTTAAAGTTTAATGTTATACGATAAGCATTTTTAACAATATAAATAAAAATAGGTTATTTAAATACTGTATTATATTACTATGGATCAACTTCAAAACTGACAGTTTAAAAAAAATACTTTTTTTAAGATAGTGAGGGACAAGACGAGCAAATCAGGTGCCTGATGGTAAGCATCATGATTGCCCATATCAGACACAGTGCCACCCAGTGTTTTAAAATTCAAATGCGCGGCATTGCACTGCTCCTGTCACCCTGAGTTATTAGTTGTTGAAACTCGTCATGCCCAGTAATTTCTCTGGTAACACTGCCCTTCAGACCGGAACGCAGTAATGTTTGCAAATTACTGCTTGGCGGATAAATAAATGGCAAAGGTGTGGTACTTCCCCAGGCGGCCCCCTGCAAAAGAGACCTACCACAACAAAACCCCTACTTACCCTATTAACAATAAAATTACGGCTCGTTCTAAAAGAATGCCAATCGCGCCATCATCCCGCAAACAGTGGCGATTTCATAATTTTTGTAAGACTTTTTGTTTCTATGATCATGCATTAGTTTGGTATTTCGTATTAAAAAAATAAAAAATCTTACCGAGTCAGTTCGCGCGATGGTTACATACATCGCGCGAAATAGCATATACGTGCTATTAGGATCAACATTATCTCAGCCGTAAGAAACCAGCTGCTGGAAATAGTAGACCACCCCATTATAGGGAGCCTTTGCCAATACTCGCCTCGCTTATGCATGCAGGTGGCGAGCGCAGTTTGATAGTTTTTACGCAGACGACGCTGCTATCCGTTCAGACTTAGCCGGTTCTCACGGCGACCACAGGTAGAGAAGGTGGGGAGTATCCCAAGTTCTATAGCCGGCACCCCAAGGCAATGAAATGCATGAAACTAGTCCGCTTTGAAAACGCCTATTATTCTATTAAGATAGTATTAGTAAACAGTACATTGTACGCCGGGTGCTACACCTATCAGTAACAATATAGTATCTGAGACAGATATTACCGTCTCGAATTGCATCAGACATGTCCTGCATTTCGTATTCAAAGATGTTCTCGGGTTTATAGGGATGGGAACCTGTCGATAACAATATCGATAATCATTATCATCTCAGCTGTGGGAAGTAGGCTGGACATAGGCCTAACTCATAAATTTCCATCTAGTCCAACTGTAAGCGGCTTGAATCCATCGTATTCCTGCTACCTTACTTAGATCGTCTTCATATATTGGGTAGTCGGAAACGTACGTGAACAAAGCAGCCGTTGTTAAAAATCGTGTTGTTTTTTTTTATTCACATCACAACGAACTCTTCATTCATAATATTCATAATCAGCCTCCATCCTCTCAGCCTCGATCGATATCGATGTTATTGGATAGATAGGTTGTATCAGAGGCCCACAAGAAGGTACCGATCAGGCTCATTCAAGTGACGTGCTTTGTTAAGAACAAAACAATACTACATAATATTAAAAGAAAATAAGAACGATCCTATCAACTAAGCCACAAGATATCAGAACACAACGAATTTTTGAAGACTGTTGAAAGAGGAAAGTCATATTACAGGTTCGTAGCAAGTGAAGAAAAATAGTCTCTGCTTCAACGAGAACAAGACTGCGCTGTATGTTTATACTATAATCGATATCGATAACTAAATCACGAAAGAATGACATCTCTATTAAGTATTAAGCTCCATCGCCAGTACTAATGCGTTAACGAGTACAGTAAATGTGCAACGGTTTACTACCTCTCATTAAACACTCTTTAAATTTAATTTATTCTTTTACTCTAATTAAATTTGAATTTCTTCCTCCTTTTTGTCTGCGAGATTAGAATGGGAAGCAACTTTTAATTAAATTTCGGTTTGAATTTGAATATTGTATTGTTACTTTTTCTTGTAATTTATTACTTTTGGAGAAAGTATAGCAGGTGTTAGATGTAGTGATAGTAAAAGGGTGTGTCTACCTGTAAAATTTTTTGTACATAAATATGTACATATGTACATAATAAAATATGTACATAAGAATGTAGATATGTACATAGAAATATGTACATAAATAAATCGTTAATGTATGCTTAGTGCAGGGTCTCATACCTGAACAAAACGCTGCCACGTTCATATAGAACAAACATGTTTATAATGACAATTTCTTTTTTTTATAAAATTTACGGTTTTGGGATTTTTTCCCTTACTTGTGATATAAGATCTTGTTTCTTGCCAAATTTCATGATGCAAGGCCAACGGGAAATGCCCTTGCGGTGAGTCAGTGCCGCCAAATGTGGAAATGTGCAGAAAAATGGCCGTATCTTTTGATTGTGTTGACTTAGAAGTTTGATTTTTTTACAACAGCAAGAGACCGTAGACTCGAGTATTTTATATCAGTTTCAACTTGATACCTTAACGCGTTCCCTTGGGTCTTGATAGACGGACAGACGGACAGACAGACAGATAGATAGACAACGAAGTGATCCTCTAAAGGTTTCTTTTTTCCTTTAGAGGTACGAAACCTTAAAAATACATACATTGACAGCCTCGTTGGCTCAGACGGTAGTAACTCTGCTTTCTGTGCCGCAGGCCCCGGGTTCGATCCCCGGTCAGGTCAAACATTTGTGTGCATGAACATGTCTGTTTGATCTGTGTCTGGGTGTTATAAGCGTATATAAGTATGTATATCAGTCATCTGGTTACCATAGTACAGGCTTCTAGCCTAGTTTGGGACCAGATGACCGTGTGTGGAAGTTGTCCCATATTATTATTAATAGAATATTAAGATTACATTGGTTGCGTAGTCGCAATCGCTACTGCCTATCATGAGGTCCCGGTTTGATACCCGTGTCAGGCAAATGTGTCATGATATTTTTTCATCTCAAAGACAGCCTGTAATCTGTGGAACAGTGCCCGATAGATGGCAATAGGCTCGTCCCATAACATAGGACCTAAAACCTGCTATGAGACCAGATCCTGGGTACACCTCTGCCTACCCCTTTGGAAAACAGGCATGATGTTATGTATTAAGTTAATTCATTAGTCTCTATTAGTTTTTTTTTTTTTTGAGTTTTCTAAAAGTTTACGTAAATGACCTGATTTGTATGGTAAGTCGATATTCGAGATTTATTTTGGAAACATACATTTTTTTACGGGAATATACGAGTACGACCCCTTAAATATAATTACACCTTTTTGTAACATATCGTACAATTATAGGTGTACTCTTTTTTAATGCCTTAAAAATTAGTTAAAAGATAAAAACATAAATAATAATTAATATATTAAATGTTAAACTGTTAAAAATAATAACAAGACATTTGAGATAAGACATTTGCATGCCTACTGAGGTTGATTCTGGAAGATACAATTGTTATTTAATTTTAGACCTCGATGTACCCATTATCTTGCAAATAAAAGAATCGAATTGAATTAAAATTAACCATGCATATTTCTCAAAAATTACTAAGTACTTATAATATTCATTTTGAATCATCCAGCATTAACACGAAAGAGGACCTCTTAGCAGTTTTACACAATCCTATGGATCGATGTTTTGTATTTTGTAATGTTTCGAGTAAAACTGGGATTTTTGGAAGTTCACCATGAAACAACTGAGAGTTTATTAAGACAAACTAAAATGACAGGGAGTTTACTGTAAAAATATCAGGATATAGTTTTATGGAATGGGTTAAAAATATTCGGAGGAAACAGAGGAATACAAAACATCAATTGAGTATTTGAAAAAATAAATGTCGTATTTATCAAGTTATTTTGTAAGTTTAATGAAAATTATGTATTATCCGATTCAAAACTCACTTTAAATTTTTTTTTTTATTAATTACAACCAATTCAAAATTGATACAATTCCAATAGGAGTCACTTGTTCACGAACGCGCTACGAGTGGTCGCCATGATTGTGACGTCATTATGTTATAGTTATGTATGGTACTTTATAACATTTTGACGTCACTACAGGTCACGAGCTCGTTCGGGTACTATCGGCGTGTTTTCGGTACTGGATAAAAATGATTTTTTAATTAGATATAACTTTGTAATTATAGCGAATAAAAGAAAACTAAAAATAGTTTTGGTACGAATCTTATATATGATCTTTCCATTTATGCCAAAAGAAAATAAAATTCAAATACTCAATTTGATAAATTTTTCATAGGATTTTGTGACACTTCTCATAGCTTGGATTCGCCAGAGACATTTGGAAAATCAGTCATTTTGGGAAAAAGTGATTTTAAGATTCGTTCAAAATGAGTTTAGTACAATATAAGATTCAGTCCAAACAGACCGCAAGCGAAATGGCGAGCAGCTTTATTGGAATTTGAAACCTCGTCCGCAAGTGTTCCTAAACTATTGGGATCAGTCCGCGGCCGCGGCAGAGGATCAAACGAGAATTCACAAATTGCACACACAAGGTCTATACATTTTATTCAGGAATTTTTTGATTTGTTGTAATAATAATAATAAAACTTTATTTCGGAAACCAGTTACATACACAAAAAAGGTGAGGAAACGATGATGCCAGCTAAAGTAATAAAACTGTGTCGCAGACACCAACGGCCCCCTCCGAAGGGATTACATACAAAAGCTATCCAAAATAAATGTACAATACTTAATACCTAAGTTACTTAATTTTTATTTTTAATAAAGGTAATTTTTTTTATGTACTACTTTACTAAGTTTGTTTTTAGAAAAATATAAAAAATATAGATTAAATATTAAATAATTTCACAATTTCACTCTGGCTGTGTATAATTAAACTGTGTACTATGTGTATGTGAATATGTATGTGTTTATTAAATTGTAAGCGTAGTCAATACAAACGGCGAGAAGGGAAACGAGCCATAGGAAGGTCTCCGACAAGATAGACAGACTAACTAAAAGAAAGGAGTACGACCAGATTCTACGGTGTAGTAAGGATGGCGGCCGATAGAAAACATTGGAGAAGCTTCGTCAGCACTCGTGTGGTTGCATCAACGAGTAAACACGATCTTCAGACATGAAGGATCGACCAGAGAGAGAGAGAGAACTTGGCCAGTCTAACAGACTCTGCGAACTTTAGCGCATTTAAAGTCGTGAAGACTGGTATTTTCAGATAAAAAAATATACCTAGCAAAATGTACATATTGTAAATGTTGGTCAGTTCAGTTCAATCATAAAAATAACAATTTTCTTCACGAGTTAGACTCGACATTTTATGCCGCCCGTATTGTACGTAAAGATATAGGCAAATTGATGCCCCGATTTCTTATTTTAAAGGAAACAATGGAACCCTTGGGTTCACTTGGTAGGTGTGCCTTAACAATTATTTATATACTATATTCAACTCTGTATCTGTTTCAGTAGATATCCAATAAGGCATTATTTGTGTCATTAAAGCACAAATACATATAACATTTAATAAATCCAACAGATTTTGCACAATATTTAGTAAGTCAGTCTCGAGTGGCGACCAACCACCCGTGTCCAATATCCGGGACGTAATGCCGCCCGGAGAACCGACAACCGTCCCGGTTGTTTACTATTTGCTGTCTATCAATTGCTTGTTCTCTTTTGAATTCAACTTTTGTCTTCGTGAGCGATGACAGGATGTGCCGGCAATAGATCAAACCACATTATAACTTCCCCTCCGATGAAAAGTCACACTATTAATTAAACAAATAATACTAAAAAGGTAGTCATCGTCATCATCATCTCAGCCAGAGGACGTCCACTCCTAAACATAGGCCTCCCCTTAGATTCCCATCCAGTCTGATTGTAAGCTGCCCGCATCCAGCGTGTTTCTGCAGTTCTTATCAGATTGTCTGTCCTCCTTTGAGTTTTGATTTGAGTTTGACAGTGCGATTGCACTTACAGCGGACTGTAGTGATTGGATAATCGAAATATTTTAATCGCGGACTCGCGTTTTTCAAAATATCCTATCTTTAGCATCTAACATATCATAACATACAATCACGCCAATTTCCCGAATGGGTAGACAGAGGTGTACCCGTCCTGGGTACACCTCAGTTCCATAGTAGGCACATTTAACACCTAAATACAATGTTTTAATCTTATATAAATAAAAGATTTCGAATGTAAGTTGAAAGTAACTCTGCCTTTGAAATAAGGAGTCCTGGATTCGATTCCCAGCCGGGTGAAGCTGTAAAGTAAGGAGTCCTCGGTATGATACCCAGGCGGGGTAAGTACTTGGGCGAAGAACTCAAATGTTTGCTATCGAGACTTATAATTTTGTGGTGTGTAATTGTATGTGGCCATGCTGTCAACTAACAGGGACTAGGATTCTAATGCAAGAGTGTGAGTATATAAAGGCTTATTAAATAAGAAGTAGTGATAAATCACATAAATATAATTGTACACGAAATAGAAATCTGTCAATAATACAAAGCAGAGAGAGATTATTTGGTCGGTTATCGTCAAGTCCCGGGGGACGCAGCGAGGCGTGTCCAATATCCGGCGTCTACAAATTGTGGGACAATCGGAACAACGGGGACAAATGGGGCTAATACACTATGCCTCAGGCGAGACGTCTCTGGATTGTGTTCGGTGTTTTAGTGATGAATTATAATTTCCAATATAATTATGGAAAAAAAATTAACCAACGAGCAGGATTTAGACCTGCATCTTTTGCAACAAATACGCGTAGCGCCACTCAAAAAAAATGCTTGAAATTCCTTAGTTAGCCCAGTACCTTACATAAGTATTGTTCTTGTATACGGGTGTAAGTTCTGCGCACATTTCTGCCTACCCCTTCGCGGAAAAAAGCGTGATGTTATGTTTTTATTATATATCAAAGTTTCAATTTGAAACATTAAGTATTTGCACTTTGTCTATTCTATTTGCTCCCGTATAAAATTGTGAATGACCTCCAATGAATAAATAAACGCACCAAAATAATGGCCCTACAAAAGTAATAAAAGCTCTATAAATCTATAATAAAATGAAAAAAAATCCTTTGTATACCGAACTCGCCTCGAACCCCGGCTATACTTTATCAAATACCTCATACACGACGTAATACAAACAAACGCAATTAAACAACGGCGATTGTGCTCTGAATATTGTATGAAACCGATCGGACAAGTTGTCACAGAACAGGGAGAACATACAGAAGGACTTCTAGCCTAAAAGTCTTTCAGTCCTAGAAGTTAGAGTGATTATATTCATCAGTCGCGTGTTAAGTCGCGACATATGGACACGGCTCATATCTAACATAGACTTAGCATAGACAAGGCTGATCAAACAGTAATGTGCAAACATTACTGTGTTTCGATCTGAAGGGCAATGTTACCAGCTAAATTACTGGACATGACGAGGTTCAACAACTCATATCTCAGGGTGAGGCTGATAATATTATAGTTCCAGCTTACTCGGATGGTGTTGATGTAATGAACACATACAATTTCTTAAAAATAATACTTATGGCGAGGTGTGCATGTCAGGTTCCGGCAGGCTCAGATGAGCTGTGTCCTTCCTTAACTTATTAAGACCATGTTACCTGATTACCCTATATTTATATAGTTTTATTATTAGATAGTATATCTGCATTATCCGATTTTTTTTTTATGATAGTTTTTATGATACTCGTAGTAGACAAGACGAGCAAATCAGGTGCCTGATGGTAAGCATCATGATTGCCCATATCAGACACAGTGCCACACAGTGTTTTAAAATTCAAAAATTCTACGTGACACTGCACTGCGCCTGTCACCCTGAGATATGAGTTTTTGAATCTCATCAAGCCCAGTAATTTCGCTGGTAACATTGCCCTTCAGACCGGCACACAGTAATGTTTGCACATTTGCACAGTCATCCGCCAAGCAGTAATGTGCAAACATTACTGCTTGGCGGATGAATAACTGGCAAAGGTATGGTACTTCCCCAGGCGGCCCCCTGCAAAAGAGGCCTACCACTACAAAAAACTAGATTTCCTACTACAGTGTTTTTGCGCTGTGGTGTCGTTTTTCCATGACATTTCGATAATCTTTTCAACAAACCTCTGACCTTTATAGCGTTTATTTATTTAGCTTTTTGTTACAGTGAGGTGGAAAATGGATACGTAGAAGCATGACGTAATATATTATATTAGTAAGCTGAGGGCCTCTTTCACCATCCTCAAGTAAAGTGCCGAGTAAGCTACTACTCGCGTAATTTCATAATGTCAGAGTTATGCTAGTCGGCTAATTAACTGGCCCTTTTTCGTGAAACCAACAAAAGTTACTTGGGACTTCCACTTGCCGATAGCACTAATCGGCGAGTAGTTAACAACAGTTTACTCGAGGATGGTGAAAGAGGCCCTTAGAATATTAAAATCAATTAATTACTTGTGGGCGCAAGCTCGGCTGTCGATTATGAGGTCCCGGGTTCCCAGGTCAGGCAAAGTGAAAAGAGTTTTAGTTTCTTTCCATTAGAAATTATCTCTATAAATAAATAAATATAAATATGTGTATCTACTATGGAACTGAGTCCTGGGTACACCTCTGCGTACCCCTTTTTTCTATAATATAAATATAATAGAAAAAAGATACACGAACATATTGTTCATATGCCTGGGCAGGAGAGTGTGCGTACGGTTGACAACTCTCATGCGTATGAAAAATATTATTAATTTGGAAATGTCTAATATGTTTAATTATTTAATATGACTAATCTATTATTTTTATTTTGAATTGGCATTGATTAATTATTTACGCATGCAAAAAAAAATGCATTTCGGTGTATCTACCGGCGAAGTATTCGGATCTTCACTGAATCATTTGTAACAACTTATATTAATACCATACTTCAGGCAAATAATAAATATATTTCATTTGAACTCCCGTCCAGAAGTTGCAAAGGAGGTCCTTTGCAGCTTTCTATATTAAAGCTACTGTAGACGTTCCCATTTCATAAAATAATACTCGAACACTTCAGCATATTTTAAATAATTTATTCCAAGCCCACCATCTTCAATCTCGCTATACTCGCTCTACAATTATCTGTCGCGCTGGCATCCCGCTCCCCGTGTTGCCATCGCGCCCTCGCACATACCATAGATCTTCCTTAAACCACACGTTGCCATTAATACTTTCCATAAAACCACCAAAACGTTCACAGAATCCGAAGCATGCGCGTCACAAAACATCATCAACCCTACACTACTTCAAAATAGATGATTATAACCTACAAATCATCTATTTTAGAAATAAACTTTCGCGCAGAACTTCACCATTTTAAAATTAAATGGCACAGTATGTTCTAATATGATAAATCTGCAAAATCCTTCATAAGCACATCAAACTTCGATTTCTCATCCCTGATAAAAGCATTTTACTGTAAACAATAAATATAGAGTTGATTATGAGTGACTTTCCTTTTAATATGCGACAATAAATATCCGTTTGTGAAAGGATTCTCGATAAAAGAACGAATGGCACTGTCATTATCACCATATAAAAGCACTAGAGCGAGGATAAAAATACGGTTAACCAACCATTTTACTAATTCTAAAACGACGTGTTAAAACGATCGTCTTTAGTATAAAATAGGTAACTTTTGTTCAAATTCAAACTCAAATCTTTATTTAAGTAAGTTTCTAAAAGACATTTTTTTTAAATATCTAAAGATTGTAGTGGTAGACCTCTTTTGCAGGGGCCCACCTGGGGAAGTACTACACCTTTGCCAGTTATTCATCCACCAAGCAGTAATGTACAAACATTACTGTGTTCCGGACTGAAGGGCAATGTTACCAGCAAAATTACTGGGCATGAAAAGTTTCAACAACTAATATCTCGGGGTGACAGGTGCAGTGCAGTGCAGTGCCACGCAGAATTATTATTTTTAAAACATCGGGTGGCACTGTGTCTGATATGGGCAATCATGATGCTCACCATCAAGCACCTGATTTGCTCGTCTTGTTACTATCATAAAAAAAATCTACCATCCTTAATCCTGTCCATTGAAAACACAACACGGGATAAGTGGTTTAAAAAAAACGCCAAAAACATGTAACATATAACATATGTTTCCTATAAGATATGTAGGGAGCAGTCGTTAGGTCATGTCGGAGGCCTCGCAGGAATCTTGGCGACCTGAAACTCTGACAATATGGGTTTGTCCACATAACTCATATGAATTGACTCGAGCAGTGTAATTGGGGTAAACCCGTTCTGTTAGAGTATAAATTCATAACATACATTCACGCCTTTTTCCCGAAGGGGTAGGCAGAGGTGTACCCAGGACTCAGTCCCATAGTAGATACACCCACATTTCGCCAGTATGTTATTGGTCCCATGTAATAGGGGGCGAGCCTATTGCCATCTACCGGGCACAGTTCCAGACTCCAGGCAGTTATTGAGATAATTCCTAATGGCAAAATCCAATATTTAACACCTTGCCTGTCCTGGGGATCGAACCCGGGACCTCTTGATTGGCAGTCGAGCATGCGCCCTCTACGCCACCGAGTATAAATTCAAATTATTATTATTATTATTATAACATATAAGTCTAAGGATTGGGGCTGGGCTTTGATGAGTGAGTGTATCAGTCAGTTAGGACTTTGTTTAAATTGAGATAAACATTAATTCTGTCGCTCATTCAGTATCATTTATCCGTGTCCTAATGATACATCATTTTGCAAAGCTTCTCCTTCAGTTGTGTGCTCGATGGTCGTGGGCAAGATATACGCCACACGGATGCAATGTGCCGCTGCAGCAGACATTATGCATATAACATACGTGTTTCATATTGTAAACGAAATATATGGCCAGCGTGTGCCATTGAAGCGCTTTTCCTTCGAGGTTGGAATAAAAATAATTCACCCTGTTTAACGAGTGAATTTATTTTCAATGGAGTTTTGAAAAAGAAATTGATTATTTCATAACTTTAATACTTACTAATTAGCTTCGATTCTAAAATCACAATAATTTTTAAGCAATATAAGTATATATGTAAAAAAAATTTATAACATTTCAATCTAGTGCTGATGACTCTAAATATTCGAAATTTAGTGCACAGATATGTATTTATTATTTCTTATTTTATTTATGTATGTGTTTCAGACCGACTCTCATGCTAATTGGGGCTATATAAAAACATATTTAGTAGTAGTTGTCACAAGTGGTCTCGGGTCCGTTCGGGAATTTTACGCCTAAAAATAGTTAAAAATTAATATAAATTTAAAAAGTAAAATACCTAAAAATTGTTTTGCTATGAAACTTATGTTATATTATGATCACTCCATTTTTGACAAAAAGAAATTCTATTCAAATAGGTCTTCAATTGAAGCCCTCTATGAAATTCGTCTCGCAAATTTCTTCTCGCTAAGAGAACCTAATTAGCGAGAAGATTTCAATGATAAATTAATTAATTAGATATCATGTTTTGTACTGGCAACATCCGTTTAATTTATTAAGACGCGGTGCTAAGCAAATTCGCCCTCTCGCTCACACGTAGCCATTATATTTTTGAAGATATAAAATATACTGGAACACAATAACAGTACTCTAACCGCGCTCAATGCACTCCTCGATGCGAACCCTGACTGCGATGTGTTCGCGGATAGATGGAAGGAACTTATGGCTGATTGTTTAAAATTTTGTGAAATGAATAATAAGGTTGTGACGTCTATTAATTATAATTAAACTAAAACATTTGCTTATAATATAATAATATGTAATTTTTTTTTTTTTCTGACATTGTTTTTGATTTTTTTTTATTGTTTGACTTTTTTTATAATTTTATTTGATGAATTTTAAAATTAATGTGTGTACTAATTTTTAATTGTTTATATTTATGTTTATTAATTAGAGTAATTGGCCAGTTAGCCGACTGATAAATTTTTTTTATTTTTTTTTATTTTTTATGATAGTAGTGACAAGACGAGCAAATCAGGTGCCTGATGGTAAGCATCATGATTGCCCATATCAGACACAGTGCCACCCAGTGTTTTTAAATTCAAGTTCTGCTCGGCACTGCACTGCGCCTGTCACCCTGAGATATGAGTCGTTGAATCTCATCATGCCCAGTAATTTCGCTGGTAACATTGCCCTTCATACCGGAACACAGTAATGTTTGCACATTACTGCTTGGCGGATGAATAACTGGCAAAGGTGTGGTACTTCCCCAGGCGGCCCCCTGCATAAGAGGCCTACCACTACAAAAAATTATTTAAATAAATAAATACGTATGTCTGTTTGTATTCTATTTCAAGAAAGAGTCTTGCAAGAATCCCCTTAAAGATCCTATAATTAGTACATATCAAATTAAAATAGATAAACCTTACAAATCTCTCCCACATTTCCAGTGCTAAGCACCCATTTTGTGACAAAATTCTAAAGACTCGACTCATTTCAAGATGCTGGCATATGGCATCTAGAAATCCGTTTTGTAGTGGAATTCCAATAAAATAAGGCCATTTCTTCCGCGGACTTTACAAAACGGCCTCCGCATGTCGGAGTACAGAAATATCTACTAATAATAACAATAAAACTGTATGTCTGTGCGGGGCGCAGTGTGAGTGAACCAGTAGGGAATCTACTTGCAAGAGAGTAATGGAAATTTTTTATTTATATATTTATTTTTATGATAGTGAGTGACAAGACGAGCAAATCAGGTGCCTGATGGTAAGCATCATGATTGCCCATATCAGACACAGTGCCACTCAGTGTTTTAAAATTCTAAATTCTGCGCAGCACTGCACAGATAATTAGTTGTTGAAATCATCATGCCCAGTAATTTCGCTGGTAACATTGCCCTTCAGTCCGGAACACAGTAATGTTTGCACATTACTGCTTGGCGGATGAATAACTGGCAAAGGTGTGGTACTTTCCCAGGCGGCCTCCTACAAAAGAGGCCTACCACTACAAAAACAAAATACCAATACAAAAATTATAGCACGAAATAGATAGATGATTATTTCTGTTATAACAATACAGAAAATAAAACATAACATACTTTCACGCCTTTTTCCCGAAGGGATAGGCAGAGGTGTACCCAGGACACAGTCCCATAGTAGATACACCCACATTTCGCCAGTATGTTATTGGTCCCATGTAATAGGGGGCGAGCCTATTGCCATCTACCGGGCACAGTTAATACAGAAAATAACAAAAGTAAAAATGAATACTAGAAAGCGTGTTAGGATTTGCGGCCTTATCGCTATAACAATCTCTTCCAGACAACAGTGCAGAACAATGCAGATACTCTGCATGAATGAGAAAAAGGGGTAGTTTTCACTTATAAAAAACCCATACATTATTAAATATATACATAAATATGTTATATAAATCCTTCTGCATATTCTGTGTCCGGAACTTTATAGACGTTTTATTAAGCGTATAGTGGAATCTTCTGGAACGCTAAGCGACGAAATATAGCTTATGTAATGCCTTCCCAGGGACATGCGGCGTAGAACTGACTCCAACATTTTCCTAAACCTGCTACCATATAAACTAACTAAACATTGTATGGTAGCTTTCTTGGACATTCTTGAGAACATAACATCGCGCCTTTTCACCAAAGGGTTAGCGATTGTATTCAAAACAGCAGGTACACTTCGCCATATGTTTTTAAGTTCTTACCGTAAGTTTTAAAAAGCGAGCCTATTTATTCCCAACAACTGGGCACAAATCCAGACTTCAGGCTGTTATAGAGAAAAATTTGATAACACTTTTTGCCCGACCTGGACATCGAACCCGGGACCTCATGTTCATGTTTTTCATGTTCTTTACAAATTTAAAATTTTCACTTCTCTTGTTAAAAAAGTCCGTCATCTTTGCGTACCAGAGCGGGCGCTAAAATAACTTTTCAACGTCTAGGGGATAAATTAAATCTCTTAATTTTTGTCTTTTACCAACGAGATTATATTTATATTATTTTTTGGTGTTGCACGCATAGGATATTAGCCAATATGTTTTGATGAAATTAATAATTTTATTATCTACCAATCTTAATGAAAAGTAGAGTGTAACACACGGCGCTGAAACCCATTATAACTCGGATTCTATTTACTCCCACGCCAAGCTCGGCGGTAAAACTAACTCGTATACAATGAGTGAGTCTCTTTAGCACATTTTGTAAAAATCTACTATTTTACACTTCTTGCTCAAAAAGTCCATCATTGTTGAGCACCAGAGCGGGATTTAAATAACTTTTTACTAAACCAGAAAGTGCTGTGGAGCTACCAGCTTTAGAATAGTGCTTCACCCGAGAGGGTGCTCTTACGCTCTTACGGCAACCACGGGTAGAGATACCCGTGGTTGCCGTAAGAGCCGGCTAAGGATTAACAGATCCAGAGGATGGGCAGCAGCGTCCTCTGCTAAAAACTATCGAACTGCGTTCGACAACCCGCCTGCGCAGCGTGTCGAGTATTGGCAAAACCACCCTTTATGGAGGAGGTCAACGACTGAGATGATTATGATGAAACCAGAAAGATTAACATCCATGTAATAAGGGGCGAGCCTATTGCCATCTACCGGGCATAGTTCCAGATCCCAGACTCGAGGCTGTATTATACTTAGATTGAAAATAATTGTCCGAATATATTGTCCTATTACACCTATATCTCTTTACAACTTCTCCAACAGTACCTACTTATTCAGTTTTGTTATTCCGCCCCAAACAAAAGCAGCGCATTTAAATATTAATTACACACCTGGTTCTCAAACTTTGCTCCGTGTAAATCAGACGGGCGATGTAAACAAATACACACAGATAAGAATGTAAACGTAATTTATGACCTCAAATATACCGTTCGCTTTTTTTCAGTGCTTATAAGTGGTATAAGCGATGAGCGGAGGTGGATTTGTTACAAAATATAATGAGAAACAACAGTAAAGGATAAATAAGTTTTGATTATACACAAATTAACCACTAATGTCATAAAAGTCACGGTGATGATATCTACATTACCGTGTCATAGTGTTCAAATGTCAAGATAGATTCATTACTTACTAGATGTGCCCCGCGGTTTCACCCTCGTTGTTTTCGTTCCCGTGGGAATATCGGAATAAAAAGTACCCTTTGTGTTATTCCAGAGTCAAAACTCTCTATACACCGAATGCCATTCTCACAAACTTTCGCATTTGTAATATTAGTAGAATCAGTTAGATTGAAAAAGTGTATTTTTTGTTCTAACCGCTAAAAGCAAAGTCGTTTTTATTTAAACGCTATGTTTTTCCCTTTAGACCACACAGTGGAAATAAATAATTGCGCAGAGCACACCCCTTGTTTTATCTTTACGGCGCGATACGTTGGTTCGACTCCGCCGCGCCGCGATTTTAATGTGCCGACGTGTTGCCATCATTCTGATTCGGGTGCCTTAGGTTACATGTTGGGAAACACTGGAAATTTTATTTAGGCATTCTACGTCTTCTTAGTCAGAAGTCATTTGTAACGGTTGGATTTCAGATAACCAATTTAGTATTTGAAACTACTAGCAAATTGTAACTGTTTTACAGTGACTGATTAATGTAGGACGGCGTTTGTTTGACGGGTTGTGACGGGTTGAGAAATAGGTCTACTGATCTGAATATTTAGAATAATATTTTACTTTTGTCTGTTTTGACTGCCTCGGTGGCGTAGTGGGCGCATGCTCGACTGCCAATCAAGAGGTCCCGGGTTCGATCCCCAGGTCAGGCATAGTGTTAAATATTGGATTTTTCCATTAGGAATTATCTCAATAGCTGCCCTGGAGTCTGGAACTGTGCCCGGTATATGGCAATAGGCTCGCCCCCTATTACATGGGACCAATAACATACTGGCGAAATGTGGGTGTATCTAATATGGGACTGAGTCCTGGGTACACCTCTGCCTACCCCTTCGGGAAAAAGGCGTGAATGTATGTTATGTTATGTGTTTTACTTTTGTTTTTAAAATTTATTAGTTGTTCGAAATTTGTCAATTTTTTACTAAAATTTTTTGACTAGATTTAATACAAGTTTGAAAAGAAAATCGAGAATATTGTGATATTAATTATTAAGGGGGGTTCTCTTCCATACAATATGAAATTTCCCAAATATGGAGAAAAAGAGACAATTTTTCCACTCAATTGTTTGTAGTTGGCTCTTAATCTGGACATTATTAGCGCAAAAATATGTTTGGTTTATAAAAACCATATTTATGGTTTTTCATATTTACTTATATCTTATAACATAAAAGTAACCTCAAAATATCATTCAAACATTTTTTTAATGTAAAAAAAAACCATACAGTTTTTATCAACCTAATATATAATTGCCCATGTCAGACACAGTGCCACCCAGTGTTTTAAAATTCAAATGCGCGGCATTGCACTGCTCCTGTCACCCTGAGATATGAGTTGTTGAATCTCATCATGCCCAGTAATAATGCTGGTAACATTGCCTTTCATACCGGAACACAATAATGTTTGCACATTACTGCTTGGCGGATGAATAACTGGCAAAGGTGTGGTACTTCCCCAGGCGGCCCCCTGCAAAAGAGGCCTACCACTACAAAAAGTCATTTGAACCAGTGTACTATAATTATTAAAAGTATTAGTTTGACACAATCCTATGCAAAAATTACCAAATCGATGTTTTGTATTCCCCTGTTTCCTACAAAAAATTAAAAATATTTAATACATTTGTATCCTGATATTTTGAAGATATAGGAAACAGTAACCTATAATTTTTTTTTTTATAAACTTTTTTTTGTAGTGCGCCTGAGAGCTCAACCGCACAAAATCGATACGTGGACGTCGCACACTATCCTATTTTCATCATCCTCATTCTTTTCTGCTGCATACGTGCAAACTGTGGAATGATCTCCCTGCTGCGGTCTTCCTGTTAAGCTACAACATGGGGCTCTTCAAAAGGACAGTGAACAGAGTGTTGGTCGGGTCGGCAACATACTAGCAATACCCCTGGTGTTGCAGGTATCCATAGGCGGCGGTAACCGCTCACCATAATTAGACACATATATGGCATAAAACAATATATTCAACGTATTCTAACCAATTTTCATCCGCCAAGGAGTACTGTGCAAACATTACTGTGTTCCAATCTATAGGGCAATGTTAACAGCGAAATTACTGGGCATTTCGAGTTTCAAAAACTAAAATCTCAAGGTGGCAGGCGCAGTGCAGTGCCGCGCAAAATTTTAAATTTTAAAACACTGGGTGGCACTGTGTCTGATATGAGCAATCATGATGCTTACCATCAGGCACCTGATATGCTCGTCTTGCCACTCACTATCATAAAAAAATATTAAAACAAACATTTTTCTTCAATGTGCATAAGCTCTTACGCTCATTACAATCAAAGCTACAAAAACCGTCCCGATTCCCAATGGGCGGTCATCTCGACCGGACTAATTTAACTAAGTACCTACTTGTCTACCGGAATTAACCTAGAAACTTCAATTGCCTGAGGGCAGACCGTTTCGGCTTTGACATGCCAAATGCCCATAATGTGACTTGTAGTTAGGTTCACCATGAGTTGAGGTTGAGAGTTAGGACATGCAAGGAATTTTTCTCGGAGCGAAAGCCGACACTACCATATTTGAGACATCATTTTTTTATGATAATGAGTGACAAGACGAGCTAATCAGGTGCCTGATAGTAGGCATCATGATTGCCCATATCAGACACAGTGCCACCAAGTGTTTCAAAATTCAAAATTCTGCGCGGCACTGCACTGCGCCTGTCACCCTGAGTTATTAGTTGTTGAAACTCGTCATGCCCAGTAATTTTGATGTAGAATAAACATGTCGGAGATTCCAACGGATTACGGTCCGTATGCACATTTTCGTCGTGCATTTTATCCGGCGCAGGCGATGCCTCGAAAGCAAGGACCACAAAAGTCTGAAAACCATGCCTCGATTCAACGCACTACTGACAGATAGCGTTAACATTTAACACTGACAGGTGACCAAAATGACTTTAACACTGTCAGATCCAGACTTGAGCCACAGAAGCGTAGTGTTGCCACTCTATAAAACAGCTATTTAATTAAATAACGTGGAATATTCATAAAAATTCAATGATCTAACATACAAATTACTTATTGCAACATTTCTCGTGACAAACATCATCTAGATTTTTATAACACCCCTGATTATTATATTATGTACTTACTACACACTTTAAAAGTTTGTGTTGTGAAATAAATATGAAGAACTCGGAAAAAATCATGCCTACTAGGGGCTTCATTGGTGAGCGGCGCGTAAATGAGAAAAAAAGATAATTACTAATCATGCAACTCAGAGCCCAAACCACTCATCCTAGAGACTTGAAACTTGGAATGTAGATTATTTTCGTTGTCTAGACGTGTGGTAAGAAAGGATTTTAGAAAATTCACATTCTAGGGGTCCAAAAAGGGCATCAATGATGTGGTATAAAACTCCTATATTTCATAATTGCGAGCGAGCAAAGCCGCTGAGCTTAAACTAGTATATAATAAAGACATAAGAGATTGAAAATTAGCTATGATATGAAAACAATGCATATATAAAAATAAATATAAAATAATAAATAAATACTTAACTTATATTTTTTTAATAACTTATTTACTAAGGAATTATTCTTTTCAAAATGTTTAAAATGCCCTGCTAGCCGTGTGAAGCGGTTTAATATGACTTAAAGAGATGTCACAAATTCTTTTTATTCTTTCTCTCTATTCAAGCATAAATCTTCAAGTGAAAGTAACCATGGTCACCCTTACCGCCCGAGGTTAGGTAGTGGGTTGATTATGTTCCACGGTGACATGTTTTTGCCGAACGGACCTTGAGGACCATTTCTATATATAATGGGTACTTAGCTATTTACTACATAGTTATGGACTTCGTAAATACCGCTCTGATGTCCGACCGTCATTGGGGATGCAAAAACTGTAAGAAAAGGTAGATTTACCTAGTTAAATGTAGTTAGATAAGATACCTTATTTTAAGGCAAAGACGGTTTTCACGCTTTGCATGAGAGCATATCCTAGCATGAGAGCATATCATGCCCAGTAATTTCGCTGTTAATAATGTTTGTATTGTTCTGTTTACTCCAAATTTAATATAACACAGACTATAATTTTATATCTTGAATTATTTATAGTGAAGTAAACTATGTCCTAGTCATTTTAGTTTCATATATAAACTCTCGATTTTTTTCAAAGTGAACCTCTAAAAATCTCAGTTTTAATTGCGTAATTAGACGTTCACTACAAAATAAATAGTTAAGGCATAATTATGTATGTATGCATAGTGTAGGGTTCCATACCTAGATACCTGAACAAAACGCTTCCAATCCAAAAATAATCCGCCTCCGAACATATGATTCCTGTCATATAAAATGACTCAGTATAATCGATTCATTTCTTTTCCAAATTCACACAAATTCACGAGAAGTTCAACGTCAGTTTTCGTCAATATTACCTTCAGTCAATCATCGATAAAGCGTTAAGTGAGTGACAGTGACACGAACATCATATTTACTATGATATTTCCTATCAATTGAGGTTGAAATGAATATCTTTTGATGGAAAATATAACGGTTTTCACGTCTGGACCTGACAGAAGGGTGAGTATTTATTGTCATATAATTTTATAAGCTTATAAATAAATAATAAATATCCTACTTATATAATTAATGCGAAGGATTGTAAGGATGGATGTTTGTTACTATTTCACGCAAGAACTACTGAATGGATTGGGCTGAAATTCGGTCAAAATCAAAGTCAAAATGATTTATTCAAATAGTTCACATTGTGACACTTTTGTATGTCACTGAAGATAATCAGTAATGAGTCTAAAATGCGTTCGGAAAGATATAAATTAACATTATAATTATTGTAAAGTTAGACTTGTCGGTGGGTAGAATGCGAAATGTATCCTATAGATGTATCCTATAGAGATTTCGCCGATGACTAGTACCTCCACGGTAGCTCAATGGGTAGAGTGCTGCTACGAGGATTGGTGCGGAAGGTGCGGGTTCAACTCCCGATCGTGGGTGACATTTTTTTTCTGAAATTCTTCTTTTGTTTGTAATCTAAAGCTATAACTACAAAGTATATATAATATTATACATTCGATCCTTAAGTCAGGAAAAGTGCTAATGGATTTTTCCATGACATCTCTATGACAGTCTGGAGTTTGGAACTGTACCCGGTAGATGGCAATAGGCTCGCCCCCTTTTATATGGGACCAATAACATATTTGCGAAATGTGGGTGTACCTACGAAGAGCCTGAGTCCTGGGTACACCTCTACCTACGCGTGATTGTATCTATGTATGTATATGTATATTAATACATTATACAGGGTGATTGTTAATTAGTTATAATCTTGTTTTATAAATCAATATTATTAACTCTTTTTTACGATTAAAACTAACTAATAAAACGTTTTTTTTTTTTATGATAATGAGTGACAAGACGAGCAAATCAGATGCCTGATGGTAAGCATCATGATTGCCCATATCAGACACAGTGCCACCCAGTGTTTTAAAATTCAAAATTCTGCGCGGCACTGCACTGCGCCTGTCACCCTGAGATATGAGTTGTTGAATCTCATCATGCCCAGTAATTTCGCTGGTAACATTGCCCTTCATACCGGAACACAGTAATGTTTGCACATTACTGCTTGGCGGTTGAATAACTGGCAAAGGCGTGGCACTTCCCTGCTAAAGAGGCCTACCACTACAAAAAAAATTGTTTTTAAATATACATCTTAGCGGCAAAATCCGCAAAGCACATGTATTTATATTTATATTTTATGTATTCATCAAAATAATAATATATGTAGAGCCATTCATAAAAGTTGTAGAGTTCATCACGTTCCAGAATAATATATGAAAATTGCCCAAAACTTTTGACTCACCACAATTTTATTTTCGTTCAGATATAAACCTAACATTGTGGAGAAATAAATTACATTTGTAGAGACCTAATTCGATAGAGCGAGAATAGAAAATGTCATAAAACATGTAGAGACAAAAATGGAGTTGGTAAAAAAATAACTTTTATAATATTATAGGTAGAGGTCCTATTTTTATAAAGGTAGAGTATGAAAATAAACTTTAAATATAAAAAAAGTCCACATTCCCACAAATAAGAGGCGACATGCCTACCCCTTCGGGAAAAAGGCGTGAATGTATGTATGTATGTACTTTAAAAACAACAAGTAAAATTTATGAATGTGTATAAATGTTTTAAAATTTTATATAAAATATTTTTAAAAATCTAACTTTATGTCCGACTCAGCAGAATCTTTTTAAATATTATTCTTACTTTAAAATATTTTTGAACAAAGTTGCAGGCAAAAGTAAGTCGATAAAAAAGGTAATTCCAAGAAATGTAGAGCGACAAACAACCGGCTAATATACAGTTGCTAAACAAACGTACAGACGTACTATGTCATAAAGCGACATCGTAATGTGGCGTAGTGGCGGACTGGTGTACTGTATGAGGTAGAGTAGAGTCATAAACTGTAGAGACTTATGTAGAGCTCTACCTATTGTTACTAAATAATCTAGGTTTGTATCATTAGCTCATTTAACGGTTTTATTTATATAACAGGGTGTATAACAGGGTGTATAACAGGGTGTATAACAGGATGTTTGGTCGAACTTTAGACAAACTGAACGACAAACGAATGAGCAGGTATGTACATTAATTTATAACATAAAATTTGAGTGAAAAAATCCTAAGGCCCACATTTTTTTAAATAATATAAGGTCCATCTTTAAAAGTATTTGATGCATATTCTGATGTTAGATTAAGCTGAAAATATACAAAATATTTGATGAAAATTGATTGAGCAAAGTCATACGAGTTTAACATTAAGTTGATATATTGCTAACGATGTTTGTCGATCAATTGGATAAAAACGTGCCTTTCATAAGCTTTTCTCACGTACTTAAATATTATGGCAGTAATCAATATGCACTTATACATCATATGTATTTAATAATAATAATAATATGGGACAACTTCCACACACGGTCATCTGGTCCCAAACTAGGCTAGAAGCCTGTACTATGGTAACCAGATGACTGATATACATACTTATATAAGTTTATAACACGCAGACACAGATCAAACATATATGTTCATGCATACAAATATTTGACCTGGCCGGGGATCGAACCCTGGGCCCGCGGCCCAGAAAGCAGAGTTACTACTATCTGACCCATTGCTGTCCCCGTGGTTGCCGTAAGAGCCGGCTAAGGTTAACAGATCCAGAGAACGGGCAGCAGTGTCTTCTGCAAAAAACCATGGAACTGCGCTCCACAATCCGCCTGCCAAGCGTGTCGAGTATTGGCAAAACCCTCCTTTATGGGAGAGGCCCATGTTCAGTAGTGAATTACCAACAGCTGGGATGATGATGATGATAGGCGTTATTCACCCAATTTCAATAACGTTCGCCTTTAAACCATTTCATTATAATTTTTGTCAATAGATGTACCTATAATCCTTAATCACTAAAAAATACAAATCCATTAAACAAGCCAAATCACATTCAAACCTACTTCTTAGATTTCTAAGAAGTACCGTAAATACAGCCCAGCTTCTTGAGCCGGCACCCTATTGCCAAACATAAACTCCTAAAACCAACAGACTTCCTTTTTGTCTATGTCGAAGTATTGTAAAAAGTATACCTATTAATTAACATATTACAAAATATAGGCAACTTACAGAAGCGGTATATCCCCAGTTCATTGCACATCGCCTATCGCAATCCCAGAGCTTATTTTCCTTTGGTCTTTGATAGGAAACCTTTGATACACACTGATATGGTTTTGACTTGGGTATCACTACATATAAGATGGTTTCTACGCTACGTCTGTCTATCTTCGCGATAAAATTATTTCCAGTCAAAATATTTGTATGTAAAATGTTCTATATGGCTCGCATTGTCAAAAACTTATGAGATCTCACGTAGAGCTGCAAGCTTCTAACTCTATACGCCAACTGTACGAAGCCTAACTACTGAACGGATTACCATAAGGTTTTTACCAATGGACGGAGTGATTCAAAAGAAAGGTTTACTATTAATCTTTTTTAATGAAGAGTTTATGTGTATGATGATGATATCGAAATATCAAGAAATTTTCAAGATATCGAAATATCATATCTTGAAAATCGTCGTGCTACCAAGCTGCCGTCGAGTTTGAGGTCCCGGGTTCGATCCCGAGGTCTGGGTAAAGGTGTTATTTGTAATTTCCATTAATTTTCACGATAATAGCCTGGAGTCTGGAACTGTTCCCGGTAAATGGCAAAAGGCTCGCCCTATATTAAATAGGACCAATTAACATACTGGCGAAATGTGGGTGGTACTTACTATGGGACTGAGTCCTGGGTAAATAACTGCCTCGTTAGCGTAGTTGGCGCAAGCTCGACTGCCGATCATGAGGTCCCAGATTTGATGCCCAGGTCAGGCAGGGTTACTGGATTTTTCCTTTAGAAATTATATCTATGACGGCCTGGAGTCTCGGCAGTAAGTTTGTGCCCATTACGCCACCGAGGCATTTAACCACCAACAAAGTTGTCGATGCTTACTTAAAAATGTATAACAGAATTATTTCTCTGAAACTGTGCTCTGCCATCTGTGCAAAACCGATGCGGGTTACTAGTATAATATAGGTATATAATCAGTACATTGCAGTGGCCGAGGAAACTTTCGTTATAATATCCGAATTTATCAGATGTTTTCGTATCAAATAGAGGTGCGATTTTCGGTCTTTCGAATCCCGGATTCGGCATCTTATAAGTTATGTGGGTGCGATGGGGTAAACCGATAGGTAATTCGGGCCAACCAATATGATATTAATTTTTGCGCTTTCATTTTCTTTGACCTTCCCAGATTTTTTCATATGAGTTTCCTCGAAGATTCCTGTCATTTGATAATATTATTGACCTGTTCTTTGTGTCTATTATGGGGGTCAGTATTTGTTCGGTCTTTGCAAGCACGATTGAGGGTAGTTGGAAAAAACTCCAATCAATTATTTATATTTACGTCTGTCGGAAGGCGTAAGTCAGTGTGCCTAAGCAAGTCGTGCCTAGTGTACGTTGCGCTCTAACCTGCCGATTTCTTTGTCACCCTCATTTGTGCGTGTGTGAACTCTTGGGACTGTTTTCGTTCGTAACGAAAATATTTGTGAGCCTGGACGTTTAGTTTGGAGTGGTTAGCTAACCCGCAGGACTGCCGTGCCGTTTTGCCGCCGCTGCTGTCTCCCATGGCAGTGTGGATGTAAAGGTTGGTGGAGTGCCCCTTCTATTCTTTCAATCGCTTGCGAAGACCTGCGTAGTCGTCCCTCACCTCTCATACATACACAAATTAACACACCTCATACAGTCCACTATATTTATAACCGGAGGCTGTGTGCAGATCGCACAGTATTACTAAAGGTTTTTAACGGGAACCTTCTAATTATAACTAGTTTGTTGCTCAGTGGACCGCAAAGATGTTGTTCTTGACCTTGGGAATAAAGTAAAATCTAAACTTATTTGAACAAGTACCAAACACTCGTATTCAAGAACAATGGTTTTTATGTAAGGTACTGTGCTAAGGAGTGTGCTTTTGTGTAGGGACTGTCTCGATGGCGTAATGGGCGCAAGTTCGAATGCCGATCATGAGGTCCCGGGTTTGATATCCAAGTCAGGCAAAGTGCTAAATATTTTCCAATAGGAATTATCTCAATAACTGCCTGGAGTCTGGAACTGTGCCCGGTAGATGGCAATAGGCTCGTCCCTTATTACACGAGACTAATAACATACTGGCGAAATGTGGGTTTACCTACTATGGGACTGAGTCCTGGGTACACCTACCCCTTCGGGAAAAAGGCGTGATTGTATGTTATCTGGGTTGTGTTACTGTGCTAAGGAATACCTCACCACGTAGGGCACTGCAGGCAATTTTTTTTATGATAATGAGTGACAAGACGAGCAAATCAGGTGCCTGATGGTAAGCATCATGATTGCACATATCAGACAGAGTGCCACCCAGAGTTTTAAAATTCAAAATTCTGCGTGGCACTGCACTGCGCCTGTCATCCTGAGATATTAGTTGTTGAAACCCGTCATGCCCAGTGATTTCGCTGGTAACATTGCCCTTCATACCGGAACACAGCAATGTTTGCACATTACTGCTTGGTGGAATAACTGGCAAAGATGTGGTACTTCCCCAGGCGGCCCCCTGCAAAATTGGCCTACCACTACAATTTGTATTTGGGTTGACGGGTAGAAACACCCCTTTAGCATTACTAATCCTTTTCTAACGTTGTTATAAGTGAGATAAACTTCAATAACAAAACTTATATTATCAACAAAGTTCAATAATAAAATTTTTCTGACCGTTGAACCGAAAACCGAAAATCGATCGGAATATTCGGCCTAAAACCAAAAGTTGGGTAATATTCCCGACCATCCATATTGAAGTATGCATACGATTGGTAACTTACTGCTTTTAAGCGAAGCCTTTGAACCGGGATCCTCTTATATCGTACAGTAAACACGTATATACAGGCTGAATCTTTTTACATGAGTTTTGAATATAATTTTAAATACTTGCTCGTAAGTGTTCAATAATATGTAGTGACCAAGATCTCTATCTTTGGCACTACATATTAGTGAACAGTGAAGAGAGAGAGATAGAGATTGCTTAGGTGGTTCGGACATGTGGAGAAGATGGACGAGAGGAGATTGACAAAGGAGATTTATAAGGCTTGTGTGAATGGTCACGTCAGTAGGGGTCGACCTAGGCGTACCTTTCACGAACAAGTTGATGTTATCTTAAGGAAAGGCCAGGTCAAAAGTACCAACAATCGACGAGCATGCATGAAGAATGTGATGAAAGTGGAAGAAGCGAAAGTTGTATGTCAGGATCGTAGCAAGTGGAAAGAATAAATAGTCTCTGCCTACCCCAACGGGAACAAGGCGTGACTGTATGCATGTTTGTATGTTCACTATGCAAAAACCGAGATTTTATAAGATAAAATAAAATGAAAGCGACATAGTACTTCCCTATAAAAATAATACGATATAAATGTTTAATATATACGTAAGTGTTATGTTTAATATACACAGTGTAGATTATTATTAATAAATAAATCAAAATTATGTTTTATGTTTTACTTAAGTAGTTTTAGTCATTTTAAAGTTTTCATGTGTTGCGCTCCACCCAATTTCTGTAAAATTTTCTCTAGTTTTAGAATAACTGGTAGAATAAATTTAATAAATTTTAAAAAATAAATTTATATAATGGTTTAAAATTATATTCGGAGGAAATATCAAAAAATTATCATATATTTTGATAATTTTTTGATAGGATTGTGTCAAGTTTCGCTAAGTATGATATTTATATTTATAAATCCGCCTCTTCTTTTTTTGGCTCCGTCATCAGACCTTGATCTCAATGAGCTTATACTCTTAACACGATATATTTGACTACTGGCCTCTGAAACCTGATGCTGCAGTATTACGTCAAGGTTACCAAGTCGTTGTTGATAAAATAACAGAGTACCAAATTTTAAAACCGCATCAATATTGGTCCACTCGTTGAGCCATTTGGTCATCTCTATGTTCTTTATTACACTGTGAAATTCATAAGGGGCAGATCTGGATTATTGAAAAAGGACACCCTATATTTGACCTTATATTGAGAAATTCAAGATGCTTTTTTGTAATTGCTTTTTGCCATTGCAAAGATGATGAGAAACATGCAAATAGTGAAATGGGATATGCAATGCAGTCTAGGATTTATTTGAAGTTTGTTTTATTGAACAGTTGGAGCTAAAAATAGGGTTTATACAGCTGCTGCTTAGACCATTCAAAACAGGAGTTTTCAAGCTTACGCCCCACTGAGATACATGAACAATATTATTAGTTCATGTTAATGTTTGGTGTATGTTTGCAGCTTTTACTTGTTATTATTGGATTTAATTTCTGAATTTGTTTGCATAATTATGTGATCTGTTTATTTTGTCCCCAGCGAGACGCGGTACACATAGGGTTCTTTGTATCCCAATATTCTCAAAGGAATGATGTCTACTGCAACCGCTATGAACAGCTAGTAAGAGATAAGAGATAATAAATAGCGGCTGAAAACCGTAGTATTTTTTATTCTTTTAAGTATTTTTTTTTCTTTTATGGACCCACACGATTGATTGTTTGTATTTATAGCCTGCTTACAAGGGACATTCATGGACTCACACGTTAGTGTATTTGCCAGTGTCAAGTTATATACATTTTCAAGTTAATATGGTCAATTAGTCAATTCAGAGTCAAGCAGGGCAAGCCCAGTCAAGTCACAGCTCCAGTAAAGTCTTTACAAGAAGCTGCCGGAATTTTGGTGGGAACACGAAAAATCACTTTTCAACTCTCGCATCACTTGCCAAGAGAATTGTGTATCTTCAAAAACACTCAACACGTAATACTCCACCATTATTACGTTAAACACTCGAAAATGCACCGATAATTGATAAAGATACGAGAGCCAACTATGTTCTTCAGTCTCCCGCCAAAACTCCTAACACTTATACTTATTTGCTTAGGTATTTTTAAAACAAAGAAATAAAATATAGTTTTAACTCTAATGGGTTAGGTAATAAAACAGTCTCTATCATAATATAAACGATATAATATATAAGAATACGAGGACGTCTCGCATCTCGCTCAATAAACCTCGTTTTAGTACTAGATTAAACTATAATCTAGCTTTCTAGCTATTAAGGAAGAGGTACAGACGTTTTACTGTCTAAGATATCTTAGCGGTGAAGCTAAACTGTGATTAACTTTACATGTACATAATATATACACTGAAATAAACAATCTATTTGTAATCTGGAGAAGACTTTATTTATGTATTTATTATGCCGGCTTTCTGTGCCGCAGGCCCCGGGTTCGATCCCCGGCCAGGTCAAACATTTGTGTGCGTGAACATGTCTGTTTAATCTGTGTTTGGGTGTTATAAGCTTATATAAATATGTATATCAGTCCTATGGTTACCATAGTACAGGCTTCTAGCCTAGTTTGGAACCAGATGACCGTGTGTGGAAGTTGTCCCGTATTATATTATATTTATTGTAGTGCCTAAAATTTATATAATAAAATGTAGGTAACATTGTTTCTCTAACTTATAGTTATTAAAAGTCTACATACTTCCTCAATAACAGCCTAGAGTCTGCAATTGTGCCTGGTTTATGGCAAAAGGTTTGCCCCATATTACATGGGCCTTAAAACAGACCTGGTCCTGGGAACACCTCAGGCTACCCCTTCGGGTAAAAGACATGTTGTTGTGTTATGTTGTGGGCACATCACCTTCAATTAATATCTTTTTGCTTGTAACTTGATAATATTACAGTCCTTTAGAACTAATTAACACAGACCTTAAGTTGTAATTAGGTCCTTAGGTGAATGAACTTTAATTGAATATGTTTTTTTTTTTTTTTTAATGAAGTATTAAATGTATCTTATAGATAAGGTAAATAACACATTAATATAAGGTAAAACAATTCAACTAATAACTTAACATAAATTATAAATAAAAAATATCATTTAGGTCGCCTCCTGCAGGTAAGGTGCCCAAAAAACTAGCCACATTACCTTGAATATTTATTTCATCGTAATGACGCTTTTAAAATATAATTTAATTCTAATAATATATGTTAGTAAATAAATCAAAACTAAAGATTTATAATTAGGATTATTTGTATGTTCTCTATACAAAGCTGTAACGAGTAAATGGAGTATTTGAAAAAAATTATATGTCGTATTTTGAATTTATTTTGAAAGTTTAATGAAATTAATGTATCATCCGATTCAAAAATCACTAAAAATATATTTTTTTATTAATTATAAGCTATTCAAAATTGTTAAAATTCCATTATGAGTCTTGATCACGAACGCGCTGCGAGTGGTCGCCGTGATTGTGACGTCATCATGTTATAATTATGTATGGGAATTTATAACATTGTGACGTCACTACAGGTCACGAGCTCGTTCGGAGCTCGTACTATCGGCGTGTTTTCGGTACTGGATTAAAAATGATTTTAATTTTATATAATTTAATATATAAATTTTGTAATTTTAACGAATAAAAAAACTAAATAAACATAGTTTGATACGAATCTTACATATTTCATATCTTTCCATTTAGGCCAAAAACTTCAACATACATTCACGCATTTTTCCCGAAGGGGTAGGCAGAGGTGTACCCAGGACTCAGTCCCACAGTAGATACGAGTACACACACATTTCGCCAGTATGTTATTGGTCCCATGTAATAGGGGGCGAGCCTATTGCCATCTATCGGGCACAGTTCCAGACTCCAGGCAGCTATTGACATAATCCTATATTGAGATAATGGAAAAATCCAATATTTAACACTGCCTGACCTGGGAATGGAACCCGGGACCTCTTGATTGGCAGTCGAGCATGCGGCCTCTACGCCACCGAGGCTGTGAAAAAGTTCAAATACTCAATTGTATATCATGAATTTAAATTTTATTATGTTACTCATTGACTGGTTAATATAGGTTACCCACTAGAGGTACAGAACTCTTTGCTAGTTAATATTTGTACAGTTAATATTGTAGTGGTAGGCCTCCTTTGCAAGGAGCCGCCTGGGGAAGTTCCACACCTTTGCCAGTTATTAATCCGCCAAGCAGTAATGTGCAAACATTACTGTGTTCCGATCTGAAGGGCAAATTTACCAGCGAAATTAGTGGGTATGAAGAGTTTCTACAACTAATATCTCAGGGTGACAGGAGCAGTGCAGTGCCGCGCAGAATTTAGAATTTAAAACACTGGGTGGCACTGTGTCTGATATGGGCAATCATGATGCTTACCATCAGGCATCTGATTTGATTTCCATCATAAAATTCCTTATTGAAAACACAATACACTTGCCTGACCTGGGAATCGAACTCAGGGCCTCATGATCGGCAATAGCGCTTGCAATCACTATTTGAAAATAGATAAATAAAGACTGCCGCGGTGGCGTAGTGGGGGCAAGTTCGACTGCCAATCGTGAGGTCCCGGGTTCGATCCCCAGGTCAGGCAAAATTTTATTTGGATTTTTCCATTGGGAATTCTCTCAGTGACAGCCTGGTGTCTGGAACTGTGCCCAGTAGATGTCAATAAGCTCCCCTTTATTACATGGGACCAATAACTGGCGTAATGTGGATGTACCTAATATGGGACAGTCCTGGGTACACATCTGCCTACCCCTTCGGGAAAAGGCGTGATTGCATGTTATGTTAAGATTTGTTTCTTTCTAGTACCATCATAATATTACCAATGGTAATTATTCTAATCATAGTGAAAGGTCTTTTATAAAGGGTTCTTTTCTAATAGTCACCCTGTATATACACCTAGTTATACTGCGGACCCACAAGCCACATTGAATATACATTCCTAAACAATATCCTCCACAAGATACTACCTCTAGCGCCAAAAACGGGTTTCCGTTTAAAACAAGGAAGTTAAAATATGCAGATCGCAGCATTATGTAAGTTCCCTATTCCCTATATTTTGGAAGGTGATGTTCTTAGATAATTGATAACTGTTCGCTCGCTCTCTGATCAGTTACCGTACCACCTAAAACAACAGCTTCGAAAATGAGGCAATTTTCAAATTGTAGTGAGCGCACCACAATGTGCGTAAAAAAAGTTTAAATACCAGAAATACTCATTAGTATTCCTTTCCTTCTGGTTGTCCGGAAGAAATCGCTGTAAGCGATAAGGCCGTCTTTGTACTAGTCTAAGATTATTTTAAATATTATTCATGTATTCTTGTGTTATATTTATGGTGTACAATAGTGTTTTTATCTATCTATCGAACAGTTCTCAGAGACGGCTAGTGTGCGTAAAAAATTGTGTCGGATAGGCTCGGGTATGCCGATTTCGACGTAGTTTTAGCTGCCACGTTTGTCAAGTATGACAGAGGTATCTAATTGGACCACACGCGGAGAGCTGCCAATTATCTATGGTGATGTTATATGCAAATGCTTTGTGTCCGTCCGTCCGTTGGACACTTGAATATTATCTTCGCGCTTAGCTGTTTGGGTACTTACTTTGCATATATTAAGGCCTCTTGGCTCATTGTTTTGCGATGCGAACTGAAGATACGAGCGAATTTCATACATAAATCACTGCTGGGACCGAATCTGCATGAATTTTGGGATTAGACATTAGACTTGTGTAACAAAATAGTAACAGTAGGACATGATAAATGTAGTGACAGAGATAGAGAAAGGAATGCTGAGGTGGTTCGAACATGTGGAGAGGATGGACGAAAGGAGATTGACAAAATAACGTTTCAACCTCCAGGGAATAAAGTAAATTTCCTTTATAGTCTAGGGGAGCATATTCTTCGCGATAGCAGATCTAATAAAACAAATTGTCACTTTAATTGAAAGATTTTTTTATTAACGCGCACAAAACTGATGACTTTCATATTGCGTATATGAATATCCTATAGAGTCCAAAACCAACGAACCAATGAAATCCGTTTTAAATCGATCGGATTACAAATCGGCCAATAGCGGTCCGCGTCACTCAACAAAGCGTCGGGGCTTGAGCCCACGAGTGGCGCGGACGGCTCGCCGTTGACGAGGCGGGAAAATTTGAGTTCCTACACATTTAATTTTTGTCACTGGGCAATTTCGGTAAATTTCGCATATTTCGACGATGCCTAGTCGTGCCTCCATGGTAGCTCAAGTGGTAGAGTGCCCACCACGCGGAATGGTGTGGAGGGTGCGTTATGTCAAATCCCATACATTTTTGACAGTAACGCTCGAGCGAAACGAATTCGAATTCGTTACGATTGCGAATTTAAAAAATTCGTGCTTGTAGATGTTAAATCTACAGCACTGTGAATGAATGAATGAATATAGCTTTAATTAATTCCATATACATTCTTAAACAAAATATATGATTTATATATTTGACATGCATTAATTTTTTATTCTATATGGACCCCCTTAGGGTAAAGGCTTTTACCCTACAGCACTGTAAGCGCGCGTTTGTGTAACGTACGTCGTTGGCGATGATTAAAAAAGTCTACAAGTTATTTCAGTATAGATTCAGAAGCGCTTATTCTTGCACAATCTGGCTCAGCACAACTGACACAGTGACATATCAATAACTGTCCGAACACGACGTGTGACATGCTCCCTAGACGATCGGACTGCCTCTAATTTGGACGAGTCAGGCTGATGTCGATGCCAATGACTGACTCTTAGCATATACACCGCTGGAATATCAAACGCTATTTAACCCAGCTAGTCCTACCGTTAAATTTAAACATAACATACATTCATGCCTTTTTCCCGAAGGGGTAGGCAGAGGTGTACCCAGGACTCAGTCCCACAGTAGATACACCCACATTTCGCCAGTATGTTATTGGTCCCATGTAATAGGAGGCGAGCCTATTGCCATCTACCGAGCACAGTTCCAGACTCCAGGCAGTTACTGAGATAATTCCTAATGGAAAAATCTAATATTTAACACTGCCTGACCTGGGGATTGAACCCGGACCTCTTGATTGGCAGTCGAGCATGCGCCCTCTACGCCACCGAGGCAGTTAAATTTGAAACACCGCAAAAATATAATGGTAAACATTCTTTGTGTATGTTTGTTCCGTTTTCACGCAAAACTACTGAACCGATTGATGCTGATTGCTGAAATTTGGTATATTGATAAATAATGTTAATAGATATTGACAATAGTAACTCTGCTTTCTGCGCCGCAGGTTCGGGTTCGATCCCCGGCCAGGTCAAACATTTGTGTGCATGAGCATGTCTGTTTGTTCTGTGTCTGTGTGTTATAAGCTTATATAAGTATGTATATCAGTAATCTGGTTATCATAGTACAGGCTTCTAGCCTAGTTTGGGACTAGATGACCGTTTGTGGAAGTTGTCCCATATTATTATTATTATTATAAGATCCTGGAATAACATATAGGGTACTTTATATCCCAATATTCCCGCGGGACCGAAGACTACGCGGGTGAACCGCGCGCATAGTTGTTACCTCAATAAATGAAAGCTTCAAACACAACAGAAGCGCACAAATACATGATACAGATATACATGAACAAACCGTTCATGTACATCGGCAAAGGGGGGCGGTACGGATGACTACTCCCAATCTGAATGCCTTATGATCTGCCTACACTAAAATAATTAAATTTAAATCTTAAATCATGTAGGTGGTAGCATTAATTTTTAAGTATAGCCAGTAGTATAAATAGAGGGAGCTTGTTCAACTTTTAGACACAATATTATATTTAATGTCACAATTTGCCATATTGTTGTATTTCTACGTTTTCAGTATACATAATAACATCTATTCATCACTAGTGCCTTTTGAAAGTACAAAAACCGCTTAGCAATTCGAGTGGCTGTTCAAATAATCGATTCAATTCGATACATCTAATCGAGTTGCGACTCCAGTCGACCGCCCGAAGACGTCGCATAATATGGGCCATGCATAATGATATCGAAAGTCAACTTTTTTTAACTTTATTTTTTATCTAGCCGTGCCCCGTGGTTTCACCCGCGTAGTCTTCGTTTCCGTTACTGACGTACGTGGACCTAATGGGGCCTAATTTGAGCTTACCATTTTCGAGAAGCCAGTACCTAATCTACCATTATCTATATATCAATGCTTCCTGCGTTCAAATGTGAAATCGGTATCGCGCGTTTTAGCGACTGCTCCGATGCTGCATCCGCTGGCGGAGACGTGGAAAGGGGAATACGAGCGGGGAGTTTGTATCCACGGATTACACGATCACTATCTGCCTAGGTAGCGTAGCGGTCGCAAGCTCTACTGCCAATCATGAGCTCCGATCCCCAGGCAAAAAGTGTAAATTAGATTTTTACATTAGGAATCATTTCAATGATGGCAGAAATCTGGTAACTGTGCCCGGTAGATAAAAAAGGCTCGCCCCCTGATACGAGAGAAAAATTTCTCTTTTTCGTGCTTTGCATACATTGTTAAATGTATATGTATCTATACATATAACCACCCATTAAAATCGCCCAGGAATAATCGATTCTAACATGATAAATCGAGTCGCCCCTGTACTCCCTAGGGCGTTCGTCTATCCACAGACAATGCATACTAAGAATCTTTACGGTATGGTAGAAGTTCGTAGTTTATGGCACAACTGGATATCTCTTATAGGTTAAGTTTGAAAAGCTTTCGAACTATTGATTTCTTTCGTAGATTTTCTATCGCACTTACTTAACCTTTAGGATAGGACGGGTTTTAAGAATTCTACACAATCCTATGAATTTACGAAACCAAGTTTATCATTCCCCTGTTTCGACCAAATCCTCCTAATATTTTATTTTATTTAGTACACACAAATTACAATGATAGAAAATTACATACCTAAGTAATCCAGCAGGATCACTAGATAATATTAATCTGACCTTGATTTCATCTCAAAATATGTGAACCTATACAATATAGGTAGGTAGATAAATAAATGGACTGAAAATATATTGATATAATATGACGGATGAATATTATAAATCTCAGTACAATGAAAAAGTTACCTTTGTGTAACTGGTAAACAAAACGCTAGCGAGTTCTAACTCGACTCCAGCGCCATCTAGCGCTGTTTTTAGGGTTCCGTACCTCAAAAGGAAAAAAGGAACCTTTATAGGATCATTTTGTAGTCCGTCTGTTTGTCCGTCTGTCCGTCTGTCAAAATACTTCACGGGAACGCGTGGAGGTATCAAGTTGAAATTAATATCAACTACTCAGATCTGCGGTCCCTTGTGGCTGTAAAAATCATACTTGTAAGTTAACGCAATCAAAAGTTATGGCCATTTTACTTCATATTTCCATACTTGCGCAAGGAACTTATAGATGGCGCTGTATGTTCTTGGTATCTAGGTATGGAACCCTACACTATGCATACATATGTATACCTTTACAATATATTTTTAATGTATGTTTGTTCCATTTTCACGGTAAAACTATTGTATCGATTGGACTGAAATTCAGTATGTAGACAGTCTCTCATTCCTAATAACGTCATTAAATGTTAGAAATATGCTCAGATTTCAAATGATTCAACTAGTACGTTTGTATGGGAAATTCTCCGGTCGCCGCCTCGTTAAAAGCTAAATATTATTTTTAAAAAAAGGAAAGAAATAACATTGTATAGGTAATATTAATTTAACATTTAATTTTGGCGCTTGTGAAAGGAAACTGGATGAAAATTGGTTGAAAATATATATAAAATAGAATTCCATTATTATAATATTATGTTAATACGAATATAATATACATTTAAAATATTTCTTTTATGATGAAATCTCATTCTAATCGAAAAGAAAACACCCATTTCACATAAATAACTATATTTCGAAAATGTTTTAAATAAATCATATATTAAAAGTAGCGGCGCTCGATACGTGTTTTGCATATTAATAATTTCCTTGAAACGAAATATTTTCTTTCGCGTTTTACTGCCGAGGCAGTAAACAACGAGCATATTTCTTTTATTGGCGCATATACGGACTTTTAGTTTAGCCAACTTTGTCCATCGACAATATTTTCAAACAGACCCGACTTTATAATTTGGGAAATCTAAGAGATCTAGATCTAGGAGCTAGCTAAACGCTTGGTGGAGGCATCGGGTGACCAGAATGCTGGCCTGTATTTTGCCCAGAGGATAAGCATCTGCATCCAACGGAGCAATGCCACCAGTTTTCTGGCCACCTACCCTTCCTTCCAAGGGTTTAATAGATTTAAGTTAATGTGTAAGGTTTTGTATATAAAATGTAAATAGTAAGTAGTGACTTTTGGAAATAGTGTTTTGTGTCTTTATTTTTAATGTTTCTTTGAATAAATTATGTATCGATTAAAAATATAAAAAAAGAGTTCTAGATGTGTCATCTTCCGTTGTATAAATCCTCTCCATTCATTGTTTGTCTGGCAGAAATCGCTTTTTAGCTGGAACCAGACTGGTTCCGGCGTTCAGCGTAACTTAACACTTACAGCGGAGTCAGAGTCTATTTCCTGATGATGCGTCGTGTAGACGCGAAACACGTGTCGATATATGAACGGTGGCACTAACAAAAATAATACCTAATAGTATTTCCTCTTTGCACGCAATTTTGCGGGCGGGAGGGCGTTGCACTGTGCATGTTGTTTTTGATACTAAAAATCGGCACTAAAAACTAAATATTCTTGTTCTAGGAGTTTCTTTGTTAGGGTTTTATTTTAAGTACCAAGTAACTGCAAAGAGCCATTTATCTAGGTATTCTAAAAAATACGTTTTAAAACTGCAAAGAAGTTTGTAAAGTCTTTCCTTAGGAATTCCATAATTCTGATAAATATCTATTTATTTGCCGTTTTAAAACGTACCGTTTTAAACGCAAAAGAAAAGGATAACATTATAAAATTAATTTAAATGAACCGAGATATTCTAGTTAATCATAATTAGTGAACAACCTTAAAAATCGTGAAACAAAACAGGTGTTGCATAAATTTTGGTTAGTTAAAAATAGATATTATTTTAGAATTGGCTCCAAATGATGAGTACAACCTCAAAGATGATGCAAAATAATTATCAGTAAGACTATGTTAGACTTAAAAGTCTAACTTGTCATAGACTATAAAGTAACTATGTATATCATCACTCAGGAAACAGTAATTTCAGGTAATTTTCAGGAAGTACTCTCGAAAATACGACTCAACTGCAGTATAATAAATTACTGACAATAAAATATAAACAAGGTGCGAAGAATAAAGTTACGAGTCACAAAAAACTTAAATAAGTTATAACTGCGAGAATACTTTAGACTTGTGTGATGATTATATAAGTATTTTTATGTTTTATGTAGATTGTTAAAAGTTTTAACATTTTTTTATTTGAAAAAAAATAATGTAGAAAAAGATCCTTAGTCGTATTTAATATTATCATGTTGATACCTATCAGATACTAGACAGTTCTTACTAGTAAGTTCTCGAATTTTCGAATTTTCTCGAATCTTGGTTAGGCTGGGCGTTCATTAGTGAGTGTGTCGGTCAGTCAAGACTTTGATTTAAATAAATAGAAAAAAAAGAAGAATAGAAGAAGAAGAAGATTACATTCGGCTGTGTGTTTCCACTTATAGAATAGTACTCCACCCTCTCAACCCGTGGTTGGGAGCCGGCTGAGGCTAAGGCAACATCATCTGCGTAAAAAAATCATCAAAGTGCACTCGCCAAACCGCCTGCCAAGCGTAGCATTGTCAAAATCCCCTTATAAGGGAAGCCTATGTCCAGCATTGGGCTTCCAGCGACTGAGATAATAATAATATATTTTGATAATTGATAAATTTGGCGTTACTTTTCGGAACACCATGATAAACTCCTGGAACAAGAATATTTCGTTTTTAGTTCCGATTTTTCAAAAACAACATGCACAGTGCACCGCCCTTCCGACTGCAAAATTGCATGCAAAGAGGAAATGTTATTAGGTATGATTTTTGTTAGTGACACCATTCATATACTACCATAATATATTTTTTTTAATTGTCTCACATGCTCGCAATCCTTCTTGCCTGTGTGTACCACATTAAAGCATTAACAGTTCTGCGCGCGCCTTCAATTATGACAAAATATAGCTCTCGCCAGTTTAATTCCATAAAGTAGGGGTTTAACTCCCCACCAGGTTGTCACGATTATATATTTTTAGTTTACGACTGTCGATATTCATTGCGGTGAAACTTGTCGTTATTTCTATTGGCATAGATTTGGTAGATTATATGTTCTTGTTCATTATCATGGGTTTTCAGGGCAAAATAGACGATTCTATCTGCGTCTGTTCGTGACTACTATTTGATAGTTAATAACTCGGCATGACGAGATTCAACAACTCATATCTCAGGGTGACAGGCGCAGTGCATTGCCGCGCAGAATTTTGAATTTTAAAATACTGGGTGGCACTGTGTTTGATATGGGCAATCATGATGCTTACCATCAGGCACCCGATTTGCTCGTCTTGGATTTATTTACAGCAGAAAGAAGGTGGCGCTGAATCTGTACAGTTTATACATAAACCAATAGTGTTCATAATATATAATAAATTAATTACTAATAATATAAAAATAATAAGACGAATTAAAAGTATTAAGATATATATATATAGATATATATATATAGTAATATTAAGATTTCCATAAAAATACATATAAGACAATTACATAAATATACATATACCATGTTCCTTATATATTAGATAAAATATCGTAGATAGGTACTATGTTAGACAAATTTCAAATTTTTGAGATTCAACAACTAATATCTCAGGGTCACAGGCGCAGTGCGGCACAGAATTTTGAATTTCAAAATACTGGGTGGCACTGCACTGCACTGATATGGGCAATCATGATGCTTATCATCAGGCACCTAATTTGGTCGTCTCGTCACGAAGTACCATAAAAAAAAATTGCGTAATATGGTTATGATAGTGACAGATTGACGGACTGTAGAGCCAGATATTAGTGGCAGGGTCGTCTTTACCAGGGGGTGCAAGGGGTGCGGTGCACCCGGGCGCGGAGCGCCCGTAGGCGCCTGTCGTGCGCTGAAATTTTGGATATTTCATTGAACTTAACGCTATTGCACAGTTTTATATACTTGGTACTTACGACAAATATGTATGCGCAAGCAAAAAAAAATAGTCATCAACAATAATATTTTTTTACTTTTATTACGCTTTCGGCGCTTGTCTCTAAGTCAATAGAGTGTAAGTTCATTTGAAATGGGCGCGCGGCGCGGCACCTGTGCGTCTGTCATAGGCTCTAAGTCAATAAAGTGTAAGTTCATTTATTTGAAATGGGAAAAAAAAAATTACGTGTATTGTGTTTTCTTGGTTGACTAGGACCCCTTTCATACTGCAGTGTGTCGTCGGTCGCGTGCCACGCTGCAGTGTAAACAAAACGAGGGCGCAGGCTGAGTCCCGCACCCCGGCGCAGAATAGACTTAAGACGGCCCTGATTAGTGGCTCTTCACCCGAGACTTGAACACGGCTAATGATGGTGCACGTCTTATGTCTACCGGGAGAGCGTTCCACAAGCGCACAGTTTGTATTGCAAAAGAACCATTTATTTATTTATAATTCAGCACAACGCTAGGACTAACTTAATGCTAGTGTAGCATTTTCTACCAGTTATCCCAAAAACCATCGAAGAAGGACGTCCTATGTGGGGGCATCCTTAGAGTTTATATTATCTGATGTTTTGCGAAGCCAATGCTTGAACTTGTGTCAGTGTGTATATTATGTTTATTAGCTTTTCATTACGAAATTTTTGTAGACCCCGGAACATTATATAAAAGATTTCTCTATTTCACTATTCTCTGTTGCTTTCGTGCAAAGTCGGGGTGGGTATACTACCTTGATACAAAATTCCCAAGTATCAGTTTATACAGTATCATAAAACCAAAGTCTCAAAGATCCGAATTCCCAGTTAAAATCAAGCCAGTGGTCATACGGGGTATTTGCAATCTGCAGAGCTCTCGGACTGAATCCAATTTAAAATTCAATGCGGAGTCGTGAACTCAGCGAGTTTGCTGAATTTTTGCTAGCGTCTGAGTTTGCTGCCCAGTTAGCTCGCGCTCGTAAGATATATTAGGCATTTTAGGTGCTACATTAAGATGTAGTAATACTCGTATTCGAGACACTTTTACCATAGAAAAGAATTCTCCTGTGTGCGCGCAATTGCGTTAGCCGTATTGCGTTGCTGTCAAAGTATTGGATTTTTGTTTAGGATTATCATTTCATTCATACCATTAGGAATTATCTCTATGACAGCCTGGACCCTAGAACTCGCCCGGTAGATGGCAATAGCCTTGCCCCCTATATATGGGACCAATAACATACTGGCGAAATGAGGGTGTACCTAGTACCTACTATGGGGCTGTCCTGGGTACACATCTACCTACCTTCCGGAAAGAGGAGTGATTGTGTGTATTTAAGTGAAATGATAAAGTTTTATTTATGCTTATCCTTCACTTCATCATCATTATCATCATCCAGCCGTTGGAAGTCCACTGCTGAACATAGGCCTCCCCCATAAGGGGGGTTGTTGCCAATATTCACCACGCTTGGCAGGCGGGTTGGCGAGCGCAGTTTGATGGTTTACGCAGAGGACGCTGCTGCCCGTCCTCTGTATCCTATAGCCCTTAGCCGGCTCTTACGGCAACCACGGGGAGAGAGGGTGGAGCACTATTCTAAAGCCGGTAACCCCACGGCTATCCTTCACCTATTTAAATAATACTACTAATATTATAAATGCGAAAGTTTGTGAGAATGGATGGATGTATGGATGTTGGTTATTCCTTCACGCCAAAACTACTGAACCGATTGGGCTGAGATACGGTGTGTAGATATTTAGTTTAAACACTGGAATAACACATAGATATTTTTACATCCCCAACAATATTAACGAGCCGGCGACCGGAGAATTCCCCATACAAACGTAATTATTAAATCATTTAAAATCAGAGCATATTTCTAACATTTAATGACGTTATTCGGAATGAGACACTAGTTATCTAGGTTCCTAATTATATTACAATCCAAAATAGAAGTACTTCGAACTAAAATATGATAAAAATCTAAATATAGGTGTTTTGACAAAATATAGTTATTTTCAAATGTAACTCCAAAATATACGTATTTTAGATTAAAATATAAGTACCTGGATGACCGAGCTTTGCTCGGTATATTTTTTTTTTTTAAATAAAATGACATTTTCTAAAAATGATTCCTAGCTAGATCGATTTATCGCCCCCGAAACCCCCTATATACTAAATTTTATGAAAATCGTTGGAGCCGATTCCGAGATTCCAATTATATATATATATAAATATACAAGAATTGCTCATTTAAAGATATAAGATTAGGATCCTAGATAACTACTGTTTCATTCCGAATAACGTCATTGAATGTTGGAAATATGCACTGATTTCAAATGATTCAACTCTTACGTTTGTCAATTTAGTGGGGCATATTCCGCTATAAAATTTGTAGCATTCCACTATGCCCCACCAGTGGGGCGGCTTGGTGCGGCAAAGTGGAACAATCATGGGGAATTCTCTGCTCGCCGCCCCGTTATTAAAAACTAACATATTCAATAAAAAAACTGCAAACTAATTCCTGTTTAACCTTCCATTGAAACCTTGAACAAACTTCGAAGGTTGGTCATTAACTTTCATAAATGGTTAGCTTTGTTGCCATATCACTACATAGGAAATTACTTCCTTTTCAAAACCTATTGGATAAAAATGTATTACCATACAAAGTTTTACAAAAAAGTATTGTAATAATTTAAAAGGGTGTACCTACCCATTAAAATTAACAACATTCAAAACTTTCAATATGAATCAGTCGATCGGCAAATTTGTATTTTTTTTTTCGCGAATTTCGCAATTCATTCTGTTGCATGTTGATGAGGTTGGCGGGTATAACCCCTTAAGTACACCTTAAGTATTAACACACCCCGAACACTCGACTCAATTCCCTTACAAAAGTCGCGATATAGCGTCCGTGGTCCAGCGGGAATATGCCCGACTTTAAATCCGGAGTCCGTGGATCGAATCTCACCATGTGGACTTTTTGCCTGGGCCGCCGTGTTTCGTATGTCACGTAAAACTGTAGGTCCCTATAGTTTTCTATAAGATATGTAGGGGGCAGTCGTTAGCTCATATCGGAGGCTGCGTAGGAATCTTGTCGACCTGAAACTGTGACAATATGGGTTGTCCACATAACCCATATGAATTGACTCGAGCAGTGTAATCGGGGTAACCCGTTCTGTTAGAGTATAAATTCAAATTATTATTATTATATTTACCTACCACACAGACACTGTACATATGCGTGAGCTGCGTTCCGAGCCAACAGGGGTTCGTCGAGAGCTCAATCTCGCTCGCGGGGTGAGGAAGGCCCGATTGGTGGGCGAATTACAGTGAGTGTTGGCGACAGCCTTTTTGGTGCGCGCATATGTACCTTTTATTTTTGAAAATATTCCTTTTTGCTTTTTTTAGGTTCTCTGCCAGATTTACAAATAATAATAATAATAAATAAAATCAAACACAAATACAAAACACATTCACGATATGAGGAACAGAATCTAACAAACGAACAATTTTTAGATACGTTAAAACAGAAACTGTCTACAACTACCAGTCGGTTTAGAAGATATAACAACTGTTCACTACGAAAGAAACAAAACTATCAGTTTAATGTTAACGAAAAATCGTTTTATAGAAATCTAGCCAATCAGACACAACATTCAGCGAACACTTTAAACACACCATTACCAACTCAAGAAAGCATGCATTCATTCTGGTCCGGTATTTGGAGCGATGACATAGAACATAACAAAAATGCTGAATGGATCAGGGAAGACCTACGCAATGATATTGGTGAAATGCAATTTGAGTTTATTCCTGGTGATATATTTAAAGAAGTCATTAAAAACCTACACAATTGGAAATCACCTGGTACAGATAATATACATAATTACTGGTATAAAAAGTTCACCGCAGTTCACCCTCAGCTCTACAAGCACATCAACGAATTTGTTAAAGCACCAGATAGAATGCCCGCTTATATAACACAAGGAATTACATACATGATACCTAAAGGAAATGATCAATTAAACCCAGCTAATTATCGACCCATTACATGCCTACAAACAATTTATAAAATAGTTACATCCTGCATATGCCTTCTTATTACTAAACACATAGAACAAAACAACATTCTGGCCGAAGAACAAAAAGGTTGTCGCAAAAACAGCCAAGGATGTAAAGAACAACTCATAATTGACTCCGTTGCCATGAAACAATCTATAGTAAATAAAAAAGACCTACACACAATGTACATAGACTATCGTAAAGCTTATGATTCGGTACCCCACAGTTGGTTGATCCATGTACTTGAGAAATACAAAATTCATTCCGATATCACACAGTTTTTACAAAATGCGATGGGCCTCTGGAGAACCAAGCTTACAATCAGAACAAATAACGGTTGCTTCCAAACACAAGATATATCAATAAAACGTGGAATATTTCAGGGTGACGCGCTAAGCCCTTTGTGGTTTTGCCTCGCATTAAATCCGTTATCTCAAATGTTAAATAATTCAAACACAGGACTTGAAATTAAGTTAGCACAGGAAAATTATAGCCACACACTGACACACCTCATGTACATGGACGATATTAAACTATACAGCAGCAGCGTACAATCACTACACCATCTTGCAGACATAACACAAACATTCTCAAATGATATTAACATGCAGTTCAGAATTGACAAATGTAAAACTTTCACAATGCAAAAAGGCATCGTTGCATTACACCCTTATATTCTAAACTCTGGTGAAATAGTTGAACCATTAGATCAAACCGATTTCTACAAATATCTTGGTTTCCATCAAACACACAAAATTGCGCATAATCAAACTAAATTAGATATCAAACGAAAGTTTAAACACAGACTCAATACTGTCCTCAAATCTCAACTTAATAGCCGAAACCTAATTAAAGCCCTGAACTCCTACGCCATACCTGTACTTACGTACACATTTGGAATAATTAACTGGTCTCAGACTGACCTTAAAAAACTGCAACGCACTATCAACACTACAATGACAGCTCACCGCAAACACCATCCGCGATCATGCATCCAACGACTCACACTACCAAGAACAGAAGGAGGTAGAGCTATTATAGATATACTCAATTTGCACAATAGACAGATTACGAATTTAAGAAAATTCTTTACCAAAAAAGCACAAAACTCCACTTTACATCGGGCAATAGCAGCAGTAGATAAAAAGATCACACCTTTGAACCTTGCCGACCCCAATGTGCAATATAATGAAAGAATAGTAGACCATAAAGAAAAGATAGCCACATGGGAACATAAGTCACTTCATGGGCGACATTACCGTGACTTGCACTTGCCACATGTCGACAAAATAGCGTCGAACGCGTGGCTGCATCACGGTGAACTCTTCCCTGAGACTGAAGCTTTCATGCTGGCTATACAGGACCAAGTTATTGATACTCGCAATTACCAAAAACATATAATCCGCGCACCTAACATCATCGACACCTGTAGACGATGTCATAGTAATTCAGAAACAATACAACACATAACCGGAGCATGCAAAGCCATAGTACAAACAGATTACAAGCATAGACATGATCAGGTATCCGCTATCATCCACCAACTTCTAGCATATAAATACAAATTATTAACAGAAACAGTTCCTTATTACAAATATAAACCGGCAGCAGTACTCGAAAATCAATATTATAAACTTTACTGGGACAGGACCATAATAACCGATAAGACTGTTCACTACAATAGACCAGACATCACCGTATTAGATAAAGTAAACAAATCAGTGTTCCTTATTGACATAGGCATATGCAACACACACAACCTTCAAACTACTTATACGGAAAAAATAGCCAAATACACCGATCTCTCCATAGAAATTAAAACGCAATGGAGGATTAGTAGCACAAGAACAGTTCCTATCATATTATCCACCACTGGTGTTATACCAAAGACTCTACAAATAAGCTTGGAAACACTCAACCTACAGAAACACATTTATAAACAACTACAAAAAGCAACTATTTTGAATACATGCAGGATTGTTAGGAAATTTTTAAATTTAACTTAGCACTTGGCTTCGGCCCGTGCCTATAAATTACCTCCAGAAAAGGAGAGAGAAAAGAGAATAAACCGATAATAATAATAATAATAATGGACAACTTCCACACACGGTCATCTGGTCCCAAACGAGGCTAGAAGCCTGTACTATGGTAACCAGATGACTGATATACATACTTATATACGCTTATAACACAGATCAAACAGACATGTTAATGCACACAAATGTTTGACCTGGCCGGGGATCGAACCCGGGCCCTGCGGCACAGAAAGCAGAGTTACTACCATCTGGGCCAACGAGGCTGTCAAATGGTCCTATTTTTTCATTCATTGATATATTCACCAATTTCTTGTTTCCCATTTTGCGTCGTCTTACATTGTCCATTCTATACGTATAGTATTATTATCTGTTCTGTGATATTACTACACCTTTTTGTAACATTCTGTATAAGATTATGATCGAAGATTATTACTAATAACGTCCCGTGGTATCGCTCACTGAAAAGTACCCAATAATAATGTTATTTTGGGATACAAGCCCTAAGCTACATAAAATATCTAGATACTAAACGACACAATATACATACATACATACAGTCACGCCTTATTCCCGGTGGGATAGGCAGAGACTATTTCCCTCCACTTGCTACGATCCTGACATACAACTTTCGCTTCGTTCACTTTCATGACATTTTTCATACATGCTCGTCGGTTGTAGGTGCTTTTGACTTGGCCTTTCCTAAAAACAACGTCAATTGTTCATGAAAAGTACGCCTAGGTCGACCCCTACCGACTTGACCATTCACACTAGACACAATATATTTAGTAGTTTTGGTAAAGCGGTAACAAACTATCACATACATCCATTTTTCATTATAAAATATTACTCTGATATCTTAGAGGTACAGTCGACGAAGTAATTGGAGTTATAGTTAATAGTTTAAATAGAATATCGAGATCAGACACAATATAAAATAACAATTGAGTGATAAAACAGAACATTTGTTTATTTGAGACGTGTGTCATATATATGTGTCATGAGCACTCGATGTCATCAATAAAAACAAAAAAAATATTTAAATCATAACTATTATTTTTATTTTTATTTAATTATTATTTATTTATTTATTAGTGAGTTGTAAGCTACACAGAAATATGCCATGAAATCCTCCGTTTTTGGTGTTGTACCCATTATATAAGGTCTGCAGGGCTTTTCGACCCATTCCATTTAATAAAAAGTATTTAGGAAACGGAAATAGCGTAACATACAGGAAATCCATACATCCCTTAGGGACTGTATCCTTTTCTGATTTGTTACAACAACGGATCCCAATCGGACCCCCGAGATAACCTTTAATCGACTACCGGGAAAATAAACCGTTTTTTAATTTAATCCATTGTGAGAAAAAACACTTGGGTATATAAAAATCCATACCGCGAAATCGTTTTAAAACAAACTTCTAAAAAATCCATCCAGTATCTACCTTTTTTCTGGTGTAAGAGTTGAGTTAAGATGGCGGATTAGCAAGTTGAAGTGGCAATGGGCAGGGCACATAGCACGTAGAACTGATTGCCGATGGGGCCGTAAGGTTCTCGAATGGAGACCACGAATTGGTAAACGCAGCATAAGACGTCCTCCCACAAGGTGGACAGACGATCTGATAAGTACGGCAGGAGCACGCTGGATGCAGGCCGCTTACAACCGGACTGGATGGAAATCTAAGGGCTCCCCCTTCATTAAGCTTAAGGGGCTTAAGGGCTTCCTTGGGGCCAATGTTCAGCAGTGGACGTCCTATGGCTGAGATGATGATGATGATGATGATGATGAAGAGTAAGTGGAACTGGCAATTGAACAAACGATGCGACTATGTTTGTAGAACTCACTTGATAATTTTAACTGAAATTACTAAAGGGGTAAAGAGAAAGGTTTCTCCCACCAAGGAGGCACTGCTCCCGCTGCGACTACAGTCATCCGAGTCGCAGAGCCCACGATGGCGATATATCTCTCCCGGTTTGATAAAACCACATCCGGTGAGGAGATCGCTCGCTACATCGACGAAAAGCGCACAGAACGAGCTCCGGGAAAGGACTTCTCCAAGATTTCGCTGTCGAGGCTGGAGGCTACGCGGACGCAGACTTTCGAGTCATACGTGCTCCGGTTTCCGGCGAAATACAAGGAGACGTTCCTGGACCCACAATTTTGGCCCGAAGGCATCGTTTTCCGTCGCTTCAGGGAGGCGAAACCGAACAATAATATCCCTAAGCCATAATGAAATTAAGTGTTTTATATTTTTTATTTTTTTGTAGTGGTAGGCCTCTTTTGCAGGAGGCCGCCTGGGGAAGTACCACACCTTTGCCAGTTATTCATCCGCCAAGCAGTAATGTCCAAACATTACTGTGTTCCGGTATGAAGGGCAATGTTACCAGCGAAATTACTGGGCATGATGAGATTAAACAACTCATATCTCAGGGTGATAGGCGCAGTGCAGTGCCGCGAAGAATTTTGAATTTTAAAATACTGGGTGGCACTGTGTCTGATATGGGCAATCATGATGCTTACCATCAGGCATCTGATGAGCTCGTCTTGTCACTCACTATCATAAAAAAAAAATTTAAAAAAAAAAATGTATGTTAGTCTGTAAGGTATTTATTAATATGGGCCTCTGGTGCGTATAATTTATTATACGCACTATTGCCTGATATAAATGAATTATTATTATTATTATTAATAAATGAAATTTCCCAAATATGGAGAAATAGAGACTAGTTTTGCACTCAATTGTTTGTGGTAGGCTCTTAAATCCTGGCCATTATTTGCGCAAAAATATATTTGATTTATAAAAACCTTATTTTTTTTTTCATAATATTTACAAAAATCATAATATTTTTATGATTATTGACCTCAAAATATTATATTAACATTTTTTTTAAATATGAAAAAAAAATATAGTTTTCATAAACTTTTTCTTCATATTTGGGAAATTTTATTTTGTATAAACGAGAAACCCCTTAAGTTGCAATTTTTGTATGGGAATGCCAAGTCAGTATAGAATTTGGTATACTGAAACAAAATGTCTAACTCCATAAGTAGATACAGTAAAGAAATCTAAGTTTCAAGTTCTATTATAACGAGATACGAGACGAGAGAGCAGAGTAGTACCACCAAGTGGTTCTCATAATTGAGACTACGGTCTTTATAGCTTGACAGAAAAGAGTACAAAATAATGGGGGCGCCACAGTATATTTCAACCATAAAAACAATCGAATCAACACTTACACATTAAATTAGTTCCGTTTCTATTCTTTTCTGTCAAACCCTACAAAGTTTTACTATAAATAGAATGTTTTATTCTATATCTGTGGTCAAAAGTTGCTACTTTGGAAAACGATGTTTTCATTTAAGATATTTTGTATTAACAAGATTTTTATAATTGGATAACAAATTAGCTCACCCAGATCTTCATTTTGCTCGGTCACACCGAAATGACAGATGGCGATATCTAGAAATACCGCGAAAATTAGCAATCGCCAAGCAATCCCTCCGTCAAAAGCCGCCATCTTGGTTTCACTTGTCAGTCACCATTTTTTTTAATGATTCACATTTTTTAGTTCACTGTGTTTTTGTTCTTTTACCTGTAAATCAAACAAAACTGTTGTTAATAGATATTATTATTGATGATAGGACAAAAACAATTGTACCTATACCTAGTGATTTCTTAGGTTTTCGCTATTGTAACTCATTAATTTTAAACATTTTTGATTATTCTTGACATTTCAAACACTGCAGTTAGAAGATAAACTTCGTTAAAAATTGTTCAATTTAAAATTATATCCAAATCGTACCCACACAAAGTAATAATAATAATATGGGACAACTTCCACACACGGTCATCTGGTCCTAAACTAGACTAGAAGCCTGTACTATGGTAACCAGATGACTGATATACATACTTATATTATAAGCTTATAACAACCATACAACGATCAAACAGACATGTTCATGCACACAAATAATGTTTCACCCGACCGGGGATCGAACCCGGGGCCTTCGGCACAAAATGCAGAGTTACTACCATCTGAGCCAACGAGGCTATCAAAAAACCTGTAAAGTATAGTTGAGTTATTGATTGCAGGCATAACTGAGCTTAAAAATCTCGTACACACCTGTTCTTGGCAATCGCAACCATTGGTACGTGTCACTAAATGCAATATGACACATAATATACAAACATTCCTCGTTTCTAATAATAAATCATAATATCTCATATTCATAATATTATTATCTGACTGATGCACAAAACTGACATTGATAACTTGGAATACGACGCACTCGAATTCACGTCAAGCCTGTCTAAAACTTCAAATACTACGTCGACTGTACCTAATATTTTTAGACTAAAAACACTGTTTTTGACCATAAAATGTTACCTAAGCTTTAGTGGCCTAGAGTCACATATTTTAGGATAAATCCTCCATTCATTACCCCTACATTGTGCATTCACAATGCCAACTTAACATAATTCGACAATAATTTCGCGCTTAGCGCCACAAAAGCGTTTTTCTCTAAATTACCTGAGTGAAGCCAAGTGAGCTGTTACACCGACCTACATTTTTATACGGGGCCATACTTTTAAATGTACGGAGCACACTTGCAAGTGTCACTTTACAGTAAGGACTTGGTAATATAATTCAAACTCAAACAGATTTATTCAAATAGGTCATAATCTGACACTTTTGTAAGATAAACAGTACTGAGTCTACCGTGCGTTCGGAAAGATACCTCTACAAGAAGAACGCACAAGAAACTTGTAGGGCTTAATTTTTTCAACAGATAGTTTTACAATATTTGGTTTGGTTACATTCGTTTTCTTTGAAGGTGCCGCGAGGCGACTTTGCAGAAGTTTCCAAGCATCTTTGTCCTCTATGTACTGGTTGACTTTATAATAAGCCTTCTTTAGTAAAATAGATTTTATATAGGTTTTGAATTTACCCTCTGAGAGCCCAGTTATCTCTTTTGGGATTTTATTATAGAAACGTACACAATTTCCTAAGAATGTCTTTTTAATATTATAATTATGTCTATTTTATTTTAAAATTATATATAAAAATCAAAATTTGATCTTTAGTCTTAAAGGCCAAATGCCTATATATAAAGCCCTTGTCCTTTGGCTGGTAATATAATAATAAGCGGTGATTCACATCATCATCAGCCGGAAGACGTCCACTGCTGAACATAGGTCTCCCCCATAGAACGCCGTAAACTATTCACATGGGGATAGTTTCAAATCAAATATTGTGGAGATTTTGACGCCTTGAGGTGCCAATTAAATTCGGATGGGTTTTCTAACTCGCTGTATGACAGAGACAGAGTTCAAAATCAAAACAAGAAAGCGAAACGTGTGGACAACCCATATTGTCAGAGTTTCAGGTCGCCATGGTTCCTACAAGCCTGTCTATTATAGGAAACAGCCGGCCCCTACAGATTGACGTCATATCCGAAATACGGATATGATGATGATATGACGTCTTACGGCTGATGATGATGACTGATTGTACGATATTCGTATATTGCGATCCATATCTAATGTCCTTACTGATTATAAAGCAACATTGAAGCAAAGCCGCTAACGGCGGATTAATGCGTCGTAGCGACGTATGCAAACGGGACCGTATCTCGTCCGGTGTATTTGCATTATATTGAATAGGTAGGTACTGTGATACGGTACAGATAGATATCATTAACGTGTCTATGAGATGCGTCCACGCGAATCCCTGAGGGAATTATTTAAAGAAATAAACATACTGACCCATCCATCATACCATCCTTATACATAAAATTAGGCAACTAACTGATATAGCCACGGCGAGATTAGTGTACTTTGCATATTTCCATAGCTTGATGTCTTATGGGATTCTGTTGTGGGGGTCAGCCGCAGATATAGAAACTATCTTTATACTACAAAAACGTGCGATTCGTGCCATCTATGAGATGCGTCCACGCGAATCCCTGAGGGAATTATTTAAATATATAAACATACTGACCCTACCATCCTTATACATTTATGAGAACATCATGTATGTGCGTAAAAATTTACATAAATTCAAATTAAATAGTGACCTTCATAATTTTAATACTAGGAATAAAGACAAAATAGCTGTACCTAGCTTTAGATTATCTAAAACAAATAAAAAGACATTCTTAGGAAATAGTGTACGTTTCAATATTAAAATCCCAAAAGAGATAACTGGGCTCTCAGAGGGTAAATTCAAAACCTATATAAAATCTACTTTACTAAAGAAGGCTTATTATAAAGTCAACCAGTACATAGAGGACAAAGATGCCTGGAAACTTCTGCATAGCCGCCTCGCGGCACCTTCAAAGAAAACGAATGTAACCAAACCAAATATTGTAAAACTATCTGTTGAAAAAATTAAGCCCTACAAGTTTCTTGTGCGTTCTTCTTGTAGAGGTATCTTTCCGAACGCACGGTAGACTCAGTACTGTTTATCTTCATTGACGTGCAAAAGTGTCAGATTATGACCTATTTGAATAAATCTGTTTGAGTTTGAGTGTAGATGTCGTAATAATTAAGGTTTTGCTGGTATTATTGCCTGGGGAAGTACCACACCTTTGCCAGTTATTCATCCGCCAAGCAGTAATGTGCAAACATTACTGTGTTCCCGTATGAAGGGCAATGTTACCAGCGAAATTACTGGGCTTGACGAGATTCAACAACTAATATCTCAGGGTGACAGGCGCAGTGCAGTGTCGCGCAGAATTTTGAATTTTAAAACACTGGGTGGCACTGTGTCTGATATGGGCACTCATGATGCTTACCATCAGGCACCTGATTAGCTCGTCTTGTCACTCACTGTCATAAAAAATATATATATTATTATCTCTTTAAATGTTATAAAAAGGTATGCTTAAGAGACCAGCGACGTGAGTTTCGCAAAAAAAATTTTGCTTACGTATACTACCGATCTGATAACGATATTATTTTTGCTTACAATAAGTACTATAATAATATACATTTTTTATTACGATTTTCTTAGTAAATCGGTGAGAGTATATTAAGCTTTATCTTCGTGACTCAGATCCGATGCCAGTTAAAAAATGTACGAACGGTTATGCATTTTGGAATTTGTATTTCTTTGCTAATAAAAAGGTGTTTAATATATTTTTTTAATAAAATTTTATAATATTACTTTAAATTAAAAATGCTCATCTACATACCGAACTTCAGCCCAATCAGTACAGTAGTTTTTTTTGTCAAAGAGTAACAAACATACATCCATCCTCATCCACAATTTTTTGCATTTATAATATAAAGTAGGATTAGTAGGAAGTAATAGAGTAATAGACCTAATAGATAAAATCAAAATTATAATGTGACCTTCACGGTAGCTCAATTGGTTGAGTGTCCACCACGCGGATTGGTGCGAAAGGTGCGGGTTCAAATCTCGCTCGTGGGTGACATTCTTCTTCCCATATTCATATTGTGAATCTGATATCACATTTAGAGTTTGCTTGTAAAACAATATCGCCTCATATTTGGCACAAAATTTTATGAATACAATGTATCATTTTTATTGACTAGCAGCCGAGCCATAATGTGCTCGTTGCAGTATCACTAGATCTTTATATTGCTTCGTTACATTAATGCATTTTTAACCGACTTCAGAAAGGGACTGCTTCGGTGTCATAGTGAATAGAATAGAAATGTTTTTTTTTATTCAGGTTACTAAAGACAGGCTACATAAAAAACTTAGTACTAAAACATGTTACCAAATGGCTTCAGCGCATGTAAACTCGTTAAGGCGCGGTGCACACCTAATTCGCCCTCTCTCTCACCCTTACACACATTTTTGTAGATATAAAAAAATACTACATTTAATTACGTAAAAAAGGGTCTACTATAGACTAGAAAATAACAATACAAATTTTTAGTAAAAAAAAAAAACAATTTAATCTAAACCATCTGGCATTTGTTGGTTATGTTGGATTACCGCCTAGCTAGAAAGCCGCACAGGCTAGTTTGGGACCAGACGGCCGTGCGTGGAAGTGGTCCCATATTATTATTATTATATTACAATGAGGAATATCCATAGACAATTCTAACTGCCATTTTTTATTGCAAATGCAAATAATATTCAAAACAATAATGATTTCAGAATGAACTCGTGGTTGACGTGGTGTTCTTGCTATGGGAGTGAGTCCCGAGTCCTACCGGCGTAGCATAATTTTCTTTATCTCCGTTATACTGCTATCGAAGGTTTAATTATTTATCTAATACACCATAATAATAGATCTTAATGCTCTTACCGGAGCTCTTATATTACCTTTATAAAACTGTAAGCTTTAAAAAAGGTAGCCCATAGCGCCAAAATGTTTTTTGGGGTGAAACGTCAATCGGTATTTCTTATATTTTATTTGATGGATTTTAGTCGATGCAGGGGGCAGGATAAATGTCAGTTTTGTTCTTAGAGTCTTAAAACACTTCTAAAAGATTTAATAAAGAAAAATCTGCAATAAAATATTAAGATTAGATTAACCAATTTCGAAGGGGTTCGATGTTCGTCGAGCGAGCTACCAAGTTTTTATATTGCAAATAAAAGTATTCCGCGTTTTAACTACAAACAGCGCCATCTAGTTATAGATTAATCAAATTAGTAAGCAATTTTGAGAAAAATAATTGAAGAGAAAAATTTAATTATAATAATTGAAAATAAAACATAACATACATTCACGCCTTTTTCCCGAAGGGGTAGGCAGAGGTGTACCCAGGACTCAGTCCCATATTAGATACACCCACATTTCGCCAGTATGTTATTGGTCCCATGTAATAGGGGGCGAGCCTATTGCCATCTACCGGGCACAGTTCCAGACTCCAGGCAGTTATTGAGATAATTCCTAATGGAAAAATCCAATATTTAACACTGCCTGACCTGGGGATCGAACCCGGGACCTCTTGATTGGCAGTCGAGCATGCGCCCTCTACGCCACCGAGGCAGTCTAATTATAATAATTGAAAATAATATAAAAATAAAGTATTATCAAAGCGGATTAGCTGATCGATGAAAGTCTTTATGAAAGATGTTAATATTTACGGGTAAGTAGATGCAATATCACTACGCCTTTGTCTAACATCAGTTCAAGTAAGTGATCATGTATTCTCGGCGCGACCGAAGTCCCAGGACAACCGGGAAATAGGGCTGGCTCGTCATGTAACTTTAGAGAACGATGGAACCTTCTGGACGTTACTATCACGATTTGAATTTATAGAACTACTAGCTGTGCCCCGCGGTTTCACCCGCGTAGTCTTCGTTCCGGTGGAATTATCGGGACGAAAGTATATGTTTTATTCCAGGGTCTAACTATCTAGATACTAAATTTCAGCTCAATCGATTCAGCGGTTTTTGATTCCACATACAAACTTCCACCCACCTTTTTACTCCCTAAAAGGATTTCTGGGATAAAAACTATTCTATGTTCTTTCCCGAGATTCAAACTATCTCTATACGAAGTTTTACCTAAATCGGTTCAGCGATTTAAGCGTAAAAACGTAACAGACAGACAGACACACTTTCGCATTCATAATATAAGTATGGAAGGAAATGTCTTTTTTTATGCCTTAGGTGGCCGCACAAGTAAACGGTGTGCCTGATGGTGAGCGGTTACCGCCGCCTATGTATACCTGCATCACCAGGGGTATTGCCAGTATGTTGTAGACCCTTCAACTCTCTATTCTCTCTCTTTTTGAAGAGCCCCATGTTGTAGCTCAACGGGAAGACCGCAGCAGATAGACAAGTGATATTTTTTTAATGTTACACCACAAACAAAACTTCAAATTTAAAATACAACTACAACAAATAATGACACAATTGGCGGTCTTATCTCTAAGAGCGATCTCTTCCCGCCAACCGTCCAGGGAGAGGAGAGTGCAGTTAATCAAATAGGAATAAAGCTAAAAAAATAGCTGTACCTAGCTTTAGATTATCTAAAACAAATAAAAAGAAATTCTTAGGAAATAGTGTACGTTTCTATAATAAAATCCCAAAAGAGATAACTGGGCTCTCAGAGGGTAAATTCAAAACCTATATAAAATCTACTTTACTTAAGAAGGCTTATTATAAAGTCAACCAGTACATAGAGGACAAAGATGCCTGGAAACTTCTGCATAGCCGCCTCGCGGCACCTTCAAAGAAAACGAATGTAACCAAACCAAATATTGTGAAACTATCTGTTGAAAAAATTAAGCCCTACAAGTTTCTTGTGCGTTCTTCTTGTAGAGGTATCTTTCCGAACGCACGGTAGACTCAGTACTGTATCTTCATTGACGTACAAAAGTGTCAGATTATGACCTATTTGAATAAATCTGTTTGAGTTTGAGTTGAGTTTGAGTTCAAATGAACTGTACTCATCAGGAAATCAGGGAGATCATTTCCACAGTTAGAATAGAACGGGGAAATCGCACATTGTGCGACGTGTTGGGGGAGCTTGAGGTCGTCGACACTTATCTGACAGCTCTACGCTTTAAAGCATCTAGCATTTTTTTAATTATAAATCCACCAAACAGAAATTGCAAGTGTCTAAACTTGTATGATCAATGATCACCCTCCTCTACATACAACAAGATTATCCGTAATCTCCTAAACTAACAATAATGCAGGTTAGACACAATATCCTTACACACAACTATATTATAATATACCTACAAAGTATTATTAGAAGGCCCAGTATGGGCATCTTCCACAAACGGTCAAACGTGGCTAGAAGGCTGTAATAGCATAAATTATTAGACTGCGCGGGTGAAACCGCGGGGAACATTAAGTAAATAAATATAAATCTTGTTTTTTCGGCATTCAGGTAATAACTATCACTAATTTTTGAATCTACGTCGCCGTAAGCGCGCATTCGTGAAACACGAATCTTCGCCGATGATAAATAAATTGTTAAGGCAAACGTATGTCTTGTATGCACAGTGTAGGCTTCCATTCCCTGATACCAAGAACATATAGCGCCATCTATTAGTTCCTTGCGCAAAGTATGGAAATATTCAGTAAAATTTCCATAACTTTTGTTTGCGTTAACTTAGAAGTATGATTTTTTTACAGCCACAAAGAACCGCATATCTGAGTAGTTGATATCAATTTCAACTTGATACCTCCACCCGTTCCTGTTAAAAAGTGTCTTGACAGACAGATAGACAGATGGACGACAAAGTGATCCTATGTGGGTTCATTTTTTCTTTTTACGGTACGGGACCCTCAAAACGCAATGTGCAAAGGCTCCTACTGCTTGTGAATTTAGGTTTAATATATGAACTTATATAAAACCTCGTGGGAGCTGACGCGGCGTTACCTGGCTAAGATACTATTTGAGAACCTACTTTACTAGTTTACCAAATAAGGAGTTATGAGACTATCGTATTACCTAGGAAAAAGGTAGGGTTTTTGTTTTTACCGAAGTTTTTACAAAGGTCTTGTGACACGCTTTATTATAGGTGTTTATTTATAGATAAGTAAAAATATACATTTTTAGGGTACTGTAGGTTCCCAAAGAGTGTAATATAATAATTAGGCTTCACCGTCCATCCCTTTTTCATCGAGCTTTTCATTTGCGTACATTCAAAGCTCCAAACGGGCTCGTTTGGACCTTTCTTTTCCATCCAGGAACAGAAAGTTAAATTCCTAAAGTGTTGAAATCTTAAAATGTATACTTTCCCAGAAAGTCGATTTCTTTTAGTTTCGCAATATGTTGGATTCTTAGAATGTTAAAATATTAAAAAGTTCAATATTCAAAATGTACACTTATTAGACTCCCTACCACAGATCAGGATGAAATCTCTTTCATCTCCTCTGTGCTCCCTACAAATAAATACTCTTTTATTTCTCTTCCACTTTGTTACATCAAATAATTGAAGCTGTTTAGTGGAAGACTGGTTTCTGTGATAGGCTTAGAAAAAAATCTGTGATCCAAGCACCAGTGGGGTACTGGTGATATTTTTCCACAAATTACAATAAACTTGACAACATTTGTAAATAAAATTATGTTTGTATGGATTAGATAGATAGCCTCATTATAACTGCACTGCTAGAGTTCATTCTTGAAGATTGTTTTTTTTTATTATGTATTTCAACATAAATCTGTCACATTTATCTCAAAATGACAATAATGATGAAAAATTTCAAAATGTGTAACTGTTTTATTGTAAGGCTGGAACCCTCTGCGGGACCGACACACAGTTGACGTGTTTATTTAGACTATAATTAACATGATTATTTTCAAATGATAATTTTCTCAGTAGGACGAAATTATCCTCATTCTACTCGCTCCAGGCAAACCCACGGTTTGATGAGAATATATCAGTAATCCTATCAGATTGTGTTCAATCATAGAAATTACTGAATATACATGATTATATCATACTAGCTGAGCCCCGCGGCTTTGCGTGCGTAATATCGTTCCCGTGGCAATATCGAGATAAAAAAATACTTTGTATGTATATGAAATTAAAAAAAAGGGTAGAAATAAAGGTTTTTTTTTATGATAGTGAGTAACAAGACGAGCAAATCAAGTGCCTGATGGTAAGCATCATGATTGTCCATATCAGAGACAGTGCCACCCAGTGTTTTAAAATTGTTGAAAAATCTATATTGTATTATAACTTTCACATCACTAATAAACTGATAATCGATCGGTTTATATAGACTAGCTTTCAAATTACTAGTTAAAAAGAAATTTTATGTGTTTTTGTTGTTCAAGAAAAGTCTAGATGTCTATTATGTAATTTGTATTTTTCGGATATAATATTTTATTTATACCAAGAGTTCTTGCCGTTTGCATTTAACCAGTTGTTCCGCTTCGCTCTGCTCTACAAAATACATCAAAAATTCTAAATTCTGCGCGGCACTGCACTGCTGTAGAAAACTATCTTCATGGAAAAAATCATCAAAGTCGTTACAACTGTTTAGTCATTATAGCGTAATAAACATACATACAGACTTTTCTCGCTTATACAACACTATATGTTTGGATTTGAGGGAGAATAAGATGTGGTTTTGTAGAGAAAAAAAAATATTAGGAAAATGAATGGCGATGTCTAAATCTGATAGATATTATGTGTCCTTCCAGGATCTTAGCTACTTACATACTAAATTTCAGCCAAAACGGTTTATTGATTTCAAGCATGACAGGTTTAACACACACACGCCCATATACAATATTAATTTTATTTGAGTGTACAAATTTAAAGAAATATAGATATACTTACAAATACTTTGAATTTGACTGCCTCGGTGGCGTAGAGGGCGTATGCTCGACTGCCAATCAAGAGGTCCCGGGTTCGATCCCCAGGTCAGGCAGTGTTAAATATTGGATTTTTCCATTAGGAATTATCTCAATAACTGCCTGGAGTTTGGAACTGTGCCCGGTAGATGGCAATAGGCTCGCCCCCTATTACATGGGACCAATAACATACTGGCGAAATGTGGGTGTATCTACTATGGGACTGAGTCCTGGGTACACCTCTGCCTACCCCTTCGGGATAAAGGCGTGAATGTATATTATGTTTATGTTACTTTGAATTTGTATATTATGTCGATGTATTTATAAGAAAGTTTGTATGTGTGTGTTACCTCTTCAAGATAAAACTACTTGGTTAATTCGTCCAATACTAAACCCATCGGGGTGAAATTTGGTAAGTACGAGTAGGTAGGTAGGTATAAAGGGTGAATGGGGCGGGCCGTAGTTAGTTAATAAAACCTATATAAGACTAATTGGATTTTCTTATACCACTAGTATTCTTATTTTAACTGGGATAACTGGGCTCTTAGAGGGTAAATTCAAAACCTGTATAAAATCGAATTTGTCAGGAAACGCTTATTATAGTATTAACCAATACATAGAGGACAAAGATGCCTGGAAACTTCTGCATAGTCACTACCCGGCACATTACAAGCCAACAAATATAACCGAACCAAATTACTTACAAGTTTCTTGTGCGTTCTTCTTTAGAGGAATATTTCCGAATGCACGGTAGATTCTTAACTAGTTTGATAATAGCGATATTATTAATTGACTTTTTTAGACTTATTCAAATAAATTTTCTTTGAATTTGGGTTTGAAACATTTTGAAATTCACTTCTTTACCTATTTGATATATTTATATCCTGTAAACCTATAGTAAACCTATTTGATATATTTATATCCTGATATTTTAAAGATAAAGTAAAGTATGTTCCTTTTATTTTAGTTTGTTTATAAACTCTACATTTTTAGTAGTAAAAGGTCACTATAAAAAAAACCAAGGGTTTATAAGAAACATTAAAATGACAGTGGATAGGTTACCTCTCTATAAAAATATCAAGATATAAATTTATAGAATGATTTTATTATATTCGGAGGAAACAGGGGAATACAAAACATTGATTTGGTAAATTTTTCATAGGATTGTGTCAAATTCCTAAAAGGCCATGTACGCTTTTATAACGTCTGCCTTTCTGTAAAACTGTCATTGATCCAAAATCTACTTCAAAGTATCAGAACATGCCTATATTTATCCACCTACGCAAGTCATTACCTACCCTTCCTTACCTTGGTAATTTTTAACCAATTATAATAAAAACACTCAAAAACTCGAAAAGCTCGAACGAATAATTTATCACCTGTAAAGGTCACGTAACTATACATATAACCGACTGCATAATTGAGGAGGTTGTCAGCTGTGTGTATTTTGATATGATTATTGAAAAAAAAATGAAAATATCTTTATTGAGAATAAAAACATAGATAACATCAACATACATTCACGCCTTTTTCCCGAAGGGGTAGGCAGAGGTTGTACCCAAGACTCAGTCCCATAGTAGATACACCCACATTTCGCCAGTATGTTATTGGTCCCATGTAATAGGGGGCGAGCCTATTGCCATCTACCGGGCACAGTTCCAGACTCCAGGCAGTTATTGAGATAATTCCTAATGGAAAAATCCAATATTTAACACTTTGCCTGACCTGGGAATCAAACCCGGGACCTCTTGACGCCACCGAGGCAGTCTTGTTGAGAATAAAATTGGTGAAATTATCATCATCTCAGCCATAGGACGTCCACTGCTGAACATAGGCCTCCCCCTTAGATTTCCATCCAATCTGGTTGTAAGCGGCCTGCATCCAGCATGCTCCTGCCGTACTTATCAGATCGTCTGTCCACCTTGTGGGAGGACGCCCTACGCTGCGCTTATCAATCCGTGGTCTCCATTCGAGAACTTTACGGCCCCATCAGCCATCAGTTCTACGTGCTATGTGCCCTGCCCATTGCCACTTCAACTTGCTTATCCGCTGGGCTATGTCGGTAACTTTCGTTCGTCTACGGATCTCCTCATTTCTGATTCGATCTCGTAGAGAAATTTCGAGCATTGAAATTATAGTCGTTAGAATTCTCTACCTTTCGTTTTGGTTCGAGAACTTCGTTATGAAAGCACAGAATAGATAATAATACTACATATAGAATGGACACTGTCATCCACCCATCAAACGGACCTTCCTCACCCCGCAAGCGAAATTGAGCTCTCCACGAGCCCGGCTTCGCTTGGAAATCACCCCACGCACTCTTGCGCGAGTACAAAACTCCATGGGTGCAGTGTCTGTGTAGTAGTAGGTAGTTACATCGTGACTTTTGCATGGAATTGAGTCGAGTGTCTGAGGTGTGACGAAAGGTAGCCTCATCTCCTTTAATATCTTAACTGTTGTCTAAGTCAATATAATTAGAATACAGAATAATTAATAATTAGAAGTACAGAAATAATAGTATTGATAAGTTTTTGGTACACAGTCAATGGTTTTACACGAAAAATTTTTGTGTGTAGATTTGTTTCTTAAAGCAGCTGGACTGGTCTTGGGATTAAAATAAGCCTTAACGATACGTTTCAATGTGTAAAATCGTGGAACATAGCTAGTATAATCATATTTTATTTATTATTTATTTATTTATAATTCAGCACAACGCTAGGACTAACTTAATGCTAGTGTAGCATTTTCTACCAGTTATCCCAAAACTAGAGAAAATGTTACAGAAAATGGGTGGAGTGCAAATATCAAATGTACCTAAAATTACTTATTTAACAGAAAAATAAACACCTTATAACATTATTTAAACATACATAGACAAAAATTAAAATACAATATAATATAACCAAGGACATAAAACACATAAATAATAAAATAGACATATATACATACATATTTATATATATTACATATACATACACACACACACACACACACATATATACACAAATACATACATACATATATAAATATAAATATATATATACGAGTATAAATACAAATAATAATAAATAAATATAATTTATTCATAAAATAAATAAATAGAAAATACTTTTATAATATGTAATATTAACCTGATAGTCCTCCAAGATACCTATGAATCCAGGAATGAATCCATGAAAAGCGCAACTGACTACTTGAAAGGGCATAAAACTCCACACTGACAAATCATTATTTTATCATTATTATTACTGACTATTTAATTATTAAAACAATTTACTCATATTTAGTTATTCCCAAGTTGCTAAGTTAAAATCTCCTGATGTGGAAATCGAAGAATCACTATATATTATAAAATCCTACATGACCCACTGACTAACATGCAACGCAGAACCTAGAACTACTACTGTCCTACTTGAAACTTGGAATGGTTCTTTTCGTTATCTGGACATCTGCTCAAACAGGATTTTTAAAAATTCACATTCTAAGGGGTCCAAAAAGGGCGTCAAGGTTTTGGTATAAAACTCACATATTTCATAATTGCGTGCGGGCAAAGCCGCTGTTCTTACACTAGTATTCTCTAATATCCTATCCTACTATTCCTATTAATAATAAATTATAAGTGCGAAAGTTTGTGAGGATGGATGGACAGATGTTTGTTACTGTTTCACGCCAAAACTACTGAATCGATTGGGCTGAAATTCAGTATGTAGATAGTTTAGAGCTTGGTTTAACAAATAGGGTACTTTTTATCCCGATATTCCCATGGGAATGCCTCGGTGGCGTAGAGGGCGCATGCTCGACTGGCAATCAAGAGGTCCCGAGTTCGATCCCCAGGTCAGGCAAGGTGTTAAAAATTGGATTTTTCCATTAGAAATTATCTCAATAACTGCCTGGAGTCTGGAACTGTGCCCGGTAGATGGCAATAGGCTCGCCCCCTATTACATGGGACCAATAACATACTGGCGAAATGTGGGTGTATCTACTATGGGACTGAGTCCTGGGTACGCCTCTGCCTACCCCTTCGGGAAAAAGGCGTGAATGTATGTTATGTTATGTTTTTTATTCCCACGGGAACGAAGAATAAACAGGTGAAATCGCGGGGCATAGCTAGGAAATTCTATAATTCTCTTTAACAGGTACCAGTTTCTCACAAGATAGTTCAACAATTAAAATCTGTAACACCCCGTACATAGGCACGAAACTTACTGTTAGAAAAAAACTTTATTTCAATATTATTTTTATTCCTATGGATACACTTCATAAACAACTTTTATATTTTAACTAGCTGGTTGGGCCGCGGATCCATCAAATTCATACTCAAAGAAATTTATTTAAATAAGTTTAAAAAAAACTTTTAAACGTCAATAAAATATATCATTCTCTGAAAAGTACATTATGTGTTCTTTCAGAATGTAAGTTATCTGCATACCAAACATTCCAATCGATAAAGTAAGTTTCGGTATATAGCTTTAGCTTGAAGAGTTACAAAGTCAAACTAATTCATTCAAATGTTGTTAAAATACACTTTTGCATGACATAAACGTCTATGAAACTACTACAAAATCAATGTTCCGTGCGTTCGGAAAGTTACCTCTACAAGAAGAACGCACAAGAAAGCTGTAAGAACTTTTTTCTACTACTACTTTAACTATATTTTATTTAGTTAAATTTTTACACAAAATCTTTCGCATTTATTATGATCTAGTTGAAAGATTGGGGATAAAGTAAACTCACCGAATATTACCAAAAATTCCGACACTTTGCCACTTTTAACACCACTAATAAAATCACTCACTTTCGAAAGTCGCGTAAATTTTAATCGGGAGCAAGCGTGCGCCCCCCACGACGTCCAAACCCGCACTGAACACTGAAGACTGAAATCATAAAACTCTCTCCTACCGTAGTATTACTCGACTTATTTGTGTAAACTGGTGAAGTTAACACCGTCTTGAATGTTCGTGCTAACTTTATACGGACGGGTTGTACCTACCCTGTAATGTTGTGTTTTCTAGCTTTTAACTCGTTAGCTACCCTTCTTCGTGTCTGTTGTCCACATAATATAAATACCAACACTTTTGGTAAGGGAGAACGGGACATGTTATCACTGTCTCTATATTATATTATAGAATCCTAAATTATTCACTGACTGACATGCATTGTTTACATTCGTTTGTTTGGAAGGTTCCATGTGGTGGCTATATAGAAGTTTCCAGGCATCTTTGTCCTCTATGTACTGGTTGACTTTATAATAAGCCTTCTTTAGTAAAGTATATTTTATATAGATTAATATATATGTAAGATAATTGATAGAATAATAAGCTGGTTATTACAATAAAATTACAAGTTACACTTTCGTAGCACTTGTTTCGTAGATGGTCTACGAGGCTACGAGACCTCTACGAGCTACGCGTTCCAGAACATGACAATGTTTTTATATTATAATGAAAACGATTAAATAAGTTGTCTATAAATTTATAGTTGCGCAATTTTTTTTGATCTGTGGGTATTACTTATTACCAACTGCTCAATTTTATAAAGTTGAGCAATTTAGTTGAGCAGTGGGGGAGTAATGAACTACAACAAAACAGTTTTAGATTTTTTTATAGATTTGATTATATATCCAACTGTTCCGTACTTCTATATATATATTCTTATTAATTATTTCAAGGTTAAAAAAGCACAAGCAACACAATTTTAAAGTTTCGCGTTTATTTTCTATATTTCTTGACACTGGCAAAGGCATAACCGTGCGAATAATCATACGCCGCAAGAAAAAATTGTTCCTCCCCGTTCACTCGTCGTGAATAAACACGCGACAACGCGCTCGAGATAATAATATTAAAAAACCTATCAAAATCATCGAAATCTTAGCCAATCCATCAAACCAAGGTGAATAGTGCAGCCGAACAATATCCAGGAACCACCAGCGACCCTTGGGCCCAAGGAATTCGGCGAACCAGAAGACCACGGTGAGTGCCGGAGCCAGCCCAACCTTTAAAACTTTCGTATTATTTTCTACACCAACTTTCAAAAGGAGGTTTAAAGATGTATTTACATGTGCTTGACTGCCTCGGTGGCGTAGTGGGCGCAAGCTTGACTGCCGATCATGAGATCCCGGGTTCGATCCCCAGGTCAGGCAGTGTTAAATATTGAATTTTGCCATTTGGAATTATCTCAATAACTGCTTGAACTCTAAAACTATGTATACTACCATCTATACTATACTATAACTACTATCTATACTATACTATAACTCTAAAATTGTTAATTAGTGTGATTTGGGAAGACATTGTGATTAATTAATGTAAGATTTTGTTGCTAAGTACTTTCATTTCATGTAAATCATAGTGTACATGTAAAATAAACACAATAAATCTTTTCTTACAGAGAAACTCAATTTTGTTTGATTGACCGTGTCGTCCAAATCGTCATTGTCATAATTTCATTGTCGTCGAAATTGTCATATAATATATATAGAGAATCATATTAACAGAGCTATTTCTTATACTATTATTGAATATGTATTTCTCTGTAACTGTCGATATTTATTGCTTTGTATGACAAATTGTGATTCGGGCCTTCTATTCATGGTATCATAATTTGTATGGGTTTATTGTGTTGGTTAACATTTTCTGTTTTTGAAGATTCAGTATAAAATTGAATATGATATATTTAACTAGCTAATGCCCGCTGCTTAGCTTGCGAAGCGCGGCTTTTGTTTTTCCATGTATATCATAACTAACTATGCCCCGCGGTTTCACCCACGTAGTTTTCGTTCCCGTGGGAATATCAGGATTATAAGTACTTTTTAAGTATTTCCAGGGTCTAAAACATCTACCTATATAATGAATTTCAGTCCAAGCGTTCTGTAGTTTTTGCGTGAAAGAGTAACATACATCCATCCATCCATCCGTACAAACTATCGCATTTATTATTAGTAAGATTAAGTAGGATAGGATATATAGAAATGTAAAGTGATTTCTATTGACGTATATTCTGCGAACTTTCTTCAAAATATTTGCTCAAATTCTGTTACCTTAGTTCATTGAAGTTGCGTTTATTTATTAAGGTCAAATATGTTAACAATAGATTGTAATCAAATCAAACTAAAAATCGATTTGTTTTCCCGTATTAGCACAGCTCCGTAAGCGTTCACACTGCATGGATGTCGAAGCTACACTAAAGTAAGGTGTACGGTTTGCAGTATACTTTAGTAGAGAAAAGTGAGTGGTCGGAATGCGAAATCTAGTACGTAGTACATTAATATCGTTGGCAATTTCAATCCATTTTCGTCTTTTGTACAAAGATTCAACTAGGTTATGGTTTACTGAACATATGCGGTGCCGCGTAAATCGCGTTAGTGAAACGTGCGTCGTCGGTAATGATAAAAACGCAATGTGTAGATGCTTTAACTGATTACCAGTAACTCTGCATACACAAGAAAATACATATCTTATCACGCCCACTTTGTTATAGATATAATATTGCTTTAGTATTTTTAATTTTTTTTAAAGTTATATCATATTTAATTTGTAATTTTATTGTCAGTGAAGTCACCAAAGCGGCCGCAACGGAAGACCAGCGTCGGTTGAAAAGCATGCTGAGTTGCGACCGTTTCGTGCAAATGTCTCATATATTTTTTATATCTGTGGTTTCTTTATATTTGAGCACGAATAAACATTTCATTCATTCATTCATTCATATCACACCTTTGATAAAACAAAACAAAATAAACTAACAATGTTTTGTTAACAGGCGATATATTTTTTTTTCTAAAGCGAGGACTACGCCATTAGTCAAATGCGTAAATTAGATAAAATGAAATAAAATTAATATACAAAACCCAATTTGAAAAACGTCATCGCACCTGACAAGAAAGTTCATTATTTTTAACTCTGCTAACCAGTAGCTGGAACAAGTAGCTAGACCGAGCTGGATAATTTGACGCTTGGCTTGTTCTCATTAGCAGGGATGGCTAATTGAAGAAATCTTTGCACCCGTGTCATTACTACTGGCAAATTATGTCGCAGAGAACTGACTTGAGTTTTTTCAAGGGAGTTCTTTATCCATAGAAATGTAAATAAAGGTACTTAGTAGTAGTCAATTAGCTACATTTGTGTATATTAACATAACATAACATAAAGTCACGCCTTTTTCCCGAAGGGGTAGGTAGAGGTATACCCAGGATTTAGTCCCATAGTAGGTACACCCACATTTCGCCAGTATGTTATTGGTCCCATGTAATAGGGGGCGAGCCTATTGCCATCTACCGGGCACAGTTCCAGACTCCAGGCAGTTATTGAGATAATTCCTAATGGAAAAATCCAACACTTTGCCTGACCTGGGGATCGAACCCAGAACCTCATGATCGGCAGTCGAGCTCGCGCTCATGACGCCAACGAGGCAGAGTAACAGTTAATGATTTTCGATAATTTCGATTGACAATAAGAGTTGATGAAATCGAAAAAGTACGCAATTTTTTAAATATCGCTTAATAAGATTTTTCATTAGCGAATCCCTTACACTTTCTCTTGCAATGTATTGTTGATATAAGATAAAGAAATAAAAAATATAGAGATAAAGATAAAGAGATAAAGAAATTATTATAATTTTTTTTTTTTTTTAAAGAAATAAACAAATTGAAATTGAAATATAAATTTTCTCGTGACTATATCATAACTGAGGCACTCTTAATAGGATACAGGACCTCTTAGCAGTTTGATACAATCCTATGAAAAATTTACGAAATCGATGTTTTGTATTCCCCTGTTTCCTCCGAGAATAATTGATTTTATCCATAAATTTATATCTTGAAAATTATAAGATGAATAAGGCCCTGTTATTTTATTTTTGTTCCTTAACTCTTCATTTATTTCTAGTCAACGTCTAATTACGAGAATAAAACTGGGACAGTTTTTCATGTTTTTAAAGGGTCATACTTCATTTAACAATGAGTTTGTAGAAAAATGAAAATGACAAGGACATGCTCACTGAAGACTTAGATTTTATTAAAAAAAAAACCATTGCTCTGACGCAGTTATCTAGGGAGGAAACACGGGAATACGTTTGTATGGAAAAATCACCCCTCATGTAACCTCTTAAGGCACTCTGCCCCTTTTTTATTTAGCATTGACATTAATTACGAGCTGGTAGACACTGTGGTGTTGGAAGTTGGAACACCAAATGTGTCATTTTTTTTTTATAATTCAGTATATCAAATCTTTTTATTTCTTTCCACATATTTGTATCAAATTATGGCGTCCATAATACGATAAGTTAGGCGCCAATTAAAACCGTCAATCATCACTCATGATTGTCGGTTTTTCATTGACGATATATAATGGAATATAACATAATATAAAATAGGATATGCGTAAAAATTTACATAAATTAAAATTAAGTAGTGACCTTCATAATTTTAATATTAGGAATAAAGATAAAATTGCTGTACCTAGCTTTAGATTATCTATAACAAATAAAAAGACATTCTTAAGAAATAGTGTACGTTTCTATAATAAAATCCCAAAAGAGATAACTGGGCTCTCAGAGGGTAAATTCAAAACATATATAAAATTTACTTTACTACAGAAGGCTTATTATAAAGTCAACCAGTACATAGAGGACAAAGATGCCTGGAAACTTCTGCATAGCCGCCTCGCGGCACCTTCAAAGAAAACGAATGTAACCAAACCAAATATTGTGAAACTATCTGTTGAAAAAATTAAGCCCTACAAGTTTCTTGTGCGTTCTTCTTGTAGAGGTATCTTTCCGAACGCACGGTAGACTCAGTACTGTTTATTTTCATTGACGTGCAAAAGTGTCAGATTATGACCTATTTGAATAAATGTGTTTGAGTTTGAGAATACTCTTTACAACCGAGATAGACAGAATATACAGCAACTTAAAATAATCTTATTTATCCTTCATCATCATTATCATCTCAGCCATAGGACGTCCACTGCTGAACATAGGCCTACCCCATAGATTTCCATCCAGTTCAGTTGTAAGCGGCCTGCATCCAGCATGTTCCTGCTGTCCTTATCAGATCGTCTGTCCACCTTGTGGGTGGACGTCCTACGCTGCGTTTGCCGTTACATGGTCTCCATTCGAGAACTTCACAGCCCCATCAACAAATTCTTTCACTTATTCTACTAAAAATAATTTAACCACGAGCAAAGTCTCATCTAATATATGAGTGAAGCAATAATAATATAATTTATTACTGTTATATAACTGTTATCTAAGATAGTTTTAGATATAATCGCGGCCATAAAGTTGACGTGCGGGTCCATTATTCCACTGCGGAACCCTAACAAAGACTCACCAACTACCAACTTAACTGGGTATAATATATATTATGTATAATGTTAGGAAGATTATTGTAGATATAGAGAATATTATTATATAGGGTGGCAAGTAATTTATTTATTTATCAGCACACACAATAGAATGCAAGTATAACAAAGTATTACAGTTAATAATTTGTGCTGAATTTAAAAAAATATAATATTACAAAAAAAATTACAACGTAAAAACATTACATTCGTTACAGGTAAACAAAACGCTAGCGTGTTCTAACTCAGCTCCAACGCCATCTAGCACTGTTTTTTTGTGTGTGTAAAACTACTGACCCGATTGAGCTGAAATTTGGTATAGACCTTAGATCCTGTAATAACACATTGGGTAATTTTTATTATGATATTCCCACGGGAACGAAAACTACGCGGGTGAAACCGCGGGGCACAGCTAGTCCAACATAAATCGACTAGCAACATCATAAAGGTCACTATGGTATAAAGGTACCCATCAATACTTTATCTCAATAAGTGCCTGGAGTCTGGAACTGTGCCCGGTAGATGGCAATAGCCTCGCCCCCAATTGGGACCCACATGGTACCACACCTTTGCCAGTTATTCATCCGCCAAGCAGTAATGTGCAAATATAATTGTGTTCCGGTCTGAAGGGCAATGTTACCAGCGATATTACTGGGTATGACGAGTTTCAACAACTAACATCTCAGGGTGACAGGCGCAGTGCCGCGTAGAATTGTGAATATTAAAACACTGGGTGCTATGTCTGATATGGGCAATCATGATGCTTACCATCAGGCACCTGATTTGCTCGTCTTGTCACTTTCTATCATAAAAAAAGTTGGAACAACTTCCACCATCGAAATTACTCTGGATGCCAATTTAAAAAAAATCTGAGCGGTCTAATAAGATCACTCAAAACGATCAGGCGGCCTATAAGTCTAGCTATAATCTATAAATGTACATTACATTTTTTACCATACGTGAGTGACCATAAACTTAATTTCGTTATGTTGTTTTAATGTTTGCGCTTAATATATTATGTATCTTATTTCTAGTTCCGTAAATCATTTAATTAACCAAACTACAGTCCACGTGTGACCTTATTAACGGCCAAAATTGGAACTAAACGTTCCACCATATTATACCATAGACACTAGCGCCCTCGACTATTCAATAACTCAGTAACTAAGTTACAAACAAAGCCACTTGAACTTCAAACTTGCGAACATCCCTTTAATATTACAACACAAAATAGAAACAGAAGGCAATAGAATAGAATACTCTTTATTGAGACCGGCCCCGGTAGCGCAGTGACCAGGGAAAACGAAGTCTCAGAGGGTTAGAACGAGACAACAGATATGCAATGTTCGGGCGAGAAAAAGAATAAAAGCGAGGAAAATTAGTTTTCCCGTGCCCATGCTAGGCGGGCTGAATAGAAAGAATGTATATTCTTTCTCTAAGGACTCAACTTAAAATAATTAAAGTAACTTTTATTGGTCGACAATGGGCGCCCTTATCGGTTTAACGATCTCTTCCAGATAATGCGACGGATCGAAGTACGATACATAAACGCTCGCACTTTAGGAAATGACGTTTAGATAAGTTAATATAGAAAAATTGCTTCCCTCAAAAGTAAAGAGAGCTTGCAACTCCTTGTAGACTGCTAGCGCATGAGCGTGCGTGCGTTAATGTGCAGTAATTACAAAACGATGTTAAAAACAAATGAACTAACTTAATCATATCATCGGTTATTTAAATGGTTACACATTATTTTTGCCACAAGAATTCAAAAAAAATTCACAAGTCTTACATCCGTATTGCATTTGACTTCAAATTTCAAATGCATGTAGTCGTCAACCACACACGCACAGGATACTGACCTCTTTTTCCATACAGAACTATGAAGATGCTACCACCAAATCTATGGTATATGCTTATGGTTTGCTCCTTCTGTCTGTATTTATTTTATGATTACGGCCTAGAAGTTATAACTGTTATAATTTGAGGGTAGTGTAATAATTTCACGTGGTATCCATATTGGCCCAATGTGGGTACTTTCGGAGGAAACTTCACATCTTATGATATTAGTATTAGTGATGACATGAGTTACTCCTTTGTTTAATAACAAGCTTTGCTCTGCGGTTTTATATGGTCCCACTGGAGGGCATAGGCCTCATTCATATCATGCCACTTGACTCTGTCATCCTGATCAGAGTAGGAACCAGCAGAGTATTAAGTATTCGTTTATAACTATTATCATATGTCTACCCTCAATAATGAAGAATTAATGAGAATTTTCACGGTTGCACAGGTAAAAAACTTAGTTTACAGGCAAAACCCGTTTAATAAAAGAAAACAATGCGAAATTTAGGATAAAACAAAATAACTGTAATTGCGCGCGCGTACCAGCTTCGTCTGTCTGACTGACGACTCGTCCCACAGACGTCATGGGGCGTGGGTGCGTAGTGCCCGCCCGACGGAGCAGGTAGTGGCGTGACAATCACATGGCGCAGATTTTGCGAGCGTAAACGATCACTATGCCACATAAGATGAACAGTAGTTAGTAAAATAAATTATCATATGCAACGGATTTTAAAAAAAGCAATAGGGTTAAGATGATTAGCATTGTAGAACAGCATATATCTTAACCTGTTTGTTCCAATAGTTTTAAATAGTGATCCTAGGCTGTAAAACTACTATAATTAAATTAGATATAACTTAGTACTTAATGGCAGAGTTGTATATTATATATTATAATTTCTCCAATAAAGGATTTAGCAAATCGAATCAAATCACTTGACCCTGTCCTGTACAAGCCGTGCCCAGGCGTGACCCGCCGCTCTTGTTTATCGTCCACCCAACGTGCTGCCGGATGACCGACATTGCGTTTTCCTGTCCTTGGCCACTCATTCTGTCAACTTCTGACACCTCCTGTCGTCACCGCGCTTAGCCATGTATCCAAATCCGCGTTGAATATGTCTTGTTTTTTTTATGCCACAAGCATACGAGCCGCCTATGATGGTGAGTGATTACAGCCGCCTATGGATACCTTAAAATTTGTGTTATACCAATGTCTAAGCTTCCCAAATAAATATCAGTCGAATCGGTTCAGTAGTGGCGTGAATAAGTAAGAAACATCTACTTTGGTAGCTATCATCATCATCTCAGCTGCTGAAAGACCACTGCTGGACATAGGTCTCCCCTATAAGTTAGTCAATACTCACCACGCTTGGCAGGCGGGTTGACGAGTGCTGTTCAATGGTTTTACGCAGATGACGCTGCTGCCCGTCCTCTGGATCTGACACCTAGCCGGCCGCCACGGCAACCACGTGTAGAGAGGGTGGGGCACTATTCTAAAGCTGGTAAATCTACGGCATATGCACGGTTTAGGTATCTATAGATAACTTCCTACTAATATTATAAATGCGAAAGTTTGTGAAAAAACATTTGTCTGTTATAATGGCTGCAATTTTTAAGCTACACAAGTTAAAATTATTTAATCTGTGTTGCCACTAGCTAGCTTCTACCATCGCGTGTTCCAGCGCCAATAATTATTAATTCCCCGTTGTTTCCGCGTCCGGTTGCCGATTCAACCCCGATATGGTAATGGTTTGATGTAAAACGTGTAATGATTTACTAAACATAAATATTGGGGAGTTCAAGGGTAGACGCGTAGACGATATAAATGGCTGCTCTACGTGGAAGTGTAAATTATGATGTTACATTACATCAACAAAATTAATGTTCTACGTACCTACTAAATTTTTCGGAACACTAATTTTGTTCGACTAAAGTGCACTTCAATTCGTGCACCTTACTTTAGTGTAGCTTCGACATCCATGCAGTGTGAACGCGTACGGAGCTGTGCTAATATTACGGGAAAACAAATCGAGTATTCATTTTTCGTTTGATTTGATTACAAACTATTGTTAACATATTTAAAACGCAACTTTAATGAACTAAGTAACAGAATTTGGACAAATATTTTTTAAGAACGTTCTTGTCTATCGTAGAATATACGTCAATGCATAGCATAACATACAATCACGCCCTTTTCTCGAAGGGGTAGGCAGAGGTGTACCCAGGACTCAGTCCCATAGTAGCTCCGCCCACATTTCGCCAATATGTTATTTATATCATGTAATAGGGAGCAGCTTATTGGCCACAGGCCAGGCTCCAGGCAGTTATTGAAATAATTCGTAATGGGAAAATGCAATTTTTGACACTTTGCCTGACCTGGGGATCGAACCTGGGACCTCATGATCAGCAGTCGAGCTTGCGCCCACTACGCCACCGAGGCAGTCAAAAAGTAAAATATGATATTCTTTAACAAAAATACCTATTATTTTATTTTTGGATTATAATATTGTGTCAGTACATACTCGTATTAAGTTGTACTAGTAACCCACCCTGACTTTGCACGGATAGCAGAGCATAGTTCAATAAATATTTTCAGAAGAATAATTTCTTAACAAGCACATTGTATTATTCTAAGTTGTTTTCATATTTTCGACTCTGTAAAGCTCCCTCTATAGCTACATTAGGATATATTACATTACACTAAGATTCTCCAATATTTCGACATCTATTTTGGATCCTTAATTAATGCGAATTTTGAAAAAACCTGAAACACGTATTCAATTATATCTTAATCTTAATGCTGAGGTGGTTCGGACATGTGGAGAGGATGGATGAAAGGAGATTAACAAAAGAGATTTATAAGGCTAGTGTGAATGGTCAAGTCGGTAGCGGTCGACCTAGGCGTACTTTTCATGACCAAGTTGACGTTGTTCTTAGGAAAGGCCAAGTCAAAAGTACCTACAACCGACGAGCATGTATGAAAAATGTCATGAAAGTGAACGAAGCGAAAGTTGTATGTCAGGATCGTAGCAAGTGGAGGGAAATAGTCTCTGCCTACCCCACCGGGAACAAGGCGTGACTGTATGTATGTATGTAATTATATCTTAGGTATTTATAAGTCAAATTTGAGCGGGTTCACGTGTAGGATTTCAGAATTAGGGGCATAAGGGTTCAGGCATTCAGGGTTAGCATATTTAGTGAAAAACTATAACACCTTTTTTGGACTCTTTAGAATATGAATTTTCAAAAATCCTTTCTTAGCACACGTTCACATTACTAAACGAAAATATATTCCAAATTTCAAGTTTCTAGGATCAGCGGTTTGAGCTGGGCGTTGCACGTCAGTCAGTGAGTCATTTAGAATATTATAATATTATACTAAATGGTAAATTAAAGTGATGGTTACTGACTTTCAAGAGTAGATACCTAATATCTCGAAAACTATACAAGATATCGAAAAAGTTGACCGAGTAAAACTTGTGGAAAATTTAATTAGCTTTCATTTGTAAACAGTGGTCATGTCGCTAGGACGCATAGTTTCTGAAATATAAGCGAAAAACTGAAAAATAGGACCTTCAAACCCCCCGCTCCCTCCGGCTTAAGGGCTACGGTCGAGGACTTTTGATATATTCACCTCCATACAAATACAACCAAAGATACCAAGTCAAAAATTGTGTTCAAAGCATTTCCCTCTACGCCTTTATTAAAGCATTCGTTTCCTAATAAAAAGGTGATTTTTTTTTTTCGTTTGTCGCGAATAAAGGTGCTTGTTTCTTCAGAGGGCATCTAACAAATCTGTGCTTCAGACAGCAGTTTCAATATTTTAGATAAATCACTATTTACACCATCAGTTTAAGCTAACCACACACTGCATCTATTTTACGCCACAATATTTATTTATCTTACCATAGATACAAAAGCATAGGAAGTACTATCATAACATAGCAGGGTTTATTTTCGAACGAAACTTGTTTGGACGGTAGTCGGTAGACGGATGTACTGGTGGGTACAAAAGTCTTAACAAATGTCATAGTTTTCTTTTTTTTTATTCAACAGGTACAATCCCATCAGTTATCTGTTGCTTTAACGGTGTCGCTAGTGAAGAAATTGACAACTAAATGGTATGGTGGCTGACAACGTAGTTTCAATTTTATCCACCTAACCAGTCAAGCTGTTGGCACGTCCCATCACGTACGATTCACTGTTCACCGAATTATCTTCAAGTGTTATAATTATAACGCAATTACATACAAAAAAATATGACAAATTAAAGAGATTTTTGCTAAGTGAATGTTACCAAACGATCAAATTAAAGAGCGTGTTCACATTGCACAAACAGCTTGATGCACCTTATCTCTGAGTCTGACGTTATTATGTTCAGTACAAAATCAACATGGTGAACTATATTATTACTAGTGTAAGAAAAGCAGCTTTGCCTGCTCGGAATTATGAAATATGGGAGTTTTATACCAAAACTTTGACACCCTTTTTGGAACCCTTAGAATGTGAATTGTCAAAAAACCTTTCTTAACATACGTCCAGACAACGAAAAAACCTACATTCCAAGTTTCAAGTCTCTAGGATCAGTGGTTGGGCTCTGCGTTGCATGTCAGTCAGTGAGTCATTTAGGATTTTATAATATATAATGATTAATAGCATAGACAGCGTAAGATAAATATTGTATTAAATATATAAGAATAGCATTTTATCAAATTCCGCTTTGCATTGTCCTCTGAATTGGTTAGGTTAAATAGGTCTCAAAATCCTTTATTCTTTTATTTGCAATAGATAAGAATAAAATAGTACATTGAATCCCAAAATCCTCCTCGCGAAAAAATATTAATATTGGCACATCTGCTTCGCTCCGATGCGATGGACAAACATTTAGACTTACTTTATTTAAATATTTATTTATTTATAATTCATCACAGCTATTACTAAATTAATGCTAAAATAGTATTTTCTGTCAGTTATCCGCGAAACTAATGAAAATGTTATATATATCGGGTGTGGCGCACAAAGGAAAAATGTTTGAAGACAATTTTAAATACTAAAAACCTTAGGACAATTAAGATAATTAAAATAATTTAAAAGTTAAGTAGACTTGTAGTAACTAGCTTGAATTTGCAATAGTTGTATTTATAAAACTTACCATCACGCTTTTTTTAGTATGCAGAGGTGTACCCTGGACACAGTCCCATAGTAGGTACATCCAATCTTCATCATGTATGTTTTAAGATCCCATTACATTTTTTTATATAAAACTAATTTATGTTCGAAAACTAAAGCTTTTGCCTTCAACAGTACACGGTAACATGAACATAATATATATTTTACACCGAAATCGAAACCAAACTGAGATGTTTTCGGTTTTCTATTTATAAAACAGTGGACGTTAATATCAACGGCATTTCAAAAGAATCTAAATGGATACTCTTAATTAAGAATATTAATGCTTATTGATTTTATCTATGTCAACACTACAATTTACATTTCATAAGAGATTTCGACTAAAAACTAAAATAGACACCATTCATTTATTGTATATACTTATGTAGTGAAATTTAGTTCTGGCAGAAGAAATATAAAAGCTAAATTTATAGAAAAAAATGACTAAAAAATAGAGTTACCTACTTAGTATCTACCCTAACTATATATACTATGCCATAAAACACTTCGAAAATCCACAGGTCGACATGTCAGCCTTTAGAAAATCCAACTGCTCTAAACCACTGTCAGATGGCAGCGTACCCAAGATACTGGCAGCATTGCCACGTTGAATAGTAATGCTTATACGTTGGGCCAGATAAACGCCAGCATTTTGATCACGCATCGCCTCGACCAAGCGTTCAGATAGATTTTTGATAATGCGGTGAGCTCCTGGCCCCAACGGTCCCAGAGTATCGACTCCAAACGGTTCAAAAATGTAACCGCTACCGAGGTTTGCATAATTAACCCGCTTGCGTTGCTCGGCAGAACCCGCCGCCGCAGCAGCCGTACCTTGGGTCTCTGGTACATGTGACGGCGCTAGTGTGTCAACGCAAGTAGCGTCCCAAACCAGCGGCCACCCCAGCTTCGAAGCAAAATTAATAGTAAAATAACAGGTCATGGACTTTTTAACTAAACATCTATTCATTTTAGGCATTACAGACAGCCCTCGGAGGAAGCGGAGGAGACAGCTGCTCATGTCCTTCTCGAGTGTTCAGGAGTAGCAGCATACCGGGCACAGTACCTCGGAACACCGGGGTCGCGAGCCGAGATTGTTGGCAACCTGAAATAGCTGCTGAAATTCTTCGGAGAGCTAGGGTGGTTCGAGTAAGCAATCAGACAGTACCAACGCAAAATAGGCGCATTGGCATCGAGTTGCGGAGAATTTCCTGCGAATTTGAATTGAAGTAAGGTATGATACAAAGGGTTGTCTAAGAAGGGGATCGAACCCGGAACCTCATGATCGGCAGTAGCGGCTGCGATCCTCTACACCACCAAGGTAGTCAACAACATTAAAAAAGGTTTTTTTTTTATGATAGTGAGTAACAAGACGAGCAAATCAGGTGCCTGATGGTAAGCATCATGATTGCCCTTATGCACAGTGCCACCCAGTGTTTTTAAATTCAAAATTCTGCGCGGCACTGCACTGCGCCTGTCACCCTGAGATATAAGTTGTTGAAGCTCATCATGCCCAGTAATTTCGCTGGTAACATTGCCCTTCAGACCGGAACACAGTAAAGTTTGCAATTACTGCTTGGCGGTTGAATAACTGGCAAAGGTGTGGTACTTACCTAGGCGGCCGCCTGCTAAAGAGGCATACCAATACAAAAATGTGTTATTGGTTTAAAATACAGTAGTACTTATGTACCTAAATTTAAACAAATATCCATAACCGCGATCATTTAGATCGTCGAGGGTGTAATAAAGTTGAATTTTAGATACCTACCTAGTAAAAATATTAAGGGCTAGCACCCTTATCGTTTCTTAAGCCGTTTATTAAGGATGAAATTGCCTTAGGAAATTTCTTAGCTGAGATAATTTTTATTGACACCCGCCATGGAATATGAAAGGTAGCATTAAGGTCTTCCGTCCTCCCTCTCGTTCACTCTCAGCTTAACATATTCAAGTGCGAAAGAGATGGATAGAATTTATGTACAAGGATGATTTTCATTAGGGTACATTTTTTAACGGTTATATTCTTCGAGTTTCATAAAAACGGGGTCGGGAACTTAATGTCAGTGTAAAATGTGCATATTTTATGATTTTAATAATATTTATTAGTATATTAGTACTAACATAACATACATTCACGCCTTTTTCCCGAAGGGGTAGGCAGACGTGTACCCAGGACCCAGTCCCATAGTAGATAGGTACACCCACATTTTGCCAGTATGTTATTGGTCCCATGTAATAGGGTGCGAGCCTATTGCCATCTACCGGGCACAGTTCCAGACTCCAGGCAGTTATTGAGTATCGTATAATAAATACGATTGATCCAAATTACTACGATTGTGAGAAAACAAAATTATTAATTTCATCAAAAGACTTTGACTAATAACCTATACGTGCGACACCAAAAATAATAAAACCTCGTTGGTAACAGTTAAATATTAGAAAAAAAATTACTTTATCCTCCAGAGATTCAAAAGTTATAATAGCCCCGCTCTGACAGGCAACAATGACGGACTTTTTAAGCAAGAGGAGTGAACATAATATTGTTATGTCTCAAGTTATATCTATCATTAATTACATGGTACCTACTATGGAACTAGGTCCTAGGTTCCCTTGGAGAATAAGGCATGATTCATAGAATAGAATGGAATAGAACGGAACAGATCGGAGCAGAGCGGAGCAGAGCGGAGCAGAGCGGAGCAAAGCGGAGCAGAGCGGAGCAGAGCAGGGCAGAACAGAATAGAATAGAATTATAATATTGCATACCAGTATAAAAAAAAACAATGTTACAAAACAATTCACAGGTAAAACGGTAAACAACCGGCGGTCTAATCGCGTTAAGGAATTTCTTACAGACAACCTGGGAATGCAAACGAAGGTGGTGTGCAATAGAGAATATCTTGATAATATGGGATTTGGTATTTTACTCATATACAACAACACATACAATAGATACTTCCATATCTTATGTTATTTTTCTTAAATATCCAAATATATATAAAAAACATTCCCAAAGCAATATTTCCTCTTCCAAGACAATAAAACAAACTTGCAAAGTAAAACTAAACGATAAACGTATTCACAGGGCGTTCAAAAAATTTATGTACCGGCCGTAAGTCAGGAAAGTCGTTTCGGAGCATCCTATAGGTGAAGTTGGAACAAGTTTCTATGGGCCGGATAAACGGAATATCTTTTGTGTTGTTTCGTCTTGGATTGGAACTTGGTTTTATGTTTTTGGTGTTCTGTTTGAGTTTCTTATGATATAGTTTGGATATATCGATACGAGTAAGTTTGACTTGCTTGCGATAGTTCCCCGAAGATCAGGACTCAAAACAAACTGATTCATTTTTCAATAACTAAGTTCTACTGGCCTTGTTTAATTAGATAAATTTTTTTTGGGCTAATGACCGGTTTTCCGCCTACCGAAAAAGGAAGGTGGCGTAGAGGGCGCATGCTCGACTGCCAATCAAGAGGTAACGGTTTCGATCCCTAGGTCAGGCAAAGTGTTAAATATTGGATTTTTCCATTAGGAATTATCTCAATAACTGCCTGGAGTCTGGAACTGTGCCCGGTAGATGGCAATAGGCTCGCCCCCTATTACATGGGACCAATTACATACTGGCGAAATGTGGGTGTATCTACTATGGGACTGAGTCCTGAGTACACCTCTGCCTACCCCTTCGGGAAAAAGGCGTGAATGTATGTTTTTTTATGTTTATGAAAAAGGAAGGAGTTTTATAAAGGGAACTGACTTGTAATCCAAGGAAGCTGCGCCCAGAAAACCTTACACTGTTTATAGTGCCGGGTAGAGTATTATATAGTAGCTCTCTTATTGTCGCCGATTAACATAAACCTAGCTGACCCGGTGAACTTCGTACCGCCTTACAGTCGATTCTATATTTTTTTTTTTAATACTTATTCTGCTATTCGGAACGCCGGGTCAGCTAGTAAGATAAAAAAAGAAAAAAGAAAGTTAATAAGTCAACCGATACTAACGTCACTCAATTGTTTTGCCTTCCCGGAACCTCTCCACTAACACTTAAATTTTATGGTATGGTATTAAAGTTCAAATTGACTTTTAAGTATTAATATGAATCGATTGTATGGGATTATAGAAAAGTGTTGTTTTTAGACTATTTCAGACAATTTTTTAAATTTTTCTCTCCGTAAAAACCATCCTCGTACTTCAAGGAAACTTCTCGTACTTTTGCGGGGGCCGCCCCGCAATAGAGGCCTGCCACTCCATAGATAATCTAGCGTGTAGCGTGTATGGCTACTTTTATTCCATTAAAATATACCTTTATTCTGAACATAGGCCTTCCCCATAGATTTTGGATTGGATTTGGATGGATTTCATCTAGTGTGTTCTTGCTGTCTTTATTAGATCGTCTGGCCACCTGGTGGGTTTACGCCCTACGCTCCACTTGCCGGTCCGTCTCCATTCGAGACCTTTACAGCCCCATCGGCCATCAGTTCTACGTGCTATATGCCCTGCCCATTGTCAATTCAACTTGCTATTCCGCTGGGTTGTTAATGAGTAGGTAGTCGCTCAGATGAATGGCAAGTCTTCGCTGTCAGAGCGCCAGCTTCATCTAAGGCTAGTCGTTTAATAATATAAATAAAAAGTATTACTCATCATCATCATCATCATATGCCGGAAGACGTCCACTGAACATAGCCCCCCCTCCCCCCCAGAGCGCCAGCTTCATCTAAGGCTAGTCGTTTAATAATATAAATAAAAAGTATTACTCATATCATCATCATCATCATATGCCGGAAGACGTCCACTGAACATAGCCCCCCCCCCCCCCCCCCCCATAGAACGCCATAAACTATTCATATGGAGGATTTTGCCGTAATCACCACGCTTGTTGTGCGGCTTGGTGATTGCAGTAGTTGGAATACTTGGTGCCGGAGAGCGCAGCTGCCCACTCTCCGAATATGTCCCTCTGCCGGGTCTCACGGCTACCCCGGGATGAGATAGGGGTGGCCCTAATTATATAGCCGGGATCCACATAGGAATATTACACAGGTAATCAAAAAAACAGTACATTAAAAAAGAACGTACCTTTAGGTAATTTATATATTCGTTATCAAAACCTTCGTAAAATATAACAATCTATTTACGTATAAAAACACCGATCAATTAGCTAACAAAACTTCTCGCATCGCTCACACAAATACGAACAAAATGTGGGATATAATAACCAAGGAGACTTTATATATAGAGGCGTCTTATGAAAACATTTCACAAAACTCTCTGCTAATGACATGGCAATAACCTACGGCTAAACCTTCGATGAATCTAGGTCTAATGTTATGATATAAAGAAACTAGTCTGAGTTTGAACATACCAATATAACATACATATTTAAATACGCCTCAAAAAGTACTACATTGCTTCGCTTTCCATTCAGAAAGATACGTCTACAAAAAGAAATACACACGAAACTTGAGTAGGATTTATTTTGTCTTCTGCCCGTTTTACAATATTTTTATAATACATTTTGTTACAAAAGTATGTACTAAATGTAAAATTTTCTAAAGAAAAATCTTAGAAGATAACTGTAACAGATGGTGGCTAATCAGGCGATTCTAGATACCATTGTGATCTCCGTATTGGCCGCAGGCGTTTTTGAGTTCAGGAGGCGCTGTGAACTTGATACTAAGCGCGATGAATTGAAAACCCGACCGCCTGCGGCAATCATTAATAACTATATTATAAACAGTATTCTCACATGCCCGCAATGTGCGAGGATGTTCACCGAGAAAATTGGATAAGGTACATATTTGCCAGTTATTCATCCGCCAAGCGGTAATGTGCAAACATTACTGTGTTCCGGTCTGAAGGGCAATGTTACCAGCAAAATTACTGGGCATCACGAGATTCAACAACTAATATCTCAGGGTGATAGGCGCAGTGCAGTGCCGCGCAGAATTTTGAATTTTAAAACACTGGGTGGCACTGTGTCTGATATGGGCGATCATGATTCTTACCATCAGGCACCTGATTTGCTCGTCTTGTCACTCACTATCATGAAAAAAAAATATGCGAGGGCACGAACGGTTACAACGGAGTTGAAGCTGTCGCCGTGGCCAAAACCGGCCGGATTATTTTATCATTAAAACAGCAGCACTAGTGTGTAGTTTGTTCTGTTTTCACGTTAAAACTACTTAACAGATTGAGCTGAAATTTGTTATATAAGTTAGCTTACACCCTAGAATACCACAGAACCCTAGAATACACTTTGTATCCCGATATTCCCACGGGAACGATGACTTCGCGGGTGAAACTGTAGGCACAGATAGTGATCCAATAAAACTAGCTGACCCCCGCACCTCGCCAGTTATCATTTTTGTTTATCATTACAATTTTGTTTTCATATTAAGCTAATTTTAGACACTGTTCACACTGCGACTTTGAGCTGCCGCGACAGGCGCTTTTGCGTTTGCAGCGCCGCAGCTGCGCGTTTTGGCGACTCCCTGCGTTCGGAAGCCTGCAGCGGCGATCGGCGTTTTTGCGTCTGCTGCGTCGCAGCTGTGCGTTTTGGCGACTTCCTTGCGTTTGGAAGCCTGCGGCGATCGGCGTTTTTGCAGCTAAGCAGCTAGCTGCCGCAGCTAAAAGTCACGGTGCAGTGTGCGGGGTGCAGCGTTTGTCGCGGCATCTAGCAGCTGAAAAGCAGCTAAGCAGCTAGCTGCCGCAGCTGAAAGTCGCAGTGTGAACAAGGGCTTAACGTCTCTTTATCTAAAATGTCATGGGACATAATGTGTGGAAACAATTAGCGGATGATTTTCTACATCGACGCGTCCGCGAGGGATGGTGGATATTAAATGATCGATGGTGGCGCGCTCTAGTGGCGCGCGTGGTTTACTTTATAATCGAAAGCGAATGGTAGATATAGTGGATTGGTTGACTTCTATTCTTAACTACCAACATAACATAACATACAATCACGTATTTTTCCCGAAGGCATAGGCATAGATGTACCCAGAACTCTCATAGATAGATACACCCACATTCGTTAGTATGTTATTGGTCCCATGTAATAGGAGGCGAGCCTATTGTTATCTACCGGGCACAGTTTCAGATTTCAGGCAGTTATTGAAATAATTCCTAATGAAAAAATTCAATATCTTGCTTCAAGGGTCTAACGAAGGGCCAAAAGGCTGTTATAAGTTTGGCGTGCCCGTGTATCTGAGTATCTGTCTATGGCATCTTCAAAGCCGTATATGTAGCTTCAAAGCCAATGGACCGACTTTGATTAGGTTTTCTTTATTAATAGCTCACGTGGTCTAATATGTGTTTAACTATGACTCATAAAAAATCGATTGAGTAGTTTGAAGATTCAGTAGTCCTTATAACGGCTGAAAGGATATAAGCTACATCCATTGGCCTAATCGATTGTAACTACATCAATATTGCAACGACGTGGTCCAGCTTGACCTGACCTGACCTGTCAACCTTGACCTGACTGCAGCATCAGTTTCAGATAGACCAGTAGTCAAATATATCGTGATTTGGCTCATAAGAATCATCTCAACAAATAATATGATACAGATAGATGGCGATCAGGGTTTAATGACGGAGCAGGAATAAGAGAGGACGGGATTTTTTTAAACTGCGCGCGCGTTTACGTGGATTGTAACTTTTATAAAGTCACGGATTCACTAATTTTATACTGCAACATGACGCGCAATACTCAATCTACGTGTCGCTGCAACGTTGCAAAGCGTCCCGCAAAATATTACGTGTCGCGGGACATGTTGCTTGCTCCCGTTTCGAAAGCGAGCGAATGCGGCAATGTTTCACGGCATTGTCTCTCGGGACATTCACGTTGTTGTCGAGCAACATGTTCCGCAACATGTCTCTCAGTTTGTCCTCGTGAATCCGTGCCTTAATGTTAACATTGCAGTTTGCAGCAAATTCGGTCGCAGCATTACAGATCAATGAATTCTGCCAGTGTGGGACCTCCTTTACCCATGTTTTAGTAGTGAGTGAGTTCTAGACTAGTTAGTCTTGAGACTTGAAACCTAACTTCTACTGAAATGATTCCCATGACTATCGGAACTATCTTTAACTTATACATAGTGTTAAATCATAGCGTTTTCATAATATTGATCTGGTTGCAACTTAGGGATGATATTTCAACTTATTGTTTCAGTAGTTTTGCAAGAAAAGGTAACAAAGTCACATTTATGGATGATGTTTTTATGAGATGTACGGGAATAAGCATTTCGGCTTATTCCCATACATCCTCAAATAAACGTCATTTTATTATTTAATTTGGCTCCAAATTCTTAAAGTCTATAAAAGTCTACCGTGCGTTCGGAAAGATACCTCTACAAGAAGTACGCACAAAAAACTTGTAGGGCTTAATTTTTTCTGCTGATAGTTTAACAATGTTGGGTTTAATAACACTTGTTTGCTTAACAATACATCCAAAAAATTGTTTCTATCACATCCAAAGATTTAATTAGGTATATTTATTCTAAGCGGGTATACCTTCATTTAAATTTCCAGTGTATCCAAAATACTAAAGGTACTGTACCTTTAGTATTTTGGATATTATATATTTTGGATATTTGGATATATTTTGGATATTTGGATATAATATATTTTGGATTTACAATTAAATTTTTTTTTAATCATAATTTCGTTTGTCGCATTTTTGAGCACCTACGTCTTTTTTTTTTTTTTTTTTTTATGATAGTGAGTGACAAGACGAGCTCATCAGATGCCTGATGGTAAGCATCATGATTGCCCATATCAGACACAGTGCCACCCAGTATTTTAAAATTCAAAATTCTGCGCGGCACTGCACTGCGCCTATCACCCTGAGATATGAGTTGTTGAATCTCATCATGCCCAGTAATTTCGCTGGTAACATTGCCCTTCATACCGGAACACAGTAATGTTTGGACATTACTGCTTGGCGGATGAATAAATGGCAAAGGTGTGGTACTTCCCCAGGCGGCCTCCTGCAAAAGAGGCCTACCACTACAAAAGTCTCAGTGTCTCCTAGTGTTAGCGTATAACTTGTTTCAGGATTTTTTTCATAATATGCTTCGTCATCTAAATTCAAGATCCTCTGAAAGAGTAAAACCGCTAACTCAGCCAAACAATATTACTTTGAAGTGAAGCACGGAGTTTCTCGTAGATTCCCAGTTCCAAGGCTTCCGTGGCCAAATAAAACGATACGTCAATTGGCAGGAATTCGATATAGGTCGGACAATAACTAGGGACCCTTACACAGGGGTATCATATGTCAGTCTCTTGAATTATATGACTATTCAGACTGTTACGACATAATATGGAAGTCAATAGAAATTTTAAAAAAATTGTGATTCGAACACGAAATGTTTTAAGATAAAAATGGTAAGTCCTATTTCACACATCTCAAACAATAAATATATATATATATATATTACTAACTGCGCCCCGCGGTTTTACTCGTGTAGTCATCATTCCCGTGTGAATTTAGGGATAAGTGTTTTTTTCTGGGGTCTAAGATATCCTACATACCATACCTACATACCAAATTTCAGTCCAGTTCAGTTGTTTTGGCGGAAAGACGTCACCGCATGACGACACTCGCATTTTTTTATGTAGAATTTATACAATATAATAGTCAAGGACTATTCGGTATATATGTCGACTGCCCCTTACGTATAGTGTGTCAACATAATGAACAAAGTATTTAAGGTCTTAAATCGTGCGAATCTGTAAAATATGTCAAAAACGACTTGGTAAAAGACATTTCGCCTCTTTGTTTACAGTTAACAAAATGTCACTCTCGATCTATGAATTCTAGTACAATAGTAAGGTATATTTAGCTTTGTAGTCTGTTCCTTACCCTTCGTCTCGTGAATAACATATCGGCCAACCAATCTGTTGCTACGTGGGAATGTTTTGAATACAAAGCAGGACGTTTTGAGGTTGACGATGACCTGGATTTTTCCTTACTGTCAAAAAAAACATGATGTAGTGACGACGTAGTTAGGACAGCGGGCCAAAGGTAGTGGCGAAAGAGTACTCTGTTTCAAATGAGATGAGAAAAACGGTCGTTGACCCTACGCATAACGGTAGGTACAGGGTAGAGCGAGACAGTTTGATGCGCATTTCGCTCAGCGGTGTGAAAAATTGACTTCTTCATCATTTCTTCATGATAATCTTCCTGCCCTCGCCCTCGGTGGCGTAGTGGATGTAAGCACGTATGCCGAACATCAGGTCAAGGGTTCGATCCCCAGATCAGGCAAAGTGTTAAATATTATATTTTTCCATAATGAATTATCTCAATAACTGTCCGGAGTCTGGAACTGTGCCCGGTAGATGGCAATGGGCTCGCCTCCTATTACATGGGACCATATAACATTCTGGCGAAATGTGGGTGTACCTATTATGGGACTGAGTCCTGGGTACACCTCTGCCCTCCCCTTCGGGAGAAAGGAGTGATTGTATGTTATGTTGTCTTCTTGCCCTTATCCCACACTAGGTGTGGTCGACACAGCATGTCTCCCTCCGCCTCCAGTCTATAAAGCCCGTCACATACGTAGCTATAATATATATTAATATACCGTCCTATAATATATATTATAGCAAGCTACCACACACGGAGACGATGCTATAATATATATTTTAGCCTTCATTTCATTGTTACAGTAGTTTATATTAATATGCAATAATATATATTACGGTATATGTTGGTGACGTCATAGAAATATATATTATAGCTGCGTGTGCGGTCAGTCGAATATTTGTATAGAAAATATATCGTAATATGCCTTGCTATATTTATATTAATATATATTACAGCTACGTGTGAGACGGGCTTGATCCGTCATCTGTGTACTCACTCCTTTGACGCATATCTTTGTTCACACAGATAGTTTGATCCCATTAAAAACATATTAGCCCAGCGGATTAGCAAGTTGAAGTGGCAATGGGCAGGGCACATAGCACGTGGAACTGATGGCCGATGGGGTGGACAGACGATCTGATAAGGACGGCAGGAGCACGTTGGATGCAGGCCGCTTACAACCGGACTGGATGGAAATCTAAGGGGGAGGCCTATTTTCAGCAGTGGACGTCCTATGGCTGATATGATGAAGATGATGATGATTAAAAAAACATATATAGATTTTGGTTAAGGTTTTTTAGATGAAAACGAATGTTTGGGGATTTCAAATATTCACTTCATATATTTATCCTTTTAAATATATCACAGGAAGGCAATATTATGTCCGTTACCTGTCACATTCAAAGATCGACCTTGACACAGACTGACTGAGAGAAAAATGAAATTGGCGCGTGTTCATTTTAAAAAGACAAAAAATAGAAGTACTATAATAGATATTATCTTATAGGAAACAGCCGCGACCTACAGTGTAACGTGCCATCCGAAACACGGTAGTAGCCAAAATAGACTGCTCAAATATAATATATTTCCTTTTCGATTTTATCATATAGAGTAAAAATAGAGTAAAATATATGAAAAGCGTCGAATCCTCTGATCCAATGATTGACGGTTAGCATTCGTTTTGAGGCAATTTCTCACATGACGAGTGCCCTATTATGTCCACGGACAGCAATTCAATAACATATACTGGGAGAGGAAATTGAAGGTTCTTAGTAAAGGTTGAGGCGAAGTGACAGCGGGAATATTAAAAAACAATACTTTTACTAAATTTCAATTTATTCAGAAATAATATGAATTTACAGTCTTGTCTTCCACCGCGTCTGATATATACTAAGTACAAGACGAAGTCGGCTGTATTCTATGTTTTTTTTTTCATGATAGTGAGTGGCAAGACGAGCAAATCAGGTGCCTGATGGTAAGCATCATGAATGCCCATATCAGACACAGTGCCACCCAGTGTTTTATATTCAAAATTCTGCGCGACACTGCACTGCACCTGTCACCCTGAGATATTAGTTGTTGAAACTCGTCATGCCCAGTAATTTCGCTGGTAACATTGCCCTTCAGACCGGAACACAATAATTTTTGCACATTATTGCGTGGCGGATGAATAACTGTCAAAGGTGTGGTACTTCCCCAAGCGGGCCCCTGCAAAGAGGCCTACCACTACAGAATGTAATGACGAGTACCTACCTACCTAACCCTGGAATGTAATCATACATACATACATTCACGCCTTTTTCCCGAAGGGGTAGGCAGAGGTGTACCCAGGACACAGTCCCATGGTAGATACACCCACATTTCGCCAGTATGTTATTGGTCCCATGTAATAGGGGGCGAGCCTATTGCCATCTACCGGGCACAGTTCCAGACTCCAGGCAATTATTGAGATAATTCCAAATGGAAAAATCCAATATTTAACACTTTGCCTGACCTGGGGATCGAACCCGGGACCTCTTGATTGGCAGTCGAGCATGCGCCCACTACGCCACCGAGGCAGTCATCACATTACGAATAATCATGTGATTACATTCCAGGACGACGTGTCCCGTTGTGCTTATGCACAAGCTCCGTCGTCCATGAACTCGATGCGCTGGCGCAGGATCGTCTAAACTCTAAACTAATTATTACGTTCTATAGGTATGTTATCTGTATTAATAGTTTTTTTACTATTGCTTTTTATATTGATATCATCATCATCGCACGCAGCCCGACCGACACTCGCGTGTGAATCAGCCGCGAAACATGAATAAAAAAAAATTTTATACAGTTGCATTTCGCAACTAGTTTACAAGCGCGATCTACAGTCGAACGCGAACCGGCCGCGAAAAATGAAACGACTATTTCTCGCTCATCTTACGATGTATCTACTAGGTACCTAGGTAGTAGGTACTGATGCCTATACTTATTTGATGTCTATGAAGTAACAAGTTTAATAAATAAAAAAACTCGCTATCAGTGTGACCACACCCTGAGGTATTTGTTTATAGGATTGTCGAAGGAAATGAAACACGGGCCACCGCGCCGACCGCCGACACACGCACCCCACCCGAGGGGAATCTACATGAGATTGGAATAGTTTTATACTGACCCTACTTTAGCACGTTCTATTTACACATTTTAATATAAATTTACCATGGCTAAGTTTTAATAAACTTTTAGGGTTCCGTGCCCAAAAATAAATAAATAAATAAATATGGGACAACTTCCACTCACGGTCACCTGGTCCCAAACTAGGCTAGAAGCCTGTACTATGGTAACCAAATGACTGATATACATACTTAAATACGCTTATAACACCCAGACACAGATCAAACAGACATGTTCATGCACACAAATGTTTGACCTGGCCGGGGATCGAACCCGGGGCCTGCGGCACAGAAAGCAGAGTTACTACCGTCTGGGCCAACGAGGCTGTCAAAAAAAACCCTTATACCCAAAAATAAAGGAACCCTTATACGATCATTTTGTTAGTCTGTCTGTCTCTCTGTCAAGACCATTTTTCTCTGGGACGCGTGGAAGTATTAACTTCAAATTCGTGAAAATTGTATTTATACAATACAGTTCGTCCAAACAAAATATATTACATAGCATCACGCCTTTTTTCCAAAAGGTTAGGCAGAGGTGTACCTATAGGATCCAGTCCCATAGTAGGTAAAAAAACTCACTACGCCTACTATGTTTTATTAGTCCCATGTAATAAGGCGGCCCTATCGCCATCTACCGGGCACAGTTCCAGCCTCCAGGCTGTCACAAAATTCCTTAAAAATAATATACTCGTATGTTAAGGTTAATATAATATTTATGTTACAGCCATTTTGGACGACTTTCATTTTTTAAACTCTTAATTCGTAACATTTAACCTCTCATAACTAAACGGGCGTTAGTTAATCCCACTGATGTAGCGACTACGGTGTACAAATATCAGTAGTATAAATAACTAATAAAAAAAAAAGTTTTATTTCATGTATAATAAAAACCCATAAAACATACTTAAAAAACAGTTAAAAACCACACATAAAAAACACAATTATTTTAAAATTAAAAGACAAACTTTAACATTAATTTTAATTAATTTTAAATAATTTAAATTTAAATAAAATATATAGCTATACAACTATTATATCACCATACTAGCCATCGTCTGAGAGCTCATCCGCATATAATCGATACGTGGACGTCGCACACTGTGCGATTTTCTCGTTCTTTTCTGCCGCATACGTGCAAACTGTTGAGCTACAAAAGGAGAGTAAATAGAGTGTTGGTCGGGTCGGCAACATACTGGCAATACCACTGGTGTTGCAGGTATCCATTGGCGGCGGTAACCACGAGCCATCAGGCACACTGTCTGCTTATTCGCTACCTACAGCATTAAAAAAACTGGCCACGAATAGGTGTAGTTATACTTAAAGTTAAAAGTGTTTCTTTAATAATACTGAACTTAGGTATGTTTTAATTTTTGTTTTTTATTAATACATATATGTTTATAAAACATGGTATTATTATCAGCATAATTAATAATACCAGTTTCCCTACTATACCTTGATTTATTCTGTGTAACCTTTCCAAGCTAGAATTATAGCACAAATTAACCATCCTGCAGCACCGAGAAAACGGAATTGCTCAATTTGGAGCCATTTTAAGCTTACTCTAGAAAAGCATGCTGAATTTAGATCTTTTTTGAAGTTACTACTATTATGCTGGATATAAAAACTAAAAATATTTTGCCAGCATTCCTCTCGAAAGATTGGGGCTGTGGGAAGTGTTTGTTCTCTCATCTCAGCCGTTGGAATTCCACTGCTGGAAGACAATAATCGCCACGCTTGGCATGCGGGTTGGCGAGTGCAGTTCAATGGTTTTACGCAGAGGACTCTGCCACCCGTCCTCTGTATCTGATAACCCTTAGCCGGCTCTTACGGCCATCACGGGTGAAGAGGAAGGTACTAAAAACGACTGCCATACTGATCTTCGAATTTTATAATATCTTTTCAATATTTAATATTTTTTATTTATTTATTTATTTATCATTTAAGTATTTGTTTTTGGAACCACCGTCCCGTCATGTTCTGTATATCCTTCCTCTGCATGGTTGTCTGGAAGAGATCGCTCTGAGCGATAAGGCCGCCTGTTGTTACTCTTTCTAGTTTTTAAGTTTTCTTTTTCTCTTTTTTTGTATAATTGTGGTACCAATAAAGTGTTATCATTCATTCATTCAATATCGATGTACTGTATTCATTCCCCATTTGTTGAGTTTCCTGATATTTCGCCATGATCACGGAAGAACTGTCTGAACTGCCGAATAAAAGTAATAATAATAGTTTGAATTTGCACTCTAACAGAACGGGTCACGGGTTTCCACAATTACACTGCTCGAGTCAATCCATAAGGGTTATGTGGACAACCCAATATGGGTTGTCCACATAACCCTCAGAGTTTCAGGTCGCCAAGATTCCTACGCCTCCGACATGACCTAACACCATCATACATACATAGATGTACATGTGTGTACATAGATGTACATAGATGTAGGGGGCATTCGTTAGGATCTTATATCGTACTATAGATATCTTATAGGAAACAATAGGGACCTACAGTTAAACCTGCCATCCGAAGCACGGTTCCGAGCATCCGAAGCATTCAGGGACTTCGGACAGAATATCGGGAAATTCAACAAACGTTGAATCTTAGTAATTATCCCGTAAACAGTGATCCTATTGATCACAGGAATTACTTGTCAATACGTAGCGTTGATCAGGTAACGGTTTTGAAGAAATAAATAAATTATAGCAGGTTTATCAAAACTGAAACACAACTCAAAGAAAATTTATTATGTATTTATTATGTTATATAACGACTTAACTCACGTTTAAAGTCGAAATCGCTCGACCTAGGTTTCGGACAACTCCGGTGTCCTGCATCAGGAGCTCACGCGTGTGCGGGATCGCAACTCGCGACGGACTCAATTATGTGTCCGCAATTCAACGTCCTTGGTGTCCAGGTATCTTTCGAAAATAATTGGAAACATTAAATTTTTCGTAAAATTAATTTCAGAATCAGGACGCGCAGCCCAAAATACACAAGCCGTGCGCTGCCGAAAAAATCTTTTACCTATTCAACCTATTTCTATAGTTCTAAAAAGGGCGAGGTGGCGCCAACAAATCAGTAAGTTCAAGATTCCTTACGTCTGTCGATTTGGGCCGAATGCCGATCGGCCGCTGTGATAGGGACGCGATTTGTGGCCCATTTAGTGTGGCCCTTCACCACAAACTGAAAAGGTAGCAGAAGGCCAGCTCAGATGGTGAACAGGGTGGAAGTTACTGTCGTCGCTTTGTATTTGTTCTCTGATAAAATACATCGTGGGTTTTACTATAACGTCAAATTATGGCCTTCCCCTCCTGATCAGAAGGTCTAAGTAGCATAATGTCCAACAGCGAGAAAAGGATAATGAGCAGTAAGCCTGCTTAGCAAAATGTCTTTGTAGCAATACGTCTATCAGTTTGAGTACATCCAAAATGCGATGTCAAAATCGAAAATACGATATGAAGTGTCACTTTGCAACTGTCCCACCTAAGATATAATTTCAAATATTTTTATCTTATATTATTTTTATGTCTTAACATATTATTATGATGCCTTGTTCGTGTCCATTCAGATGAGTGTTAAATGTTGTGCCTGAGTATCCACACATTTTAAGAATCGAGCGAGTCACTAAAAAGATGTTCTGCTATGCAGACCATATTACGATAGTTGGACTTTTTGCTACATCTACATTTTGCTATGTAGGCTCATGAGCAGTAGCTCATTAGAAGTTTCGCGCTGTTGGACATTCTGCTATTTAGACCTTCTGATCAGGAGGTTCTTCTGTGTGTATACATTTTGTGCCTTCGCCCTGGCCCCTGGGGCCTTGGCTTTATGAGCCCAGTTATGAGGAGTGCTATGAAAACCGATGATTTGTGTTGGACTGAAATATTGGCGGGAATGTTCATTGTCAGCCATCTTTATATTAAAAAAAATGGTTTTCTGTTTAGTCACCATGGAGATTTTATTTAACTTGACATTGACAAATGAAAAAATCGTGCGACGCCTGTACATCCTGTAACGAGATTTTACCCGTCGAAATAACTTAAACATAACATAACATACAATCATGCCATTTTCCCGAGGGGGTATTCGACGGTTCGTCTTATCTTGTTTCCTCAGATAATAATAAACAATTCAATTTTTTTTTATTCTAGTGAACGTCTAATGACGCGAGTAACTCCGGGATTTATTGACGTTCGCTTGAAAACAGTAAAGACTTAAAATAAAATTATAGGGACATACATAGTTTACTTAATCTTTAAAATTTAATGATTTAAACTTATCGAATAGGTTAAATTATTTATGAAGGAAGCAAAGAATACAAACATCGATTTGCTCCATTTTTTCACAGGACTGTGTCAAATTCGCCTTTTGTCGAGGCCCGATATGCCTTTAAATTATCAATAGAGTACTTGAGTTTTTTCCTTTTGCATAAATGGAATGATCATAATACTTATATATATTATGTTTCGTAACAAAACTAATTTTAGAAGTTTCTTATTCGCTATAATTAGAAAGTTATATCAAATTAAAAAAAAAACATTTTTAATCCAGTACCGAAAACACGCCGATAGTACCCGAACGAGCTCGTGACCTGTAGTGACGTCACAATGTTATAAATTACCATACATAACTATAACATAATGACGTCAAAATCATGGCGACCACTCGTAGCGCGTTCGTGATCAAGTGACTCTTATTGGAATTTTATCAATTTTAAATTGTATATAAATTTAAAAATATATTTGTAAAAGTAATTTTTGAATCGGATGATATATAATTTTCATTAAACTTTCAGAATTAATTTTAAAATACGATTTTTTATTTATTTATCAATTGTGTGTTCCTTTTACACCCCTTTTGCAACTATACTTTCTCTATACGTGTACAGTCAAATGAAAAAATAAACCTAAGTCATTTACCATAAGGCAATGTACACACGTAAACCACAACGGTACAGCTGCAGTTACGGTAACTGCACAATTAGCAGTTTGCCGAGCAACTGCCCCGTGGGCACTCGTCTCGCATATGAGATGTTTTGGGGTACACTCAGTTGAAAACTACTTTGGACACTTACTCGTTGAGAAGAATAATCTTTATTGTAAACGTAAAAGTGGCCACAATTTCTTATTCCGGAAATCCCTACTGGGTGAGACTGTTGAGCTAGGGAGTTATTTAATTCGTCCATAGATCCCATAAGTAAATGACTTCATTACCAGAGAGGACTTCCGAAATAGTTAATTATGGGCACTTATACCTATTTCTAAAATTACCCACCTGACTCTACTGAGTTTCTTTAAACAAGATGTTACAAATAGGTATAGTAATTAATACTTAAGGGCGTGAATCTACTCGTCAAACTGACCAGCTTTCCAAAGAAAGGATTGATAAATTCGCATAAAGAATGCGAATTCCCGTACAAAGATCAATGTTAACCCCAGGCCACAAATGAGCAGCATACTGGCAAAAAGACAATTATACCAAATACTGCCTTTTCATCAAACTAAATTTCATTTAATATTTTTGTAGCCAGATAAAAAAATTGGTATTTTCAAGACCATCCGCTTTTGACTTTTGGTTAAAGTGAAGTACGTTGGAATGGCGGAACATTTTCGAATAGTAACTCTAATAATGTCGTTTTACATTTAATTTTAAGATTGTTTAGGTTACTACTTATGTGATATATTAGCGGTTAAAAATAGGTATTTTAATTAATTATTAATATTTATATCCGTCACAAGTCTGTTCATTCGTGGCCGAAGGCTCATAGAAAGAGGACAGAAGCCTTTTCCGATCAACTGAGCTATTAGAATAAGAAGTCAAAAACTATTTTTTTTAAATATCGCAATTATTTTGAAAGGTGTTCAGTTTGACGGACAGATGCACTCTCTTAAGTATTACTAAGTAATACTGGTGTAATACTTAGTAAGTAGTAGTAGTTTTGTAGTGGTAGGCCTTTTTTGCAGGGGGCCGCCAGGGGAAGTACCACACCCTTGCCAGTTATTCATCCGCCAAGCAGTAATTTGCAAACAGTACTATGTTCCGGTCTAAAGGGCAAAGTTACCAGCGAAATACTGGGGATGACGAATATCAACATTTAATATCTCCGGGAATTTTGAATATTAAAAACTGGGTGGCACTGTGTCCGATATGGGCAATAATGATGCTTATCATCAGGCACCTGATTTGCTCGTCTTGTTACTCACTATCATAAATAAAACTTCCTTTAATTTTGCAGTGGACTGTACATCTAAAGTTACGATAGTTTTACTACCGCCACAAACATCAGAACATAGTAGGATATATGCATAAACAAAGGAGTCTGTTTTATTTTTTTGTATGTCTATATATAACGAGTACCGCTATACGAGTATAGCTACATAATTGTAGTTATTTTTATTTCTCCTTCTAAATAACATTTTCCAAGTAAACCTAATCCTACTACCTGCGACTTCATCCGCGTGGTTTTTAGGGTCCCGTACCTCAATAGGAAAAAAGAAACCCTTATGGGATCACTTTGTTGTCCGTCTGTTTATCTGTCTGTCAATTTGTCTGTCCATCCGTCTGTCAAGACACTTTCTAACGGGAACGTGTGGACGAATCAAGTTGAAAATCATATAAACTTCTCAGATCTGAGGCTGTAAAAAAAATATACATTTAAGTTAACGCTATCAAAAATTATGGCCATTTTACTGGATATTTCCATAATTTGCGCAAGGGACTAATAGATGGCGCTGTATGTTCTTGGTATCTAGGTGGTGGTAATTAATGGTTGATTCAGACCTTACTTACCACAAGTGGGGGGCCGCTTGTATGTATTTAAAGCAACCAGGATTTTCGATATGAGTGGACTATATTTTCGGCGGAAGGGATTGCTGCTAGAAAAACTGGGAAAACCAATAATATGAAGGGCGCATCCAGGCGCGTGTTCTTCGCGACGACGCGACGACGCGTGAAGTCGTCGGAGCATCTGGAGGCTTCTTTGCCTCCTAATAGGTGCAGAACCGGATGCATTTGCGGCATCGGGCCCCGTCGTTCGGGATTCGGCTATGTTCGCCAGTGCGGGCGAGCCGATATGAAGTAGCGTGCGCAAGGGGAAAAGGGATAGGTGATAGGAAATGGAATAAAAGTAGAAACGATTGGATATTAATGAAGTAAAATTAGGTGCGGTTTAGGATTTCCGAAAACAATATCCACCACTAGGTATGGTACCCTACACTATGCATACATACATATGCATTAACAATTTGTTTATATTTTTATACGGAACCCAAATTAACAGGAAAGGGGACCTCTTAGCAGTTTGACACAATCCTATGGAAAATTTATTAAATCGATGTTTTGTATTCGCCTGTTTTCTCCGAATACAGTAAACCTATTTGATATATTTATATCCTGAGATTTTGAAGGTGAAGTAAACTATGTCTCTATCAGTTTATTTTTTTTATGAACTTTTAATTTTTTTGTAGTGAACGTCCAATCACGCGAGTAAAACTGGGATTTTTAAAAGTTCACTATGAAATAACTGTGAATTAAAAAGAGAAACTAAAATGACAGGAACATAGCTTATTTCACTTTAAAAATATCAGGATATTAGTGTAGTCCTAGCGGCTTTGTCCGCCTTTTCATTATGAAATATTGGGAGTTTTATAACAAAACTTTGACGCTCTTTTTGGACCCCTTAAAATGTGAATTTTCAAAAATCCTTTCTTAGCACAAGTTCAGACAGTTCAGACGTACATTCCAAGTTTCATGTCCCTGGAGTCAGTAGTTTAGCTCTGCGTTGCATGTCAGTCAATGAGTCATTGAGGATTTTATAATATATCGTGATGAATTTATAGGTTGGGTTAATTATATTTGGAGGAAACAGAGGAATACAAAACATCGATTTGGTAAATTTTTCTTAGGATAATATGTCAAATTTCTAGTAACTGGGAAGGTTCGAAATGTGGGGACAAAGGCTCTTCTTCCCGTCGTTAGCGCCGACGGGAAAGTCCCACATAATCACAATTTTTTTAACATAACACAACATACATTCACGCCTTTTTCCCGAAAGGATAGGCAGAGGTGTACCCAGGACTCAGTCCCATAGTAATAGATATACACCCACATTTCGCGAGTATGTTATTGGTCCCATGTAATAGGGGGCGAGCCTATTACCATCTACCGGGCACAGTTCCAGACTCCAGGCAGTTATTGAGATAATTCCTAATGGAAAAATCCAATATTTAAAACACTTGCCTGACCTGGGGATCGAACCTGGGACCTCTTGATTGGCAGTCGAGCATGCGCCCTCTACGCCACCGAGGCAGTCATACCGAGCTCAATTTTTTTAAACGGTCTAATAAAGGTGCTGATGATGGTGGTAGGGCCTCGATTATACCTATACAGTAGGTATCCATAACAACATTCATACAAAAAATGATTTCTCTCCTTAATATTTATCCAAACATTGTTATCTAACAAAGAAAAATAATTTCGTATTATTGTGCGGCTCACACGGCGTCTTCACAAAGCCGTCTGCACAATGGATGTCGGTATCTCGAGGAACGCAGGTGTGCTCCCGCCCTTATTATACCGCTGTATGTCTGATTGTTTTGGATTTTTCTGATTTTATATATTGCAAATGTCTTACTTCTAACCTGTAATCTGAGTGAATTGAGAACGGGAGTTGTCTAATATTTACCCCATCTGCCGAAGTCTTTGAATATATTCCTGAGCTTCCAGTTCATATTCATTTTTTTCTCCCAATTTTCTCAAGGGCTTCATGAGGCAAACAGAGAAAATAAACAAATATGTTTAAAAAGAATTATCTATGTACATAGAGCACAAAGATGCCTGGAAATTTTAGCAAAGCCACCTCACAAGCAACCGAATGTAAACAAACCATATATTGTAGAACTCGCAGTTGAAAAAATTAAACTCTAAAGTTTCTTGTGCGTTTTTCTTGTAGAGACCTAGTTCAATATTACTGATATTTTTTTTATTGAAGTTCTACGTTAGAATCCTTCGCTTCGCTCTGGATTAAAAAAATCTCTATCGCCATCAATAGGTACATCATTTTGGTCCCTTGTGATACAATCTACAATTGAAGCTCTATAGAGGATGAAGTAAATTTCTTTAATTTTTGTCTGTTACCAACGAGTTTACATTTTTTTTGGTGTCGCACGTATTGGATTGTTTTATGAAATTAATAATTTTATTTTCTCAACATCGTTATCAAAAGTAGAGTGCACACGGTGCTAAAACCCATTATAACTCGGTTTCTATTTAATCTTTCACTATGCCCGGTCGAGTATAAATACCTCGTATACAATGGGTCTTTTTAGCCCCTTGAGTAACAATCTACAATTATAATGAATGACTACTGAATGTTGCTCCTTTTACAGCCGTTGAGCGTGAAATAGTGGGTTTGTTCCTTAGGGCCCCGGAGCCCCGATTTCGAGTGATTTACATATTTGAATTTTGGTAGCGTTTTGTCTATTACGTGTATGACCCATATTATGACCAACAGAGAGGAACTCTTTGCGTTGACATTTTCATAATGCTGGTTATTTTAGGGCCGAACGAACATGGATTATAATTAACATCATCATCATCTCAGCCATAGGACGTCCACTGCTGAACATAGGCCTCCCTCATAGATTACCATCCAGTCCGATTGTAAGCGGCCCGTCTCCATCGTGTTCCTGCCGTCTTTATTAGATCGTCTGTCCACCTTGTGGCTGGACGTCCTACGCTTATTATAATTATAATATGTTATTCATATATCTTATGTATATTATATATGTTATTCATATACATATATAAAAATAAGTTGTTATTTATTTGTGTACAGCTTTCACTTGTTTTATATTAATACTTCATTTTCTGCGTAAGAGCGGTTAGAGTGGTTACGCACTACGTCCGAATAAACAAATTCGTTATTCGGAACTGACCGAATTCGTATATTGCTTTTCGCACTACCACGGATCTAAATCCGTGACAACGGACTAAGATCGGCCTCGGTCCGGACGCAGTGTGCGAGTGTTCATACAAATTAAACTATGGCTGCGTCGGTCCGTCAATATCGTCTTCGAAATGGAGATTCACGGAGGCCGAAAAAAAATGGGATGATGGAAATCTTATCTAGTGCGTCAACAACCAATGAATACTTCGGACCGTATTTCACGGATTCGTATCGGATTCGTTTCGAACGTAGTGTGTAACCGCTCTTAAAACTGTTTCGGTCCGAAGTACAAATAACATAATATCAAGCCTTTTTCCCAAAGAGGTAAGCAAAGATGTACCCAGGACCCAGTCCCATAGTGGGTACATCCATACTGAAAGTTATGTTTTTGAGTTCCATGTAATAGGGGGCGAGCCAATTGCCATCTCCCGGGCACATTTCCAAAAGTGTTATTACTTTTTGCCAACCCGGATCAAACCCGAGACCTCATTATCGGCACTTGATTATTATATAATTGGATTGCTGTATATAAAAATGTATAAAAAATCCATACAGCCACAGATTTGGCAACAAACTCGCATTTATAATACTAAAGTAGGATTTATTACCCCAAAATAAAATACATTGGCCGTAAAACTGGGATGCAATAATGCAACATTACGTATAAAACGGGCAATACTGACGTGCTCCGCATGGCAACACTACGGCTAAATGCAGGTGATTACGGGAGCGGTAATGAGCCGATCGATTGTATGCTACCTGGCAATACTGGGTAACACGGTGGAAAGTGGAACTGATGTTTTTGTAACAAGGTCAATAAGGTTCAAAGTTGCAGGCAAAGTGGGACAAGCATTGACGTATATTCTACGGTAGACAAGAACGATATTGTAGTGGTAGGCCTCTTTGCAGGGGCCCGCCTGGGGAAGTACCACACCATTGCCAGTTATTCATCCGCCAAGCAGTAATATGCAAATATTACTGTGTTCCGTATGAAGAGCAATGTTACCAGCGAAATTACTGGGCATGATGAGATTCAACAACTTATATCTCAGGGTGACAGGCGCAGTGCAGTGCCGCGCAGAATTTTGAATTTTAAAACACTGGGCGGCACTCTGTCTGATATGGGCAATCATGATGCTTACCATCAGGCACCTGATTTTCTCGACTTGTCACTCACTATCATAAAAAAAAAATTCTTACAAATATTTGCTCAAAATCTGTTACTTAGTTTATTAAAGTTGCGTTTATTTATTAAGGTCAAATACGTTAACAATAGTTTGTAATCAAATCAAACCAAATATAAATAAATACTCGATTTGTTTTCCCGTAATATTAGGACAGCTCCGTACCCGTTCACACTGAATGGATGTCGAAGCTACACTAAGGTAAGGTGTACGGATTGAAGTGCATTTTATTCGAGCAAAGTGAGTGTTCGGAATGCGAAATCTAGTACGTAATACATGAATATCGTTAGGGACAAGTTAATTAATATCCTCCTTTTTCCTCAACTTGCAAAACAAACTTAGGGATTAATCACCTAAAAATACTAGAAATAAGAATATTTCGAGAATATAATTCTGTGACAGAGACCGACTCCCCTATTATCGATCTATTTGGTGATAACTCAAAACAGTGTAAAAAAAGTTTAATCGCAGTTTACTCTCCATCTCGGAACAATTTAGAATTATTTCTTAATTTTTCTTTTCTTCGCTGTTTTTTTTTTTCTTAAAAAAGGCTTTTTTGTGTTTAATAATGATTATGATTTTTTTTTTCAACACGTCTTTCTTGCCGCGAATATTGTGGCTTCCTATAGTAAAATTAGCTTTATGAATTAGTTAAAATTTTGTTAATTGTAATATGTGTGTAATGTTTTAGTTGTTTATTTGTTAATTGCACTTGAGAAATAAATAAGTTGACAAATGAAATTTATAGATATTTCGGTTTTTCTTTGGCGGTTGTGGAAAATACCTCTGGATTTAAGGGGAAAAAGATACCCATGGCTCCACTATGGATTCAAGAGATAAAATTGTCCAAAGAACCACATTGATGCCTGGAAACTTTTGCAAAGCCACCACGCGGCACCAACACCTTCAAAACAATCAATTGTAACAAATTTTGTTTAACTAACAGTAGAAAAAATTAAACCTTACAAGTTTATTGCGCGTTCGTAGAGTTTTAGATTCATTACTTATTATCTTCATTGACCTACAAAAGTGTCTTCTCAGGACTAAATTAAATAAAAAACAATGACTTTGTCTTTGCCTACTCTTCCCAAATGGGCCATAGGCATGTTACGGAATTAACAATCAATGTTTGTTGACTCTTTACTCGACTTCTTGTTCCTATTCGTCACCTAATGACCAAAGAGAGGCAAAGACTTTTTCTCCCGTAGTGTTAATTCAAAATACGACCTGTATATTTGATAACTAAAAGTAACACTACAGATGAAAAGTTCTCGTTCCAGTATAACCTTTATCAGTGCGGGGCAGGTGTGCATCGGTTCATGGTTTATTTATGCCGTGTCGATGGACGGCCTTCAGCGCCGTGGATAACAGTTGTCGAGCTTCTTACAAATTAACTCAAATAATATAGTGGCAATGGGCAGGGCACATAGTACGTAGAAATGATGGCCGATGGGGCTGTAAGGTTTTCAAATGTAGACCACAGACCGGCAAACGCAGCGAAGGAGCATAGAACTACAGATCTATGATAAAAAAATTTAAAAAAACAAGTTTAATTCAGTCAAAGACATAAAAACAGACTCGTCAAACTTACAACATCCTTTATTTGGTTGGTGTTGGTGGATAAAAATAGTAAATTTATGTACTGGAAGCACTAATTTGGGAAATACTATCGTGTGCTATCGATACTCGATAACTGTCATTCGAATGTAGGTTATGTAGAACATCACTACATAAAACATAACATAAACATAATATACATTCACGCCTTTTTCCCGAAGGGGTAGGCAGAGGTGTACCCAGGGACAGTCCCATAGTAGATACACCCACATTTCGCCAGTATGTTATTGGTCCCATGTAATAGGGGGCGAGCCTATTGCCATCTACCGGGCACAGTTCCAGACTCCAGGCAGCTATTGAGATAATTCCTAATGGAAAAATCCAATATTTAACACTATGCCTGACCTGGGGATCGAACCCGGGACCTCTTGATTGGCAGTCGAGCATGCGCCCACTACGCCACCGAGGCAGTCACATCACTACATTTACTTTAAATTCACAGCTCTCTTACGAAAATGTATGAAGCTTTTTGAATGAATGAATGGAACTCTTTATTGGTACCACAATATAACAGAAAATAACAAAGAAGAAAAACTTAAAGCTAGAAAGAAGTAACAACCACGCATATTTTATTGCGTCATTGGCATTACTTCTACTTCTTACATACTTCCGCGGTAGCTCAATTGGTAGAGCGCTGCCACGCGGATTGGTGCGGAAGGTAATGGTTCGGCTCCTGCTCATGGATGAAATTTTTTCCCATGTTCAAACTGTATTTCAAGCGATAAGCCCGCTCTAGTCTTTAGGTGTATAAAATATTACATCAACAAATGTTGGGGATAAAACCCGGGAGCTGCGACTTAGAAGGTAGATTTACTTGCAACCGAACTAACGGGTAAGGTAAAAAAATCAAAATTCTTTATTTGTTCAAGTACTAGGTGTTACAATGATTTGTGGCCGCCCTACCCCTTTGTTGTAGTTTACATAACTGTGTTGCAAAGGGGTAGTGTCTTCCCCATGTAGATTAGGTATGGTATATCTATATTTTAATGTACTTGTACAATATATTATGCACTATAGGTAAATAAGAGTACCTACGAGTATATAACCATATAAACTAATGAAAAAGGTATTATATAACGTAATACTACGTTAGTACTATTATTTATTCTGTGGTAATGCGTATAGGGTGGTGACTGTCTCGGTGGCGTAGAGGGCGCATGCTCGACTGCCAATCAAGAGGTCCCGGGTTCGATCCCCAGGTCAGGCAGTGTTAAATATTGGATTTTTCCATTAGGAATTATCTCAATAACTTCCTGGAGTCTGGAACTGTACCCGGAAGATGGCAATAGGCTCGCCCCTATTACATGGGACCAATAACTTACTGGCGAAATGTGGGTTTATCTACTATGGAACTGAGTCCTGGGTACACCTCTGCCTACCCTTTCGAAAATAGGCGTGAATGTATGTTATGTTATGGTAATACGTAAGTTGCACATGCATCTAAGCCGCCCAATCGCTACATCCGGCAATTGCCCAGCAATTCGTAAAATCTACACCGGTAGCGTAATCGGATAAAGGACGCCGGCCGCTGCGTCCGGTCATGCGTGTCGGAACGTTTGAAACGCGCCTAATGTCCGGTGAACCAATGCACGGGTACTTTGTGCATATTAGACTATAAGCTGTGCCCGCGGAGTCAGCTCCGTAGTCTTCGTTCCCGTGGGAATATCAGGGTAAGAAGTACCCTATGTGGTATTCCAGGATCTAAACTATCTACTGAATTTCAGCCCAATTGGTTCAGTAGTTTTGACGTGAAAGAGTAACAAACATCCATCTATCCATCCATCCATCCTCACAAACTTTCATATTTATTATATTAGTAGGAAGTAAGAAGAAGTAAGTGTTTTTAATGTAAATTGGCAAGTAGTTTTGAACATATTTCATTTCATTTATTCAATTATAATTCCAACAATCAGGATTTTATTTAAATCACATAATAATATAAAGTATAAAACAAATTAAAATTTCTGCAAAAATTTCTTAAAATAATCACGAATACTTTTCCTCCTGACAGTCTTTTTAATTTTCTTCGATTCGTCCCAATAGGAAGAACCTGACGTGGGACGAAATATTATATTATTGAGAGGAGCTATAGAGTCGCCCACCTTGCAATATCGTATGGGCTCCATATTTGTGCCTAATAACTTTACCCAGCACAGATCCAGCCGTATAAGGCACAGGTTCCTTAATCTTTCTTGCCGTCGCACCGTGCATCGTATTAACACTCCGATATTATGTACTTATCCTATATGCTCAGACTAGCGATTCAACGTCATTGCCTATATGCGATATTTTTTGTGACAAATGGCGTACTATTTTAAATTTACTGTTGACATTTTGTGAGACTTATAATCCTAAAGCTAATATTTACTACAACTTTAGACTTATTATTATTATTATTATTTTGTAATTAGCCAGTAATAGGAAGAGGATCAAGTACGCCGCTTTGGAGGCGCTTTACCATTTTGTACCGGTGGCCGTGGAGACTTTGGGTTGTTGGGGTGCAGACACAAAGAAATTTATAAAAGATTTAGGGCGTAGACTAAGTCAAGTGACCGGTGACTCCCGCTCCGGTTCGTTCCTGGTGCAAAGGTTGGCCATTACCATTCAGCGCGGTAATGCTGCGAGTGTGATGGGCACCTTTGCTCAGGGAACAGTCAGGGGCGGGTTATTTGATTAATTTGACATGTACATTTATTGTGATTTATTGTATACCTTTTATTGACTTATTGTATATAAAAAAAAAATTGGACGTTAGCTTTTATATGTTTATATGCATACATACAAAAATATTAATATTATAATTAAATAGCTGAAGCTAATTAAAGATTATTATAATTAGGTTACTAAGTAATTTATTATTGATATGATTGTATTGTTTAATTAGTATTTAATTGATGATGTGTTTAATTGCTATAATGCGTTCATAATATTACAATAAATAAATAAATAACATCATTGTATGTTGGAAATATGCTCTGATTATAAATCATTTAGAAATAACGTTTGTATAGGGAGTCGGTCGCCGGCCTCTTAAGAGGATCCTTACTGATTACCATTAATCCCTGATAAGCTACTAAAGTGTAATTACTATGTAATTTATTATTGATTGAAAGTATGTATTCTCGATCAAACATTAGAACAATATATTTTAACATTCGAATCAAACGCACGCCAAATGTAAGCAAAGTTGTTAACTAACTACTAACAACATCTAACACATTCATTATCTATGCTGGAGCGTTCTAATCGAGCTAGGGCTGTCACCTGTCACAAAAAATATTTTTTATACTTTACCTTCCTACAAGTATTTTGTAGTGGTAGGCCTCTTTTGCAGGGGGCCGCCTGGGGAAGTACCACACCTTTGCCAGTTATTCATCCGCCAAGCAGTAATGTGCAAACATTACTGTGTTCCGGTATGAAGGGCAATGTTACCAGCGAAATTACTGGGCATGATGAGATTCAACAACTCATATCTCAGGGTGATAGGCGCAGTGCAGTGCCGCGCAGAATTTTGAATTTTAAAGACTGGGTGGCACTGTGTCTGATATGGGCAATCATGATGCTTACCATTAGGCACCTGATTTGCTCGTCTTGCCACTCGCTTTCATAAAAAAAAAAAAAATAAATAAAAGTATACCGCCGATCAGAAATACTCATAAGTATTAATTTCCTTCCAGTTGTCTAGAAATTGCTTTAACGATAAGACCGCTACTTGTACTAGCCTAAGATTAATTGAAATACATCCTTGATGTTGTGTCCTGTGTACAGTATACAATAAAATGATTATCTATCTTTTTCTTACGAAAAAAAAATACAACTCGCATTATATAGTCTTCTTTTATTAGAACGCGATTCGTACGAACTGTGCTCCTTTGAAGCCGCGGTCAAACATACTGACCTATGTCAGTACCTAAGTACTACATACTGAAATAACATACTAAATAAGTTATCCCATTCGCACAATGCGATCGAGCACCGCGCAACAAATGTTTGATTAATCTATTCGCGCGAATTAAAGTCGTAAGAATGCGCGGTGAAACACATTGATGTCATAAATACGCGATCATACCATAGCATTATAATATATCATATAATATACCACATTACCATACCATTTTATTGCATATCCTCATTTGTAATGAACAATTAGAAGAAGAACGACAATAACAGAGAGAGAATAACAATAAGATAGGTCCCGGGTGACTGCCTCGGTGGCGTAGTGGGCGCATGCTCGACTGCCAATTAAGAGGTCCCGGGTTCGATCCCCAGGTCAGGCATAGTGTTAAATATTTGATTTTTCCATTAGGAATTATCTCAATAACTGCCTGGAGTCTGGAACTGTGCCCGGTAGATGGCAATAGGCTCGCCCCCTATTACATGGGACCAATAACATACTGGCGAAATGTGGGTGTATCTACTATGGGACTGAGTCCTGGGTACACCTCTGCCTACCCCTTCGGGAAAAAGGCGTGAATGTATGTTATGTTATGTTATAAGAAGAAGAATAAGAATAAATTATTTATTGCCGAAAAGATTTATAAACATAATTTCAATGCACAGAGAATTATTTTACATAATAGTTTTATATAAATTTGCAGTGAGACTCAAACTAAGCTCTGGGCTTGTATCTTGAGCCTCCGGAGCGATTATCAAATTCAGGTTTTAAAAGGAACCTTGAGTTGTGGAAAAGAAGTTAAGTACATGGCAATAATAGAAAAAGATATGCACATGTGAAAATATCACTACAATATTTTCGACTGACATTATATAAAATTAAAAGAGCGACAATAAATTATTGTTAAATTAAGGATATTAGCATGCAATTGAAATCTGCATAGGAACCAGCTATCGGCGGTCAGAGATCGATACTGAGTTATTTCAAGTGAGTGAGTGTGTAAAATAAAACATATTTCAATATATCAAAGTGGCAACCCTATTAGCAGTGTATTTGCAACCGTAATTGCAAAACAATTACGATACCTAGTGGTTAAACCGGATAATAACCGGCCACCGGTGGTGTTCGCAGATTGTGTTTATTTACTGATACTGTGATTAAACGATCGAAACTGAATATTTACGACAATTTTTTAAAGGATTTGCCGCAATGTTACCTAAAGTTAGGTACTTTAAACGAAGTTGGTAAATAAATTTTTTTTTTATTATAGTGAGTGATAAGACGAGCTAATCAGGTGCCTGATGGTAAGCATCATGATTGCCCATATCAGACACAGTGCCACCCAGTGTTTTAAAATTCAAAATTCTGCGCAGCACTGCAGATCATCCTGAGATATGAGTTGTTGAATCTCATCATCTCATCATGCCCAGTAATTTCGCTGGTAACATTGCCCTTCATACCGGAACACATTAATGTTTGCACATTACTGCTTGGCGGATGAATAACTGGCAAAGGTGTGGTACTTCCCCAGGCTGCTCCCTGCAAAAGAGGCCTACCACTACAGTACAATAGTAAATAGAGTAAAAGTAAATAGGGGTGTGATTTTTTTCACTCTCTCAACTATTTTTTTTAAGATTGCCTCGGTGGCCAACTTGTCGCAAGCGCTACTGCCAATCATGAGGTCCTGTTCGATCCCAGTGGATCGAATCTAGGATCGAGTCGATCCCATGGAGCTACGATAAAGCCAGGACAGCAGGACGCGGGACTAATGTGGCTGAGAGAGGCGAAAGATAGACATAAATGGCGAAAACTGGGGAAGGCCCGTGGGCCCTTGGGACTACTGGGCGTGCCCAGTAGTGGGTAGCTACCGTACCGGATGAAAATGCTGATGATGAATGATTTAATTTTTCATCGAAATCGGTGTTGTAAATGTTTTTTGCATGTTTCTCAATGCAATAATGTAGAAGTACATAATATACATACAGTGACGCCTTGTTCCCGTTGGGGTAGGCAGAGACTATTTCTTTCCACTTGCTACGATCCTGACATACAACTTTTGCTTCTTCCACTTTGTAGTAGTAAGAGCATATTGAGGGTGTTTTAAAGATATTCTCGTATAATATTATATATCCTACTAGTATTATAAATCTCAAATTTCAGTACAATGTAAAAAACTTACGTTTCTAACAGGTGAACAAAACGCTCGCGAGTTCTAACTCACCTCCAGCGCCATCTAGCGCGGTTTTGGTTAGATTGATGGATAGATGTTTGTGACTACTTTACGCCAAAACTACTGAACACATAGCTTAGACCCTGGAATAACACATAGGGTACTTTTTTCCGATATTCCCACGGGAACGATGCCTACGCATCCATAAAATCAAATATTTACCTAAAAAAATTAATAAGCCCAAATTACAATATTACATAAAATATATTTTCAAACGCGACAAAAATCTTTCATGTAACAGTAGGTATTACGTATCGCAACGTACGTTATAATTTACAATACCTGTTTTACATACAAATTGTTAGAATTCGGGTAATTACGGAGGTGCCTTCATAAATATTCTTTATTGCCCGCCAAATTCAGGTTATAACCGGACATTACGCGAATTAACCGGTTAACGGTCGATGGGGCGAAGCTGAAGGAAAAAACGGAAAAAAATCACCGGGTCAAAGTCAATTTAGGGTTAATTAATGTCATTGACGTCTTAATTAGTAAAGTCCTACTAATATTATTAATGTCAAATTTCAGTACAATGTAAAAAAGTTATGTTTGTAACAGGTTTACAAAACGCTTGCGAGTTCTTACTCCACTCCAGCGCCATCTGACGCGGTTTTGGTTATGGATTGATGTTTGTTACGTTTTCACGCTAAAACTACTGAACCGTTGGGCTAAAATTCGGTTTAGAGATCGTTTAGACCCTGGAACTGGTGCATAAAAAGCACTTTATATCCCGATAATTCCACGGGAACGGGACTGCTCGGGTGAAACCGCGGAGCACTGCTGGTACATAATATAATAATAATTACACAATAATTTTCAGTATCGTTCCCCGATAGCGCCGGAAAACGATATCTTTAGGCCAAAATGAAGGAGCCAGGTATATATCCCTGTGCTTTAGACACTGGAGCACGTTGGACTGGAACGTCGTCATCCTCTTTGACTCCAGATTCGTCAGCGACACAAGATATTTACAAACAATTCAGTGTTTGAAAAAAATTTATGCCGTATTTTTTAATTTATTCTGAAAGTTTAATGAAAATTAAGTATCATCGCATTCAAAAATCACTTAAAAATATATTTTTAATTAATTACAAGCAAATCAAAATTGACAAAATTCCACTAAGAGCATTTGATCACGAGCGCGCTACGAGTGGTCGTCATGATTGTGACGTCATTATGTTATAGTCATGTATGTTACTTCATAACATTGTGACGTCACTACAGGTCACGAGCTCGTTCGGGTACTATCGGCGTCCGGCGTGTTTTCGGTACTGGAATTAATATGATTTTTTTATGTGATATAACTTTGTAATTATAGCGAATAAAAAAGAACTAAAAATAGTTTTGTTACGAAACATATATATAATATATTACGATCTTTCCATTAATGCCAAAAAAAAATCAAATACCCAATTATGCACAAGTGATGCGTATTTTTTCTTGTTTTACTGCTTAGATTTTGTTTTATAGTTCCGCGAGCTAAGGCTTGGTGTTGGAAGAAGCACAATAGCACTATTGTATTTTGAAAGACACGTAAAATTGCCCCGGCTGTTTCGTAATAGACATTACAAATAATCTACCAGACTTTCTTCATAATGAAGTTTTTTTTTTTTTTTTTTTTTTTTGTTTTTTTATGTTAGTGAGTGACAAGACGAGCTCATCAGATGCCTGATGGTAAGCATCATGATTGCCCATATCAGACACAGTGCCACCCAGTATTTTAAAATTCAAAATTCTGCGCGACACTGCACTGCGCCTATCACCCTGAGATATGAGTTGTTGAATCTCATCATGCCCAGTAATTTCGCTGGTAACATTGCCCTTCATACCGGAACACAGTAATGTTTGGACATTACTGCTTGGCGGATGAATAACTGGCAAAGGTGTGGTACTTCCCCAGGTGGCCTCCTGCAAAAGAGGCCTACCACTACAAAAAGTTGTTCATAAAACAAAATAAAACCACCGAATCATCGAAACGCCTACCTTATTCTTTTCTTTTAATACAAAAGGGCGGAGCCTTGACCCAAAAATTTGCTTTTATCTATCGCCTTCGATCGCTTATTGGCCACTATTTGTGAATAGGGTTGCGTAGTAACGCCACTTACAAGTAAAATTACTCTACTTATAATCCAGCAAATCTTAAAAGTACCGTGTCATCTTTACAAGCTTTTTGAGAGAAGAAATAACTTTGCACAGGCGTAACTCACACAATTTAAATAACCTTCGCCGTATTACCATGGAATTATGAAGTTTATCACAATATGTACAATTCATAATCATAAAATATAATCTATAAATCTATAATTTGTTCAACTCCTACTCTGGCTACATCTGGAAGGGACTACAGGCCCACAACACAAGAGTTATCTTAGTGTTTGTCTGTAGGACACATTTTATTATTGTAATAACAGTAAAATTTCCTTTTGTAATTCTATCTAGAGCATATTTATAAGTTTTGAGCCTTATAGCTATTTTATAAGACCACTTTATGATTTATTGAGTCAAATAAAGTTATTTGTATTTGTATAAATTCAAATCCTTCAAACGAGGCAAATTAAGAAATTTCAAACTTAGATAAAAAAAATGAATTTTCATTTTTTTTTTTTTTAAATGACCTATGCTGTTGGCCTCAGATGGCCTCTACAGCTTTACCGGGCAGTGGTGAGCGCAGGAGGCGCTCGACCCAAAGTTTAAGGGCGACTAGCACAAGGGCACCTAGACGGTACGAACCTCGGCTTGGGCCGTCGCCAGAATACGTGGGGTCAGACTTGCCCTGGCACCCCAGAAGGGGAGTGTCCTAGGGCCCGATCAATGGTTTGATCTGTTTGATTATTTGGAGAGAAACTAACCGATCTGAAGGATCTGAGAGATCTTCGACCTCGCCGGCGAGGTCGGTGTTGTGATTGTGTGAGTTTGTGGATCTGGTATCCGACACCAGTACCGAAACGGAGCGTCTGTTGCGTATATTGGTAGGATTGGGTGAACCTAGCGCCGCCGATGTGACGGCGGCGATAGAGTCGTCCGGGTCGTCCAGGACGTTGCGAGGGCGTCTACGGAGGGGAAGAGTTCCAGCTTGAACTATCGAGTAGTTCTAGGATTGGACTACGAGGGGGTTAATGAATTTTCACTGAAAGAAAATTAATTTATACATATAACAAAGTATCAAGGATTTTTCCCTAAGGAGCGGCTCCTTCGTCGTGTCGTCTAGACAGAGGTATCCCGGGACCTAGTCCCAGAGAAAGTACACTCACACTTCGCCAGTTATCTTAGTTATATGGAAGAGATCGCTATGAGCGATAAGGCCACCAATTCTTAGAGACTAGCCTATCTTCTGGACACAGTTCCTGACTCCAGGCTGTCATTGAGAGAAAATTCCTAACGGAAAAATTCAATAACACTGCCTGACCTGGGGATTGAACCCGGGATGTCACGATCGGTTATCGGCAGTAGCGATTGAAATTGAGAACCACTATGATTGTAGTGGTAGGCCTCTTTTGCAGGGGGCCGTCTGGGGAAGTACCACACCTTTGCCAGTTATTCATCCGCCAAGCAGTAATGTGCAAACATTACTGTGTTCCGGTCTGAAGGGCAATGTTACCTGCGAAATTACTGGGCATGACGAGATTCAACAACTAATATCTCAGGGTGACAGGCGCAGTGCAGTGCTACGCAGAAATTTTAATTTTAAAACACTGGGTGTCACTGTGTGTGATATGGGCAACCATGATGCTTACCATCAGGCACCTGATTTGCTCGTCTTGTCACATGCTATCATAAAAAAAAAAAAAAGATATCTATAGAATCTGCCTAACCTAAAAGACTTGAAATTATACTTGTTCTTGCACTTTTCAATGCGAAGTTTACTGTTTTCATTCGTCTCAAAGTAACCCAAACTAAGAATTCCGACGTCCCCTGAATGCGTAATACCTTGATTTGTTTAGCTGCTGGTTTAACGACCAACTTCCTGGGGAATTGATTCGAACGAGCGCCCGGAACTCTGCGTAGTGTTTGAATGCAAATGTGACCAAAATAATGTTGTCTTAAGGAAATAAGGCTAGCCTTCCTACCAGTGACCACAGGATGAGAAGACCCAGGGGGTTAGCCTGAAAAAATAAATAGTTAAGGCACACGTATGTATGTATAGTGTAGGGTTCCATACGTAGATACCTGAACAAAACGCTTCCAATCATACAGCGCCATCTATTAGTTAATTACGCAAAGTATAGAAATATGCAATAAAATGGCCACAACTTTAGATTGCGTTAACTTAGAAGTATGATTTTATTTTTACAGCCACAAGGGACGGGCGATCTGAGTAGTTGATATCAATTTGAACTTGATACCTCCACGCTTTCCACTTAAAAAGTGTCGTGACAGACGGAGAAACAGACAGACGGACAACAAAGTGATCCTATAAGGGTTCCTTTTATTCTTTTGATGTAGATACGGAACACTAAAAACGGGGAAAACAATTTTTCTTCCTTGTCATGCTAGGCCAATTGTAGTTTTCTTTAGCTCTAGTCTGATTCTGTACCTGAAGCACGAGAGCCGCAAGATGGGGATGACACCCAAACTGTGTCTAAACCACTGAACCCATTGGGCTGAAATTTGGTATACCTACAATAGCTAGCGGAGTCTTGAATAATAACGTAGGATATTTTTCAGCGAGTGTAACCGCGGGGCACAGCTAGCAGTACATATTTCTCAGTGAAGTAATTGCGTTTACACCTTGAGATGAATCTGGGAGCAGTTTTAATCTCACGGTGGCTATTAGGTATGATTTATGGACCTCAGAGAATAAAAAGGAACTGTTGTTAACTAGAAACTGCGTGAAATTAGATTCGTAAATTAAATAAAAATCGTGAAATTAATTAAATTAAATAAATAAAAAATCGCCGTGCAGTTACCGGCTTTAGACTAGTGCTCCACCCTCTCCACCCGTGGTTGCCGTAAGAGCCGGTTATGGGTTAACAGATCCAGAGGACGGGTAGCAGCGTCCTCTGCAAAAACCCATGGAACTGCGCTCGAGAACCCGCCTGCCGAGCGTGTCGAGTATTGGCAAAACCCCCCTTTATGGAGGAGGCCTATATTCAATAGTGGACTACCAACGGCTGAATATTGACGAAATGGCCAACACTTAGTTATAACTTTCGACCGCTATATTTTTATTAGTTATTGTGTGCCAATATTTTTAATTGGAAAAAAACTGCTGAGAAATAATGTTCTTTACATTATCACAGAATAAATAATAATAACGTTATTGGCTAGCTGTGCCTCGCGGCTTCACCCGCGTAGACAACGTTCCCGTAGGAATATCGGGGAAAAAAGTACCCCATGTATTATTTATTCTAGGGTCTAAGTCTAAGCTACCTACATACCAAAATTCAGCCCAATCGGTTCAGTAATTTTTATGTGAGAAAGTAACAAATATACATATATAGTGAGTAAAAGGACGACAAATCAGATGCTTGATGGTAAGCATCATGATTGCCCATATCAGACACAGAGCCACACAGTGCTTTAAAATTCTAAACTCTGCGCGGCACTGAACTGCGCCTGTCACCCTGAAATAACCCTGAGGTAACATTGCCCTTCAGACCGGAACACTATCTTTGCACATTACTGCTTGGCGGATGAATAACTGGCAAAGGCGTGGTACTTCAGCGGTCTACCACTACAAAGAAGTGTAACATAACAAACATCCTTTTCCCCGAAGGGGTAGGCAGAGGTGTACCCAGTGTAACGACGTACACTTACTTAGTTCTACATCGTTCTTAAAAGTGCCTTCGCAATTTCGTTTATGATAATATTATGTTTATATTGGGTGGCTCATCAACAGGTCTTTAAACGCGGGCCGCGGGGATTAGGTGCGGGCGCGGTGCAATGCGACCGAATGCATCGCCAGTCCTGTGCCTAGTAATGGATTAATTAGCATTCGCATTCATTGATAGCATGCGATAATGCATATGCATATAGCAAATTAAATGAAGTTGCGATTTTCTGTGATTGCTATTTTAGCGAATTCATCGCTTCATACGATCATAGCGGCAGCGTGCGCCGTGTGCTCTCCCTCGGCCGTCGTAACCACGGGAGACGCCGAGACGGGAATACTGAAAACTATATCTGTTTCACATGACCCTGATTGAACCTCGTTGCTTTCGAGAGTCACGAGTGAAATTATTAGCATTTTGGTAGGCGCGATTAAGCCATTATTATCTTTATTTGCTTGTACTTAGGGTCGTATATTGAATGAACGTGTATGATTATTTAATTCGTTAAAATTAGTAGCAGGGCGGTGTGAAGTACGAAGTGCGAATTATCGTCATAGCAAATAGCATAGCAATAGCAAATAGCATGCTATGACTCATTAAATCGCATGCTTATGATATTATTGTGAAATCGCAATAATTACCATCACTACCTGTGCCTATTCATTGACGCACGGACGTACTCCTTGTTACTATTCAGCTTCTAGAAAATCACAACATAACTCACAATTTTAATACACAAATTATTTTATTCCTCTTTATTACACTGTTTATTTTACGAGTAGCCGTGGTTCCCAAACTTGGGAACTAAGCTACACCTCGAAATTACCTCAGCGAGCAAGGCAGCGGAACCTTTTAGGCAACCTCGAGGTCGTCGAGAAAAGCACCTCGTCGACGTCAAGACTGCGGAAACGAAAGGGAAGTGTGGTGCCAGGTGTGAGTGTGACCTTAAGGACGGACCTCTTGAACTATAGTGCTTCATTTAATTATAGTCCATTGATTTTATTCTGGCTTTTATTTTTTATATATATACTTGTTCACGCACTAAATTAATAGCGTGACACCAGGACTCAGTCTCATAGTAGGTATATGTTGTCATGCCATGTGTATGAGCCTATTGCCTTCTACCAGGCACAGTTCTAGACTCCAGGCTGTCATTGAGATAATTCCTTACAAAAAAATTCAATAACACTTTGCCTGACCTGGTAATCGAACCCGGGAACTCATGATCGGCAGTCGAGCTTGCGACCACGCTACCGAGGCAGTCAAGTATTCTCAGCAGCGCTATTTATTTATCTTTGTTTTTTATCGTTCGTGACGGCATTTGTAATTCGATAGGCAAATTATATGGTAGATCCATTGATATAAAGAAAAGAGGAGATAGGTACGTTCTCCCAGCGCTTACTCAACAACTAGCACGTGCAATTTGCTCAGTGGTGCAGTTTGCACAGTGACATATTATAATGAACAACAAAGATAGAAAGAGGTACCTTAGACCGAAGTGCGACCGAGATAACAATATTATTCGCTATTACTGACGTACGTGGACCTAATGGGACCTAATTTGAGCTTGCCTTTTTCGAGAAGCCATTACCTCATCTCCCCTTTTCTTTATATCAATGGGTGGATCAGTCGTCATCTCGGATTGCTATAGGTACCTACTTACCTAATCGATTGGTTGTCAAGATACGGATTCTGCACATTTAAATATTCTAATACAAACTCAAACGAGGATCGTGTGTCGTAGAGATGTACTCAAAGACTATCGATCTATCGATATCGACAAAAAAATATACATTCATATTATTCATACAGTTTTTGTAGTGGTAGGCCTCTTTAGCGGGGCCCGCCTGGGGAAGTACCACACCTTTGCTAGTTATTCATCCGCCAAGCAGTAATGTGCAAACATTACTGTGTTCCGGTCTGACGGCAATGATACCAGCGAAATTACTGGGCATGACGAGTTTCAACAACTAATATCTCAGGGTGACAGGCGCAGTGCAGTGCCGCGCAGAATTTCGAAGATTTAAACACTAGGTGGCACTGTTTGATATAGGCAATCTTGATGCTTAACCATCAGGCACCTGATTTGCTCGCCTTGTCACTCAATATCATAAAAAAAATCTATTGCCCATTAAGAACCGGGAATGCTAGGTGTGGTGTTGTCCCAAGCTAAATGGTTACATTACCGCGAATAGCGTAATAGTGGTGATCATTATCGATAATATCGTATTAGTATCGATATTACCGATACTCGTTCTACAAGCGCTCAATGGTTATTATTATGTTAGAACTACGTTTAGTACTCAAACTCAAACTCAAACTCAAACAGATTTATTCAAATAGGTCATAATCTGACACTTTTGTACGTCAATAAAGATACAGTACTGAGTCTACCGTGCGTTCGGAAAGATACCTCTACAAGAAGAACGCACAAGAAACTTGTAGGGCTTAATTTTTTCAACAGATAGTTTCACAATATTTGGTTTGGTTACATTCGTTTTCTTTGAAGGTGCCGCGAGGCGGCTATGCAGAAGTTTCCAGGCACTGGTTGACTTTATAATAAGCCACAAGTACCTTGACATATAGTAGTAAATTCGAATGCTAAATGGATACTACTTTGGAATTAAATATTTTAGTTACTATCCTACAGGATATTTTTACTACCAATTCGGTAATTTTTTAGGAGTGAAGAATTTATGTGTGCTTTTAAAACATTGACAATAATATAACATCACTGTTTATTTTTTTTTTTTTTTTTTTTTTATGATAGCGAGTAACAAGACGAGCAAATCAGGTGCCTGATGGTAAGCATCATGATTGCCCATATCAGACACAGTGCCACCCAGTGTTTTAAAATTCAAAATTCTGTGCGGCACTGCACTGCGCCTGTCACCCTGAGATATGAGTTGTTAAATCTCATCATGCCCAGTAATTTCGCTGGTAACATTGCCCTTCATACCGGAACACAGTAATGTTTGCACATTACTGCTTGGCGGATGAATAACTGGCAAAGGTGTGGTACTTCCCCAGGCGGCCCCCTGCTAAAGAGGCCTACCACTACAAAAATTATAATTATAATAAAATAAAACTTCCAAGAAGTATTAGAAAACTAAAAATATATGGACTGCCTCGGTGGCGTAGTGGGCGCATGCTCGACTGCCAATCACGAGGCCCCGGGTTCGATCCCCAGGTCAGGCAGTGTTAAATATTGGATTTTTCCATTAGGAATTATCTCAATAGCTGCCTGGAGTCTGGAACTGTGCCCGGTAGATGGCAATAGGCTCGCCCCCTATTACATGGGACCAATAACATACTGGCGAAATGTGGGTGTATCTACTATGGGACTGAGTCCTGGGTACACCTCTGCCTACCCCTTCGGGAAAAAGCCGTGAATGTATGTTTAAAAATTTATGAATGCTATCGTTAAATTCGTTTTCAAGAAATGACGTGACAAAGGGAAACAGGGATTCATTTATAGAGCTTTACTTATATGATTTCTATGGTTAAATATGTTCAATCTATTACATTATTAACAAAAAATTTTTCGCAATATCTCATGATTAGGTAACACACCTTTGCCAGTTATCCGCCAAGCAGTAATGTGCGAAAATTACTGTGTTCCGGTCTGAAGGACAATTTTACCAGCGAAATTACTGGGCATGACAAGTTTTAACAACTAATATCTCAGGGTGACAGGTGCAGTGCAGTGCCGCGCAGGATTTAGAATTTTAAAACACTTTGGCAATGTGTATGATATGGGCAGTCATAATGCTTACCATCAGGCACTTGATTTGGTCGTCTTGACACACTCTCTATCATAAAAAAATAGGTATTGGATGTTTACCGAATTTTATTGGTTCGCTGAAATATTGTTATTTTGGTTATTTTTGATTTGCGTAATATTGAAAATAACTGATCGAATGAACCAGCTTCTTGAGATTAGGGTTGAACGCATCGATCAAATTATCGATAATAAATTTCAATTTAAAGTATTATCGTATATTTTTAATAAAAAAATATATATATATATATATTATGATAATGAGTGACAAGACGAGCTAATCAGATGCCTGATGGCATCATGATTGCCCATAACAGACACAGTGCCACCCAGTGTTTTAAAATTCAAAATTCTGCGCGGCACCGCACTACGCCTGTCACCCTGAGATATTAGTTGTTGAAACTCGTGTGGTGTGGTACTTCCCCAGGCGGCCCCTTGCAAAAGAGGCCTACCACTACAAGTAAAACAAGTAATATTAAAACAATACGATAATACTTTAAATTGAAATATTATCGATAATTTGACCGATGCGTTCCAACCCTAATCTCAAGGAGCTGGTTCATTCGATCAGTTATCTTCAATATTACGCAGGCTTTTTACAATCAGCTAACAAGATGGTATTAGCAAAGTCAATGTAGGTTTTAGAGAGTTGATTACAAATGAAGGAATTCTAATGTGTACCTATATGTCTAGAACGAGCGTCATCATAGTTCTTGACGAAAGAGGCCACAGGTCAGCCTTACTGTGCCTGTGTGCGTGCCGACTGTATTTAATATTTAATATAATAAAACTTGATTGGATTCCTAAGTAAAATACAATGTTACACAAAAGAAATACAAAAATATCACGGTCTTATTGCATTAACCAATTTCTGACAGGCAACCTGGGGATGCAAAAGGAGAGTTAATAGATTAACTCTTTACGAGTTAATCGAAGGAATTAAAGAGATGGTATCTGGATAATCTTATAAATATTTTTCAGATTACAGTAACAATTTTTTTATACTAAACAAAACAGACTGACAGAAACATAAAGAGTAGTATAATAATACTATGGTATACTAAGGTATATAACATAATTTAATTAATATATTAGGTAATAATGTTCTTAATATGAAATTAGATATTCATGTTATTTACTTTTAAATCGAGTAAAATGGCATTTAAGCTGATTTTTTTTCGGTGACGGCGTGAATCTGACAGCTGTAGGAAAAACAATGGCGTCGGTGGTTTTTATTTTATGTATTACCATTGTGTCACACCCATAGTAACATTTATATGGCGTCCAACTCCTGGACACAATTTTGTCAACGTGTTTGCCCCTTCAAATGTTATCTAGGCATATCTATACTTGATGAAAGAAATCGTGTGAAAACAGTCTTAAGAATATGAAATGGAGCATTAAAAATGTTTCCCCTAGCGAGAAAAGAAACTGAGAGTCTCCATTGAAGCAATTCGATTGTCTAAGTTAGGAAGTTTGAATCGTTTAAAGAATAAAAGTGAATATTATAATTAAGTTGGGCCATCAATCATGTGGCGGCATCTGGTGGTCGCTTGGGGAATCTCTGACCCCTATTCAGAGCTTGAAACTTTCATATAAAGAGCCAGAAGGTACAAAAATTCAAGCTCGTAAACACACTTTACGTGAGCGAGACAACATAACATACAATCACGCTTTTTCCTCCTAGGGGTAGGAAGAGTTGTACCTAAGAATGAGTTCCATAGTCACCCACATTTCGCCAGTATGTTATTGGTCCCAGGGGGCGAGCCTTTTGCCATCTTCCGGGCACAGTTCCAAAATCCAGGCTTTGATTAAAATAATTCCTAATGGAAAAATTATATAACACTTAAGCGAGACAAAAGAGGTTTTACAAAGTTTCACTTTGTAAACTGATCACGACTTATTTCAATGTATGGGACAATAGTTTTCCAACGGCTTAGTTAAGTTTGTCCCTCAAGATGAGCCAAATATCATTGGCGAGACAAAAAAAGCACACAGACTTCGCTGGCTCGGCCACTGGAAGGAATCGGAGAGGATCGTGGTGTGAAACGAGCGTACTTGAAACGGCCGAGTGGGTGTTGTCATGTGAGCCGTACCAGGTATCGCTGGAGTGATGAGGTCGAGAAGGACCTGAGCAGTATCCACGTGGAAGAGTGGCGGGAGGTGGCGCAGGGCAAACCGAAACTGGAGAATCTTGTTATCGAAGGATACCACTTTGGGGTCTTGCGCCAACCCAGTAACTCAGTAAAGTTTTTTTCTTATGATAGTGAGTGACAAGACGAGCAAATCAGGTGCATAATGGTGAGCATCATGATTGCTCATATCAGACAGTTTGTTTTAGTTTAAAAAAAAAATTAAGAGATTGATAAGCCCATTCTATATAAATATGGACCCATGCTACCGCAGTCTCTTATGCGGCGACTATAGAACATAACATAACATCACGCCTTTATTTTTCCGACGAGGGGTGGTTTCGACGAACCGTGCTACCGGAGAATAAAGTTATCGTCAAATAATTTTCAAGTGATCGGTAACGAAGAAAACTTTCTTCGTCACCTTATAAATTGATATCCTGATATCTTTATAGTTAAGTAAACCATGTCCCTGTCATTTTAGTTTCTTTTATAAATATCTCGGTTTTTATAATTAACTTCTTAAAATCACAGTTTTACTCGCTTCATAGTTAGTGCCGTGGAGTTACCGGCTTTAGAATAGTGCTCCACCCTCTCTACCCGTGGTTGCCGTAAGAGCCGGCTAAGGGTTAACAGATCCAGAGAACGGGCAGCAGCGTGCTTTGCTAAAGCAAAAAAACATCGAACTGCGCTCAACAACCCGCCCGCCAAGCGTGTCGAGAATTTGTAAAACCCCCCTTTTTGGGGGAGGCCTATGTTCAGTAGTGGACTACAAACGGTTGAGATGATGATGATGATGACTCGCTTGATTAGACGTTCACTACTAAAATTCACAAAAGCTTTGAAACAAAAAACCGCATTAAAATAAGGCCCCTCGGTTAGGAGCTATGATGCCACAAGACACACACACAAATAAAAACCCCCCTTCCGTTTTCGATCGGGAAAATAGTCTGAAATGAATACGCACAATTCAACGCCTCAACCGAACCAATTACCGTTGACAATACAACATAAACAGAATTCCGTCAGAAATTATAAATTATCCATGTCATTACGAACAATTGTTTTCACAGATCCCTTTAATAATAATTTATTTCGTCTACAAAGGGCGCAAAGTGAGGGCACTAAGTTCGCGATGGCATGAAATTCGTCACGACTCGAAAATAACTTGATTTTGTTTAATCTTATTTTGCGAAAATTAATTACGGGCTTTACAGGCGCGGCGTAGCACTGGTGGTGATTTCTTTACTTTGTAAAATGTGGTTTTATTTGCATAATGGTGAATGACGAAAGGTACTTTTAATATTACCTTTTTTATGATTATAAGTAACAAGACGAGCAAATCAGGTGCCTGATGGTAAGCATCATGATTGCCCATATCAGACACAGTGCCACGCAGTGTTTTAATATTAAAAATTCTGCGCGGCACTGCACTGCGCCTGTCACCCTGAGATATTAGTTGTTGAATCTCGTCTTGCCCAGTAATTTCGTTGGTAACAATGCCCTTCAGACCGGAACACAGTAATGTTTGCACATTACTGCTTGGCAGATGAATAACTGGCAAAGGTGTGGTACTTCTCCAGGCGGCCCCCTGCTAAAGAGGCCTACCACTACAAAACCTATTGTTTGTTGCATACGATACTTTTTAGAAATTTGACACAATTCATTATCATCATCAGCCGGAAGACGTCCACTGCTGAACATAGGCCTCCCCCATAGAACGCCATAAACTATTCATATGGGGCGATTTTGCCGTAAACAGCACGCTTGTTGTGCGGCTTGGTGATCGCAGTATATAGTTGGAATACTTGGGTCCGGAGAGCCCTGCTGCCCACTCTCCGAATATGTCCCTCTGCTTGGTCTCACGGCTCCACGGGGTGAGAAAGCCGGGAACCACGCGGTCTTCACGGTTGACACAATTACTGATGTGTAATTATTAATTATGTTGCAGCAAAGACAAGCTTAGTAGAACTTATGGTTTGTTAAAGATAGCTTGATCCCTGACAGCTTAACAAAAAATTTTTTTGGCTATATTTCCGTGAATTAAGTTCTAAGAGGTTATTTGATTAATAATTTTTATTATAAATTACCTGATTATGATGCCATTTATGGACCATTTTTATGGAAATATGACTAAAAAAAATATTATTGTTGAGCTGTCAGCTATATTTTACAAACCATAGGCTGCCTCGGTAGCGTAGTGGTTCGCAAGCCCTACTGATCATGAGGTCCCGGGTTCGATCCCCAGGTCAGGCAAAAAGTTTTATGGGACACATTACATTAGAAATTTATGAGAATGTTATTGGTCTCATGATTACATCGGACACACTGGCATACATATATACATATACCCTGCATAGGTACATGACCGAGTGACCGAGGCAGAGGTGTACCTACCACCATCTTAGCCCCTTCGGGAAAAAGGCGTGTTTGTATGTATGTATGATAGCCTGGAGTCTGAAATTCGTAGATGGCTCTCCCTAGAGACTCTTCTTCATGTCAGCCTAACCTTTAGCAAAAAGGCGAGGTTTTATATTTTACATTGTTTTGATATGGACAAGATTGGACGCCTTTACATTTTTGTGGCCCTGACTGTACCAGCCGCCTCAACGATTCGGTGTTTTCTAATTAAGCAAAATAATTAAGGTTGATTTTTATGGGAATTTAGAAGGTTTCCTTTTCCTTATTATAAAGGTCTTAACAACTATTAGGTAATTATTTCATTAAGTCTATGACGTTTTTACTTTTGGAGGCCTATGGCAGCCGGAAGATGGCCAGAGGAGCTTTGTAACGAAAGTAATTTTTAAAAGTATATGTATCTTCTACATACATCAGATAACCTCTTACTAAGCAGTTTGACACAATACTATGGAAAATTTAACAAATCGTTGTTTGGTATGCTCCTGTTTCCTCCGAATATAATTAACTAATTCTATAAATTTATACCCTGACATTTTAAAAGTGGAGTAAACTATGTTCCTGTCATTTTAGTTTCTCTTATAAACTCTCGGTTTTTTCATAATAAATTTCTTAAAATCCCAGTTTTACTCGCATCATTAGAAGATATTCACTACTAAAAAATGTAGACTTAAAAAACAAAAATATAATGATATGGACATAGTTTACTTTATCTTCAAAATAGCATAATATAAATATATCACATAGGTTAACTATATTCAGAGGAAACAGGGGAATACAAAACATCGATTTGGTAAATTATCCATAGGATTGTGTCAAACTGCTAAGAGGTCTCCTTTTATGTTAAAAGGTCATTGTACTCATCATACTGTGAAATCGCAAAAAGAAAAGAACTTGGAAATATGTATGAAACAGCTGACGTTCTTTTCGCCATTCCAGAGCTGGTTCCGTAGTGTAAGTTGTTACAAATAAAGAATACATAAACATAACATAACATACATTCACACCTTTTTTCCCGAAGGGGTAGGCAGAGGTGTACCCAGGACTCAGTCCCATAGTAGATACACCCACACTTCGCCAGTATGTTATTGATCCCATGTAATAGGGGGCGAGCCTATTGGCATCTATCGGGCACAGTTCCAGACTCCAGGCAGTTATTGAGATAATTCCTAATGGAAAAATCCAATATTTAACACTTTGCCTGAAGTGGGGATAGAACCCGGGACCTCTTGATTGGAAGTCGAGCATGCGCCCACTACGCCACCGAGGCAGTCAAATAAAGAATACAGTACCCAGTAAGGGAATGATACGGTTTCCCACGTCCTGAAATGTCCTGAAATGCGAGATAGTAACCCTTCAACAAATCCTCGGAACAGTGAGGTCACTCCGCGAAGCCTGCGAAGATCCCAGGAAGCTTCTGAGCTTCTGGGCGGAGTTAGGCTGGATAGATTAGCCAGGACTTCACGTACAACGGACCAGATAAGAGTCTAAGTGCAGAAAAGGAGTCCATTTTACATTACATTAAATAACAAGGGAATGATACAGTATTCATAATAACCACTAGCTGTGCCCCACGGTTTCACCAGCGTAGTCATCGTTCCCGTGGGAATATCGCGATGAAAAGTACCCTATGTGTTATTCCAGGGTCTAAAATATCTACGTACCGAATTTCAGTCCAATCGTTCAGTAGTTTTGGCGTGAAAGAGTAACAAACACCCATAAGTGGGGCATATTCCGCGAAATAATTTGTAGCATACCAATATGCCTCACCAGTGGGGCGGCTTGGTGGGGCATAGTGGAACAATCCATATATCCATCAATCTATCCTCACAAACTGTCGAATTTATATATTATAGTAGGATGTATAAAATAGACCGACTTCTTTTATTTGAACTTTTTTTAACCGACTTCAAAATAGAAGAGGTTTTTATTCGACTGTATGTCCCGGTCTCCAAAAAGAAGAATCCTTCTGTTGCGGAAACTGGTTTCGAATCATTAGTTTCCAAAGCGGTATGCTGTTGTAGTTTTTTATGTTTGTTATGCAAAATACTCCGCATATTGTATAAATTAATTTTTGTTTTATTGATACGTCATGCTTCTCAGAAGGGTTATGCCCCTTCAATCCACAAATCGTAGAAATCGCTCCACGAGCTTTTATTATTATTAATTTCAAAAATAGTTGTCCTGTATAAACTTTAACGAAATTGATTCAGCGTTATTTAAAAAATAAACAAGAACACATAAATTATTGTTTAAGTTTATGGTACTTTGATACGAGTAGACATTATTATACTTCGTCATTATTATACTCGTGGACCAAAATATACTTAGCAAAATTCATTGTTGGCATTTTTATACTTTCACATTTATACACGACTAGACATTATTATACTTAGTAATTTTTCATTTTAGACCAAAGTCGTCAAACTCTTTTGTTTTCTCAAATAAATAACTTTATTGGTTGAACTATGGGTTGAAATGTTGAATAGTTCTCATAATACCTACACAGGGTAGTAGGTTTGATCCCAGCTAAGCTAAGATTATTTTGCAACAAAAACAAAACACAACCGCTCAGTTAACATTTTCCTGTCCCACTTTCACCTCCTTTTGTGTTTCATTATCATTAAATCTCACTCATTGCAAAATGTCGCACTAAAATGTGCCCTAAAGTTAGGTTAGACTTTTTTTAATAAAACACAGGAATTCGTGCGCCATCTGGCGGTACCCGGTAGCTTATTTTAAAAGTTATGAGCTTACACCTTATAGGCTGACTCGAGAAGGCGACACGGATTCTTAGCGCCAAGGGAGGTTTTGTACGAACGTAATCGTTTTATACTGTGCACTTTACAATTCTAATTTTTATATTTTGGTTTATAACTGGGTGTTACGTTTTGCGCGAGTTTTTGGTGCCTTAAGGTTAAACGTCACCTATACGAAATGAAAATACACAGATATGATATGAAGAAATAGGAAAAAAAATCCACTCATTTGTTTGTGGTTGGCTCTGGATCTGGCCTTTATTTGCACAAAAACATATTTTGTTATGAAAACCGTGTCTTTTTTGCTTTTTTTAAAATACTACTTTTTTACCATTTTCATAAATTCGAAAAAACTATAAAGGTACAAAAACTAAAAAACTATAAGGTTTCCTTTAACAAAATATGTTTTCGCACAAATAAAGGCCAGATCCAGAGCCGACCACTAACAATTGAGTGGGAAAATTATTCCCTATATCTTCATATAGGGTATTTAAATTTTGTATGGGTGACGTTTAACGTTAAGGACCGGTGTCGCTGGAGTAAGGAGATTCAATAAGAATAAGAATTCAATAATTAATATATATAGTAATGATGATAGGGTGCGTCACAGGGACATAGGGTGCGTTTAAAAGCGCTCGGCAAAAGTGGAGGTGGGGCTTTGCGCAGGTGTATTGTTCTAAAAAGTCTTAACAGATCTAAAAATCGATTTCTGCGATTTCGATCTATCGGGAACTGTGCCCGGTAGATGGCAATAGGCTCGCCCCCTATTACATGACACCAATAACATACACCCCTGTAGGTACACCACTGCCTACTCCTTCGGTAAAAAGGCGTGTTACTCTAAACAAAACACGGGCTACCATGAACGTTTCCTTTTCTTCATTTATAAACTCGTCCCCCCTTTTTACCGATAAATAGTAGCCTATGTCTTATTCTAGGGTCTAAGCTATCTCCATAGTAAATTTCAGCCTAATCTGTTCAGTAGTTTTGGCGTGAAGTGGTAATAAATATAGCCACACAAGCTTAAGGATTATTTAAGACTATCAGTACCTATCAGGGTTGTATAGAGTTAGATTTATTATAGGCGTCGCACGTTATTAAATTACAAAACTGAACTCTGTCGACGTGATATGTAGGTACAATAATAATAAAAGCCGCCATAAAAAGGTTTTCCAGCTTTTTAATCACGTAAGATTAACGTCTTACTCTGCGAAGGCTCTAACCACGTTGATACTTGACTTAGAGGATTCAAAACAGGAGGTGTCAAGCGTAGGCTCACATCTGCCTAAGTACATGAACGGTTTGTTAATCTGTCTTTGACTAGTGTTAATTTTTTTCAAATAAAATTAATAAAATCCTAAATGACTGATCGATGAGTGCATGGATTCTTGGACCCCTAGAAAGTAAAAATTTTACACGTAGTTTTAGATCATAATATTGACAATAAATAAGAAAAGAATTCCAGAAATTCCCACGGGAACCAAGAGTATTTATTTAGTTTTTAGGGGACGAACAGCTTTACAATACAACACTCTTTATTGAGACCACAATAAACAGAATATAGGTATAACGAACAGAATATCATCACCTTCATCCAGCCGTTGGAAGTCCATTGCTGAACATAGGCCTCCCCCATAAGTGGGATTGTTGCCAATACTTGCCACGCTTGGCAGGCAGGGGTTGGCAAGTGCAGTTTGATGATTTCTCGCAGAGGACCCTGCTGCCCGTTCTCTGGATCTCAAAACCCTTAGCCGGCTCTTAGGGCAACCACGGGTAGAGAGGGTGGGGTACTATTCTAAAGCTGGTAACCCCACGACAGAATATACTTAATTATAATTGGTCGACAATGGGCGGCCTGACAATGGACCTGTGCTTTAAGCGATCTCTTCCAGGCAACCAGCCTTTAAACGGAAAGGAAATAATACAAATCATATTACTCTTAAACCGAGATCTTATTTTTAATAAACTATAAAATATTTAAATACAATATATAGCTTTTTTTTTCTTTTATGTACCCACACAAATGTATTGCCAGTGTCAAGTTCTATAAATTTTCAAGTTAATATGGTCAATTAGTCAATTCAGATTCAGGGCAAGCCCAGTCAAGTCACAGCTCTAGTGAAGTGGTGGTCTTTACAAGAAGCTATCAGAATTTTGGCGGGAACACGAAAAATCACATTTCAACTCTCGCATCACTTGCCAAGAGACTTGTGTATCTTCAAAAACACTCAACACGTAATATTCCACCATTATTACACCTGAAAATGCACCGATAATTGATAAAGATACGGGAGCCAAACTGTATTCTTCGGTCTCCCGCCAAAACTCTAATATACCTATAGCTTTTTATCAGAAAAATTGAAATTTCCTATTAGACAATATAGATCTAATTATACGTTATTATTAGCTCTCTTTTATCTATTATTAGTCGGGGTTACTCAATTTTGTCATATTAACGCTTAATTTTCTTAAATAGTTTGCGTGTGTTTGTAAATGTGTGCAGTACTTGTTTGCTAAACTTGTTTGAAAACAAGCAGATCAGTAGTACTGGAACTAGCGCTAGACGCTTCCAGTACTCTATGTTCTAAGGTACTTGCAGTAAATGCGTTTAGTGTGCGTCGGACCTTACAGCCTCTTCAATTTCAACCCAGCTTTCACATCTTATGCTATTAAATTGTGTTATTTTTAAAGTAAAATAAGTGAGAATCTCGTAAAATGAAAGTGCGTAGCTTTGATCTACATGTACAACCAGACTCGTAAATAGGTAGGTACTTATAGTTGCACTCACATACCAGAGGAAAAAATATTAATTTTGACGGTTCCGTTCCGTACCTCAAAAGGAAAGAACCCTTATAAGATCATCTTGTTGTCCGTCGTTCTGTCTGTCCATTCGTAAAGACCCTTTTTATCGGGAATGCGTTGAGGTATCCCCGGACACTTGACTCAATTCCCATACAAAAGCCGCGTTATAACTACCTACTACACAGACACTACACACATGGAGTTTTGTACACGCGCAAGAGTGTGCGTGAGATGCGAAGCGGGGCTCGTGAAGAGCTCAATCTCGCTCGCGGGGTGAGGAAAGTCCGATTGGTGGGCAGATGACAGTGTCTATTCTATACGTAGAATTATTGTCTGTTCTGTGCCGCAAGCACTACTTGTCATATATCGGGCACAGTTCCAGACTACCAATAATGAAATTCCTATTAAAAAGTCCAATAACACTTGCCCGACCTGGAGATAGAACCCGCGACTATATCGGCAGTACCGCTTACAAACCACTACACCGTACGTAGTCCATATTTCAAACGACCTAAAAATCAAAACTCGTTACAACAATAAAAAAAGCAAAACACGAAAACACAGAAAAACTCTTTGCTAAATACTCGCCACACAAATTAAAATCTCTCGTATGGCGGCGCGACGGTACGTTTTAGTATTTTTTTTATTCGCATCATAAACCTAATGTTATTTATTGTAGCCATAAAGGGGAAAGTGAAAATAACGACGCTTGCGGACTCCTTAATCGAAACCTCCGAGGTGAAATGTTCTAGGGAATAAAGATGGCGGACGGACACAGGTGTAGTGTGTTTTTTAACTTAGGTATAAAGTTAAGCTGCTAACCCGAGTTTTGGCGGGAAGCCGATGAGTACAGTTTGCCTCCCGTATCATTATCAATGATCGGGGCATTTTCGAGTGTTTAACGTGTAACAATGGTGGAATATTACGTCTTGAGTGTTTTCGAAGATACACAAGTCTCTTGGCAAGTGATGCGAGAGTTGAAATGTGATTTTTCGTGTTCCCGCCAAAATTCCGGCAGCTTCTTGTAAAGACCACCACTTTACCTTGTTTAAGTGTTCTGTGACTTTACTACAGTTTTGATTTGACTGGGCTTGCCCTGACTCTGAATTGACTAATTGACCATATTAACTTGAAAATTTATATAACTTGACACTGGCAATACACTCGTGTGGGTCCATGAATGTTCCGTGTATCAGTCCATTTATTTCTGTTATATGGAACAGAAATAAATGGACTAACAGAAATAACTTAATATCACTTTATAATCACTTTCAAAGAGACTTGTGTATCTTCGAAAATACTCAACACGTAATATTCCACCATCATTACACGTTAAACACTCGAAAATGCACCGATAATTGATAAAGCGTATCTTTACCAGCCAAACGGTACTCTTCGGCTTCCCGCCAAAACTCTCGCGAGGAGATATAATCAATATCTAAATATCTCCATAGACAACACAAAAACTCTTAATACTTTTTTAATTGGCACAGATTTCACGCATCTGCCTTAACTTCACCTACTTCGAAACTCCTTCAACCTAATTATTATGAAAGACAATTAAGATTTTAAGGCATAAAGATCTCGACATCCGCCAAGCGATTAACAACCTTATCCACAAAGAAATTAAGGACGAATACCGTGAAATAAGACTTCGGCAGAATTCTTGATCATCGTATTAAGAAATTTCGACCATAATAGCTTTCGCTTTTGCGAAATTATTTCCTATGATTTTAAAAGTAATTGAGGACTTTGGGGTTGAAAATGTCAAAGGTTTTTGGAGTTAAATTATTTTTTGTTTGAAGGCGAGCCTTTGAAGAACCCTTTATGTAACATACTACATACATACATACATACATTCACGCCTTTTTCCCGAAGGGGTAGGCAGAGGTGTACCCAGGACTCAGTCCCACAGTAGATACACCCACATTTCGCCAGTATGTTATTGGTCCCATGTAATAGGGGGCGAGCCTATTGCCATCTACCGGGCACAGGTTCCAGACTCCAGGCAGTTATTGACATAATTCCTAATAGAAAAATCCAATATTTAACACTGCCTGACCTGGGGATCGAACCCGGGACCTCTTGATTGGCAGTCGAGCATGCGCCCTCTACGCCACCGAGGCAGTCGAGTTTCATAATAGTATGTAACATACTATTATGAATAAAAAACATAATATCACGCCTTTTTCAGGAAGGGGTAAATAAAGGTGATCCTAGGACCCAGTCCCATAGTACACCCATACCCAGTTTGTGGTTCCCTTGTAATAAAGGGCCTAGTGCCATCTATCGGTCACAATTCAATCCAATAACACTTTAACGCACTCTAAATAAAATAATGACCGAACTCAAAATTTGACCAAAATGAGTTATAGTGAAATATCGACTTAAAAAAGCGAGTACTATAACCTACTTTATTAAAAACACCCCTATTACTTATACAATAACATATAAAATTAGAAAAGTCTATATTTATTTCTTTCCGCCGCGCACCTACTACCTCCATCGAATAATGACCGATTCATTGTTCCAGGTGGTGGTTGTGTACAACGCTGACCAATTTCGAGATATGTCGTTGTTTCGTAAAAAAATGAGGTTAGATTATTGAACGTCGTTAAAGCAATAATTTCCAATTTTGTGTTAAGTCCATATTTTAGGAAGTATTTAGTTGATCTGTTGACTCATTTTGTATTGAGTCAGTATTAAAGTGAAACTTGCAACAGCTTTAATGGCCGTTTTCGAGATAAGTCTGTGTAATTCTGAAAATATTAAAATTATTTTGTCGAATATCAAATTCGGTCTCTATAGTTTAAAAATCTTTCCGATTTCTTTGACCAGTTTAATATTGAGTCTTTGTAACATAAAAATTACGTATATTTTTATGCAATATAATGACTCAACTTCAAAGGGCTAAATAAAAACATATTTTTCTAATATAAATAATTAAAAAAATAATAATATAATGATTGCATCTAAAAGTTCATACTTTTAAGATGATGTACACGTATTTAGTTATTTCTGACAACTTTTATTTTTTATTCTACAGTAGTTTAAAGAACATGCTGTTTTTACCAAAAACGTTTTATGTGCATTGCCAAAAATTAGTAATTTTGAATTCGGTCAGTATTTTATTAAGAGTGCGTGACTTATTAACGTAAACAAGGTTATCGACATGTTGTTCATGAAGTTAATATTAACTTATTAGATTGTATATCAGTTTGTTTACTTTGATACATGTAGATTATTCTATGGTATCCCACTAATTATCATAAATGCGAAAGTTTGGATGTATGTGTTTGTTACTACAAGTACTAGGCTGAACCTGAAATAGCTGATAATATATTATATTATTAGTACATATATTATTATAATAATATATAAATTTATTTAGTGTAGTCGTAGTTCGTAGCACCCCGTAGCATAGTGCTACGGCGTAGCTGCTGCCTACGCCACAGTATCACCAGTTTAAGCCCCCAACGGAAAAACGGGGGTGTTTTAATTTTGACGTGTCTACTTGTGGCATCGAATCTCGTAAGTAACAAAAGAAATAGACCTATTTTAATGTTTTTAGGGTCCTGTACCTCAAAAGGAAAAAAGAACCTTTATAGGATCACTTTGTCTTCCGTCTGTCTGTCCGTCTGTCAAGACCTTTTATCATAAGAACGCGTGGAGGTATCAAGTTGAAATTGATATCAACTTCTCAGATCTGCGGTATCTTGTGGCTGTAAAAAAATCATACTAAGTTATCGCAATCAAAAGTTATGGCCATTTTACTGCATATATACATACTTTGCGCACGGGACTAAAAACCTCTAGTTGTTTACTGTAGTTTGCAACTAGATGGCGCTTTATTTTCTTAGCGAAATGAAGGGGTAGCGTTTTGTTCAGGTATCTAAATATGGAACCCTACACAATTTGTTTTTTTGTATTTTTTTTTTGTAGTGGTAGGCCTCTTTTGCAGGGGGCCGCCTGGGGAAGTACCACACCTTTGTCAGTTATTCATCCGCCAAGCAGTAATGTGCAAACATTACTGTGTTCCGGTATGAAGGGCAATGTTACCAGCGAAATTACTGGGCATGATGAGATTCAACAACTAATATCTCAGGGTAACAGGCGCAGTGCAGTGCCGCGCAGAATTTTGAATTTTAAAACACTGGGTGGCACTGTGTCTGATATGGGCAATCATGATGCTTACCATCAGGCACCTGCTTTCCTAGTCTTGTCACTCTCTATCATAAAAAAAAAAATGCAGACATACGTATGCCTTAACTATTTATATATCATAATATACCAACACCATAGAAACCTCCTTCCTTCCCCATATATAATGCTAACCAAGTCTCAACCCGCACGTTTCGTCGCAACACTTATCTCACCATCTCTCCAGAGAACGCAGAATGAAAAATGGCCGCCGTGCTGCTGTAAAATAATATTGTACTACGTTTTTTATAAGGAATTATATTTTATTTGCGTGGGCTTATAATATCGTGGGGATTTGGTTGGAAAATGTGACGAAAAACGATGTTAGAAGAGAAAGTTAAGTATTTTTATTCTGTTTTTTATTTTATTCATATTCTATTCTTAGATCCTAGGAATGAGATTAATATTACAATTAAATATAATATTATTGTCAATTTAATACTAACAACCTACACAATAAGATTAAATGTTTAAATGAGGAATAACTCTAGCGAGGGCTCTGGTGTCTATGGCTCAGTTTGACAGGAAAGACGACCTCTTAGCAATTTGAAACAATCCTATGGAAAATTGACTAAATCGATGTTTTGTATTCCCCTGTTTCCTCCGAATACAGTAAACTTATTAAGTATATATATTTATATCCTTATATTTTAAAGACGAAGTAAAGTATGTCCCTATCAATTTATTTTTATTTATAAAGTCTACATTTTTTTCTAGTGAACCAATCACGCGAGTAAAACTGCAATTTTTGGAAGTTCACTATGAAAAAACCAAGGGTTTATAAGATAAATTAAAATGACAGGGGCATAGGTTACTTAACTATAAAAATATCAGGATATAAATTTATAGAATGGGTTTATTATATTCGGAGGAAACAGGGGAATACAAAACATCGATTTGGTAAATTTTTCATAGGATTGTGTCAAATTCCTGGAAGGCCACGTACGCTCTCAAGATTTTCTAGTTCAAATACTATTACAGACTCCAACGGTCCTACCTACTCTGTTATTTGTTTTTATGCATATAATAAGTACTTAAAGTCATGGTCATGGTCCTCATCATAGGTCCATAAAGATTTTTTTTAAATTGTTTTTTTTTATTTCATAACTAACCCATTGATTTAAAGAAAAGGGGATATAGGGATCGTTCTCTCTCACTAACTAAAAAACTGGCATGTGAAATTTGAAACAACAAAGATAGAAAGACGTGCCTAAGACCAAAGTGCGAACGAGACAACAATTAACTTTACTGACGTACGTGGACCTTATTTGAACCTAATTTGAGCTTTCCATTTTCGAGAAGCCAGTACCTCAACTCCCTTTTTCTTTAAATCGTTGAGTAGAGTAGTTATAGGTGCCCAAGCGTAAAGTCCACATGCGTAATGAAAGAGCTACGAGATCCCAGATTTGGAACCGGGCATATTCCCACTGTGCCATGGACTCCACAACGTACATCTGATAATAAATACATTTACCTATTCGATAAAAATTAACATAGACCAAAATTAATTTTTACTTATCAAAAGCAATTTTCTTTTTATAGATCCACAAAACAAAAGTTAAAACCAAACAGGTTATGTTCATAAAACGAAATAAAAAACAATAAACTCCAAAGAAAATGCTTTTATTTATGTTTTATGATTAATGTTGTTTGTTCCCAGTTTTTTGGGTAAATTATGTTTGCGCTAACGTTTATTGTACCAGCCGCTCACAGCTGGTTATAAGGACTTGTGAATTTGTTACGTTCTATGTTCAATAACTTGGTTTACTTTTTTTTGTTTTAAGGACCCACAGGAATGTATTGCCAGTGTCATGTCATAATGAATAAGTTTTAAATCTTGAATATTCAAATTCTAGTCAAGTCAGGTCAAAGCTCACCCAGTCTAAAAGTCACAACTCTAGTAAAACGATGGAAATTTAATAGTGGCTCGTTCGATAACCCTCCAAAAATAAATATATGGTTCACGTTGCCGCTCAATAACAGGGAGCATCACCAGACAAAGCGGCCAGACAAAACAAAGTGGCGGCGGTGAGTTGAGGCCACTCACACCTGCGCACGCTGAGACCCCGGTTAAGGTCAAGGCTTCGACAGGAGCCACGGTCTGGAGCCCCAAGCAGCCCTAGAGTTGAAACAGCCGCCCGCTCTGAAGATGATCTAAGTGCATACGTATCACTTTGAATCATTTGCAAATAAATCTTGTACATGATCAACACACTTGCAATACTCCAACAATTAATTATTACACGTTACTAGTTGAAACGAACCAAGGAATTCCATTAAATTCACACGAATGAAACAGGTTGGACCTTTTTAAAATCATTTTAACATTTTGTTAATGAGGCGTTCTTAAATAGACTATCAAAGACCCTAGGGGAGTCCATAGCGTATGGAAGAAGTGAAATGTTAAAGTAGCTATAGCATAAAGATAATAATATTAAATATTTATCTATTTAACGCGTTGGTCATAAAATGTCTCGAACTTACCAAGTGCCCACTAAAATTCGATAAATCCTGACGTCGCTGTCAAGTTCTAAAAAGGCCATTAAACTAAATGTAAACAACATAAAATGTTTCAACTTAACGCCTTCGATGCCATCTCGAACAATTACGACCGCCATTTTGAAGAGTTCAATTCAAGATGGCGGCCGTCGTTAACTTGTTAAAAGCTTTAATGGACAAGAAAATATTAAAGCACATCAAGGATTTGTCGTTGGACGGCGTATTACTCTTTAAAGGGTTTAGGGCTGCGTTTTAGAGGGTCTTGAAATACATAGACAAGGAATAAGTATATACCTACTTTCTTACCTAAACAACTTGTACCTAATAGATTGCGACGAGGTACGCGTTCATCGCGCGAACTACATAACATAACACCACGCCTTTTTCGCGTAGGGCAGCCAGATGGTGTACAGTCGCGTGCACTGATATGTAAACATGGTAAAATTTTCACATGGCTAAGTGGTGGTTTTACTGGGTTTACATCAGCGTAGGAACCAGCAGAGTACTACGCATTTATTTATAACTACTTATAATATGTCTACCCTCAATAATGGAGATTTAATGAGAATTGTATATATTATATCTTAACCCAATGGTACCAATAGTTTTCAAAGCTGATCCTAACCTGCAAACCTACTTTAATTAGGTTAGATAACTTAGTACTTAATCGCTGAGTTTTATAAATATTATGATTTCGTCAATAAATAATTTTACAATTAAAAAAAAGTAATATGACCAAGCACTGGTTTTACAGGTTGCCTATTTATTTATATTTAGCCATGTGAACATTTGGCTATGTTTACATATCAGTGCACGCGACTGTACCCAGGAACTAGCCCCCAGGGATATTATGTTGTTAGTTAAGTTTGTACCTCAAGGTATGGGTTCCTACACTAGGCATAACACCTTATATATATTATATATAAGTACCAATAGTTTTAAAAGACACAAAGTACAGACACATAGTTTTAAAAGTTTTAGAAGATAGGACTTTACACGTTTAGTGACATTAACAGCTATTATGGCGGAATCTTAAGTTCCATTTTACAAGCTTTTATTTAACTTGCAATGTATGTATGTATGTATATATACTTTTGCCACATTTATAATGATCGTAGGGCGAGGCACTGCGTTGCGATGCAACGCAAATCAAGAATCCTAAAGTTAAGTTAGCATAAAGTTCATAAAGGAGGCGGTGCGACATCGCAACGCAGTGTTGTGCCCTCGCTTTTAGACATTACTATTAGACAGATAACTTCTTATTGGTATCACAATACAGAAAATAACAAAAATCAAAACTAGAAAACGTGTAAAAGCATACATGGCCTTTTAGGAATTTGACAGAATCCTATGAAAAATTTACCAAATCGATGTTTTGTATTCCCCTGTTTCCTACGAATATAATAAACCGATTCTATAAATTTATATCCTCATATTTTTATAGTGAAGTAACCTATGTCTTTGTCATTTTAATTTTTCTTAAAAACCCTTGGTTTTTTCATAGTAAACTTCCCAAAACCGCAGTTTTACTCGCGTGCTTGGACGTTCACTACAAAAAAATGTAGAGTAAATATAGAGTATAAACTGTAAATTTTTTAAAGGGGAATTTTTTTTTATTTCCAAAAAATAGGGACATACTTTACTTCAACTTTCAGGATATTATGAAATCAAATAGGTTTCCTGTAATCGGAGGATACAGGAGAATACAAAACATCGATTTACCATAAGATTGTGTCAAACTGCTAAGAGGTCCTGTATCCTGTTATTTTACTTTGTGCACTTTTAATTCTGTATATAAACTAGCGCCACATCTAAAAAATTCGACTGGTGGCGCGCACTCTTAACTTGTGTTACTATGACTACATAACAGTAAACACTGTTAGAAAAGCTACCTAACATAAGTTATTGTCTTATTTAAAAATAAAAAGTAAAATGTCTAAAAATAAAACTATCAGTGTTTGGGAAGATAAAGAGGTTCTCTTCGATCTGCCATTTGCGTAAGTTCCTTTAATTAGGTTGGTTATACCGAATTCCATAAAATGAAAATTTATTAATGATTATTCTTGGTAAGTGTTGAGCGCGTCTTTGAGACCGATTAAGGTATTTTTAATAGTTATAAGCCTTGTCTAATAAGTAATTATCATCATCAGCCGGAAGACGTCCACTGAACATAGGCCTCCCCCATAGAAAGCCATAAACTATTCATATGAGGGGATTTTGCCGTAATCACCACGCTTGTTGTGCGGCTTGATGATCGCAGTAATTGGAATATTTGGTGCCGGAGAGCGCTGCCGCCCTATCTCCAAATATGTCGCTCTGCCGGGATCTCTCGGTTCTCACAGGATGAGAAAGGGGTAGCCCTATTATAAAGCCGAGAACTACACGGCGTTAGGTAGAAGGAATAGAAAAATTCGCCCCATTCGCTACCATTTGACCTAGTCATGGTCAAATGGTAGAGTGGTAGATAGCGGATTGGTGCGGAAGTGCGGGTTTATAACCTGTATTGATATCGTGTAGATATAATATCGACAGCCTCGTTGGCTCAGATGGTAGTAACTCTGCTTTCTGTGCCGCAGGCCCCGGGTTTCGTCTCCGGCCAGTTCAAACATTTGTGTGCATGAACATGTCTGTTTGATCTGTGTCTGGGTTTAACGAGTATAAGCTTATATAAGTATGTTTATCAGTCATCTGGTTACCATATGATAGTACAAGCTTCTAGCCTAGTTTGGGACCAAATGACCGTGTGTAAAAGTTGTCCCATATTTATATTTATTTATATTAATTTACTACTAGCAATTGGGATATGCTCAGCCTTGTGCTGTACAGAGTGACCCTGAGCAGCGCTGGTCTGTTCCTGGGTGTTATAAGCTTATATAAGTATGTATATCAGTCATCTGGTTACCATAGTACAGGCTTCTAGCCTAGTTTGGGACCAGATTATCGTGTGTGGATGTTGTCCCATATTATTATTAATTATATTATTTTAGTTACCTAAAACTTCGTCCCGGAGAGAAAATCTTCGACAGGATCGAGCCCATAGAGGACACTAAAGGAAACAGCGGCACTAAAGGACGCATGGTGGTCACCAATCTTAGGATTATATGGCATTCGCTTGCTTCACCCAGGATTAATCTATGTAGGTTGTTTGTTCTATAAAGGGTTACTGGTAATCAGATAACTTAAAGGGTCATTGAACTCATCACATAGAATAACTTTCATTATTTATTTTTTTATTGAGCCAACGCTGAACTCAGATATTCATCGTGTTACAAAAAGTGTAGTAATACTCCAGGGGGTGCATCTACTCATAAAACTGAATAACTTTCAAAAGAATTGTTAAACTTGCAAAAAAAATAGTCGAATGCCCATAAAAATGGATTAGCTGATCTAGAGCTAATTTGTATGGAAAGTTTTTGCTATTGGAGATTGTTCAGTTTGACGGGTAGACCTTCCTCCGTAAGTAATACTACACTTTTTTTTTAACACGTTATATTTTATATAAATTTCATCAGAATTTTTTTGTGTGAGTAAAATAACCCTTTATTTGAGAAGCAGTAACCCTGTCTACAGGGCTGTTAGTGATCAGTCAATATCTTAAAGGGCCATAGCGTGCTAAAGAAAAGGTTTATTGACCCTTCACAACCTTTCAAAACCCTGCAAATGTATAGAACAGATAATTTTTAGTCGCAATCACAGCAGCTCCATAGTGATAATTGATAAAAATAAACTGGTCAAATGCGAATAGGACTCGCTTATGAAGGGTTCCTACCCACCATGTACCTATTACCTACTTATTTATAGGTGTCATCTTTCCTCACCTACCAAATCAAATTCTTATTACTATTATTCTAAATAGTTTAAGTATTTATTCATATTGCAGTAAAATTCTGATATGACAATTTATTAAACACGTTGGTTGTATGGAGAGCACCTTATATTTCATCATCATCATCTCAGCCGTTGGTAATCCACTACTGAATGTAAGCCTCCCCCATAAAGGGGGGTTTTGCCAATACTCGACACGCTTGGCAGGCGGTTTGTCGAGCGCAGTTCGATGGTTTGTTGCAGAGGACGCTGGTCCTCTGGATCTGTTAACACTTAGCCGTTAACTCCACGGCCACCCTTATATATATTTATATTTAATTATGAACTTTATTATAATTTGTTGCTATAGCGACAATAGAAATACATATTACGTAATATATTATTGTGAACATTACAAGTGTCTAGCTATTACGGTTTATGAGACAGAGCCCTGTGACAGACGGACGGACAGCGGAGCTTAGTATTTAATAGGGTTCCTTCGGCACCCATTGGTTAAGGAACTCTAATGATGAGTGTACAGTTAGATCTCTTTGAGTAAGTGAACTGGATTACCATGTATATAATATTATAGCGATAATAAGGGTCTGAAGTTGGATGGAGTACAAAAAGGAAATTAATTCATTGTTTTTTTTTTCATTTGTATTTTAGCTTTAGGCCTAAACTGTATAATATCAACAACGACTAAAGTAGTGAATTCAGGTCTACGAGGCACCACACAGGCTTTGTATGTGTTAGCCGGCTATAAAACTAACAGATACGAGTTTATATTCACTAACCTCGCGCCTAACTGTGTAAGACATTATACCTCGGTCGTAGGTGTGCATAAGTAAGTTATATTATTTTAATTTTTAAGGAAAAAACAAATGACAAATCCTTTCACGGTGCACAGTGCTGAATCATTTAATGCATTAAAAAATCTACAAAAATGTTACCAACATAAAAATATGATACTTTTTAAGGAGTTTGGTTAAATCTATTCAATAAATAAATCAATTAAAAAAACAAATGGAAAATATTTTGTCTGTGCGCTGCGTACTTAGATATTCTATTTTTGCATATCATAAAAAAATAATAACATATAATCACGCTGTTTTCCCGATGGGGTAGGCAGAGGTACCCAGGACTCAGTCCTATAGTAGGCAAACCCACATTTCGCCAGTATGTTAATGGTCCCATGTAATGGGGGCGAGCTTATTGCCATCTACCGGGCACAGTTCCAGACTCCAGGCAGTTATTGAGATAAATAAGATATTGGGAAAAATCCAATATTTAACATTTTGCCTGACCTGGGGATCGAACCCGGGACCTTATGATCCGCAGTCGAGCTTGCGCCCCATACGCCACTGCAGTCAGTAAAATACTTGTAATATATAAATTCATTCCAATAGAAATTTCAATATTACTATTAAATAAGGAGTTTTGATAAGTCTTTAGGTACTTACTAAGTTTTGCGTTAACCTTTTTAACTTTTAACCCTTTTCAGAGCGTACGCTGGTTCAAGATTGTACCGCGATATAAAGCTGAGAGGTGCGATTATACACAATAAGCAACTCCGAATGTTGCCACTTGAAAAGGTAACCCCTTTCATTGGACTAATGGACTTGTATTTGTTATAACTTATGGGCAATAGTCAGCATTCAGCCAACTGAATGGAATGAAACCCACTTCTTCACACTATCTAAAGTACCTACTGTAAAACTACTACTTATCTAATTTAATAGTTTACTCTTTAGTAACAACTTATACCTATAGTAAATTCCGTATCAGTGTTTTCATAATAAGATAAAAAACTATAAATCTTAGACTAAAAAAAAACGAATTAATTGCATTTCAGATATGCCTCAAAGAAGAAGGAATCTGGAATTTATCTAGTGACTCAGGCAATCTAGGTTCTCTGTTGGTGACAAATGTTAGAGTGGTGTGGTATGCAGACATAAATGATGCTTTTAACGTTTCCTTGCCTTACATTACTATAGAAAATGTAAGTTTAAGCCATTCTTTGTTTGGACTAACCATGGGAATATACAATTTTTGTGTTATATATACCAACTTGAAATTGGTGGTTGGTACATTGCGCGTCGTATAATTAAAGATATATATTTTTCAGATATCTATTCGTGATTCAAAATTTGGGGAAGCCCTAGTCTTTGTAGTTCGCCAGTCTTGTGGCGGCTACGTCTTAGGTTTCAGAGCTGATCCACGAGACCGACTTAAGCCTTTACTAATAGAACTGCAAGCTTTGCATCAAGCCTATACTGAGAAACCTATTTTTGGAATTGAAATGAATTGGAATAGTGAGGTAAAGTTATGATTTTTTTCTACACCAGCTACAGAAATTTTTTACATTCTACATCATAAAGGAAAATCAATGTTTTCTTAAAGGTGTCAAAACCAGTAACAGACGACATCGAAGAACTAGAAGAAATAGGTGAACCAAGAGGAGAAATGGGTCCTAATTTGTATTTGGCTTCGCAGTTAGCTCATAATAAGGGAGAAACTGAAGTTCAACCCGTGTATAGTTCGTATTTGGGATTGGCGATCGAACCAATAAAGGAAGGATTTACTCTAAAAAGTCTTTTTGAAGTTCAGACAGCTAATAATTAAACTAAATAATACTAGTTTAGATTATTATAAATATTCTACCATTTACGACTACTTTGGTAGTTTTAAAATTTTGAGTAGTGCTACATTAAAACGTCAAAATTGTCAATTCAATTCAATTCTTAATTTGTGGCTTGTGAAAGTGTTTTTAAACACCACAACTTTGCCAATAACACGTTGGGAGATTGGACATCAAACGATGGAAATTAACCAACAAGTGTTTTTGAATTTTGAACACAATCAGCAATCTTATTCTACAGCTTGATACTAAACTGTCAAAATTGTCACTATTTACTGTTACCACCCGTCAATGTCATTAATGCCAGTGTCACCGAGTTTAAAAATAAAAATCTTGGACGAATGTGAAGGCTTTTTTACTTTAAAGTTATTTTGTAAATTCTTTCATTTCTTCGGCTCGGAGAAATCTATTTAATATCTGATCCGTGAATCTATTTTTACGGCATAGTGCAACATAAATTAACACCATAGTTTAATCAATTGTAATCATTGCGGCAATTGTGACAAAGTTTAGTAGTAATACAAAATATCGTGTTTTTTGCGGTTAACTACGCATTTACAAATCTTTTTTTACTACAAAAGGACAAAACCTGTCTGTGATAGTGGTAAATTAGCTCTTACTGGTTCCTTAATTATTTTAGGTGGTTTTATATTTATTAGGTTCAAGAAAATTTGTGTTTATGTGCTCTGTAAAAAATGAATAAAGAAAACAATAAGAGCGCTGCTGGTAGGGTAAGTATACAGTCTAAACATTATTATACTGAAGTTAGTACTACAATATGACTACTTTTATTACCTATTATTATTTTCAATACATTACAGTACCTATTTATTAATGTTATTAAAACAAAACTCTAAACCCCATGGGCCAACAGCTATCCAAATGTCATAAAATACCAAAATGAATAAGTACATTCCCATATACAAAACACACATTAAGTAGGTATGCCAGTATCTTTTAAGTTATATTATAGATAGGTAGACTCATACCAAAGATAAACTTTAAAAGATTCACAGTTGTAATGTCTTGCCATTGGAATTGCATAATGTTCTAAAATAGTCACATGTATATATGCCTTTTGGCATACAAAATAGATTATTATTTCTATTAAATTTGTTGAAATGATAAAAACTCATCGAACAAAATTAATTATTCATTACTGTGAAATTATTAACTAAGAATATTGGTAAACAATGTGAAAATGACTTGACTGCATAGTGCGTAGTGGCCACAAGCTTGACTGCAGATCAAGAGGTCCAGGGTATGATTCCCAAGTCAGGCAAAGTGATAATCATTGGATTTTTCCATGATGAATTATCTCAATAACTGCCTGGAGTATGGATCTGTGCCCCGTAGATGGCAATAGGCTCGCCTTCTATTACATGGGACTATGGGACTAATAACATACTGGGGAAGTGTGGGTTTGCCTACTACAGGATTGAGTCTTGGCTACCCAACCCAACCCAAAAGGTGTGATTGTATTTATGTAATCTCAAAATGGATTCAAAAAAAAATCAAAATGTCAAAATATTAAGAGAGTCATTTAAAATTAAATATGGATCTAAGTCCAAATTAATCATTGTTTAAAAATAACCTGCAAAATTAAAATTGACAACAATTCCAGCGTCCATCTGCAGTGAAAGCAAGACAGTACCTGCAAGAAGAATGGTCATCATTAAAAGGAACGGACTCCAACACAGCACCATTGAAGTCTTCAGCTAATGTATTGAAAGGGATTAAAGCTAGTCATATGAGGAATGGTCCGACAAATCCTCCAAAAAAGGTAAATCAACACTATTTACAATACGGCCAGCGTAAATTGACACGTCTGAATATAGACTGCAAACTTCAGCGCATGTAAACTCATGAAGAAACTGTTATTATTATAATTGAACTGAACTGAACATTACAATTGCAATATACATTTGTTCATATGTTTTTTTTATCAGGCAATAACAGTTTTCTTCACGAGTTTAGATATGCTAAAGTTCGCAGAGCCTATGTTCAGACTCATCAAGTTATGCTGGCTGTATGGTACTCTTTGCTCATAATGAGATGAAACAGGACAGTCTACTCAAGCTAAAGACAACCCTTAGGAGGGTATGCTTTCGCCAAGGTATGGAGTCACACAGAATAACCGCTGGCCCTGCCTCATTTCTAAATTACAATAGATCTTGGCTAGTTTTTATTGATTAGTCCAACAGTATTTCTTGCGTATTCTTCTTGTAGAGGTATGTCTCCGAATTCTTCAGAATCTGGCCTTTATTTGCGCCAAAACGTATTTTGTTAAAAAAAACCTTATGGCTTTATTGCAATAAATAAAAAACATTATGTAACATAACCTAAAAACTACTTTTTTCATTTTCATAAATACGCAGAAACTGTAAGGTTTTCTTTAACAAAATATGTTTTCGCGCAAATTAAGGCCAGATCCAGAACCAACCGCAAACAATTGAGTGGAGAAATTATTCCCTATTCATATCTGTGTATTTTCATTTTGTATGGATATATATTTTTTTCTTCTTTTATGGACCCACACGGATATAATATTGCCAGTGTCAAGTTATATAAATTTTAAAGTTAATATGGTCAATTAGTCAACTCAGAGTCAGGGCAAGGCCAGTCAAGTCACAGCTCTAGTAAAGTGGTGGTCTTTACAAGAAAAGAAGCTGCCAGAATTTTGGTGGGAACACGAAAAATCACATTTCATCTGTCGTATCACTTGCCAAAGGACTTGTGTATCTTCAAAAACACTCGACACGTAATATTCCACCATTATTACACGTTAAACACTCGAAAATGCACCGATAATTGATAAAGATAAGGGAGCCAAACTGTAGTCTTCGGCTTCCCCCCAAAACTCAATATTATATTGTATGGGTATTTCAAATCATCTATAGCTAAATTTTTTGATATAAATGTATCAGGGGAGCACGCGTAACATGGAGTTAACAAACGACGTTCTCCGCGGCGTGGTGGCGCTAGTGGACATAGGATCGGAGACTCGGGCGTTACCTCTCCGCGCCGCTCTCTCTGCTTTAGGTGCCAGCGTGTTACCTACTTGGAGCCCACTTGTTACTCATCTTATATGGACACAGGGTAAGACAATTTTTTACAAAACTAGCTCTGCCCTGTGGTTTCATTTTCCTTTTGTGTTATTCCATTGGCCTACATAACCAATTTGGTACCTACTAATAAACATTGCGTGGTTTACTGACAGCTCATTAGATACCTAATGGTTTTGTACTTGGATTTTGTGCAGGCAGACATGGCGGTCATATAGATTTTGGAAGTATTTCCAAAATCGATACATAATCCGTAATGGTTCTTATACCTTTAATACGAGTAGTATAGATACCTCACAGCTGAACAATAAAACAATTTTTTCGGCCATATTTCTGTAAATTTAGTTTCTAAGAGGGTAGGATTTTAATCATTTGAATTATACATAACCTGATATGATGCCATTGATACCTAATTTAAGGAAATATTTAACACCAAGAAAGTTATTTTTGTTTAGCTGTACCTGAACTTTACACAATGGGTTTCTCCAATCACACTTGAGTGCACTCAAGTCCAAATATTGGAGTTCCTGGTTGCACATATTTTTCAACTAGCTATGCTCCCGCGGTTTCACCCGCGTAGTCATCGTTCCCGTGGGAATATCGGGATACAAAGTACCCTGTGTGTTAGACCAGAGCTTATGCTACCTTCATAGCAAATTTCAGCCCAACCGGTTCAGTAGTTTTGGCGTGAAAGAGTAACAAACATCCATCCATCCTCACAGACTTTCGTATGTATAATATTAGTAGAAAGTTACAAGGCCTCTAACATTAACTAACAACGCCCCCTACATCTATACTAATATTATAAAGAGAGAAACTTTGTTTTTTTGTTTTTTTGTTTGTAACGAATAGGCTCCGAAACTACTGGACCGATTTTAAAAATTCTTTCACTTATGGATAGCTTAATTCAGTGTGAGTGCCATAGGCTATATGAGATTTTGAAAAAAAATGGGGATCCGTAAGAAAACTGCAATATTGTGAACCAAGGTGTTACATAATATAATTACCATATTCATAAATTTGCGTGCGCTGTGAAATGCATTGATGGTAGAATAATATAATGTACTAGGGGTTTGTAGTACTTATCAATACCTACAAAACAGTATACATAGATTATATCCATCTCTTTTGGTTTAGTCACAATAATCGAAAAAGTGATTATTTTCATGCGGTGTGAAAACTATTGGTGGTAGAGTAAAGTAATGTACTAGGGGTTTGTAGTACTTATCAATACCTACAAAACAGTATACATAGATTATATCCATCTTTTTTGGTTTAGTCACAATAATCGAAAAAATGATTATTTTTCATGCGGTGTGAAAACTATTGGTGGTAGAGTAAAGTAATGTACTTGGGGTTTGTAGTACTTATCAATACCTACAAAACAGTATACATAGATTATATCCATCTCTTTTGGTTTAGTCACAATAATCGAAAAAGTGATTATTTTCATGCGGTGTGAAAACTATTGGTGGTAGAGTAAAGTAATGTACTAGGGGTTTGTAGTACTTATCAATACCTACAAAACAGTATACATAGATTATATCCATCTTTTTTGGTTTAGTCACAATAATCGAAAAAATGATTATTTTTCATGCGGTGTGAAAACTATTGGTGGTAGAGTAAAGTAATGTACTTGGGGTTTGTAGTACTTATCAATACCTACAAAACAGTATACATAGATTCTATCCATCTTTTTTGGTTTAGTCACAATAATCGAAAAAGTGATTATTTTTCATGCGGTGTGAAAACTATTGGTGGTAGAGTAAAGTAATGTACTAGGGGTTTGTAGTACTTATCAATACCTACAAAACAGTATACATAGATTTTATCCATCTTTTTTGGTTTAGTCACAATAATCGAAAAAGTGATTATTTTTCATGCGGTGTGAAAACTATTGGTGGTAGAGTAAAGTAATGTACTAGGGGTTTGTAGTACTTATTAATACCTACAAAACAGTATACATAGATTATATCCATCTTTTTTGGTTTAGTCACAATAATCGAAAAAGTGATTATTTTTCATGCGGTGTGAAAACTATTGGTGGTAGAGTAAAGTAATGTACTAGGGGTTTGTAGTACTTATCAATACCTACAAAATAGTATACATAGATTTTATCCATCTTTTTTGGTTTAGTCACAATAATCGAAAAAGTGATTATTTTTCATGCGGTGTGAAAACTATTGGTGGTAGAGTAAAGTAATGTACTAGGGGTTTGTAGTACTTATTAATACCTACAAAACAGTATACATAGATTATATCCATCTTTTTTGGTTTAGTCACAATAATCGAAAAAGTGATTATTTTTCATGCGGTGTGAAAACTATTGGTGGTAGAGTAAAGTAATGTACTAGGGGTTTGTAGTACTTATCAATACCTACAAAACAGTATACATAGATTTTATCCATCTTTTTTGGTTTAGTCACAATAATCGAAAAAGTGATTATTTTTCATGCGGTGTGAAAACTATTGGTGGTAGAGTAAAGTAATGTACTAGGGGTTTGTAGTACTTATTAATACCTACAAAACAGTATACATAGATTATATCCATCTTTTTTGGTTTAGTCACAATAATCGAAAAAGTGATTATTTTTCATGCGGTGTGAAAACTATTGGTGGTAGAGTAAAGTAATGTACTAGGGGTTTGTAGTACTTATCAATACCTACAAAACAGTATACATAGATTATATCCATCTTTTTTGGTTTAGTCACAATAATCGAAAAAGTGATTATTTTTCATGCGGTGTGAAAACTATTGGTGGTAGAGTAAAGTAATGTACTAGGGGTTTGTAGTACTTATCAATACCTACAAAACAGTATACATAAATTATATCCATCTTTTTTGGTTTAGTCACAATAATCGAAAAAGTGATTATTTTTCATGCGGTGTGAAAACTATTGGTGGTAGAGTAAAGTAATGTACTAGGGGTTTGTAGTACTTATCAATACCTACAAAACAGTATACATAGATTATATCCATCTTTTTTGGTTTAGTCACAATAATCGAAAAAGTGATTATTTTTCATGCGGTGTGAAAACTATTGGTGGTAGAGTAAAGTAATGTACTAGGGGTTTGTAGTACTTATCAATACCTACAAAACAGTATACATAGATTATATCCATCTTTTTTGGTTTAGTCACAATAATCGAAAAAGTGATTATTTTTCATGCGGTGTGAAAACTATTGGTGGTAGAGTAAAGTAATGTACTAGGGGTTTGTAGTACTTATCAATACCTACAAAACAGTATACATAGATTATATCCATCTTTTTTGGTTTAGTCACAATAATCGAAAAAATGATTATTTTTCATGCGGTGTGAAAACTATTGGTGGTAGAGTAAAGTAATGTACTTGGGGTTTGTAGTACTTATCAATACCTACAAAACAGTATACATAGATTCTATCCATCTTTTTTGGTTTAGTCACAATAATCGAAAAAGTGATTATTTTTCATGCGGTGTGAAAACTATTGGTGGTAGAGTAAAGTAATGTACTAGGGGTTTGTAGTACTTATCAATACCTACAAAACAGTATACATAGATTATATCCATCTATTTTGGTTTAGTCACAATAATTGAAGCAGTGATTATTTTTCATGCGGTGTGAAAACTATTGGTGGTAGAGTAAAGTAATGTACTAGGGGTTTGTAGTACTTATCAATACCTACAAAACAGTATACATAGATTATATCCATCTTTTTTGGTTTAGTCACAATAATCGAAAAAGTGATTATTTTCATGCGGTGTGAAAACTATTGGTGGTAGAGTAAAGTAATGTACTAGGGGTTTGTTGTACTTATCAATACCTACAAAACAGTATACATAGATTATATACATCTTTTTTGGTTTAGTCACAATAATCGAAAAAGTGATTATTTTTCATGCGGTGTGAAAACTATTGGTGGTAGAGTAAAGTAATGTACTAGGGGTTTGTAGTACTTATCAATACCTACAAAACAGTATACATAGATTATATCCATCTCTTTTGGTTTAGTCACAATAATCGAAAAAGTGATTATTTTTCATGCGGTGTGAAAACTATTGGTGGTAGAGTAAAGTAATGTACTAGGGGTTTGTAGTACTTATCAATACCTACAAAACAGTATACATAGATTATATCCATCTTTTTTGGTTTAGTCACAATAATCGAAAAAGTGATTATTTTTCATGCGGTGTGAAAACTATTGGTGGTAGAGTAAAGTAATGTACTAGGGGTTTGTAGTACTTATCAATACCTACAAAACAGTATACATAGATTCTATCCATCTTTTTTTGGTTTAGTCACAATAATCGAAAAAGTGATTATTTTTCATGCGGTGTGAAAAGTATTGGTGGTAGAATAAAGTAATGTACTAGGGGTTTGTAGTACTCATCAATATCTTCAAAATAGCCCACGATAAATTATAACATGTGTTAAGGTTTGGTCATTGTAACAGAAATAGTCATTAATTTGCGTGCGCTGCGTAAACCATTAGGGTTATATTTATTAAAATACAATGTATCACGAATTTACTCCTGATAAACGTCCACTATACCTACTTCTGCTACCCGTGTGAAGCCGGGGCGGGTCGCTAGTATCTAATAAGAGACAAACGGGACCTACAGTTTAATATTATGCCGGTCGCGCTCAGGTGAAAAGTTTACATAACATAACATAACCATAACATACATTCACGCCTTTTTCCCGAAGGGGTAGGCAGAGGTGTACCCAGGACTCAGTCCCATAGTAGATACACCCACATTTCGCCAGTATGTTATTGGTCCCATGTAATAGGGGGCGAGCCTAGTGCCATTTACCGGGCACAGTTCCAGACTCCAGGCAGTTATTGAGATAATTTCTAATGGAAAATCCAATATTTAACACTGCCTGACCTGGGGATCGAACCCGGGACATCTTGATTGGCAGTCGAGCATGCGCCCTCTACGCCACCGAGGCAGTCGAAAAGAAAAGTTCACATTGAAAGGAAACGCGGACTCGGTCCCTAAAGAAACTGGGCCCAGAAAACCTTAAATCCTAATATTGCCGGATAGATAATGTTGTTCGCAATAATATACATAGTAGCCCTCTTATTATGGCCGATTTTTTTATAATTTGATTAAAATAAAGTGAGGTTAAGTACTAAGTATTTTTAATGGCGTTGCGCGTTCCAATTTTAGTAGAACATTTGTTTAATTTATTATAATTAATGGCAATGCTAAAAAACACATATACGCACATTTGTAAATCTTATTATTAGGCCTATCAAATAAAACCAAAATAATAATTTAAGTTTGACGTGGTTTGTTGGTTTCAGAACCAACAAATCCCTTGAACACATTCCGAGTGGCGCCTTATTTCTCTTAAAAAAGCTAAATTCAATCTCTATGATTTCCAGGAGGTTCCAGGTCAACGAGAGCGAAAGCACGAGCGCTCGCATGTCGTCTGGTCTCTCCTTTATGGGTGGAAGCTTGTGCAGCTGCCTCCAAGAAACTGCCTGAACGAGGGTTCCCAGCTATGGCCCGACCCAGCGACCTGCCTTCACCTGGAACTTTGAGAAGGATGCTCGTAAGTACTACTGTCTTATTTTTGCTAAAGTCTGTTGAGTATTTGAAAAAAAAAAAATATATTTTTTAATTTATTTTGAAAGTTTAATGAAAATAATGTATCATCCGATTCAAAAATCACTAAAATATTTTTTTTAATCAATTATAAGCAATTCAAAATTGAAAAAAATCCATTAAGAGTCAATTGATCACGAACGCGCTACGAGTGGTCGCCATGATTGTGACGTCATTATGTTATGTATGGTGCTTTATAACATTGTGACGTCACTACAGGTCATGAGCTCGTTCGGGTACCTTTGGTGTGTTATTGGCACTGGATTAAAAATGTTTTTCTAATTTGATATAACATTTTAATTATAGTGAATAAAAAAAACTAAAATTAGTTTTGTTACGAATGTAATATAGGTACTTATATGATCTTTCCATTTATGCCAAAAAAAAACAAATACTCAATTGTTTTTCTTTCCAGAAAAAAGTAGAAGCAGAGAATATAAATATTACAGATTTACTATCGGACAGCGACGACGTACAAAAATTGCCGAGACTGAGGATATCTACTGATTCCGAACACGATACGTCAAAAGATACGTCACATGATACGTCGAATACGTCACATGATACGTCGAAAGATGCCACTAAAGAAACAACGGCTGGTACGAAAATTTTGTCTTTGATAACATAACATACAATCACGCCTTTTTCCCTAAGGGTTAGGCAGAGGTGTACCCAAGACTCAGTCCCATAGTAGGTACACCCACATTTCGCCAGTATGTTATTGGTCCCATGTAATAGGAGGCGAGCCTATTGCCATCTACCGGGCACAGTTCCAGACTCCAGGCCATCATCGACAAAACACTTTTGGGCTGACTTCAAGATCGAACCCGGGAACGCTTGTTCGGTGGCAGCGATTGTGAACCAGTACGCTACCGATGTAGTCATTACATTAAAGACCAAAGAGAATTAAATTGTAAATAAAATATATACATACTTATTTCATTAATCATAGACTAATCAGGCATGAGAAAAAAAAAAGCTATCAAAATTTGTCAGAATAAGTCATTGAGATCTGTCAAAGTTTTGAAGAGAATCCTTAAATTCTCATTATTTTTAAAACAAACTCAACTCAATCTCAAAAAGATTTATTCAAATAGGTCATAATCTGACCCCGGTCACTCACATGCGTAAAAATATTCGTACATTGTACGAATGTTTGCACGCATGTGAGGGCCGTCAGATATACTATTCGCAAACTCAGCGGATATGCGAATAGGTTCGCAAACTTTTATGGAAACCCGTTTGCATTTCATAGATAGATAAACACTTTATTGGTACACCACAAACAAGAAGATCTAAAAACTAATAACTAGTGTAACAATGGGCGGTCTTATCGCTAAGATATATAAAGTACTCTGTGAGCACAACTGGTTGCACGAATGTGTAGGAGACTACGCGAAGGTTCGAGGTTCGCGCCCTTTGATGTGCGTCAAAAAACCGACACAACTTGGAAAACCACGAATGCAGCGAAAACTTTGCATAGTTATTTGCGAATGTTGTCCCACACTTGTGGGTTCGCGTATTCGTACGCATGTGAGTGCCCGGCATGACACTTTTGAATGAAGATAAATAAACAGTAATGAGTCTACCGTGCGTTCGGAAAGATACCTCTACAAGAAGAACGCACAAGAAACTTGTAGGGCTTAATTTTTTTCAACGGATAGTTTCACAATATTTGGTTTGGTTACATTCGTTTTCCTTGAAGGTGCCGCACAATTTTTATGCAATGAGATTATAAGGTATATTCAAGAAACCTTTACAATGTTTTTTTATAATATTGGTAAATAATTATTGTAGATATAGAGTCTCGAGTGAACACGGCGCCGAGACGAGCTTTACCGAAGATATCGGAATCATTGAGCCCCATACAAACGAAGAAGTCCAGGAGGAAACTATTCACGCACAAGGAAGGACAAATGGATGGGAATGACTCAGGTGACTTATTTATAGCGACACGCTGTTTTACTCACTATAATAATATCATAATAATACACAATTTACATTCACGTCTTTTTCCCGAAGGGGTAGGCAGAGGTGTACCCAGGACTCAGTCCCATAGTAGATACAACAACATTACGCTAGTATGTTATTGGTCCCATGTAATAGGGGGCGAGCCTATTGCCATCTACCGGGCACAGTTCCAGACTCCAGGCAGTTATTGAAATAATTCCTCGTTGGCACAGATGGTAGTAACTCTGCTTTCTGTGCCGCAGGTTCCGGGTTCGATCCCCGGCCAGGTCAAACATTTGTGTGCATGAACATTTCTGTTTGATCTGTGTCTGGGTGTTATAAGCTTATATAAGTATGTATATCAGTCATCTGGTTGCCATAGTACAGGCTTCTAGCCTAGTTTGGGACCAGATGACCGTGTGTGGAAGTTGTCCCTATTATAATTATTATTATTATTCCTAATGGAAAAATCCAATATTTAACACTTGCCTGACCTGGGGATCGAACCCGGGACCTTTTGATTGGCAGTCGAGCATGCGCCCTCTACGCCACCGAGGCACAATTTACAAAGAACAATAACCTATTGGAACCCAATGGAGTTATACCAAAATATTTACATCACTAACTCAAACAGTTATGATTTTTTTTTATGACAGTGAGTGACAAGACGAGTAAATCAGGTGCCTGATGGTAAGCATCATGATTGCCCATATCAGACACAGTGCCACCGTATTAAAATTCAAAATTCTGCGCGGCACTGCACTGCGCCTGTCACCCTGAGATATGAGTTGTTAAATCTCATCATGCCCAGTAATTTCGCTGGCAACATTGCCCTTCATACCGGAACACAGTAATGTTAGCACATTACTGCTTGGCGGATGAATAACTGGCAAAGGTGTGGTACTTCACCAGGCGGGCCCCTGCAAAAGAGGCAAGATTTATGATTTATTTGTGTGAACTACAACAAATAGACAAAGTGTATGTAACCCTAATAATATATAGTTACTAGCTGTCCTCCGCGGTTTCACCCGCGTATGTTATTTCAGGGTCTGAAAAATATATGTATTCCGAATTTCAGCCCAATCGGTTCAGTAGTTTTGACTTAAAATAGTAACAAACATCCATCCATCCATCCATCCTCACAAAAATACTCCTTTCAGATGAAACCACGTTACCTCCAAACAAACCGATCGTGCCAAAACCAACACAATCAAGAACAAAACAACCGAAAACAACACAATCCAAAGCAACAAAACAACCACAACCAACTCAATGCAGTCGCAAACAACTGGCGAGGGCGGAACGAATGGCTAAGAAAATATTGACGGGATGTACTCAGAATACTATGAATTGTAGTAGAATTATTACTATGTCTAGACCTAGGATTGTAAGTAATTACCTTTTACAAATGGTTTATAAATGGTGTTCGATTTTATAATAAACAAGCTAACCCGGCAAACGTTGTTTTGCCATATAAATTCTTTTTAGAGATTATTTTAGTAGAAATAATCTCTAAAAAGAATTTATATGCAAAATGTTTACAGCGCACCATTGTGCGCTGTAAACATTTCGCTATTAAAAAAAATAGGGGATGATGGAAGAAGGTAGAAAATTTAGGGTTGTATGTATTTTTTAATGTCACATCATTAAAAAAAATACAAATTCTGTCCAAAAAATATTTTTTGGGTAGGCCACCCTTATCACTTAGGGGGATGAAAAAAAGATATAACCGCTTATTCTCAGACCTACCAAGTGTGAATATAAAATTTCATCAAAATCCGTTCAGCCGTTTCGAAGGAGTATGGTAACAAACACTGACACGAAATTTATATAAATATAGATAATTTTTTTCTCGGTTAGAACGACCGGTCTAATTTTTTCTTTAGGGTAAAGTACCGGAAAAAAGGAAAAAAAGCAACCCTTATAGGACCACTTTGTTATCCGTCTGTCTGTCTATCCGTATGTTAAGACACTTTTTAACGACAATGCGTGGAGGTATCAAGTTGACATTTGAATTGATATCAACTACTCAGATCTGCGGTCCCTTGTGGCTGTAAAAAATCATACTTCTAAGTTAACGCAATCAAATGTTATGGCCATTTTACTGCATATCTCCATACTTTGCGCAAGGAACTAATAGATGGCGCTGTGTGTTCTTGGTATCTATGAATGGAACCCTACACTATGCATACATATGAATACCCAGACAATTTTTATTAATTTTTGGTTCGGAGTTTTCCACTAGGAATTAACGCGGTAGATGGCAATAGGCTCGCCCCCTATTACATGGGACCAATAACATACTGGCGAAATGTGGGCGTGCCTACTATGAGACCGAGTTTTAGGTACCCCTTCGGAAAAAAGGCGTGATTGTAAGTTGTTTTTTTTTGTTTTCAGGTACTAACAGGTATGTCGCGTTTAGAACGACAATCATGTATAGAATCAATTAGATCTCTGAAGGGGAAATTACAAAACGCTGTCGACAAATTGACAACCCATGTTGTTCTGGGAGCTTGTGGAATGGACCGAGATCAATATACTGGTGAGTAGTTTTAATACATACATAATACTACCAGGGGGGCTATTGGCGTTCTTTATAATCACCAGTCGCTATCAGGCTTAAGTCTTTGTGTTCTGTGGTTTGAATTAGTTACAAAGACGTTTTACATTTCTAACAAGACTTCACAGTCAAATTTGGAGGAGAGAAAAGGAAAAGGATAGTAGTAGTAGTAGTATAACGCAGGCAGTTCTCCGCAACTCGACGACAATGCGCCTATTTTGCGTGTGGGTGGGGTGTGATTCTTCACTCGAGCCACCCTAGCTCTCCGAAGAATTTCAGCAGCCCTTTCAGGTTGCTGACAATCTCGGCTCGCGACCTCGGAGTTCCGAGGTACTGTGCCCGGTATGCTGCTACTCCTGTACACTCGAGAAGGACATGAGCAGCTGTCTCCTCCGCTTCCATGCACGCTCGGCATAGAGGGCTGTCTGTAACACCTAAAACATATAGATGTTTGTTAAAAAGTCCGTGACCTGTAATGGCGCCTGTGACCGTTCGAAGATGGGGCTTACTCAGGTGTAAGAGCGCCTTTGTGAGCCGACAGTTTATTTCTGGAAGCGCCAGTTTCGTCTGTCTGCACTCATTGTGATTTCCCCAGTAAGTGGAATGTTTGCTACAGGTTTGTTGTATTAGGAGACTGCGGATTTGAGTGAAAGGTATCGGGACTATTGGTTCCGGTCCTACCGCCTCCATATCCGAGCCTCTCCGGGCCAGCTCGTCCGCTGCATCATTGCCTCGAGAGCCGCTGTGTCCCTTGATCCATTGAAGGGTAATACTATTGTTTAAACTTACCTCCGAGAGTTTCTGATGGCAGTTGTATATTAAACCTGTACTCATGCTGTGGCTAGTTAAGGCTTGTAATACCGCCATGCTGTCGGATAGTATTCTTATAGATTGATTTGTTACTTTCCTGTCAGCAATGGCGTGTGTTGCTAGAATAATCCCCATACATTCCGCTTGAAATACGGTGTTGTGGATTCCTAGGGGTACCGAGATTCTGATGTTTAAGTCTTCTGAGAAGACACCCGTACCTGTACCTGATTTTGTTTTCGAACCGTCTGTGAAAATCCTGATCTCCCTTGGGTTCAGTCCTTCGTACGATTCGAGGTCCTCCATTAATTGGATTTTGTATTTTTTGTCGAAGACAAATTGTTTTGGGATTTTGTCGCTTACCGCCATCGTTACAGGTATCTCCTCGTACACCTCCTTTAGTATACCTGTGTGAAGCGTCCCGTTCTCTGACAATAGGTTCAGTGTTTTTAGGCGGATCGCTGCCATTGCAGCTTCTTGTCTTACATACAGATGCAGCGGTTCAAGCGATAGCATGACCTCCATCGCTGCGGTGGGGGTAGTCCTCATGCCTCCGGTGGCTGCTAAGCATGCCAGTCGCTGGAATTTCTGTAGTTTGTTTATTGTCGTCGTTTGATTTGTCTTGTTCCACCATGCTATTGCTCCATAGCATAGGGTGGGTCTTATTACCATTTTGTATAGCCACAGTACGATTTTCGGGTTTAGCCCCCATCTTTTTCCTATCATCCTGCGGCACTGCCAGAATATGATTCCAGCTTTGTCTATTTTTTTCTCCAAGTGACTGTTCCAGGTCAATTTCCTGTCCAATATCACTCCCAAGTACTTTACTTCCTCGGATAGATGGAGCTCTGTGCTAAAAAGCTTTGGCATTCTGTAGTTACCTAGAAGCCGTTTCCATGTGAACATTACCGTCTCGGTCTTGCTCGGGTTTACTAATAGGTCGTAGTCCTTACACCAGCGTTCTACTATGCGTAGAGCCGCTTGGGTGAGGTCGCAAACTACATTCGCCGATCTTCCTTGTATAAGGATGGCCAAGTCGTCCGCGTATCCTATTGTATAAAAGTGCTGTCCATTGAGTTTGGTAATGAGGTCGTTTATTACCAAATTCCATAGAAGAGGCGAAAGAACCCCACCTTGTGGACATCCTTTCGCAACTAGTGCGGATTCTGAGTCACTCGATATTCGCACTATTCTCTTGCTAAGCATGTTCTTGATCCAGTTCGACATTACAGGATCAACTCTGTGTCTATCCAAAGCTGCCCCTATGCTGTTGAAGGTGGTTTTATCAAAAGCACCTTCAATGTCGATGAAGGTACCTAGGCAGATTTGTTTGTTCTTTATAGCTTCTTCGATCTTGCCTACCACTAAGTGTAGAGCCGATTCTGTCGATTTCCCCGAGCTATATGCGTGTTGGTTTGGGTGCATGGGTATGTCTTTTAACACTCTGTCTCTCAGTACTCTCTCACACAGTCTCTCCAGGGTCTTGAGCAAGAACGAGGTTAAACTGATGGGTCTGAATGACTTGGCGTTTGTGTAATCGCTTTTTCCCGGTTTAGGTAGGAAAACCACTTTAACTTCTCTCCAACCTTTAGGCATGTACCCATGCGCTAGGCAAGATGTTAGAATGGGTTTGAGTTTATATATAATGGTATTTCCTCCCCACTGTAAGAGTGCGGGTATAATACCATCTAGTCCTGCTGCTTTGTACGGTTGGAAGCTGTTTATAAGGAAAAGGATAGACACTGCGAGTGGTTCTCACTCGGGACCGACACAGTGCACAGTCTACTTAGTAAGTTTATCATAATGTCTGGTTAGTAACCGGACTTTGACATTTGTAGTGAATGTCAAATCAAGATAATAGTCACTGAAGTGATAGTCACCGAGAACGCCAATAGCCCCACAGGCCTCTGTTACTCCATACAAAAGCTCGCACTTAAAAGTCTTATGAAAAATTTACCAAATCGATGTTTTGTATTCCCCTGTTTCCTCCGAATATAATTAACCCATTCTATAAATTTATATCCTGATATTTTTATAGTGAAGTAACCTATGACCCTGTAATTTAATTTTTTCTTATAAACCCTTGGTTTTTTCATAGTGAACTTCCAAAAATCGCAGTTTTACTCGCGTGATTGGACGTTCACTAAAAAAAAATGTAGAGTTTATAAACAATAATAAAATGATAGGGACAGTTTACTTCAACTTCAAAATATCAAGAGGATATAAATTATAAATATATATCAAATAGGTTTACTGTATTCGAAGGAAGCAAGGGAATACAAAACATCGATTTAGTTAATTTTCCATAGGATTGTGTCAAATTCCTAGAAGGTACTCTCCTCTCCCTGCACGGTGGTCTGGGAGAGATTGCTCTTAGCGATAAAACCGCCAATTTTTAGATTAATATAAAATAATATATATTCGACATTTTCCTCTTTATTTTGTTTCTCGTTTTTTTAATTTTTGTAATTTAAAATGAAAATAAAGATTAAAAAAAAATTCAGAGCAAATCTTACAAAATCATTGATAGTTTCATGAATTGTGTGCATACTCGTAAATAGACCCAAAATCATGTTCATATCTAGGGCAACTAAACCACTGTAGATCGGTGTAGTTTATGGCGTACTATGGGAGCCTATGTTCAGCAGTGGACGTCTCCCGGCTGATGAAGATGATGATGATAATGATGATAATTTGCAGACACATCACCAAGTAAACCCCGTACATACAACGCGTTGTGTGGCGCGGCGCGAGGGTGCCGTGTTGTCACTACAAAATGGTTGATAAACTGTAAACTTAAACAGAAATGGATCTCGCATGTTGGATATGAAGTTGCACATTTGAGGAAAATATCACAGGTAATAATAATAATAATATGGGACAACTTCCACACACGGTCATCTGGTCCCAAACTAGGCTAGAAGCCTGTACTATGGTAACCAGATGACTGATATACGCACTTATTTATATATTATATTCAAAAAGAATTTAAATTGATATAAAATTAATTCGGGAACACTGCTGTCTTAATTTCATTAATTAAAACGTATCTTTTGTAGTATAACTGGATAAATGCCACTTTATAATTAGTTGTTATATGAAATACACTAATGAAGAGATTACATTATATCTTCTATCATCGCCATTGGTTAAAGAAATAAACATACTGGCCCTACCATCCTTATACATTTATGAGAACATCATGTATGTGCGTAAAAATGTACATAAATTAAAATTAAACAGTGACCTTCATAATTTTAATACTAGGAATAAAGATAAAATAGCTGTACCTAGCTTTAGATTATCTAAAACAAACAAAAAGACATTCTTAGGAAATAGTGTACGTTTCTATAATAAAATCCCAAAAGAGATAACTGGGCTCTCGGAGGGTAAATTCAAAACCTATATAAAATCTACTTTACTAAAGAAGGCTTATTATAAAGTCAACCAGTACATAGAGGACAAAGATGCCTGGAAACTTCTGCATAGCCGCCTCGCGGCACCTTCAAAGAAAACGAATGTAACCAAACCAAATATTGTGAAACTATCTGTTGAAAAAATTAAGCCCTACAAGTTTCTTGTGCGTTCTTCTTGTAGAGGTATCTTTCCGAACGCACGGTAGACTCAGTACTGTTTATCTTCATTGACGTGCAAAAGTGTCAAATTATTTATACTATTTGAATAAATCTATTTGAGTTTGGGTTCCTCAATGTGTGTATGGGGAATGATGTCGGCCCAACCATCTTAGGCATAACTGATGAAATTGGACTGCGGGTCTGGCCTTCGGGGAAAAAGAAGGGGCGGTGTTATATATTTATTTACTATTTATGCCAATCTGTAATGTGCAAACATTACTGTGTTCCGGTCTGAAGGGCAAAGTTACCAGCGAAATTACTGGGCATGACGAGATTCAACAACTCATATCTCAGGGTGACAGGCGCAGTGCAGTGCCGTGCAGAATTTTGAATTATAAAACACTGGGTGGCACTGTGTCTGATATGGGCAATCATGATGCTTACCATCAGGCACCTTATTTGCTCGTCTTGTTACTCAGTATCATAAAAAATAATTATAATATTATTATTTCAGAAAGCGCGCGTAGAACGCACAGCTCTATGTAAAGTACGCTGCGAGTACGCTTACGACGTATTCTACGGCATGCGAGTACGTCTGTCTGATGCTAAACAATACGCCGCAGAATTATTGGCGTTATGCGGCGCTGTCGTGTACACTGATACAGGTTTGTTACTAGCAAATGACTGGGTCGTGCAGCGTCATTCATTATTAAAAAAAATAGTTTTGGAAATTTAATACTCCGTGCTGGACCATTTGTCGACGATGATTCATAATCACCGATAAATGTATGTGATTGATTTGTTACTCTTACCTCGACTTTGGGAATAATTTATAATGACCGAAATTATTAATAAATTTTAATTAATCTCATTAACCGCAAAATTTAAATACTTGACTATGTGACCTTGAAAATGGGTAGGCCGTGCGACGCCTTTTTTATTGTTTGATTAATAAAAATACGACATGGACTGTGTTAATATTACTGATTAAATCTCGTAGTTAATATACCCAATTTTTTGAAGCTTTACAAAAGAAATAAAAATGCTAATTACTTGAAAAAAGTGGTGTGAGATTATTTTTTTTGCAGACGGCGTCCAAGATGGCGGGCGGACACAAAATGGCGGGCAAACTGTCAACCAAAGAATACAAAAGTACAACAATCAAGAATATGACATCAAAATAGGAATGAATATAGGCGATATTAATTCGAAATGGATTTTCGATAGCGTCGCCGCTGGCAGAATGAGAACTACTAGACGATATATTATTAAGGAGAACTCGTTAAATAATGATAATTGTGAACTAGCAACATTGACACAGATGGAACGGGTAATGTGCTGACGATGGCAGCACTAGTTTTTATTTTTTTATTTGATTTGTAAATTAAATTTGGCTGAATTTACTTTGTTTTTAGGTAGTAAGTTTCAGTAATAATTTATAATATGAGAAAATAATCGGCTTCTCTTGCAAAATGGATCGGCTGATGGGTTAGCAGGAAAATAATGATCTAAATATTTGTAAATGTTAAAAAATCTTATTTATTCTATGTACTAATGTAAAAAGTAGTATTGCACTTTACTAATAAAAATATATTTGATTATTAAAAACTATTTTTGTGTCCCATAATTTCAAAATAAATGATTTCCTATACAAAACTGATCCAGTTGATCGTCAAATTAGTAAGGGTGATGGGCAATCGAATTTCGCAATTCTTTTGCGAGTTAAGGCATGATAGGTTGAAGTAAATATGTTTTACCGTACAAATAAGTGCCTGATAAAAAGCCAAATACAAGCAATTGAGTGGAAAATAGTTCTTTCTTCATAATATTCGTAGTAAGCTTAATAATGCCCGACCATTTTAAGATAACTAGCGCCATCTAGTAAACGGTAGGTATACTAAATCATCAACAAGAAACACTCATTCCAGAAATGGTGTTATTGCATTTACTTTTTTTGCGCCATCTGTGAACTTCTTGTAAAAACTTTTCGATGCGTTATTGAACTATGGTGATATTAGTTCATCCAATCTATGCTAGATGTCGCATGCAGTATTTAACACTGACTAGGGAAACAAAACCCGGCGCAGATCGTTTAACGAAAGCTAGCATGTGAATAAATGCGCAGTGTGAACATGGATACCTTATTTTTTTAATTCTAATAAAGTTTAAATAGGTACTTCTTCCCCTTTCTCATCCATCCGGTGGGAACCGTGGCAGAGGGACATATTCGGAAAGTAGGCAGCAGCGCTCTCCGACACCAAATACTCCAACTACTGCGATCACTAAGCCGCACAACAAGCGTGGTGATTACGGCTAAATGTCCCCGTATGAATAGTTTATGGGGGAGGCCTATGTTCAGCAGTGGCTCCTATGGCTGAGATGATGATGACACCAAGAATTTTAATGTAGATAGGAGCACACATAATTTAATTGTTCGTTGTTTATTTTTGGTGTTATTTTTTACTTATCTGTTAATGGAGGCAATTAACTTCTATTTATTTTTATTTTATTTTTTATACGTACCTTACGGATCTGAAACGTGGTCCCTGACTGTGGGCCTTATTAGCTCAAAATAGCGCAACGAGCTATGGAGAGGGCTATGCTCGGAATTTCTCAGCGAGATCAAGTCAGAAATGAGGAGATTCGTAGACGAACGAAAGTTACCGACATAGCCCAGCGGATTAGTAAGTTGAAGTGGCAATGGGCAGGGCACATAGCACGTAGAACTGATGGCCGATGAGGCCGTAAACTTGAATGGAGACCACGGACTGGTAAGCGCAGCGTAGAACGTCCTCCCACAAGGTGTAAAGAGGATCTGATAAGTACGGCGGGAGCACGCTGGATGCAGGCCGCTTACAACCGGACTGGATGGAAATCTAAGGGGGAGGCCTATGTTCAGCAGTGGACGTCCTATGGCTGATATGATGATTATGATAATGTACCAGTGGCGGATTCACACATTTGCCGCCAGTAGCCTATCGAAATTTGCCGCCCCTTACCAGCTGCGTTATCATAAATTTATAAGTACCCATGGTCCGAAAGGACCAAAATGGTTGGGCAGCCCCATATTTACGATTTGACGAAATGAATTTTCTCCAGTGTTTTAGCGAACAAATTATATAATATTGACATAAATGAGCGAGTAGAAAATCATACGGTGAAGCTTTCTGCGAGTGCGACGAAATTTTGCTGCAAGAACGGGGCAAGGTATTAAGTAGACTACGGCGGGGTGATGCCCTAATAATTAATCCCACGTTGATAGTAGTTTGATCTTTACAGTTTCTGTAAGACATTACAAAATTGCCCCCCCCCTAACATCTGCCGCCCTAAGCTCTAGCGTACTCAGCCTGCTGGTAAATCCGCCACTGATATGTACATTATCATAGAGGACAAAGATGCCTGGAAACTTCTGCATAGCCGCCTCGCGGCACCTTCAAAGAAAACGAATGTAACCAAACCAAATATTGTAAAACTATCTGTTGAAAAAATTAAGCCCTACAAGTTTCTTGTGCGTTCTTCTTGTAGAGGTAGGTATCTTTCCGAACGCACGGTAGACTCAGTAATGTTTATCTTTATTGACGTGCAAAAGTGTCAGATTATGACCTATTTGAATAAATTTGAGTTTGAGTTTGATTAGTGACGTTTTCATAAAAGCTAGTTTCGCATCTGGTTCCCAAGTTATGGGAAGACTATAAGTGTATTAACCGTATAATAAGGTAGGGGAGAGAGAGACCTTGACATGAAACCACTCGACCGAACAATGTTGCTTCACTTTTAAGTTTAATTACGAATGCACAACTCTAAAGCTTTGTTTACATTTTTTATTAATTTACTAAGTACTAGCTTTCACCCGAGGCTTTGCATGCATTTTAATTCTTTGAGTAGGAGTTTTTTAAAGTTACAATATCAATTGTATAACAATGATATTGGTATAATATGCTTAATTTCAGTTATTTATGAAATAATTCACGTATTTTAAATTTAATTTTGATAAAAAACTTGCAGAAACGAAATTACTCAACAAATATTAGGTAAACTGGTAAAAAACTACAATAATTTGATAAAAAGGAGTTTATCCTTTTTATTAAATTTTTTAAATAGAATAAAGTATAGTTTGATACGGAAATGTAACGCAATCCTACTTATTACTAGCTATTTTGATTTTCTTATTATTATCCTAATAACAATATTATAAATGCGAATGCCTTCCGTCCTCACAAACTAGTGAGGACAGAAGGATGTTTGTTACTCTTTTACGCCAAAACTACTGAACCGATTGGACTGAGATTCGGTATATAGATAGTTTAGACTCTGGAATAACACATAGGGTACTTTTATACCTATATTCCCACGGGAACGAAGACTACGCGGGTGAAACCGCGGGGCACAGCTAGTACTCTTTATTGAGACCACAACAAACAGAATATACAATGAACAGAACATACTTAATTATTATTGGTCGACAATGAGCGGCGGAATTGTCTTTATTAGTACCACACTTAGTTACCACAATACTAACAAAATTACTAAAAATAGTAACAATTGTATTTTCCCAAAGTTTCATCTATTTCAATGCCATCAAAATCAGTCCAGCGGATTACCAGACATACATACAGAGTTACGAGAAACATTTATAATATTTAACGGTCTAAAAGCACGCACACATGTAATGAAAACATCACCCCTCGAGTTGTATGAAAGGGTTGACATTGAAAGCGCATCAGGCGTGTCGAAGCTCAACCGACGAATTTTCACAGGTGTTCATAACTTGAATATTAATACACACATATAGGAATTATTATTATACTGAAAGGTTCCTAAGGAATACTGGTCCACTGGTTGGCACCTTGAAGTCTAAACCAATTTAAAACCATTTATTATATGAATATAACACTTTATTGGTAACACTATAATACAGACAATAACAAGAAAAAAAACTTAAAATTAGATAGAGTAACAATTGGCGGCCTTATCGCTCAGAGTGATCTTTTTCAGACAACCATGCAAAGACTGTAATATAGATATAGAAGGGGCGGTGGTTTTAAACACAAGTACTCAAATAATTAAAATACATACCAAATATTATAATACCATATTATATAAATACGTAATATAATAAGTAACATAACATACATTCACGCCTTTTTCTGGAAGGGGTAGGCAGAGGTGTACCCAGGACACAGTCCCATAGTAGATACACCCACATTTCGCCAGTATGTTATTGGTCCCATGTAATAGGGGGCGAGCCTATTGCTACAGGCAATTATTGAGATAATTCCTAATGGAAAAATCCAATATTTAACACTATGCCTGACCTGGGGATCGAACCCGGGACCTCTTGATTGGCAGTCGAGCAAGAGCCCTCTACGCCACCGAGGAAGTATAATAAGTATATATGTATAATAGATACATACACTTAATTTATTCATATTACATTATATCCTAAATACCTACAACATCATCTATAATATAATAACTTGAGTCTAGTGCGTCTCCGCGAGGCTCCATGGTGCCCAACAGGCAAACAGCATTGCCGCGTTGTATAGCCAGGCTCAGACGCTGGGCTAAGAAGCTACCTGCTCTGTGGTCACCAGAGGCCTCGATGAGATGCACCGACAGGTCTTTAATTAACTTTTTAGTCTCAAGACCCCAAGGCCCCATCGTCTCAAAACCAACCGAGGCGAACATGTAACCTCCCTGTAGGTCTCTATATATTTTTTTTTAATTCTGCCTCCGATGCAGCAGCGCCCGCACACTGCAGTGGCACAAACATGACACGGAGCGAGTGTGTCCACGCAGGTTACATCCCACGCCAGGAACTTGCCTTCCTTCCATGCCACATGAGATACACCGTCGGGTCTGTTACCATCAGAGCGAACAACTCCGTTTGGTTCCAACGTAGCCGGAACGTTCGCCGAGGCAAGAGCCCGCCGGCTATACATACATAACAATATAATATATACATGCAATATATTATAATAGATTCATTATATTGTGGTTTGTATAAAAGGTTTAAGCCCGTCACAGACGTAGCTATAATATATATTAATATAAAACATAGCAAGGCATATTACGATATATTTTCTATACAAATATTCGAGTGACGGCACACGCAGCTATAATATATATTTCTATGACGTCGCCAACGTATACCATAATATACATTATTGTATATTAATATAAACTACTGTATCAATGAAATGAAGGCTAAAATATATATTATAGCATCTTCTCCGTGTGTGGTAGCTTGCTATAATATTATATTATATTATAGGACGGTATAGTTCGACACAAAAGAGTAGAAACGGAACTAATTTAAAGTGTATGTGTTGATGAAATTGTTTTTTCTCTTGTAAAAGACAGTAGCGCCCCCATTATTTTCTACTCTTTTGTGTCGTTGTTGTAGTTGCGTGTGTGACGGGCTTTATTCTACAAAATACAGCTAATCCCTGACAGCAGAAGTAAAATCAATGTGTTGGCCATATTTCCGTAAATTAAGTTCTGAGGATATTTGATTAGTCATTTTATACCATTTATGTAGGTAGGTACCAAATTTAGGAAATATGACCGTAAAATAGATTTTTGTTCTGCGATAAAGCAATTACAAACCATTGGATAATTAAATATTCTACTTACTTAAATATATATGGGACAACTTCCACACACGGCCATCTGGTCCCAAACTAGGCTAGAAGCCTGTACTATGGTAACCAGATGACTGAGATACATACTTATATAAGCTTATAACATACAGACACAGATCAAACAGACATGTTCATGCACACAAATGTTTGACCTGGCCGGGGATCGAACCCGGGGCCTGTGGCACAGAAAGCAGAGTTACTACCATCTGAGCCAACGAGGCTGTCAAATAAATTAAATTGTTAACTTATTACTTAACATCTGGTACTACTACTAGGCTAGAAGTTTGTACTATGGTAATCAAGATGACTGATATACATACTTAAATAAAAGCTTATAACAAACAGACACACAAATGTTTGACCTGGCCGGGGATCGAACCCAGGGCCTGCGGCATAGAAAGCAGAGTTACTACCAACTGAGCCAACGAGGCTGTCTACGAGTACTGTGTAAAGTGTACCCACATTTCTCTTAAAACTAAAGAATTTTTATATTTTGTATTACTACTGTATTGTATTTTATATATATTGTATTTGTATAATTAAAATAATATTGATATCAAGAAAGCGTTGACATTGACCTTGTCTGCACCCCACCTAATTTTATATAACATTTTCTGCTAATCTTTCAGAAAATGCTATTTTAGCTCATATGAGCTCATATGATTTATTTTAGTTCTTATGAGGCAATCCAGCCCTACGCTACACTGACAGTAGTACGAGGTAATAAGTTTCTACTGTATTGTATTGTATTTTTTATTTTGATATTATAATTTTTTGACATATGGAATTAATTTGATAAATGGTAATTGTGAATAATAATAATAATATAAAATGTACGCAATTTGTATGAACATTGTCTGAAATAAAGTTATTTGAATTGAATTGAATTAGCATTAAGTTAGTCCTATCCATCGTGCTGAACGACGAATAAAAATAAATACGACGAATTGAAAATATTGGAGGTAGGGATCTCAATATTTCTCAGCATCTACAAAACATTTGGAACTAATGTTTATGTTTTTACATTTACCATGATATTGACATCATTTTGGTAATTGGTTTACATGATTGGTTTACTTTTACAGCAGAGAAAAAAATGTCAAAGACGGCTCTATAAAAATAGACTTTCTCATTCTACAGGGCAATGAGATTGATTTATGCCCCTAAATTTTTTGTATAGATTAATAATCTATGCACAGATTTCAATGTGCTAATTTGATTTTATTAAATTAGTTATAGTTTTTATTTTATTCGAGAAATACTGTTTAGGCATAATATACAGGACTGTGAGCGGGTTGCGGGACTCAGCGCACGATTTTAGATTCATTATTTAACACTGCGTCACCTTAAAATTCAGCACGCCTGATGCGCTTTCAATTTATTTATTTATAAATAAATTGAAAGCGCATCAGGCGTGTCGAAGCTCAACCGACGAATTTTCACACGTGTTCCTAAGGAACTGGCCCGTTTCACTGGTCGGAAAGGCACCTTGAAAAAAAAAACAATATAAATTTAACGTATTTACGAAATAAGGATACATAACCCACAATATGATCGAAAATGAGCTGTGGATACCAAACACTCATTAACTAACTACAAAATTTATACTCTAACAGAACGGGTTACCCGAATTACACTGCTCGAGTCAATTCATATGGGTTATGTGGACAACCCATATTGTCAGAGTTTCAGATCGACAAGATTCCTACGCAGCATCCGACATGAGCGACTGCCCCCTACATATCTTATGGGAAACTATACGGACCTACAGTTGACTTGGGTACACCTCTGCCTACCCCTTTGAGAAAAAGGCGTGATTGTATTATGTTATGTTAGTTATTGTTTTATGTAGCAGGCATTACGGAAGGTATACAACTCCGATATTTGGGCTATGGGTTGTCCACATAATCCATGATGGTTTGATATCAGTATTGTTGTTGTGGTTACCCTATCCAAAAAACTCAAGGTTCTAAGGGTAAACCTATACTTACCATAATTTAAAATCTACTTTACTAAAGAAAACTTCTTACAAAAATTGAATCACTACATTGAGGAAAAAGATGCCTGGAAACTCTGGAAACTTCTGCATAGCCACCACGCGGCACCTTCCAAACAAACGAATGTAACCAAACCAAATATTGTTAAACTATCAGTTGAAAAAATTGACTGCCTCGGTGGCGTAGTGGGCGCATGCTCGACTGCCAATCAAGAGTCCCGGGTTCGATCCCCAGGTCAGGTATAGTGTTAAATATTGGATTTTTCCATCAGGAATTATGTATTATGTTATGTTTTGAAAAAATTAAGCCCTACAAGTTTCTTGTGCGTTCTTCTTGTAGGTCTTTCCGAAAGCACGGTAAACTCATTACTGTTTACCTTCATTGACGCGCAAATGTCAAATTGTGACCTATTTGAATAAATCTTTTTGAGTTTGAGTTATATATTGCAACTATTATTATTCTCGTCGGTTACCCCTGCCCTCTTGCCTTAAGGTGAACCGCGGAGTGGTAGTCCTTGACAAAGCCCATCTCAGTCAAATAAATAGCCAGCTCAAAATTCAAAGCCCCTGTCCCTAGATTTTTCTTCAATTGGGTGGCAAACTTTAAACACAAAGGAATCTTGGAACCTGAATCTGCAACAGAAAAGTATTAATAACGTTCCTAGCAGTTGAAAATTACAATGCTACAATCACTGAGCTTGGACTGCGAAAGCAAAAACACACAAAGGAAAAGGAATTCCGGTACTTTCTCTTAAACCTCTACACAAAAGTAACACAGATAATAAAACGGGATTACTTTACAGCTGCTATTAAAAGCTTTTTCATAGAAAACCAATTTTGAATAGTCCTAAATTGTGCCTCTTTTTGTACCTGCAACAAATTTTGTGCCATACTGCAAGTGGAGAAAAACAAAAGGTTTACGGATTGTCGAGCCCCGAAATACGTTTTCTCTTGTCCTTGAGCCGTTCTGAGAAGTGGCTGGCCCTTGCGAACAATGCTACTTTGTATTTGGATTATGCCTTTAGTCCTTAAAATTTAAGTTTCCTATTTCATTGTTAGCTTCAGGCTTCAATTCACCTTCCTCCTTGGTTCCTTTATTGTTACTGCAATGCTTTGTACTATTTAAGATATCTCTCGGTGCAGGGAACTGCACGCGACAAGCGATGCCACGCCATCCCTTGGAAATCAAGAAGACAGAGTAATAAAATCAATATGCCAAATAAAATAATGAATTCTAATTCACTAAAATATAGAATTAAAGAATGAAATTATGCATTTAACCGGTTACTTTTGTGAGCTCCTAGAAACAGATATTATTTGCATAACAAGCTTAGCTAATTATAGAGACAAACAAAACAGGAAATGTAAACATTATGGTAAAATATACAAAACATGGGTGATTTACATGTTAATAATATGGAATATACCTTAGAAATGGCTTTAGGTAGCACTAGAAATATCGCAATAGTGACGTTTTTATTTTTAATTTTATTTTTTGCACAGCTAACTTTTTTTATCCACATTGTTTGTTACCGTTTTGTACATTCCTATGTATGTATCTTCATTCCTTTTCCTTCTTTTGCTTTTAACACCATTTTCATGTGTGTACTCAGTGAAGCAATCTTTAATTACTAATTAAGCAACCAAAACACAATAATTTTACAATAACCTTTATAATCAGAACTCAAAATGAAACAAATGCATGAAAATTGTGTTAAAAAGTTCAAGTGAAGCTTCCTCTAGCTGCTTCATTCTTATGTAGCAGCCAGAGGAAGAATAAAAGCTTTTTAAGAATGAAAGTTCTAAACGGTGGGTAGCAAAGAATGTGCATGAAAAATAAACAATATCTGTACACATTTTTCCCCCAGGATGCATAGTCCCAGGATAACTGGTTGAAAATGCTATTGTAGAATAATTTATTATACGATTTATCGTAGCGTTGTGCTGAATTATAATAAATATAAATGTCTTTTTCCTACTACAACGTACGAGTATTTTTGAATAACCAGTGAATAACAATTCAGAATATCTATTTTTGTTTTCATCGTTCATGTTCACGGCGTGGCGCTTAGCTTGTGAATCACTTCCGGGAATCCCGATACCACGGATTATTTATTTTGTGATGACGGCCACAATACTATCAGAGTATATAATAATATTATAATATAAGATTTTTAGTCGTATCCACTACGACATATATGGATCAGCGCCGTGAATAGCCTTGAGAAAAGGATATAAAGCTGATAATAAGGTATTGAGTTTCTGTTTGTTTGTATTTTGAGCTTTTGTTACGGAATCGAGCTTCAGGTACCTATTAGATACCAAAATTCAGAGCACCATTGGGCGCTTTTCACTAGAGAAAATGTGCTGAGCTACTAGATAAGCACGGTGCAAAGCTAAACTACAGAACTTGTTTCCATCAGCAAATCTATGATAATAAAATATTTATCGGATTCTTACATATAGGTACTCTTAGCTCTTATCTGTGATCCTTAGCTACCCAGAAAAACACATCTATATATTATTATGTCGCTCGAAAACACGGTATATATCCGGTCTTTTGATAGGCGTGCACGGAGACCATTTTTTCTTATTATTATTATTATTAACTTAGTATAAGTTTTATACAGGAGGTAGGTAGGTATCTTATGTACGAAGGTTTCTGTTATTATCCACCGAATTTCCTATAAAAACATCGACTATTATAATATGTTTAAAAATGCATTACGTAAACTTTTAATTTCTAAGACATACCACTCTATTAATGATTTTCTAAATGACAAAAATTTTAAATGAACAGAATATGATTATGACAATTTGTTATTGCAATGTTATTTATTCTGCATGCCTGTTTAGGTGGAACGTGGAGCACATGTATTTTTAAGTTTAAGACCTATTTTTGTACTCATTATCGCAAATAAACGTTTGAATTGAGTTGAATTTTACGGAGGTACTAAACATACTTGTAATACAAAAGTATTTCAAATAAAATACAAAATGTTTTTTACTAAAAAGCATTTAAATGTTAAATACAAAATAGGTATTTTGTATTTGCATTTTAAATAGAAGTATTTCAAATAAATCGCATCTCTGGAGAATATTATGTATTTTGCTTTAAAATTTTAACTAGCCTGTATAACTATTCAGTGAATGTATGGAGTATGAAGAGGTATTTGTTTCAAACTCCAAACAAGTATAATATGCAAGTACCGCAACTCTTGAGAGCCCAATGACAGCTGTAGCGATTCAAATCATAACTGTTATGTCCACGATTTCTCAAGTTGGTTAGTGAATCATCTTTCCTTTCCGCTTGATTCACGCGCTAGTGTCAACACGTAGATACCTATAAAATAGGAACGGCGATAAGACCTAACTTAGTTTACATAAAAAGCGTCAAGAGATGTAAAATAAACTAATTTTATATATATAATGTATTTACCGCATGATAGCGACTATTTTTAGAATATATTTAATGCTAGGTTAGGTGAATCAGAATAATTGATAAATATTATTGCGTTAATTGTTATGATGTTACAAATACGTACCTAATACGTAATGACGTTATGAATGACATAATATAATGTAAATTTATTTATATTAATAAACATTTTGTAAACAATTTGTACCCATGGCAATAGGTAATCATAATATCGACCGTTTGTGGCAAGAACAAGTAATCACTGGTAGAATTTCTCAAAACTACTAAAATACCACGTGCAAAACTGACCTTTCGTAAATTTTAAAGAAATCTGAGATAATATAATGTATAAATTAGAGGCAGGTAGGTAGGTATAAGATATTTAGATATAAGAATTCATGAAAAACGAAAGCGTCGGGATAGGTACTTCTGTAATAGCCAAATAAGTAGGTATCTATAGGAAGGACTTATGTTTAAAATAGAAAATACATTTATTTTTAATACCTAAATCCGACAGCAGTTTAAAAAAAAAATTAGGTAAATTGAAGAAAACTTGATCAAGCATTCTAGTGTTGAAAGGAAGATGTTAATGATTTAACACAATAATTATGCAATAGTGTACGTATAGTTTCTCATATGTTTATCATACAGAATACAGGTCATTGTACCTAGATAGGTACATATAGTATAGAAATGTCCAGTTATGGTAACCGGCGCGCTTTGTCATACAATTGCAACTTAGCGGGCTTAATTTTAACCAGTTTAGTTTAATGTCCTAGTAATTGTCTTATTTTTAGAGTAATAGGTACTAGTAATAGGTAAGCAATATTAGGTACATGATAATTAATAGAAAAATTGGTCAAACTATGAAATGAAGATTGGTACCTAATTTAAGGGTAGTTTACCCTAGTTTTACACTAATATAATATTATATACTAATATTATAAATGCGAAAGTTTGTGAGGATGGATGGATGTTTGTTACTCTTTCACGCAAAAACTACTGAACCGATTAAGCTGAAATTCGGTATGTAGATAGTTTAGACCCTGGAATAGGTACTACATACTTTTTATCTTGTTATTCCACGGAAACGCAGACTACACGAGTGGAACCGCGGGGCACAGCTGGTCTAATGTTGATTTTTGTTTCAGTGGCACCTAACCGCGGCTGCATTAACCTAATCCTCAAAAAATTGAATTGAAATGGTCCATTTGAGTCGATACGTGTTCACATTGAGATACTATAGGTACTTTGCACGGTCGTACGAGATTTATGTGAAACCGGTCTGACCTGCACCGAGGTGTCTACGGTTCCCCCGCGACCCAATGTTAACTTTCTTACGAAACCGTTGTTACCCACCGAACTTTCTACATCCAACTATTTATCTCGCGTTCGCCACGAAACTAAGAACTAGCTGACCTACCTCATCGGAAATACTCGTTAGTTAGGTTACATTAAGAGGGTAGGAATGTCTCGTCCACGTCGAAGGGTGACCACAGGCAGGCCGGGATTGGTGCAATTTGATTCACAATCACAAAGTTTACACCGAATCGCGTCCTATGCGTGGTGACCGCAGTGAACGACCGGCGCACGGCGCGGCGGTAACGGGACCGCGCGATTCTCAGCTTGAATAGCGGTCCTCGACGAGGCGACGGGCCCGCTTGGATAGGCCGGGACTGGTGCAATATCGCACTACGACCGAATATAGCGCCAGTCACCGCCCAGCCACTCGGGCCCCGCGAACAAAGGACGCAGCCGCGCCCGCATCGCTCTCCGACCTCCGTCAATGGACACGCTTTGAACTTGACTCGGATGATGTTCGCGGGTTCGGAATGCACGCGCGTACTGCCGGCCGGGACGTGCGTCGCGCGAGGCGGCCGGCGGCGGAATGGCGCGGGTCGCGGGGCGAGCGACGCGCGCGCAGCTGTCGCGCCGTCTTCCTCCCCGCGCCCCGCCTTCACACCCGCCGGCCCTTTATCGTTCTGGGAAGTGGTTCCTGAACTTCCCGACTGGGTTGCCAACGCGAAAAAGTCCCACGTTTACTGGGGTAAATGTTTTGGAAAGTTGTGATCCTTGACACGTTTATCGACTCGACGACGTGTCGGCGAGCGTAATCAATGACGCATGTGCTAGCTAACTTTTCACGTGCTTTGCTCTCGAAGTTCGTGTCGAACATAATATTACTATCCTCTATTATAATATTATGTGTTCACCATGGCCTATACATGGAATTACTTAACCCTGGCTATCTATCTGTTCATAGATTCTTGAATACAAATTATTTTATACTTATTATAATGTAAAACAAAGATTATGAATAGGCAAATAGCTAATAACAGCGGCTAGAATATAAAGTTAATATCAATTGTTCGTAAAGAACATTTATGAACCAAATGTTGGCTTAATAATTATTACATAATATCATAACATACCATCACGCCTTTTCCCGAAGGGGTAGGCAGAGGTGTACCCAGGACTCAGTTCCATAGTATAAGGTACCTACATCCACATTTCGCCAGTACATAATTGGTCCCATGTAATGGAGGGTGAGCCTATTGCCATCTACCAGGCACAGTTTCAGACTCCAGGCTGTCATTGAGATAATTCCTAAAGGAAAAAAATATTTTTATTTATTATAATATGTCGTGTTTAAATGTTATTTACCTTCATATTTATTAAGCATTTCACATCATATAGTATTATAATATTAAAAATTACTTTCAAATTTATTAAGAAACAGAAAATGTGGTTCAGAAACAATGTGCGAAATTATGCTCAGGTACCTATCATCGTTTCGCACATTTAACAAACTCAAACTCAAACAGATTTATTCAAATAAGTCATAATCTGACACTTTTGCACGTCAATGAAGATAAACAGTACTGAGTACCGTGCTTTCGGAAAGATACCTCTACAAGAAGAACGCATAAGAAACTTGTAGGGCTTAATTTTTTCAACAGATATTCACAATATTTGGTTTGGTAACATTCGTTTTCTCTGAAGGTGCCGCGAGGCGGCTATTCAGAAGTTTCCAGGCATCTTTGTCCTCTATGTACTGGTTGACTTTATAATAAGCCTTCCTTAGTAGAGTAGATTTTGTATAGGTTTTGAATTTACCCTCTGAGAGCCCAGTTATCTCTTTTGGGATTTTATTATAGAAACGTACACTATTTCCTAAGAATGTCTTTTTATTTGTTTTAGATAATCTTAAGCTAGGTACAGCTATTTTGTCTTTATTCCTAGTTTTAAAATTATGAAGGTCACTATTTAATTTGAATTTATGTAAATTTTTACGCACATACATGATGTTCTCATAATAATAATAATAATAATAATATATATAATAATAATATTAATATATAAAAATAGTGATAACTTTAATAATAACTTTGTAATAAATATTGGATTATAATAAAAACAATTAAGATTGGTAAATAATATTCTCTAACCTGGCAATTATAACTTGGAACACGAGTATTCGGCATTCAAACCGTCGATCCCGGCTACCTGCGCGGGCGCAGAGGCTTCCAAAGCCGCGATAGGTACCGGGATAAAATGGCGGGATTCATGAAAATCCCACGACACGCGCCATGTGGTAATAAATGTCACACTAGCACATTGTGACGTCATAGTTCATTGATGCACACATTATTGCAATTTTTTATTTGTGTGATAATCTAAATTAAATAAATAAAGCCAACTTTGACATATTTTTTACTTTGTGAAATGATAACGCGTTAGGGGTGAAATATTAACTAAAATAGGCTCCTAAAAAATGTTTTTTTTTTTCGTTTGGTTAAAATTATTACCTAATTTGTTAATTCAATTATACTCGTTATACTTACTTGTAAGTATGGAAGGTGAAGATATTTAAATTGTGTAATAATATTGCAAACTTAGCTAGGATAAACATTAACTTTTCTCTTCAACTTTGTTTCGGTAGATTGTAAATCATATAGACCATGTACACATTTTAATATGCAACAAAACCGAGAAATAACTGTTGGAATTCCATAACTTTTTTTATCCTCACCCTCGGAAAAAGTGAGAATTGGTAAATCCCGGGGTGTATTTATTTGATAGACATTCCATTTTTGGGGGTACAAGATGATAAAAATCCTGCCTCCATGTACCTAGATGAGAAAATAAGATAGGTTACTTATGTACTTATATAATAAATTATTATGCGCAAGTAGCTCTGTTCTGTATAGGTATTTTTAAAAACACTTTTACGCTACCGTTTGATCAAATTCGATGAACTTTGTTATTGCTATAAATTTGTAGTGGTAGGCCTCTTGCAGGGAGGCCGCCTGGGGAAGAAGCACACCTTTGCCAGTTACTGTGTTCCGGTCTGAAGGGCAATGTTACTAACGAAATTACTGGGCATGACGAGTTTCAACAACTAATATCTCAGGGTGACACGAGCAGTGCAGTGCCGCGAAGAATTTTGAGTTTTAAAACACTGGGTTGCACTGTGTCTGATATGGACAATCATGATGCTTACCATTAGACACCTGATTTGCTCGTCTTGTCACTCTCTATCAAAAAAAAAATATTATTATGGAAACCATTGTCGATCAATAATATTAATAATATAATTTAAGTGATGTGTATTCGGTTTATCTTGGTCGTTTATATAGGTTTCTATACTCGTATCCTATTCTATGAGACCTTGGGAAAGAATATAGGGTATTTGACCTTGATACAAATCCTATCCTGCTAATATATATAATATATATATATAAATGTGAAAGTTTGTGAGGATGGATGGATTTTTGTTACTCTTTCACGCCTAAACTACTGGAACGATTAGGCTGAAATTTGGTATGTAGGTAGCTTAGACCCTGGAATAACACATGCGGTAATTTTTTTCCGATATTCCCACGGGAACGATGACAACGCGGGTGAAATCGCGGGGCACAGCTAGTATTTAATATGTTATGAAACCGCGGGAAACAGCACAAGCAACGATAAATCATTGAAATGGGGGACCCGGTACCCACTTAAGTGATGTGCAATTTCCAAAATCAGACCCTAAATGTTAAACTTAAAACCCAATGACTATACCCATTGATTCATATTCCTCGTATCGCATTACCCTGGTCATTGGGGCGACTAATTTATACAGGTAACACTGTAAAACCAAATCCATAGACAATAGCTTAAAACCGTAGACAATAACTTTTTATTTTACAAAAATCGGGAATTCGCAAACCTAGGAATTAAAGGTGCCGATTTTTTGCACTCACATTGCGAATTTTAAACAAAAGGAAGTAGCTTTAAGAATAATTTAAATTTAGACATTTTAGGCTCTATTCCTTTAACAATAAGGTACAAAATAAAACAATGAATTATTATAAAGCAAGAAAAGAGGCCTGGACCCATCGATTCTGAGAAAAACATAAAACTGTTTAGAATTTTTGTGCATGTAACAGAATATAACGTATATTATATCGTAACTATTGTTATTATTGAACTGGGATTATGTTTGGGCCGAAATACGGACCTTTAATTAACTTGACACCTTTATTAACTTGACCAGTTTTTGGCAAATATTTTTCTTTGTTTTTTTTGTAATTAGGTAATTAATTACCTGCAGGCCTAGCAGAAGGCTGGGGAGATCTCTGCTTCTATGGATCTCGATTGTCGTATATATAAGTATTATAATGTATAATATTTATTTATATAATAATAATAAATAAAATATTACGCTAAGGACTCCCTCTAGTTTACCAAATTTAGGGTGTGTTAGCGGGTCAGACTTAAAAGTAGTAAACACGTATTAAATTATATTAATAATTTTCTTTAATTAATAAATTGAAATCAACTCAACTCAACTCAAACAGATTTATTCAAATAGGTCATAATCTGACACATTTGCACACGTCAATGAAGATAAACAGTACTGAGTCTACCGTGCTGTATTATTAATAATTTTCTTTATTTAATTCACATAATACGTGTTTATCTTACACTAGTTGTATTTAATTAATAATTAAAAGGGTAGGTATAGCTCGACATAAAGAGTAGAAAATAATGAGGGCGCCACTGTCTCTTACAACATTAAAAACAATTAATCAACACGTATACTTTAAATTAGATAGATAGATAGATAAACACTTTTTTGGTACACCACAAAACAATAAATCTTAAAAATTAAAGAAAACAGTATATTTAGTGCAACAATTGGCAATTGTTCCGATTCTACTCTTTTCTGTCGAGCTATAAGCAAATTATGTTGCAGTTGATGCTCCAGAGACCTGACTTCTTTTAATCTCTATAATCTCATTGATGTTAGGCGTAATATTCGTGGTAAGCAGTAATTTGAGTATGAGAATAGACACGTACATTAAAATTAAAATTTGCTTTTTTGGACCTTTGAACAAAAAGATTTTTTTTGTTTATTACGTTTGGAAAAATAGAGTTCGCGCAGTTTTAAACATAATAAAGAGGCATTGGTTATTGTGATAAATATATTTAGAACTTAATTTGAGCCGCGGGTCGTATGTTTGACATGACTGCTCTAAAGTCTATGTTAGTCCAATAAAAACGCCTAATAATGCAATTATTAATGTAAAAAAGGTCCAAACGGTCTCGTTTAGACATGTCTATTGTAAGAATAAAAAAAAATCTCTTCCTATCATACGGAATCATACCCCAACATACCGTACTTTATAGTGATCTGTGAACATACCTTACACATTACTATAGTAAATCCGTCTTATCTGTTCAGTTAATAGTGTCGCTAGTGTACATGACACCGTAATGATGTTACTAGAAATGGTAGCTGCAAATCCATAGTTCCAATTTTGATAGTTAAGTATTATTATTTTATTTTGTGACTACGTTTGCTAGCAGCTAGTTTAACAGGAAAGGGACCTTGGCAGTTTGACACAATCCTATGGAAAATTTACCAAATCGACGTTTTGTATTCCCCTGTTTCCTCCGAATATAATATAGAATAGTAAACCTATTTGATAAACCATTTATTATGAAATAAACTATCACGCGACAAATCACGCCAGTAAAACTGGGATTTGTAGAAGTTCACTTTAAAAAAAACCCGAGAATTTGTAAGATAAACTAAAATTACAGAGGCATAGTTTACTTCACTATAAACGTATCGAGATATTTATAGAATGGGTTAATTATATGCAGAGGAATCAAGGGAAAACAAAACCTCGATTTGGTAAATTTTTCATAGGATTGTGTCAAATTTCTCGTAGCTAGCTATAAAATATGCTCTTAATTAACAATCCGTGTTGGCAGTGAAACAAGCATGAGGTGACCGGTGGCAGTTGGCAGAGGGTGGGCCGTCGCCTGAATCTGCTGAGTGGACAAAGATATGCCCAGTCTAAACATCCGAACCGACGTCATAGTCAGCTGCAGGGCGACAATGAATTCTTTTTTCGCACCTCTTGCTCAAAATGTCCGTTATTACTTTTTCATACCTAGTTGATTGAATTTGGTGTTACTTTTCGGGTATTTGTTTACTCATTTCAATTATAAATTACCTACATATGATATTGTGAACATAATTTAAGAATATATGACCAAAATATAGATTTTTGTTCATCAGTCACGTATCAGACTATATAATAATATTACAAGGTATAGATATAAATAGAATAGAATTCATTTATTTCATAAGTATCGGGTACCAAGGCGTCGCCAGCCGATGATCAAAGGGGGGGCTAATCATGGAATTTCTAACCAAATTCCCCATTTGGGTAGACGGTAGATATTCAACAAGTATTTGCCTGTATACAATTTACAATTACAAATATCTATGAAACAGAAAAATCCTACAATTTTGTAGATTTTTTACAGTTTCGTAGATTATTTTTTTTATGAAATAGGGCCCAGATGGTTCTGTATTTAAAAATACGTGCCTATTGTATGCCGGCACTTGAATGTCAACATTGATAATAAAGGCTAAATTTTTTCGATTCTCTAGGGGGGGGCTGCTGCCCCCCCCCTGCCCCCACTTGGCGACGCCCTTGTCGGGTACAATAATAGGTCAAACAACTATTTAAGTCCAATCTCCACCTGCCTAAATATATAATAGGCCCGCCCCCTATTACATGGGACCAATAACATACTGGCGAAATGTGGGTGTATCTACTATGGGACTGAGCCCTGGGTACACCTCTGCCTACCTCTTCGGGAAAAAGGCGTGAATGTATGCTATGTTATGTTTTGTACACCTGCCTATTCTAGCGTATGAAAATAAATATAATTATGTATAGGTACTAGGTATATTATATAGTTTATTATATTTCAGTGCAATATTCTGTACAATATCGTGCCATATTATAATTTAAATTTTAATCGGTCATAAGTCATAACATAATTATTGTTTACAATTTATAATCAAAAAAATCATTTAGGCAAAAACATTTTTTCCGTCAAACACTGTCAGATTTCGTTTAAATTGTGTTAATGTCATAGTATTATATCTGTAATTTTATTTAGTATTTGAATGCTCATAATATAACAGTTGTCTGTCCAGGGGGGCTATTGGCGTTCTTTATAGTCACCAGTCGCTATCAGGCTTGAGTCTTTATGTTCTGTGACTTGAGTTAGTTACAAAGACGTTTTACCCTTCTAACAAGTTTTTTTTTTTTTTTTTTTTTTTTATGTTAGTGACTGACAAGACGAGCTCATCAGATGCCTGATGGTAAGCATCATGATTGCCCATATCAGACACAGTGCCACCCAGTATTTTAAAATTCAAAATTCTGCGCGACACTGCACTGCGCCTATCACCCTGAGATATGAGTTGTTGAATCTCATCATGCCCAGTAATTTCGCTGGTAACATTGCCCTTCATACCGGAACACAGTAATGTTTGGACATTACTGCTTGGCGGATGAATAACTGGCAAAGGTGTGGTACCTCCCCAGGTGGCCTCCTGCAAAAGAGGCCTACCACTACAAAAACTCTGCACTACAAGTCTGTGCACTATCAAATTTGGAAGAGAGAAAAGGAAAAGGATAGACACTGCGAGTGGTTCTCACTCGGGACCGACACAGTGCATAGTCTACTTAGTAAGTTTATCATAATGTCTTTGGTTAGTAACCGGACTTTGACATTTGTAGATAATGTCAAATCAAGATAATAATCACTAAAGTGATAGTCACCGAGAACGCCAATAGCCCCCATGGTCAATCTAGTCCTTGGTTTATGAATCACATGCTGGTATTGTGAGCGTATAGAGTAATTTTGCATTTCATATAAGTCTTTATGTTTAAAAACAAACAGGCTAGCCTCTAGAATATACAGGCAATATACTATTAGCAATTTATATATACGATAATATGGCCTGCATGAGTTTCTTTGTTTTAAAGTAAATATCGCTCTTATACAGCGCTTTTGTAGTAGAGTAAGTAGCATGAACATGTATGTTTGATCTGTGTCTGGGTGTTATAAGCTTATATAAGTAATAAGTTTATCAGTCATCTGGTAACCATAGTATACAGGCTACTAGCCTAGTTGTCTATAGTTGTCCATTTTTGTAATTTCACCTTTTTATGGATAGGATTATAACTATGGAAATTTTTAGAGCACTTGGAAACACACCCTTTTCAAATGATAAATTTAAAATTTTTAGAGCACTTAGAAACACACCCTTTTCAAATGATAAATTTATCCTGAACATAATTAGGCTAAGTAGTTTCCATTCCCCCAAAGTCAGTGTTTTCGTAAAATATTTTTTTTAGTTTATGCACCTACTTACTTACGTTATTTCTTTAATTCATTATTTAGACTCGCTTAAAAATATCCTATAAAGTGCTGAAAGTATGGTTAACCTGGGTATACGTTGAAGTGGCCACTGCTGCGTTAACAATTTTGAACTCAATTAATTATTGTTTGATGTATGATGCCGTACTTACTGGCTTTTATTTTATTACCTTACATTAAATATTATACTTAGAACATTATTACATATATTATAGAACTGGCCTTAATTCGGGGACCTCATTCTTTCTTATTACTTGTCGACATCTTAATAGAAAATAAAAATATAAGTGCAAAGTTTCAGCTTCGTAGTTCCAACTTAAATGTTTTTTAAATTAAAATCAATTATTTTGGAAATAATTTCGAATGTACACAAAGGCGAACGAAAAGATAGTACCTGCAGTAATCGTAAGACTGTGTGGCAATAACCAACGCCGCCCTCCTACTGGAGAGATATAATGAAGCAATTTGACAATAATTACCAAAATAAAATCTTAATACGTTAGATTGGATGCTACCAAATTATACGATAGCTACTTAAATTCTTATTATTTAAAAAGAATTCCTATTTATAAATATTGCGTTCTAAATTGGTACTTAACTCAGATCGTAGAAACATCTGAGGTACTTAACTAGGTGCTAGTTTGCCTATAAAGTACCTACGACATTAGCAGATACCTACTTTATTGTATTTTATTCTGTGGTCCATTTCGATGGTAATTTTTAAACCGTAACCGCCAACAACTCCCGCACTAATTCAAACAGAAGTCCTCATTCCTATTCACGATTTATCAAACTGTCATCTTGAAATCACACAGAGAATCAATCATGCCAACCTAATAAAAACAACAAAGCATCAAACAAAAGGTGGTGCGACATACAGCCTGCGCCGCACGCGCCGTTTGCCAGCTGCCGATGCATCTGCCACCCCCGCACCCCTCGACACCCACCCCGCACCCTCTCGCCCATCCTGTCACATCTGGACACCTAGCATAATAATTAACAATATCATTTTTATTTATTTTTTGACCTAGATCACTCGTATAAGAAAACCGAACGAATGAAGAAGAAAGAGTTTATTAAAACTGGAATTTTTATATTCATTGACCACCGTGCGCCAATTTTTGCGCACAACCACGGAATAAATAGTAGTACCTATACTGCATAACATTGACTACCTATATTATAACATACTTTTCAATTTGCATCAATACAAAACACTATATGCTCTTTCGTGGTCTGCCAGACCACAAAAAACCTGCACAGAATACCTACTAAGAAGCGATCACTTTCGTTTGAAGAGCAAAGCGCTTACCTATTCGAAGTTTTCCTGAAAACTAGCTAGCGCTAGCGAGTCACTAATTTAGAACCTGTATTATAATAATAAATAAAGAATATGTTGTACACCTACATAAAAATTAAAAAAAAAACAAATCATCGCCACAGGTGGGGGTCATCGACTTCCTTTATAAATAAAGATAGCATTATTATTTTATCGTAAATCAGAATAAAATGTAATAAAATCGTCACTAGGTCCGCGCTGTGCGTCGCAGGTACAATCAGCGCCAGCTGCCTCGACAGATGCAAAGTGGGTAGGTACCTCGCACACCAAAGAGTTTTTATACCAAACTCGATCACTTGTGTGCATCTGTGTTCAAAGGTTGTGCCAACTGTGACAAATTAAACCTATTGGTTCTTAATTTGATTTGAAAATAGAATACATTATATTATTTTGATTTTATAATGTATTTTCGACACGATTCTCTGGCAACTGGCAAATACACAAATCGTTTGCCGTAACCCCTTTCTTTATTAAAAAATATTGAGGTAAGTGTGCTAGCCTTTTTGTTCCTTGGAATAAATATAGACTCTAAACTGCAATGGAGCACTCATATCACCGAGCTCTCAGGGAAACTAAGCTCTGCAGCTTACGCGGTTTATAAAATTAGGCAACTAACAGATATAGCCACGGCGAGATTAGTGTACTTTGCATATTTCCATAGCTTGATGTCTTATGGGATTCTGTTGTGGGGGTCAGCCGCAGATATAGAAACTTTCTTTATACTACAAAAACGTGCGATTCGTGCCATCTATGAGATGCGTTCACGCGAATCCCTGAGGGAATTATTTAAAGAAATAAACATACTGACCGTACCATCCTTATACATTTATGAGAACATCATGTATGTGCGTAAAAATTTACATAAATACAAATTAAATAGTGACCTTCATAATTTTAATACTAGGAATAAAGACAAAATAGCTGCACCTAGCTTTAGATTATCTAAAACAAATAAAAAGACATTCTTAGGAAATTGTGTACGTTTCTATAATAAAATCCCAAAAGATATAACTAGGCTCTCAGAGGGTAAATTCAAAACCTATATAAAATCTACTTTACTAAAGAAGGCTTATTATAAAGTCAACCAGTACATAGAGGACAAAGATGCCTGGAAACTTCTGCATAGCCGCCTCGCGGCACCTTCAAAGAAAACGAATGTAACCAAACCAAATATTGTAAAACTATCTGTTGAAAAAATTAAGCCCTACAAGTTTCTTGTGCGTTCTTCTTGTAGAGGTATCTTTCCGAACGCACGGTAGACTCAGTACTGTTTATCTTCATTGACGTGCAAAAGTGTCAGATTATGACCTATTTGAATAAATCTGTTTCAGTTTGAGCCAAGTTATAATTTGTTTGCTCTCAAGTTTTGTTTTATAAATGTAGTACTAACTAGTACCTAGTAGACTAGCGATTGCATAGTTTCTCAGAACAGACGCACTGCACAGAACAGATAACCCAAATACAATGTAAGAACATTAATGGTAGGGCTATCAAAGGCGGGCAGGGCACCCTGCCTTTGTCATGGAATTTGAAAACTACCCTCCATGTAGAATAAATAATCTGCTTATCCAGCCTCCTTCGTCACTTCATAACCAAAAAGTATGCATTCACTTTCATCAAGGAGGTTGCAAGGTTCACAACCTCTGCGGATGATCTGCCGCTGAGGCACGTGGGCCGCGCTAACGGTCGGCCTGGTTGCGACCGGTCGCCGATAGCCCTTGCGTACTTGAGAATTATAACATTATAGCTTTACCGTACGTCGTAATGTTAGTGATTATCTTCAACTATCGCAGTTAACTCAAAACACTGATGTGGCCAAAACATGGACCAACCGACAACATATTGTACACATTTGAAGCTGCTTTTACTTTATGTTTGAAGGCCGGATTTGTATTTAAATTTAGTAAATAAAAATTGTACCTACATCATGTGATAAAATTTATAATTCCATGGTTTCACGGTGGAGGATGATTGAAATTGTGTGAGTTAGGCCTATGCAAAGTTATTTCGGCTTGAAAATTGCTTGAAACATGAAATAAAAGGTACTTTAGATTTTTTTTTTTATTAGATGGGCTTGCTTTAGATTTGATGGGCTGTGTAGTCGTTCTTGAAACGCAAGTATTTTTTTAGTTGTCAAGCGTCAAAACGTATCATTTATTTTGACGCTCTACTTGTAAAAAGAATATGAATTTAATACACATTACATATTCAGAGTTCCTAATTCAAAATTGAAAAACATTTTTCATCAGCTGCTTTATTATATTCTATCATTGATATAAAGAAAAGGGGTGATGAGGTACTGCCTTCTCGAAAATTACAAGCTCAAATTAGGTCCCATTAGGTCCACGTACGTCAGTAAAGTAAGGTCGTACGAGCGAATAATATTGTTGTCTCGGTCGCACATCGGTCTTAGGTACGTCTTTCTGTCTTTGTGCTTCATTATATTGCACTGTGCAAACTTCACACTGAGCAAATTGCACGTGCCATTTATTGAGTAATCATTGGGAGAACGTACCATATCTCCCCTTTTCTTTGTATCAATGGGAATAGTAGGATTATTTTTCAGTTTCTCTCTGGTAGGTAAAAGTAGGTTCCTTTTGTTCTGTGGTTCTCAGTCAAAATTGAATAGGTAACTATGTTCGCAGGTGGTATAAAACGCGGTGATGATTGAAGTTCGAGAAGGGCTTAGTTTATAAAGGCTCTCTTATAATAAGAGTTCTTTAGTTTCTGAACATGAGTCAAGATCAAGTAAGGTTGATGTATTTTGTTTAGTTAAGAGCACTGCAAACTAATCGCTTCAAACAAAATGTTTGACGACAACCGCCGATGAGTGTTAAAAGTAATATGTAAATAATAATAATAATGCAGAAGGATATGTACCGAATATCTAAATAGGAATTCATTTTTAATGTGTTGGTATTATGGTTGGTATCTACGTAGATTTTTTTTTAATAAAGCAACATACGATCATTGTATTTGCCAGTTGCAAGTAGATATTATTATCACTATTATAATGAATTTTGAAATCCCCTAGCTGTTTTATTGATAAGTAGCTATAGTATTTCTTTATTACCTCTTTGTCATAAGTATCTTCGGTTGTTTTATGTATAAAACATTATTTATTTGTATTAGTATTTTTTATATTTATGAATGGCTGTCAATAATAATATGCAAATATAAAATCTATAAATAGCTTGAAATATTCCATTAACAATCTTAAAACATCCATGACTTTTATATCTAAACTTAATTGATGTGTTACATGTTATTTACATATTGAAATAAATTATGTTTTTTGAGGTAATTCATACATGGAAAGGGTCATTCGCACTTGTCCCCACCTCCTTGGTTTCACTGATTCTGGTTTTTTTTAAATTCGACGCACTTGTCACTGGTGACGTTATCTGGTGTCATGTGGAAATTACCACACGTACTATTCCCAGTTTCCGCCAGAGAGAGATCAGTACCGCCAGAAATTCAGCTATTATACGAGCCCAGTTAAAACTGTCAATATTTGTGTTTGCAATATTTGAATGCCTGCTAGCCTGAGCTGCACCTAAGTGCGTCCATCATCATCATCTCAAGCATGGGACGTCTACTGCTGAACATAGGTCTCCCCTTTAGATTTCCATCCAGTCTGGTTGTAAGCGGCCTGCATCCAGCGTGATTCTGCTGTCTTTATCAGATCGTCTTTCCACCTGTCTGTGGACGGACGTCCTACTCTACGCTTGCCGGTCGGTCGTATTTCGAGAACTCTACAGCGCCATTACAGGCTATTAGTTCTTATACGTGCTATGTGCAGCCCGTTTCACTTCAACTTGCTAATCCTCTGCTCTATGTCGGTAACTTTCGTTCGTGTACAGATCTCCTCATTTCTGATTCGATCTCGCAGAGAAATCCCGAGCATGCCCCTATCCATATAGCTCGTTGCGCTATTTTGAGCTTACTAATAAGGCCCACAGTAAAAGACAAGGTTTCAGAGCCATAAATCATCACTGGTAACACATATACTAGTCGAAGACCATCGACTTGAGGCACTGAGGTATTTTGGACGAGAATACATTGCATAAGTTTCCGAATGCTGACCATCCTATTTGGATTCGACAATTGACCTCTTTCTCGAAGTTGGACCTACCGTGTTGGATTGCTTGTCCTAGGTAGACGTCAACAATTAGAACTGAATTCAAAACCGATACTGGGGTCGGCACAACAACGGCATTAGACATCACTTTTGGCCTTCGTCTTGTCCAAGTTCATTTTAGACCGACCCGTAGAGAATCAATCATAATATGCTCTACCTTAAATATAAATAAAAACTATGTGAACCCAAATTTAATTTATTTAATTACATTACTCGTAAAGTATATTTTTTATTAAGTATATTTTAAAATCGATAATGTTAGCTCGATACTCGTAACAGAAAAAATTAAATTTAGACAGAAAATAGAGGTAGGTACATAACCTCGTGAATGTTATTATTTTATTATTCAAAAAGAAATTTTCCTTTTTTATATGATTTCAATCAATGTTAGCTTTTGATAATACAATGTAATTGTTAGGTATATTTTTTTCTCTTTATAGGTATATAAAAAATTGATTTAGTGACATACATTGCAACCTGCTATTTGTAATTTGAGTTTGTGGAGGTAATCTTAGCTACAGCCCTGAATCTAGCGTTGCCTCGTTTTTTTCTATATTCTTTCAACCATTCTACTAATCATTCTACTTAAAGAAATAGTTAAGTTATAAGTTATCACATTCTCTATGCGCGTGTTGGAAGGAATTCGCCTGAAGCGATCGCCGCCACAGTGGGACGAAAATCGTCTCTCGAAGACATAGGAACTTTTTTTTTTTTCTGGAAATGGCTTCCATTAGCCATGTGCTTAAATATATCATAAAGTACAATTTGACTAGGAAATTGGTAATTTGTATTTTTTTTATTAAAAAAAAATATATGGATGACCACGGATAAAGGAAAGAATGTCTATGGACTATGGAGCCGACATAAACGTCCGAATATCTGTGAAACCGAAGAATAACCGTAATTTCTATATTTTTATTCTATAAAAGCCTATTCAAATCTAAGCTTTATTCGCTACCGCTCGCGCGGGACTAGCACTAATACGAAGATAGTAACAGAATGATTTAAAAACCATAAAGTTCTACTTACTTACTATAATGTTTTTTCATGTCGGCACCATAATTTTTTTTTTTTAAATCAATATATAAATTTATGTGAAATCAATATTTAGAGCAAAAAACAACAAAATTTAAGTTCCTATGTCTTCGAGAGACAATTTTCGTCCCACTGTGGTGGTCTGAATGATGTAGATACCTCTATACCTACCTAACTGCAGTAAATGCCGTTATTGGAGTTTGAACGAGTGTTGCGCGCTTTATTTCACAAATTGTGGACATCACTCAAAATAATTTGAGGAACTTAATAACATAACTGTACTGTAAAGTACCTACGTAAGTCTTCGCCTATAGGCATATTACCTAGCATTTTTATTTTATATTTACAAGTAAAAATTAAAAAAATATAAGGATTTCAGATGGAAATCCTTAAATAAGGATATATAATATACTAGCTGTGACCCGCGGTTTCACCCGCGTAGTCTTCGTTCCCGTGGGAATATCGGGATAAAAAGTACCCTATGTGTTATTCCAGGGTCTAAGCTACTTACGTACCAAATTTCAGCCCAATCGGTTCAGTAGTTTTGGCGTGAAAGAGTAACAAACATCCATACATACATCCATACTTACAAACTTTCGCCTTTATAATAGGATAGCCTTAGGATAGGATAGGATTAGGATTAGGATTAGGATTAGGATTAGGATAACAGGATTTATTTACAAGGCCTCATCACTTAGGTATCTCCTAAACAAAGTAAAGAGACAGTGTTCACGTGACTAATCGGTCCATATATTTTCTCAATTAAGTACATACCCTAACGTTTTTTTTTATATACTTAAGTAGGTAAACTTACTTACTTTTTAATAAAATTAATAAAAGTAACACGGCATAAGTACCCTCCCCGGAAACGCATCATAAAAGCGCAAATACCAAAGAATTTCGTGACAAAAGGCCCACTTTTTTATTACCAATAGTTTGAAAAACTTCAGGTAGGTAAGTAATGCTACATACAGGTAACCATTTACTCCTGGTATAAGTTTCTGATCACAATAGTTTTTTCGAACACTGGGCTAAATATGATTTACGTGCGACGTTTTTGATGGATGTCTTTTAGTCTATGGTAAAACCGCGGGAACAATGGCGAAGAAATGCGAAATTTTCTTTGAATTTGACTGACAATGTGTCTTTCTTCTATGCCTACCCCTACCTCGTAGTATTTTTGGGTTTTGTCTAGTTTTGTATAGTAAATTTTTTTTCGCTACGGGTTTTGAATGGTATCGAATTTCAACAAGGCGTTGCTGTTTGTCACAGATCTCTGTCCTGTGTGTGAGTGTGTGCTTTATAACGCCTTTAACCCATAGGCCTAGAGGCCCAGATGGTCAGGCAGAGGCAAAGGTTGTACTCATTTATACCATGTATTCTAAGGGATATCCATCCTAACTGATTTTATTATAAAGATTCAAACATAACATAACATACATTCACGCCTTTTTCCCGAAGGGGTAGGCAGAGGTGTACCCAGGACTCAGTCCCATAGTTGATACACCCACATTTCGCCAGTATGTTATTGGTCCCATGTAATAGGGGGCGAGCCTATTGCCATCTACCGGGCACAGTTCCAGACTCCAGGCAGTTATTGAGATAATTCCTAATGGAAAAATCCAATATTTAAAACACTTGTCTGACCTGGGGATCGAACCCGGGACCTCTTGATTGGCAGTCGAGCATGCGCCCTCTACGCCACCGAGGCAGTCTCTACGCCGCCGAGGCAGTGAAAGATAAAAAATAAATAAAGATTCAGTTCCAATTATTATTGTAATGAGATCAAGCTGCAAGCTGTGTGCTTGTATTTGTACCTATAAAAAGCTCGTATAATAATTGAGGATATCTGAATCCTTTTTATTGTGTCCCTGAGACTTCCGCACAGATGATTTCATAATAAAAAGTAATACTTCGGCAAATATTATGTACCTATGGTATGAGTATATTATATTATTGGTATGTTTAATAACGGTTTTGGAAGGATTTGGTCAAGGTGTTGTTAGTTTACGAGCACTTTTGAAATGGAGGTTTTATTAGTTCACTTAATTTTGTAATTTAGGTAATTTCGATTTTTATGGCACCCCACGTGCATCTGCCACCTGCCTCGACATATTATTATTATTGTTTATAAGTATTGGAATGTTTTAATATTAATTAAAGAAAAACCTTTAATTATTAGTATAAAGGCGGTCGCTCTTCCGTAAAAAAATCCCAGATATGGAGAAAGACATTTCCCAAATAATTGTTTGTTTTTGATCTGGGCTTTATTTTCGCCAAAATATATTTGGTTGAAAAAAAACAACGATACGTACTAATTTCGCGTTCCGAACACTCACTCTGCTCGATTAAATGTACTGCAATCCGTACACCTTAATTTAGTGTAGCTTCGACATCCATGCAGTGTGAACGCGTACGGAGCTGTGTTAATACGGGAAACAAATCGAGCTTTATTTTTCGTTTGATTTGATTACAAACTATTGTTAACGTATTTGCGACCTTAATAAATAAACGCAACTTTAATGAACTAAATACTACCACAGATTAACTAATAGTCTACAACAAAATAATATCTAACAAAATTTGAACTAATATTTTTTAAGATAGTTCTTTTCTATCGTAGAATATACGTCAATGAAGAAAACTGTATGGTTTTTAAACATTTATAAAAAAATTAAAAAGTATCTAGAACATGTTTTAGATTTTGTAAATTTGAAATAAAAAACCATACCTTAGTACCTACGGTTTTCTTAAACTAAATAATATATTTTGGCGCAAATGATAGCCAGAATAAGAGCCAACCACTTGAGTGGAAAATTATTCACTCATTATCCTTATTTGAGAAATTTCATTTTGTACGGACGAGCGACCGCCTAATACTAATACTTTACTAATACTAAAGGTTTTACATTTATTAAGGCAACCGCCTTAATAAATGTAAGTATTTTAAGTTCGTCTACAAGTAAAAAAGAATAAGACACGTAGCATCTTTGCTATAGATAGAAAAATCAGAGGTATATAGTGTATACCTATTGAAATCAAAATAAGCGTATAAAATGATTTGAATCCTGTCTCAGAGATCACGTTCATAAGGAACATATTCACTCACGCGTATTCTGTACAAAGGACGTGGCTTCTTTATGTAGCGCTGGTTTTAGGGATCATCGGGTTAAATTGTTGCGGAATGCGAACGCGCCGTTAATTATTTCTACCACAATTTAAAAAAAAAAACAAATCATTTCTTAAACGTAAATGTTTTGCCGCAAATAAAGGAGCCTGTATGTGGAGTCTGGAACTGTGCCCGGTAGATGTAATAGGTTCGCTTCCTTTTAATATGGGACCAATAATATAGTATTGGCGAAATGAGAAATGTGGGTGTGCCTACTATATACTGAGTCCTGGGTACACCTCCGCCTACCCCTTCTCTTCTTTCTGCTTCTGGTTGTCTGGAAGAAATCGCTTTAAGCGATAAGACCGCTACTTGTACTAGCCTAAAATTATTTTGAATATTATTCCTGTATTGTTGTGTCCTAGTTATGTATATAATATAAATGTAACAATCTATTTAAACCTTCGGGAAAAATGTGTGATTTTATGTTATGTTTATCAAGAGTCAACCACTAACAATTTAGAGATTTTTTTTCTCTATTTTTACATAATTATTGCTAATTCCACTTGAACGGAAAGAATGTTTACGGTTCTTTCCATCCCCAGGTTGTCTGTAAGAAATTGCTTTACGCGATAAGATCGCCTATTGTTTACCGTGACTGGTGTATTGTGTCTTTTGTAAAATAGTTTCTTTCTTTTGGTATGCAATAAAGTATTATTCTATTCTATTCTAAATACAATCTATTTATTAACATACCTCTTTCCCGAAGGGGTAGGCAGAGGTATACCCAGACTCAGTCCCATAGTAGGTACACCCATATTTCGCCAGCATGTTATTGATCCCATGCAATAGGGGACGAGCATAGGCTCGGCCGGTAGATGGCAATAGTGCCATCTACGGGGCACAGTTCCAGAATCCAAGCAGTTATTAAGATAATTTCCTAATAGAAAAGTCCAAGATTTAACGCTTTGCCTGATCTGGGGATCGAACCCTTTTATATGAAATTGAGTCGTGTCCGGGATGTTTTTAAAAAAAAAATAATAACGCCACCGAGGCAGTCGAGGAGTTTATTTTTTTTATTTAATAAATTACCGCACATACGGAACCCATAGCACCTGGGTCGCATCACCCTTACCGCTTACCTCTCAGTACAATATCGATATCACAAAACTATAAGTGCCCGTACCTTCCTCCGTGTTCTGTATGAAAGCCGCAGGTGTGCGCGCGCAGCTGGGCTCTCTGTACCGCTATACCAAGTACCACCCCACACCTCTTTCATCCTGATCTGTGCACCCCACGACACAGGTTTCAACCGACTTTGAGGTAACATCAAACTCAAACTGACACTCAAAAAGATTTATTCAAATAGGTCCAATGAAGATAAAACAGTACTGAGTCTACCGTGCGTTCGGAAAGATACCTCTACAAGAAGAACGCACAAGAAACTTGTAGGACTTAATTTTTTCAACGGATAGTTTCACAATATTTGGTTTGGTTACATTCGTTTTCTTTGAAGGTGCCGCGAGGCGGCTATGCAGAAGATTTCAGGCATCTTTGTCCTCTATGTGCTGGTTGACTTTATAATAAGCCTTCTTCAGTAAAGTAGATTTTATATAGGTTTGAAATTTACCCTCTGAGAGCCCAGTTATCTCTTTTGGGATTTTGCTGTAGAAACGTACACTATTTTCTAAAAGAATGTCTTTTTATTTGTTATAGATAATCTAAAGCCAGGTACAGCTATTTTGTTTTTATTCCTAGTATTAAAATTATGGAGGTCACTATTTAATTTGAATTTATGTAAATATTTTTTCGCACATACATGATTTTCTCATAAATGTATAAGGATGGTAGGGTCAGTATGTTTATTTCTTTAAATAATTCACTCAGGGATTTGCGTGGACGCATCTCAAAGATGGCACGAATCGCTAAACTCACGGAGGCATCACTATATAACACTAAAGTTATTATAAAGCCTGGTATTTAGCTACTTACCTGGTACCTACTTAATTTATTTGTATCATCAAGATATTGTCGCAATATACAACGTGGACATGATGGCCGATGGGGCTATTAGTCCATTGAAAAGTTACATTTGGGGTTGCGTTTTTTAGAGGACGCAATTTTATTTTTTTGATGTGTAGGGGTCAGTGTAAAGCTAAAACCAAGTTTGTGGGGTCGCCACCCTTGTCCCACGGCCGCCATCTTGAAAATAGGGGTTGAAATGGTTTTTACGGTATATCTCTTAAACTATTTATTTGATAAAAAAAATGTATTAACATTTTTTGTTGCAAATTAAATTATATACATCTTTGGTCCAGTAACTTTTTGTCGTAGAACTATAAATAAAAAAGTTATAAGCGAAAATTTTCAGAAATTCGAGAAAAAAATTTATATTTTTAATGTAACTTTTTTTTATCATTTTACGAAAAAATGATATCTGACCATTTTTGTAGATCGTTTTTTTAAGGAATAACTTTTTTTTGCATCATTTTTTCATTAAGTCAATAGCTTAGGTTTTACAGCGCTCCGAAGTGAGTACTATTTTTTAGTACTCTTAACTATACCTATATTATACGTGTGTACTAATAATATGTTATCAGTTTTTTTTATTTTTTTTTATTTTGTTATTACTTATTTAATTACAAATTTTGCAATATTATTAATAATTAATTAATTATTGACTCTTTTCCCCACCACCCACGAGGTAGAGTCTAGAGGCGCGTTTTTTTTTTACGTGGTATCCCCAATAGGCATAATCCACGGTGATTTTCTAAATTAGAACTACTCCGTCCTCAGTCGTTTCGATGGATCAGTCGTTTTTTTTTATTTTTTTTAATTTGTTTTTCGCTTATAACTTTTTATTTATAGTTCTACGACAAAAAGTTACTGGACCAAAGTTGTAGAGAATTTAATTTGCAACAAAAAATGTTAAACTATTTTTTTTATTAAATAAATAGTTTAAGAGATATACCGTAAAAACCATTTCAACCCCTATTTTCAAGATGGCGGCCGTGGGACAAGGGTGGCGACCCCACAAACTTGGTTTTAGCTTTACACTGACCCCCCCTACACATCAAAAAAAAAACGCAAGGTAAGGCCTAAAAAATGTAACATTTCAATGGACTATATATATGTCTATAAACCTATAATATTAAGTTTGTTAAGATTACGTCACATAATTTATTTAATATTTCTGTCACACCAACGATCAAATGTGATATACGGTACTCTTCTCTCCTTGCACGGTTGTCTGGAAGGGATTCGCTTCTGGAGAGGATCGCTTTCAGCGATAAGACCGCCAATTGTTACACAATTTTTTTGTTATACTTTATGTAGGTATATTTTATTCTTGTTTGTGATGTAGCAATGAGTTTATCTATCTATCACAGCATCCAACTTTCGCTACGGGTCTGTTATAGACACTAGCTGGGTAGGTACCTATAATTCTCATAATTTGAATGTCATATCTCATCCATTCACAAAGCTCCTGGATTCCATACAGTCAATACAATTGAATCGTAATCAAAATGTTGTTTGCAATAAATGTGCCATAATTCAATACAAGCTGATTTATTCCAAGGGCACAAGGGTGCAGAGCGTATAGGGTGCCCTTGAAAACATGACTTATAAATATAATTAACCACTTTTGGCGAAATAAGGATTGCATGCATAGTTTACAATGGTCGAAGTAAGGGTTGTTTTTAGGGTTGAGTTCGGACCTTATTTACCTTAGGCCCGCTGTGTTTATAAGTATGAGTTTATAAACACAGGTTAGATTTAACTCACATTTTATCTTGCTCCACTAAAAACTGACGATTGAATAGCTAATCTGACATTTTTTTTATTTTTTTATCATCATCATCATCATCAGCCGGAAGTCGTTCACTGATGAACATAGGCCTATTTTTGTATAATTTGAAAAACTGTTAGTATTTATTATAAAAACCATCAGGCACCTGATTTGCTCGTCTTGTCACTCACTATCATAAAAAAAAAGTAAACTAGGAAGGAAAAAAACTCAGCCTAAATAGTAAAGCGGGTTGCATTACAAATATTATATTCGTAACTTATTTATAGGTACCTACTTAAAATGCATGCAATCCTAATTGCGCCAAAAGTGGTTAATTACATAATTTATAAGTCATGTTTTCAAGGGCACCCTATACGCTCTGCACCCTTCTGCACTTGGAATAAATCAGCTTGTATTGAACTATGGTACATTTATAGCAAACAACACATTTTGATTACGATTCAATTGAATGGATTGTATTGGTTATATATAGTAGGTATGTACCTAATAAATAAGTTATGTAACATTAAGCGATTCAACGTCATTGGTAACATTACCTTCTTCATTTACAGAAAATAGAAGCGTAGGCGTAGAAATATACCAATGGCGGATATACCCACCTACTTACATACATAATATGTAGATTATATTACCGATAAGTTGAAAGTGCTGCGCTTAGCAACTTAGATCCGTTCATGAAACGAATGCTGAATGCAGACTCTTCACAATCTTATCGGCAGCCGATTGCATTCTTGTAACTTAATGAATTAACTTTGAATTATAAGCACTCTATGGGTGAACCTTTATCTACATCCTTACTCGATTATATATTGCGAATAGACGATACACAGAATAAATAACAGTACTTCTATCATCATCATCATCATGAGCCGTCCACTGCTGAACATAGGCCTCCCCCATAGAACGTCATAAACTTATATATATTATTATTATTATTTTTAGTAGGAAGTAGGATTAGGAACCTACTTACTAGCGTAACTCCCGCGACATCGTTTGTTGGGAATTTCGGGATTTTTTTACTTATTCCTTGCCTACTTCAAACGGGACCCTGTGTGCATGCGAAAGTTTGTGAGGATGGATGGATGGATGTTTGATACTCTTTCATGCCAAAACTACTGAACCGATTGGGCTGAAACTCGGTATGGAGATAGTTTAGACCCTGGAATAACACATAGGAGCTTAACAAGCTGGAACGACTACAAAACTTCTGTATTTTTGGACTAAGAAAATATGATCACGTTTCCGAGTACCGCAATAAGCTGAAATGGTTACCCATCCGTCTTCGCCGGGATACTCACATTCTTTCACTTCTTTATAACATTCTCTTCAATCCATCTACTCCTCTCTATCTCAGAGAACGCTATGAATTTGTATGTCAGTCCCATTCTCTTTCTTTACGTTCTTCCAATAGCTATCTTCTCAAGTCTATGACCCCGATTTTATCTTCTAAATTTACTCACAAGTCCTTTACAAATTATGCAGTCCATCTTTGGAATGCTCTCCCTGTTGCCATTAGATGTGCTAGAACTCTTGAAGGCTTTAAATGCATGATAAAAGAATACTATTTGTCGCAATCTTAGTGTTATCCTTCCTCTGATTAATATTATGTAGATATGTAGGTATGTATTATGTATGTTGTGTATATTTTATATATATATTATGTATATGTTTTTTGTGTATGTATGTATGTTTATATAGGTTTATTATTTTTGTAGTCATATTATGTTATGTATATATGTATTAAAAATGTATTTTATGGTCTGGTAAAAATAAGTTTTTTTTTTAAGAGTAATACTATGATTTGTACCCATTCCTATCCCCTACTCATCCTATCATTCCCCTATCCATCCAAAGGCTGGTTGCCTGGAAGAGATCGCTTAAAGCGATAAGGCCGCCCATTGTCGACCAATTAGAATTAACTTCTGTTATTAGTTTTTTTAGTCAAATCTGTATAAATTTTGGTCTCAATAAAGAGTATTGTATTGTATTGTATTGTATAGGGTACTTCCCAATATTCCCACGGGAACGAAGACTACGCGTGTGAAACCGCGGGCGCAGCTTGTACTTAGGTAATCTAATATTCTACCCTCGCTAATAAAAAAAACTCAAACACATAATGTAGCATAAACTCAAACTCAAAGAAAATGTATTTAAATAAGTCTTAAAAAGACATTTTTAAACGTCAATCAATAATATCAGTAATATCAAACTACTTAGTTATGAATCAACCGTGCGTGCGGAAATATAGTATCTCTACAAGACGAACGCACAAGGAACTTGTAAGGTTTACAAGTACCAAACACTTTGTTAGGTGTCGATATATGAATGGTGTCACTAACAAAAATAATAACTAATAGCATTTCCTCTTTGCATGCAATTTAGCGGGCGGGAGGGCGGTGCACTGTGCATGTGATTTTGACACTAAAAAATCGGAACTAACTAAATATTTATTCTTGTTCTAGGAGTTTGTAAGGTTTAATTTTTTCAACTGCGAGTTTTACAATACTTGGTTTGGTTACATTTGTTGGCTTGTAAGCCGCCAGGTGGTGTCTATGCAGAAGTTTCCAGGCATCTTTGTCCTCTAAGTATTGGTTAAAATAATAAGCATATTTCTAATGACTCCAACCGTTATACGGCACGTGTTATAATTTGTAATGCCCCTAAGTCATCACCTGACGCCTGCCGTGACCTTGGCTCGCCAGTCCCGGCTGTCCTTGAACACGAAGGGACCATGGGGAAGGGACAATAGACCAGCCGTTAAACCAGTATGATCGTCCATTGAATGCCCCGGAAGTTCTCGCCCCTTGTCTCGCGAATTCACATCTTAATGGCGACCGTCGGTTGAATTTCTCGTGTTTGGTTTAACTATTAGGTTTATGTAAGTAGATACGCGATACGTGTTTGCAGTTTCTACCAGAATTTAGATTCGTAGTGACTACAACAATTAAAAATTAAAAGCACCATATTGTTCATTAGCATTGTGTCTGCAAAAAATATAGAATTTCTAATTATATTAATATGGTACAACTTCCACACACGATCATCTATTCCCAAACTAGACGAAAAGCCTGTACTATGGTAACCAGATGACTGATATACATACTTATATATGTTTATAACACCCAGACACAGATCAAACAGACATGTTCATGCACACAAATGTTTGTCCTGGGCCCTGCGCACAAAGCAGAGTTATTAATCTCAGCCATCGAGGCTGTAAATAATCCAGTGTATTTTGATACCTAAGTAGTTATATTTGGAACCGGTTTAGAGATTCAAAGGTTTTATTTTCCTTTCCCGTAGTTTGCACGTGTATAATTTTGCAAACACCTGGACATCTCTTGACCGTTACATTGTTATTTTGTATGAAAAATATTCGCAGATTTTAAAAGATAATACTCGTATGTACCCATGTTGTGTGTGAATTTTTTGCTTGCATTTTAAGATGGGGAAATAACTTTAGTGTAGATTTTTATCAATATTTACCAAATCGATATTTTGTATTCCCCTGTTTCCTCAGAATATAAAAAACCTATTTGATATATTTATTATGCTGATATTTTGAAAATAATGTAAACTATTTCTCTATCATGTTATTTTTATTTATAGACTTAATTTTTTGTAGTGAACGTCCAATCAAGCGAGTAAAACTGGGATTTTAAGAAGTTCACTATAAAAAAAATCGAGAGTTTATAAGAGAAACTAAAATGACAGGGACATGGTTTACTTTACTATAAAAATATCTGGATATCAATTTACAGAACTCAGTCCCATAGTGGTACAAGGTACACCCACATTTCGCCAGTAAGTTATTGGTCCCATGTAATAGGGGGCGACCCTATTGTTATCTACCGGGCACAGTTCCCGGCTCCAAGCAGTTATTGAGATAATCCTTAATGGAAAAATCCAATATTCAACACTGCCTGACCTGGGGACGGAACCCGGGACCTTGTGCAAACATTACTGTGTTCCGGTATGAAGGGCAATGTTACCAGCGAAATTACTGGGCATGATGAGATTCAACAACTCATATCTCAGGGTGATAGGCGCAGTGCAGTGCCGCGCAGAATTTTGAATTTTAAAATACTGGGTGGCACTGTATGGGCAATCATGATGCTTACCATCAGGCATCTGATGAGCTCGTCTTGTCACTCACTATCATAAAAAAATAAAAAAAAGATTTCAAATATAACTCAAAAACATACTAAGGAATCTAGAAAACTAGTGTCTCATTCCAAACAACATAATTATTATTTTATGTTGGAAATATTCCCCGATTGCAAAATATTTAGATTTAAAACGTTTTATGACCAATCCGTCGGTCGTTAAAAAACTAAAACCCCTACCACACTAAATTCAGCAAAAATTCGAATAATAAAACAAGAGATTGTGTGTTACCACCATTTATTTGATTTTACTAAAAAAATTGAATAAAAAATATTGTATTTCATCAACATGTTCTTTAGAAATGAATAATATACAGTTGTAGAACATCTGTCTGTGTGTTTGTTTGTTATTATTACTATAGTACTACTTTATCATGCGACATGTTTGGGATCGACGCCGTATTGTGTGAGTTTATGAAATAAGTAGGTAGAGACGATTTTTAATTAAAATGGAATGAATTTATGCGAACTTTACTTATATTACTAAAAAGTCTATCTACATGGTAGAGACCAAGCAATCGCATAATTTTTGGTCATCTATTATCAGGATCGTAGCGAGTGGAAAAAAAACAGTCTCTGCCTACCCCAACGGGAACAAGGCGTGACTGTATGTATGTATGTAATATGACCAAAAATAATGCTTCAATTTTGTATCTAGAGAAGTCTAGAATTATCAATGTATTTTTTTTATTGAAATTGGCGAAATTTTGGTGATAGCATCAACAACGCCAACCAAGAATCTTACAGACGTGAAGGTTTTACAGAATAGAATCTCTTTATTAATTTCTAAGTTAGGTAGGTATTTGTTTACACTAACCAATTGAATCTTTATTGTAAATTGATCCGTGTAGATAGACCACAATTTCTGGGGTTTAAATAATAAACGAACTTTATAACCAGTAAGTGTATTTACCAATTATAAATTCCGTGACATAATATTACAATGATCTAAGTCACTGCATTAAGATTGATACAATCTAAATAACGTCACAATTCTGACACTATATTATGCATTACGAGACAACATTATAGATATACAATATGTCACTAATATTACAAATTCGACATTTCGACTTTTAACTTTGCACAGGGAATGCTTTGATTAAAATTTGTTTAGTACAAAGAATATTCTACAAAAGCATTTCTTTACAAAAGATATTTTTTAACAATTCCGTTCGATATAAAGGATTTACAGACAGATGTTAGTTTATTATGAGATCATTATCGCCAATTATCTATATTGAAACGTGAAAATGTCGCAATTTTACATACAAAAAGTCTCGTTATTTCCTAATCTACTTGGACAATGTGACTTTACAGAATGTTACAATTGTGCCACGTTAAAGGTGTAGTTATATACTAAAGGGCGTTAATCTACGCGTCAAACTAAACAACTAACTTACTAAAAAAACAATCCAAATTAGGACAAAAAATTTCGACTTCCCATAAACAACCGAAAATGCGAGTTTCTTTTTGCGATACTTGAAATTATTCCTTTTGCAATTGGTTCAGTCTGATCGATATGTGCATATCTTTAGTACAACTACACCATTTTGCAATACCCGGTATAGGTCGGTTACCAAAAACTGGTCCGATAAACATTGACATAGTAAACACTCTCTTGCACGTTACCAACGAAGGAAATGGTTATTGCCTTGTTTTTACAATTATTGCATTAATGTGACATTGACGGCGCAAGTTTTCCTTAACCGATCTATATTAATAGTTAATGCTACAGTAGTGTTCGCTAAGTGTCCCTACCCACACCAATAAGTCGGTACAATGTCTATGTGTGTGTGTATGTGATATTATATAATAATATAACGGCGTTATATGTGTCAGTCTCACGCTGCTCTTAATCTAATCCTCCTCTTCGCCGCTCTCAGATTCTGAAAAAGAAATTAACATAATTGAATAAGCGAAATCTACCGTGTGAGTTTTAACACATATTTATAAAAAGGCGGCTGCCTTTTTACCCTTGAAACACACCGCGGGCTAGTAATAACATAACATACATTCACGCCTTTTTTCCCGAAGGGGTAGGCAAGAGGTGTACCCAGGACTCAGTCCCATAGTAGATTCACCCACATTTCGCCAGTATGTTATTGGTCCCATGTAATAGGGGGCGAGCCTATTGCCATCTACCGGGCACAGTTCCAGACTCCAGGCAGATATTGAGATAATTCTTAATGGAAAAATCCAATATTTAACACTGCCTGACCTGGGGATCGAACCCGGGACCTCTTGATTGGTAGTCGAGCATGCGCCCTCTACGCCACCGAGGCAGTCAATAGTAATATATTATATGCGAACACAAAACGGATTAATGTAATTATTGCACACAAAGAGTACTTTTCATCGAGTAAAACCGCGTTGCACAGCAAGGTACCCTCATTATCATCTCAGCCATAGGACGTCCACTGCTGAACATAGGCCTCCTCCATAGATTTCCATGCAGTCCGGTTGTAAGCGGCCCTCCTCCAGCGTGTTCCTGCCGTCCTTATCAGAACATGTGTCCACCTTGTGGGTGGACGTCCTACGCAGCGCTTGCCGGTCCGTGGTCTCCATTCTCCAACCTTACAGCCCCATCGGGCATCAGTTCTACGTGCTATGTGCCGCCCATTGCCCACTTTCGTTCGTCTACGGATCTCCTAGCTCGCTGGGTTACCTTATACAATAAAACTAATAAATGTAGTGTGGCCAGTTATCAAAGTGTAATGTAAACACTCTAGTCAAAAGGCCACACACGATAATGTCGCACTGTTTCGACACCGGAGCGTTCATATAGACTCGATCCGGCTCTAATACAGTGCTAACAATTTAATTAATAATAGAGGGTAGTTTATGGCGAGCTGTTGGGGAGTTCGCGTTTCACGAACGCGTGTTTACGGCGATGTAGATTCAAAAATTAGTGATAGTTTTTACCTGAATACCGAAAAAACAAGGTTTATATTTATTTACGAACGCGAATTCTGAGACTTATGGGCCATTGTCATATTATATTTTACGAGACAAGCACGTTTTTAAAAAATATTTGCTCAAATTCTGTTACTTAGTTCATTGAAGTTGCGTTTATTTATAAGGTCAGATATGTTAACAATAGTTTGTAATCAAGTCAAACGAAAAATAAATACTCGATTAGTTTTCTCGTAATATTAGCTCCGTATGCGTTCACACTGCATGGATGTCGAAGCTACACTAAAGTAAGGTGTACGGATTGAAGTGCACTTTAGTGAAGCTAAGTGAGTGTTCGGATCGCGAAGTCTAGTACGTAGGACATTAATATTGTTGCTTGTGTGGCCTTTTGTGACATTATTCAATAAAAATATTCTATTATATTCTAAAAAAATGAGTTTACCTTCTTCAGCGCTCTGCAGCCACTCGACAAACTTCTTCATCTGGTCGAGGAACATGACCTTCCCCTTGGAGGAGTTGGGGTCCCGGTACCACTTGAGGATCACCTCCTCCGAGAGGACGTTGGTCTTGTACAGCATCAGGACCAGCTTGCTGAACGCTCGCATGAACGACATGTTCTCGTAGCAGTATTCTTGCACCTGATTGAAAACGTTTTGTTTAATTTGTGTTTTATATCGGCACACCCCGGACACTACACTATTCCATACAAAAATCGCGATATAACTACCTACCACACAGACACTGTACACATGGAGTTTTGTTACACGCGCATGAGTGTGCGTGAGGTGATTTCCCAGCGAAGCGGGGCTCGTGGAGAGCTCAATCTCGTTCGCGGGGTGAGGGATATTGGGCTAAGTACCTTTATTGAAAAAAGGTCAAACAATTATGTAAATGTTTGAAATTTTCGTTGCCTAACGTCAGAAGTATAGAACCAATCATAGTTCTTGACGGTGAAAGACTCAATATTGACAATGCAACTTTGTTCCTTGGCATAAATATAGACTCTAAACTGCAATGGAGCACTCATATCACCGAGCTCTCAGGGAAACTAAGCTCTGCAGCTTACGCGGTTTATAAAATTAGGCAACTAACAGATGTAGCCACGGCGAGATTAGTGTACTTTGCATATTTCCATAGCTTGATGTCTTATGGGATTCTGTTGTGGGGGTCAGCTGCAGATATAGAAACTATCTTTATACTACAAAAACGTGCGATTCGTGCCAACTATGAGATGCGTCCACGCGAATCCCTGAGGGAATTATTTAAAGAAATAAACATACTGACCCTACCATCCTTATACATTTATGAGAACATCATGTATGTGCGTAAAAATTTACATAAATTAAAATTAAATAGTGACCTTCATAATTTTAATACTAGGAATAAAGACAAAATAGCTGTACCTAGCTTTAGATTATCTAAAACAAATAAAAAGACATTCTTAGGAAATAGTGTACGTTTCTATAATAAAATCCCAAAAGAGATAACTGGGCTCTCAGAGGGTAAATTCAAAACCTATATAAAATCTACTTTACTAAAGAAGGCATACTATAAAGTCAACCAGTACATAGAGGACAAAGATGCCTGGAAACTTCTGCATAGTCGCCTCGCGGCACCTTCAAAGAAAACGAATGTAAGCAAACCAAATATTGTGAAACTATCTGTTGAAAAAATTAAGCCCTACAAGTTTCTTGTGCGTTCTTCTTGTAGAGGTATCTTTCCGAACGCACGGTAGACTCAGTACTGTATCTTCATTGACGTACAAAAGTGTCAGATTATGACCTATTTGAATAAATCTGTTTGAGTTTGAGTTTAACTACTTTGCCCTGGAATAACACATAGGGTACCTTTTATTCCGATATTTCCACGGGAACGAAAACTACGCGCGTGAAACAGCGCGGCACGGTTCGTAGTTATATAAAGCTTTGTTATTATGTAACAGTAAAAAAATATTACAAAGTCTAAAATTGACAGATGGTATCGCAATAGAGAAAATTAGGCGGGATCAGGGGCTAATTCAATCTGATCCCGGTATCCGATGAGACCTATATTTTACTCCTATATATATATATATATACCTATCTATAACATAACATACACTCACGCCCTTTCCCCGAAGGGTTAGGCAGAGCAGTACCCAGGACTCAGTCCCATTGTAAGTACATCCACATTTAGTCAGTATGTTATTGGTCCCATGTAGGGCGAGCCTATTGCTATCTACCGGGCACAGTTTAGATTCCAGGCAGTTATTGAGATAATTCCTAATGGAAAAATCCAATATACTGCCTGACGTGGGGATCGAACCCGGGACCTCCTGATATTATAAATTACAACTCTATATTCATACTGCGCAGCTAACTTCAGAGAGCTCAAAGTTTTCGCGAGCTATATCGACCATATCTAGGTGGTAGAAAACCAGGAAGACAATCATCCTGTAAGGTCGCGTCACGGCTTAATAGCGCTGACCTTGAATGCACAGACATCGATTTTCAGAACTGTTTGGTAACAGGAATGAGGTGCGACGAGAGAGGAGAGACCAATGTAGCGCCTCTCCCGTCGCACCTCATTCCTTAATAGAATTTACCTTAGTAAGTAGAGCGATCTCAGCCTTAGCGGACTGCGCGAAGGCAGCCAACAATGGCGTGTAATGCCTCAAATGTTTAGCCGCCTGTTCGGCCAATAACTCTTCTTTCTTGTTCCATTCGCCGCGGGACATCACGCATTGCCATATCTAATGTTACAAGGAAAAATTATGCATTTCAATCTATGGGTTGCTTTTTGGTAATAGATTTTGTAAATGGTTTGTTTTATGGCAGATCTCGAGCAATAAATATCGCAATAATACAAAGTTATCTGTTAGTATCCTCTTAGATGTTCAATTAGACAGAGAAAACACCATCTAGTACTAAAATTCAACTTCATTTGTAGACTTAATAGTTGAAAATCAAATGATTGTTGCTGGGAAGAATATTGCTTCTGCTTTAGGCTTTTAACAATGCAGTCAATGTTGAAACATTATTCACTATTATTGAAGAGACATCGATTTCTTCATTAGTTTTATTTTAAGTATCAACTTTATACAGTTTTACTACCAAATCAACATCAGAATTATGGAATTCTCATGGAAAGACTTTTAAACACCAAAATGCAGTTATAAAACTTATTTTTTGTGGTACAACTGGATAAATGTCACTTTATAATTACTTGTAATTTGATATAAAACACTAATCAAGAAATTATATCTCATTTCTTCCATATGATGTAATGCTGTCTCTGTTCTGGACCGATTTTTAATTGGAATAGATTGTAATTTTGGGAAGAACAAACAGTTGTTTGATTTTTCCTATATTCCCACGGAAACGATGTCTAAGCGAGAACGTCAAATTATGTTAAATGTATTTAACGAATGTAAGATATTGCGATATTTTTAGTGAGTTTTGCGTATAGTCAGATTGCCAAATCGTCACGACAGTTGGTGTGTCGCAGCAATCCATCGTTTGGCTGAATAACTCGGCCACGCGACGTCTCGCCACTCCAACACCAATGTTACGACTCGTCATCAAGTTTCATCATACTAATGTTACATTATAATTATAATAATAGGAAATCAGAGAATTCCTTTCCAAAATCAGAGCACTAGCTAATTGTTAATTTTGTGTCTTGTAAAGGCAAAATACTTAATATGGGACAATTTCCACACACGATCACCTGGTCCCAAACTAGGCTAGAAGCCTGCACACAAATGTTTGACCTGGCCGGGGATCGAACCCGGGGCCTGCCGCACAGAAAGCAGAGTTACTACCATCTGAGCTAACGAGGCTGTCAGTCAACTTCAGTTTCACTTGCGTGATTGGACAAGATATCCGCTTGACATAAATTAAGAGTTTATATCACTTTGGTATTTTTTTATATCTTACTAATATTAAAATCAAATCAAATAATCTTTATTTGGAACAATAAACAAAACATTAGAGTAAATATGAGAAGCTATCTAACTCGACTCCAGCGCCATCTAGATGGCACAAAAAAAAACAGCGCTAGCGCTGTTTTATTGTATGTTTGTTCCGTTTTCACGCCGTAACTACTGAACCGATTGAGCTGAAATTTGGTATGTAGATAGCTTAAACCCTGGAATAACATATATGTTCCCACGGGAACAAAGACTAAGCGGGTGAAACGGCGGAACACAGCTAGTTATAATTCCTAGGCTAGGCTAAATTAGCTAGGATATACATTAACTATTATTTGGTGTTTACACAAAAACACAAAATTAGCATTCAATCGCACCCCTATAGCACTCTGAAATCTGGTATAATGTAATGGTAGTTGGTAGCTGTATACAAATATAACGTACAATAGCAACGATCTCGTGGTCGGGTATAGATTGTTTGACAGCCATGTCCCGGAGCTCCGTGATGAGGTCTCTGACGGGCTTCTCGTCGGCCAACTCTTCCAGTAGTGCGTTTGTTAGGTCGCGACGGGCCTCCTGGAATGACGTTGCGTTTGTACACATATTTTTTTAAGGACACCCCTATTTTAAATATCAAGCTAAGATAAGTTGAGATTAATTAAATGTCTAGCGAAGCAGCAGATACGCAGAGAAAATTTTTCGCTAAGTTTTCATCACATAGAAAATTTATTTATTCTATTTATTTTATACTTATTCAAATATTAATGAATACAATACAATACTCTTTACTGAGACCACATTAAATACAATATACAGTTTTAATTAAAAAAACAAACCGTTAAATTCATGTTTTTGGTGGGAGTTTGTAATAAATATTAATTAAATTTATCAATGACTAAGTGAAACCTAATTGTTTTGGAATATACTAAGGCCGTGCGTGTGCCGTGGAGTTACCAGCTTTAGAATAGTGCTCCACTCTCTCTACCCGTGGTTGCTGTAAGAGCCGGCTAAGGGTTAACAGATCCCGAGGACGTCCAGTGCGTAAACCATCAAACTGCGCTCGCCAACCCGCCTGCCAAGCGTGGTGAGTATTGGCAACAACCCCCCTTATGGGGGAGGCTTATGTTCAGCATTGGACTTCCAACGGCTGAATGATGATGATGATATTAAGGCCAAAAATGGGTCTCACAGCATAATAACAGTATGTCATCTCCTTCCATTTATTGTGGCTTTACCGGGGCGCAATAGAAGCCGACCGGACGAGGACACTCCGTATGGTACGGTACGGGTTAGGTTAGGTTCCGTTACCTGCGAGGCCTGCGCTCGGTGCAGCCGCAGCAGCTCGGCGAGCCCGCGGGACCCGAACGATGTCGCCAGCACCTCCTCGCTGCGACGGTTCAGGGGGAGGAACTCTAACAACCTGCCACAACATTACAAACTCAAACTCAAAAATTTATTTAGATTATTCTTAAAAAGACATTTTTAAACGTCAATCATATCAGTAATATCATCCTCTACAAGAAGCACTCAAGAAACTTGTAAGGTTTAATTTTTTCAACTGATAGTTTTACAATATTTGGTTTGGTTACATTTGTTGGCTTGTAAGGTGCCGGGTGGTGGCTATGTAGAAGTTTACAGGCATCTTTGTCCTCTATGTATTGGTTAATATCAATATAAGCCTTTCCTAACAAATTCAATTTTATACAGGTTTTGAATTTAACCTTTTATATAGAACATCTACATGGCCGTGGAGTTACCAGCTTTAGAAAGTGCCCCACCCTCTCTACCCGTGGTTGCCGTAAGAGTCGGCTAAGGGTTAACAGATCTAGAGGACGGGCAGCAGCGTCCTCTACAAAATACCATCGACCTGCGCTCGACAACCCGCCTGCCAAGCGTGTCGAGTATTGGCAAAACCCCCCCTTTATGGGGGAGGCCTATGTTCAGTAGTGGATTACCAACGGCTGAGATGATGATGATTATACAACATCCATAATGGACACCATAATTACAGCCCATGAAATGTAACTACAACCGTTTGACAGTTCCTAATTTGCAAAAATGTATTTAAATAGTTTTACAAACTACAAATGCTCGGTATTCTTTTACAAATTCTACTAATATTATAAATGCAGAAGTTTGAGGATAGACGGATGTTTGTTGCTCTTTCACGCCAAAACCACTGAACCGATTGGGCTGAAATTCGGCATGTAGACAGTTTACACCCTTATCCCGTTATTCCCACGGGAACGATGTTTACTCGGATGAAACCGCAGGGCATAGCTAGTATATTATTTACTCTATGACTGCCTCGGTGGCGTAGAGGGCGCATGCCCGACTGCCAATCAAGAGGTCCCGGGTTCGATCCCCAGGTCAGGCAGTGTTAAATATTGGATTTTTCCATTAGGAATTATCTCAATAGCTGCCTGGAGTCTGGAACTGTGCCCTGTAGATGTCAATAGGCTCGCCCCCTATTACATGCGACCAATAACATTCTCGCGAAATGTGGGTGTATCTACTATTGGGACGAGTCCTGGGTACACCTCTGCCTAACCCTTCGGGAAAAAGGCGTGAATGTATGTATGTTTATATACTCAAGTGTATTATCACCTCTATAGCATAGATTTAATTCTACAACGAATCAAAGAATAGTTGTTTGGTTCTTTATATTGTCATCATTGTTATTTAGACTGCCTCTGTAGTTTTGTGGTCGCAAGCTCTATTCCGGCGCATGAGGTCCTAGGTTGGATCACCAGGTCAGACAAAGTTGTGTAATGTAGCGACATTAATGACCCTATCACATATAGTTACACGAAGGGCCAGTACATGACGCGTCGATATACCCTATACATCAATAAAGTAAGCTTACAAAAACATACTTCTCAAGTACTATAGGGATTATGTTTTTATATTGACCCTATCTTCTGCGCATTAATGTCCAGGTTCAATCCCCGAGCTGGTCTGTTTGATTTATGTCCTGATTACAAATGTTTCAAAAAGGAATAGCTACCCGTTAAACTGAACAACTTTCAAAAAGAATTGCGAAATTCGAAAAAAATTATGAATTGCCTTACAAAGTGGATCAGCTGATTGGCACAACGCAATAAAGTGCAATTCAGGTTGCACAGCGCCTAACTACCTATCGACATATTAACCTACAAGTTCCATCTCTTTCTATCGCCTATCTGTTCTCTTTGTCTAGCCCATAGAAATTGTACTGTCAAGGCGGTTGCCCCAGCTACTTGTAGCTCCATAGCTATAATGTGGCATGTCCCAGGCCTGGTAATACTGACCTGCCTTCAAGTTGTCCCTTCTTAAGTGCAGTGACAAGTGAAGTGGTCCCCCTCTCCTGCTTTACAGTAGCAAACACTTCCAGCACGAAGTCCAGAGCCAAGTTGTCCTTGAGAAGATGCTCGTTCACCAGAACTAGGAGGACTGATGGGGGCACGCATCCGTTACCTGTGGAATTAAGTAATTTCTTAAGGAAACTGACAATTTATCACGTAATTTATACTCTAGGAACCGCGTGCTTAATTACGAACAGCAGTGGAAGTGTGGAAAGCGTTTAATTGCTTAATGCTGCTGTCAAAAGGGCGTACAAAAAATTACGTTTGACAGCAAATTTGCTGCTGTTGTTACGCGATTGCAAGTTCATAATAGCACCCCGGCCTGGTATTACGAACTGGCAATTGCGTAGCAACAGCTGTAAAATTACGTAATGATTGCTATGAAACGGAAGTTTTTCATACAAAAATGACGTTTGACAGTGATCTTTACGAAATTTTACTGCTGTTTCTGCGCAATCGCAAGTTCTTTATACCCTGGCGGCACAGGTATTACGAACTGGCGGCGACAGCAGTAAAATTGCTCAATTACTAATGTCAAAACATTTCGTACAAAAAAATACATGCCGAGAAATTGGGGTAACTACAATTTCTTGTTTGAGTTAGAGTCAAACCACAGCACAAGTGTGAGGTCGCCTATATTCCTACAAGACTTCAATTTCATCACATTTTTCGTGCATGATTTTTGGTAGAAGGAATTTTAACTCGACTATTCTTTGAGACATCAATTTGTCTACGCCGACCTATACTGACATGACTATTCACACTCGCACTAAAAACCTTTTCGTCCATCCTCTCCGAATCTCTCATGTCCGAACCTTTTGTGCAATTCTTTCTCACTACATCTTCTATGAAAAGTGATAAATATCTTAGTATAAGGACAATGTAGTACAGTCTTAATCTAACTGCTATATTAACTCAGTCAGTGTTAATGCCGCACGTTATTATTGCACAGTTCGACGACGGCACAGAATATGGGGACTCAAGCCGGCTTTTGCTGTGCTGAGGACAACATTAAGTTTGTGGATATTTGTTACTGCAAACTACTGAAGTGATAGTGTAACAAGTGACAATAGTACGTATGTAGCTTAGATCCTGAAATAGGTTTTAGCGTCAAACCGAGAAAAGCAATTCTAGTAATATATAATCAAGAAGTAATATTTATCCTACTTATAATAATATTAATGCGAAAGTTTGTGAGGATGGATGGACGGATGTTTGTTACTCTTTCACGCCAAAACTACTGAACCGATTGGACTCAAATTCGGTACGTAAATAGTTTAAGACTTACGACCCTGGAATAATAGATAGTTTTTATTCCGATATATTGTATTATATTAAGAAATGCTATTATTTTAAAATAATATTCAAAACATTTTACATTTAGGTATGTATCTTTATAATTTTTGAATCGACTTGTTTTTTTCTTTCTGCATAAAAATTTAATTCACAAGTGACACACAGTGATCAACACCCAACCTATCACTTAGACCCCCACAAATCTAAAATTTCGCACGTATTTTTACTTTATGATGTCGTCAAGGAATAAGAAAGATATTCCTGAAAATCCCAACGGGAATGAGTATAAACTTACCAATCCAAAGGGCAGTCATGCGAGCCAGCTTGATGCGCTGTTCAGGGTCGAATCCCTTTATGTACACCAACACCTAACAAACAAACAAACATTATAACAAAACATATTATAAATGATATGTTGTATGTATTGCGGTTATTGTCAGAATGAATTGAACGAGAAAGGGTTTCTCTACATTTAGTTTCAGGACTCTAGCCATGTTTTTCATCATTAAGAAAAAAATGTTGCCAACATATATATTTTTTTATGATAGTGACATAAAAAAGACAAACAAGACGAGCAAATCAGGTGCCTGATGGTAAGCATCATGATTGCCCATATCAGACACAGTGCCACCCAGTGTTTTAAATTCAAAATTCTGCGCGGCACCGCACTGCGCCTGTCACCCTGAGATATTAGTTGCTGAAACTCGTCATGCCCAGTAATTTCGCTGGTAACATTGCCTTCAGATCGGAACACAGTAATGTTAGCACATTACTGCTTGGCGGATGAATAACTGGCAAAGGTGCTGTCACCCTGAGATATTAGTTGCTGAAACTCGTCATGCCCAGTAATTTCGCTGGTAACATTGCCTTCAGATCGGAACACAGTAATGTTAGCACATTACTGCTTGGCGGATGAATAACTGGCAAAGGTGTGGTACTTCCCCAGGCGGCCCCCTGCATGAGAGGCCTACCTACTACTACAAAATATTCATACATATGGTATTTTAGTTTAAAAATTTCATAAAAACAACTATCATACTATACTTCCTGAATGTTGCCACAAATTCAAAAAACACCTTTTTTATTATTTTTTTAGTTTCCCAATTAGTGGTCTACCTTTATCTAGGATAATAATTATTATTATCCTTACCTTTTTCATCTCCTCTTCAAACATTTTCTCCAAGTACTTGTAGCGACGCATCAGCTTCAGGAATACCTGCAAAATGTAATTTTCTTTTAGTATTTTTATCAAAATTTTTTTTTTTTTTATTTTAAAATATATGAATTCAGTATAAATTGAACGAGAAAGGGTTTCTCAACATTTGATTTCAGGACTCTAGCCATGTTTTTCATCATTTTGTTGTTCATTTTGCGTCTATTCGGTCCAACATTTTGGACTACTAATTTGTATCTATACATTGCTTACAAGGATATCCAGACATATAACTGCAGGGCTAAGATGCTAAACTATGAGATGACTAGTTTTGTCGACTTCGGTATATGGAGACAACTTATTTTGTCGACTATGGTCGTATATTATGTAACGTCCGTAACCTCGAATCGTTCGCGACATAATAACTTTTCTCGATGATTATTTTATCTGTGGTGGCGTTTTGTTACTCGCTAGAGTGCTCAACATGTTTTTCTTACATCGAATCGACTATTTTCTCGTAGACAGATTTGAGATTGAGTAAATTATTTACGGTCGACATTAACACTAAATTAATTCTTGAAGTGTTTGTTAAATAAGATCAAAATAGGTAAAATATATTAGAAGATACTCTATGGATATTAATTTCGATGGTTTTTCATTGACTCCTAATATACTTTACCTAAAACACAATGTTTTTTTAAACCATTAATCCGTCAAAAATCCATCAGCCGGAAGACCTCCACTGCTGAACATAGGCCTTCGGGGGCGTCCATAAATTACGTGAGGTGTTTTTTTTAATTTGCCGATACCCCCCCTCTCTCCAACGTAAGATTAGATGAGATTTGACTCGACCCCCTCCCCCCCTTAAACACCTCACGTAATTTATGGACGCCCCCATCCCTATAGAACGCTATAAACTATTTGCCGTAATCAGCACGCTTGGTGATTGCAGCAGTTGGAATACTTGGTGCCTGAGACAGACAAGACAATAAAAGAAGCGTGTGACACCGCGATAAAAGTGTAGTAACCTGTTCGAAGTTCCGCATGGTATCCATGTCCTCGCTGGCCGAGAAGATGCATATATTCGTCTTCGGTGATTCGCCGTCCATCGACACGCCACCGCCAGGGACTGACAAACAAACATCGTATATTTAGAGAACTAACACTATATTAATACTATTACATTATATCCTATCCAACTAATGTTATAAATGTGAAAGTTTGTGAGGATGGATGGATGTTTGTTACTCTTTCACGAATAATACTGAACCGATTGGGCTGAAATTCGATATGTAGATAGCTTAGATCCTGGAATACATAGAGTATTTTCTATATAATAAAGGATGGCAGAAATGTACCCAGGAGTATCGTTACTATGACCCACACTTCGCCTTATGTTTTTGGACCCATGTGAGCTATCTACCGTGTAGTTTCACAATGTTATTGAGATTATCTGACCTGGGGATCGAACCCGGATCCTTATGATCGGCAGTGGACTTGCAAACAATACGCCACCGAGGCAGTCGCAGTAGCAAAACTACTCTTTTTTTATTGAAGAATTGATATGTAAGTTTAAATGTAGTGGGGTTATTAAATTCAACTGAGATATTAATTCAGTGAACCTATGTTGCCGCACGTTATTGTTGCACAGTTCGACGACGGCACCGAATATAACGACTCGAGCCGGCTTTTGCTGTGCAATTAGTTCCTTACCTTCTCTGCTTGCCTGGTACATAACATAACACTTTTGCCTATTGCCATAATAGGTAAATCCACATTTACTGCCAGTTATTAGTTTCATGAACTACTACGATGTAATTGGGGGCGAGTCTATTGCCATGAGCCGGGCATATATCCATATATTGCTGCCTATTGAGAAAAATCGTAATAGATAAATCCAATCAGAAATCCACAATGTTCGACCTAAGAATTGTAACCATGCTCAATGCTCAAGCAAGAGGATATTGTGGGTTCGAATATTATTGAATAGAAACATATCTTCGATGGTCGAGCTTCGATCCTGCGCCGCGTCTAGATATTTGTTCTGTAATAAGTAACGTATGTGTATACTCACGCAGCAAGCCGCCGGCGATGAGCACGTCGAAGATGACCTCGCCATATCTTCGATAGTCGAGCTTCGATCCTGCCGCGTCTAGATATTTGTAGGCCGCGTCGAGGTCTCCGCCGGCGCCCGCTCGCTCCAGCCCTTGCACCAGCGCGTCGCGGAACCCGTTAGGGTCGTACTTCTCTTTCTCATCTGAAAATTATTGTCTTTTTTATAATTCCACCATTACGCAGCGAATATATTCTAAATCACAATAGATGTGTAATTTTTTAAGTGTTTGCACACCACAGTTACTTTTTGTATTGCAATTTAATACAAGAATAAGTAGCAATTTAACAAGTGGCAATTGGCAGGGCACATAGAAGCCGCCGACAACCGGATAGATGGAAATCAATGGGGAAGGCCTACATCCGGCAGTGGACGTCCTACGGCTGAGATGATGATGATAAGTAATGTTATGCATCAAAAAAAGATTATGAATATTCTATAATTTACATTACCTACAAACATTTGGAAACATAGCAAAAAGTTGAGTTTGAGTTTGAGCTTGGTGATTAAGGCGAGAATCTGTCAAGAATTTACACCCTTTAAAATTTTTCTTGAGCTTGTCTGATGCTAGTATTAAGTAGGATGCTTATTATTCGAAATATACTTATATAAGGCTCTCCTACCCGTAATAGTGTCACTCATCGGAATCTTATCGGATATGACCTACACTTCGCCTTATGTTTTTGGACCCATGTGAGCTATCTACCGTGTAGTTTCAGAATGATATTGAGATTATCTGACCTGGAGATCGAACCCGGATCCTTATGATCGGCAGTGGACTTGCAAACAATACGCCACCGAGGCAGTCGTAGTAGCAAAACTACTCTTTTTTTATTGAAGAATTGATCTGTATTTTCAAATGTAGTGGGGTTATTAAATTCAACTGAGATATTGATTCAGTGAACCTATGTTGCCTCACGTTATTGTTGCACAGTTCGACGACGGCACCGAATATAACGACTCGAGCCGGCTTTTGCTGTGCAATTAGTTCCTTACCTTCTCTGCTTGCCTGGTACATAACATAACACTTTTTTGCCTATTGCCATAATAGGTAAATCCACATTTACTGCCAGTTATTAGTTCCATGAACTACTACAATGAAATATACTTATATAAGGCTCTCCTACCCGTAATAGTGTCACTGTAATATTTGCCTGTATAATATAATTTATTTTGTGTATAAATGGCACTTGAATTGTAATTATAAGGAAAAACATAATTTTATAATGAAACACAACAAAATCGTCTTTACATTGGATGTGACAGGAAACCATAAAATTCAAGAACATTCGAAATAGTTATGTAAATGACAAACAATAAATGTATTTTCCTTAATACGGCTTCTTAAGACAATACGTAGGTAGGTAATATAAAAACATTCTCTGTGATCACTTGTCAACGCTAGAGAGCAAATATTTTGAACCCCCAACCGAAGGAAGGGGTGTATAAGCTTGACGTGTCCGTGTATCCATATGGTCAGATATATCGTGTTTATACTCATCGGAATCGTCTCAATGAATATGTTACAGATAGACGGTGACCAGGGTCGGAAGATGGAGCATAAAGAAGAGAGGAATTTAAAATGTCTAATTTTCACTTATTTTTTCATTATGAGACACGGAATAAGAAGGGCACTACTCACTATTCAAATTGCCAAAATAATTGTAATTGTAGCACAACAAATAATAATACTACGTATAGAATGGACACTGTCATCCGCCCACCAATCGGGCCATCCTCATCCCGCGAGCGACATTGAGCTCTCGACGAGCCCCACTTCGCTGGGAAATCATCTCACGCACACTCTTGCGCGTGTACAAAACTAAATGTGTGCAGTGTCCGTGTAGTAGGTAGTTATGTCGTGACTTTTGTATGGGAATTGAGTAGAGTGTCCGGGGTGTGATTTTTAGTGTATTTAGGTAGATCGTATACATATATTAACATCATAATGTAGGTAGTCTAAGTATTAGTTCATGAGCAAAGACTAACGTTCATTCTGAATTACACCAAGCTACCGAGAACACGTCGTATCATTTCCTGTCTCTGTCTAAGAATATTACAGTAATAAATATCTCCCTCTTTATAGAATTAGAACTTCCAAACAGTCTTCAAGTTAGAATTCCCAAATTAAGTTATATCTGCAAATACACTGGCTTTTGTGTCGAAGAACTTGTCTTTAAATAAATCCATTGTTCTTGCTAATAAGAGATTTTCCAGACTTACATTGCCTTATTATAACTATATAGGCTACTTTATCTAAGTTTATAGTTTATAGATATATATTTATAGATATATATTTAATGCAGACTTCATTTTAATTATGTATTTAAATTAATTAATTAAGATGTGGGAAGTCTAATCACACTATGACTGCCCCGGTGGCATAGTAGTTTGCAGTAGCCTCATGAGGTCCCGAGTTCAATCCCTAGGTCCGACAAAGTGTTATTGGATTTTCCATAATATAGAAATTTTCTCAGACAGCCTGGAACTGTGCCCGGTTAATGGCAATAATATTGGACTAAGAAACATTAAGTACTGGCAAATATGGGTGGTACCTACTGTGAGACTGAGTCCTCTGTACACATCTGCCTATACCCATTGAGAAAAAGGCGCAACGTTATGTTATCAGGTTAGTTACGAATTTAAATTAATTTAGTATGGAAAATCTATCTTTTTATTGAAGGTAAGCATCATGATCGCTAATATCAGACACAGTGCCACCCAGTGTTTTAAATTCAAATTCTGCGAGGCACTGCACTGCGCCTGTCACCTCGAGATATTAGTTGTTGAAACTCGTCATGCCCAGTAATTTCGCACACGGTAACATTGCCCTTCAGACCGGAACACAGTAATGTTTGCACATTACTGCTTGGCGGATGAATAACTGCCAAAGGTGTGGTACTTCCCCAGGCGGCCCCCTGCTAAAGCAAAATCTCAATAAGTTATCCCTCATAGCAAAAACCTCGACTTTTAACACGATTACAGAAAGACATTAAATAGCAAATTACTGTAAGGTGAGGTGGAATGTCAAATGTGGATGTGAAATGTAGACGGATAATGAAAAATAAAACGTGATCTCAAACCCATAAAGCCACTAAGACCTTGCACCCATCTTCAATCTTTAACGTCAAGGCAACTGGGTGACGCACGATATCATACTAACTTTATAAAGAAAACAATAACTGATTCATTGTTTACGATTTTCACTTCATACACAGGTCGCGTCACGGTTTAATAGCGCTCGGCAAAAATGGAAGGGGGCTCTGCGCAGGTGTATTGGTCTAAAAAGACTTATCTTAAAATTTCGATTTCTTCATTCAAGGTCAGCGCTATTAAACCGTGACGCGACATGTACTTGATTTTATCACACCTAATATTATAAACCGCGAAAGTTGGATGGATGGATGTATGTTACTCTTTCACGCAAAAAATACTGTATAAATTGGGTTGAAATTTGGTATGTAGGTAGCTCTAGACCCTGGACTAACAAATAGAGTACTTTTTTCATAACATTCCCACGGGAACGATATCTACGCGGATGAAACCGCGTGGCACAGCAAGTACAAAATAAAATTCGTCATAATGAAAGTTTTGACCATATTTTTGATATTTTTAAAGCATTGGGGCCCATGCTCTGGTCAGTAAAATTGTATGTTTCAGGCGTAGAATAGCCACGATGAGAGTAATAGACGATCAAAGAATTACTTGTTTTATGAACCTAGAGCAAAAACGCGGACCGAATCTTATAAAACAAAAATTGAATCACCATACAAAGCCAGCTCGCTATTTTCACATTCACACCATAGAAATAATACTAGTTCATGTAAAAAAAAGTCAGGGGCTGTTGTGTGCATGCCGTCGTGTCGTGTATTAAGCGAGCTGGCTTGCTATGTTCATACATACATACAGTCATGCCTTGTTCCCGTTGGGGTAGGTAGAAACTATTTTTTTCCACTTGCAACGATCCTGACATACAACTTTCGCTTCTTCCTTTCATCACATTCTTCATGCATGCTCGTCGGTTGTTGGTACTATTGACCTGGCCTTTCCTTAAGATAACATCAACTTGTTCATGAAAGGTACGTCTAGGTCGACCCTTACCGACTTGACCATACACACTAGCCTTATAAATTTCCTTTCATCAATCCTCTCCACATGTCCGAGCCATCTAAGCAATCCTTTCTTTATCTTTGTCACTACATCTTCTAACACGCCACAGCGTTCCCTTATCACACTGTTCATTTTCTATGTTCATGGTTTTATGTAAGTCACATCTATGCGCTAACTACATAATTCCACTGAGGTACCGAGTATATTGCGTTGGCAAAATTAATTTACATGTATAATGTAAAACAAAGCGTGGTAATTGTATGGAAAGAACTTCCTACTTCATGCGTTTGCAATTTATGGCAATATGTACATTGTATGATTTATTCTGATGTTTGTATGGTAAGACATCTTTACATTTTTATTATTCTTTAACTAACTGTGATCCCTCGGTTTCTCCACGGCAATATAATTACCGTGGTTTCGCTCGTGTTGAATTACCTATATTTTATTTTATTTATTGATCAACACAATATACATTATTATTCAAATAAAACTTAAACTATTACTTATACATGATTAATGTTATCTTAATTACAGGCGAAGACAACATTTTGATTATATATTGGGCGAGTTACGACTAAGTGAGAATTAAGCAATAATTAAAATTCTATAAATTACGGATCACATATTATGTCATTAAATCGTAATATAAAATGGTATTGATATAAATTTTTATTACAAAATTACAAAAAAAATAAGATAATGAATAAATGTGGGTACTGTAGGTAAGTGTTGGAATACCGAAAAAAAAAAAAAAAAATCTACATATTAACATTTGCATGGGCCTTATTTTTAAACTTGCAAATGTCAGCAAATATATAGATGTCATACGACTTCGCAGCGGTATTATATTCTCTAACCATCTCTAACCTATATAAAACATAATCAATATATATACTAATATTAACATTTCGAAAGTTAAGTTTACATGCCTAAACTACTTTAACGATATTGATTAATTTTATTATAGATTCTCTCCTGACAGAATAATACACATTAGCCTGCGATTTCACTTGAGAAACTGTTCATACATTCATCATCACACACGATTGCCACATTCATGGCCTGAATACTTCCCTACTCATCAATTAAATGTATGAGTGTGTATGGGTGAAACCCACAAGACAACTCAACCTATAAGACAACTTTCTTGAATTTTAGTACCTAGGTTTTAGCATTTTAGCAACCTAATTTGAAAATTCTTGGCGGGGTGTGGGAGATTATTAGTTTATTTCAGGCTCACGTGACCCATAAAACCCTCAAAAATTACAAATTTCCATCATTAAATTAAAAGCAATAAATAATTAAAAGTATTTATTAACATTAAAGGAATAATATAATATTGTGATTAAATGTCATAAAAATAAATGCCTACAAAAAAAAGATTAGATTACAATTTTAAAACAAGATTAAATGTCATTAAAATAAATAATAAGATAAAATGTCATTTAAATAAAGCAAATTAAAATTTAAATAAAACTGTTACAAATGACAGGTAACTTACGTACCTATAGAAAAATGTTTTTATAGCCTTACATAGCTCTTTGCGAAGAAATTGTGAAATATACAAAAATAATTAATTAAAATATTTATGTCGTTCAGTATGTAATATTTAATATTAAAATTTTGAATTTATTTCTGCATTCTTAATTTTTAAATTGCATTCGAGGTGATTTGGTGAAGTGTGTGATCCTTGTCATATTAATTTAATACCTTAATTTGTAAGTACCACATTTTATTCAGTAAATATTATATTCAGACTTCAAACATGTCATGCGGAAACCTTCTATCGAATGAGAAACGGAGTGCTAACTAACTAACTGCATATAATATAATATATATATATAACTGCATATACACTGCATAACATGTGCGACAGCATACCATCCTAAAGTGTAGTCTTTAGGTTGAATTATCATCTGTGATTACAATGTATGGGCAGGCATGGATATGTATGTAGTATTAGATGTCTTTGCTGTTGTAGTATGTTACGGGTTACCTACCAGATGTGAATGAAAGCCTCGGTAGATTTTTTATGGATCCTAATTTTTAATAAAATCGAATGTAGCCTATGTCACTCACACTGAATTAAGCTTTCCATATTATGTAAAAGAATTTTATATATTGGTCCAGTAGTTTTGCAGCCTATGGGTTACAAACAAAACAAATTGTTAGGGCATACGTATGTACGCATGTTGTAGGGTTCCATACCTAGATACCAAGGGCATACAGCGCCATCTATTAGTTTCTAGCGCAAAGTATGGAAATATGCAGTAAAATAGCCATAACTTTTGATTGCGTTAACTTAGAAGTATGCTTTTTTTACAGTCATCACAAGGGACCGCTGATCTGAGTAGTTGATATTTCAACTTGATACCTCCACGCGTTCCCTTAGTGTCTTGACAGACGGACAACAAAGTGATCCTGTACTATAAGGGTTCCTTTTTCCTTTTGAGGTACGGAACCCTAAAAACAAAGGTTCTTCATAATAAAGTATAGATAAGCAATCGTAAGCAGTCGACAAGTGGTTCTGGTGATTTTTTTTTAATTCTTATAATTATAACGCCATTGATATTGGACGTTACCTACTTCCTCAAAATGTGTGTAACAGTGATAAAAACTTTTCGTTATCAAAACATACTCATTCCTTAAAAGATAATAATAATGGTCCTCTTAGCATACTAGTTCGGCATATAATCATAATCCTCGTTATTTTAAAAACTAGCAGAAATATATTGTACACATTAATTAACCAGAATTATATATATATATATATATTATTGAAATTTTTGTGTTAATCTTATACATTGAAATGAGACTAACAGGAAAATAGATAATAAACAATATAATATTATTTTTATTTATATTTCATATATAATTTATATATTTTATACCTATCAAAATATTATCCAAAATGATATACCTAAGAGTTACAAATAATAAACATAACATCACTCCTTATTTTTTTTTTTTTTTTTTATTCATTTATTTCAGGCAATAGTACGTATAACAATAAATTATACGCACCAGAGGCCCATATTAATAAATACCTTACAGACTAACATACATAAAAACATAAACTAAAACACCTAGGTAGGGATAATTTTCTGTCTCGCCTCCCTAAAGCGCCGGAACACGATTCCTGCAGGCCAAAATTCGGGTGCCAGGAACATCTCCTTATATTTCACCGGAAGCCGGAGCCGGCTTATCCCCGAAGGGGTAGGCAGACGTGTACCCAAGGCCTAGTCCCATAGTAGGTACACCCCACACATCGCCAGTTACGTTTTTGAAGTTCCATGTCATAGGGGGTGAGCCCATTGCCATTAGCCGGGCAATTCTTTACTCCATCCAGGCACACCCCGGACACTCAACTCAATCCCATACAAAAGCCGCGCTATAACTACCTACTACACAGACACTGCACACATGGAGTTTTGTACACGTGCAAGAGAGTGCGTGAGGTGATTTCCCATAGAAGTGGGGCTCGTTGAGAGTTCAATCTCGCTTGCGGGGTGAGGAAAGCCCGATTGGTGGGCGGATGACAGTGTCCATTCTATACATAGTATTATGTTCTGTGCTCCACGCTGTCGCAAACCACTACATACAAAGCCTTCTCTTGTATATGTAATGTGAATATATACACAACAGACCAAATAAGAGTCTAATTGCAGAAAACTAAGTAAAGCAAAAGTACAGGATTACGAGTTGTGAAGTATATTTTCTAACCAAACTCAAAATGAAGGTTGTATATTCAGCACATTAAATGCTTATGATTTTAAGTTTACAACAGGTTTTGTAACTGAGAACTAGAACTATGTATTAAATTGCGCATAGTAACTAAATAACCTAGATATATCAGGTTTTAAGCATCAATTTAGCTAACTGTTGATTCACAGTTAGTTTTAAGATTGCCTACTTTCTGTACTACAATTTGGACAAGAAGATGAGCCATTTATAAGTTTTGTTTTTATTGTGTAATGTATATTTAAATATTTTAAATGGATATATACTAGATACTTTACTGGATAATCGTGAATCGTACATTAAGAATCATACTAATATAATAAATGCTAAAGTTTGAGAGGATAAATTGGTGGATGTTTGTTGCTCTTTCACGCCAAAACTACTGGACCGATTGGGCTGAAATTCGGCATCTAGATAGTTTAGACCCTGGAATAACACAATGGATAATTTGTTTCCCGATATTCCCACGGGAACGATGTTTACGCGGGTGAAACCGTGGGGCATAGCTAGTATAGAATAAATTGAAGTATATGTCAGTTTATAATCCCGCTTGGAGTCTGGAACTGTGCCCAGTAGATGACAATAGACTCGCCCCCTATTACATGGGACCAATAACATACTGGCGAAATGTGGGTGTACCTACTATGGGACTGAGTCCTGGGTACACCTCTGCCTACCCCTCCGGGAAAAAGGGATTCTTTTTCATCATTTTTTTCAGTAACAGCCTGAAGTCTGGAACTATGGCCAGTAGATGGCAATAGGCTGACCCCCCGTACATGGGACTTTTGCACATATTTATTATATGTTATACATACATAATATGTATTATGATGTAGACAAAGTTTATGAAAGAAATAACTAATACAAATTCCTACAGAAACGAAGTTGCAAGATTAGTCTTTTTAGATTTATAATGCTAATGGGAATGGTGAAATTGGAGTCAACCTACCCGTTCTAAGGCCAGGTCAAAATTAGCCACACGGACGAGCATGTATGAAGGATCTGATGAAAGTGATCAAAGCAAAAGTGGTATGTCAGGATTCAGGATCGAAGCAAGTGGAGAGAAATAGTCTATGCCTGCCTCAACGAGAACAAGGCTGCACTCTATGTATGTGTGTACTCAAGAACTATTTATTGACTGTTGAAATGACATAAAGACACAAAGGCCAGATCCAGAGCCAACCACCAATAATTGGGTGGAAAATTATTCCCTATTTCTTCATAGGTATGTGTAATTTAATTTTGTATGGAAATCAAACGCCTTTAAAACAAAGCCTTTGTTACCTATTATATAAATAGATTTTATAAAAATGTATTGTTCCAGAAAACCTTTTTCGTTGGGAAGGTATGAGACTTTGTCATATTATGTGTAAGACCTAGGAATTCTAATGCAAAATGTGAATTGTTCCCATGAAAATATATAAAAGAGGTTATAGTTATAATATAATCGACTCATGAATTTCTAAGAAATAACCACAAAATGACACATTAGGTAAAAACAAATTAATAACATGAAAATTCTGTTATTCTAGATATGTACTTAATATACAATATAATCTGTTATATTAATCTGTTACTTTTATTGAGACAAAATAATTATTATAGTACATATTATAATAACAGATGATGTCTTCATTAAAGATCATTTATATTGAGGTTATTTGAGACAAGGATAACTGGTACAATAAAGACATATTGAGCAGAGTAATGTATAAGCATGACCTACATACCATCAAGCCACAAAGGCTTCAAGAGAAAACTGTCAATTTATAGTTATTGCCACTTTCATGGTCAAGGTGACTAATTCAATAACTTCTAGCCTGTCCATGTAATTTGGCATCAAGACACTAAGAGTTTTATGGAATTATTGCATGAATTTTAAAATTAGTTTTATGGAAAATAGGAATTTCAGACTTACCTCTTTTTCTGGTCTTGATCCGTTGACCCGATAATACTGGTTTTTCTACCTTCTGACTCATACAATATATTGCTGGAAAAAAAAAACACGTGGCAATTAGTAAAAGGTGCCCAATGTAAGGTCAACGGCCCGGGCAGCCACGCAACGCTACACGGCCCTTCGCCTCACATCAATGGCGTCTCCCTCGTTACACTTACTCCGAATGTGGTAGAAACTTAGAACAAGGGGGCCTACGGAACTTCTGACCTCCGTCCGACAAAGGATCACCCGACTATGACTCAGCTAGAACTTACGAGATCACGATATCTCGAACGCGATTTTCTTTTACGAACGATAGTAGGTATGCGCAGAACTATGTGAACAGCACGAATACTTACGTATTGACAGGTTATGTAGGAGCCTTTTACTCCTTTTGCGGGTTGTCTAGGACTGCGCCTGTTCAGAAAAGAAAGAAACGCAGCGGCGGTCTCTATTCCCCTGTGCTAGAGACAACGTGTAGTGGTGGAGTCGCCGGATGTCCGGTCTGGCTACTAGTGATCGATTCAAATCGGCTACGGCAATGTTTTCTATGGTATTTTTCTAGGGTTTTCTAGCACGACGATCGAATATTCCTTTTTTTAACAAAAGAACCTCTATCGATAAATCAAACTGTGAAGGCGCAAAGAGCAGGAACGACAAAAAAGATAGGAGAAAATTTCTACAAAAAAAATTATCTCTCACGAAGCCGCACGATTTATGAAATAATAATAATATAAATATTTTTTGGCACCACACAATAATTTTCATGAATTTACAGAACTTCAGTAAAATATCACAAATTGAATGTAAAGTATTTGACTAAAAATGGCAGAAAAACAAAGCACCATAGACATTTTCTTTTTTTAAAATTTTATACACGATCAATCCATCAGTCACAGTTAAATAGTATTGCATAGCTGTGTATAGCTCGACACAAAAGAGTAGAAACGGAACTAATTTAAAGTGTATGTGTTGATTAAATTGTTTTTACTCTAGTAAGAGACAGTGGCGCCCCTATTATTTTCTACTCTTTTGTGTCGAACTATAGTTGCGTGGATAGGAATTATGTTATCCACGCAGCTCCACTGGAAAATGTATAATTCAATACAATTTAATATTAAAATCGTTAGCTATTATATGACTGCCTCGGTGGCGTAGAGGGCGCATGCTCGACTGCCAATCAAGAGGTCCCGGGTTCGATCCCCAGGTCAGGCAAGTGTTTTAAATATTGGATTTTTCCATTAGGAATTATCTCAATAACTGCCTGGAGTCTGGAACTGTGCCCGGTAGATGGCAATAGGCTCGCCCCCTATTACATGGGACCATTAACATACTGGCGAAATGTGGGTGTTTCTACTATGGGACTGAGTCCTGGGTACACCTCTGCCCCTACCCCTTCGGGAAAAAGGCGTGAATGTATGTTTATATGTTATTATATGGATTGATAGAATCTTATTTCAATTCTTAAGTGGCTTGTGAAAGTGCTTAGTGCTTGAACACCACAACTTTGGCAATATCACGTAAGAAGATAGAATATCAAACGAAGGAAATTAACCAATATGTGCTTTTGAATTTGGTACACAAGCAGCAAGCAGCAATTATTTTATAAAGCTATACTGATCGTTTATAAAAAGCCTAAATTACGGCGAAACGATAAAGACAGTGATAAATTAAGGAAAATGACAGTGACATTGACTTAATTAGTCAGCTGATCATCTTGCTAAAATGTCAAATTCAGTCAAGTCAAAAGCACAGAGTCAAAAGTCTATACTGGTCAAAAGTCAAATTTGGTCAAATTACAAATTGCACAAAACTGCATTTTAGGTTATTTTTTGTGAAAGAAGTCGTAGTTTTTTTTTAATAAATAAAGGAAGATAACAATAAACATTTTAAACTACGCATTGAATTTGCCATGGCGAATTCATTACTATCAAAGGTAGGTATCAGACCGATAAACCTATTAGGTACCATTGATTTACTTTCAGTTATTAAATTAAACACATTAACGCACAAACTCACCCACTTAAATCTTACAGATGGGGGCTCTCCGCCTAAGTCACCCTTTAATGTACACACAATCGCGTACAACCACATCGAAACACTGGAACCCCAAGTTCAAAAAGCTACGAGCCCAGAAGTTTGTAAAAGTAGACCTGCCCAATTTTAACGAGAATATAAGTAAGATGAGCACAGAGAAGATCCGGCAGAAGATGAAGGAGCGCGGGCTGATGCCGGCGCGGCCATGGATGGAGCGACCTTTCGTTATATCGGCTACAGGTGAGACCTAATCAAATCAAAGTTGCTTTCTGCATCTGTACCTATATCTCTTTACCCACGCAACGGAATCTGATGTGTATGATGTTAATTTTTCACAAAATATTTACACATATATCTAGCAACTCAAATTTTAGTAATAAAAGAATTAAAAATTTATACACCCATGCAAAGCTAAAGATTATTTTTGTGTTACAAATTTATGTTTACTTATAGGTATAGTTTAATACAGGTATTAAGTATTGACTATTGACTAATACAGTGGCACTGTGAGCTGTAGACCTCATGACTCGCAAGTCTATTTTTACTTACATATTTTAATAATAATAATATGTGCAACTTACTGAAATCATTTAAAATAGTAATATTCCAAAAGCTGATAAAATCCCCTTGTTTTTTGATGTAATCCAGGAAATTTGTAATTTTTATGTTTTCAACCCTCATAGGCTCTGACATGTTTAAAAAAATTCTAAAAACTGCATCAACAAAGAAATTTTATATAAACATTGAATCTGATCACAAAATTTTACGATAATCACCATAAAAATGCGACCTGTAGAGGTAAAATTTTTAAATTTTTTTGTTTTTATTCCTATTAAGTATTATATATTGACATCAAATTTTTAATAATTATTATAAATTTTCAAACGCCAATAAGCATAAGCATGTTGACACTGATTTATAACTTAACAAAACATTTGTATAATGTACTTACACATGTTTATTGAAATAAAAACTTTGAATCTTTGAAAAGATTTGGACAGATGGACATACAAAAGCATTCTTACCCATCAAGCTGAAGATGCTTCACTCGCACTTCATGCTCGCTTGGTCCATAATTTAATGTTATGCGAAATTATCTTTAAAAATTCATATAAAATTCCAGGTGCAGTATTTGAGCCGTACGTACCACCAGAAGGCGACGGAAAAGCCTCCCTCGTATCACCAACCAGAGCGAAACAAACAGTGCAACTATTGGAGAAAAAGTCAAAATCCATGATGGCCATACGTAAAGTCAAGTCATTCGACGAAGAGTTTGACACAAAGGAGTTTTGTGCCTTAGCGCAGGATATTTACATAAAAGCACATGAAAGTTTGGTTAAGAATGATAGACTTGCTCTAAGGGAGTATGTGACAGAGAAGGCATATCCTGAATTTAGACACAATGCTCATCAGAAGACTATTCGGTGGAAGTTTTTGGATTCACTGGAACCTCCAAGAGTGGTTCATGCGAGGTGTACTGATGTGATTAGCAAAGAAAATATTTATGGACAGGTAATTATTATTACAGTTTGGGAGTTTTGGTAGTTATCTTACGAAAAACACGGCAGATCATTAATTGCTTAAGTGTCATATTGTGACAAAATTGAATGAATAAATTTGAACTTGACTAACTCCCAAACGGATTTTCACGTTATCCATTGGATGGAGCAAGCAGTTGGAGAAAGGGGGCAGCCTGGAAACCAGCAACTATGTAGACCTTGGGTCTTCATAGTTATAAGCTGAGTCTGCTCCTTTTGCTAATCATTTGTAAAATAGCTTACTAAGCTTTGTAACTACCTATTTAAGGTTCAATGATTGAGCATAGAATTACATAAGAGCATAGAAATGGTTTATTACCATTTCTATTCTATTCAAGACTACTCTCGAATCACTCCATCCAATGGCGATATAATGGAGTGTGGCTATATTTCTTGTTGTAGATAACAGTACGTTTCCACACGCGGCAACAGCTAGCAGTGTACGACAGGTTCGGACGTTTGCTCCACGGCAGTGAGATACTTGCTAAGGACGTCCTCGAGTACATTGTCTTTGAGAAACATCTGTCCAATTTGTACGGCGTTTGGCGCATTCATGCTAAGATTATACCAGACTGGGCGCCGCCTAAAGACGCGTCCAAGTTAACCAGGTAAGGTATTCAAGGGTTACTCTGTAGCACAGATAACCCAACCTATAAGAAGGCATTACAAAAAAAGCATACCCCGCTTTCGTAAAGGTTATGCTGTTATACTGTATAACAGCTGCTCACTTTTTGTTTGAATGTGTAAACATAGTATAATGCTTAAGCCTTTGAAATAACAAGTCAAAATGATGCAATAAAACGGACCAATCAAAATGATGCAACAAAATTTGTAAAAGTAATAAACATGTATGCGGTGACTTTAACATTGATATTTTTTCAGATTCTCCAGATAGAACAAATTTGACTAGTTTATTTAAGTCCTTCGGTTTGAGTTACCTATTCTCTGAGCCCACAAGAGTTACAGTCACTTCATCGACCTGTATTGATAATATCTTTACCAATTTCGAAAGTAGGAAGTTATCAATAACAAGTGGAGTTAGGTCTGACCACAAGGGTCTCTCACTAGAATTTATATGTGAAAAATCAAAAGAAAAACCAACAATTGAACATAGGCCCCTAACAACATATAAACTCGAAAAGCTTAGGAATAATATAGAATCAAAACTCGTAAATGTCGCTGTCTCTGAGGATGACCCTAATTTCAACTATGAAAACATATTTTCTGTAATAAGTAAGGAGTTCAATGAGATATGTCCCAAAAAGAAATTACACACGAATGGGAAACTAGAATTTAGTGATTGGGCTACCAAGGGTATCTATATTCCTGCTGGTCCTCACTCCATAGTCCCCTCTGGGGAGAACTAGGTATTTATAAAAAAGTTGTCCCACTTGTCACCACAATAAAATTAGCCGACCTCCCGCACACAGCAACATGTTGAAAATTGGGTGTTTATATTAAAATTCATAAGAGCAGGGTCTTTAAAGGCGCCAGTCCCGCGCATTCTGTCAGTGTGTTTTTTATACATACACAAGGAATACAACTTCACCTGTCTGTCTTAATCTTAACACTGACAGTGCTGTGGGTACCATATGTGGGTCTCGGGGCGTCAGGGGCGGCAGTTTCACGGGGCTCCAAAATCATAATCTAATATGATTAAAAATAAAAAAAACTTGCTCCATAAAACGCCTAGCATACGGAAACTTGATTATCAATAAAAAAGAAAAAAAACCTCATTTATGAATTTCTAAAACATTTCCGTTATGTTATGTAAATGAATACCTAGTGTTGCTTATAATAATACACAAATAATATTAAACTAGCAATAAAAGTGAGAACCATCAGCGACAACGCAAGAGTAGACTATTAACTCGCCGACCGACATTAGATAAACTACTGTTCTTAGTACACTGTGGTTAGTGTTCATTTGTTGTTGGGCCATGTTCTGACGCATTTGTCGTTTATTCAGAATAATGCCGAAACCGGAGCCGGAGCCCGAGGCGGCCGCCACAGCTCAACTCGAGAAAGGTAAAGAAGTACCCGCCGTTGAAGCCAAGTGAATATTTTAAGTGTAAATAAAATGCTATGTAGTTATAACTTTGTGTTTCTTTTACAAAACCTCTACCCTTTTGTTAATAAACGTTGACTAAAATTATTCCAAGGGTTTAATCGGTAATAAGGAGCTTCCATAGGAAATTCCTATGAGAAATACCTATTACCGAATTATTCCTCGGATATCAATATCCGATAAGAGGGATAGGGTTTTTTCCTCAGTATTTTTAATGCTCCTGATTTTCCCTGAAAATCAGTTTTTGAACCACTATTTCGATTAAGCTAAGAATTTTGAAGTTCTTAAAAGTTTGGGGACTAGTGAGTATGACCCATAAGAAAAGACTAAGTTATCTCTGATTTTAGAATATATTTTATATATATTTTTTTTTATTTTATATTTTTAGAATATAAGGTAGGTGTCCTACTGTTTGTAGGTAAATGTTTATTATTTTGGTTTCAACATTAAACTGTTCTGCAGTTCCGTCCTCCATGGTCCAATTGTCACACAAAAGAACATCAAAATTGGTGCCAGCATGATAGGGTGATACAAATATAAACAACAAAATATTTTTAAACATTTTATTTGCGATAAATCTCTACTCTCAGAGCATGATCACACTTTAATAAATAGTTATGACTAATTCTTAGGCACTCGATCAACCAACCAACGATCAATTTACAAAATGCTGGCTCGATTCGGCCAAAAACAAACTTAAAATACTTTTAACTGAATTACTATTCAAAAATATTAAGTTATACATGCTCTTACATAATAGACATCAAAAATTAAGGATTTTCAACTTAAGTGTTACAAAAAGGTGAATTAATACTTAGATGGGGTTAATCTGCATCTTACTAATATTATAAATGCGATAGTTTGTGAGGATGGATGGATTGATGTTTGTTACTCTTTCACGCCAAAACTACTGAACCGATTGGGTTGAAATTCGATATGTAGATAGTTTAGACTATGAAATAAACAAAGGGTACTTTTTTTACCGATATTCCCACGGGAATGATATCTAAGCGAGTGAAACCCCGGGGCTCAGCTAGTATACGTACAGTGCAGCCTTGTGCCCGTTGGGGTAGACACAGATTATTTCTCTCCACTTGCTACGATCCTGAGAGACGGCTGTCGCTTCTTTCACATTCAGAGGTTGTAGGTACCTTTGACTTGACCTTTCCTTAGAACAACATCATTTTTTTTTATTTATATTTAATTTATATGGGATAACTTCCACACACGGTCATCTGGTCCCAAACTAGGCTAGAAGCCTGTACTATGGTAACCAGATGACTGATATACATACTTATATAAGCTTATAACACCTAGGCACAGCTCAAACAGACATGTTCATGCACACAAATGTTTTACCTGGCCGGGGATCGAACCCGGGCCTTGCGGCACAGAAAGCAGAGTTACTACCATCTGAGCCAACGAGCCTGTCTATATATAATTAGTATATATATTATATATCAGTTTGTAATGAGATAGTTATATCTGTTAGTGCAGTCTTACTATGGAAGGCACCAATGTTCTAAACATATTTACAAAATATAAACACTGGTTTACACTCATCCACTTTATTTTTTTTTAGGGAATGATAGATAATGGCGTGTATTGTATCTTAAAAAATAATGAGATTTTGTACAATAGCTAGAAATTTATCAAATAAATTTTTGTTAATGTCTAATAAGCTATAAATTAATTTAATATATAAGCATTTCTTTAGATATTCTTACAAATTTACAACATAGTCAATAGTTATTGTATTACAAAATTAATACATATCTATTATATCAAAATGCTTGTCAAAATAATACAAAATATGGTACATATACATCTCTAAGGTTGGGTTTTTTGATCGCTGGTTAAGTCGACCAATGGTAATTTTTTTTGACATAGTTAAAATTCGGCAAAATTCGTTTTTCCATCCCTGGTTCACTATTTTTTCCACACAATTTAACCATTGGTTAGGAATTTAACTATAGTTAGTTTAACAAATGGTTAACTTAACTGTAACCAACGAACAAAAAACCGGCCCTAAGGCGTACATTAATTGATAGGTTAAACGTCAATCATGATTGATACTTTAGTTGTGACTGTGACAAAACTGACAGCAAAACTATCGTTTAATGTACACCATTGACATAGAAAGAATTTAATAATAATGCACATCTTTTATAAAAAGTTTTATAAAAAACTAAAGTATTGGACACAAAAACCTTTAAACGAAAAACAATCCTCACGATAGCTCAACTGGGAGAGCTCCGCCACGCGGAACGGAGCCGAAGGTTCAAGTCCCGCTCGTGGGGTTTCTTTCCATATTCATATAATAAAATAGAATCCATCGTTTGTTAATGTATTTTCACAATAATAATGTATGTGAATGTTTCATACAACGGTGGGGTGTGCTCGTAACGGTTTGGGTGGTAGGGGGGGAGGGGTGCGCGGCGCGGGGGGTGCGGGGGGGGAGTCTCGCGGGTGGAGCCTCTGTCGCTGTGTCTCACGCAGGTTGTCTAGGAAGTCTGGGGGAGAGATAATGTTCATCAATAATGGCACAGAATACTAAAGGGACAGAAGGGACACTCCACAAGATCATTTAAATAAAATAGCGACTCTAACTACGACGCAATAAAGTTCAGGTCGCACATCGTCTAACTAATGATCGTTATATTACATACAAGCTGCTTCTCTTTCTATCGCGTATCTTTCTATCTGTCCTCTCTGTCTAGCCCATATATATTGTACCGTCAATACGGACTCCTTGTACCTTCACACCTATAAAATTATTAATTCCCCAGGTCCCAGACCTGGTAATGGGTACTTATGTTGAAGATTATTACAAATAGTTCTATAGTTAATAATCCTACTAATATCATAACGATGTTTGTATGGTTGGATGTATGGATGTTTAGTACTCTTTTACGCCAAAACTACTGAACCGATTGGGCTGAAATTCGGTATGTAGATAGTTTAGACCCTCGAATAATACAAAAGGTACAACAGGTAACACAAAGGTTTTTATCCTGATATTCCCACGGGAATGATGTCTACGCGGGTGAAACCGCAGGGCACAGCTAGTATTATATAAATATAAATGTCTCTGTGACGTAGTGGTAGCAAGCTCAACTGCCAAGAATGAGGTCTCAGGTTCGATCCACAGGTCAAGCAGTGTTATTGGATTTTCCATTAGGAACTATATCCATGACAGCCTGGAATCTGGAACTGTGCCCGGTAGATGGCAATAGGCTCGCCCCCTATTACATGGGACCAATAACATACTGGCGAAATGTGGGTGTATCTACTATGGGACGGAGTCCTGGGTAACCCCTACCTACCCCTTCGGGAAAAGGTGTGATGGTATGCTGAATAAAATTGGATGTTAAGGAAGTGTAAGTACCAGGATGAAGGTGCAGCGGCGGTCCGGGTCGTAGCGCGGCGCGTACCCGGCCCGCCGTGGGTACAGCGGGGCCCGCGGCGCAGGGGTCGCAGGGCGCGGGGAGCCCGGGGGCCCCGGGGGTGAGCGGGGCGCTGCTGCGGCTACTTGATGTACTTGAACTCTGGAAACAATATCACGGCTTAATAACATGTTATACCTTGACTCTATACCACAGAATGTTAAAGGGACACTCCTCAAAATGATTTAAATAAATAGTGACTCTAGTTTCGATGCAATAAAGTTCAATTCAGGTCGCACAGTTATATATAGTTACAAAGTTATAATGCCGGTCACTCACATGCGTACGAATACGCGAACCCACAAGTGTAGAACGACATTCGCAAATAACTATGCAAAGTTTTCGCTGCATTCGTGGTTTTCCAGGTTGTGTCGGTTTTTTGACGCACATCAAACGGCGCGAACCTCGAACCTTCGCGTAGTCTCCTACACATTCGTGCAACCAGTTGTGCTCACAGAGTACTTTATATATCTTAGCGATAAGACCGCCCATTGTTACACTAGTTATTAGTTTTTAGATCTTCTTGTTTGTGGTGTACCAATAAAGTGTTTATCTATCTATGAAATGCAAACGGGTTTCCATAATGAGTTTGCGAACCCATTCGCATATCCGCTGAGTTTGCGAATAGTATATCTGACTGCCCTCACATGCGTGCAAACATTCGTACAATGTACGAATATTTTTACGCATGTGAGTGACCGGGGTAACAAATTAAAAAATAATTTTTAATCCAGTACCGAAAACACGCCGATAGTACCCGAACGAGCTCGTGACCTGTAGTGACGTCACAATGTTATAAAGTATCAAATATATCACTATAACATAATGACGTCACAATCATGGCGACCACTCGTAGTGCGTTCGTGATCAAGTGACCTCATATTGGAATAAAGAAGAAAGAAAAAATATTTTTAAAGTGATTTTTGAATCGGATGATACATTATTTTCATTAAACTTTTAACAAAAACATTTTTTTTTCAAACACTGTAAAATTGTGTAAAAAAGTGAGTTTAGAAACTCATTATTTTTACACTCGGGAAAGTAGTAGTATACGTAGTTTTGACACTTTATTCATTTAACCCTAACACTTCAACCCAAAGAGGATTGCTTTTATAAAATTAATAACAATAATTATGAATCAATTTAATTATTTTTGTGTTCACAAAATTATTGAAATTTCGAAATTCTCAATTTGACCCTCTTTTAGTATTACTGCACCTTTTTTTAAAATATATTTTGTAACATATCGTTTTTGTAGTGGTAGGTCTCTTTTGCTGGGGGCCGCCTGGGGAAGTACCACACCTTTGCCAGTTATTCATTCGCCAAGCAGTAATGTGCAAGCATTACTGTGTTCCGGTCTGAACAACTAATATCTCAGGGTGACATCAGAATATGGGTAATCATGATACTTACCATCAGGCACCTGATTTGCTCGTCTTGTCGCTCATTATCATAAAAAAAAACATACAATCACGTCTTGCCTGCCGAAATGGTAGGCAGAGGTGTACCCAGGACTCAGTTCCATAGCAGGTACATCCACTATTTTTTGCAACACATTGTATATTTACCTGCGATATGAGATCCCTATCGTCTTGCAACCGTAACGCCACGTCGCTCATAGAGTCGGCATCGGAGTCCGGCTCTCTCTCCCTCTCTCTCTCTCTCGGCTCCACTCGGGCCTCGTTCGGCGACTCCACCACTTGTAGACGACAACCGTCTAATTCCTGTTAACAAAACAATCTTATGTTAATTCTACTTCCTACTTAATAAATAATTTTATAAATGCGAAAGTTTGTGAGAATAGATCGATGCATTTGTTACTCTTTCAGTCTTTTTCAGTAAAAACGGCAAATTTGTTGTTGTTATTGGAATTAGGAAACATAGCATATTTTGTCTTCTTTGTAAGTGTAATAGACGATTTTTAAAGCAAGCATTTTTAAGAAGTTAAAATCGGACGTCCAGTCCTCTGTTGCCAGACGCCGGCTGGTATTCTGCCAAGTGGGCTGTGGTGGGCTCTTCTATGGTGGACTCTTCAATGAGGCTTTTCAAATTTCAGAGACATTTTTACCGGGAAGGAATAAAGTTTTTTCAAGTTTTAACACAAATTTAGTTTTACACTATTGATAACTTAATAACATCCAAAAACACCAGAAGTGTATAGATAGCACAGTGTAGTGTGTATAGATGGAAAAGTGTAGTGTGTATAGATAGCAGTGTGTAGTGTGTATAGATAGCAGTGTGTAGTGTGTATAGATAGCAGTGTGTAGTGTGTATAGATAGCAGTGTGTATAGATAGCAGTGTGTAGTGTGTATAGATAGCAGTGTGTAGTGGGTGTAGATAGCAGTGTGTAGTGTGTATAGATAGCAGTGTGTAGTGGGGGTAGTGTGTAGTGGGGGTTGTGTGTAGTGGGGGTAGTGTGTAGTGTAGTGTGTATAGATAGCAGTGTGTAGTGTGTATAGATAGCAGTGTGTAGTGTGTATAGATAACAGTGTGTAGTGTGTATAGATAGCAGTGTGTAGTGGGGGTAGTGTGTAGTGTAGTGTGTATAGATAGCAGTGTGTAGTGTGTAGTGGGTGTAGATAGCAGTGTGTAGTGTGTATAGATAGCAGTGTGTAGTGTGTATAGATAGCAGTGTGTAGTGGGGGTAGTGTGTAGTGTAGTGTGTATAGATAGCAGTGTGTAGTGGGGGTAGTGTGTAGTGTGTAGTGGGGGTAGTGTGTAGTGTGTAGTGGGTGTAGATAGCAGTGTGTAGTGTGTATAGATAGCAGTGTGTAGTGGGGGTAGTGTGTAGTGTAGTGTGTATAGATAGCAGTGTGTAGTGTGTAGTGGGTGTAGATAGTAGTTTGTAGTGTGTATAGATAGCAGTGTGTAGTGTGTATAGATAGCAGTGTGTAGTGGGTGTAGATAGCAGTGTGTAGTGTGTATAGATAGCAGTGTGTAGTGGGGGTAGTGTGTAGTGTAGTGTGTATAGATAGCAGTGTGTAGTGTGTATAGATAGCAGTGTGTAGTGTGTATAGATAGCAGTGTGTAGTGTGTATAGATAACAGTGTGTAGTGTGTATAGATAGCAGTGTGTAGTGGGGGTAGTGTGTAGTGTAGTGTGTATAGATAGCAGTGTGTAGTGTTAGTGGGTGTAGATAGCAGTGTGTAGTGTGTATAGATAGCAGTGTGTAGTGGGGGTAGTGTGTAGTGTAGTGTGTATAGATAGCAGTGTGTAGTGTGTATAGATAGCAGTGTGTAGTGGGGGTAGTGTGTAGTGTGTAGTGGGTGTAGATAGCAGTGTGTAGTGTGTATAGATAGCAGTGTGTAGTGTGTATAGATAGCAGTGTGTAGTGGGGGTAGTGTGTAGTGTGTAGTGGGTGTAGATAGCAGTGTGTAGTGTGTATAGATAGCAGTGTGTAGTGTGTATAGATAGCAGTGTGTAGTGGGGGTAGTGTGTAGTGTGTAGTGGGTGTAGATAGCAGTGTGTAGTGTGTATAGATAGCAGTGTGTAGTGTGTATAGATAGCAGTGTGTAGTGGGGGTAGTGTGTAGTGTGTAGTGGGTGTAGATAGCAGTGTGTAGTGTGTATAGATAGCAGTGTGTAGTGTATAGTGTAGTGTGTACCTACCTGCATGATAGTATCGGGATGCAGCAGGCGGCCGGCGCTGAGCACGGCGGGGGCGAGGGCGGGGGCGGCGGGCGCGGCGCCGCAGTAGCGCGCCAGCACGGGGCGCAGCACGTGGCGCAGCGCGCGGGAGGCGCGGCAGCGCACGGCCACCACGCGGCCGCGCACCTCCACGCGCACCACCACGCGCCGCTCCACCGCCACGCACCGCCCCGACAGCACCGTCGACGGAGACGACACCTCGATCGTGGTCGCCTCTTTCTGTCACACGAACGATTCCACTATAACTCGTCGTCGTCGGCTCGTGAACTGCTCCCGTGGCTACGTCGTTTCGATTATATTTCAAATAACGCAGACGTTGACATAGGTATAATATATTCTCTGACAAATCGCATGAATTTAGACGTAAAATTTTTGTCGAGTATCAAAATTATAATTATTGTAACGATTACGTCTAGGCATGTTAATATATTTTGTTAATTTTATTATCTGTATTTTATTTTTATAAGATGTAATTAGAGTTTTACTTTTAGCTTTAGATACATTGCTTGCCGACGTACATTACCGGTGGTAACGCGATCGAGAGAACAGCATATTTTTTGTCTATAGTCTATTCCATAAATAATAGATTTCTTCAAATAAAGGGGATTATGCACGCACGGAGCGGCGGGAAATGAAGGAGTTGCGTGGACGCGGACAAAAAGTGTATGTTTATAACTCCAAGTCCCCACCTGTTCAGGATCCTTCAGTAGCACGTCATAGGTGGAGCAGTCCAGGTTCCTCCTCTGCAGCAGGCGCTGCACCAGGCTCTGCACGGAGACGGTGGGGTCCACACCCACCACGGAGGTGGCTCCGTCGGGGAGCACCACGCGACATAACGCCTGTCCCGGGGCCACTTGACTGGATTTCACTACCTTTATGGACAAAGGTGATATTTCAATAATTTTTTTTTACTTTAGAAACAAGCTTGTTCGCATTCATCTCAAAGAAGACGACTATTATATGTTTAAAATGCATTATGTAAACTTTTAATTTCTTAGGCATATACTACACAATTAATCCTTATTAATATTATAAATGCAAACGTTTGTGTGAATGGATAGACGGATGTTTGTTACTCTTTCACGCAAAAACTGCTAAATGGATTGGGTTGAAATGTGATATGTAGGTAGCTTAGGGCCTGGAATAACACATGGGGTACTTTATTTTCCAATATTCCCACGGGAACGATATCTACGCAGGTGGAACCGCGGGGTACAGCTAGTGATTTTCTAAATGACAAAAATTTAAAATGAACCGAATATTATGATTATGGCAATTTGTTATTACAATGTTATTTTGTATGCCTGTTTAGCTGGAATGTGAAGCACATGTATCAGGGCCGTCTTTACCAGGGGGTGCAAGGGGTGCGGTGCACACGGGCGCGGAGCGCCCGGGGGCGCCTTTCGTTCGCTGAATTTTTGGATATTTCATTGAACTTAACGCTATTGCACAGATTTATATACTTGTTACTTACGACAAATATGTATGCACAAGCAAAAAAAAAAGTCATCAACAATAATATTTTTTTAACTTTTATTACGCTTTCGGCGCTTGTCATACCGATTTACTACACTACACAAATAACATTTTTTTTTTAATAGAACGCGCACAGCAAAATCTCTAATCCAAAGAGAGTGTATGTATGTACGTTTGACACGTTGCCGCCCGGTCGGCCGATTTTGAAGCAAAATGATCTCAAGTCAATAGAGTGTAAGTTCATTTGAAATGGGCGCGCGGCGCGGCACCTGTGCGTCTGTCATAGGCGAGTTTGGTTGACTAGGACCCCTTTCATACTGCAGTGTGTCGTCGGTCGCGTGCCACGCTGCAGTGTAAACAAAACGAGGGCGCAGGCTGAGTCCCGCACCCCGGCGCAGAATAGACTTAAGACGGCCTTGACATGTATTTTTAAGTTTAAGATCTATTTTTTGTCCCTATGTTCGCAAATAAACGTTTGAATTGAATTGAAAATTGAAGCCTTTCATTAAGGTACTAAGTTATTTAGTTTATTTGTAAAATCCATACATAGTGTAAAACAGTCGCTTCGCGCCATCCGTACGCTCGTATCTTCTAGAATAAGACAATGGATTTTAATGTTGTTTGCATCAATTGACCAAGGAAAGTTTATATTATGTACTTGTTTTGACTCGCGGTTTCACCCGCATAGGCAGCTCAATCGGTTCAGTAGTCTTAGCGAGAAAGAGTAACAAACATCCATTCATCCATCCTCACAAACTTTCGCATTCATAATACACATTAATAGAATAACGGTACTCGGAGCGAAGCGAGGGCGAGTCTTTAGTCATAAATAAAACATAACATATATTCACGCTTTTTTCCCGAAGGGGTAGGCAGAGGTGTACCCAGGACTCAGTCCCATAGTAGATACACCCACATTTCGCCAGTATGTTATTGGTCCCATGTAATAGGGGGCGAGCCTATTGCCATCTACCGGGCACAGTTCCAGACTCCAGGCAGTTATTGAGATAATTCCTAATGGAAAAATCCAATATTTAATAGTGCCAGACCTGGGGATCGAACCCGGGACCTCTTGATTGGCAGTCGAGCATGCGCTTTCTATGCCACCGAGGCAGTCATAAATAATTACTTTTTATTTTTTACAAAAGAGTAAGACACAAGAATGTTTGATAAGAAATATATAAGTATTCGTCGAGTATTTCACTAGAACTTATCGAATAGTAAATTTTGTTATCGACAAAAGATTTCCACGCATACTTCCCTGTACAAATATTTGTCAGTAAAACACAATCGGCCGCAATATGAGAGTCGTTATTACCAACAAGAACAGTCAATCTGCGAGTTGATTGTCTTTTGATGCAAACAACGTTTGTTGGTTCAGTTTTGTGTTTATTTTATTTTATCGTTCACTAATTATAATTAATTGTTATTTATAGTGTTAACATTTTTTTTTTATTTATATAATACATGGTTAACTTAACGATCGAGAATTGTTTATATTTCAAAGCAAGCAAAAAAAGTGTAAACTATTCATTTGTATTCTATTTATCTTGCCGGTCCGTGGTCTCGATTCTCGAACCTTACACCTTACAGCCCCATCAACCACCAGTTTTAGTTCATTATATTTTTTTTTAATGATAGTGAGTTGCCCTCCAGACTGGAACACAGTAATGTTTGTTATGGCAAAGGTGAGGTACTTCAACAAAAGAGGCCTACCACTACGTGCTATGTGCCGCCCATTGCTACTTCAACTTGCTAATCCTCTGTGCTGCAGTAAGGACTTTCACGATTTAATATAGACGACAGCAGGAACATTATTGTGATTAATAAGTTTAGAAGAAGAGTTAAGATGTTTAAGACACCTTTGCCAGTTATTCATCCGCCGAGCGGTAATGTGCAAACATTACTGTGTTCCGGTATCAAGGGCAATGTTACCAGCGAAATTACTGGGCATGACGAGTTTCAACAACTCATATCTCGGGGTAACAGGCGCAGTGCAGTTCCGCGCAGAATTTTGAATTTTAAAACTCTGGGTGGCACTGTGTCTGTTATGGGCAATCATGATGCTTACCATCAGGCACCTGATTTGCTCATCTTGTCACTCACTATCATAAAAAAAGTCTTTGCGGAAAAGAAAAGGAGTCCACTTTCCATCACATTAGAGCCGTGCGAAGCTGCGGCGGTTCCCTAGTGAAGTAATACAGCTACACTTACATCAGTGACGGGTGGTTCGTTGAGCCGGTCCCGTGAAGAGGTCCTCATCTTCCACGGCAGCAAGGACGCGCCGCCGCTGCGACGACGCTCTGACGCATTGCTGGCTGACTTCTTTAACTGGATGTATGTATTATATTATACGTTAGATGAGGGTTGTTAAGAGCCTACCCTAGCTACGACAAATTTCTCACAATCCTATGAAAAATTTACCAAATCGATGCTTCGTATTCCCCTGTTTCCTCCGAATAAAAATCCGTTCTATAAATTTATATCCTTATATTTTTATAGTGAAGTAATTTATGTCCCTGTGATTTTAGTTTCTTTTGCAAGCTCTTGGTGTTTTCATAGTGAACTTGCGAAAAATTCCAGTTTTACTCGCGTGATTGGGCGTTTATGACATAAAATTAAGAGTTTGTAATAAACAAATATAAAGATCGTCTGGAAGAGATCGCTCTGAGCGATAAGGCCGCCAGTTGTTACTTCTTTCTAGTTTTAAGGTTTTCTTCTTTGTTATTTTCTGTTATATTGTGGTAGCAATAAAGAGTTTTCATTCATTCATTCATTCAAAAATAAAACTTTTACGACATAGTCTATTTCATCTTTAAAATATTAATATATTGGCTAAAACACCATTAGTTACAATATTGCGGACACTAAATCAAGTTGCACATAATGTTGACATATTTGTATGTTCCATAGCAGAGTTTAAAAGGGCCGTGTTTTATGTTTTAATGTGGTTTAATAATAACTATTTTTGTGTGGATAATAATAATTAATGAAATTGTTCACTTTTTTTAATTTGCATGTCATATTATTAGTAATTATCATTTTATTTTTATTTTTTAACATTGGATACTTACACTATTGTATTGGAATGAACTGTAAGAATAGTGTAAATGAGAAATAAATAAATAAATAAAATAAATAAATAAATGTCAAATAGGTTTATTGTATTCGGAGGAAACAAGGGAATACAAAAAATCGATTTGGTAAATTTACCATAGGATTGTGTCAAACTGTTAAGAGGACAACATTCCTGTGAAGAGGTACATGAACGGCCTGTTCACAGACCCATAGGAATTATTGGTCAGTAAGTGATGTCCCGAGTCGGCTACAGGTGTATCAGGTAGATAACTAATATGAGACCATTCTTCGCCAAAATGCTTTAGGTGAAATTTGCCAGAGCCTCGTTTGTATGTCATCAGGGACCATGTGCCAGGTCCCTATAGCTTGGCTCCTTAAGATGGAGGTAGGATCACGTACAACATAAAAACATTTTTGTTTTTTTTTAGACTACGTCACAAAAATGGCGTTCAATCGTGGCGCGTTCGTAATCACCTGACTCATAATGGAATTTTATCAATTTTGAAGCGCTTATAATTAATAAAAAATAGTTCGTTAGTAAATAGTGACCTTATTGGGCGAGCTGTCCTGTTCCCGGTTACTATTGTTAGTGTTGTTGTCGGCGTGCGTGTCGTAGGGCAGCGGCGCGCCGCGCAGGCCCGCGCGCGCGCACTCCGCGTGCTCGGCGGAGCGCAGGAAGCGCGGGTAGCTGTCGAACTTCATCACGTTGAATATCTGCTTCTGGGCCTGGAACCACCAAATATATACAGATACTACTCTTAACTAGACTCTTAACTACTCTTAAAAGAGGTCTCTGCGTGAAAACATCGAACTGTGCGACCCGACTCGACCGACGAGCGTGCCTAGTATTGACCGACCTCCCCCTTCATAGGGAGGAGGCCTATGTCCGATTTCCAGCTTCCTACAGCTGAGATGACGATGATGAAAACCATCAAAGTGACCCTTGGTGACTTTTTCTACAATAATGTTTAACTGGCAAAATCTTGAAAAACTCTTCACGCCAAAACTACTGAATCGATAGGACTGTTTAGTATGTAGATAGCTTATACCGTGGAATAATATATAAAATACAGGGGGCACGCCCGTACCTTCTGCCCGTACGTTCTCGCCACTTTTGGTAATTTGGTAGCGACCTAATTTCAACTAATGTGAACCTTATAGTAGGCAGCAAGTTCCATATTACCTGAGACAAGAGATCAGGCGGCGCCGGATCATTGTAGAGTACAAGCGCGGAGCTCGACTTGTACAAGTTACACTGACCTATCTATCCAGCTAACGTAAACCTTATGCCGAGGCTGTAAGGTCTTTATTACCTGAGCGAAGAGATCGGGCGGTGGTGGATCATGGTAGAGTACAAGCGCGGCAGCTCGTCTCGCCGCCGCGTCCACATTGACAGGTTCCGAAGCCTTCTCGTCCAGATGCCGTTGCCATATCTCTTGAGCCAACGCGGCTCGTTGGGATCCGTCTTCTATCGATCTGTACTTCTCGCATGACCACCAGAAACTGAGGGAGAAGTTGAATCACTGGATGTGAAAGAGATCCGGGGTCATTATTTTTGGACAATCTGTAGGCGTGCTTTGCTTTTTTTAGCTGTCAGTTTTGTCTCAGTCACGACTATGTTTTATAGTTGAACCTGTCGTGTGACTGCCTCGGTGGCGTAGAGGGCGCATGCTCGAATGCCAATTAAGAGGTCCCGGGTTCGATCCCCAGGTCAGGCAGTGTTAAATATTGGATTTTTCCATTAGGAATTATCTCAATAACTGCCTGGAGTCTGGAACTGTGCCCGGTAGATGGCAATAGGCTCGCCCCCTATTACATGGGACCAATAACATACTGGCGAAATGTGGGTGTATCTACTATGGGACTGAGTCCTGGGTACACCTCTGCCTACCCCTTCGGGAAAAAGGCGTGAATGTATGTTATGTCGTGTGATGTGATGATTGACTCAATTTCAACGTTGAAGAGTCACGTTGAAGATTGAACGTCACCTTGAAGATTGAAGCGTCTAAGGCCCGGCGTCAATTGAAGGACGAAATCATAAGGAAAATCTAGTTTGGGATAATTGTCATTCGTCATATCTGCACTCACTCTTTGTCTACTCATATCCTCTTTCACGCAATTCATTCAAGACTTTAGGGTTCCCTAAAATAGTTTGGGAAATAATATACTGTTTGTACCAATAAATTGTCAAAAACTCTCACAACATCAAAAATCTTCACAAAATACACTTGAATGATGAGAAAAAACTACGATCTTCCAGTAGCGCCCACTTTATGCCCTGGTTTCCTAACCTAAGTGTCCCAGTATCCCAGGTATCCTACCGTATGTTCTCGGCAGCAAACTCCTTGGCGAGAAAGTGCGCGAAAGCTGCAGCTCCCGATGGATCAGCCAGGAGCTGTTCCAGGCCTAGGGACCAGCGCGCCACGTTGGAACTGCTGCCGTTGGTGGAAGACACTGGTGCTGTGCCTTCGCTCATTTGCTGGAAGGGAATTACTTGATTATAAGTCGTAATCTAAATATATAAAAAAGTGAGTTTTAAACTTGTGACAGGCAACTACTCGGAAGAGTAGTATAGAATAGAATAGAATAGAATTATACTTTATTGCATACCAAAATAAAATAAGAAACAGTGTTACAAAACAATTAACAGGTGATACGGTAAACAATCGGCGGTCTTATCGCGTTAAGCAATTTCTTACAGACGTATACGTCGTTTTGATACTTTGTTCATTGTACCCTACCATGGCAAACCAAAAACGGTTGTTTTTTTTTTTTATGTCATACGTAGGACAAGCAGACGGTGTGCCTGATGGTGAGCGGTTACCGCCGCCTATATACCTGCAACTAAGAGTATTGCCAGTATGTTGCCGACCCTTCAACACTTTTTTCACTCTCCTTTTGAAGAATCCATGTTTTAGCTCAACGGGAAGAGCGCAGCAGGGAGATCATGCCAAAGATTATACATACATACATACATGTACGCTTTTTTCCCGAAGGGATAGGCAGATGTGTACCCAGGACTCAGTCCCATAGTAGATACACCCACATTTCGCCAGTATGTTATTGGTCCCATGTAATAGGGGGCGAGCCTATTGCCATCTACCGGGCACAGTTCCAGATTCCAGGCAGTTATTGAGATAATTCCCAAAGGAAAAATACAATATTTAACACTGCCTGACCTGGGGATCGAACCCGGGACCTCTTGATTGGCAGTCGAGCATGCGCCCTCTACGCCACCGAGGCAGTCAAGCCAAGTCTGGCCAGTCGAGGCCAGAGATCAGTGTTTATAAAATTATAAAATCAATGCCATATGAACATCTCTATTTTTTTTTTTCAGGTGCTACGAAATTGGTATACCATAGGTTGGAGGACATTTTGGAAATCGCAGCTTTTTATTTCCGTTTCAGAAGTTTACCGACCTCTTGCGTAGACATTTAAAGCCTAGAGCCTAGGCCCCAGAGTAACAATGTGTAAAGTAACCTACCTTATTATACATATTCCGATGATCGTGGTGTCTGTATGAGCTGCCAGCGCCGCTGCCCGTCGTCCACCGCCGAAACGGCGAGGACTGCTCACTCTGTTGACAAAGATATCAACTATTAGGTATAAACAATATTCAAGTAACGGTCACTTATTCTTAACGAATATTGGCAGTACAGTTCCCATTATAACAAATTCATTTAAATTAGATCAGGAGGACTAGAATTTCTGTTTAAGTATTGTATCTTCAGTTTCTTATGGGAAATTCAAAAACTCAAACTCAAACAGATTTATTCAAATAGGTCATAATCAGAAACTTTTGCACGTCAATGAAGATAAACAGTACTGAGTCTACCGTGCGTTCGGAAAGATACCTCTACAAGAAGAACGCACAAGAAACTTGTAGGGCTTAATTTTTTTAACAGATAGTTTCACAATATTTGGTTTGGTTACATTCGTTTTCTTTGAAGGTGCCGCGAGGCGGCTATGCAGAACTTTCCAGGCATCTTTGTCCTCTATGTACTGGTTGACTTTATAATAAGCCTTCCTTAGTAAAGTAGATTTTATATAGGTTTTGAATTTACCCTCTGAGAGCCCAGTTATCTCTTTTGGGATTTTATTATAGAAACGTACACTACTAATTGTAACACTTTCACAAAAATCTGGTTTCAGCAGTAGATTTACTGTTAGAGTACGTATAGATTCCAATTTATACTCTAACAGAACAAGTTTCCCCAACTATACTGCTAGAGTTAATCCGTTATGGTTTTGTAGCCATAATATCCTGTTAGAGATTTGAGTTGCCAAGATTTCTACAAGACCTTCCGTCACATGTTTTTTAAAGATAATAAAAACAAAAATAATAACATTGATCTCATATATGAGTAGGTCATGTATACGTTGAATAGCTAAGAGTATCAGGTCAAGCTTACGAGTAGACATCCTCTGACTCACGAAAGCCCTACAAAACATGAATGTACATAGGATATGACAATTAGTCACGCGTTTGTTTCTGTATTTACTCACATTGGCATGAACGGCAACGATGTTAAAATCCACAGAAGAACACAAATACATATCTAGGACATTGGTTACCGCAGAAAACTGAGTATGATAAACTGAAAATCCTTAGGATTTAACACTATAAATACGAACAATCCCTTAACAATATGGGTATTTATTGGCACAAAACTATTTCAGGAATCGAAATCAAAACTCTAAAAGAACACTTTTGTACGTCACTGAATCTAATGATAGATAATACGAGTATCTGTCGTCTATCTATCGGAAAGACAACTTTACAAACAAGAATGGCAAAAAAAGTTGTCAGGAAACGAGGTATCTGTTATAAATAATTTTGTAGAGAATAAACTAGAATTAACTAATGAAATGATCAGAGTAAACGATACATCTACCATTGTAGATGTTCAATACACATCTAACGCTCCAAGTTTCCAAGTCGTCATAAAACTGTATGCAGAAGGAGATAGGGCCTGTATGCATGTTTGCCTATGTCGGAAACATATCATATTCAATGTTGACGGACGTGTTTGCACTGAAACCCCGATTTCGGATCATGTGGTTAAGGATGGCACGAGGTCTGCCGGTACAATTGGGGCTGAAGGTTTGTTTGATGATAAAATATTTAGAGAAAATATAAACAATTGAATCGCTGTAGATAACATGAAGCATGATGGTTATTATAAAATTACTTGGCAAATGTCATGCAATTTGTCTGTTTATTTCCGGTTTAAAAATATTTTCACTTGTAGGATATGCAGTGACGATTTAAAGAATTCTTTCCTTATAAAGCAAACATTCATTACTAATTCCAAAACTTCATGATTATAGTTTTATTTTAAGCCTTATTTATAGGTATAGTCTCATAAATATCTATAGGCTTTCATTATATAGGTACAACAATGTATTTTGTAAATGATTGTATTTTCCTAAACAGCTCTTATTTATATATTTATAATAAAAAGTAGGTGTGTACACTGAATATAATTTAATGAGAATTAAAATTATATAATATTATATACGCTATATTTAATAATTAATTAGATTTACCTTTCTTCTTTCTTTAACGATGTCAACATACCAAACAGTCATTTTCAAACGTGAAAAAACTGAAACGTTCTGCCCAAAAACGTTAAAACGAGCAAAATTCACACTAACTACTGGTCATCACTGAATCAAAAATCACACTGTTCTGACATCACGAGGACGTCAATAAAAAATGATTGATAATTTAGACTCGGACGTGGAATGCCATGTCTGTGGTGACACTGGTGGGTAGGCGAGTAACAAGCGCGCAGTAGTCATCACTCATACAATGCTCCATTATAATAATAGCGGACGAAACAATATCCGGAGAATGTGGTGCAAGTTGAATGTACTACAAAAGCAAGTATTACGAATACTTATGGTACTTTACTATCCACCTATTTTTATCATTATTTCACTTGTACTGTACTGCTAGGCATAGAAATTATATTTGTCCATTATAATTTACATTTATTAGCAAACACATTTTTTAAAGGGCTGCTTGGAACTCAGGATACTACCTTGAGGAACCCCTACTTGAAAATATACCATAAGACCACATTCCATGCTGAAAGTTTGAGGGTGTTAAATTTGTAAGTTAAGAGTAATTTAGGAATTGACCATGCTTTTTGTTAATGTAGTGATAATGTATTACGAACACAGCCGCGCTTGTGATCTTCAAGATCACCTATTTGAAAATTCACGTAAAGTCCACACTTTACTTGAATTTGTTATCGCTTGTAAGAAAAGATATTAAATGAAAAAAGATATTATGATATATGCTTATTTTAGGAAATGTTAACAGGCCTGTTAGTTTGTAAATTTGTGAAGTAGTAATACGACAAACCGCTGTCGCTTACATCAAACGCCAGATGGAAATCACAATCATTCAGAACACAGTGTGACGCGCGACAACTTACATTATCCGCCATAATAGGAAAGTTTTATCGCTTTTGGCAATCACAAGCTCTGTATTGTTATTGTTATGGTATCATCGATTTTTTTTTTTAAGACAGTGAGTGACAAGACGTGCAAATCAGGTGCCTGATGGTAAGCATAATGATTGCCCATATCAGACATAGTGCCACCCAGTGTTTTAAAATTAAAAATTCTACGTGGCACTGCACTGCGTCTGTCACCCTGAGATATCAGTTGTTGAATCTCGTCATGCCCAGTAATTTCGCTGGTAACATTGCCCTTCAGACCGGAACACAGTAATGTTCGCACATTACTGCTTGGCGGATGAATAACTGGCAAAGGTGTGGTACTTCCCCAGGCGACCCCCTGCAAAAGAGGCCTACCACTACATACATCGAGGACGACACATGGATTATTCAGGTCCTTTTAAACGTGAGGTGAAAAATGCTGGCTGTATGAATTTTAAGAAAAAGTAACTCACACCTTCCGCACTCCGCACCTATCCTCGTAGTGGGCACTCTACCATTTGTGCGGGTTCAAATAATAATAATAATCTAGAAATCACACCTATAGACCAATCAAGTAGTTTCCATCCACTGCCTCGGTGGCGTAGAGGGCGCATGCTCGACTGCCAATCAAGAGGTCCCGGGTTCGATCCCCAGGTCAGGCAGTGTTAAATATTGGATTTTTCCATTAGGAATTATCTCAATAAATGCCTGGAGTCTGGAACTGTGCCCGGTAGATGGCAATAGGCTCGCCCCCTATTACATGGGACCAATAACATACTGGCGAAATGTGGGTGTATCTACTATGGGACTGAGTCCTGGGTACACCTCTGCCTACCCCTTCGGGAAAAAGGCGTGAATGTATGTTATGTTATGTTCCATCCATTCACAATAGACCTTGTACCTAGCGGGGGCTGTCTTTGAGGTCACCTTAAAAAAAACTGTAGATGGTTTCAGAGATGGACCCCGATAGGTGCTATACATTACCTTTAGATTAAAAGCTCAAAGGGGCCTCTGCACGTTGGACTTAAAAAAAAAATGGTCTCCGTGCACGCCTATCAAAAGACCGGGTATATCCCGTGTTTTCGAGCGACATAATAATAATAATAATAATATGGGACAACTTCCACACACGGTCATCTGGTCCCAAACTAGGCTAGAAGCCTTTACTATGGTAACCAAATGACTGATATACAGACTTAAATACGCTTATAACACCCAGACACAGATCAAACAGTCATGTTCATGCACACAAATGTTTGACCTGGCCGGGGATCGAACCCGGGGCCAGCGGCACAGAAAGCAGAGTTACTACCGTCTGCGCCAACGAGGCTGCCCGAGGAATCCCGCTCGTAAGTGAAAAATTTATTTCCATATTTATATTGTATTTCAAGGGAATAGACGGGTTTGTCTATAAAAATATAAAATATTAAGTATATTCAAAATATTGATATTTATCTGACTTATAATTAGAATAATTATGATGTGATTTACGACTTGATTTACTTATAATTAATCGTGATTTGCTTGAAATATATAAATTTTGACAACTTACATTTTCAAATATTAGGAACAAAAAAATTAAGTCTAATTATAATACTAATGAGAAATCGACAGAAGCGTATGAAACCTACAAGTAACGATAAGATATACAATTCAATACAATGCTAAGTAGAAGATCAGATGAAATCAAACAAAATTTGCATCAAAAGCGCCAAAGATAGTCTAGACTTCCCTGAGACAAACAAAATTCCCCTGCGCCTACGACTTCACACTCAAGGGAGTATTTGATCTATTTCAGTTGAAAAACCACATGCCAACGTATTGACGTGAAAGAATTTGAATTGTTGATCTATTTTAAATTTAAAGAGATACATCATGTTTGAAACGATTCGTCAGTGAGATATTTTTGCCTTTACTGTGTTCCATTTTTAGGGTCACGGTCCCGGAGAGCCATGTTCCGGAGACCCCGATTTTTAATAAATCATAAGGGTTTTTACGAAACAGAATTGAACACAAAAAATAATGCAATAATGTAGAAAGCTGGGTACACCTCTGCCTACCCCTTCGGGAAAAAGGCGTGAATGTATGTTATGTTGTGTAGATAGCGGTAGTAGGTAAATGATTCCTCGGAGAGTTAATATTGGCTACATAGTAAAAAAATAACGCCTAGGTACAAGTTTGTTGTTCATTCTATTCGTAAGTAAGCAGGTAAGTCTATTCTTATTAATTCAATGTTACTTTTTATAATTATGTTGATTTAACACTTGTTTAATAATTAGATAATCATCTATAATGAGTAAATAAAGCCAAAATACGACAATTTCATTTAAATATAAATTGACAAAGCGATTGCAATATAGGTCAGTGATACAAATGCATAAATACTGTTCAATGAGTGAGTCACAGATAATGCTGTGAACTCTAGTGAATGAACGGTCATTTGTCTGTCAATCTCGTTAATGAATTATTATAATGATTTTATTACAACTAATGTTATCAGAGCCTTTAAAGTCAGCGCTGGAAACTAGTTTAGCAATAATCATAAATATAACATAACATACATTCATGCCTTTTTCCCGAAGGGGTAGGCAGAGGTGTACCCAGGACTCAGTCCCATAGTAGATACACCCACATTTCGCCAGTATGTTATTGGTCCCATGTAATAGGGGGCGAGCCTATTGCCATCTACTGGGCACAGTTCCAGACTCCAGGCAGTTATTGACATAATTCCAATATTTGACACTTTGCCTGACCTGGGGATCGAACCCGGGACCTCTTGATTGGCAGTCGGGCATGCGCCCTCTACGCCACCGAGGCAGTCAATTTAAGTTTAGCAATAATCTATTGTATATAACCTGATTATTTGTTACAATTTAGAATGAATGGTCAAATGATTGTGAAGTTACTATTATGCAGTAATTTAACGTATGATTATTTAGGTATAGTTAATATGACCGATCGTTAATATTCAAAAACTAGCGTTTACTTCGAAAACTAGTATTTCAATGACCTGTACAAAATTGTAATGATCAATAATATATGTCAGGGACATTACAGCAACCCGTGGATAGACAAAAAATTAAAGCAAAATTAATAAAATCCAGTCACACTCACCCGATGCAGCAAACAGTCAACGATGTACTGTTTAAAAACATCCATTAATATAACTTTTACTTGAGAAAATGAAAATAATTGACGCAAGTTCCGAGTAAAAACAAGACACGCCTATCTATATTTAACTGTTGGTTTACAATTCTTACAACAATAGTTTCATACTCGTATTACGGATAATAACCGCAACTATGTCACGCTGTAGAAAACTAGTGAAGAACTTGGTCGTTATTAATAAATTTTAAATATCCTACTTTATTAAAGGGATTGATTGAACGAGCATTTTATTACGGTACGATTCTCAGAGCTTACGTCAAACGATGGTTCTGTGGTATGAACCTCTATATCAATACCTCTATGTTAAGTAGGGATATATACCGCATCTGTCCAAACACTCGAGAGCCTCCTACGCACGTCCATGTTTTCCCCATTGTATTCGTATATCACAATCAAGATTCAGATATTCAGAGATAAGTACTGGCTTTACTTTCATCCGGGACCACTTTAATTTATTAGGCGGTCTGTAACCATTCACTTATGAGGAAAATAAACATACAATTTGAAATGCGAATCAATGCAAAATTATGTTATAGACCTACACTTTGAAGAAACTCAAGAATATTCATAATACAAACAATTTAGACCATGCATTCGATATTCAATAGAGATCTGACACCCTTATTTGGTAAGGTAAGGTAACCTTGTCAAGAGGTTAAAAAAAGTAATTGAGAAAAAGAACAGGAATGCAGTATTAAACTTCAGATTAAAGGATTAACAACATCATCTTAGTAAATATTTCCGAGATAAACGCGAATATCGACATAAAGTAAAGAAAAACAAATAGAGATAACTATAGAATTCATGACAATAAAGATAAATTAACTTACAATCTTGAACAGTTTAGCGGCGAATCTCTCCAACGCGTCTGTAGGCATCGCTAGATCGACGCACCTTAAAGTCTTAGTCACTGGCACTAATGAAAGTGAACAAGCATCAGTTACACGAATTAAAAATATATGAGATTTGACCGAAGCGTCCGTTCTCGTTGAGAGTTGCGCGAGAACTGATGAAATCTAACAAGAGTAACGGAGGTTCTGCACAGGTGGAAACTCGTAGGTTTAATTATGTTATGTTATCAGGTGTTATCTTATCAGCCGCACGAGCCACAGGCGTGAACACCCTACAATAAGGTATATATATATAGGTAAAACTCTATTAAACCGTACTGTTTTGTTTCATACGTCTTTGTTACACCGTCATCAACATCTGGCGTATTAATGATGCCCAAAATCCTAATGACGAATACAATTTTAATTACATTTAAAAGAATAATGACGAAAGTAATGTTTTATTAGCATGATATTGAATAAGCATTTAGAATTCTAAATAGTTGCTAAGATTACATGGAGTTTGATCAAATATTTACACACAATTCTATAAATCGTTTAACTATTGAAGATGAATGAAAAACATTAGAAATTGTAATTTATACTAAAGTCAATGGTCAGATAGCGTTGGATTATTTATGAGCCTTCAAAAATAATAGATATAACTCGCACAATAGAAGGTCATGGTGATCGATCGAACGATACGTAGGCGAATGATTACAATGAAACAGGTTTTTCTAATGATAATGAAGGAATGGAACTAAACGACATATTTGCATATGAAAGTAGGTGTGACAAAAATAACATTAGCGAGAATACTGATAACACTGATATAACAAATGAGAGTATTTGCAGGAAAGATATGAGATTTATTTATAATTTTGACTAACCACTAACTTATCAAAGAGTCTTAAAGAGGTTTTCTCGTCCATACAAAATGAAATATCCCAAATATGGAGAAATAGAGACTAATTTTCCACTGAATTGTTTGTGGTTGGCTCTTAATCTGACCATTATGCGCATTAATATATTTGGTTTATAAAAACCGTATTTTTCATATTTACAAAAAAGCTTAAAATTAAAATGTAAGGGGGAGTCAAAAAGTTGCAACAGTGACTGAGTAATTAAAGAATGGCAGACTAGCCTGGTATAGACATGTGATGCGGAGGAGGAAGATAGGATTGAAAGATAAGTGAATGCGGAGATGACAGACGATAGATTGGAGTGGCGACTTGCTGGCCGACCCCACGTAATGTGGGATAAGGGTAGGAAGAAGAAGACTTATGATTGTTTGTCAAATATTACAGGCAACATGCGCCATCTTACAGAACGGAGAAAAGCGCGAAGACGTAAAAACCTCGCTCGTACTCGTTAAGATCAAAGAGATACTACAGCTATTTCATTGCATTTAACTGTATCATTAGGGCAACAGAATATCCCATCAATAAAATAAATGGAACCAGACTATTAGAAACAGGGTTTTTGGTACTAAAACAAAGAAATCGACGGCTAGTTTTATTTCTCAACCCACAATTGGACTATAAACTTTATTACTTTTATCGATATTGATAACATTGTGATACTTATTAATGCGATGATTATAGAATCCAACAACATATTTGGTACATTTTTGCTTTGTTGAAAACATCGACTAAAAACTACTAAACAGACAGGACCTCAATTTATTCGAAATCGATTTTACTATTTTAAAGAGAAATAACGCGTTTATATATTGTTGAATTATATCTTTGGTTGAATACTTAAATATCATTAAATATGAGAATTTGACTGACTGATTAAGAGCGTTATTCCCGAAATTCCTACAGAAACGAAGTCGCGGGAACTACGCTGGTATAAATCGTATCTACATGGAAAAAAGCTAGAAATTTTTCAAGGCTCGCTTGAAACGAAGATAACTTGTATTCCCCGCTTCCTTTTCTGTTTCGCGCCTAAACAATGCATATCTGCTGTTTCAATCGAACGGTCCTCGGTCAGGGATTGACTGTTAATGTCATATAGTCCTACTGGATCGTTGAAATAGTTAACGGACTTTTATGAGGATGGGGTTTTTTAAAATAATATAAATTAAGCCACGTATTTTTACTTTGCTCGAGTCGAGTGGCTGTCTAAACCCGCAGTGATGCAGACGCTCGAGGCACGGTCTCCACGTATAGGATACAGGACCTCTTAGCAGTTTGACACAGTCCTATTGAAAATTTACTAAATCGATGCTTTGTATTCTCCTGTTTCCTCGGAATACAGTAAACCTATTTGATATATTTATATCCTGATATTTTATAGTTGAAGTTAAGTATGTCCCTATCATTTTATTTTTGTTTATAAACTCTACATTTTTTTGTAGACGCAACGTCCAATCACGCGAGTAAAAAACTGACTATTCGTAGGAAACAGGGGAATACAAAACATCGATTTAGTAAATTTTTCATAGGATTGTGTGAAATTCCTAGAAGGCTATGCAAAGCAAATTCGCTCACTCGCTCACACGTACCCACATTTTAGAAGATATAAAAAAACTATTAAATAAGCTTTTTTACTGAATGTTCGTATTGTTATTTTCTAGTTCCTAGTTGTCTTAATTTTACGTATTTACATGAAGTATTTTTTATATCTTCAATAATGTGTGAGAGGGCGAATTTACTTAGCACCGCGCCTTAAGTGCACACGGTTATACACAATGAAGTCTTAACAAAATCAAATAATCTTGTGAAGGATAAAAAAGATTAGGCAACAAGGCCTCAAACGGAAGCCACAAAATCTTTCTTAGAAACAATACCTAAAATAACACACACAAAAACGATAGTAGAAACTTTTATCAATGTAGCGGAAGATGATAATATCATAACAGTAGTAGTTGGAGCAGCCAAAAATTAGTTCGATGAAAACTAATATTCAACCGCTCGTTTAGCGGGGGGCGAGTTATGTGCTCGAAAGCCTTATAGCGGTATAATTTTTAAGTGGACTGTATTTTTGTATTCGCTAGGTCCCTGGTTACAAGAATCAAGATCATTACATGGCATATCAAGTCGAAAAGAACAATAATTAGGTAATGGATAGAGGAAAGAGTCCACGCACCTTTTGTCGACCGGGAACTTCTAAGCTCCTGCCGCGCGGCGGAGATTCACTTCAATCCAAACACTCAACTCTCAACACTTCCGAAGACAGGGTTCACAGCACAGAAGATAATTCACGTACTCGCGGTATTTCCAAGTGAAATTAGGTCACCGGGAACGCGGAATAACGATGGCGTGTTGACCATACAAGTTTTTCGTATGCACTCCTCTTGCATTCACAGCAAGATGACGCGGTGGTGGCGACGGGATTAGGTGGGGGAAAGGGATAGAATATCGCTCAATTAGCCTTAATTACCATGTAAAAGAAGGTGATAGCTAATGAACAAGAGAAATATGCGAACAGATAATATCTGCATTAAATAAAATATCTGGCGGTAACATCTCCCCCGGCCTTAAAGGGTCGCCTTTAAGAAAATAATATTGTACTTAATACATACAATAAATGCGGGATAATATAAATGCTATGCGGGATTATAAAAATTGCGGTAATATAATTGCGGCATAAATATAACGCGGATATAATATAAGTTGCGGTAATACAATGCGGTTATAACATAATACTTAAACTAAGTAGATTAAACTTAAGTAAGTTATTGATTAGGTAGGGGACATAATTTAACTACTGGACGAAGGTAGCTCCCCTTTGAAGTTCTCACTGAAACAACTCGAGTAGCGCCGTCTTTCGACGGGTAAACCTTCTCTACAATACCCAATGGCCAAGCAAAGGGCGGAGCATTGTCAGTCTTGACAATGACTACCGTTCCCTCCTGTATGGGAACAGAAGGAACATTCCACTTAGCTCGCGTTTGTAGCTGGTGCAAATATTCTGCACGCCAACGCTTCCAAAACGACTGCACTATACTATCTATTAAGTTATGTCGCTGAAGCAAATCTTTCGGTCTAACTTCAGGTGCGGGAATTGATGAAAGAGGCACGGTATGTAGAAAGTGGGCCGGTGTAAGAGCTGAAGGCTCTGCGGGATCACTACTCATGGTCGTCAGTGGGCGCGAATTAATTAGCGCTTCTATCTGCGTGAGAATAGTAAGCAGCTCTTCGTACGATACGATTTGCTGTCCTATTACCTTAAACAAATGCGTTTTAATAATCTTCACCATACTTTCCCAACAACCTCCCCAGTGAGGAGAAGCGGGTGGAATGAATTTCCAATTTATACGATTTTCGGCAAACTCTTCTTCTAGGTGGGGGCGTAAATCATCTAAGAATTTATACAAATCGCGGAGATACGAATTTGCTCCGACAAAACAAGTCCCATTATCAGAGTACATGCACTCAATCGGACCACGCCTAGAAAGAAAGCGTTTGAACGCATTGAGGTAACTGGAAGTACTCAAATCCGTTGCAATTTCGATGTGAGTCGCGCGTGTAGTGAGACACGTAAAGATGCATAGCCATGCTTTACGGCTCTTAACTCCTCTGCCACGAAAGGGTGTATACTGCAGAGGACCTGCGTAATCGCATCCGACATGCGTAAACGCCTTATTGACTTGGTTGACGCGGTGACTGGGTAAATCAGCCATAAGTGGAAATAACGGACGCGGCTTAGATTTAAAGCACACGTTGCATTTATGAATACGATAACGTATAATGCGTCTTGCAGCCAAGATCCAGAATCTGTGTCTTAATAAAGACATCAGAAGCTCTGGCCCAGCATGCAAGTGCTTTCGGTGATAGTGATCAACTATCAAATCAACCACGTGATCGCGGCGCGGTAGAATACAAGGATGCTTAAGTGTGTATTCCTCAGTGGAATTCGACAAGCGACCTCCGACACGGATGAGACCGTCACTGTCGAGAAAAGGCCTAAGCTTGTTGATAGCGGGTGAACAAGTTTCATTTTTAATTAAATTAAATTTATCGTGCGAGAAATAAACATCTTGCACGGCGCGTATTAATTTATTTTCAGCAAACTCTATGTCTGCGGCGGTTATAGAATTACCACGTGGTAATATTTTCATAAAGCGGTAAACATAAACAATTGCGCGTAACAACTTAGGATACGACGAAAACCGTTGCGCGAGCGCGTAAAGTGATGAGTCCTCTGGACTCGTCGTAACGTGCACCTGAACCCGTTGCTCAGGCGCATCAGCGTATTCATTATCATTTAGTTTATGTATGGGCCATTCACTTGGATCGCGTGTGATCCAAGGAGGTCCAGTAAGCCACAAGGGGTGGCCGACTAACTTACCCGGGGTAAGACCACGAGATAAGCAGTCCGCGGGATTTTCAGAGCCAGAAACATGGAAGAATCTGTTCGCGGGAATGTTGTCTGTCACTTTTACGACTCGATTGGCGACGAACGTCTGCCAACGATGCGGGGACGCATTAATCCAACAAAGAGCGACTTTAGAGTCACTGAAAGCGAACACATTATTAATGGGGTATCTAGGGGATATGATATCTATGACCTTGCGAAGTAGTTGCGACAACAAGACCGCCGCGCAAAGTTCCAATCGCGCAATGGATACAACCTTTACAGGTGAGACTTTGGACTTTGCGCACACTAGTTGCACAGAGTACGTGGAACCTACACGGACTTGCAGATAAACCACACCACCGTATGCGCGTTCACTCGAATCTGCGAAACCTATGATGTTGACGTCGCAATCCTCTACAATACCTAGATGACGTGGAATGGACAATTTGTTGAGCAAGGGAAGCTCTTTACAAAACTGCATCCAGTCACTGACGATATGAGAGGGGGGATCGGCATCCCGCAGTCACACTTTGACAACCAAAGCTCTTTAATTAGAAGCTTGGCGTACAAAATGGCCGGAGCCACAAAGCCCATTATGTCCCACAGCCTAGCGATCGCAGACAATATCGTGCGCTTAGTGCACTTATCGTCAGGAGCGTCGACTACAAAACGGAAACTATCGCATGATCTATCCCAATACAGACCCAAAATTTTATGCGGAATAGAGTCGTCGAACGACTTACCGTGAGACTCTTTGTGCGTATCTGGTATGTGAGCCAGTACGCCATCAGAATTACTCGTCCACTTGACAAGATCAAATTGACCCATTTTGAAAAGTTGGATCAGCTCATCACTAAGCGTAATGGCTTGCGGTTTATTCATGACAGAGACAACAATATCGTCCATGTAAAGACATGACGAAGCAGCAGCGGCTGCAGCGGGAAACTTATCGCCTTCATCGGCGATCAGCTGACGAACAACGCGTAATGCGTGAAATGGACTCGACTTAAGTCCGAAACAGACGCGGTTAAACTCGTATACAGTGACTGGATCCTCCGTACTGAAACGATATAAAATTCTTTGAAACCTACGATCAGGTTCACGTACTCCAATTTGGAGAAACATCTGACGACAATCAGCAGACAGCGTAATTTCAAACAGGCGGTAGTGTATTAGGATGCTAAACAAGTCACCTTGTAAATTAGCACCTGCGTGGAGAAGATCATTAAGCGAGCGACCAGACGAAGACTTACAACTGGCGTCCAATACGCAGCGTAGCTTGGTCGAGGCTTTGTCTTCTCGGACCACACCGTGATGTGGAATAATATATGAAGGTCGAGTGACGTCATCAGTGTCTGTGTCAATGGGACTTAGATAGCCCTTATTTATATAATCATGTATAACGTCATTATAAGCGGCGCGGATTTTTAACGATGCATTTAGCTTTCTTTCTAAACATTTAAGGCGCCTAAGGGCGGCGGCGTAGGAATCTCCCAATAAATTAACGTCATCATGAAACGGTAACGCGACGACGTACCTACCACTATCATCACGAGTGGTGGTAGCGCGGAAAAATTGTTCGCACTCAAACTCATCGGGACTTTGAGTGGGCGGCGCGGTTATCTCTTCAAGTTCCCAAAAGCGCTTGAAGAGTGTGTCCATCGATTCATGGACAACGGAACAACAAACAGTCGATAGACTATTGTGAACGATCTGTGACGTAGGCGCGGAGCCCATAATCACGAAACCTAACACAGTCTGAATCGCGGGCGGTACATTAATATATTTACTATGTACTACTCCGGGGAGCACTAGATGCGAAAAGGCCTCTGCTCCGACCAAGCAGTCGACAGGTCCAGGAGTAGCGAAATCATTGTCGGCGAGCGGCAATGAGTCGAGGTGTGTGAACGCAGCCTTATCAACTGTCGCCGACGGCAGATTATCACTTATGCGGTCGATTACGAGCGAGTCAAGGTCAAGATTAATATTTGTATTAAATCTCGAGTTTATTTTAAAATTAACTGAACCCCTAACTTGCTTCTCCGAACCCCCAATCCCTCTAACACGTATATGAGAAGGCGTCATACAATTTAATAATCCGAGGCGCTCACAACATTCATAAGTTATGAAATTACTTTGGGATGCACTATCAAGTAAACATCTAATAACCTGAGGTTTATTATTACCATCATAAACTATCACTTGTGCTGTGGCAAGTAACACCGTTGCATAAGTAGTTGCTCGTGGCTGGTTATCAGTGGATGACTCAGTGCGCGCGGCAAGCGAAGCGGCAATGGATGTCGTGCAAAGCGATAGATCTCTGCGCTGCACTGACTCACGCGGCTCGCTGATAAGCGCGGGCGCCCTCGGCGCGGTGGTTGTATGCGCGACGGTAGGTGTCGCGGGTTCGATTCGCGGTTTATTATTGTTGAAATGTAACATAGAATGATGTCGCTGGGAACATACGCGACATTTCAATTTAGATAAACAATTTAAAGTTTTATGCGTGCGGCTGGTGCAGTTCACACAGCCGTTATTATTTTTAATAAACTTAAACCGTTCAGTAGGTGAAAGCTTTTCGAACGCGGTACATTTATAGTAATGGTCATGAGGCGCATAATTGCACAGTGAACATTTGTTATTATCAGAGGCCGAACATGTAACGTATGACTGTGGATTGGGCGGGCGGTTAGTCCTAGCAGAAGGCTTAGGACTAGACTTTGTACCTACAGCTACAGAAGGTTGCGTGCTCTCAAAGATCCTACACTGTTTTTTAATAAACTCAATAAAGCTGTCGAGTTTAGGTAACCCTTTATCGCGAGAATACATTTCAAAAGCACGTATAGTATCTACATCAAATTTCTTCGTAGCTATATGTAACAATACAAAATCCAACAGATCATCGATTTTTAATGCTTTGAGTGAGCTTATTGCGACAACAAACTTATCGATAAATAACCGGAAGTTAGCCGTAGACGGAGAACCATTTAATTTAAGGTTGAAGGCCTCATCTAAGTAGGTAGAACCTAATACACGGACATCTTGGTATTTATCGAGAAGAGCCCGATAAATAACTTCATAATTCTCGGCACTCGGAATTATACCAGCAAATGATGACTGGGCGGTAGGTGACAATTTACCTATTAAATAATACAATTTATCGGCGTTTGTCAACGATGCGTTTTTGTGCACCGTGCCATGGAAACTAGCGTAGAACAATGGCCAGTTTTTTATGTCACCATCAAAGGATACCAGTTCGATATTTGGAAGCCTAGGCCTAGTTTTGGCGGGCGAAGTGGAATGCTCCGACGAGTGCGCGGGCGCGGTTGAAGGTTTCAACTTCGACACGATCTGCTTGATATAACAATATAGATCTTCGAACGAGGCATAACCCTGATACGAAGGAGTAGCTGCGGGATCGAGCTCAAGGAGTGTTTCATTGTATTTATCGAGTATTTCGTGAAAACTAGCGCGTATATTATCTATAGTTAAACAAGAACTCAGAAACATCTCTTGAGTTTCTCCCGAAACATCAACAACAGCACTCTTGGCCTGTTTATAAACAGCATTAATACGTTCATAAAGAGCATTTCGCTTAGCTTCCAGAATCGATAAGCGCGGGGCAGTTACCGTCGTCTCACGAGACATTATTGAAATAATTTATAAGCTACAATAACAAGTAAATGTAACTAGCGCGGTAAGTGCCTATGCGAGACGAGCATAGGTAGATAGCGTAACTTAATGAATAAAACGGGAATGTTAGATAAGTAGGTATACCTAACTTAATTAATAACAGTCGCGGTAAAGTATATAGGATACTATAATATATTATGGGCGGTAATAATTATGTTATGTTATAAATGAGTACGTAAATTATAAATAATTATATAAGGTATATTATATTTATGTATATGATATATACCTAACACCTATAAATGTATATGCCTAAGGGGCGGGAACAATAAATATATTATAATAAAATATTATAATCTCCAAAGGCGAACACTTATAAGGGCGTGGCGATGTTGAACACTTTTGAGAAGTTGAATGAGGGTAGTCTTCGCAACATAGGTTGTTACGAGGCGTATTTTACTTACAAAATGGTGAATCTCGAATATAATATCGAAAAATGATATGAAATTAATGAAATTTGATATGAGTAATCCAATAATATGGATCGAAATAACGATCCAGTGAGAAGGAACCAAAAAAATGGAGCAGCCAAAAATTAGTTCGATGAAAACTAATATTCAACCGCTCGTTTAGCGGGGGGCGAGTTATGTGCTCGAAAGCCTTATAGCGGTATAATTTTTAAGTGGACTGTATTTTTGTATTCGCTAGGTCCCTGGTTACAAGAATCAAGATCATTACATGGCATATCAAGTCGAAAAGAACAATAATTAGGTAATGGATAGAGGAAAGAGTCCACGCACCTTTTGTCGACCGGGAACTTCTAAGCTCCTGCCGCGCGGCGGAGATTCACTTCAATCCAAACACTCAACTCTCAACACTTCCGAAGACAGGGTTCACAGCACAGAAGATAATTCACGTACTCGCGGTATTTCCAAGTGAAATTAGGTCACCGGGAACGCGGAATAACGATGGCGTGTTGACCATACAAGTTTTTCGTATGCACTCCTCTTGCATTCACAGCAAGATGACGCGGTGGTGGCGACGGGATTAGGTGGGGGAAAGGGATAGAATATCGCTCAATTAGCCTTAATTACCATGTAAAAGAAGGTGATAGCTAATGAACAAGAGAAATATGCGAACAGATAATATCTGCATTAAATAAAATATCTGGCGGTAACAGTAGTCATGTGTGAGGCAAAACGAATAAACATTTTACAGGTCGACACGAATAACAGTTTGTTTCTTTTAACGGGCAGGTGCCTTTATTTATTAACTATATTAACGGTGCCTCGCAGTTTCACGCACTAAAAGTTCCTACTGTTTATTTCAGAAACTAATATTTATAATCTACATATTAAAACGCCAAATCGATTTTTGGTACACTTACAAACTTTTACATGCTTTCCTGCTAAACTTACTAATACATATTATAAAAGTTTGTGAGGATGGATGTTTGTTACTCTTTCACGCCAAAACTACTGAACCGATTTGGCCGCATTTCAGTATGTACGTAGGTAGTTTAGACCCTGGAATAACACTTTTTTTCGATATTCCCTCAGGAACGACTACGAGAAACCGCGGGGCACAGTTAGTAATACTCGTGGAAAGAAAATCTATGTCAATTTATTAATGTAGATACGTTAACTAATTAATATAACTTAACATAATACCACACATTTTTCCCGAAGGGGTAGGCAGAGGTGTACCCAGGACTCAGTCCTATAGTAGGTACACAAACACTTCGCCAGTTACAGTTACAGTTTTTTAATTGCATGTTATGAGGGGAGAGCCTAGTGTCACCTACCGGGCACAGTCCCAGACTCCAGGCTATCATTAAGAAAATTCCTAATAGAAAAATCTAATAATACATTTTGTCTGACCTGGAGATCGAACCCGGCACCTCATTATCGGCAGTAATGCTAGCAAACCACAACACCACCGAGGCAGTCTAAATTAGTCGAGTGATTAATATAGGAACATCTGGAAAGTCGACAAACCGACATGTCAGCTTTACCTATATAGAAAATCCAAATGTAAAACACCAAATGGCAGAGTACCTAAGATAATTTTACTAGTATAGTTTGAACGAAAGATAAATCAGTACAGAGTACAGTCAAAGAAATAAACTCCAAAAATAAATGATAAGACGAGATAAAACTTGATATTTCTATTTCTGGCGCATTTATTTGATGAATTATGTAATTTTATAGGATGCATACGGATATCATTTTTAAAATGTTTAAGGAAATTTTCAAAGAGATCTATAAGCCGAGTGTGCAAGGTCAAGTGGGTAGGGGTCGACTTAGGCGTACTTTTCATTGAAAAATTGATGCCAGGTCAGAAGTACCTACAACCGACGAGCATGTATGAAAAATGACATGAAAGCGAAAGAAGCGAAAGCCGTAGTATGTCTAGTCTCTGCCTACCCCAACGGGAACTAGGCGTGAATCAGCTTCAGTGAAACAGTGTTTAACACTTAGACCAAATTTCCTATTCAGTAGGGAGTTTTGACACATATACCTTTCTCACCATTGTGGTGGAACGAGAAACGTTACTTCTATTCTTTATTCTTTATCACATATATTATGATTGTAGACAATGAATACCACATAAAGATTAGATTGATTAGGATTTTGCTGGGTTTTTAGAGCAAGAAACGGTAATGGCTGTAAATATTATTAGTTATACAACAAGAGACATATTGACATGTTAATGCTCTGATGATTTGCATGTTTTGAAGGTTAGTATTTTCCCGAATGTCGGCGCCATTGTTATTAATGTAATGTGAAGTAATGAAGAGATAATGATAAGCAAGGGATTAAATAATACATTATTAGTCTTATATTGCACTATATTACATACATGAGGATTCTTTGCCTACTTTTTGACAAAACTCTGATTTCGCGGGTTAATATTAAAACGTATGTCATGAAAATATTAAGAACTTGAAGACGAGGCTTCGCTGTTATTTTTAAATGGCTACTCTACTTAGATCGACTTAAAACAACTTGAACTTGAAAAAATACAATTTGTCTCGCGTGATTAGACTAGCAAAAATTTAAGAGTTTATACAAGAAAATCAAATGATAAGGACATGGTTTACTTCATCGTCAAATATCAGGGTACAAAATTGATTGGGTTAATAATTATATTCGGAGGAAAAAGGGGAATACGAAACTTCGATTTGATAAATTTTAATAGGACCAGCGGGGGTGGTATACGAACATACAATCGCGTAACAACAGCAGAATATTTTGCTGTCAAACGTCATCTTTTGTATGCCGTTTGACAGCAGACATTTAGCAATTTAAACGCTTTCCACACTTCTGTTGCGTCCGTAATAAGGGGGCGGGTTAAATTCCTTGGTTCTGTATGTACGTTGAGAAATGACGATACATTATCGTGAGGCGAGCGACATCTGCCCAAACGACAGGCATCGTCAAGACAACCACACCTACTATGTTTGTGAATAGGTATTATTGCGAATAACATTCTCTACCCGGCAATATAGTAGACAGTGTAAGGTTTTCTGGGCCCTGTTTCCTTGGATTCCGAGCCTTTTTACTTCAATAAAAGACTTTGACTTTGACTTGAACCGAAATAATTCGCGAAGGATAAAATACGGTCTAATAATTTCGGGTCAAGGGCATTTCATTATGGCTTCAGTGTTTCCGTATACGACCGATAAGATAAACCGAGTTATAAATTAACTAAAGTACTAAACATCTCTACCCAAACATAATAATACCTAGTTAAGCCGGTACAAACAGACAGGCTTTAAGAAAATGTTTAATCATAGTTTTCATTGGTTTTTGTGTATTTGTTTAACTTTCTAGGTCGTGGAAATAATGTCAAGGGGAAGTAGAAGAGTTAATGTGATACTCGTAGTTTGCTTATTTTACTATCTCTACTTTGGATAATTTGCCAGTATAAGTTTTTGTAGTGATAGGCCTCTTTGCAGGGGGCCGCCTGGGGAAGTACCACACCTTTGCCAGTTATTCATCCGCTAAGTAGTAATGTGCAAACATTACTGTGTTCCGGTTTGAAGGGCAATGTTACCAGCGAAATTACTGGGCATGATGAGATTCAATAACTCATATCTCAGGGTGACAGGCGCAGTGCAGTGCCACACAGAATTTTGAACTTTAAAACACTGGGTGGCACTGTGTCTGATATGGGCAATCATGATTCTTAACATCAGGCACCTAATTTGCTCGTCTTGTTACTATCATAAAAAAAAAAGCTGGTGGATACACGCTAGGGTGGCTATGGCATACATACATACATACGTACAATCACGCCTTTTCCCGAATGGGTAGGCAGAGGTGTACCCAAGAGTCCCATAGTCCCATAGTTGGCACACCCATGTTATTTGTCCCATGTATTAGGGGGCGTGCCTATTGCCATCTACCGGGCACATTTCCAGACTCCAGGCAGTTATTGCGATAATTCCTAATGGAAAAATCCAATATTTAACACTATGCCCGACCTGGTTTCACCCGGGACGTCATGATCGGCACTTTCCCCAGCGGGCGTGAATGTATGTATTTGTGTAGTTTCCAGTTTTCTGCGCAGTTTTCCACACTCCAGGTTCGCCCCAGCGTATATACCTATAACAATATGGCTAGCTTTATCAGACACTCGTACTTCGGTGTCGTCAATTTTAATAGGCTGATTATAATTTAGTGTAATTATGCTAAAACAGCGATTCATGTAAATTGCATTTCTTCTATTTTTTTTTAAACCAATTAATGATTTTTGAGGGAAAATCTTTAAAAAACGTTACGAGTTACGACAAAAGAATCAACGGTAACTGAATGACGTAATTAGTTACCTACTTAGCTCTATCAAATCATTAACCGCGTAATATTACTAAGAATTATACTCAAAAATAATTAAATAATAAACAAAGTGGTTTTACCAAACAGAGGATGAATATTTTATGTTCCTAGCTGCCTATTCTTCAACTATATTTTATGGTACCCGGAAAAGGTAGGTATACGAAGGTAGAACTAGGGGCACCCGAAAAAGACTTAGATAAACCGCGTGAAAGAGGTCGTAAAAAAGAAGTGATAATATAACTTGACACTGGCAATGTGTGCCCATCAAAATAGTATAACTTAACCCTTATTCACGCCTTTTTCGCAACGGGTAAAGCAAAAATACCAACAGTAGTAGGTACACAGTACACTTACACAAAGCCAGTTATGTTTTTTAAGCATCCATGTAATAGAGGGCGAGCCTATTGCCATCAACCAGCCATAAATCCTGACTCCAGGCTGTTATTGAGAGAACTCATAGAAAAATCCAATAACACTTTTTGTTTGACCTGGGAATCGAACCCAAGACCTCTTTCCTCCTTCTAGGCAGTAACGCTTGCGCCCACTACATCAACAAGGCAGTCCACACCACATAGGTACATAAAAAATCAAAAGAATAAAAAAGCAGTGCTTTGCCGACTCTACCTAGAGTGTGATCATGGCGTTTACACACTCACACCCATGCACTAGTATTTCCTGTGTCTCTGGCGACATGGACACATAGAAACAAAATAACACACCACACACATCCAACTTGTGTGGGGACAAACATTTGACTCATCGCACAAGAAAAAGAAGTTCTAAAATACAGACCTGAGCTAAGCAAGATTATACAGATATATAGATTGTATGTAGATAGATATATATATAGATTATACAAATTTCACTGCAGCCAAGCCGATTTCATCAATGCTGTCACTGTTATTTTCTTTTTATTAATTCACTATTCACTGTCAACACCAAATAAAATTTTTCAACATCGACTTCGACGATTATGAACGAAGCCAGATGTAGTAGAATTATAGATACACTACGCGTATTGCTATATTGAGACTTTTAGACGCCTTAGCACATACAGTTACTGGAGATCAGTTGACATCCTCTTAAAGGGTCATTTTATTCACTATTTGGAACAACTTTCACTTGTGGAGCTAAATTGAAATTGAAAAAAAAAAGTTGTTGATGAATTTATGAAACACAACAAACCCCTTGTACATTATTTTACAATTCACAGCGCACGGCAAAGTAATGATTATTATTGGCAATTATTTGACAACTTGGTTTACAATATTGTGTTTTCTTAAGGATCCCTATATTTTTTCAACATCTGATATAGCCTATGTTCTCACACTGAATTAAGCTTTCCATAGGTAAGTGAAAGAATTTTTTAATAAGTCCAGTAGTTTCGGAGCCTAGTCGTTACAAAGAAAAAAGAGGTTGACATTATTATTATTATTAAATAGACAAAAAGTTATGATGTACCACTCGTATGTATGTAAATGTGATTATTATAAATGAAATGTATGTTTATTAAGAATAATGTCAGTTTACTAAGGATATTACATTCTATTGACTTGTATATTTATTTATGTTATAATTTCAGACAAAATGTAATAATTGTTTGAAATATATACAATGAAATTGATCACCACTTGGCACTTCAAAAATAACGTAGACGACATTTTTCACGATTTCCGATTTGGCTCCATATGAAAGATGTCCAATGGCGAGTGCCTGTTGGGAATTGCATAACAGGATACAGGACCTCTTAGCAATTTGACACAATCCTATGGAAAATTTACGAAATCGATGTTTTGTATTCCCGTGTTTCCTCCGAGAATAATTGATTTTATCCATAAATTTATATCTTGAAAATTAGAAGATGAATTAGGCTATGCCCCTGTTATTTTATTTTGGTTCCTAAACTCTTCATTTATTTCTAGTGAACGTCTAATTACGCGAGTAAAACTGGGACAGTTTTTCATGTTTTTAAAGGGTCATACTTCATTTAACAATGAGTTTGTAGAAAAATAAAAATGACAGGGATATGCTCACTGAAGACTTAGATTTTATTAAAAAAATCCATTTATCTGACGCAGTTATCTAGGGAGGAAACACGGGAATATGTTTGTATGGAAAAATCACCTCTCATGTAACCTCTTAATGCTTTATTTTTAAGCGTTTCTTTTTTGTGTGCAATAAAATATTATTCTATTCTACAGACACTTTAAGATGTTAACTAATCACCAGACACTAGTGTCTTTTTTTAAACGATTTTTTAAGCTTGACCGGTTTGTTTAGGTATTTTTGATTGGGACAAATTTAATAATTGAATTACCTCTTTCCTATTGACAAATTGACCTGATGTGAAACCGTTTGCAAAAAACTTCAAATTATTATTTTGTTAATTACTGTAGACTAATTATACAGGTCTGAAGCCGTCGAGGTTTCATGACCAACTGAACATACAATACTCTCTATGGGGTTCCCACACAATTTTGTACGAAATAATAAGCTCTGTAATTAAACACGAATAGAATTAATTAATTGATGGAAAAACGTGAACCGTTCCGCGCGGAGATTGTTTAACTGGATTCTTTCGGGTCACACGGGAATTTTAACATGTAGTCCCCTTTGTATTTCCCACTACTTTGGTATAATGGATATAATCCTGAAAGTTTCAATAACTATTTCTAGTACTGAACTTTTCTGCCAATTTTCGCAGATTGTTAGGTGCAGGTGTCTTGGTACAATCTACTACACACATTTACATAATCACGCAAACTAACGCAGAAAATTAAGCAAATTAAGCACAAACAAAGATACATGAACAAATTATTCAATAAGCACGGCAGGAAACACACGGTTGACAACTTCCGTTATGAATGCTCTAAGCTAACATGATCGTATACAAAGAAAGAGAACCAAGAAACTCTTTGGTAAGTAAATATACCATTGTCCATGAACCTAGAAATAAGGAGTCTTCTAAAATAAAAAGTGAAGCAACATAGTAAGCCAGCTCGCAAACATGATGGCATTCACACCCATCATCATCATCATCATCATCTCAGCCATAGGACGTCCACTGCTGAACGTAGGCCTCCCCCATAGATTGCCATCCAGTCCGGTTGTAAGCGGCCTACATCCAGCGTGTTCCTGCCGTCTTTCACACGCGTGAACCTAGAAAAAGAAGTCTGAATGTGGTTACAGACCGAGCTTTTAGTATAAAAATCATTTCAATCATGTGTGCGAGCTGGCTTAGTATGATGTTTCACTTTTTGTTTTAGATGACTCCGTCCACCTTTTTCTTCTAGGTTCATGTTCATTGAATTTGGAATTCGGGCGCAAGTAGGGGAACACATACCTATTTGATGTCAGTTTAATCACTGAATCCGATGACGTAGTCCTATGCTACGCTGTCAGACTACGTACTACGCCTACGTAAAATAAAGATAACACACTACATTTATAGACTTTAACATTAGGCTTTTATAACTATCACTAAATTTACAATGTCAGTCTAATCACGGAATATGATGACGTAGTTCGTAGCACTATGCTACGCGGTAGGCCTACGCGCTACGGATACGTAATACAAAAATATACTCGTAACACACACTATTAAATTTATTGCTTTATGCTTTGCGTAGCGTTTTTAAACTATCACTAAATCTGTGCCGACGTAGCACCACCACGCTACCCGGTCGGCCTACGCGCTACGAACTTCATTCACGATGACTTCTGATACTTTACACATATTATAATACAAAAATATACTTTTAACGCCGTTATAGTTTTTTTTTTGCGATTTTCGCGCGTGCTGTTTCAATAAGGGTACGGAATGTAATGCGTTCCGTAGAGCTCTTGCTACGAGTTTCCAAGGCGGCTACGGGTGACGTCATCCGCTACAAGCGGCTGAATACATCTGATAGTGTGATGACGTCATAGTTGGGCATTTGTTCTTGATAGTGGTGAGCGGTGACGTAAGACTCATTTCATTGTAGATCTTTTCAGGATTTATAGAAAAAACCTGTCATAGAGGGCATAATAATATGTATATTGTTCTGAAATATTTGAAAAGTAAGAATATCCCACGATTGGGCTGAAATTTGGTATGAACTGTACCTATTTAGCTTAGTACATGGAATAACACATCGGATAATATGTTTTTTACCAATAAACATAACATAACATCACGCCTTTTTCCCGAAGGGGTAGGCAGAGGTGTATCCAGGATTCTATCCCATAGTAGGTACACCCACAAGTCACCGGTTATGTTTTTAGGTCCCATATAATTGGGGCCTATTGCCATCTACCCCGGCACAGTTCCAGACTCCGCAGGATGTCATAGAGAAAATTCCTAACGGATAAATCCAACAACACTTGCCTAACTTGGGGAACGAACCCGGGGCCTCATGATTGGCAGTAACGCTTGCGAATTACGCCACAGAGGCAGACTAAACCAAATCAGTGCCAAAGAAGTAGGTATATAATGAACCCACTTGTAATAAATACGAGTACCTACATAATATACTATGTACTTACTATGTAACAAATATTTACATGAAGCATGTTTGTTTTAGTTAAATGTTTTCATTGGCTGCCGTTTTCTGGTAACATTTAACATACGATGTGTTTATGTTACAAACTTTTTAATACAATGAACTCTGTTTGTTATATGGAATAATGACTAAGCATATGATTTTCTTTAAATAAAAAACTAGCTTTTAGAAGATGGGATACCTTTTCATTCATATTTTTTTGGGGATCAGAAATGAAGAGATCCGTAGACGAACTAAAGTTACCGATATAGCGCAGAGGATTAGCAAGTTAAAGTGGCAATGGGCGGCATGGAAATCTATGGGGGAGGCCTATGTTCAGCAGTGGACGTCCTATGGCTGAGATGATGATGATGATAGTTTTTAGGCGCCCACTAGAAATAAATGAAGTGATTATAAAAACAATTGAAATAAGGCCATAGTTTACTTAATCTAAAATATATCAGGATATAATATACATTTTTTGAAATGGTTTTTTATATTCGGCGGAAACAATTTTTCATATGATTATGTCAAACTTCTAAATGTAGCTTTATGCCCTTAAATTCTCCCCCATCAAGTAATACAATCAAATTGTATAGTTTGCTGTAAAAAACATTGTAAAGCAATATAAAATAGTTAACAGCAAAGTAAATAATGTTTCTTTTTGACAAATTAAACAAGGAAACAACGTCATTCGACCATGGAGACAACAATTATAATGTTAACACAAGTGTCGCCGCACTCGACATGCGCACGCGCCGCCTCAACGACCCACACAATATCGCACACTTGATCAAACACATCGGAAATATAGGAACACTTGTTCTAATACTGATACAATTAGAGATTAATACAATACAGCGAATATTAAAGTAACTGGAGTTATTTCCTTTATAATATTTATATATTATATTTCTTATAAAACTAAAGTATTTTACAAGTTTCTTAGCTGAAAAGAGGCAGCTCTCTACACTACTAAATATAAATAAAAACAGACTTTCTCATTGAAATGTCTGAACTGTAAATAAAAGTTTGAAATCATCTGTGAAATAAATAAAACAAAGATTCGTAACAGAATCAAATTCCGATCGCGAGTGTTCTAAACAAACTAACAGACTGGTATATATTTTTATGTTTTTCTTTAAGCAATTTCAGAGTCCGAAAAATATCTTTCTTCCTACTGCTGGCTTCCTCTCGCCACCAATGAATTATGATACACTAGCTAGCCGCGGATTCACCCGCGTCGTCATCGTTCCCGTGGGAATATCAGGATAAAAAGTACCCTATGTGATATTACATAACATAACATACTTTCACGCCTTTTTCCCGAAGGGGTAGGCAGAGGTGTATCCAGGATTCAGTCCCATAGTAGATACACCCACATTTCCCAGTATGTTATTGGTCCCATGTAATAGGTGGCGAGCCTATTGCCATCTACCGGGCACAGTTCCAGACTCCAGGCAGTTATTGAGATAATTCCTAATGGAAAAATCCAATATTTAACACTATGCCTGACCTGGGGATCGAACCCGGGACCTCTTGATTGGCAATCGAGCATGCGCCCACTACGCCACCGAGGCAGGCCCTATGTGATATTCCAGGGTTTAAACTATCTAAATACCGAATTTCAGCCCAATCAGTTCAGTAGTTTTGACGTGAAAGAGTAACAAACATCCATCCATCCATCCTCACAAACTTTATTAGGATTACGTAGGTACTCACCTACATACAAATACAGTAACGCCTAATTCCCGTTGGGGGCATAGACTATAATATCGCTAGGATTCTGACATACATAATTTTTTTTTTATTATAGTATTCTATAAAAAAAAAACCTTACTTTTTACGTTTGACCTCAATCTCGCTTGATGGAAGGCGAAGATGAGGCCTAAGATGGTACACGTTTGCCTAGAAGGTGTCTGTTCACTTTGGCCTTAAAGATATCCAGATTATAGCGTTCCGGAAAAACCAACCTCGGCAACTTTAACTTCTTCCTTCTCTGCTGAATCTTTTTCTTCTGGAGCATGATGATCGCATTACCAATCTGGTCTGAATAGGTTCTTAATCTAAATTTTCATCATTTCTCTCCACTCAACAGTGATAAGGTGTACTGTCGTAGACAGAAACCAAATAATATTATTGATGGACAAAACCAACACCAATCTCTAGTCCAGCCGCCAGCGTTAATACAAATTTCAATCTAACGAATCGTGATGTGAGCATTAAGCTGACGTCACACCGACACTCGATATTGATCCGTATTTGTATAGCGATAAAAGTTGTTTACGCGCACTCACAAATCAATAGTTCACATTAACCGATTATCACTGCAGACACGAAATCCTCTGTATTAGGAGTATATTTTAGACGTAGTTTGGGGGGGCTATTACGTACGTGGGCGGTGGGAGGTCTTTTCATGGTTTTGGTTACATAGCCCGCCTTTCTACGACTCTACACCCTAAGGCATCATTTCAATAGAACGCAATTTCGCGACCATCGCATGTTCTAGTCCTAGTTTGCATTCGCGCGACAAATTAGGGCACTTATACTCTAGGATCTTTGGACATCGTCATAATAACACGATCATCGCAAGTTTAACGAATAGGGTGACCTAATTTTTTTTTTTATGATAGTGAGTGACAAGACGAGCAAATCAGGTGCCTGATGGTAAGCATCATGATTGCCTATATCAGTCAGACACAGTGCCACCCAGTGTTTTAAAATTCATAATACTGCGCGGCACTGCACTGCGCCTGTCACCCTGAGATATTAGTTGTTTAATCTTGTCATGCCCAGTAATTTCGCTGGTAACATTGCCCTTCAGACCGGAACTCAGTAATGTGCAAACATTACTGAGTAACTGACTGATTAACTGATGTACTGAGTAATTAATGAATAACTGGCAAAAGTGTGGTATTTCCCCAGGCGACCCCTGTAAAAGAGGCTTACATTACAATTTGCCGTGCGAATGCAAATTTGACATCACTATTAACATGTCAATACAGCATTATGATTATATCTTGTAGTATTCATGAAGTCTTTGATGAGACAGGTAAGGAGATGGGGGTCATCTCTACCGCAATTGTAAGCATAGCAACGGCAGTATTAATAGGAAACACGACCTCTTAGCAATACGTCATGGCACCTTAATAATGGTACTTTTTGCATCATTACCTGTCTAAGCTGTTACATCCACATAAATCTTCGTTAGATACAACAGTATTACCATTATTCTCAAGCTATCATCAGGGTAACAAACACAACTGTAAGTCACATTCAAAACACGGTTAGTTAGACCACTGCCGTTAAAGTATTTAGGTCCTCTTTCACCATCCTCGAATAACGTGCCGAGTAAGCTGCTCGTCTATTAAAGTAGCGAGTAAGGCGCAGTGCTTATTCCATAATGTCCGAGTTATGCTAATCGACACATAAACTGTCATTTTTTTGTGAACATGACAAAAGTTACTTGGGACTTCTACTTGCCGAATAGCACTAATCGGCGAGTAGTCATTCAACACTTTACTCGAGGATGGTGAAATAGGCCCTTAATGTCTATTAGGCTGGATTACACCAATCTTATGACAGAGCTATAATCATTATTAACGGTAGGTAACTTTGCATATTACCTACCAACTTATAACATAAATGAGTTTCGGGGTACAGAAACGAAACTTTTTGGACTTATAGAAAGAATGTCTTGGCCCTCTTTCAGTTTGATCTTAGCCAATAAAAGCGCGTATTTCAGTTTTTAAATAATAAAATTAAATACGCAGTGTAAGGTCTCTTTTAGTTTCATTTTAATAATATTTTTTAAACCACTGTTAGTTGATTGGTGGAAGCCAACCTATGAGAGGTAGCTGGGTATCGACTATCGACAGGTAACGGTTGTTAACATTCAAGGAATGCACTTGTCAGTAGCGAGCCTGGGAAGTAGTTAAACACTTTGTAATGGTGATGACTATGCTAATGTAAGCAAACTAAACGTGAGAGCTTGTTATTTGATACCTAATGTTACTGGTCTCATGTAACACGATTTCAGAAGAGTATACGGGCCTACGAGTGCGCTACACCGTTTTAAAGTTAATTTTATGCAAAATTTAACATTAATGCAAAATGTTTCAGCGAAAGAGGTTCATAATGGTTTTATACGCGCAGTCGACGCGCGTTTCACGATCGCGCGCTAACATCGTCGTACATTCCGAAAAGACTGCATCTGAATCGCATTTGAATACGCCGTGTGCATCGGCATTGGAAGTTACATTATTTACAATCTACAATAAAGTTATGTACTTTCAGACGATTGAAGCTACATGTTTGTGGTTAGGTATATAAGACAATAAATAATACTTGAACAATAATAATTGAACGAGCAGATAATATATTGTTATGCAGTTATGCATTAATGTAAACAGTACGTGTAAATGCAAATATGATCATCATACCACTGTAATTGAATGAAAGTGCGTCCATCAATCAATCTGCATAGTCAGAGAAGAAAGTGACTTGTTTTTTAAACTAAGGAAGGCTTTATAAGCGTCCGTGGTCCAGCGGAAATATGCCCCGGCTTAAAATCCAGAGTCCCTGGATCAAATCTCACCATGTGGGCTTTTCACCTCGGCGCTACCGTGTTTCGGATGGCACGTTAAACTGTGGGTTCCTATAGTTTCCTAAAAGATATTATGTAGGAGGCAGTCGTTAGTTCATGTCGGAGGCCTTGTAGTAATCTTAGCGACCTGAAACTCTGACAATATGGGTTGTCCACATAACCCATATGAATTGACTCGAGCAGTGTAGTTGGGGTAACCCGTTTTGTTAAAGTATAAATTCAAATTATTATTATTATAAGCTCGCAATTTTCTATTTTTTAATTAAGTAGGCAAGACGAGTGCGATCTTTTGCCTGATATTGTCGTCATGTTAGCCTTTTCTTTTTCTACATCAAAGTTGCTCAGCCAGATTTATTGCATTCGGAAATAATCTCACCAAATCGTAGAACTTGGCTCGCATTTGACATAATATATTGATTTTAATTTGTATTAATTAAATCAATTTGCAATGTTTGCCGATGTATACGTAACTAGTTGTGTCAAGCGGTATTACCTGCTAAAACTGTGTATGTTTTATTGCAGGGCCTAATAAAAATAATTTGAATTTATACTCTAACAGAACGGGTTACCTCAATTACGCTGCTCGAGTTAATTCATATGGGTTATGTGGACAACATTAATATAGCTAAGACAATGTACCTCAAAGCTTCGAAGGATCAACATCTCCAGCAAGAGCAAATTTCGATCGGTGACAACAACTTTTCTGAAGTGAAAGAATTTGTATACCTTGGATCCACGATCACGGATAAAAACGAAATATCAACAGAAATAAACCGACGTATTATAGCAGCCAATAGGTGCTACTTCGGCCTAATTAGTTACTTCAGATCAAAACTACTATCAAGGAAAACTAAGATCCTCCTTTATAAGACACTGTTGAGACCAGTGCTCACCTATGGTTCTGAGACATGGGTACTTAGCAAAAAAGATGAAAACATTTTACTGGTCTTCGAAAGAAAGATGCTTAGACGCATTTTTGGGGCTGTGTTGGATGGCGATTGTTGGCGGACTAGATATAATCACGAACTCTACCACCTGTTTGACGACCCGAACGTCGTGAAAATTGTCAACCTCGGCCGCCTCCGCTGGTTAGGCCATGTGGAGCGCATGGAAGAGTCGAGGGTACCTAAACGGCTCCTAGAAGGGAAACCTGACGGCCGCAGAAGTCGTGGCCGACCCAAGTTGAGGTGGATGGATGGTGCCGAGGAGGACCTGAGAACGATCGGTGTCAGGAGCTGGAAGCAGCAGGCACAGAACAGATCGAGCTGGAGAAATGTTCTTGACCAGGCCAAGGCCTACCCCGGGCTGTAACGCCTTAGATGATGATGATGTGGACAACCAATTTCAGGTCGCCAAGATTTCTACGCAGCCTCCGATATGACTTAACTACTGCCCCCTACATATCTTATAGGAAACTATAAGGAGCTACAGCTTAACCCTTCGGAGCACCGAGCTAAAAAGTTCACATGGTGAGATTCGATCAAGGGACTCCGTATTTCAAGCCGGGCATATAATAATAATATGGGACAACTTCCACACACAGTCATCTGGTCCCAAAAGAGGCTAGAAGCCTGTACTATGGGAACTGATGTACATACTTATATACGCTTATAACACCTAGACACAGATCAAACAGACATGTTTATGCGCACAAATGTTTGAACTGGCCGGAGGCGAAACCCGGGGCCTGCGGCACAAAAAGCAGAAAGTTATTACCACCTGAGCCAACGAGGCCGTCAAATTCTTCGCAATATTTCAAATTTCCGATTGGCCACGGACGCTACATACAGTAGATAGCTATCTACATTCTACATATATAAACTTTCAGCCAAATATATTAGCCCAGCCTATTTAGTAGTATTTTTAAGAAGAAACACACATGCACACACACCCTTACAAACATTCGCATTTTTAATATTAGTAGGGAAGTTATCGCCACATTTGCAGTGAAAGTGTATTAAGAATACATTTAAAATAAATAAAACTTACAAAGATTATACTTAAATGTAAATAAATTTCAATACTGGTACAATTAACAGTACATTAACATATTTAATTTAATACTCGATGGAAGCGGATATAACTGGAATCTAATGATAAGGAACTTTTCTCACTGTCGGTGAACGGATATGCTTTCTCAAGAAACATACAATAAATATTAAAAGAGTTTGCCCTCTAGAACAGTCCGGAATAGGAACGTTCATCATCTCAGCCATTGGTAATCCACTACTGAACATAGGGAGGCCCCCTATTAATTGGGATTTTGACAATACTCGACACGCTTGGCAGGCGGGTTGTCGAGCGCAGTTCGATGCTTTTTTGCAGAGGACGCTGCTGCCCGTCTTCTGGATCTGTTAACCCTTAGCCGGCTCTTACGGCAACCACGGGGAGAGAGGGCGGAGCACTATTCTAAAGTTGGTAACTCCACGGCGAGTAATAGGAACGTTAATGGACCGTATATAGTAAAAGCTTCTTTGCATTGTTATGTATGACACTGCCCGTTAAACGGAGTCGCGACCGTCAGTCGACTGCTTCGGTAGCATATTGGGCGCGAGCTCCACTGCCGATCATGAAGTCCAGATTCGATCCTCAGGTGATACAAAGTGATAAATATAGGATTTTTTCATAAGGAATTATCTCAATAACTGCCTGTAGTCTGGAGCTGAGCTTGGTAGATGGCAATAGGCTCGCCCCCTATTACATGGGACCAATAACATACTGGCGAAATGTGGGTATATCTACTATGGGACTGAGTCCTGGATACACCTCTGCCTACCCCTACGGGAAGAAGGCGTGATTGTATGTTATGTTTTATGTTACCACCATCGCGTGCGCGTTAGATATCCATCAACAATTTTCCCTTAGAACGGTGTTGGAACGGTTTAGTGAGCAGAGTATACCGTCGTGTCGAATACGTACTACGTACCTATTCCGTTCCATTCTAGTTGGCAGACTCCTTAAGAGAGTTTCTCTACTAAGTGAACTTCGCTTTTATTGGAAGAACAACGCCCATGTTAGTAAAAGATATAAGCACTAAAATTTTTGGAAGCCTGGGAACAGTGTTCATATCTGACTGTATATACCTAACATTATAGTCATATGATCGTGAGAATAACAGTCGCCACGCCCATGGCAGTCAACATTAAAATAAAAGGTATATATCTTGTCTCCTCAGATAAAACCGTAAATTCTTAGATTGTAACAGATAACAGGTCAAATTTTATTGCGAACCTACCTACCGCTTATATAAATAAAGTACAAGCATGTGAGAACGTAACAAAAATAATGATAAGATATAATAATGTGATGGGCGTGACGAGTTTCAACAGCTAATAACTCAGGGTGACAGGCGCAGTGTAGTGCCACGCAGAATTTTGGCACTGTGGGTGATATGGGCAATCATGATGCTTACCATCAGGCATCTGACTTGTTCTTTTTGTCACTTTATCATAAAAAAATCTATATTATAGCGAAATTAATGTTATACTTAATACAAATAATAATTTGAATATATGCTCTCAGAAAGAGTTTCCCCAATTACACTGCTCGTTGACTAAGCAGATTGTGAAAATTCCTAATGGAAAATCTGGCACCTTTTGCCTGACCAGGGAATCGAACCCTCATGAACGGCAGTAGAGAAGTTGTAGAGTAGTGTAGTTGCGAACTATTTGTGTTCAACATAACATACAATCACGCCTTTTTCCCGAAGGTGTAGGCAGAAGTGTACCCAGGACTCAGCCAATAGTAGTACACCCACATTTCGCCAGTGTGTTATTAGTCCTATGTAATAGGCGGCCTATTGCCATCTACCGGGCACAGTTCCAGTCTCCAGGCAGTTATTGAGATAATTCCTAATAGAAAAATCCAATATTTTAACCTGAGGATCGAACCCGGGACCTCATGATCGGCAGTCGAGCTTCAGGCCACTACGCCAGCGAGGCAGTACTTTTATCTCATATTTACTTATATATACAACATAAATATTTTAAACCTGCCAACAGTTTTAAGAAGTGCGATAAATCATATCGCGTGTAAACATAATTTTATTTTAATAATTTTATGTCATCACTAGGCTAACTACACTAGTAATGTACATTTTAATATTTTATTAGATGAATTCAGTAATTTTTAAGGTGAAGTGAGTCCCAAAACCTACGTTTTGACTGTACGGCATATCAATTTTAAGGCAAAAAAACATCGAATTTTTTTTTTTTTGTGTCAATCATATGTTTAGGATTCTAGCCAGTATGTAGTGAGAGTCAAAACACGATTCACCAAACTTGACTCGATACAAAAAAATCGCAAAGATTCCTCTAAATCTTCATATTTAGCGAGATACGTATTCGGAAAAAGCAGTTTCATTTGCTGGTTTGAATTGAATTGAATTGAGCGCTTGCGAATGAAATACTACCCTACCGAGAGTCTGAAATCAAATGCCAATATGAAACACAGTTCCACGACGAATAAATTTAATTAATTACAAGTCAAGATTAAAGAGTGATACAACTTCCAATAACCAGTGCAAACAGTTTCCCAAGAACAATTAACATAGTAACATAAAAATTAAATGAAACTTCCAGATACCATCTCATACTTACAATTCAGGACAAGGAGAATGTTCAAACTGTTATCAGTACATTTATATCAAACGAATAAATATGTAAGTAGCGTAATTAAAACAATGAATTAATGCATACGATATTCAACGTTATTTCTTAAGTCGTAGATGTAATATTGCCATCTAGAGGCAGTGATCAATTTATTTAACCTTTTAGATATATTAAAAGACAACGATTCCTACCTGAGTGATAAAGTACGAGAAGGTACAGAAGGGTCAATGCATTTGCTTTGATTCTGTAACGATTTGTCAGTGAAGGTTAAAAAATAAACATTAAAACATGGCCTTGGTAGCGTAGTGGTTCGCAAGCGCTACTGCCGATCATGTCCCGGGTTCGATCCCCAGGACAGGCAAAAGTGTTATTAGATTTTCCAATAGGAATTTTCTTACTGGAGTCTGGAACAGTGCCCGTTCTCCTATCACATGAAAATAAATAACTGACGAAGTGTGGATGTAAGTACTATGGGGCTAGATCCTGGGCACATCATTGCTTGCCCCTTCGAGAAATAGATAGATAGATAGATAAACTCTTTATTATTACACTACAAACAAGAAACCTTAAATTTAAAATACAATTATTACAAATAATGTTATAATTGGCGGTCTTATCGCTAAGAGAGAAATAAGTGTGATGTTATGCAAAACAGGATAATATGGATACGATACACCATAGTATTATTATGTTAATAAACGGATAAATTCTTATATTCTAAGTAGTAATGATTCTCATAATCATTTTCACTATTTTGAAAGATCCTATTAAGAGCGAAATTAACTTTTTGCATGTCTCAAAAATAAGAATTATTTAATCAATAAATTGGAAGGAGTAGATAATACATTGTAAGGAAAATCGTGAAATATATACTTTATTAACAATGCATTAGTAAACGTTTATGATATTGAAGACAAAGCACGATTTTCCTGCAGAGCGGCGTTTCAGCTCAAACCAAATAGGTATAGGTAAATTTTATGATACCTACTGTTGGTAACTGGTAACTGGATGGTACCTATACATACAGAAAAAACATATTTTAAGAAATATATACGAGTAGGTACAACCATGTAAACAATACGTACTTGTGTAATACACATTATCCATAATGAAAACAATACAAGCCAGAATTAATACACGAATCATTATCCTTTTAACAAATGATTCGCGGAACCGTTGAATCACGTTCAATTGAAAAGAAAAAGACCGTAACTGCGACAATACATTGGAATGATGAAGGAAATATTATGGCAACTGAAACGGTTACAATTATTAATAGGGATTAATGTACGCAGAATTGTATGCCAAGGATGCTCTTAGACTTGGATGAACTGCGCGAAAATAGTGAGTGCAGAGATGAAGGATGATAGACTCAAATGGTGCAAGAAGACGTAATGAACCGGTCAACTAAAGGCATGATCGGAGAAGATTCGGGCTATATAGGAAGTAAACTAAGTAAAACTTATGTAAGCCATATAACCACTGAATGATACATAAAAGCAAGCGGGCGATTCTTTGATGCCATTTCTAGTCACGATGACTTCAACCGAGTACAACTTCGAAATCATGCAATATACCGATAAGCCATAAGTAAAACAATAGAGGTATGAGGCACGAATAACAAGGTGTGGGTTGTCTAAATTGGCAGAAGTGACGCCGTAGCACAGCCTTGACCTGTAACCGAGGGCAGGAAGACAGGAAACGTTAATGGTTAACACAATGGGGATTGCCAATGTGAACAGTTCAAGGATTTTAATTAAGCGCAGATTTAATAAAGTTGAGACAGTAAGTAATACTAATAATATGAAGACATATTAGAAGACAAGCTGCTCCATGCGGGTTCACCCGCTAATAACTAATTTCTGAGTTATTCCAGGACTTAACCTAATAATTTTCATCTTAATCGATTCCTACGCGAGGATTGACGATGTAACAAAACACGTACACTACAATCGCATTTATCACAGTGGGATGAAACTTTCGATACAAAATAACAACTCACAAATATCTAATCGCGAGCAACAGCTAGTCTTAATAAAAACGGATTTTATATCTCGATGCTCCGAATTCTGTTTTAATTAAGGCATACAAACTACTAAATTAATACTAGTTTACACGACACGCGATACGAAATCTTGGATGCAAATGAACTGTATAATTCTCCCTTTGGACTTTCTCTTTACTGTTGCACAAAAATATATGTTGATAAATGATTACAGTTTACGATATGTTTGTGAATTTAGGCGAGGTCAATAAAATCTATGCACACCTTATAAGTAGCAGAGCGTTGGTTTAATTTATGACCACGTGCAGTCTTGTGATCGTCGCCTGCGTTATTATTATCAGTTCAACAGTACCGGTATCTAAACAGTTATACATTTCAATCAAGTTTCCTTATAACAATTTCAAGATTTTTTTCCAAAAAAAGGGCCAAGAAACTCGACAACGAAACCATTGTTAATAAATTGAGTGTCTTTTAAACCTTTTAGTTTTTATTAAAATTAAATACTAAACGATGACAAAAAGTAGAACAATACAGAAACAAATTAACACAGAATATTTAACAGTCGCTGTAGCGAATTTGTTTTCTGAAAACTGTAACCAGAATTTGGTATAAATAGAACTGAAAAAGAATTTACATGATAATAGTTTTTCAGGCCAAAACTTCAGGTAAGAGGTAGTTTTAACAGGTGTTACAAAAATATGTAGTATTACTTATATGGCTGCAGATGGGTGTCAATTTAAACGACACCACAGTATTTCAAGACGGTGACAACGACTCGTGAGACTTTTTCCAGTATTTTCTTACTACTAACGGGAGAAAAAGTTTGACTAGAACTGCATAGGACATGGATCTAGAGAATAAAGAAATTTAGCACCAATTTTTCAAAATAATTGATGATAAGCATTTCTTCTCTCGAAATCAGTTTTTCGACTATGGTTGTTTAGTTTGATGTTTAGATTTATCCATTTTAGTATATTACTTTACCTATTTAAAACACCTGGCATAGAAATAATAAACAAAGCTGTAGTAATTAACCTGAAGAATTCCACTGAAACGATTAGAGGCGAAACAAACAAGGAAATCGCTAGTACTTAAGTATTGCCCTGAAAACATAGTTTACCAACGGCATGAGGAAGTAAAACCAATATAATTCTACAAAACAATCTACGCTCTACAAAATAAATACAAGAATCGATGGCGAATATTTAAGGGTGCCTAATGAACCGCAGCAGGGATTGCATGTGCTGCATTTTCTAGGGTAGAGAAATAACATAATATGAATTGGGCGTTGAAGAGATAGACACCGAAAATAATATATATCTCAGTGGTTTAATAGACCTGCAGGTATTAGGTATCCAAACGCGACGTTTACAACAGTTAGATTGTTTGATATACGAGTTTCCAATAAAAATAAGTCAGGAGGCTAAATTTATAGATGAACTGATACAAGACTATGTTAAAAATGAAGTAAGTTAATGAATCAAACCTGATGTTTAGTTGTGATCGCCAATTTCTGCGGATAAAGCTCCTGAAGACGCTGGCAGAAGTGCGCAGCGCTGGTCGCAAGACGTGCCATACTTCCGTCTTTTAATTACACTCTTCACGAAGGTCAGTCAAAAACTTGGTCCTTAGGAACCTTGTCAAAATCTCCTATCGTCTATATCCCTAACGTCACAGATCTCCAACCATGTCCAGATAGTGCTAATCCATGATTACAATGTCAGCCCACGGCTTGATGTATCCACTGTTTATCTGTTTTCACTTAGTCTGAGTCTAGAACACTGTACGATAAAACATAAATGCTCATCTTAAATGGTAATACTGGGAGTTGTCGCAGAAGGCGTGCGCTATGGCCACCGGTAACAAGCCGACTGATCGCCGGCGCATCCAGTTCTTGCTACTTACTGGGGCGGCGATAAGTCGTGGAAACATAATGTTGACCACTTAACACACTGTTTTGCTACATTTGCGATACTTGACCTCCCAAGAGGAGAGGCAAGATTAACTTAAGACGTAAGCTGACCCTGACCACGATTATAATGGAAATAATTAAATGTGGAACTAACGTTGTGTCCATCAAACTATCAGAACGAACTAGCGCGTATAGATACTATTATAGGTGCTATTATTGTCAAGATTAGTATGGTCTAGAATCTAGGCTCTGGACACTGTATCTTCTACTGGAATTTTAGAAGTTACTTAGCAGAGCAGCTACTTGTTATATCTTATCATGATCCTTCACTGCTGGACCTATGTCTCCTAAACATAGGCCTATTAGCTACACATATTTGTCGTTGGTTCCTCTCCAACCACTTCTAGCGACCTTGAGATATAGAGTTTTTAAACTATTGTTAGGTGCCTATTTAAATTATAACAGTATTTTCAATAATTGTTTAAGCAAAATTTTCACGAAGATAAATGGTGTTACGTCAATGAAAGAGAGGAGCCAGAGGCGCCCAATATACAATAAATACCGACATATATATTAATTCATAAGCTAGTTAAATTATTGTTATTATGTACTCTTTTTTGGGAAATAAATATTATTATTATTATTAAAAAAAAAATGTACAAAAACTAGAACGAAAATTCATTTAACAAGTACTCGTACCTAATTACTTAATGCTTTTAAGTTTTGCGTCAAGATGGGATACACATGAGATAATATTAAATATATTGAAAAAATAGTTTATTTATTGATTGTTTTCAATTTTAATTTATTGCATCAAGATGATAGCGGATATTACAGTCTATATTCTTTATGACACTAATATAGACAAAATGCGTTATTTCCGATGGTTGTATATGTTGTAAACCGGCTTTGTTTATCAGACAGATATCCTGCATGCCACAATATAGCGGATTACGGATTACAAATCACACCGCTTTATAGGTGGGAGAATGACATTTGAATACAAATGGAAATAGTCGAGGGACATTTTGTAAAGGACTAATTAGGATGGCGCGGTGTAGCGATGGAGCAAAATAAGGAGAATCGAAGTTCGTTTAACCTGAAATATTGTAGTACCTAAGAGATAGATAGATACTATATTTATTGATACAGAACAAATCAGAAACCTTAGAACTAATATAGATTAATTGTGTCATCATCATCATCTCAGCCGTTGGTAATTCACTACGGAACATAGGCCTCCCCTTTAAAGGGGGTTTTGCCAATACTCGACACGCTTGGGAGGCGGGTGGTCGAGCGCAGTTTAATGATGTTTTTTTGCAGTCCCGTCCTCTGGATCTGTTAACCCTTAGCCGGCTCTTATGGCAACCACGGGTAGAGAGAGTGGAGCACTATTCTAAAGCCGGTAACTCCACGGCGAATTTCGGCGGCATTAACTGTGTAATTAGTAAATAAATTATCCTCGGTGGAGTAGTGGTTTGCTAGTGTTACTGTCGATCATGGGATCTCGGGTTCAATCCCCAGGACAGACAAGTGTCATTGAATTTTTCTATTAGGCATTTCTCAATGTCAACATATTAAATCTAGAGGATAACAATTGATGTGGTAGTCAAGTTGGAAAAATATCAAATGTCATATAGTGCTTTTTGCGTGTGTAACAGTCGTTTATCTGTGACACAGACTATTGTTACACTAATGGTTATTAGTTTTAAGTTTTTCTTGTTTGTGGTGTACCTATAAAGTGTTTATCTGTCTATCTATCTATGCACTGAATACTGAAGTATTTACTGATAGACAGCATTAAAGCCCTGAATCCTTTGATGCAAGATATGACTGAAATAGAATATAAACGACTGAAGAACGACAGATACTAGAAAATGTCGCATGACAGATAAGCTGGCCCATATTTCATCAGATGATAAGCTAGAAGTAGCATATAATGGACCCCCCAAAGATACAGAAGTCACAACAGTTCTAAATGACGATGGAGCGATGATTTTGACACTAATTGCAATATCTGGAATTCCATTGTTCTTAATGCAGAGAAAAACGGCCATGGACACAAGGTATAATGTTTTGACCACTTTTACGTATCCCTTTCTTGTCGTTTACTCGTTTACTTACTGCATTTAGTGGAACAGCTTCGAATAACTGATTAGATTGTCAAGCTCTCTTGCTTCTTCCCTTCTTGTTTTTCTATCTGCATTTGGTTCAGAGTAGATATAGCATTCAACTGGAAAAAAGTAACCCTGACACAACGAAAATCCTGCCTCTTGTTTAGGAGCTGTATTCTACAGACACCGTCGGATATGTCGAACTCAGAACACCCCTTTCCTTCTTCGGTTGGTGTTAACATAGAGATGAGAAAGACGCCATTGCCCAGAAGTAGGACAAACCAGCCAAAAAATAATAATAAGTTAGTGACAAAGGATTGTACCAAGGTAAGTAATAGTTAATATTAATTAATTAAGTTTTCCTGTATCTAAATATAGTTTAACAGTACCTATTGTTGATGTAAAGAAGCAGAATAATAATTAAGAAATATAAATTATTATAATTATTATAATAATGTGAGAAATATTTTACTGCGACAAAACAAAGTACTTTTAAAGTGTGTTTGTTATTTGTTTGTAATCAATATCATTGTCGCGCAGATACGAACAATCAATACGAATCTTCAAAGGAAGGCTGTTTAGTAAAACATTCTCAAAATAGGTATATGTATAAGAAAGAAAAAGAGATAATAAAGGGTTTCAAAATACAAAAGTGTATAATATGAAGATCATTAAACATCGTATCATGAATAAAATATGCATATTTCAAAACTCAAGTAAATGTCACCTAGTTGAAATTTGAGTAAATTCTGATTAAGTACGAAATTAGTTTAAAGAATAAATTATTAAGGCGTACGTATATATGCATAGTGTAGTGTTCCATACCTAGGATACCTTAACAAAACGCTTCCAATCCCAAACATACAGCGCCATCTATTAGTTCCTTGCGCAAAGTATGGTAATATGCAGTAAAATGGTCATAACTTTTGATTGCGTTAACTTAGAAGAATTGTTTTTTACAGCCACAAGGGACCGCAGATCTGAGTACTTAATATAAATTTCAACTTGATACCTCTACGCGTCTCGTTAAAAAGTGTCTTGACAGACGAACAGATGGACAGACAGATGGACACCAAAGTGATCCTATAAAGGTTCCTTTTTTCCTTTTGAGGTACGAAACCCTAAAAATAAATGGGAATAATGAATTTTAAGGCTGTTTTTGGTAGTTTGGTTTGGTTGTGTGGTAGTTTTATTTAGTTTACTAATTCAGGGAAGCAACGTTTTAAGGCTTGCACAAGACAGGAAAAAAATGGCATGATATGCCCGCCTAACATGGCGGGCAACTTATTTTCCCCGGTTTTTTTTCCCCTCCCGCACCCGAACGTTGCTTATCTGCTATCTCGTTCTAACCCCCTGGGACTTCATTTTCCCTGGTCACTATGCTACCGGGGCTGCAGGAGGCTTAAGCCCTGCCTAGCAGTAGAATGCCTAGCAGTACCACAGTACCACACCTTTGCCAGTTATTCATCCGCCAAGCAGTAATGTGCAAACATTACTGTGTTCCGGTATGAAGGGCAATGTTACCAGCGAAATTACTGGGCATGATGAGATTCAACAACTCATATCTCAGGGTGACAGGCGCAGTGCAGTGCCGCGCAGGATTTTGAAATTTAAAACACTGGGTGGCACTGTGACTGATATGGGCAATCATGGTGCTTACCATCAGGTACCTGATTTGTTCGTCTTGTTACTCACTATCATATAAAAAAAAAGTAGAATGTAATGATCTTAGGTTTATGATAAATCTCCTTAGACTCATCCGTTCTATAACAACTACAGTCAATGTACGCTTTATATTTCCTCATAGATCACCGGTAACAATCGAAACAGTTATAAAGATTATGTAATAGCCGTAATAGTGTAATAGTGTTTCTATTCACGCAGATTCTGTAGTGGAACTAATGACGACTGCAGCGTTTAACGTGACCATAGAATTTCATATAGAGATGGAGAAGGGAAGATGTGCAAGTTTCTTGTGCGTTCTTCTTGTAGAGGTATCTTTCCGAACGCACGGTAGAATCAGTACTGTTTATCTTCATTGACGTACAAAAGTGTCAGATTATGACCTATTTGAATAAAGCTGTTTTGAGTTTGAGTTTGAGTGCAATTGGAGGATTCCTCATTTGAGCACGGTTAATGACCTTTGCTATGGCTCTGATAGACTATGGACGATTCGTAGTTGTTTTGGTCACGGGCTCCTGTACCATATTCGCGTTATAGATTTTCCTGTAAAAAAGCACATAATATGCAGAGAAGCCTCTAAGTTATAGGTAACTGGTAATCTAGATAATTTTATAGGGTCTTGGATCTAACAGATAATGTATGGAACAGTTTAGTAAATAAATATTTATTTATATATCAGCACAACGCTGTAGAGTAGCATTGAATAAATGAATGAATGAACACTACTCATTGCTACCACAATATAACAAAGAAGAAAAACTAGAAAGAAGTAACAACTGGCGGCCTTATCGCTCAGAGCGATCTCTTCCAGGCAACCATACAGGGAAGCATTTTATACCAGTTATCCTAAAACTAGAGAAAAATTTTCAGTTGATTTTTTTCGCCGATTTCAAAGTTGACTGACCTGTAGAGGTGGCTGATTATCAATTATGTTGCATAACATAATAAAACATATAATCACGCCTTTTTCCCGAAGGGGTAGACAGAGATGTACCCAGAACTCAGTTCCATAGCAGGTACATTTCTCCAGTATGTTATTGGTCCCATGTTATAGGGGGCGAGCCTATTGCCATCTACCGGGCACAGTTCCAGACTCCAGGCAGTTATTGAGATAATTCCCAATGGAAAAATCTAATATTTAACACTGCCTGACCCGGGGATCGAACCCGGGATCTCACGACCGGCAGCCGAGCTTACGCCCACTACGCCACCGAGGTGGTCGAGGTATCCTCTATAAAAGTTATAAATACATGTGCTTTTGCAAACAATTATCAAGTTTTGTTGGTCCAGTTTATTCAGAATCAGATCAACAACAAAGGCAGTCAAAACAATCTTCAACAATGTTTTGCAACATATTGCGACCTATTTTGCAGTTTACGGACAATGTTTAACATTCTATAAGGAAAATGTTGTAAACAATAGTTTAATGCGTACATGCATTCTGTTATTGTGCAATTCAACATTATAGGTAATTTTGGAGCATTTTTGTAACTCTTAGCGAGTCTGATCTGTATTTTCTAACCTCGAGGTTTACCTCAAGGGCCTTTGAGATTACAGATACTTTTCATAATACTATGATGATGATTTATTACCTATAGACGTTCTTTAAATCGTTTTAGCCCATAGAGAAAAATATGAGACAGAAACATAAACGTCTACCCGCTACTTCCTACATATCAAATAGGTACAAAACATACAATCAGAAATCGGGACCAACAATTTAACATGATTTCCGAATAAACTTTGTGCCTGGCATTGAGTTAACGGCAAAATCCTTCCACCAAGGTCTGTTTTGCGGAAAATTCTACCAAACCCGAACTATGTAATTCCGGTCGAAACAGCTCCAAATACTAACGAGCAGTAAATTAGGACACGTCCGCTAAACACATTATCGTCGGTTTTCTGTCACGAGCGGTGAGATGAGCCTGTTAGCACTCTCTGTGTCCTGGCGAATATTCGTCTGATTGGCCGTCATGTCGCGGGAGCATGGTAATGACACCATCGTCGCTGACGTAAATGTCTAGGAGCTACAAATCTATTAGAAAAAATTTGGCGTAGTAAATACGGAAGCGGATTTCCTGAGCTGTCTTCTTCAAAACAAAATGAAATTGTTCTTAATTTAGGTAAATCATGAAGAAGCTGAAAGATCTAAAATTAAAAAAGGGAAACGGATCAAAATTAATAATTACTGATATTGATTAATACAAACGGTAAAAACAGAGATAAAATACTGCTTAAAATTACGCTAGTTATCACTAAGAAGTATTGAGCAGGTGGATAAATAGTATCATCAAAAGATGAATCAAAATCATCATGCTAAATATTAGGAATTAAGCCACAGAACACAGAACATCCTAGTAGTGCTAAGAAAAAACATTAACAAACAGATGAGCCATATGCTTACCAGACTACAATAGAATGGTGTCACGGGATAATCGCGGTACCTACGTGGTCAAGCCGCATAGTAAGACAGAATAACAGATATAATTTAACAATAATAAACACTATTACCTAATAATAAAAGTAATAAGAAAATCGCATAAACTATACTTGCTATAATAGGTTGGTTATTTATTATACAATGAAAACATTTATATAATTCGTAGAAATGGCGGATGGCAATCTCTAAATTGTTGATCACGATTTTCGTATCTTTTTTTAGATGTTTTCATGGACATATTATGGCAAATCCCATATGACAATGATCGTAATAGTACATGACGATATGACGAATGCAAATGACGATATCTTTGTTTTCTGTGTAATAAGTAGTAATTCCAGTATCATACTAGGCTTGAAGAAAAATCGTAACTTATAAGTAACATACCTTAAGGATATTAGATAATAAAACAAATATTAACGCACACCTAATTGTAGCTGAGTTTGAAAGGCTTGAAGGTTTCAGAAAAGAACTCAGGATTTTTGACTCTTTATTCCTTGCTATGACGGCGGGTCAAATGATAGTGCATGCTAGCATAGTCAACGGCCCGTATTAATTATATTTTGTCGCGTCGTCCCGCACAAATATTTATTTGTATTCGAATTGTTTTACTCCGTGTCGTAGGTCTAACAAATTTTTTTAAATCGCAGTCTTTTATAATAGATCATTAATTATTATTATTTATATCTATTTTCATGCGTATGAAAATTATTATTAATTTGGATTTTTTTTTTATGACAGTGAATGACAAGACGAGCAAATCAGGTGCCTGATGGTAAGCATCATGATTGCCCATATCAGACACAGTGCTACCCAGTGTTTTAAAATTCAAAATACTGCGCGGCACTGCACTGCGCCTGTCACCCTGAGGTATGAGTTGTTGAATCTCATCATGCCCAGTAAATTCGCTGGTAACATTGTCCTTCATACCGGAACACAGTAATGTTTGCACATTACTGCTTGGCGGATGAATAACTGGCAAAGGTGTGGTACTTCCCCAGGCGGCCCCCTGCAAAAGAGGCCTACCACTACAAACAAAATGTTTAATGATTGAATGTGACTAATCTTTTTTTTATTTTGAATTGGCATTGATTAATTATTTGAATAATCTATTCGTATTGTATAAGAAGACTGGATATTTTCGCGTGCTATTATTTAAATAAAATTGCATGTCGGTGTATCTACCGATGAAGTATGCAGAACTTCACTGAATCATTTGTAACAACATATAATAATTCCATACTTCAGGTAAATAAATATATTTCATTTCATTTAAAGTCGAACGTAATCTGTCGGAAATGTGTGTGTGATTTGACATACCGACGTTACTAATTTGACACAATTGCAATTGTCATAAAACTCGTGCTGCTTTGATAAATCTTGCAAAGCGCGAAAGAAAACCGTGGCAAAATTTCATTTCGTTAGTTCACAATTTACGACGTAATAGAAACTGTCGGATCAGATCACTGACATTTTATGACCTCTGAACAATGTTAACGACCCATTATTCTCTTATCGCGTCTAGATTACTTTGAGATTAGTCATTTAGGAAGGTGACCTGTGTTATATTATGTCATTTTAAAACATTACATACCTATTATCCAACATTTTCTAGCTTGCATAAATCTATTAAAAACCTAAAAATCTACTTCTTTTTTTTATGATAGTGAGTAACAAGACGAGCAAATCATGTGCCTGATGGTAAGCATCATGATTGCCCATATCAGGCACAGTGCCACTCAGTGTTTTAAAATTCAAAATTCTGAGATATTACTTGTTGAAACTCGTCATGTCCAGTAATTTCGCTGGTAACATTGCCCTTCAGACCATCATTGGCAAAGGTTACTAAACTGTAATAGTTATAATAAAGTATTTTTATAGAGGAACATTATATAACGTCGTATAATACATTTTCTATTATGCATGACTTTCTCCCTTCCAACATATGTATCTGTTCCTCATGGTGGATCAGGTATCGACTTAGGAATAAAAAGTTGTAGTGGTACGTACCATTTTTTCATTATTGTCGTTTGGTATTATTCCATCATTTCCTGGAGATTTTTGATTTCAACTCTTTAACTCATTTACTTGCTTTATTGTTTCTTTTTTGGGTTCCGTATCTCAAAAGGTAAATAAAAACTTTTATAGGATCACTTTGTTGTCCGTCTGTCAAGACACTTTTTAACGGGATCGCGTAGAGGTATCAAGTTGAAATTGATATCAACTATCAGTGGCTGTAAAAAAATCATACTTACTTCTAAGTTAACGCAATCAAAAGTTATGGCCATTTTACTGCATATTTCCATATTTTGCGCAAGGAACTAATGTTCTTGGTATAAGTAAGTGGTATAAGTAAGTAAGAAGTATCCTACACTATGCATACATACGTATGCCTTATTTTTAATATTTTTTATTTGTATCAGTATATTGTCTTGTTTCAAGAGTCACAGACCGTATTCCAATCTATTTAAAATGTTACTTATTTGCACATTTATATCTAGCAACAAGATAAACCTTGTAATGTTTATGTTTAGCATTAACTTTAATAGTTATGTATTTGTATCATTTACAGAATGAATCGTGACTTGAGGCTTAGGGATAAAGTTGAATACTAGAGCACATATGTTTATGCTTAAGCGATTTGCAAAATGCCGTGGGGTTACCGGCTTTAGAATATGCCGTGGGGTTACCGGCTTTAGAATAGTACCTCACCCTCTCTCCCCGTGGTTGCCGTAAGAGCCGGCTAAGGGCTATAGGATCCAGAGGACGGGCAGCAGCGTCCTCTGCGTAAATCCATCAAACTGCGCTCGCCAACCCGCCTGCCAAGCGTGGCGAGTATTGGCAACAACCCCCCTTATGGGGGAGGCTTATGTTCAGCAGTGGACTTCTAACGGTTGGATGATGATGATGATTTGCAAAAAACCAAGGATTGGATGAGGAAATTCAGATAAAAAGTTTACTAATAATATGTTACTTGTAGTTTATCTGATTTTGTGTAAACGTCGAAAAAATTGGAAGGCCTACGTGACTCCTGTCAGTGTGTTCTCCAAATCCGAGGAGTAACGAGGCATTGTGATCAGCTGACGTCAAATGACTCAATTGTGGCTGGACCTATCAACACCTGTATGGCTATGTTTTGAACCATTGTTTTATACGGTGGCGTTGTTCTATTAAAGATCCCGACATTGTCACTTTTCAAGGAAAATCACTCGTAAAATCAATCAATGATATAAGGATTTCAAAAACGATGGCTCAATTTATGCGATGGTTTGAAGTGAAATATTCGGGCTTGTATTCTGTAACAAACCCGAATATTTCCCTTCGCACTAAAACTGTTATTTGAAATGATCGTACAATAATTATTAGAGTGGAATTACTAACTTGCCGCAAACTCGGTCATAAATCGTCGGAGCATCGGCGTGCGAGAGAAAGACCTCAATAACGCAATATATCGCTGTTTTATGACTCAATAATTATTAGCAGCGAGAAATAATTCAACTCGCTTGAAACGGTAGACTTTCTTGACCTACTGTATGAATAACAAATATTGTTGTAGTTAATCATTATCCCCTTTAGGAACACTTGTGTTGATCATAGACGCAATTCTGCGTTTCCATTTTGGGCTGAGTTCTTTGAACTGGTCTTTGTCATAATATTATTAGGCGCTTCGTTTGCATGTGTCATTTCAATGAGGTTTATTAATTATTATTATTTAGCTTGATTGTTACACTACTGGGCAAAGGCCTCCCCCCACTCTTTCCACTCATCACGTTCTTGTGGTGCTAGGTCTTACCAATTTCTTTTAAATTTATCTAGTGCGTCCCGACGCTCTGTGTTTGGCCTCTAGACTGTAGTTTTCTTGGCCCACAGTTCGTCTGGCATCGGGCAAACGTGGCCTGCCCAGTCTCATTTGAGCTTAGCTGCTTTCAGAGCTACGTCGGCAATTTGAGTTTATTAATATTATTATAAAATGATATAAGCAAATACATACTACTTAACCAAATTAATTATAACAAACTAAACGTAGTATGTGTTATATGAAAAATATAACAACGTCACAAGATGTTTAGCCAATTCAACTCACTTTTTATTAGTATATAGTTAAAAGGTATTGCCACATCATTAAAGCAGTTATAAAGACTATATATAATACAATACAGATTATGATTAAACATAACTACTTAAAACATTCACTAAAAGAGAGGTAAATTAAAATAATACGTCAAACATCAGACATGAGAAATATCTTAAGCATTTGAAACTACGTGATAGTGATAATGATGTTCCGAGATTGACGTAAATACTTGAACAGCACACTAGATAAAACTATAAACAGCATGAACTAGTATAAAATTGCAAAGTCTCTAGGTAATACACCCTATTTATGGTATAATTGAAAAGACAATATAATTACATGGTAAATGATCTTGCAGACAGGGACAAATTGATTGTAAATAACAATGAGGTTACAAACATAAGGAATAATGCATTGAATTCAGGATACACTAGGTCATCAAAATTATAATGTTGAAAGCATAATATAACGAATACGATTTAAACTGATTAATATAATTTTAGAAAAGAACATTTGCGAATATGTTAGGAGAAAATTTATCAATATATTTACTCTTAACATATTCTGAAGAGATGAAGGCAAATGGCACAAAAATAATTTCATAAACCGCTTTTTACAAATTTTGCGTTTCGTTTAACATCAGGGATACTTGAGTCTCGTTAAAAACGAAAACAAATCGCTATTTGCTGACAAAAGGCCACTAGCTAAAACTCACGCGATATCGGACAGTAGCAAGAATCTTACAAACCGGTTAATTATGTCTTAAAACACTGTTATCTATACGTTCCCACGAGGACTAGAAAAAACGCACGTAATTGTCATCTATTCCGCTATCACGATAGAGGATATTATACCTCTTTTTATGGTGAGATGAAAATAGCCAGTAATTTAAAGCATTGTTTCGCATTTCACTTGGATTCTCACTTGTTAGGATAATAGCATACTATTTTATACCATTCTTTGGAAAAACATTTCTAACGATCGTTTACAATGTTAGATTCTTTCAGAACATCTATTAAAGTCAATAACTGAGAAGCAAAAAACCTAATTTTATAGATTAAAAATTTTTTGTAGAATAAGTCTTGCCAGTAAGAAATATTTTGTACTTAAGTCATTATTTGATTAATGGTAAACTATCGAAAACTGACTCATGCCAATTATTCCAACAATACCAATAGACATAAGACGATTTATATCTGGCATCTCTAATCATGATAGCAATATCTTCATCGATCGCGTGCGTCATGGCGCATACGCTTGTAGCATATTGATGCGCACGCGCATAATCACCGACGTGATGAATATTGATAGCTGATCATACCAGGCGATAGCCAAATTAATAATGTGGACAAAATAAGCGAAATCGTTTTGTCATTTGTGTCAAAAGATCCGCAGATATTCGCTACAACTTGCAATTCGTATGTGAAACATTAAATAAGTAGATATTCGTGCATGATAGTTAAACAGGACAAAATTTACAAAAAGCTGCTATCGACAATCTAAAACAAAACCCATATTAAAGACGCGAAAATACTATAAGTTAAATTAAATAGACAAGATGTAGCGATGACAAAGCTAGGACCAAATATGAATGAGAGTTGTAAACGACAGAGGCAAATCGCGCAAATTAGGAAAGATGGGAAAAGACGTTAACTCTGGGGAAGCTGATTTTATAATTATGGACAACATACAATCACACCTTTTTCTCAAAGGGGTAGGTAGTGGTGTACCCCGGATTCAGTTCCATAGTAGGTACACTCACATTTAGCCGGTATGTTATTGGTTCCATGTAGAGGGCGAGCCTATTGCCATCTACCCGGAACAGTTTCAGACTCCAGGCAGGTATTGAATGAATGAATGAATGAATATAACTCTTTATTAGTACCACGATAATACAGACAATAACAAGAAATAAAACTTAAAACTAGAGAGAGTAACAATTGGCGGCCTTATCGCGCAGAGCGATCTCGTCCAGACAACCATGCAAAGACAGAAATACCGATATTGAAGGTATGATGGTTTCAAACAGAAGTACTTAAATAATATTGGAGTAATTTCCAATGGAAAATCCAATATTTAACAGTGCCTGACCTGGGGATCGAACCCGGGACCTCATGATCGGCAGTCGACCTTCCGCCCACAACGCCACCGAGGTAGTCAAGCGCCTTCCAACAATGTGGAGCAACAAAATGTATACTAAACATTAAAAACGAGACTATAAGTGAACCAGTATTATTACTCGTAACTCGTACATGTTTATGTAATCCCAGAGTCCATACTCGAGTCGCACGATGCAACGTGGGTAATAAAACAAAAGGATGTCGAGAGTAAACAAAGGTTAATATTGCTTTACTGGTTTCACATGAACCTATAAGTCTCTCCAAAAAGGGCTTAAAATGACTGCGTCGTTGGTGTAGTAGACGCATGCTACTGCTGAGTTTGAAGGGTTATATTCAGGGAGTGTTATTGGTTTTTAGGGTTCCGTACCTCAAAAGGAATAAAAGGAACCCTTATAGGATCACTTTGTTGTCCGCCTGCCTGTCTATCTGTCCGTCTGACAAGACACGTTTTAACTGGATGGCGTTTTAACGTTTTAACGGTGGCTATGTAGAAGTTTCCTGTGATGGAATAAGATTAAAAGGAAGACTATCCTATCAAGTTTCTGAATAATGTGATCCTCTTCTATAGAAATATCTCAATGGAGCATAATGAACGAGTGGGTTTCAAGAGCTTTGTTTGTGTAGTAGAATACAAAGAGCAAAAACTCTTTTGTATTGAGCTAATATCAGTGAATTGAAAAACACTTGAATACAATTCATGAACAAACAGTTTTCTAAGCCTCTGTTTACAAAAGCTTTGAATAACAAAATACTAAATATGTAATGATATCGATGATGAGGTATTAATAATAATATGGGACAACTTCCACACATGATCATCTGGTCCCAAACTAGGCTAGAAGCCTGTAGTATGGTAACCAGATGACTGATATACATACTTATATAAGCTTATAGCACCCAGACACAGATCAAACAGACATGTTCATGCACACAAATGTTTGACCTGACCGGGGATCGAACCCGCGGCCTTCGGCACAGAAAGCACAGTTACTATCATCTGAACCAACGAGGCTGTATTTGAATCCAATGTTTTGTAAGACTTTACTCATTTACATATTTACACTTGAAAAAGATAAAAGATACTTCAGACCAAGAAATTATGATTATATAACTATAAAACAGGATGTAATATTATTTTATTAAAGTAGATACTGACTGACACAAACTAGCTCTATAAACCATCTCGATCTAATCAGTTGTCAAAAAATATCTGCATCAAATTTGGTTTATTCGTTTCTGAGCTACGATGGCATAGACAGACAAATCAAACTTATAACATCTTTTCCAGTAGAAGGTTATATCATAGAAGGTATAACAATTACCAAAAGCGATAATATCATAGCATGAAATTCATGTACAGACGTACGTAAACAGATTGATATAACTTGCATATGCTAATTATTGCGGTAGGTAAAACCACACAGCGATCAAAACATGACGTCAAAAAGGTTCGGTGACAAAAACTGCACATGGTGCAGTATTGTAGCATGGTGTAGTTTGTAGTGGTAGGCCTCTTTTGCAGGAGGCCGCCTGGGGAAGTACCACACCTTTGCCAGTTATTCATCCGCCAAGCAGTAATGTCCAAACATTACTGTGTTCCGGTATGAAGGGCAATGTTACCAGCGAAATTACTGGGCATGATGAGATTAAACAACTCATATCTCAGGGTGATAGGCGCAGTGCAGTGCCGCGAAGAATTTTGAATTTTAAAATACTGGGTGGCACTGTGTCTGATATGGGCAATCATGATGCTTACCATCAGGCATCTGATGAGCTCGTCTTGTCACTCACTATCATAAAAAAAAAAAAAAAAAAACTTGCATATTCTAATTATTGCGGTAGGTACCACACAGCGATCAAAACATGACCTCAAAAAGGTTCGGTGACAAAAACTGCACATGGTGCAAATTGGAATTTGAATGGCAATTGGCAGCTCACGATTTACAGCGGTTACTTTACTTTGCTCCCAATTCGACCTGAGCAAATATATATGTCGTATGATGTATAAAAACTTCGAATTTTTGCGAAAGACCTATGACGATTCCAAAAATCCGGATAATTGCAAACCAAGAATTAATTACTCGATTTTCTATGGTACTTTTAAGATCGTTGCAATACGCTTTAGAATAATTGGAAACTTTAATGTTAATTGACTGATATTCCTCGGTCAAAAACAGTAATGGAATATTTCAATGACTGCCTTGGTGACGTAGTGGGCGCAATGATAGGCAGTCGGGTTCGATCCCTAGGCAGGCACTGTTAAATATTGGATTTATCCATTAGGAATTATCTCAATAACTGCCTGGAGTCTGGATCTGTGCCCGGTAGATGGCAATAGGTTCGCCCACAATTACATGGGTCCAATAACATACTTGCGAAATGTGGGTGTTCTTACTATGGGACTGAGTCCCGGGTACACCTATGGCTACCTCTTCGGTGAAAAGGCGAGATGATACGTTATTATGTTATATCCTAGGTTTTTCGCAAAGATTCCAGTTTTCTTATAATCCTGCGACATACACGTGCAATGTGCTAAAATATGCAAAAATAAACCCATCCAAAAACGTGTGGGATGATATTGATTGTTTATTTTTGTCATTTCTTTAATCTAAATATTTAAATGCAGAGCCGCGCCTTCGAAGGAACATTCTCATACGTCCCTCCCATTTGAAATTAATAAAACGGAGAAACCAAAACTCATACAAGTGAAGTCAATGACTCATGAGGATGATGCCCTTTTAATAAAAGCCCTAATACTAGATACGACAGAGTACTAAACAGTGTATGATCATTTCATAGAAATCGCCAGGAAAGGTTAAACTAAACATGAGCGCTCTCAGTGAAATGGACTTTCTATGAATTTGGAACGTGATTAGATGATAATATTGCAGCTTTAATAGCCACTTGAGTTTTATCTGTCATAGCTGACAGCAAAGCGTAGTAGTTACAATAACCTAGCTTAATGCCGCGTTTTCTTTCACTGTACCTTATGTGTTATAATATAACATACATATAAAGGGGATTTTTTGACATTTTCGTAAACAAAATACCCGTGATATAAATTTCGTGTCAGATTAGATTCAATGTTTGCGTATTATGATATGCCATGCCCTATAACATTTTGAAGTCTGAACTATATAGGTATAAAATGTAGCCGACGTCCTCCGCCACCAAACTTTTGGCTATTTTGTTTTCATACTGAAATTCATAAATGCGGGGTTCTTGTTCTTAGTTTGACTTGTCTGTACCTAATTGTTAGTGCCAGAGACACATTTGATATGCAAAAACAAACCATGCCACAAAAGAAATAAAGGTCACGAGTTTCTCACGGTGTAGCAGTAATATTGTTACCATCAGGTGGAAAGGGTGGTCACCTGCCGTGCCGAGAGCAGGTGGTGAACCACCTGTGACCTGCTGTTTTAATGGAACTTCTTGTTGTGGGACTTTTTAATAACTTGCACCATGTAGATCAGACGTTAGTATTTTGCAAAATAAAATACAAAAGCCTGATCTTCTGGTACTTCAAAGTGTAAGAATAAACATTAAGAAAGGCAAGCGTTATAAATAGCGACGGCAAACTTGTCTCTAACACACACGATAAAAAAATTATACCTAGGGAAGTCATTATTACAATAAAATCTGACAATATGATTGATCATGATAATTTTAGTAACGTCACCTACATTGATAATGATTAAAAATATTCCATCGTCAAGTTCGCAGATAAAGATAGGTTAAACTAGGTATAGCCAGATTTAAAATGGTTCCCTATTTCTATTATTATTATTCTATTATTTATTTATTATTGGTTGTTTGTTTTTCGAATAAAATCGTAAGGCATAATACATTGCATTATGTTTTTGGCATAATGATCATAACGCATCCTTACGCATAAGCTATTTAAGCATAACTACAGTTGACATAACAAAAGGATAGGAAAAGGTTATGAGTTTATTACTCTATTTTAAGTAGATACTTAATTTTAATTGTCTCAAATGTAAATTTGCTAAAAGTACCAAATTATACTGACCATTTCATTATAAATTATATATATAAAATATTGTAGCATTTATAAGGTATTATAGTTGTGTACGAATACTCAATAATATATACAACATGTATACATATATACATATGTTACTAATATTTCCAATATTATTATGCATTAAAAATTAATATATATAATTCTATTATAATAACTATATTCTATTCCACTGTGTTTATTATCATTTATGAGGAATAATGCATAATTCTTTAATTCCTTAATTTCTTTACCATACAATTTTTTAGCATAATCATAAGGCATATTTTTATATGTATATTTTTTTATTGGCATACTTTTCTATCTTTTCACTTTCAACCTTTTTGATACTTATGTCTAACAATGAGTATGCCTAATGAATGCGAAACAACATTATGCCTATAAATATTATGCCAAACTACAGTATGCATAATTATTATTATGCAAAATCAAATTATGCGTAACATACGTTATGCCAAAAAAAGTTATAGCCGCATAACATTATGCGAAACACAATTATTCCAAATTATCAATAGCTAATAGAAGCATTATGACAAAACTTATTATGCGTAACTATCATTATGCCAAATTAAATTATGAAAAAAAAATTATGCTTAGCAAAGGGATCCCATTTAAAACATGTAATTTCAATGATAAAGTCAAACATACATGTTTTGATTTGTTATCGATGATGGATATGAGTAATCGACGTTTTTATTATAAAGATTTTATATGTTATTTCTAGTAAACCAGAAGCTACTGAAAGTAATTTAAACAAAAAATATATAAATTCCACTAATAATACAAATCTGAGAGTTTGTACGTTTGTTCCTAAAACGAGCAGAAATGGCGAAACGGATTTGCATAATAATAATAAATCGTTTATTGATCATGTAAAAAAGACACATATTACAATGTTATTTACATGCAATATCATAATATAAAGCATGATGGTATGTAGGTAACTTAGATCCTAAAATTACAGTTGCGGGGCACAGTTTGTAGCCTTACACATATATTTTTAACACCGACTATATAATACCAAATAGACTTGATATTCGATTTGTATTGTTCTAATTTACTTGCGCGAGTAATGACACGCTCTTATTAGTTAATATCATAGATAAGGTGCCTCAGCAAAAATTCGAATCAAAACGAAACATCAGACGAATTCGCAAACGAAAGAAAAAATAAACAAGAATGCGCGTGATTGACGTTGAAAATCCAATGAACGTAGCAGAATAAACACGGCAAGTTACATTGGAAGTTGTAAATCGTAATCGTGATCGTCGATTGTCATTACGATATCCGTTATGTTGCGTTCATAAACAAATATATCCTTGTGTGTGATGAACTGGTGCACCAGATTCAGAGGTAAAAAGACATTGAGATATATTTCGGTAAAAGTAAACATAGACAAGGTTTAAAGGAAGAAGTAACATAGCGATGGTGTGACCAAGTTACAAAAGAACATGAAAAATCAATACCGAAGACACTCTTTCCCTGATGTCTTTATACAATATACACTGATGTCGAAAGTCGTCAGGGAAAGAGTCACGATGCTCAACAGTGAGTGACTGAAGAGGAGAAGAGAGAGCATACTGTATAATAACATACAATAAGAGCATAAGAAGGCCTACCAAAATTAGAATTAAAGGCCTTAATTTCATGAGTAGTATTGTTATACAGGTTTTAGATAACATAAGATATTGTATAAGTAATATAGGTAACCTATCCAACTATCTATGTAATAAGATACGTTAACTATAAAAGAAGAAAGCTAGCCCTTACCAAGATTTCTGTGAACTGGTTGAGAACGGTTCGTTACCAAGAAAGCTCCTTAAGCATTTCTCAGAGTATGGAATTCGCACTAACAAACAATTTTTATTTGATATATTGTATATTTTGCCTCAAGGCTGATAGATCATTATTTTGAAGGTTCTTGTTAATCTAAATATTTAAATAGAAACGTACGGAGAAATGTGGATACAAAATATGCAAAATCATGGCGAAATGTGCCTTGACCGGGAAACCGTCCAAATTCTAACCCATTAAGAAAGAAAGAAGAAAATACACTAGAATTATGCAAATAATAATATGTAGTTACTTCGTAGATTCGATGAACTGCCTCGGTGGAAGAGTGGGCGCAAGATTTACTGCTGATCATGAGGTCTCGGGTTTAATCACCAGGCAAAGGGTTATTGGATTTTCCATTAGGAATTATCTCAATGACAGCCTGGAGTCGTGAACTATGCCCGATAGATAGCAACAGACTCGCCCCCTATTACATGGGACCAATAACATACTGGGGAAATGTGAGTGTACCTACTATGGGACTGAGTCAATTAAAAACTCATAATTATTAATAAACATGAGTATTAATGACAAACATTATCACTAAAAGCAATCAACACGGAAAATAAATGAAATAAATCTAGTTAGAAAGAAGCCATGAGCATTCATGTAATGGAAACATGCACAACACAGAGGTTTTAACTCTTGAAGATGAAGTGCTATTACTTAATTTCATATTTCTCATGCTGTTTGGTAACAATGACAAAATTTCTACATGGTGAATTCGTTAACGTTAGTTTAAAAGTTGAAGGCTATTTTAGTTTTCTTTTTGGTTTCAAATAAGTTTTCTGTATTTCATGGTTTTCTTTGTTGGATTTCTTGTTGGTCTTTTCGAAATTGAGACCCAGTTACCGAATCATGAATGTCATCTGCTAATCTTCACATTGACAAGATGTTTTGTGGGTTGGTTGGACCTTTTGGCATAATCAGGCCCATTTACATGTTAAACGGGATGTGGTTCAAACGGATTTCTACTGAGGCGGAACAAAACAATTGTACAGTTTTAAAATCATGAGATATTTGAAATATGGGTGTGTCTTACTGCTTAGTAATCTGTGACAAGGTATCAATTAGTAATACCAACCGTTTTCTTAGCATTAGGTTTGCGCGCGCGCAGCGACATGTACGCGCGGTCCATCGCCGCTACCGCACCGTTTGTCCCACACAACATCACTATGTCACTGGCACTTCACAAAAAAAACAATGACGTTTAACATATTTTTGAAACGGTTAGTTTTTTAGTGTGAACTCTGAGGAGCGGCGTTGTATACTGCGCGTGCGCCGGTGCGGCCCCCTCCCCCGCTCTGCGCTCTGTTCACTATTTTCGGAGCCCTGTGGTTCCCCCTCGACACAGTTCACTGAACAAACAGTGAGTTAAGTACAGCCTTTGAACTGAGTCACGTGACTTTTGATTCACAGGATGTGGAAGTGGGTAGAATGGGGATTTGATTTATCCGGCGGTTGAATGATATTAATTGGAAGGTTTATTTTAGATTTCAAACGAACTCTGCACTGAGATATAAGGTTGATATTGTAATTTTGCAAGTTCAAGATTGATTAATGATATAAAAAAAAGATTTTTGTCCTATACATTCAAAGACACAACTTGACCTACTGCGATTATATCACCTACGATAACCGACTCAGTTTTGAACAACTACGCCATATGCGACTCCCTCCCTATATGGACGTAGACGACATTCTATGTACTACTCATTCCCAAAACATCAACGAATTTTAAACTCTATTACAAAAGAAGTAGGACCGAAAACGGCTCCTTGCGATACGCCTAACACGGAAGCTAGAAAGGCTAATGTGAACCTTATTCCTGAAATAATAGATGATGTTTTCGAGGTTTTAAATACTATTCTGCATAAGAATAATGAATAGAGCTTATTAGTAAGAAAATAAGAGCTATAATAAAGCCTTATGGTTGTAGAAAGCAACACTTATGTCACTGGTTGTTGCGAGTTGCCATAGCTTTCACGTATGCACTCAGTAATCAATATGAGTACGTTAGTGAAACAGTTCGATGCACTATTGATAAGTCGTCATTTAAAGGCAGTGAAAAGTTTATGCGTAATGACGTTACTGTAACGATTTTTATTACATTTTAAAGCTTTCGATAGCAATGTTACGTGTGACACAAAAAAAATTATGAATGACTTAAATAAATTAATGTTTTTCAATGTTTGAGAGTCAAAATAATTATGCAATTTGGGGTCCCCATTGGCCTAATGATAGTCATAGATACATACACAGTCACGCCTTGTTCCCGTTGGGGTAGGCAGAGACTATTTCTTTCCATTTGCTACGATCCTGACATACAACTTTCGCTTCTTCCACTTTCATCACATTCTTCATGTATGCTCGTCGGTTGTTGGTACTTTTGACCTGGCCTTTCCTTAAGATAACATAGATAGATAATAATCACTTATTTATTAAACACTTTTAAGGCTGATTACTCAAAGGTTCCTTACATATTTACTCGGTACAAATGACGTCATAACCGCGGGCGCAATATATGAAAGATGTAACATTTGATACAATCTGTTTCTTATAATTAATTGAATTGCATATTAGATTGAATCATTGTGGGCAAGAATGGAAATAACGTTCGGCCATACTAAGAGGCTATCAAACACCCTAGTAACTAGTATATGGATATCAGCGCCCTTGCTCACATTCATTATCGCAGACAGAGTAGTAAGTACATAACAATTTCTTAGTACCATGATGGGTATGATTAATGCAGTAAAATTTACCCATTAATGCATTAGTGACATTTCAGTGTTGCCAGCGGTTTCCTCTGCTGTCGACCATCATCCAATTAGGGACGTTAATAAACTTTAATGGGTGCCAATTAAAGCGCTCTCTAAAATGATACCTACTGTGGGAACTCACTCGATTTCTGGTAATAAGTTGAACACTTTTTAATAAGCACTTTTTAAGTTTCTTGTGCGTTCTTCTTGTAGAGGTATCTTTCCGAACGCACAGTAGACTCAGTACTGTATCTTCATTGACGTACAAAAGTGTCAGATTATGACCTATTTGAATAAATCTGTTTGAGTTTGAAAAATAGACAATGTTGAGTTTGATAGCAGATAGTGGCGACTGCCTCGGTGGCGTAGAGGGCGCATGCTCGACTGCCAATCAAGAGGTCCCGGGTTCGATCCTCAGGTCGGGCAGTGTTAAATATTGGATTTTTCCATTAGGAATAAAAAGTTTATCTAAACCAACAAAATCAAATTCATCAAAAATAAAACATTTAAAAGATATTTAATAAAATTAAACAACCAATAAATTCCTGGTCAAACAACCTAGGGCAAAGTGACTCCTCAACATTACCTCATAACAAGTCCAACATACTATTTAAGATTCAGTACCTATGACGTGGTATTAGTTTATCTATCTTTATGAATCAGACAGATTACTACATTGCTGAGAACAACCATGTGTCTCGAACTCGAAGCAAACACAACCGAATCAACAGCAAATAGTAGCAAGTATTACAGTGCACGAACACGAACCCAATATCCGGTAGTTAAGGACCCAGGCCGTCTACACAACCATCCTGGGCGTTTACTGTCTGTTTATTGCTGTGGTTAACGCTGTGTGTTATACTGCATACTAGAGTTAGGGGGAAAGCGGTTAAAATGAGAAAGTTGAAATTATAAGTATTATAATAATAATAATAATATGGGACAACTTCCACACACAGTCATCTGGTCCCAAACTAGGCTAGAAGCCTGTACTATGGTAACCAGATGACTGATATACATACTTATATAAGCTTATAACACCCAGACACAGATCAAACAGAGATGTTCATGCACACAAATGTTTGACCTGACCGGGGATCGAACCCGGGCCCTGCGGCACAGAAAGCAGAGTTACTACTATCTGAGCCATCGAGGCTGTGTATTGGTTTAAAAAAACTTGCCAAGAGTTTATTGAGGATCGTGGGTTGGGTATTTGGAATTGGCTGAAGAAGAAAAGAGAGAAGAATTGATATTACACACAGCCAGAAGCAGTTACGTGGGTAAAAGATGAAGTAATGATAAAATCGGAGAAAAATAACGCTAGAATAGTTAAGTATCTAGCATCAGCCTTTTACATCTATAAAACATACTTAAAATTGCGTCCATTAATAACGTTAGAGGCACTCCTGCATACATGGCTATTGAATTATAAAACGGCTGCTATATAGTACTTATCGTAGACAAATTTTATGCTTGATGATGTTAAAGATTAATAATAATAGCCAATGAAAAAACGTAAAGTGATTGGTCACAATCACGTCACAAATTCTACTAAAATTCTACGAAAATCAACCGAGAAATCACTGAAAGAGGAAACAATCTCAGTGTTTACATTAACAAAAACGACAACGACAATCTCAGACTAAACAGAAAGAAAAAAACCCATCAAATTGTTTAGACCGGAAACCGTTGATTCAGAGCCGGCGACGCGTGACCATTGGTTTAATTGACGGAGGAGACAATTGAGGAATGCCTCTCTGGACGTGTCGTTTATTAGCTCAATTCGACGAGCATTGAATACATTAATTGGATGACAAGTCTATTTTTATAGCGACTCCATGATTCTTAACTCTGAACCTAGAAAAAGGAATTTGTTTCAAGTTTAATGTGCGCAGGATCAGCTGGAATCTACAAGTTGCTTAAATCCTTACTTCTTATCAAATTACAGCAAAGGTAATAAATAGTTACAAGATAGATTACTTCTATATTCTAGATTATAGCTACCTTCATTTGATGATGGAGAAAGAAAAGATATGTGGATAATGTTTCTAATTATCTAATATTAAAGAAATACCCCTTTGGGGAAAAGGCGTATGTTATGTATGTGACAAATAAGGAAAACTTCGAGCAACTTAGAATCTCTACACAGGAAGAAAAAGCAAAGGTACTTTAGAAACTTGAGACAAAATTTGAGATACAATAAGGTTAACTATAGTATTTCCCGATCCTATAATGATTCGTGCAGCCTCCGTAAACAATTCGTTTCTACCATTGAATGAGGGCTCCAATTCCCACGTTCAGGCATCGACCCCGGGAGCGGTTCAATGAAATAATGTGAGTGCATTCGTTTTAACCAATTGTTTGAACATTGCGCTTGGCCGTGCCACTTACAAACCCAGCTGAAACTGTTAATGCTGTTATATAAAAACCTAAGAAATAAAATCCTAACTGATACGATACACTCACTCAACAACGCCCAGCTCTTATTCGATATGTAGTTGATAAATATAACATACAATCACGCCTTTTTCTCGAAGGGGTAGGCAGAGGTGTAGCCAGGACAGTCCCATAGTAGGTACACCCACATTTCGCTAGTATGTTATTGGTCCCATGCAGGGCCGTCTTTACCAGGGGGTGCAAGGGGTGCGGTGCACCCGGGCGCGGAGCGCCCGGGTGCGCCTGTCGAGCGCTGAATTTTTGGATATAATTTCATTGAACTTAACGCTATTGCACAGTTTTATATACTTGTTACTTACGACAAATATGTATGCGCAAGCAAAAAAAATATGTCATCAACAATAATATTTTTTTACTTTTATTACGCTTTCCGCGCTTGTCATACCGCATTACTACACTACACAAATAACAATTTTATTTAATACAACACGCGCGCAGCAAAATCTCTAATCCAAAGAGAGTGTATGTATGTACGTTAGACACGTTGCCGCCCGGTCGCCCGCACTTGAAGCAAAATGATCTCTAAGTCAATAGAGTGTAAGTTCATTTGAAATGGGTGCGCGGCGCGGCACCTGTGCGTCTGTCCTAGGCGATTAATTGCGCCCTTTGACATTGCCGCCCGGTCGCCCGCACTTGAAGCAAAATGATCTCTAAGTCAATAAAGTGTAAGTTCATTGATTTGAAATGGGGAAAAAAAAATTACGTGTAGGTATTGTGTTTTCTTGGTTGACTAGGACCCCTTTCATACTGCAGTGTGTCGTCGGTCGCATGCCACGCTGCAGTGTAAACAAAACGAGGGCGCAGGCTGAGTCCCGCACCCCGGCGCAGAATAGACTTAAGACGGCCCTGGTCCCATGTAATAGGGGGTGAGCCTATTGACATCTACCGGGCCCAGTTATTGACATAATTCCTAATGGGAAAATCCAATATTTAACTATGGTAATGATAAGTAATAAAAATGTGTAGTAGTTGCAAACATAAACAAATTATATTTCATTGTGAAGATAAATAAAACTAGCTCCATCTTACGGCGTTTTGTTTAAAGTTTCTGTAATTTTCTGGCATCATCATCATCATTACATCTGTCCAACTTTTCAAAAAATATTGGTTACAGAGTTTCTAACACCGCGTCAAAAACTTGTAGAGTTCAGAGTCAAAGCGGCAGGCATTTTTTTTGGGTTTTAATGTGCTAAAAACATCTCTTCGCAGCGTGCTTTAAAGTTTTTACCACCCAGTTAAACAGTTAATGAACATGTTAAAGACACCGCTGGTCGTGAAGTGAGCGGCAGAATTCGTCAATAATTACCGATCTGCTGTCACCGTCGCTATTTGTATACCGATCGTGCCATTGTAGCGAGATAGCATGTAGAGATGCCGGCTCGTTCACATGGATTGCCTTGGTAATAATGGTCAGTATGCCAATTCTATCATCTGCCTTGACAGAATTCTTATTTTATTAATTTCTATAGGTCAAGTCGGTAGCGGTCGACCTAGGCGTACTTTTCATGAACAAGTTGACGTTGTTCTTAGGAAAGGCCAAGCCAAAAGTACCTACAACCGACGAGCATGTATGAAAAATGTCAAGAAAGTGAACGAAGCGAAAGTTGTATGTCAGGATCGTAGCAAGTGGAGGGAAATAGTTTTCTTACGCGGTTTTAAAGTTGGCTCCATTGTTCTAAATCTAAATGATGAGTTAAATTACCGTTTCAGAAAATGCAAACTGATTAAGTAGGCCTGTATATTATGAAATCTATTGCAATATAATTTGACACTTGGCAAAAATTGGAACTATATATTCCTATGCAACGACGCGACGTTTACATAGAAGCTGGCGCTGTATTTGAGTGCCAAGTAACAGGTACAATTAGTCGATATACAGCTCCAATGCGACGCTGCTCGCATTTATTACGTAGGCGCAACCCATTTCGTACCAACTAAAGTTAAAATCGAAGATATAGATAAGTTGAAAATGTCTATGAATTTGAAACTGTGCCTGGTAGATGGCAATAGCCTCGCCCCCTATTACATGGTACAAACATAACTAACGAAGTAAGTAACCATCTGCCTACAAGTTTTTAATAACCACAATAATAATTATATTGTACCTAAATCCCAAATTCCAAATAATCTATAAATGCAAAAGTTTCAATTGATGTTTTACTATCTTCACTTCAAACAACTGAACTGGAATAAAAAAAACGACGGAGCCGCGCACCTAATACATTACAAATCATAATTTATATCACAGAACAGAGATAAAACAGAACGGAATCATAGTAACATTACCAGACAGTGCCACAAACAGATCTTACTGTAATGTTTACACTGTAACTGAGGTAGTGAATAGTGACTCAGTGGTTCAGACACACACTGGCGCCAGTGTTACATCGAAGTTAAATCATTGTTCGAATGGAAGACGTTTTGAGTTTTGATACATGTAAAAGGTTGAGTCGAAGACTTTGGACTAATTCCCTTCAAAATAAGTTAGCAGTAGGTACCAATTTAGCGTCTGTGGCCCATTAGGAAAGTCCGGCTTCAAATCTACATCTCATATTTGACATTGATGTTGTTCTAAGGAAAGGCAAAATCAACAACCGAAGAGCATAGGCATATGAAGAATGTCATGAAAGTGGACGATGCGAAAACTGTATGTCAGGCGTAGCAAGTGGAGTAAAATAGTATCTGCCTACCCCAACGTAAACAAGCATTCATCATACGTAATACGAGGAAGTTTATGTGGCCAGAAAAATATGGCAGGAAAAATGTACGCGGATCATATTTATACATATATTATTGGGTAAAGGGTACCCTAAAATACTTGGATGACCTGGTGAATGAGGTCATTATTTGCGTATACTGCGTTGATGGAGATGACGGATGATAGCCGGAGCACACCCCGGACACGACTCAATTCCATACAAAAATCACGATATAACTACCTACTACACAGATACTGCACACATGGAGTTTTGTACACGCGCAAGAGTGTGCGTGAGGTGATTTCCCAGCGAAGCGGGCTCCTGGAGAGCTCAACCTCACTCGCGGGGTGGAGAGGAAGGCCCGATTGGTGGGCGGATGACAGTGTCCATTCTATACATAGTTTATTATTATTATTATTATAATCTGTTCTGTGGCCGGAGTCGATTCTACCTAGTGTGGTGGTAATACGAATTTAAAGGTAGCAGTACTATAATAAGTACAGTAGTACATATACAACATCGATATGAAGTCCTATGAAGTCCTATTCCCAGTGATGTCCCTTTTCCTTTGACTTTTTATAGTAAGTGATTAAATATTATTATTATTCATTATTTATGACTATAATTTTTGATGTATTTTTTAATGAATTCTTGATAATTTCGTGATTCAATTTGCTTTGATGGTACATCAAAGCGATGATATTCATACATGTCACTCACTGTACCTTAATTCAAATGAATGGCGAGTATAAATAGTTCAACAATCGCTGTTTTGATGTGGAAACCTACTCGTGAGATGTGGGGTGTTGAGTCAAGTTGACACATTTACGTTAACCACAATGCCATGAAATCATAAGCTGCAGAAAGTTCGACTCTTACAGGTTTAATGTTAATTAAAATTATATAAAATCCCCTCCCTCCTTGTGGAACGATGTTCCTGCTGCAGCCGTGCCCCTATGCGTTGAGCTACAACATGGGGTTCTTCAAATGAATGTGAATAATCTTGAAGGATTGGCAACATACTAATAATACCCATGGTGTTGCAAGTATCCATAGGCTGCAGTAACCACACACCATCTGATTGTTTGCCACCTATGGCATAAAAAAAAACTCGTAAAGATTGGCGCCTTCATGCGTCTCGTAAAATGTAACGAACTCGCTAGACCCGCGGTAAGGTCTCCATTTGTGTAGCTAAGGCTGACATTTATCTGGACAGTCGCGAGCGCACTCGCAGCTACGAGTCCAGTGGTTTTCCGTGAGATTCCCTGAATAGTTACGTAAAGAGTTAACTCTTTATATATCAAAGAAAGTTGTTTCCACCGATTACATTAGATTTTCAACGATTTGGAGCCTCGAAATATAGTTTTATTTTCGTATTAGTTTATCCCTCGTTATGCCTGTCTTCTGGAGCTATATTGTGTCAATATACTCCAGGAATTGTAAAGCTGTTGAGAAAACTTTTAGTAGGTAAACAAACGAAGGTTTATGAGTCATTAAAGGCCGATTCGATTACGTTCATCATCATCATCTCAGCCATAGGACGTCCACTGCTGAACATAGGCCTCCCCCATAGATTTCCATTCAGTCCGGTTGTAAGCGGCCCGCCTCCATCGTATTCCTGCCGTCTTTATTTAATCGTCTGTCCACTTTGTGGGTGAACATCCTACGCTGCGCTTGCCGGTCCGTGGTCTCCATTCGATTACGTTACAATGTGAATAATTGACGAGTTTAGAAAAGATTATTAACCGTGTTCAATCAGCTCCCCAAGTTCAGTAATATTCAAAAAATAGCATGAGAGTTAGAAACCAGCAAAAGGTTAACTTCTTTGCAGGTCTTTGTCGAGCATCGCTTGGCGATCCTTCTAAAATCTACTTATTGTTATGTCACTATAGTGAACAAGAGCCTCTAGACCCAAAGCAATTCTATAATTTGCCTTAACACCGCTAGACTAAACTGTATCGCACGTGCAGGGGGCAAAGCCCTGCAACGGTGCACAGACAGAGACAGTTATACACCCAGGTAACACCTGATACACGACGAGCGAGAGGGATGGAAGCTAGAACTGATAGTAAACATGAGAGATAAAGATAATGATGAGGCGCTGAGTGGTGTTTTAATCAGTGAAGTAATGAACAATCTCATCGTAAGCTATTTGAAGATAGAATTAACTTAAATATGACTATTTATTATGACTGCCTCGGTAGCGTAGTCACGAGCGCCACTACTGATCATGAGGTTCCGGGTTCGATCCCCAGGTATGGCAAATTGTTATTGGATTTTTCTATGAGGAATTTGATGGCAATTGATTACATAACAGTAATTAATTAGTTCATGAATAAAACATAATTTTATTACTGCATACCTACCTACGCCAAACACAGGCACACAGACATACACACCGTGTTTAATTTTTTTTAATGATAGTGAGTGACAAGATGAACAAATCAGGTGCCTGATGGTAAGCATCATTATTGCCCATATCAGCCAATATTTTAAAATTCAAAATTCTGCGCGGTACTGCACTGCGCCTGTCACCTTGAGATATTAGTTTGTGAAACTCGTCATGCCCTGTAATTTCGCTGGTTGCCCTTCAAACCAGAACACAGTAATGTTTGCTCATTACTGCTTGGCGGATGAATAACTGGCAAATGTGTGGTACTTTCCCAGGCGGCTCCCTGCAAAAGAGAGCTACCACTACAAAAAACCAGCCCTGGGACACTCCACATTAGAGGTATGAACAAGTAGCCGGGGTGTCCGTCTTGACGGTACAATAATTTCTATGGGATAGACAGAGAGAACAGATAGAGAGATACGATAGAAAGAGAGGCAGCTTGTAAATTAATATAACGATAATTAGTTGGCGCTGTGCGACCTGAATTGCACTTTAAAGCGTCGGAGCGAGAGTCGCTATTTATTGAAATGGTTATGAGGAGTGTCCATTCTGTCCCATTAGTATTCTGTGGTTATTCTTAAAGGGGTACATCGACTCGTCAAACTAAACAACATATAAAAAGGAAAGCGATATTCGCAAAAAAATAATTCGACTTCCTATACGAATTTGTCGATCATAACATAACATACCACGCCTTTCCCGAAGGGGTAGGCAGAGCAAAGGGTGTTCCCAGGACTCAGTCAGTTTTAAAGCGCAGGCCACACCGCCAGCTAGCGGAAAATGCGCATAATCAAATTCCAGCCTAATTAATAGCAGCTATAAAGTTCGATTTTCTATGACCTCTCCCTAATAACTAGATAATATACCTATAGATAGACAGTAGGAAGATTTTCTCAGAGAGCGACACAAATAACACCGATTAACCGATGGAAAGTTTATTCACGTGGCTATAATTAGAAGACAATGGTGCAGGAAAACATCGCGGAAACAGAGTCGACACACCCTGAATTACAATGGGAACCATAGTATCTATGTCTGTGTACAATCGATTGTACCATTGATCTGTACCTATGGATATCGCCATGGATAAAGCCTTAGAACTACTTATACATTTTCTTGTAAACTTTGAGAATTGTGCAGTTTGCGTGTTATGCTCACGTATTGAAATTGAAAGACATGCAAAAAATTCTTATTGCCTGCCCTTCACTGCCTGTCCACACTTAGTAGATTTTCTATTCTAGTATATCCTCCGTCATTTCTGTACACGCAGTTAGTTATTCTAGCATCATTTTAATGATTGTTTCTTTAGTTAATATATCATTACTTTTGCCTTTATTAATTTTTATTATTAACGTAATTTTTTCGGACAATGAAATAAATATAATTTAATTGAAAACCTCTATAAAACTATAGGTACTTATTTTGCAGGTTTAGCTTATAGTCGGATGGATTACAGTCTTAGCCAAGCCGATTGATGACGATGCGCTTACAAATCAAGTACTCAAAGAAAACGCTATTTCTATACAAGAACTTCAAGACTAGCCAACTGCTGCATCGGTTAGGCTGAGTTTAACGTGGGACAAAACCTCGTGCATAGCAGATATCCATAATATACAGTTCAAAGGTACAATCGATTGAAACAAGCTCTCTATCGTAATGAGTACAATTGGAATCGATGCGGGCGATGGTATTCGAACACTGTTGCCATGTGTTAATAATAATACCATGATAGTATTACAATAAGATACAGATATAGTTCAAGAATAATTGAATTAATCGCAGTTTTATAGGGGATAAACAGATATAGATATTATGTCCATAGGTCAAGGAGGACAGGCTAAGTACAGAGTGACAGTGTGGTCGCATTGCGTTAAATCGGAAATATAATTTTATAATATAAAAGAGACATACATAATATTAAGTATGTCCTTGCATCATAATGCAAGAGACACCTCAATCAACTCACGGTCTCCTAACCCCAAACTAATAAAAACCTTTATTTTGGTGACCGGAACATTACAAAAAGCTGATATATAAATACCTAGATACCGCAAATGTCTTATGGCGATAATACCGATACTAAATTAAACAATTAGAATTTTCATACGTTTTGTCCTCTATAATGTGTATAATAAAGTTTTTTTATATGAAAATTCTGTTTCATTTAAAGAATCTTTCAAATACAGAGTTCCACTGACTGAGCCAATCAGCCGGAAATATATAAAGATATAATATTTAATAATATTTATATTTAATATTTAATGAAGATACAATATACAAACATACATAACATAACATAACATACATTCACGCCTTTTTCCCGAAGGGGTAGGCAGAGGTGTACCCAGGACTCAGTCCCATAGTAGATACACCCACATTTCGCCAGTATGTTATTGGTCCCATGTAATAGGGGGCGAGCCTTTTGCCATATACCGGGCACAGTTCCAGACTCCAGGCAGCTATTGAGATAATTCCTAATGGAAAAATCCAATATTTAACACTATGCCTGACCTGGGGATCGAACCCGGGACCTCTTGATTGGCAGTCGAGCATGCGCCCACTACGCCACCGAGGCAGTCTACAATATACAATTTGTGTGAAAATAACGGATTTGATTGGCGACTACTATTTCAACTTAACAATAAAATAGAACGATGTCCTCAGTTACGAAATGGGTCAATACACGATGGCTACGATCGAATTGGGTTGTCCCGTATTGCACCGTTATTTCTGTTTAATCGGGCCGGTGTCTCGATAGATCTAGGATATAATAATAAGTCACTGCTATGAGGAATTTGAATATAAAAATAACAACTTAGTATTTTAGTGTGGTCTGAATAACTGGGGGTTTTGACAGCCTCGTTGGCTCAGATGGTAGTAACTCTGCTTTCTGCGCCGCAGGGCCCGGATTCGATCCCCGGCCAGGTCAAACATCAAACACACAAGTGCATGAACATGTCTGTTTGATCTGTATCTGGGTGTTATAATCTTATATAAGTATGTATATCAGTCATTTGGTTACCATAGTTTGGGACCAGATGACCGTGTGTGGAAGATGTCCCATAATATAAAATAGGTCCAGCAACAATTATTTTACAAACAAAACTAAAATTGAGCGTTGTTATGTCAAAAATAATGAGATTTCATCCAATTAGCAGAAATACAACCAGAGAAGTCTATTAGGTAAGCAAATCTTTGTATCTTTATGGTGAAAACATTTAGTACGTATATATTACGAGATAAGTGATCCTGTGTTGTAATATCTATGCTGAAAAGCCATGTGGCATGGTCATGAATTTATTCCATTCACTCCACAGTGAATGATTGTTCTATATAAAGGTCGAACCAATAGAGACAATTGAAGCTCAAGCACACCGACCGAGTTTCAGTGGTTCAAATTGGTTCGCGAAATCTTCAATTGCCAATACCTCGATGGCATACAGGAAAATAGTTGGCATCTTGCATGTATATTGTATACCTATAATAGTATGCCAGCTTTTGAAATCCCGATATTGCAGAATTGCCAAGAACGTGGCGAAACGGAATATTTGCGAGTTATTAATTTAGGGAGGCTTAGGAAAGATACCGGGCACAAGTATGACTCCCTGAGGAAGTCACAATAATTTTCAAAAACACGAAACCGGATAAGTCATAATTCTTTGCACATAATTCTTGCACTAGTTTCTTCACAAAAGTCGCGAGTGGTGACAATTTTTAAGCATTTAACGTTAGTTTCTTTATATTCCTCGGGACATGTTACAAAGTCTAATGCTATGGAGGTTTCTGGAAATGATTCCCAACATTATTAACAAATAATATAGCCTTGAAATCTTGCCACTATGTTATGTAGGTTTCCCTTCATTCACGATGTATGCTAATCTAAAATAATCCGTGACGGGATAACGAGCTATTCTCGTTCATTATACAGGAACTTCCCCTTGAGATACTGCGGTTTACCAACACTTGTTTACTTACAACTACAGGGAGATACCAAGAGGATATTATCTTTTATTACACTCTAAAATAATGCATCTGCTGTCTCTTCATTACTTATTATTTTTCACTAGGAAATGCTTGCGCTCTCATGGAATGTAACCACGAAGAACAGAATGTGATCTTCTCGTCAGATCATGATTCAGTTTCGCAAAACAATATCCATCTCAATAGTAAAAACTTGTTTTTGAAAGGGTTTATTAATTTTCAAAGATAACTCCGCCCAAAAATAATGTGATTCAGATAATGCGCGATGAGATGAAGAATGATGCACTAGAATGAAGAATGTAAGAAGGCTAAGCTGACACTTATTACTTAGTCATTACGCTTATCACTTATTATTGTATAATATGGGCTATAATAAGAAATCACGAATATCCAACGATATTTTTTTTAAAATGTTTGTAATAAATAACTTTCTATAAAGAGAAATGTATGTAAGTTTAGTCAGTAATTGATCATTGTTCTCCTTGTTGAAAACGTGTCGGTGTCATGCGTTATGGTCACGTTTACTGTTATTGTTGTCTTAAATATAGGTAGTAAATAAATCATATGAACAAGTGAAACGAAACAACCAGCAGCAATAAATGAGGATTTTCCTCGTTTTCCCTGAGATTTTATAATTTACTTATTTAACCAGACTTAGTAAAATGTCCATAAAACGTGGAATAACAGAAAGATCACGCTCACTACGAATATTAATCTTGTACGCACATTAGTCTCCTCTATCTTTCTTTATAGTGCTGAGACATGGACCCTAAAGGCAGCAGATAGAAATCGCATCAATGCGTTCGAGATGTGGTGTTGGAGAAAATGCTACGGATTAACTGGTCCGCACGACGAACCAATGCATCAATACTCAACCAACTCAAAATCACAACGAGGCTCTCCACCATCTGCCTCAAACGGGTACTTGAGTATTATGGACATATTGTCAGGAAGTCGAGCGATAACCTGGAGAATCTAATGGTCACTGGCAAAGTCGAAGGCAAAAGAGCACAAGGACGTAGCGCTATACGTTGGTCCGACCAGATTTGTACCACACAGAACACCTCAGTGTACGATGCCATACAGTCGGCCAGCAATCGAGATCGATGGCGTAACATCATAAGAAAAAGGTTAGTGAAATGAGGTCACGACCCTCAGAATCGAGGAATACGACGCAAGGAGGAGGGAGTGAAAATGAGACGACCAACGGATAATTTTGGGAACAGTTGAATGAATGAATGAAAACTCATTATTGCTACCACAATATAACAGAATATAAAAAAGAAGAAAACCTTAAAACTAGAAAGAAGTAACAACTGGCGGCCTTATCGCTCAGAGCGATCTCTTCCAGGCAGTTTAAGATTACTACAAGTTAAAATCCCACTAAAGTTATATCAGCGAAAGTTTTTGTTACGACTTCAAGCCAAAACTACTGAACCGATTGGGCTGAAATTTGGTATATAGATAGACCTTGTAATATAATAACCCACAGAGTACTTTCAGGCGGTGAAACATCGAATTAAATCTAGTGAATAGAATGACATAATTAAAACCTACCTATAAGATATAAATAGGTATTAGGTACACATAATAATATTATATTTTTGTATAAATGTGACCCGTTTAAAAAACCTACAGGATACCGTAACCGTACAAACAGGATATGTGTAACAATAATACTTATAAGGTTTAATAATTAACATACTCGTACCAATGTTAGTTAGTTAAAATATAATTATTGTTTTGCGGATAAGCTAGGAATGTGGTAAAGTAACGAGAAAATAACTGAAATGCAGACAATATAAACTCTTTCATTCAGACCAGTCGTCGATGAGGACATACCTAATTTTTCAAGAGAAAAGCTTTTAAATTAACTTTAAGAATAAGATTAAATGAATTACATAAGAAAGCGAGGTACCAAAATATACACGATTTCTTAATGGTCCCCACACTAGGGCACGTCTGTCTCGTGAGGACCTTACTCCAAGTTAAAATATTAAGTAATTTGAAACTGTAAAGTCGATTACAAAATTGACTAAAGATACTGTATAAAACTAAATACATCACAACAAAGATAGGTGAATTGTTTCTGAAATAGTCTAGAATCGTTAACAAGGGATTTTAATAAGTTATTCAGTTTCCAAGTAGAATAGGGTGAGCAGCCATTTGCTTACCTTGTGTTTGGCTTGGTTAATGGAGCAGACGTTTATTATTAACTTTAAATGTTATACATGTCTTCTTATGTTGTATAAATTGTCAGTTTTGGTTTTTTTCATACTTTTACAACGTAACATCACGTCTTTTTCCCTAAGGGGTAGGCAGAAGTGTGGCCAGGACTGTCCCATAGTAGGTACACCCGCACTTCGATCTCGTAGTTATGTCTTTAGGTCCCATCTAATAGGGGGCGAGCCTATTACCATCTACCGGGTACAGTCCCTAATACCTTTATTATCCTGTCCATTATTATTATGGCTAAGTGGGTACATATAGTAAGCTAGAGAATGAATCAATGTTCTTCACCGTGAATCGATGTAAATGCAAGAGGCGTCTAAGTCATAACTAAGTAGTTATAAATTACTCATAAAATTCTTATAATACCTATTATAGTAAAATATATGCTTGTAATGTATAGTTTCATATTATCTGTATCAGCACGTGTGTATAAATCATAACCTACCTTGCATTAGATAGATTTTTATGATAATTGGATAAAAAGTAGACTATATAGGTATATAGTAAACTATATAGGTATTTTAATGAAAGTATGAATTTAGTCGTATTTCGACATCAATGCACAAAACAAACAAAACCGAAATATGAATGACAAAAACAACAAAAAACTCAATAAGTAAAGGTAACTAAGTATACCTATTTCAAAATTTCAAAAAAAAAACAATATAAATAACTCGGCTAGGGCCTACCCTAACCGGGTAGGGTAAGGTTTGGTGGTATTCTAGTCTCTAAGGTACATACATACCAAAACATCACTATTGGTTCAGAACTGAAAACTTATCAAACTCATCCATCCATACAAACTTTCTCAATAATGATAGTAGGATTAATACATGGGATGACATACCATCAAATTGTCGACAGAGTTGTATCCGCATATAACATATCCCATAACGCGATTAGCCATCGTCACAACACTGCACAAACACCATCAAAAACAACACAGCAACGTCACTTAACCATAGATCGTAAGAAGACCATCGCGAAAACCTTGATACCAATTTGTAAACAGTTTGAACCTTATATTAACTTTGGTTAAAACTTCAATTGATTAAAAAAACGTGACGCGGTCAAGGCGTACGTCTGTCATCGGCAAAGGATGAGCACTTACTGACTGAATGGTATGGCCTATTGTAGGTTGAAAGAGTTGTAACTAAAACACATGCGGGTTCTGGATCTCAAGTGGAAATTACATCATATCAAACCTTACCAGAGGAAGTCAATTTGAACCGCGTTTCAACCGTCCGTTGAAGAACGATTTATTAGGGGCCGTTATAATGCAGTACAGAAGGCTGGCTTGTTAGAATTCTCGGCTTAGAGAATATCCTACCCGCTATTCAAATTCGTAGATTGATTCGTAGGAGTGGAATTCTCGTACGTCTTTCCTCCTGTATACAATCTTGGGGTCCTCAAGAAAAAGGTGAATAATTATCTTCTAGTAAAACCCGTGTTCGATCTTAGGACTCATCGTCGCTGCCCATCAGATGAGATTGGGGCCAAACGCTGACCTATTTAATATTTAAAAAAAAGAATGTGACTGACAGTAAAAAAATCCTATCTTCATCTGAAAAAAAGAGATAAGCTATAAACACAAAGTCTACTTCAAGGGTTTTTTGACATTTTAAATACTTTATTGTTTACAGTGTTTGACCGGAATAAGGTAGTTGGGATTATTATTAACAAGAACTTAAAGAAAAAAGAAAGAGGTTTATTAGAAAATTTCTCTCTGAAGCGTGTGCTCGCTGCTAGTCATCGAATGGTTTTCCGTGAGATTCCCTGTAAATTTACACGCCATGTTTGCGTATGTGTTTTGCTTGTCTGCTGTCTTCTGTATCTATGTATTTTGTGGTAGTATGACAGAGACGTGTTACGAAACAGTAATAACAATTAACAATGTAAAATCAATTGTCTGCAATACCTACCATGATTTTTAAAATTATACAATGAATGAATTGTTAATTTTATGATTGATTCGACGTAAATATGTATAATATTATGTCTGCAGTATTTTATTGGTCAATCGTAGTTTATCTATCGGCCGCATTGGTAAACTAGATCATAGGTTAGTTAAGTTTCATGATGTCAACATTTTTTTTAACCGGTATTTTTTATTTATTTATTGCAAAGTGCAAACTTTGCAGTAAATGTAAGTCACGAAACAAAGCATAGTCGATCGAGCAGAGGCGTATATTAACATTTCATGAACAAGTTGATGTTGTAAGGAAAGGCCTGGTCAATATTACCCGGTTGTGGGTTCTTATGACACGGCCTTAGGACTGTAGTATAAGTGGAGATAGTCTCTCACTTCCCCATCGGAAACAAAGTGAGATTGTATGTATGTAGACTGTAGTCCCTATTGGTGGTTTTTGTCGATTTAGTTCACGACTACTGAACCGATTGAGCTGAAATTCGGTATGTACGTAATTTAGACCCTGGAATAACACATAGGATACTTTGTATCCCGATATTCCCACGGGAACGAAGACTACGCGGGTGAAACCGCGGGTCACAACTAGTAATACCAACCTAACCTACTTAATCCTACTAATTTTACTGATAATATTATATTGTAATATTATATGCGAAAGTTTGTGATGGATGCATGGATGAATGGATTTTTGTTACTCTTTCACGCAAAAACTACTAAAGAGATTGGGCTGAAATTCGGTACCTATATATAGATAGTTTAGACCCTGGAATAACATAAAAACTAATAAATAAGAACTTTTATGTAATTTTTGTATAGAAAAAAAAGAAATTCCAGAAGTCGAACTAAGTCGCGGCCATTACGTTAGTAAAACATAATATTGAATCACGAAATTTAGCAGTGAAAACCGAGAACCGCTACCTAAGGACTGAGGATGTAAAGGAACCTAAAACAGTGGTTACCTTCATCCGAGCTTCGATAAGCCCGACCTCTCGTGAACCCGACGTTCTGATAGCTGAGTTTTTCAAATATTATAATAACCAAACACAATCTACCCCATATAGTTTGGCATTTCGACGCGGCGCTAGTTTTATGTAAACGTCACTTATACTAAGACGGTGTCGTATACTCTTATGAATTATATGTAATATTGTATAGTCCAATTTTTCGCCAAGTGCCAAGTTATACTGGACATACCACATTGAGATACCTAAAATAATATTTAGTAATAAAAAAATATCTACAGTGCAATAATTGATTATTTTAATAATGTTGTTTTAAAAATAATAATTGTTACTGATAAGATTTATCAAAAATGTATTATACTTATGCCATATTGTAACTGCGTGGTCCCATTTGATAGTTTGACCAGTATACTAACCCCCGTATTCAAGAACAATTTATGGAAGGTACTGTGCTAAGTAAGTTTCTCATCGCGTTCCTCCTCTGGATCTGATAATCCTTAGCCGGCTATAGCCGTCTTGCTAGCCCCACAATAAATATTTAAACTATCAATTCCCGAAATCTAAAGACGCCTATAGACTATCGACATTCGTAATCCGTTGGTAGGGCTGACAAGGCCCGTCGGCCCTTAACAAGGATGGAAGTTATTGGTGTATCGTTGCTAGTAGTTTGGGAGCATTCGTGAAGTCATTTTTAAGAAATCGTGGCTTACTGTTTTAACACATTGATAGCAGCTAATGACCTGTCACCGAATGCTAAGGGTCAACGCACACCATGGACAATATGGCAGAGCATTTTTATCTTGGCTAAATATACTACACAATTACAAAGTTTAGAGATTTCCCGGGTCGATACGTGAATAGCAGATTTTGTATTTTGTTACTTCTATAAATGAATGAAATGTTGACATTGGTCAAATATGTATAAGGCTATTGTGAATGGTCAAGTCGGTAGGGGTCGTCCTAGGCGTACTTTTCATGAACAAGTTGATGTTTTAAGGAAAGGCCAAGTCCAAAGTACCAACAACCGATAAGCACGAATGAAGAATGTGATGAAAGTGGAAGAAGCGAAAGGCGTATGTCTGGATCGTAGCAAGGAGAGAAATAGTATCTGCCTACCACAACGGGATCAAGGCGTGACTATACATTGACTAAAGATATTATAATTATTCTGCCCTGTCATTGACGGTGTGCGCTGGGACTTATGTATTAATCTGTTCTGTGCTTATGTGTAAAGGCACTTTAATAATGACAGACGTTAGGGAACGTTTCCACGGCTCGAAAACAATGGAATTATACTTTATTATACACGGTCGTTAATTCCCATCTAGTAATTAAAACAGACTGAGATCGTGTACGGATAACGACTGGCTCATTAGAACATAGAGCAAGGGATGTTACAACGCTTCAGAATCAGATTCTTTATTGACCATAATAATAACAACTTCTGTTACAATGGCATGTCAAATAAGTTCTTTCAGTACTACATTTTTTCTGCCGGTTTTCGCGGAATGTGAGGCACACAGGTATACAGGCTCACATTAATATCACGCAAACTAATGCAGAAAATAGAGTGTCGTCATATTAAAAGAAAGCTGAACTTAGTGTTCAGCTTTCTTTCTTCATTAAACACACAAATAAAGATTCATGAACAAACTGTTCATGTACCTACCTCAACAGATGGCGAGTCTATGCTTGATAACTCTAGTTCTAAATGCTCACACTTACAGCTACAAGCACAAATTGACAACTTTATGATCGCGGCCAAAGATGGTATTACAAACCCTGCTCTATCGATTCGCTGTTAAAACGCCTAGCACGTAGATACTAGCGCCCTCACGTACTTTCTTTTATATCGTGGACGGAATGTGAAACAAATTACTAAGAGACGTATACAATATAGACTTCCCTTTGGAGTTTTTTATTGCTTGAACGAAATATGGGTGTGTCACAAAATTTTTCTACCTAACTTGTATAAATAAGTATTCATTATTTAGTAAAATACTCTTGGTTTGGTTGGAGAGAATAATTCTGGAACGGATTGCCACAGAACATATTTTATAATATACTAGCTGTACCGTGCGGTTTCACCTGGCGGTTTCCCGCGGGAATATCAGGAAAAAAGTACCCCATGTGTTATTCCAGGGTCTAAGCTACCTACATACCAAATTTCAGCCTAATCGGTTCAGTAGTTTTGGCGGGAAAGAGTAACAAACATCCATCCATCCATTCTCACAAACTTTCGCATTTATTACAATATTAGTAGAAGATTCATCTACTTCACCTCTTCGGGAAAAAGGCGTGATGTTATGTTTATAGACTTTTTATAGGTTTTTGGTATGTTAATAACTTACTAAGTATAATAAAAATTTCATGATACAAAACATGACACAAATATTCAAAAATAATAAGATAACCCGCTGCTCCTAACTTGTCATATAAAATGATAAAATACAATAATAAAACGCATTTTGCAACGATTCTAGACAACGAGGCCAATGCAATGGAAATCTGTGTGGTATCGCCCCCTTTATCTATTTCAGATGTAACGGAATCAGGTCAAACAGGGCTGTACTCATTAGCTCCAAACTATAAAATTAAATATTTAGTGCTCATTTGAGACGAAGAAAACTACTGGATTTCTTACACACACTGTTCTCGTCACAGAATTAATATAAAATGAGAAAACAGTAACTGTAGTAATTGTAATTATACGCAATCCGTAAGCGAATAGACGATGGAATCTAAAATAAATTGTTAAGGCATACGTACGTATGCATAGGGTAGGGTTCTATACCTAGATACAAAACGCTTTTAATCGCTTTTAATCGCTTTACCGCGCCATCTTTTAGTTCCTTGCGCAAAGATTGGAAATATGCTTAATTAACTTTTGATTGCGTTAACTTAGAAGTATGATTTTTTTACAGTCGCAAGGGGTCGCAGATCTGAGTAGTTGATATCAATTTCAACTTGATACCTCCACGCGTTCCCGTTAAAGTGTCTTGACAGATGGACAGACAGACAGACATATAGACAGACGGACAACAAAGTGATCCTATAAGGGTTCCTTTTATTCCTTTTGAGGTACGGAACCCTAAAAATGGGTTAAAATCTGTAGCTGAATTAAATTTTATGGCTGCATGACATAGATATTTTTCAAAATTAGCAGGCTTAAAGCCTAAGGCACATTTCTACTTCTCTCATCGACATAAAATTAAGATATTACATATTGACGTAATCCTAAGTTAGTTAAAAACATGTAGGTTTAATATGATATTTTTATCACGAACAAATACTTACACAAGCTTTGAATTGAACTACCAGTCAAAATAAAGATTAAGTCCAACGATAACGCTGCTTGTTTATATTCATTAACGCGACCTAATTATTTAATTAGCTATCGCGAAATTAATTCACATGCGGTATGAATATCCCGCTTCCTACATATTATAATGCTTTAACAGAAATATTCATAAATACCTTATCTGTTATGCTCATTACTCATTTCATTTAAATATACCTACCTAAAATAGAATTTTTATAATTGATTGAATTTGGCATTACTTTTCGGAACACCATTTGCAAACTCCTAGAACAAGAATATTTAGTTTTTAGTCCCGATTTGTAGTGTCAATAACAACATGCACAGTGCACCTCAACCCCCGCCCGCAAAATTGGATGCAAAGAGGAAATGCTATTAGGTATTCTTTTTGTTAGTGACACCATTCATATATCAACACGTGTTTCGCGTCTACACGACGCATCATCAGGAAATAGACCCTGTCAGTACAGGGTCAGTAACATTTAATGTTAGTACAACACTGCTCCTCGAGATGTTACCTCGCTGAACGCTGGACCCAGAGAATTTTTATGCAAAAAATTATTTTTTATTTAGTGTTTGTCTTAAGTCTTAACTACAATCTGCCAATATAAGACTTTTACATTTTGGTGTGTGTATTTCCTGTTTTACGCATTCATACTCATTCGTGTTTTAATTACTTGCGTTTTTCATAGATCTTCTAAGATTTATTAGATTACCTATCTATAGGTACAAGATTTTTTAACCGATGTAAAAATCTGAGACGATACTGAGTATCTACTGCACGTATTTTTAAATTTTTCTTTATATTTTTCCAAGACGGATTTTGATTATAGCGATTCACTGAAGGAATTTATCCTACAATTTGAATGAACCCAAACTAAGCCCTGACTACGTCCCTGTGTTATCTAGTGTCCCGATCAATAATTCTGACCGCGATCGATCTAGAATCTAGACATTTATCAATCACTCGGTTTTTATGCGGCCTTACCGCTACTGGCAGCCAATTTAGGTGTAAATTGCTATTTGGTAGCCAGTGATTAGTTCCAGCAAAAAGTTAATACAGATGTTTAATGTTTATGAACTAGATGGTACATGGCAGTATATAATTATAATAAACTAGCTGTGCCCCGCGGCTTCACACGCGTAATCTTCGTTCCCATGGGAATATCGGGATAAAAAGTACCCTATGTGTTATTCGAGGGTCTGAACTATCTACATATCGAATTTCAACCCCAATCGGTTCAGTAGTTTTGGCGTGAAGAGGTAACGCACAAACTTTGTGTGAATACACAAGTAGAAAATGTGTCGTGATGCATATTAAAGGATTCCTACACCATTCTGTCTGTGGTACGCAAACCAGAGCTTTACAACTTTCTTCCTCAGATTTTGTGTGTAACTACTTCCGACCGCGTGTGTTGTGAGATATTCTCTTATTATTTTCATTTTATTTCAACTTTATTAAGGTCGTTAATACATACGTTATGCGTTCATACATAATACACATGCCCATTTGCGTCTATTCCATAAATATATTGTACAGAAATCAGGTCGCGTCCTCGATATGTCAACTTTATAAATATCGATTAGAATCGATCAATGGGAGCAATACACAAGTAGTTACTGATAAATAAGATAGGTATAGGAGTTCTTTTTGTAGCAGGGACGCTACAGGGCGCGATCGCATAGCGAAGGTCCGTTTCAATATTCTACAGTTACCATTCGTTGTAACCCAATGACATTCATGGGGTTAAAACAACGTCACACTCGCAACAAGCTGCTCTAGCATTTCTTGTTATATAAATTATATATTTAGCTTTATTGTTGTAATCATACAATTTATCGCCGTACTTACGTCATAATTTAATATTACACCATAATGGTGTCGAATGGGTATACGTTCCTATTAAATAGCCGTGTGTAGTACAAACACATGTGAAGTAGAAGTACTTCACATGTGTTTCGTCCTTCATTCAATACTTCAGTTAAAATTCAACTAGTTCAGTAGTCCAGTAGTTCTGATACATTATTTATATAAGAACTAGCTGTGACCCGCGGTTTCACCCGCGTAGTCTTCGTTCCCGTGGGAATATCGGGATAAAAAGTACCCTATGTGTTATTCCAGGGTCTAAGCTACTTACGTACCAAATTTCAGCCCAATCGGTTCAGTAGTTTTGGCGTGAAAGAGTAACAAACATCCATACATACATCCATACTTACAAACTTTCGCCTTTATAATAGTATATTAGGATATTAGGATAAACCAACGCAAAAGAAAATTTCACTTTATGTTCAAATTATCCAGCAAAATCAAAATTTACTAGTTTTCGCTCAGAGAATGAGGAGGATTTGTGAAAGAGAAGCACTAGTGAAGGAGACGGACTAAATGAACGAGCGAACTGTGGGTGAACCTCAGCCAAACTATTCGAGGAAACAAGGCGTGAAATGTTATAAAAAACATAATCATTATCACTATGTAACAGCATAATTGCATTAATTATCACGCACTGCAGTTATAACGTAATTACAATGTTATATCATATAACATGTTAAAGTAATTACATCAACCAAATTGCTTAGGTAATTAGGCCATCGGCCTAGCTCGAAACTTGGGTAACCAGGCCCGGTAGCACAGTGACCAGGGAAAACGAAGTCCTTGGGGGTTAGAACGAGATAGCAGATAAGAATTGTTCAGGCGTCAAAGAGAGAAAAAACGGGGAAAACTAGTTATCCCCGTGTCATGCTAGGCGGGCAGAAGTTTATTTAAATAGTTTTACGTGATCTTTTACCAATAAGTATAATTAACTAGAGTATTAGACTGCCTCGGTGGCGTAGTGGGCGCATGCTCGACTGCCAATCAAGAGGTCCCGGGTCCGATCCCCAGGTCAGGCAAAGTGTTAAATATTGAATTTTTCCATTAGGAATTATCTCAATAACTGCCTGGAGTCTGGAACTGTGCCCGGTAGATGGCAATAGGCTCGCCCCCTATTACATGGGACCAATAACATACTGGCGAAATGTGGGTGTATCTACTATGGGACTGAGTCCTGGGTACACCTCTGCCTACCCCTTCGGGAAAAAAGGCGTGAATGTATGTTATGTTTTACTAGAGTTTTCCCGCGACATTTGTGGGATTTTCTAGAATTCATGACATAAGAACATGATGAAAGTGTAAGAAGCGACAGTCGTGTGTCAGGATCGTAGCAAGCGGAGAGATATAGTTATTTTCTTATTTCTTGTGCAAAATTTCAGCTCGGTAGATCCAAGGATTAAGGTAGGGCATTGAAGCTTGTGTGAGCATGTCAGGACTCAATACTTTAACGTTATACAATAAAATCAAGAAGCCGTGTGTCAGGATCGTAGCAAGTGAACAGATAAGGTCTCTGTCTACCACAACGGGAACAAGGCTGCGCACTGTAGGTATGTTAGTATTTTGTGTATTATTTTCAGTAATTTCACAACATCACCTCCAAGTGCTGTTTTCAGGTCATATTATAAGAATAGACGATATCATATACAAATAATCTCAGGGCTCGCTTATCAGTTCTATATATAGTTTCCAAACGTCCTAGCTCAGTGAGTCACATTCTATTTATACGTACCTATTGTGCCTATTGATAATAGAATACGGGTCGTTTACTATTGTTTGTACAGATCTTATCTTATGTTTATTGAAGAATATTGTTTTTTATATTGTAGAAAAAAAACTTTGTGAAACTAATGTGAATGGATGGAAACTACTTGATTTGTCTGTAGGTGTGATTTCTAGATGTATGGCAACCGGGCTATTGCCTGTTTGGTTGTCTGGAAGAGATCGCTCTTAGCGATAAGACCGCCAATTGTTACATTATTTGTTATAATTGTATATTTAAATTTAAGGTTTCATGTTTGTAGTGTAATAATAAAGAGTTAATCTATCTATTGCTAGAGACTCCGGCACCTGCCACTTCCGTCTCATGGGGAAATATTACGGCAGGCGATGACTCGCCGCTCACTAAAGGGCCCCCCATAAAAGCCGCCCTCCACAAGAGAATAAAAAAAATATAAGCTATGTGTCACAAAAATCAGTTCAGCCGTTTGAAGATTATCTTATTTTTTATTTATTATACTTGTTGATAGGTTGTTGACAGGTTTGTTGATAGGTTTGTTGATACTCCCATTAGAAGTTGTCCCATATATCCCATATATTATTATTTTGTTATTATGTCTTCTTACTTTCATATGCATAAGAGACGATCACGCCTTTTTCCCGAAGGGGTAGGCAGAGGTGTACTCAGTCCCATAGTAGGTACACCCACATTTCGCCAGTATGTTGTATGTGTCCCATGTAATATGTGGCAAACCCATGGCCATCTACCAGACTCCAGGCAGTTATAGAGAAAATTTCTAATGAAAAAATCCAATATCAGGACCTAATGATCGGCAATCGAGCTGGCGCCCACTACGCCACCGAGGCAGTCTACTTTCATATTATGCATTTAGTAAAAACCTGTAATTTTAATATTACAAACAGAAACGATAAATATTATTAATTTGTAAAAATAGATGACGGAAAATTAGTACCATATTTGGGCACATGCATCGAGATCGTAGACTGTGTTTGCGATCCAAATCTGTCCCACAGTTGTATGTCACCTAAATAGGTAAATAAGTTTACTTAATAGTACTAATTGGACTAGCACGTTTTGTTAGCGCTAAAACTAGTCACGATTCATACTACGTCTTATATTGCTAAAATTTATTTAATGACAAGAATGGAATAGTTATAAAAAACCTGATAATTTATTTTTATGCTAGTGTGTGACAGGACGAGCAAATCAGGAGCCTGATGGTAAGCATCATGATTGCCCATATCAGACACAGTGCCACCCAGTGTTTTATAATTCAAAATTTTGCACGGCACTACGCTACGCCTGTCACCCTGAGATATTAGTTGTTGAAACTCGTCATGCCCAGTAATTTCGCTGTTAACATTGCCCTTCAGACCGGAACACAGTAATGTTTGCACATTACTGCTTGGCGGATGAATAAGTGGCAAAGGTGTGGTACTTCCCCAGGCGGCCCCCTGCTAAAGAGGCCTATCACTACAGTTATTCCTGTTTCCAAGTATAATGTTCCAACTACTGTGATCAGCCTCGGTGGCGTAGTGGGCGGATGCTCGACTGCCAATCAAGAGGTCCCGGGTTCGATCCCCAGGTCAGGCATAGTGCTAAATATTGGATTTTTCCATTAGGAATTATCTCAATAGCTGCCTGGAGTCTGGAACTGTGCCCGGTATATGGCAATAGGCTCGCCCCCTATTACATGGGACCAATAACATACTGGCGAAATGTGGGTGTATCTACTATGGGACTGAGTCCTGGGTACACCTCTGCCTACCCCTTCGGGAAAAAGGCGTGAATGTATGTTATGTTATGTTATGTTACTGTGATCACCAAGCCGCCTGCCGTGGTGATAACAGCAAAATACCCCAATATGAATAGTTTATGGCATTCTATGGGGGAGGCCTATGGGGGAGGTCTTCCGGCTGATGATGATGGGCTCATTGGAATCGTCAGTCATCAGTGACTGATGGAGCAGAATAAATCGGAGTAGGGTTTTTTTTAATTGCTTAATGTTCACTTATTCTACATCAGAAAATGCTGACAAGGCATGGGCTACACAAATCTTATAATAATATATATTAATATTATGCACAAACGGTTTTTAACAAGTTTCTCACGCGTGTGTTTCACGGCTCATATATCTACATTACGTTGGTTATCTCTCTGAACTTAGCGATAATATAACAGTATACATGTAATTATGCGCCTACCATTATGATGAAATTGTAGAATTCGTATAAGTAGCCCAAGGACATCGTAAATTTAAACTAAGGTCAATATTTTTGATTAAATTATGTATAAAGTATCTCATTTTCTTTCAATTTATTGTATATTATTACTATCTGTACCCCGGGGTTCCACCCGCGTAGACATAGTACAATTGTTCCCGTGGGAATAACAGAAAAAAAATTGGTTGTCTGTAAAGTCGGTTTACTGACGATAGTTGAACGTGACAACGTCTTAAGAAAATACTGATGGAATGGTAGCATTTTTCAAAAGAAAATTTTAATTTCATTTGTTTCACTTTTCACTGCACTTGATACTCGATCAAAACATGTAAATGTACTATAGTATAGCAGCTGTCCACGCAGACGCATCGCTCACTCAAGTAGGAGAGAGACGGATGTCGCTCGTTCCGCGCTCTCGCTTGCACTTCAAGCCTTACAGCGAGCGCCTCAGAGCGAGGTAACGCCGCATGAGTCATGTTTTTTCGTGCGTGCAGCCGACTCTATCGAATTATAAGACGTTGTCACGTCAAAAAAGCTATTCCTGAGACGAAGCTACCTACATACCAAATTTTAACCCAAGCCATTCAGTAGTTTTGCGTGAAAAAGTAACAAACATCCATACGTCCTGAGTACGAGCGTACGAGCTGATCGGCAAATTAATTTGGGAAGCCAAATTTTTTTTGCTTATTTCGGAATATTTTTTTTTGTAAGTTATTTAGGTAGATAGACTCAAATTTTCAAATTCAAATTATCTTTATTGGAACTTAAACAATATTGGTTTATAAACAGTGTGAACGATGACAGTTTGGAAAACTGTGTTGCAGACACCAACGCCCTCCTCCATAAAGCTATACAATTTGTTCCAGTTAAGTTTGAAGAACTATATCTAAAGATTATATATTTAATTACTCTCGATAGTACAGTTAATTATAGAATTTAAATTATGATTACATGAACTGTGAAACAGTGAAAACGAACCCTTTACTATGAAACGAAATTTTTAAGATTATAGACGGGTAGATAGATGCACCCCCTTCAGTATTACTACACCCTTTTGTAACACTTTATACATAGACAATTTAAGCCCCAACTTAGACCTTGAAACAACACATTCAGCAAGTGAAAACGCGGGCCACAGTTAGTAAAGATCGCAAGTCTAGATTTCTTGTATAAACACTAGCAGTCACTTTAAAGCTTAAAGGGTCACTCAATCGCACTTTAGATAAGCGAAGTATGCAAGGCGTTTAATGAATGAGCCATTCATACTTCATACACATTCCTTTGGCATTGATTCAGTATCTAGTAACTAGAAACGTTTACTATGAAATGTTTTAGATTTATATTTGATACATTGGAAACGGGACCTCATAACAGTTTGACACAATCCTATGGAAAATTTACTAAATCGATGTTTCGTATTCCCCTGTTACCTCCAAATACAGTAAACCTTTTTGATATATTTCTAATTGAGTTTATCTCGGTTCTTTCATAGTAAACTTCTAAAAATCCCAGTTTTACTCGCGTGATTAGACGTTCACTACAAAAAATTGTTAAAGGTGCGCATAATGCTAGCAAATTCGGGCTTAACTGACACAGCACATTGCCATTCAAATTCTTATCTAAAATATTAACAATAAATAAGAAAAGTACTTCATTATAATATTAGTCTGGATATTTAATTCATAAAAAATAATAGGGTGTTGTCGCTTATAATAAAAACCTTAATTTTAAAGGTAATTTGACTTGGAGTTTGATGGATTTTTGTACACGTGCAAGAGTGTGCGTGAGGTGTTTTCCCATACAAGCGGAGCTCGAGGAGAGCTCAATCTCGCTCGCGGGGTGAGGAAGGCCCGATTGGTGAGCGGATGACAGTGTCCATTCTATACGTAGTATTATTATCTGTTCTGTGACAATATTATATAAAGTACTGGCTTTGCCCGTGGTTTCATCCTCGTAGACATTGTTGTCGCGGGATATAAAGTACCATATACACACAGGGTACACAAAGTTACCTTTGTAAAAGGTAAACAAAGCGCTAGCGTGTTCTATCTCGACTCCAGCGCCATCTAGCGCCGGTTTTTTTTTGTATGTTAATTCACTTTTCACGATAAAACTACTGAACCGATTGAGCTGAAATTCTGTATGTAGATAGCTTAGACCCTGAAATAACACATAGGGTACTTCTCATCCCGATATTCCCACGGGAACGAAGACTACGCGGGTGAATATATCGAAAGTAAAGAGCGACTAACCTGAGTGTCTCTAAGGTCGGGCGCGCTGGCAGCCGGCACCAGGTCCCCACGTTCGGTGCCCACATCCGTAGCGCTCGCGCTGTGAGATCTACGTCGAGATGACTTCTCTTTCTCCTTGGACGCTCCCGACAGCATGTGCCTCGTCTTGCTCAGCAGGTTGAGCGGTTTCATTGATTTGCGAACCTGGAAGTTAACATGACATAATTAATAACAACTAACATAATAATGACCGTGCCAAAAACCCCAACAAAATAAATGGTTAAGGCTTACGTATATATGCATAGTGTAGGGTTCCATACCTACATACCAAGAATATACAGCGCCATCTATTAGTTCCTAGCGCAAAGTATGGAAATATACAGTACAATGGCCATAACTTTTGATTGCGTGAGAACGAACAATTCCCGTGGGAATATCGGAATAAAAAGTACTTTTCATGTTATTCCAGGGTCTAAACTATCTATATCGAATTTCAGCTTTCAGTAGCCTTGGCCTGAAAGAGTAACAAGCATCCATCCATCCATCCATCCTCACAAACTTTCGCATTTATATTAGTAGGATAAATAAATTATGATCACCTACCAGCACAATGGTGAGTATAACTTTCGCCATTGTTGAATAGATACTAACGCCAATTTGCGGTTTACAACATATTATTAGGTTAATTAGGGAAACTCATGACCGTGCCAATGGCAATAGGTCAATAGTAACAATGTTCTGTGTACCTATTTATTCTATCCTACTTCCCACAACACTGGCTCGGTGGCGTAGTGGCTCGCAAGCGCTACTGCCGATCATGTCCCGGTTTCGATTCCCAGGTCAGGCAAAAAGTTATATTGGATTTTTCCAATACGAATTATCTCGTACATGGTCTAGAATTGTGCCTGGTTAATAGCAATACGCTAGCCTATATAGCTAGAGGTGACCCCAGGACCCGCAGTTCCATAGTAGGTACACCCACATTTAACAATTAATGTATTTAGATTTAATATCCGAGCGTATTGCCATCTACCTGATACAGTTCCAGACTCTCAACTGTTATTGAGACTACCTCCAGAGTACCTCCCTGCTCATGTTAAATACGCGCGACTGTGTGCGTGCTTCGACCTAAGGAAATATACTTTTGTATTATGTCATACACACCTTTGATTTAACAGCTGCTGGATGCACAAAGTTGTCATCTTTATTTTCCTTCGGCGGATCTCTTAGCCCCAAAACTAGCATATCATCTAAAGACGCTTGCAGATGCCTTCTCAACATTGGCCGCGCTTCTTCATGACTTCTAGATGAATAAACTGATACTGTATCCATACTAGCTTTACTCGTCCCACCTGATATCACAGTCACATTCTCTACTGACTCGTTCGACTGCCATGTATGATGCCTTCTGGACTCTTCATATATCTCCACGGAGTTGAAAGTTTCAGCTATCTGATCCACCTCCAAATCCATGTCTAATTGAGGAGGAATGAACTCGTAGTGATGCCCTTCGTTCTCCGTGTAAACTTGGTCGTAAACAACCCCGTTTGGGAAGCCACGAGAGCTTGAAGCGACATTTCCATAAAGATTGTAGTTGTATGCTTCGTCTTCGTTTCTCGGGCTTAAGTGTCGAACGGTTTGCATGTCGTTCGCGAGGATAATATCGTCCATATTCAAAGGTCTTCCTTGTCCGCCGAAGCCGTCAACTACCGGGGTCGTGTTAGACAGGAATGAACCATCAGTGTCAAAGCTACTGCAGCCTACTAGCCCCATCGGTCGCCGAGGCATGTCTGGACGAAATCTGTTAGGAGGGGGCTGCGCTCCGGCGAATTCTACCACTAGAATCCTATCAGCTATGTTCCTTCCATCGTTGTGGAAGCCTATGCCCGAATCGCTGTTGCTTGATGTCGTGGTTATTTCACTGTGGTTGCTCGGTTGAGGAGAGTTGGCGACGAAATCTTGAGGTTCTCTGGCGTCGTCGTGTCGACATGGACGTCTGTCACGCGGCATTCTAAAGGCTTGCACCGCGCGGTTGCACCTCGAGAAGTTACCAATCGCCGGACTATCGCCTTTGATCGCTAGTTTGGATATCTGCTGTAGATTAGGACTGGTACATTCTTCAGCTGGGAGAGAATACATGCCTCTGATGACACCCACGACATACTCAGCTGAAGGTGGAAACTCGAGACATCTTTCCGCCACTGGGTCCCTGGTACAAGCGATTTGAAACTCCCTCCCTCTGGCTATATGGGCTTCGTGTTCAGCCATTCTTGGGTCGACAGCAAATACGTGGCAACTATGAGAAGCTTCTTCAGACATTTCTGCTGAGGTTACCAGTCCGAAGTACCTCCGATCAGCGTCCGATCCACATCCAGCATAGATGATCCTTTCACGTTGATACTGAGCTAGTACTTGACCAGACGGGCGACGAAGGAGTAATGAATTTGGTAGAACAGAGAGAAGTACAGGTGCTGAAGATCTCCGTTCTTGGCGTAGCTTTCGAACTGCAGTTCTGACATTTCCAGGGGCAGTATTATTGGCTGCTTGTGGAGTTTCTATAGTGCCCAGGTAGCCTACAACTGCGCGACATTCGAGGCGCGCGGCGTGGTTCGGTGTGAGCTGAATGCGGCTCAAGTTTTGTAGGATCTCATTGACGCCTGAAGTGCTTGGTGCAGCGTGGCAGCCTGAAATTGTTGATATGTTAATTATTAAAGATTTTTACTGTAAAATCTTAACAGGAAATGAGACAATGGAGACATTGAAGTTATGAATAGTGCTTTCATCAATTGTTTAAGTATGTTTACCTACTAAATATGTATAGATATGTATGTATGTAAATGAATTTAAATTCAAAAAAAATTAGTTTATAACTAAAATAAAAATAAAATGATTAGGACATATTTTTATTATCATTAAAATATCAGGATATAAAAATATCAAACAGATTTACTGTATTTGGAGGAAACAGGGGAATACAAAACGTCGATTTAGTAATTTTAGGATTGTGTCGAACTATTAAGAGGTCCTCTTTCATGTTAAGACAAAAGTAGCACAGAAAATGTGATAATAAAATTCAAAGAATGGTGAATCAAACCCTTACATAGTATAATACAAAGTTGCTTCCCACCTTCTGTATGCTTAGATATTTAAAACTAGAAAATGTTTTTTTTATGGTTTTCATGAATAGACACAAGAGGAAGGTAAGTTTAAATGTTTTTTTATGGTTTTCATGAATAGACACAAGAGGAAGGTAAGTTTAAATGTTTTTTTATGGTTTTCATGAATAGACACAAGAGGAAGGTAAGTTTAAATGTTTTTTTATGGTTTTCATGAATAGACACAAGAGGAAGGTAAGTTTAAATGTTTTTTTATGGTTTTCATGAATAGACACAAGAGGAAGGTAAGTTTAAATGTTTTTTTATGGTTTTCATGAATAGACACAAGAGGAAGGTAAGTTTAAATGTATTTTTATGGTTTTCATGAATAGACACAAGAGGAAGGTAAGTTTAAATGTTTTTTTATGGTTTTCATGAATAGACACAAGAGGAAGGTAAGTTTAAATGTTTTTTTATGGTTTTCATGAATAGACACAAGAGGAAGGTAAGTTTAAATGTTTTTTTATGGTTTTCATGAATAGACACAAGAGGAAGGTAAGTTTAAATGTTTTTTTATGGTTTTCATGAATAGACAAAAGAGGAAGGTAAGTTTAAATGTATAATGGTATCCAAAGCGAAGCGAGGGTCCGTCAAATTATGGAATACAATAAACAATATACCTAATGTTATAGAAAATTTATACACATGCAAAATGAGAAATGACTGGGTGATGTTATTAAAATGTGTTAAAATAAGTGAGTATTTCCACAAGTGATGAAGCCAAACCATTAAATTGGTGCATTATCAATTTCTAACAACATACCCCACATACCTAGTTAAATACATATTATGTCCCATAGCCATCTGTAAATAAAACATTATATTAAAAAGCAAATTAATAAATACTTAAATTATGCAATAATCCCTATTATAATGCCTATGAATTTGTATAACAAAGTTACTTCCCATTATTCTGTATGCTTAGAGATATTAAACTATGCAACGGATTTTGATGAAGTTTTCATAATAGTAGTATAGTTGACTGCCTCGGTGGCGTAGAGGGCGCATGCTCTACTGCCAATCAAGAGGTCCCGGGTTCGATCCCCAGGTCAGGCATAAGTGTTAAATATTGGATTTTTCCATTAGGAATTATCTCAATAACTGCCTGGAGTCTGGAACTGTGCCCGGTAGATGGCAATAGGCTCGCCCCCTATTACATGGGACCAATAACATACTGGCGAAATGTGGGTGTATCTACTATGGGACTGAGTCCTGGGTACACCTCTGCCTACCCCATAGGGAAAAAGGCGTGAATGTATGAAATATGTATGTTTCATAAATAGACAGTGATTCAAGAGGAAGGTTTTTATGTGTAATTGTAACCGGAGCAAAGCAAGGGCAGGTCACTAGTTAGTTTATAATTCAACACAATGCTTCAAACTAAATGTTATAATAGCATTTTGTACCAGTGATCCTGGAGCTGGGGAAAATGTAAGCAAACTTGAGGATGATGCTGCAGATAATATAGGTGACTATCACCTATCTACAGCTTAGCCAAACAATATTTTGTGGCTTCCTAATCAATTGTATCTAGATGCTGAGACTCAAGCCCAGGGCAGAAAGGCTAATTGTATCCACGGTTATAAGGGTCCTCGAGTCTTGAGTTGGGTTGATAGCAACCAAAAAAAGGATTAAATAATAATAATATCAAATTAAAATAGTTATGTAGGTAGCAGTATTTCTCAGATTGTATAAGCTTACCTGGATGGTGTAACATGGCCTGCGGCCTACGGCGCGGCGGCGGATGCCTCCTCCTAGTTCTAGCTCGCTCATCGGGCTCTGTATCCTCAGTGTCAGTCGGCGGGGCTTCTCTCGGCGACACACTAAGCGCTATAGCCCCGGGCGCGCCTGCGACTAGCCGCGCAACCGACGCGTGAGGCGCTCGAGCTACATTAGCTCCGTCAACAGCTAAAAGCGCGTCCCCAGCTCGTAGTCCAGCTCGCTCCGCCGGTCCACCAGCAGCAACAGCCGATACAACGCAAGGCCTCTGCCCCGCTATAGTAAACCCAAACCCTCCTACACCCCTAGCCACAACCAACCGACGCTCGGCTGTACGCGCTATAGCAGCCCTCCGACGTCTTCTTCTTTGCTGTTGAGGAACCATTGGACTTTTGTTGCTATGTCCACTTCACAAACAGGTTTTTCTAACGAACATTTTACTCTATGATGAATGAGAGATGGTAGGAATGCAAATACTGAAGCCGAATTTGAGGTTTCTTCGTAATTTACGCGTAGAATACTGGAAAAACTAGAAGTACTAAAGAAAGTTTCAAGTGAGCTTACAAAATTGACGTTTTTAGTTTTTAGAAAGTTTGAGTATCTACTTAGTTAGTATTCTGTGGTACCTACTGATGCGTTCGGAATAATATTCTGTGGCTCGGAATATTAAATAAAATAGGCAAAGCATTGAACACAATTAATGATGTTTGCAGCTTTGGAAAAGTACTCTGATTTGGGGTGACAATAATTTATTAATGGTTCTAAAGCAAATAGCGTTTCATAAAATCCTACGTTACACCTAGTTACACGTTTCTTTTTCTGAATTATTATTATTTATTGAAAATCAAAATGCTTTTTTTTCAGAAATTATTCAGATCGCATCCAAATTGGCGGAAACAATTAATTTCAAATATTTAAGATGTCACTGTCAAATTTCTAATTCAATTCAATTTTATTTTGTGGCTTGTGAAAGAAATTTCTATTTGATCAGCCAGTCAGCTGTTAAAATGTCAATTTGTAATTTGTCTCAACTTGTCTTCAAAACAGCGTTGCCAGAATGTTACTTTTGTAACATTTTATGTTACTTTTGAGAGGGTCATGCAACCTTCATGTAACACGACTCAAAATGTTACTTTGATGGTCTAATAAAAATATTAAGATATTTTCCAGCAAACAAATACAATCATGAAACAGAATGCAGTCAAGGAAGTTTTCGTTTCACCGCCGCGCCGCTATCATAGCGCACTTGACTTCGGGACCGTGCGTTCTTTGTGTTCTGTGACCCATCCTACGACCCATCGTTTATTTTATTACTCTTTCTCACTATTTATAAATACATGACGGATGACGAACATAGTAATAGCAAACGGAACATGCACTACAGCCCAGCAAATCTACGAAGTACCGTTTGACAGTTATTATTTTGCCTTGTTTGGGAGATTTGTAGATAAATTTTTCATTATTTAACGGATTTACAGCAAATTTAGTTGAAATTTTGTGATTTGCAATAATGTAAAGTAGTTTTTATATTAGGTAAAGGTGAAACGTCAAGCGGTGCTTTTTAACTTCTTAGACATAATATTGGGTAGTAGTTGTGTAATTTTTGCGTTTTACGAAATCAGGCATATTCACCTGTTTTTCTTTGGAAGATCAAAATAACTCATTATTTTATCATCTTTGTCATACGTTTCCTTTTTTTCAAATTTAATTAAAGGAGATTTACTGAATCTTGCATTCACGCGACGATGCCATCACTCGACGGGATTCGTTGCGCGTTGGTGGTCTATAATAGTAATAGTCCTTAATTACTAGCGATCGCATTTAATTTAAATTAACTCGAAAAACTAATTTCATAATAAATGTTTCTGTTGCTGTTAGTTTGCTGGTTTAAATCATTTCAAAAAGTAATCAATTTAATAAATGGGTTGTTTCAAAAAGTGAACACGACAAGAAGTGGTCATTTTAAATTATTGTGTTTTTTTTAAAGGACCATATCACTGTATTTAGTGCCGTTTTTCACATAAATTAAGACAATGTTACATATCACGTGAAAATGTTACTTTTCCACCAGTCACATGTTACTTTTGACTATTGGCTTGGCCACTGGCAGCACTGCTTCACAGGTCTTCTCTACGTAGTACTAATTATAGTGATCTGTGGTCTTCTCCACCACTTCTCCACACTCCACGTTGGTTTGTTTGGTGCAAGTTTGGAGTTTGTTTTTAGCTATTTGAATTGCAATTTTGCAAGCTAAATACTTACAAGAGTATAATAAGAAATAATTTGAAAATCTCGGTAAACAAGCAAACTGCACAATGGCGGTAAGTAAATTTACACCACTCTTATCAATGTAATTTTCAAAATCACCAATTTATAACCATGCGTTCCATAACAAACAACGCATATTAACAATTTTCACAGAAAAAAGGCAAGTCCAAGATCAGTAAGGTTAAAAGAAACAACCAGACGACTAATAAGATGAAGAAGCAGGGTAAATTGAAGCTACAGCGGCACAGGTCGAAGCTTCAGAAGCAGAAAGCGCCGGTAAAGCCGCAGGTGGAATATGAGAGCGATAGTGACTCCGCGTCAGGGGAAGAATGGGCTGACATGCTTGATGATGAAGAACAGCAGTATATTATGACGCGTTTGGCTAAGCAACCGCAACTGTTGTCTAATGTACCAGAAAAGGATCCTGTACAGGGCAAGTAAGAAAGTTAGATTGTTAATTGCCCATTATAACAATTTCTGTTACAATGGCATGTCAAATAAGTGTTATAGTAAACCGTTTGGTGTTGCCACCATGCAGCACTCGCGGAAGTCCTCCCGCTCGTCTATTAGATTAAGTAGTCTGTAGATTTACTAAATGATCATATAAGGTACACAAGATAATATCGGGATCAGGTCCCCCGAGTCCTTCCTCACCTCTGTCATCACTTGCGCTAGTCTTCTGTCCGCCTCTGCCTAGCGATAGGAAAGGTAAAGCATGCTGCCCAAATACCACCATCGTTAAATTAAAACCTTTCTCTTGAATCTCACTATCCATTGGTAAAAACTGCATTGAAATTCATTGGGTGGGCTCTTTGGAATTGTCTCAAATAAATATGTTACAGATAGATTTGGTTTCATTAAGTTTGTCTATGTAGAACTACTATTGTAAACAAAAAAAAAAATATAAATCTGTCATAATATCTAATGTTAGTTGTGCAGCACAAGCTGAAACATACTTAAACTTCCCCATATCCCAGAGGTACCAAACGCAAGAAGCCTAACAAGCTGAAGCCCCCAAAGATGACCCCGGGCAGCGACAGCGGTGCCGACTCTGATGTCTCGGACAGTGACATAGAAGATAAATATGAGAAGGAAATGAATGAGAGGCCTGTGAAGAAGATGAGGCCTCTACTGCCCATTAAGACTAAGGATGGGCTGGTCAGCAGGGAGGAGGAGTTAGAAGGTGAGGTACTATCTTTTTACTATTATTATTAATGCCATCCATAGTGACCTGAAGCCGCTTCAACCATTGCTGGTCTATTGTGGCAGCCCGTATGAATTATAATTGACTACTTAAGCCCTCTGAATCTAGAAATTTCCATATTTTCCGAGGAGTGATGTGTCGTATCTCATCTGGGCAAATTCTTCTTCATGGCAGAATCTGCACTTGGCTTCCTGGCCTAGCCCCATGTTCATCATATCTTTTTACTAGACTATTTTTATTATTAATTAGCTGTGCCCCACGGTTTCACCCGCATAGACATCATTCCCGTGGAAATAATGGGAAAAAGTAACCTATTTGTTATTCCAGGGTCTAAGCTACCTACAAACTAAATTTCAACTTAATCCATTCAGCACGGTTGTCTGGGAGAGATCGCTTTCAGCGATAAGACCGCCAATTGTCACTCTAGATATATACCCATTGTTACTTTTTAGCTTAAAGTTTTTTTATTATGTGGTGTAATAATAAAGAGTTTATCTATCTATCTGTACATAGTAGTTTTTGCATGAAAGAGTAACAGATTAATCAATCACAACTATATCAGTTTAATAGTTTTGGCGTGAAGAGGTAACAAACACACTGACAAACTTTTGCATCCTTCTATAATCATACTATCTTACTTCATACTAATATTACAAATGCGAAAGTTTGTGAAGATTTAATTTCCTTAGTTTGATGTTTTCTTTCCCTTTGCAACATTGGCAAAGTTGTGTCGAAATGCACTTTCAGCCACAAAATAAGAATTGAATTAAATTAAATTTTGTAAACATATATTTTTTGTTTATTTATCCATTCAAAATTAGTATGGCCAATTACAGAAATTGATACAATTATTACATTAAATGTAACAGTAGAATAAAAATCATGTCAAATTAAATAATAACAAATTAGATAAAATACAATTTGAATTCAATATTTACACAATGTCAAGATAAAATTAGAATTTAAAATGATTATGTCCAGAAATAGAATTATAATATTATAGAAGTAACCACATATCCATCTTTCTGACAAAATCTCAAGCATTCCTACATAATATCCTTCCATGTATCATCAAACAAATCACAATTTGGGTTGTCGTCCAGAAGAGCATTGAACACAGCTAAGGCTCTTGGTATTGGTGACTTTTTGCATGGATTAGGTAACAATATGGTCAAGGTATTCTATTTTATCCTTACAGAATCAGAGTCAGAATCTGAAGATCAACCCAAACAAACCTCACCTACCCAACCCATAGAACCCGCACAATCAGACGAAGACACTGACTCCGGTCTAGAAGCCACGGAGGAAGATGAAGCAGTCAGCACGGTGCAGCTGTTGGCAGCGAGGAGAGATAAGCTGGCACATGAAAAGCTTAGGATAGGGGCTCTGTGCTCATCACTCATTGAGAGCCCTGAGAAAAAGGTAATGTCACCCTTTATAAACCCACGCAACTCAGAAACCACAATTAGTTGAAGACACTAACTTTGGGCTAGAAGCCATAGAGCAAGATGAGTCACTGCACCATTCAACTATTAACTGTCACCCTTTATAAACCCACGCAACTCAGAAACCACAATTAGTTGAAGACACTGACTTTGGGCTAGAAGCCATAGAGCAAGATGAGTCACTGCACCATTCAACTATTAACTTGTAGTGGTAGGCCTCTTTTGCCTGGGGAAATACCACACCATTATTCATCCGCCAAGCAGTAATGTGCAAACATTACTGTGTTCCGGTATAAAGGGCGATGTTACCAGCGAAATTACTGGGCATGATGAGATTCAAAAACTCAAACTCAGGGTAACAGGCGCAGTGCAGTGCCGCGTAGAATATTGAATTTTAAAACACTGGGTGGCACCATGTCTGATATGGGATTGCCCATGCATCATGATTGCATGATGCTTACCATGAGGCACCTGATTTGCTCGTCTTGTCACTCACCATCATGAAAAAAATAAAAAAACTGCAAGGAGAGATAAACGGTAAATGGCAATAGGCTCGCCCCGTTATTTTACATCTCTAAAAATATAACTGGCCATTTGTGGGTGTATCCACTATGGGACTAAGTTTTGGGTATGCTTCTGCCTGAAAGAAGAACGACGACTAGTACCTCCACAGTAGCACAAGTGGTAGAGCGCCCACTACGGATTGGTGCGGAGGGTGCGTGGTTCAAATCCCGCCCGTGGGTGAAATTTTTCTTTCGTTATTCGTATTGTATTTCATGCGAGTAGACCACTGTCTATAAAAAAATAAAATATTGTGAATAAGTGTTTGTTGAAACGACAATGACCTCTTGTATGGTATGGTTGTATTGTAGAGATCACACATAGTGATAAGACCACCAATTGCTACAAATGTACCAATAAATTTACCAATAAAATGGTGTACCAAGTAAGAAGTAACTGTAAAGAGTTTATTTCTATATTTCTATTTCCAGTTAAAGAATTTCTTCCCAATTCTCTACCTAATGGAAGAACGGTTAAAGGATGGCGCACTAAACCTGCATTCAATAAGGAAACTAGCGACATTATCTGCATATGAAGTGTTCAAAGACATCCTGCCTGATTATATGATACGACATCAAGACTATTCTAATATTAAATGTAAGTATGTATAGGTACCCATGACACAGTCCCATAGTAGGTACACCCACATTTCGCCAGTATGTTATTGGTCCGTTGTAATAGGGGGAAAGCTTATTGCCATCTCCCGAGCACAGTTCCAGCCTCCAGGCTGTTATTGAGATAATTCCTAATGGAAAAATCCAATATTAACACTTTGCCTGACCTGGGAATCGAATCCGGGATCTCATGATCGACAGTAGAGCTTGCGCCACCGACGCAGTATGATTTTAGTAATGACCTTATAGCTTATTAAACTTTTGTAAACATAGTTTCCATCGCGATAATCCTTCCAGTATCTGTATTTCCTCTCCCAGTACACTTGTCTCGACGAGAATGCTCTGAGCGATAAAGCCGCTAATTGTGACACGCTTTCTACTTTTTTTTTCAATTTTTTTTCTGGAGCTAATAGGAGTAACCTTTGTTTAATTTTTCAGTGAAAAAAGACACATTGGCCCTATACAAATATGAAAAGGAATTATTAGAGTTTTACAAACGGTACTTACAAAGGTTGGAGAAATCTGCGGGTGTGTTACGGCAGAAGAAGGGGGATACAAGGTTAGTAATCATCATATAGTCATGCCTTATTCTAATATATATTCGAAAAATGAGTTGATCCATGAAAAAGGTTCAATGACCCTGAGCAACATGTATGCAGTTGACATTAAAAAAAAAATCGTAGATTTCGGAGTGGGTATATTGTCAGTCAAAACATTGTTTTTGACTTTTACCATTATGTTTGTTCGGGAATAGGGGTCTTGTGTCTCATTAAGAACTATATAGGTTAACTTTCATGAGTAACTTATACAACTAAATAAGTACTATTAGGAATTATCTCAATAACAGCCCGGAGTCTGGAATTGTGCCCGGTACATTTTTTTTTTTTTATGATAATGAGTGACAAGACGAGCAAATCAGGTGCCTGATGGTAAGCATCATTATTGCCCATATTAGATACAGTGCACCCAGTGTTTTAAAATTCAAAATTCTGCGCGGCACTGCACTGCGCCTGTCACCCTGAGATATGAGTTGTTGAATCTCATCATGCCCAGTAATTTTGCTGGTAACATTGCCCTTCAGACCGGAACACAGTAATGTATGCACATTACTGCTTGGCGGATGAATAACTGGCAAAGGTGTGGTACTTCCCCAGGCGGCCCCCTGCTAAAGAGGCCTACCACTACATGGGACCAATAATATATTTGCGAAATGAGGGTGTACCTAGTACCTACTATGGGACTGTGTCATGGGTAAACATCTGTCTACCCTTTCCTTTCGGAAAAAAGGTATGATATTATGTTATATTATTGCAGAGTTATGAGTTGTTAACATTGTTATTTAATCCTATCCTATCTTACAAATATTATAAAGGTGAAAATTTGTGTGGATGTTTGTTACTCTTTCACGCCAAAACTACTGAACCGATTGGGCTGAAATTCCGTATGTAGATAGTTTAGACCCTGGAATAACACGTACGTATCCCGATATTCCTACGGGAACGGTAATAATGGCACTGGTGCAAATTCTCATAAAATACTTTATTGATTATTTCCAGAAAGCCAGACCAGCCCACAATAAGCCTAGCTCTAGTATCCCTACAAAGCATGAGCGGTCTACTAGTCAGCCATCCACATTTCAACTATGCGACCAATATAGCTCAGAGCATCGTGCCTTATTTGGACTGCAGAAATGAAGATGCAAGGAAAATTGTCAGCGAGGCTTGTGCCAATGTGTTCATTGATGATAAGAAAGGAGAAATAACCCTTACTGTAAGTATACAAAGTTTTCTAGAGTTTTAAGCCATTTCAGATAGCGGCCAAAGTACCGCAAATTTCGAAAAATGCTGGAAGGACTCGTGTGACAGATTTTAATAGTAACAAAGAGCTGGCTAAGGTTTATGATATCCAGACGGACAGCAGCGTCCTCTGCGTAGAACTGTCAAACTGCGCTCGCCAACCCGCCTGCCAAGCGTCGCAAGTATTGGCAACAAACCCCTATTATTTTTTAAAATTCAAAATTCTGCGCGGCACTGGCACCGCGCCTGCCACCCTGAGATATTAGTTGTTGAAACTCGACATGCCCAGTAATTTCGCTGGTAACATTGCCCTTGAGACCAGAACACAATAACGTTAGCACATTACTGCTTGGCGGATGAATAACTGGCAAAGGTGTGGTACTTCCCCAGGCGGGCCCCTGCAAAAGACCTACCACTATAGAAACATTCCCTTACCCTTAAAAATATTTTAAAAAAATGTTTGATAATATTATTTTTCAGGTAGTTCGTCTAATAAACCAACTGGTGAAACGTCGCGGCGACCGTCTCCACCCGCGAGCCCTGGACTGCCTCCTGTCGTTGAAGATAAGAGATATAGACATGGACGCCGAGTCTGATATCAAACATAAGAGGAAGCTGGAGGAGAAACATAAGAAAAGAATTGTTAATCTCTCTAAAAAGGAGAAGAAGGTTGGCTAACGTAATTTTATACTACGGGTGCGATCCCCAGGACAGGTGACAGCTTGGAGTGTGAAACTTTGCCCGGTAGATGGCAATAGGATCGCCTCCTATCAATCAATCAATCAACAATCAAATACTTTATTTGCCAGATCCATACACGAACATTATAATATAGGACCATAAATAACTAAAAGTCAGTGTATTCAGCCTGCAAGCAGGCGTGCAAACCTTTCAGTCGTATAATTAATTATTCTTATGTCAATTTTTATTAAAAATTATATTAATGTCATAAAGATTGCTTATGATACATTTAGTTTAGAACATAACATAACATACATTCACGCCTTTTTCCCGAAGGGGTAGGCAGAGGTGTACCCAGGACTCAGTCCCATAGTAGATACACCCACATTTCGCCAGTATGTTATTGGTCCCATGTAATAGGGGGCGAGCCTATTGCCATCTACCGGGCACAGTTCCAGACTCCAGGCAGTTATTGAGATAATTCCTAATGGAAAAATCCAATATTTAACACTGCCTGACCTGGGGATCGAACCCGGGACCTCTTGATTGGCAGTCGAGCATGCGCCCTCTACGCCACCGAGTGCACCGCAGCATTTAGTTTAGTCTATTTCAAATTTATATATTCCTGTACAGTATAAAAACATTTATCTAAAGTAAATTAAATTTAAACTTTAAAATCTTAATGTCCTCGACAGTTTATTGTAAATTGTAATCCTATTATATGGGACCAATAACATGCTGGCGAAATGTGGGTGTACCTGCTATTGTCCTGGGTACACCTCTGCCTACCCTTTAATTTTATAATTTAACTAGCTGTGACCCGCGGTTTCACCCGCGTAGTCTTCGTTCCCGTGGGAATATCGGGATAAAAAGTACCCTATGTGTTATTCCAGGTTCTAAGCTACTTACGTACCAAATTTCAGCCCAATCGGTTCAGTAGTTTTGGCGTGAAAGAGTAACAAACATCCATACATACATCCATACTTACAAACTTTCGCCTTTATAATAGTATATTAGGATTGATTAAAATAAAATGATGTAATTGTTTAATTGTGATGATTGATATAATATATTTTATATCATCATCATTAATTTATTTTTATACATATTCATATTGTACCGTCGTGACAAAAACGAAACGAATTCATAATGATATTATTATTAATTATTATACCTAAAGTGACGTGTAACTGAAAATTATGAATAAATGATTGTATTGTATTGTATTGTACCCCTTCGGGAAAAAGGCGTGGTTGTATGTTATGTTTGTAACTTGCTATTTTAAAGTTATCTTCCACGGAAGGAGATGTTGTTTGTCTGTTACTAAACTCGGTATCTATTGACTCCCCCGCTAAAGCTCGTCGCTTGTGTAACAATCTTACTATAACTTGTAGCGAGCAAAAAAACTAAAAGAAGTGGAGCGTGAACTGCTTGAAACGGAGGCGCAAGAGAGCGAGATGTCGCGCAAGAAACATCTGACGGAAGTTACCAAGACTGTGTTCCACATATACTTCAGGTTGTTGAAGACTGCGCCCAAGTCTAAACTACTCGCTGCTAGCTTGCAGGGATTGGCCAAGTATGTATCATGACATATCGTGACTTTTGTTGGTTAAAACATAATTTGTCTTGCATTTTTGTCATAGGTATATCAGTACAAGAAAGTCTGTTCTGAATGCAGACATAGAAACAGGTATTGATTGACGAACTAAGTATTATGTTTATGACAAAACTAAACTGAAAGGGAATGATTTGATTTTCTAAAGAAAATTGTGTAGAATTTTAGTTGTAATAATATTTTATTTTTATCATAATCGATTATATTAATATTAGAATTTACGGAATATAAAGACCATGCCAATAAGTAACTATTAACGATAGTATCGCTTCCAGTACTTTAACATATCGCTTTCTTGTTTACTGCATTTCGTGCAGGGTACAGGGTTTTTTACAGGGTACCTTGTATAACTCTTTATTTGAAGCAGACATTCCCTAATTCGATTTATATAAAACTACTAAACCGATTTGGTTTGGTAAGCAGATAGCTTAAACCACGGAATAACACACAGGGTATTTACTGATAAACTAATTATTAATTTTGCTATAATAATAATAATATGGGACAACTTCCACACACGGTCATCTGGTCCCAAACTAAGCTAGAAGCCTGTACTATGGTAACCAGATGACTGATATACATACTTATATAAGCTTATAACACCCAGACACAGATCAAACAGACATGTTCATGCACACAAGTGTTTTTTGACCTGGCCGGGGATTGAAGCCTGCACAGAAAGCACAGTTACTACTATCTGAGCCAACGAGACTGTCAAAGGCTATAATAATACTTAAGGTACTTTTCAGCGGATAAAGCGTTCCTTCTCATGTATATTGTAACGAGTGGAATTTATTAAATCTTTTAATAAACCTCGTACACCTCCTTTTACTATTTTTTTCTCATAATTCACTCCATATTCCATTACCACTACTTTGCCGCCATATTTCCGCTTATCTGCCTATTCCATAGAGTATATCACATCTCAGTACTTCTAATATCAAACCAGTATGTAACCTTGTCACTGTCAATTTTCTTGTTGACAGCCAATAAGCCACAGGCTAAATCCACAAATCCTTACATTTGCCAAAAATACATATAACAATATTAAAGTTGTCTTTTAATAATTCCAGATTCACCCACGTAATAAATCTAGAATACTACACAGATCTACTGTCAATCCTGGGCCAATTGCTGTCAGACGATGAAATATCATCACAATCCAAGCTACAATGTATCAGCACGGCGTTGTCTGTGCTAGCAGGCGGCGGAGATGTGTTGAATGTGGACCCGGGACGGTTCCATGCAGCTTTGTATTCTCATATGATGGACTGCCATGTTGGTGAGTTGATGGCAATGTTGTTTACTTTAATACAGGTTGCCGGAAGAGGTCGCTCTGAGCGATAAGGCCGCCAATTGTTACACTATACAATTGTGTTGTGATACCAATGAAGAGCTTTCTATTCTATTCATACAGCTTTGTTCCTATTGTGGTAGACAGACTGTTCTCCACTTGCTACGATCCTGACACACAACAATCAGAGAAAAGATGAGGAAGAGTTTTTTTTTTATTTCTTAACAGAATACAGGACCGCTTAGCAGTTTGACACAATCCTATGGAAAATTTACTAAATCGATGTTTTGTATTCCCCTGTTTCCTCCGAATACAGTAAACCTATTAGATATATTTATTATATCCTGATATTTTAAAGTTGAAGTAAAGTATGTCCCTATCAATTTATTTTTGTTTATAAACTCCACATTTTTTTATAGTCCAATCACGCGAGTAAAACTGCGATTTTTGGAAGTTCACTATGAAAAACCCAAAATGTTTAGGGTTTATAAGAAAAAATTAAATAAAAGGGACATTCACAGGGACAGTTACTTCACTATAAAAATATTAGGATATAAATTTATAGAATGGGTTAAATATATTCGGAGGAAACACGGGGAATACAAAACATCGATTTGGTAAAATTTTCATAGGATTGTGTCAAATTCCTAGAAGGCAATGTATGCTCTTAAATGTCTTTTGAGTAGTATACATACACTGAAAGATCCAATTTGACGACAGACACTTTTTAAATGGCTGCCAATTTGTAAAAACAAATCTCATATGAATTTAATAGCCCGCCAATCCCTAGTATATCATGCCATTTGACCTTACCCTGCACCAATCTCATAAAAAGATCCTTAACAAAATGTCCTTAATTCCAGGCAAAACTCACAGTGATGCAGTAGTGATACTAACAGCGATCAGTAAGATAGTATCAAGAGTCCGCAGCGTGTCCCCCGCGGTCCTGCAAGCGTTCGCCAAGCGACTGACTTCTCTTGCATTACAACTGCACCACAACGGGGCGTTGGCTTGTCTCACCTTGGTTCATACTCTTGTACAGGTCAGTTCACATAATGTGTTGGAATAAGGTTTAGTAATACTTCAGGGGCTGCATCTACTCGACAGCCTCGTTGGCTCAGATGAAAGTAACTCTGCTTTCTGTGCCGCAGGCCCCAGATTCCATACCCGGCTAAGTCAAACATTTGTGTGCATGAACATGTCTGTTTGATCTGTGTCTGGATGTTATAAGCGTATATAAGTATGTATATCAGTTATCTAGTTCTTCTAGCCTAGTTTGGGACCATAGGACGGTGTGTGGAAGTTGTACCATATAAAAAAAAATATACCGAAGATCTGCCCAATCGGTTCAGTAGTTTTGGCGTGGTAGAGTAAGAAACATCCATCCATCCTCACAAACTTTCGCATTTATAATATAAGTAGGATTCCGACGTAGCAAAAAAAATTAGACTTCCAATACAATTAGGATAATCAGTTTTGCCTGCTATCCAAGTATTTACCAAGTTTCTTCATGAAATTTAAAAATTATGGCAAAAAATTATACTTACATGCACGATTACCATACACGGGTTACCATAATTAAACATGAGTTACATCCGTATTCAAGAACAATACTATGATGGCCCGAACGCATAGGGCCGGTAAATCCATTGGAAACAATTGCCTGCCGCGACGAAAACGATGAGAAATTCCTTACAATACTTATGTAAGGTACTGTGCTAAACAGCACCTTACAATAAGTATTATTCTTGAATACGGGTGTTAATAATAAACACAAGTATAAATAAGAAATGTATCTTGCATAAGAAATGTTACCAGCGAAATTACTGGGCATGATGAGATTCAACAACTCATATCTCAGGGTGACAGGCGCAGTGCAGTGCCGCGCAGAATTTAGAATTTTAAAACACTGGGTGGCACTGTGTCTGATATGGGCAATCATCATGCTTACCATCAGGCACCTGATTTGCTCGTCTTGTAACTATCATAAAGAAAAATATATATAATTATTGTCCTGCAAGTGGGCCTTTCTCGCGCAAACTTATTATCAATACATATGCCCTTCCTGACTGCCTCGGTGGCGTAGTGGGCGTAAGCTCGACTGCCGATAAGGTCCCGAGTTCGATCCCCAGGTCAGGCAGTGTTTTTTAATGTTTCCATTAGGAATTTACTCAAAGACAGCCTGGAGTATGGAACTTTGCCCGGTAGCTAAAAATATAGACTTATAAATATTACTGGCGAAGTGTGGGGTGTACCTACAATGGGATTGGGTACACCTCCGCTTACCCATTTGGAAAAAAGGTGTGATTATTAAATATATTGTTCCAGCAAAGCAAGCCAGTATCGTCCCTGTTCGACAGCGACGAGCCCTCAGGGTCGGGTCGTTACGATCCAATTTCGCCGTCCCCGGCGCACTGCGCCGCGCACAGTGCCCGGACCGACGAGATACACCTGTTGAGGAGACATTACCATCCGCTCGTCAGGGACGCGGCTAATGTCGCCGTCTTACCGCACGCTCTCAACAAACTGTGAGTTTAATTAATAATTACTGAACTTGTGTCGGCGACTTTATCTGTGTACAATTAGTATTAGGATCGCTGTAGTATGTAGTTTAGTTGTAGTGGTAGGCCTCTTTAGCAGGGGCCCGCCTGGGTAAGTGCCACACCTTTCCCAGTTATTCATCTGCCAAGCAGTAATGTGCAAACATTACTGTGTTCCGGTCTGAATTGCAATGTTACCAGCGAAATTACTGGGCATGAAATTCAACAAACTCAATATCTCAGGGTGATAGACGCAGTGCAGTGCCGCGCAGAATATAATGCTATATAAATATGATGCTTACCATCAGGCACCTGATTTTCTCGTCTTGTCACTCACTATCATAAAAAAAAAACCTTCATTGGTTTCTCAAAGTTTGTGTGGGAAATGATATCGGCCCAAACACCTTAAAAAGCTTTATTAATTTAGGTCTCAATCTGACACATTTGCACGTCAATGAAGATAAGCAGTAATGAGTTTTTCATGCTTTCGAAAAGATACCTCTACAAGAAGAATGCACAAGAAACTTTAATTGTAGGGCTTAATTTTACAACTGATAGTTTTACAATATTTGGTTTGGTTACATTCGTTTGTTTGGAAGATTTTTGCAATTTGATGTTTTTTACGCCGTCCTCTGGATCTGACAACCCTTAGCTGACTTAAAGCAGCCATGATTAGTTACTAATTATGTTTCAGATCTCCAAACCAAATATTCGAGCAATACGACGGTTCGACGATGTCGTTCAAGCCGGCGATCCCGCCGCCCAAACAAACAAGCAAACAAACTAACAAGAAAACACCTCACAACTGGGCGCAACCTCACTTCAAGGAATATTGTGATTCATTAGAGAATGCTGTTATTTTAAATATTTATGACACTTGATGATTTGGATTAAATGTTATGGAATTTTAATATGGTATAACTATAAGCACTGACTGACTAACTTAAGGTGGTTGGGCCACATCATTTCCTAAACTTTGAAAGAAAGAAAGAAAGAAACTATGACGATGATATAGAAGACATAATTTCTACATTTAAGAATAAAGATGATTTGCACGTATCAAAAGATACGTTATAAAACGGCAAATAGGTATTTATCTGATTTTTTGAATTTTAATATTCGTTTATTTCAGGCTCACGTGATCCATAAAACATTCAAAATTACAAATTTCAATTATTAAATTACAAACAATAAATAATTAAGACTATTTAACATTAAATGAATAATAATAATAAGATGAAAACCAATGTCATAAAAAAAAAAGAAATTAAATTACAATTAAAACAAGATAAAATGTCATTAAAATAATAAGATAAAGAAAAGAAAGACTTCAAATACCTACGTATTTTCAGTTTTAAACCTTATTTTTGTAGTATAACTAGATAAACGCCACTTTATAATTAACTGTTTCTTGAAATAAAACACCGATGAAGAAATTATGATCTCTTCTATCATCGCCTTTGGTTCCTCAGTTTGTATGAATTTTACTAAAACAAAATCGCCAATACGTGACGGTGTGCGAAAGGGTGGGTGCTCGTCAGAATGGCAAGTGGTTAATCATGAGATCAAATTTGACTTCGATAAGCATTTACATTAAACATAAATTCACGCCTTTTTCCCGAAGGGGTAGGCAGAGGTGTACCCAGGACTCAGTCCCATAGTAGATACACCCACATTTCGCCAGTATGTTATTGGTCCCATGTAATAGGGGGCGAGCCTATTGCCATCTACCGGGCACAGTTCCAGACTCCAGGCAGTTATTGAGATAATTCCTAATGGAAAAATCCAATATTTAACACTGCCTGACCTTGGGATCGAACCCGGGACCTCTTGATTGGCAGTCGAGCATGCGCCCTCTACGCCACCGAGGCAGTCAGATAAGCATTTAGTAGTAATTTATTACTATCTAGTAGTGATAAATATATAGAGAATACAACGAAAAATAATGTGCACCCGCCATCCTGACGTCAGGTTGGCGGGTGGAATGAAACGGTGATTAATTCTTCAGAATACATGCTTTGTATGTAGTATCTAAAAGCATTTTCACAATACACTGTATAAGAATCGAATTGAATTGACTACGCGAGTAAAACCGTGGGGAACAGCTAGTAATCCAAAAACATTTACTCGTAAAGGCAGAGGGACTAAAGAATAAGTGCTAATATTTATTTATGAATAAACAATTTATTTGGCCATTACAAATCTTAACACTACATAAAACAGCTTTAAAATGAACTTATCGATACAAATTCATATCAAATGCTCAGTTTATCGTTCCAAAGTCCTATTTTGTCTGAAACCAGCGCTACTCGTTTAGATATAGCTGATTGTAGGAGACGTTGAGATTCTGCTTGTTGGCACTCGATGTACTCTTTCATTGATATTAATTTCAGGCGCCATCTGAAAATAAATAATAATTTGAATTTATACTCTAACAGAATGGGTTACCCCGATTACACTGCTCGAGTCAATTCATATAGGTTATGTAGACAACCCATATTGTCACAGTATCAGGTCGCCAAGATTCCTACGCAGCCTCCGACATGACCTATATCAACTGTCCCCTACATATTTTATAAGAAACTATAGTCCACATATTGAGATTCGATCCAGGGACTCCGGATTTAAAGCCGGGCACATTCCCGCTGGACCACGGACGCTACATTTTATTTCTCAAAACGTAAACCTAACATGATTTTATGAAGAATGGCTTATTATAAAGTGAACAGATACATTTAGATAAGTCCTAATGGTATTGATGCTTTGTGAATTCTTGCGCCTTTCAATGCAATATGTCTGTGCTTGTTTCATGAGAAAATCCAGACACAGGTAGGTGTCTTACATGAATAAAAACATAGTTCTTTAAAAAGTGTATCTTAGTATGTAAGGCTGGTTGCCTGAAAGAGATCGCTTAAAGCGATAAGGCTGCTCATTGTCGACCAATAAGAATAATTTAATTGTATTCTGTGTACATTGATCATAATAAAGAGTATTCTATTCTATCTACGGGACAAGAGGAATAAATAGAAATATACAATGACACTTTTTTGCTGGACCTGGGGTTTGAACTTGGGACTTCATTATCAGCAGTAGCGCTTGCGAACCACTACGCCATAATCGACAGAAAATGTTATAAAAACATCTCACGGTTTCTATAAAATGTTTGGCATAAGTATACCTTGTCTAATTTCGCTTCATCAAAACAGCTGAATAAAAACCATTTACCTATTTGGTTATATTTCCTTAAATTAGGTATCCTGTCGGGAAATTTAATATTCAATTGATAAAATTAAAATAACCTTAGAACTTGATTCTTCGGAAATGTGACCAAAATAATAGATTTTTATTTAGAAGCGAAGCGAAGGATAGGACTAAATATAACTTACTGTTCCTCCATCTTCTCCCAATAATCCAAGTCATCGTCGATCCTCTTGTATTCATTCTGCTGCACGTTTAACAGTTCAATCTTCTCGTTGATATCTTTGAGTTCGTTGATCCACGTGTTGGCGGCGACCGCAGCTTGGGACGATTCGTTCGTGAGGGTTTCTTGTTCTTGACTTATTGATGCCTTTAGATTGGCGATTGTTTGACGCGTCTCTTCCTGGAATAAACATGTGGACATATTTTGAGAACTATAATTTAGGTACAGGCAGGCCTGGGATAGTTTGTCTTTGTAGTGGTAGGCCTCTTTTGCAGGGGCCCGCCTGGGGAAGTACCACACCTTTGCCAGTTATTCATCCGCCAAGCAGTAATGTGCAAACATTACTGTGTTCCGGTCTGAAGGGCAATGTTACCAGCGAAATTACTGGGCATGATGAGATTCAACGATTAATATCTCAGGGTGACAGGCGCAGTGCAGTGCCGCGCAGAATTTAGAATTTTCAAACACGGTAGCACTGTGTCTGATATGAGCAATCATAATGCGTACCATCAGGCATCTGATTTGCTCGTCTTGTCACTCACTATCATAAAAAAAAAGTAGCCGGGGCGTCCGTTTTGACGGTACAATTTCTACGGGTTAGACAGAGAGAATAGATAGAGATATACGATGATAGAAAGAGAGGCGGCTTGTATGTTAATATAATTATTGTTAATATAACCGATAATTAGTTGGCGCTGTGTGACCTGAATTCCACTTTATTGCGTCAGAGCTAGAGTCGCTATTTATTTAAATGATTATGAGGAGTGTCCCCTCTGTCCTTTTAGTATTCTGTGGTACAGGAACACATCTTTTATTACCTACAAAACAATATTTCAATAACCACTCGTTTTAATGCTAATTACGTTTGCATTTTATATTCGTCTCAAAAACGCTCGTAAGCGTAATGGAGGCGAGAGTAGCGCGACCCGGGAATTGAACCTAGAACCTCCCTCTTGCGACCACTAGACCACCCAGGACAGTTTGATATTTGAAATAGTTACCAGTAGCATATTCCGTTTCCTAGCCGTAGCTGTCTTGTTACGCGAATGTTCGGCGCGCCGCTCGGCGAGCGAAGACGAACATTCGCGGATCGCTGTTATAGCTTCCGACACGAGCAGCGCGCATTCTGTGCCCATTAGCTCTCTGGAAATAGACAATATACAGGTGAATAGTAATTGAAAAAAAATTTTATCGGTTTTTTTTTATGATTTTTCGAATTTAACAACCAATACTTTACATAAAATTTGAAGTATTTTGATGATGGTAAAATTTCGCGTAACATAACATAAAATCACGCCTTTTCCTGAAGGGGTAGGTGCACCTCTGTACCCAGGACTCAGTCTCATACATAGGTAAGTAACCCAACCAAAATGAGTATGAGCGCATATTGCATATTCGGCTGCTTAAATAATTACAAGAGTCCAAACCTCACGTTTTATTCACTTCCAAGGGAGGAGATAAAATCATATAGTTTCACAGACAAGTTTATGACATCCCTAATGTGGTTAGAAGGAATAAGAGATACGCGATAGAAAGAGAGGCAGCTTGTAGGTAATATAAAGATAATTAGTTAGGCGCTGTGCGACCTGAATTGCGGTTTATTGCGTCGGAGACAGGGTCGCTATTTATTTTGAGCTACGTATTATGATTTTGAGGAGTATCTCTTGTGTCGGTATAGTATTCTATGATCGGATACAGAAGAAAGGAGTTTAGGGGTTTCGACTTCTACAAATACAAAACAATACAAATTGAAATACACAAATATGAAGAAATAGGGAGCAATTTTACACTCAATTGCATGTGGCTCTGGATCTGGCCTTTATTTGTGCAAAAACATATTTAGTTAATGGAAAACTTACAGTTCCTTTCAATGAAAATTGAAAAAAGTAGTTTTAAGGTTGTGTTAATGTTTTATTTAAATATCAAAAAAACATACGGTTTTATTTAACACAATATGTTTTAGCGCAAATGGAGGTCAGAATCAGAGACAAGCACAAACAATCGGGTGGAAAATGGGTCTCTATTTCTTCGTATTTGTGTATTTTCATTTTGTATGGAAGGCGAATCACCTTAAGAGCGTACATGGCCTTCTAGGAATTTGACATAATTCTATGAAAACCCAAATCGATGTTTTGTATTCCCCTGTTTCCTCCGAATATAATTAACCCATTCTATAAATTTATATCCTGATATTTTTGTAGTGAAGTAACCTATGTCCCTGTCATTTTAATTTTTCTTATGAACCCTTGGTTTTTTCATAGCGAACTTCGAAAAATCGCAGTTTTACTCGCGTGATTGGACGTTCACTACAAAAAAAAAAGTAGAGTTTATAAACAAAAATAAAATGATAGGGACATACTTTACTTCAACTTTAAAATATCAGGATATAAATATATCAAATAGGTTTACTGTACTCGGAGGAAACAGGGGAATACAAAACATAGATTTAGTAAATTTTCCATAGGATTGTGTCAAACTGCTAAGAGGTCCTGTATCCTGTTAACAATTGCAGTGAATACATACTTCTCGTCGATGGCTAAGTGCACCAGTTGTGGGAACTGCGCGGAGAGATGTATGAGTCCGTGTTTGTATTCCATGCAAGCCTCCAACATCTTGTTTTGCCACAAAGAGAGCTCTGTTTCCTTGTTTAGTACCATCTGGGAAAAAGTAATAATAATAATAATATGAGACATCTTCCACACACGATCATCTGGTCCCAAACTGAACTAGAAGCCTGTACTATAGTAACCAGATGACAGATATACATACAGACTATTACACTACATACATACTGATATACGGGTTTGATCCCCAGGTCAGGCAAAGTGTTAAATATTGGATTTTTCCATTAGGAATTATCTCAATAACTGCCTGGAGTCTGGAACTGTGCCCGGTAGATGGCAATAGGCTCGCCCCCTATTACATGGGACCAATAACATACTGGCGAAATGTGGGTGTATCTACTATGGGACTGAGTCCTGGGTACACCTCTGCCTACCCCTTCGGGAAAAAAGGTGTGAATGTAAGAATGATATACATACAGTAATACCCCGCGGTTTCACCCGCGTAGACATCGTTCCCGTGGGAATATCGGGAAACAAAGTACCCCATGTGTTATTCCAGGGTCTAAGCTACCTACATACCAAATTTCAGCCCAATCGGTTCAGTAGTTTTGGCGGGAAAGAGTAACAAACATCCATCCGTCCATCCATAAATCTAACCAAAACCGCACTAGATGGCGCTGGAGGTGAGTTAGAACTCGCAAGCGATTTCTTCACCTGTTAAAAACTAAGTTATTTACATTGTACTGAAATTTCAGATTTATAATATTAGTAAGATAACAGCCGGGGACAGATCAAACAGACATGCTCATGCGCACCAATGTTTGACCTGGCCGGGGATTGAACCCGGCACTTGCAGCTCAGAAGGCAGGAGCACTACCGGCTGAGCCAACCGGCCAGTCCATAACAGTTAATGGACAACTTATACTCAATAATTTAGTTAAAACTCAATCTCTAGTTAAAACTTCTTTCTAGTACCTTAGATATTTGTTTAGCGAGCGCGCGCTTGGAGTCAGTGACCCTGTGCGCGTAGTCCACCTCCTCCAACATCTTCATACGATCTTCTACCGACATCGTCTGCGACTCCAACTCACACTGCACCTGGGCACTCTGCAAACTGATATTATTACATCAATACAATATCAATGTTTTAGTGGTAGGCTTCTTTTGCAGGAGCCCGCCTGGGGAAGTTTTTTTTTTTTTTTTATGATAGTGAGTAACAAGACGAGCAAATCAGGTGCCTGATGGTAAGCATCATGATTGCCCATATCAGACACAGTGCCACTCAGTGTTTTAAAATTCAAAATTCTGCGCGGCACTGCACTGCGCCTGTCACCCTGAGTCTCTCCAGTATTTAATAACGTTTTCTTTTGGTTAAACTTACTGCCCAAGCTTTGCAATATTAATAAAGTACTATGCCAGCGAGTGGGTATCGCAGACTTGATAGATGGTACCAGTAATCCTCTGACTCCGAGGCTGAATAAGTGGAAAGCTTTCATCATCCTCCAAGTGGTCATGCACATTGTCAATTTCGGTTAATATATGATGCTGTTCATTGTTTATTATCAGCTTCCTCTTCTACGTCTGGCAATCGGTATCTTAAAGTTTCTACCACATTTTTGAATTTAAGTATAATTCATATATATCATTCAAGCCTTAACGAGATACGGTAGTTACAGCCGCTAATAGCCGACTCAAGTGACAGAACCTATAAAACAATATATATTCAACAAGAAATATGAGGTACAACTAAGTGGAAGAGGAGCGAGACCACTCGTGTCATGTCGCGAAGTACGCATATTCACTGACGGGTCCAAAATGACGAATGGTTCAAGAGCAGGAGTATACTCCTCCTATCTCAACATAAACATACACATTCCATTAGGTGAATGAATGTGTAGCATTAACCAAGGCTGCAAGAGCCGTCCACAGACGGAAGTTGAACAATTTTATCGTTAAATTTCTATCCGACAGTGCGTCTGTGCTGATGTCTCTTTCAAATAGACATACCACTAACAAATCATCGAATATCGAATGCCATTAGGCCCTGGAAGAAATATCTTCGACTAATCGAATTATTCTCCAGTAGATAAAAGGACACAGCGGATCACTTGGAAACGATGCTGCGGATGAACTGGCGAGGAGAGGATCTGGGATGACAGTGAACGGCCCGTACCCACTTTTTCTGATACCCTTCTCACAGTTTCGTACGTGGATCCGCCAGAGATCCGTTGAGCTTCATAACCAAAGAAACAAACAAGGGTACAAACAATAGACTGCAGACAATCAAAATCAGCTTTAACCGCTTTAAACATGCGGCTTACTAAGCGTCTGTTAAGTCTTAATAGAAAGAACATTAAAATAATGATAGGGACTATAACAGGTCTGTCCCTTGAACAAACATTCATTCACTATAAACGCCACAGACAGTCCTCTATGCAGAGGCTGTTTCAAGGCGGAAGAAACGGTTGCCCACGCAGTCCTGGAATGCGAGGCAGTAGCCCTTCAACGTGAACAAATCCTCGGAACAGTGAGGTCACTCCGCGAAGCCTGCGAAGTTCCCAGGAAGCTTCTGAGCTTCTGGGCTGGCTAGATTAGCCAAGACTTCACGCACAACGGACCTAAGTGTTTAAGTGTGTATGTCTAAGTGCGGAAAAGGAGTCCACTTTCCATTTACATTTACACGATTCGGTAGTTCGTGGTGGCAAATCTTCTTTCTTACAAATGACGTCATATTTTTTAAGAAATATAAAACGGCATAAAAGATCGACAAAACTATACAAAATTCCTTGCGAGAATCCATTGTTTTTGGGTTTTTGTAGACTGGTCCTAGACCAATTTTCCAGGAAGGGAAACATTGAAAAATGGCGTCGATGAAGTTTTTAGCTGTCGTAGCAGGGTGGTGCTCTGCCCTAGTGTCAGATAATGTAATAATCAATTAAATGACCGAATTTCAAAGCGACTAAAAAATAACGTTTCACGCCGAATTCACGCCGATTGGCCGATCGGCGGCGGCGGCGTGAAAAATTTGTCGGCGGCGGCGGCGGGTCGGCGCGGCGCACACGTCTATGGTGCGTATAATTTATTGTTAGTACCTGGTATTTTTTTTTTTTTTTAAATAAAATGACATTTTATAAAAATGATTCCTAGCTAGATCGATTTATCGCCCCCGAAACCCCTATATACTAAATTTTATGAAAATCGTTGGAGCCGATATATATATATATATATATATATATATATATATATATATATATACAAGAATTGCTCATTTAAAGATATAAGATAAGATACGTACTATTGCCTGAAATAAATGAATTATTATTATTTTAATTTTGACTTTTATAATTATATGTCTAAAGCTACTATTTAGTATTTAATGCAAGTTAGAAAACAGAAATAGGATATTATTATGTAGTCAAGCACTGTCCCACGCAGAAACAACCGTGTGGTACGGCTAGCAAAATGCCTACCAGAAAATGTAAGGAGTATTCGCCCGCTCACACCCACCTGGAGGAAAGTGGAGCAACCGACAACCTCAAGCTCCTCTTCGCTTCACCGTGGGTCTCACCCCTTCCAGGGGTGGCCCTATTATACAGCCGGGAACCACAAGCTTTTTTATATATTTTTTAAATCTTTATGCACTGATCAGGCACCGCGTTGCCAGGTTTAGAGAATCTCTCTTTAAGTCTGGCAACATTATAATCAAGATATTGCTACGAAACTGTTTCGATTTTTTGAAACAGTTTTCGAAATTGTTATTATTTCAATAAATTATATGGTCGTCTTAATCTTCCTTTACATTTCTCATATTCGGTAAGTAGGTCCTTATTACCCCCAAATGGGGCTTGTAAGTGACCAATTAGCGCTCTAGGGTAATAATGTAGCTAGAAAAGCCCTAGGGCGGTAAGTAATTAAAAAAAAACTTCACTCTTTCAAAAAGTTTGCGTACATCTAACCATCATACTGGCAATAGACATCATGCATTCAGGCCAATGACAAAAGAGGTCGCTTCGCTATTCAGCCTTGTCTTCGTATGAGTATAATAGTCATCAATTTTAAATATCGAACTACGAAGCTCAATTTCGTTCTTGAAAAAAATAATTTAAAAAAGAGATGAAAAAAAGGCGGGAATAGAAAACTTTTACTTTAAAATGTTTTATTCTTGTAATGCCGGTGTTTTTCTACTTACCTCACAATCGAGATGTAAAGCAGAGTAGTTAGCTCGGGTGTAAGCATCAATTGCACCCTCGAAGTATAGGCGCCCTCGCTGCGCTCGTGCGCCTAAATATCTCGGGCTGCAATTGATGCCTTACAGCCCTTGGCTACTAATCTACTATTAATTTAATTCAATTTTTAATTTTAATATTATGCAATGTTGGATCTAAGTCATCTGAATAAATGAATTATATTATTATTTTATTATAATATAGGTAGTTTATTACACCCGGACGCAGATCTGAACCCGGACCTGCGGCCTGCTGATCCGTAGACAGTCGAGCTAGACGGTAGACTCACGTGGCCCGCTCGATCTCCGCGTCGAGTCCCCGCAGTCCCTCCCGGAGCCCGGCCCGGCGCGCGCGCTGCGCCCCGGCGGCGGCGCGGTGGTCCCCGCGCGCCCCGCGCACGCCCCGCAGCGCCCCCGCCAGCGCCCCGCGCCGCCCCGCGCGCCGCGCCTCCTCCGCGCGGGCCGACACTTCCGTCTCGTCCTCTAGGCACGACTCGTATTCTATGGTCGAACGATACAACCCTTTAGCCGCCAGACTTTAAATAATATTCAAGTACCTAGTACATATTATTTAAGAATTACAATATAAAATAATATAATGTATTAACAGCAGATAAACTATACTACTACTGCTAGCAAATAAATTGTATTAAATAAATAGAAACCAAATCACATGTTGACTAACACTAGAATTAAGACATTTTGTATTTACTAACACAATATGGTCAATCGACTGAATAAATGAATTTAAATTAAATTATCATAATATTTTTATTATTTTTGTATTTTTGTAGTGGTAGGCCTCTTTAGCAAGGGGCCGCCTGGGGAAGTACCACACCTTTGCCAGTTATTCATCCGCCGAGCAGTAATGTGCAAACTTTACTGTGTTCCGGTATGAAGGGCAATGTTACCAGCGATTACTGGGCATGATGAAATTCAACAACTAATATCTCAAGGGTGACGGGCGCAGTGCAGTGCCACGCAGTATTTTGAATTTTAAAGCACTGGGTGGCACTGTGTCTGATATGGGCTTACCATCAGGCACCTGATTTGCTCGTCTTGTTATTTACTATCATAAAAAAAAAATATGATCATTGACATGTAAATTATTTTTTATCAATAAAAATCTACATCTACATCTACATCTTTAGCCGCCAGACTTTATATCGGTTGTCGAGCCCATAGCGCCCGGCAACTTTATCCAATTTGTCTAAATCGTAGAAGTATCGGCACGTCCACCGACCGTGTGACGCCTTATGATAAGTTATCGGAACTTTATGCCCTAGCCTTTTTTTGCATCTCGCTGTCATTGTGTGTCTCTGAGAGAGAGATTTGTGTGTAACTATATTATTAATTATTGAAGTACACGGAGAAATACTCACAAACCGCTTATTTATTATCAAACTATTCAGAATTATAAATACCTACAATAAAAGTGATGTATAATATTTTCAGTTATTGATGAAGCATATGTGACCGACTGTAAATTATAACTAGATTCACTATTGAGCTAATTATGAAAATGTAGATTAAAAGCGCAGTCGTAATTATACGACTCGGGCGGTTATGTAGTCTAACACATTTTTTTTTTATTACTGTATTGCCAAGCACTTGACTGCAGTCTCACCTGATGGTAAGTGACGTAAGCGGTTAAAAGGTTAACACCCGTATTCGAGAACGATACTATTATTATTTTTTATGATAGTGAGTGCCAGAGGCCTGATGGTAAGCATTTTATGATCGCCCATATAAGTCACGGTGCCACCCAGTGTTTTAAAATGCAAAATTCTGCGCGGCACTGCACCGCGCCTGTCACCCTGAGATATTAGTTGCTGAAACTTGTCATGGCCAGCAATTGCGCTGGTAACATTGCCCTTCTGACCGGAACACAGTAATGTTAGCACATTACTACTTGGCGGATGAATAACTGGCAAAGATGTGGTACTTGCCCAGGCGGCCCCCTGCAAAAGAGGCCTCCCACTACAAGCAATATAATATATGGATATTATAGTCCAAGAGCTTATCCTATGTTCTTATAGCTTAGATAACTTTTTGTTGACCTTTTTGTTTATTTCTCAAAATTATTTTGTAATAAAACATACACACATTCTTCATCTGTTTTCTTATTTCATAATATGAAAAATATGTCATTAAAACACTTATTATTATTCGTAGTTAAAACACTAACCCTCCTGCACGATAAAATAACATAAATAGGCCGCCAGCTCTTAGTCTAACATTATTATCGAAACGCATGCAACAGCAACGGCGGGAGTTTTGGCGGGAAGCCGAAGAGTACAGTTTGGCTCCCGTATCTTTATCAATTATCGGTGCATTTTCGAATGTTTAACGTGTAATAATGGTGGAATATTACATGTTGAGTGTTTTTGAAGATACTTAAATCTCTTGGCGAGTGATGCGAGAGTTGAAATGTGATTTTTCGTGTTCACACCAAAATCCCGGCAGCTTCTTGTAAAGATCACCACTTTACTAGAGCTGTGATTTAACTGGGCTTGCCCTGACTCTGAATTGACTAATTGACCATATTAACTTGAAAATTTATATAACTCGACACTGGCAATACATTCTTGTGGGTCCATAAAAGAAAAAAAACGGCAGCGGCGGGCGGTACGTTAGTACTACTTTTATTTATGATGTGCTGTAAGTATAATATATATTATGCAAAATTTCAGCAAAACCGGATGTGGCTAATTGTATCAAATTCAATTGCAAGATTTGTGATACCACATAATATATTGCAATAATTCAAAACATTATTTTATTACCAAAACTCAAACTCAAACAGATTTATTCGAATAGGTAAACAGTACAGAGTCTACCTCCCAAAATCATCATTAGTACAACCCTAGCACATTAATCGTTTGATGACGCGCTTGCACGCCTTGTTCCCGATGGGATACTATATCCCCCCACTTGCTATGATCCTGTATTACAGCTTTCGCTTCGTCCACTTTCGTCCACTTAAGTTTGTGAGGATGGATGGATGGATGGCTTTCACGCAAAAATTACTGAACCATTTAGTCTGAAATTAGGTACGTAGATAGTTTAGACCCTGGAATAACCCATAGGGTACTTTTTATCCCCATATTCCCACGGGAACGAAGACAAAGTTCTTCATAAAACTTAAAAATAACGAGCAATAGTAAAATGAATACAATACGCTTAATCTGCAGTTGCAGTTCAGCAATTTTCTCCTCATCGTTCCCGAGCAATAATGTCACTCCTTGCAGGTATTCTTCTGTGAGGTCCGTGAATTCACTGCACTCGGGCTCTTGAAACCTTACACATATACAATCATTTTATACAAGACTTACAAAAATAAATAGGTTACAATAAAATAAAATAAAAATTATAGGTTTTTTTTATTTTATTTGTACATCAAAACATCTCCAAACAAGAGCGTTTGGACCTCTTTTTACATAATTAATTGCATTATTAGGCGTTTTTAGGGAGTCCATAGGGTAATATTTTTATTTTATTTACCTATTATTATAACATAAATATATAAATACATACATATATAATTATAATACTTATACATATATGTATAAGTATTATAATAAAAATAGGTTAAGTACCTACTAAGTATTTTTAAATGGCAACGCACGTTCTAATTTAAGACGACAAATTGAAAATATTGGCGGTAGGGATCTCAATATTTCTCAGCATCTACAAAACATTTGGAACTAATGTTTATGTTTTTACATTTACCATGATATTGACATCATTTTGGTAATTGGTTTACATGATTGGTTTACTTTTACAGCAGAGAAAAAAATATCAAAAACTGCTCTATAAAAATAGAGATTCTCATCCTACAGGGAAATGAGACTGATTTATGCCCGTAAATTTTTTGTATAGATTAATCTATGCACAGACTTCATTGTGTTAATTTGATTTTATTAAATTAGCAATAGTTTTTATTTTAATCGAGAAATACTGTTTTGGCGTAATATACAGGACTGTGAGCGGGTTGCGGGACTCAGCGCACGATTTTAGATTTATTATTTAACACTGCGTCACCTTAAGTAGAACATTAATAATAATAATATGGGACAACTTCCACACACGGTCATCTGCTCACAAACTAGGCTAGAAGCCTACACAGCTATAGTGATGTATAAGTGGGTACATACCGGAGCCAACTTTTGTATAGATAGTCCCTTCGTAGTCGCGCGAGCTCGTCCTTGGCTACATACAGCCAGTCGTCATCTATTGGTGTTTCCTAACAAATATAATTATAATACAATACGAACATGGAAAGGAAAATTTCACCCACGGGCGGGATTTGAACCACACACCCTCCACACCTAACCAATTTTTCGCGAGTGGACCACTTATGCCCGGTTCCTATAAACATGAAACGGTTCGTTTTACCTACGGACAGTTAAATATTCTACCAGGCGTAAGTGCAAACCGTTTCTATAACAAACGTCTCGTAGGTTGAACTACCAACAGTTTGTTACTAACGGATGGAAGGTTACCTATAACGCTCCGTATCAGCTATGCATGGAAATGTGGTGTTTCGTGGTGTGGTGTGTGGTGTGACCACTCTGTGGTGTTTCTATAACTTTTTTCAATCTGTCAAACTTACCATCCGTACTAAACTTGTCTACCGTTCGATTTTGGTCGGTTTTGTTGTACCGACGGATTCTTTAGAATTTAAAACATAAAAATAATACATGTAAATATCTACTTAAGAATGTGATCAAGAAATTATGATATTTTATCTACTACTAGATTTAACGATCGATTCGAACGTAAATAATTACGCAACCTGATAGAACTTAAAAGCGAAGAGTGAATGATAAATAATAATATATTTAATTATAATAATTATTTCAACTGAGATTCCGGCACGATAAATTTTCTGAGCAAGAGCTACTTGAAATAAGTTATAAGTATACCTACGAATAAGAACAAAACGGGCCTGAATTGCATACTGGGTAATAGGATTATATAGGCTTAGTTTTAATTGTAATCTGAAACTTACTAAGGTAGAAGATAAACACTTGTGGCTTTACAATATTTTATATTTATTATTAAAGTCTTTACACTTAAGCACTGTTTATTTATATACGATAAGTAATAAGGTATTTTCTTTATTTTCTTCTGTAACTGTCTAATTTATAAAAAATTCTTCGCCGCCTTCTTATTATTAATTTTCGACAGGTAAATTGCGTAATTGCCTTCTAGTAGCCCATCTTCCCATTTGCCTATGGAAAAATGACATTAATGTACTATAACGTCGATGGCCTGGAATACTTATTTATTTTCGCTTTACGCTCTAAACTTATCATAATTAGACTTTTTCATTTTTTCTTGAGAATTAACAAATATTATTATCACATTTTAATTTTTTTATAAATGTGGCGCCATATGGTGCGCGCGCCATAAGATAGCGCTCGCGTTTCGTTTCACCGAAAAAATTATTAGCAAATGGCAAATATACCATAATAAAAAATTATTATAAATTATTAATCTAATATCAAAATTCAAAATACAGCAAAAATTAATTTAATATGGTTTTATATTGATTTTATTTAAATTATAACGTATTATTATTTTATGAAAACACCGTATTGTAAACTCCACAAATCGAATTTTAATGCAATAACGAAACGCGAAAAGAACCATCGGTTATCTGTGAACGGGTTGTTGTTCGTTGCTGGTAGGAGAGTTAAAAACTTTGTGAAACGCTATGAAACTACCCGTTATTGGTAGGTGAAAACGAGTCGTAGCTCTTATACAATGACGCTCCGTTGAATATAGGAACCGGGCATTAGTCTATAAAAACATAAAATATTAAGAAAAAAGGAAGTGTTTGTCATTTTCTAAATGAATTTTAATTGTAACATGAAGAAATGGATGAAGAAAATTTCAATACTTTTAAGATTTCCTTATATAAGCACATAATTTCAGATAAGTCTTTGTATAATGTATAATAACATTTGAAATTTACTCTCTGGACGATGTTCAATAAATTGTTAGATTTAAATTTTAAGATTCTCATGTAAATGGCAATTGTCGTAAAGGGAATAAATGTCTTTAAACTGAACATTAGACTTGTCGGTGGGTAGATTGCGAAATGCATCACCTATATAAACATATAATAAAACACACGCTATATACTATACACACGCCCCTATAGTGCGTAAGTTTAGTTAGGGATAGAAAAATTTCGCCGACGACTCAGTGGTAGTGCCTACCGCGGATTGGTGCGGAGGGTGCGTGGTTCAAATCCCGCCCGTGGATGAAATTTTTAATAATAACAAATTAAGGTTTATTAAAATTATATAAGTAGAAGAATTTATAATAAAACTTATTGTTAACGACTTAATATATTTTTTAATACATTAAAAAAATATTACTGCCTTGGTGGCGTAGAGGGTGCATGCTTGACTGCCAATCAAGAGGTCCCGGGTTCGATCCCCAGGTCAGGCATAGTGTTAAATATTGGATTTTTCCATTAGGAATTATCTCAATAACTGCCTGGAGTCTGGAACTGTGCCCGGTATATGGCAATAGGCTCGCCCCCTATTACATGGGACCAATAACATACTGGCGAAATGTGGGTGTATCTACTATGGGACTAAGTCCTGGGTGCATCTCTGCCTACCCCTTCGGGAAAAAGGCGTGAGTATGTTATGTTATGTTACAAGTAAGGTTGTTGAAAATATACTCACGATATGGTTAACCAAGTCGAGCAGGTATGCGAGTAGAGCCAATGCATGAGGGAAGGCATGCAACGTGTTGACCGTCTTCAACCAAGACTTGGACACGATGCCGGGGTACAGGAACCGCTTGGCTTGGTGCGGGAGCTGAGGGGATACTAAATATCTATAATCCTACTTCCTTCTAATATTATAAAGGCCACAGTTTGAGAGGATGGACGGATGTTTGTTACTCTTTCACATAAAGTAAACCAAAGCACACCCCGGACACTCGTCTCAATTCCATACAAAAATCGCGATATAACTACCTACTACACAGAAACTGCATAAATGGAGTTTTGTACACGTGCAAGAGTGTGCGTGAGGCGATTTCGCATAGAAGCGGGGCTCGAGGAGAGCTCAATGTCGCTCGCGGCGTGTGGAAGGCCCGATTGGTGGCCGGATGACAGTGTCCATTGTATACGTAGTATTATTATCTGTTCTGTGACCTAGTGACTAAAGAAATAAATTTTAGTTCAAAATCAATCACTTTCCTGTAAAATAAAATTAAAAGAAGAAATTGGCAGTTGAAAATCTTTTTAAAGACCTTTTTTTTTACGAGAGTAAAAGACACCTACGTATAAATATCAAATAGATCAAAATAGTTGAATAGCCGTATTAGCCATCGACTACTCCGGACTCACGCACAACAGCGACCTTGCGCTCCCGCATGTGTGCGTGACATATCCGAATATCGTCTAGATTTCGTGTACGACCTGAGGGAAAGTGACTTACTGACTCATCAACACATAAACGCAGGGCCGAAACCACTGAACCGATTAATGATGAAATTTGGACAGTAGATTATTTTTTAGGCAATTAATAAGAAATAATTTTTGAAAATTCTACCCCTAAGTGTGTCAAATAGGGGTTGAAAGTTTGTATGAAATCATTAAGGTACGCGGCCTCCTACAAATTTGACAATATCCTATGGAAAATTTACCAAATCGATGTTTTGTATTCCCCAGTTTCCTCCGAATAAAATAAACCCAGTATTATATTCGGAGGAAACTGGAAACAGGGGAATACAAAACATCAATTTGGTAAATTTGTCATAGGATTGTGTCAAATTCCTAGAAAGCCATGTACGCTCTAAACGTCTACCTCTCTATAGAACCGTCATTGGTCAAAGATCCGAAAGTCGCTGGAACTTACTGTAACTATTAAAATCTTACTAATATTATAAACCTCAAATTTCAGTACAATGTAAAAAACTATTTTTTTTAACAGGTGAACAAAAATATTATAAACCTCAAATTTCAGTACAATGTAAAAAACTATTTTTTTTTAACAGGTGAACAAAAATATTATAAACCTCAAATTTCAGTACAATGTAAAAAACTATTTTTTTTAACAGGTGAACAAAACGCTTGCGAGTTCTAAATAACCTCCAGCGCCATCTAGCGCGGTTTTGGTTAGATTGATGAATAGATGTTTGTTACTCTTTCACGCCAAAGCTACTAAACAGATTGGGCTGAAATTTGGTATGCAGGTAGCTTAGACGCTGGAATAACACATAAGGTACTTTTTTTCCAGATATTCTCACGGGAACGATGTCTACGCGGATGAAATCGCGAAGCACAGCCAGTGGCCAGTAATAATAATAATTTGAAGTCTACCTCACCTTAGTAACATAGTTATCATTGTTCAGTTTAACTTTAGGTGATATAGCAGTCAACAGAGCCCCGGCTATATCGACGAAGCGCGCTATAGTCAGAGGGCGAATGAGAGCCATCCCCCCCGCGCCCCCGCCCCCCGTCACCCCGCGGTCCGCGAGGGCGTTCTGAACGCGACTGCATTCTGCTCGCTGCCACGCTACGTTTGATATTGGCCTGGATATATAAATAGTCAGTGAATGAAAGAAATGAGTCGATAGATTAAGGGGGTGAATAAATGAAAGAGTTGATAAATGAAGGTGTGAGTTGATAAATGAAAAGGGTTTTTTTTTTATTCCTACAACAGACATCTCCAAACAAGACCGTTTGGACCTTTTTTTACATAATTAATTGCATTTTTAGGCGTTTTTATTGGACTAACTTAGACTATCTTGAGGGAGTCCATAGCTTAATATTTTATTTACCTATTATTATTATTACATAAATATATAAACATTTTAATACTTAATATCTGGATGATTTAATAAAATGACATTTTTTAAAAATGATTCCTAGCTAGATCGATTTATCGCCCCCGAAACCCTCTATATACTAAATTTTATGAAAATCGTTGGAGCCGATTCCGAGATTCCAATTATATACAAGAATTGCTCATTTAAAGATATAAGATACATATAATTAAATACTTATAACTAAGATCTATTACACCACAGAACACCTGGCACAGACCAAATGAAATGACCAGAATAAAAAAGGGTTACCGGCCGTAGGGTCACCGGCTATAGAATAGTTGCCCACCATCACTACTCGCGCCAACTAAGGGTTATCAGATCCATAGCGTCCTCTGCGTGAAACCATTGAACTGCGCCTACCCGCTTGCCAAGCGCAGCGTTATTGGCTGGACTCTCCCACATAGGGGAAGTCCAGCAGTGGACTTCCTACGCCTGAGATGATGATAATGATGAAGGGGGTGAATATCAAATCAAATCAAATATTTATCTTATAAGATAACTACAATCCATTTGTTAGGTACATACACATTAATTATTATTTAGTTAATTACTTATTATTAAAATTATCATTATTATTACTATCGAAGAATAGATGAAAGATGTGGTTGAATAAATGAAAGAAGTGTGTTTAATTAATGATGTGAGTGATAAATGAAAATGAGGATGAATAAATGAAAGAAATGGCAATGAAGGTCCAACCAAAAGAGAGGAAATAAAATAGGCGTTTAACTTTATATGGTTTCAGTATTTCCACAATGATTTGAGTAAATTAATGAGTGAATAAATTTAATTGGTGTCAATAAGTAAAATGAGTAAGTGAATATAATGTGAAACAAATGAATAATTTAGAAAATAAATAAATTAAAATGTGTTAGTGAGAGAGTGAATGAACAGACAAATGAATGATAAAGAATGTTATTTTGCGGCTTGTGAAAGTGTTTTTTGCACCACAACTTTGCCAATGTCGCATGGGAAAATAAACCACCAATAGACGAAAATTAAATAATATAATAATACTGAATTATACCTTTGATCCTTGACAGTGACAAATGCTAAAACTCTATCAAGTGATGCTTGCCAGCTGCGAGTCATTCTATCTTCTGAAGGTGTCCTCTGAAACAATTTTATATAACTTTAAAACATTTTGCAATGAGTTTGAACGACTGGGACTACTCAGACGCTAGTTGGAGACAATATCAGCCGTAGGACATCCACTACTGAACTGCTGCCCTCTCCTATAGATTTATCTAGTCCGGCTTTAAGTAGCTTACATTCAAAATGTTCTCTCATTGACATGTAGACTTTCTGCATAGACACTAGTGTTTCGGATGGCACATTAAAATGTAATCCCGGTTGTCTCATATCACATATCCTACTAATATTATAAAATGCGAAAGTTTGTGAGGATGTATGGCTGAATAGATGTTTGTTACTCTTTCAAGCCAAAACTACTGAACCGATTGGGCTGAAATTCGGTATGTAGATAGTTTAGACCCTGAAATAACACATAGGTTACTCTTATACCCGATATTCCCACGGGAACGATGTCTACGCGGGTGAAACCGCGGGGCACAGCTAGTTATAATATAATTGAATAGAACCTCACCTGTGGAGTCGTAGTGGCTCTGCCAGAATACTGACTGGACCTCAGAGGAGTCATGGCTGACTGGGAACGGGATCTCTGATGACAAAAATACTCATTAGTATCCCAAAGTTAATGTTAACAAAGTGTACAAACTATGGAAATTACTTATTCTGGAGGCAATAGGTATTATCTTTTATCTGTTATAATAGGTGATGGGCGTATGCTCGACTGCCAATCAAGAGGTCCCGGGTTCGATCCCCAGGTCAGGCAGTGTTAAATATTGGATTTTTCCATTAGGAATTATCTCAATAACTGCCTGGAGTCTGGAACTGTGCCCGGTAGATGACAATAGGCTCGCCCCCTATATGGGACCAATAACATACTGGCGAAATGTGGATGTATCTACTATGGGACTGAGTCCTGGGTACACCTCTGCCTACCCCTTCGGGAAAAAGGCGTGAATGTATGTTTATATGTTATAATAGGTGCAAAATCCTACTAATATTATAACACATAAACACATTATAACTATATTTTATTGAATCTCAAAGTTATCACTATATATTATAAAGTTCGAAATGACTCACTGACTGACATGCAACACAGAGCACAAACCACTGATCCTAGAAACTTGAAACTTGGAATGTAGGTTATTTAGATTGTCTGGATGTGTGCTTAAAAAGGATTTATAAAAAGTCACATTCTAAGCGGTCCTAAAAGGGTGTCAAAGTTTAGGTATAAAACTCACATATTTCATAATTGCAAGAGGGCAAAGCCGCTGTTCTTTCAATAGTTATTAAATAATTGGGTAATTTTTTACTGTGAATTACTGATTTGATTAGATACAAACCCTACTCAAAGGCAGTTTGGTAGCACTAGCCTCCCTGCTAAGCCTGCTTGGAGCTCCGAAGGCAACGCGTGGGGGCTCTGCACTGCTCGACCGGTGTCCCACGGCGCTCGGCCGCCGCGCTTCTGTAGATAACCTGTCTATGGAGCCGGGTCGGCGAGGTTTGGGCAGGAGGGACGGCTTGCCTTCAAGTCTGGAGGGAGAGCAAAGGGGTAATTAATTAATTATAGTGGTAGGCCTCTTTTGCAGGGGGCCGCCTGGGGAAGTTCCACACCTTTGCCAGTTATTCATCCGCCAAGCAGTAATGTGCAAACATTACCTATTGGTATATACCTATTGATAGCTTAGACCCTAGAATAACACATAGGGTACTTAATATTCCCAAATTCCCACGGGAACGATGCCTACACGGTTGAAACCACGGTACACAGTGAGTATATTATGCAATATATTTTAATTAAGCTATTAAAATAACAATGAAATTTAGTAGCTGTTCACAATTACTCAGTTAAAGATACAAGTAAGTATATCTGTTATTAACAAGCTCATTCATTAATATTGTTTGTTGTATGAAAGATGTATATATGTAAGAATTTCTTACCTCGATTTGCGATTAGCGGACAGCTGTCCAGGCCCATATCTTGAAGGGTTCATTTTACACAAATAATAAAATTCAACGCACAGTTACTTCAACGTTATACTAAACACAAAGCAAAATAATTTCAATTAATTCATTAATCAACAAAATAAATAACAACAATTCAATTCTTTTGTAGCTTGAAAATAACAACGAGCGTAACGACATAAATTCAAATTTTAAATTTGACATTGACATTATGAATTTAATACAAATCAATGTCAATGTCGTTCGAAAACCACTCATTATACCTTGTATAATTCAGAATGATCAATGGCAGTTGAGTAAAAATCTTCCTTTTTAGTCATTTTCCTTAAAATTAGGTACATAAATGTTAACTTTTCAGGTAATTTATAACTAAGAACCCTCATTTATAACTTAATTTACGAATAAATGGCAAAAAATAGATTTTTGTTCAGCCTTCATTGATCAAGATATACTTGACAAAGCGTAGTTAGTTACAGTCGCGTTCAAGATTTAAAATAAGGCACCATTCCCATACATCCGGCTAATCCGGCCAAAAAAAATTCGTTGGCTTTTATTTCCGAGGTAGTTTTGTGACTTCGACTGCTACTTTTTAAGCAAATGTTCTTGTAGCAAATTCTCTGTTTCTCGAACTGTTTGAGGAAAGGCTGGATCTAATAGGCAAAGCTTCATGAAATTCACGTAGTTTGGAGGAAGTGGGGTAGAGGTCGTCGATTCTAAAAAAAATGATATGTTATATTAACACTTTGGGTCTTGGGTTAGTTGGCAAGTTGGGTAAGCATATTATTATTATTAGCCTAATGGATGCCACTGCAGGGCAAAGGCCTCCCTTCCCTCTTTCCATTTGACACGATCTAGGGCTATTGACTGCCATCAGCCATCTATTCGTTTGCGAGTTAAGGTCGTCTCGCCATCTCCTCCTAGGTCTGCCGCGTTGCCGTTTTTTGGTTGGGAGTTGGGACCCATTCAGTTGTTATTTTGGCTCAAAGTACTTCCGGCATGCGGATGACATGTCCCGCTCAGTCCATATAAGCATTGCCGTTTTCTGGGTGAACCCAAAAAATAGTTATATAACGACGCCAAAATTAACTAAGATATCTTAAGTAAATGGATTGGGTCAAAAATGTGAAACTAACTGTCCACCATGCTATATCAAAGTCTGTATGGGGTTGAGGAGTTTACACTGGTTTATAAAGCTGCACGATTATTTTGCAATTCGAATAGTTTGTAAAATATAGTTTGATCCCTGACAACTGAACAAAGCAATTTTTTGGTCATATTTACATAAATACACAGAATTAACATAAATATTGGGTCCATAAATGGTATCATATCAAACATATAATAATATCAGGTATCTATGCAAATGATTGGGTATTAATATCTAAAAACTTAATTTATGGAAAAATGACAAAAATTTGTCTTAATTCGTATAAAATTTTGTGGGATGAGTTGGCAGGCGATTAGTTGCTCGGCTTTAGTCACGATCCGCGTAAGATATAATGTACTTACTCAAAAAATAATAACTATCAAAAATTAAAAATATTAAATTTATTTTTGTACCTACCTAATACGAGTATAAGAAAATATGACCAAAAAATGTATTTTTGTCACCTGTCACGTACCATGCTACAATTTAGAAAGTGCAGCGCCTTCACACATAGGTACATTTCGATTTTAGACAGAGGTCCATATGGAGTACCTGTAGTACTTGTATTCTCCAAAGCATACCGCAGAACTTCCTCGATACTGCGATATTTAACTTGCACATTGTTTTTTGATTGGAGGTTATTATGACTTAGAACGGGAAAACGTTCCCCAAGCATTTTGAAACATTGTGCTGCGTTCGATTGTATTTTAAACTTCAGTTTTCTTAACTGAAATAGGTATTATAAAATAGAATACTTACCTACTCAACTCTTAGTTGAGGATTTACGGGTTGGCAATCGTAGTTGGGTATATTTTAACGAAGACCCAACGGTAAATAACAAGAAATCAGTATTTTTGTGACAATGGGCGACCTTATCGCTTTAAGCAATTTCTTCCAGGCAACTAGCCTTTGGATGATAAAATTATTATAAAGTATTTCGGTAAAGACCGACTCGGTAAGGTCGCTAAAGTTGTTTATAGGCTTGGTCACCTTGGACATCAAAGTCGGAGACGCGAGAAAATTGTTTGTACGTGCTACCTGCCACCGCTCCACAGCTGCCGCTGTGCTTCGACCTCTGATTAAAAGTATCGGAACCGAAGTCGAAGTCAGAGGTGTAATAATCGAAGTTCTGACTTTTTTGAACCCGAACCGAATCTCCGTATCATTCCTAGTGTTTTAGTGTTTACCCTATCATCCCATCGAATCTAAGAAGTACGTATGAGTAAAATTTTGTATATTAAAAAAAAATAACTACATATGCGTAGCTCACGTGGAATTATAAATTTTATCACAAGCTGCACAATTTTGATCACTAAATTTAAATTATAATCCTTCAAAGGCAAAATAAAAACTGTTAAACCGTTCTTCTTTGATTTGATGGACTATAATATGTTTGAAGAGTTTATAGCACAGAACAAAACAGAGAACAACAAGGTTTTAAACTAGATAAAATAGGTATTAAAGTTTTTGAAATCTTACCTCCCCAGTAAGCAATATCAAAACATCATCTTTATAAATTCCTTTAATCTTGTTGTTTATATTAATGGACTCTACGATCTTTGTGTCCGTTGCAATTGTCAGTTGATCGTAATATATGCGAAGATAGAGTGTTGCGTATTTTGAATCGTATTTAACCCAAGTATTTGCTCGCCAAATCATTAATTTATCAATGGCTGTGTTCCATTGATCTGTAAATATAAATTTTAATATAATATTTATAATATATTATTCACGGAACAAACTAAATATTGATTAAGTAGAGATTCATAACATTTATAAAAATAATTTTGTATTTTACTTACTTGAATTCATTTTAAACATATATTCAAGACAAGACTTCAAGCACCACACAACCTGAAATTTCTATGTAACTAAAAATTAAGCACAGTGAGCCTGAATGAGCTCATTAAAATTTTCATTCCCGCCTTTTTTTTTGTATTTAGAACTTCAATGTAGATTGAAGTGAATGGAAAATGCGGAAACCGTGTGACACTGTAAATATATAGCAAAAAAATAGTTATCAATGTCATTCCACATTGACTTTCATTGTTAACACTGAAATGTCTGCGACTGTGCTGTCGCTGTCATTCATAGATAATACATATAAACTGGTACTGTCTCCGACTAACATAAATATTTTGTTATCATCTCTAAATCCTTCAATATATAAAATAATAGCTAATTTTATTATAATGAATGATATTAAAATTTAAATATTATGTATGTATATTTATATAATTATATTTAATGACTATAATATGCTTATTCTCCTGATCCTTAATCCTTTCCAAATTTATTCGAACTTAGATTTATTTATTTTTTCGCGATAAATGTTTCCTCCTTTTTACTACATACTAGTGGCAAAATACACAAGCCGTGTGTTGCTAACATGCAAAAGAAAAAAAAAAAAAAAAAAACTGGTACTGTCATTGCTCGGAAGTGCTGTCAAATTTTTTGTTTTCATGAAAAATAAAGACATATTTTTATTTACCTAAAAATAATGAAATTTTGAATGTCTAGGAAATAAAAAATAAGACATACCTAATTTTTTAATAAGATTAATTTGTTATCACCAGCCACAATGGCTACGGGAACGTACTATTTTGTGATTGTTGGCCACTCGGATAACCCAATATTCGAAATGGATTTCATACCAATCACCAAAGAAGTGAAGGTAACTGCCCCTTATAGAAATCATTGCATTTTATATTCTATTTGTTGTATTTTATACGTGTATAATCATATACTAGCTTCTTGAAACATCGATACTAAACTAAAACCAATAAATATCGATACTAAAAGTTGTCTACAATTTTATGTTTTAGAAAGAAGACAACAGACACCTTAATCAATTCATAGCTCATGCAGCCTTAGATCTCGTCGACGAACATATGTGGAAAGTCACAAACACATATCTAAAATCAGTGGATAAGTTCAACCAGTGGTTTGTCTCTGCATTTGTCACTGCGAGCCAAGTAAGTACAATCACCACTTCACACTAAAATTGTTGTGTATTTAACATAACATAACACTATGGCACAGAAAAGATAATAATGGAATGGACTCTGTCATCCGCCCACCAATCGGGCCTTACCTCATGAGCGGGATTGAGCTCTTGTTTGAGATTGAGTCCCCGTGAGCTTGGAATGCACCTCAATAACACTTGCGCATGTACAAAAGCCATGTGTGCAGTGTCTGTGTAGCGGTAGTTATATTGCATGGGAATTGAGTCAAGTCACAAGGGTGTGACTTTGGTACTCTATTCCGGAAGGGTACGACTTAGTCCCATAGTAGGTACACCCACATTTCACCAGATATGTTTTTTAAGTCCCAAGTAATAGGGGGAGGGTCTATTGCAATCTACTGGGCACAGTTCCAGTCTGTTAGTGAGAAAATTCCTAATGGAAAAATCTAATAACACTCCCCGACCTGGGGATTGAACCCGGGACCTCATAATCGGCAGTCGAGCTTGCGCCCGCTACACCACCAGGGCAAAAATATATATATATATAAATAAATTATATGACATTCCACAGATGAGATTCATAATGGTCCACGACTCAAGAAATGAAGACGGCATAAAGAATTTCTTCACAGATGTATATGAAGCATACATCAAACTCATGTTAAATCCATTTTACAAAGAGAACAGTGTTATTACTCTACCTGCCTTCGAGAAGAAGGTTCAATTTCTTGGCAAAAAGTACCTTACATAGTCTTCTATTGTAATTTGAATGAAATGTAAATAGTATTTATCTATAGGTATAATAATAATGTTAATGCAAAAACAAGTCTGTCTGTGTTGCTGTGTGCCGACACCCATGGACCGATTTTGATGAAATTTGGTGTAGAGATGATTACATTTTGGAAAAGGAAGAAGTACTTTGTAATCAAAATATTTCCATGCAGGTGAAACATTGGGCACAGCAAGTAAATTACCTATAATATATAAGATTTAAGAAATATAACAATTATATTAACATTATGTACAAGTTTTATTTCAAACTTTGCAACATGCATACATACATACTTACTCCATACAATATACACACCATACATACATACTTGGATAAAATAAATCAACAAAATTAATATGTATTAATCACATCATTTATGTATTATTAAAAACAGTTACAATTACTATAATCAAAGAAATTGAATAAGAATCTGTGATAGGTTACATACATCATTTTTCTTTGGGATATTGTCCAAAGCTGTTAGGCATTTAACATCAAATTGTTGAAGGGTTGCTGTAAGCAAAAGGTGTTTTTTAGACTCATACTTTCATAAGAAAAAACATATATGTTCAGTTAAAAAAAATATAGTAACCGAATAGAATTTTGAAAAATAATCTGTGGAAAAAATTTTTAAATCACCTCTAAAAATTAATGTTTTTATTTTTAAGCTCAGAATTATAAGCAAAAATACCCTTTTTATGAATTAAATAGCCAGGCTAATATTTTAATGGAGCAACCGACTACTTTTCTTAATTATTGTTAATATTTTGATTAAATAAATGAAAACCCTGCTAAAATGTAGATCGGAGCTCATAGCGCTCAACTCATCTTCCTTCAACTGCGATATGCAATAATCGACTTTAAACAAAGGAGCTTAGATAAAAATTTGCTTGGCAGTGTACACTCTTAAGCCCACATTTGCTAGCATTATGCTCACCCTTAAAAGATTTCGACCAATATCATGTGTTGTACGTCTACTTTACAATTTGTTTATACGTTTTTTTCACAGTTGCAACTGCAGCTGTCAAGTTTCAATATCTCAGTACAATAGTGAGTACTCAGTACTCAGTACAGTAGTGATGGATTAATTAGCATTCGCATTCATTGTTAGCATGCGAACGCTTAAATAGCATTTAACAAATTAAATGACGCTGCGAAATTCTGTGATCGCGAATTTAGCGAATTCAACGCTTCATACGATCATGCAGCGGCAGCGTGCGCCGTGTGCTCTCCCTCGGCCGTCGGACGCCTAGACTAGGGGATACTGAAAACTGTATCTGTTACACATGACCCTGATTGACCTCGTTGCTTTCGAGTCACGAGTGAAATTATTAGCAATTTGGTAGGCGCGATTAAGCCATTATTATCTTTATTTGCTTGTACTTAGGGTCGTATATTGAATGAACGTGTATGATTATTTAATTCGTTAAAATTAATAGCAGGGCGGTGTGAAGTACGAAGTGCGAATTATCGTCATAGCAAATAGCATAGCAATAATAAATAGCATGCTATGACTCATTAATTCGCATGCTTATGATATTATTATGAAATCGCAATAATTACCATCACTAGTACAATGTAAAAATTTCTAACCAAATATTTAACAGTCTGTAAACCAAGATTATTACTTGATGATTTTAGTAAGTTGGTGCTGCTTAGCCTTCCTAATGCCTCTTTTTATAATCTCTGGGTTTAGTCTAAGAAATAAAAGCTCTAATATAATTCTGGGAGCCCTAGATCACTGTCGTCTGGTAGGCTATCATTGGAGAAATCATCTGCAACAATGAAACAATGGTTAAATCCTCCTGATATTATAAACTAACTGTGCCCTGCAGTTTCATCCGTGAAAGTCATTGTTCCCGTGGGAATATTATTGAGAATATAATAGATATACCTGTGAAGAATTCGTCCTGATAAGAGCAGTCAAGGTCCAAGGAGCACCTCAATTGAGGAGGTGGAGTGGGCGGAGGAGATGCTTCTACCGCCACCTTCAACTCTTGCTCCAGGAAGTCAAACATGTCACTGTGGTACGCATCTGTGGGTGAACAGTGAAACTCAGTTTTGTGGAAGTTAATTCTAGTTTGGAGAAGCTGTATTTTTTTATGCACAGAAGATTCATTACTGTTTATCTTCATTGACATACAAAAGTGAGATTGTGGCCTATTTGAATAAATCTTTTTGACTTTGATTTTATCACCTGTGCCTCCCCATTGTTTAATCCACTTATATAGTATCCCTTATATTGTATATATGTACCAGACATGAATTAGAAAAGGTCATTATAATATTGAGATGCATACAAGGCAAGCTCTCCATGGGCAGAACACCAGATGGTCAGATGTGATAAGGAAGGCGGTTGGTGGCAGTCTATACCATGAGGTCCATGCCACTAAGGATCAAACATGATGGAAGAAGTCACATGTGGTCCTCAGCAGAGGGAATGAAGAAGAAGAAGAGATATGTACCCTATGTGTTATATCATAGGGTCTAAGCTGTTTAATGTTTTCAATTCATAATCACTAAATTTAAATACAAATCTTTGAAACATAGTTTTGCAACTAGGAAATCTAGTGTCTATATTTTTTTAATTACCCACATGCAAATACTGCCTTATAAATCTGATTCTTGTTTGAAAAACTACCCAACTACATACCATGTCTCCGTGGAGGCTTCGTAAACTCCATTTCCTCAAAATTGCGTCCTTTATCAGTGCCATTATCATCGCTGTAGATCATAGAACCGACGTTAATAGTTCGCGGCGTAAACACCTGCCGCGCTGGCGTGCTTTGTAATGCACTGCCAGTATTCGACAGGAAGGATTTTTTAGGCTCTCCGGTCTTCTTTAACGGCTCGTTAGGCTTTACAGGGCCCGCCGACACCTTTTTTCCTATGTTTTCTGAGAAAATTCAACAAGATTTTAGTTGTAGGGTAGGACTTCAGTTTAATCCATTTTACAAATTGTAAGATTGAAATACGTTGATGATGGAATGTAGTAATGTTTTATAGTAATTGTATAGTAAGTATTGATAGTTTAGTACAATTCTAAAGGTTTCTTTCTAATAAATTTACGTGCAAAAACATAATACGTACCATTATTGGACAAAGGTTGGCGCGAAACATTTCTCACGACCTGCCGTGTGATGTGGTCGCCGAATATATCAAACAAAGATTCAGCCATTGTATTACAATATAGAATACACTAGAACTCAAAATTATAATTAATTCTTGTTTTGAATAAAAGATAGAGACACAACGCAGCGCAGTCGTTAAATTTCAGTTTGTTTTGAATCCTTTTGTTCTGTGTTTTGAATCATAGAATACAGAATATAAAAATTTGAATTTTGTTTACCACAGGCCACAGACTAACCTCGGACATTTTGTTTTTTAAATGTTGGACCACAGAGTATAAATCGGAAATCGTTCATCATCAGGACGGCATCAGTCACTGATCATAGATCGTCAGCTTAGTCAAGCTATTCCAACGAACAACTAAACGCGGCGTGTATGTCCGACATCCGCCTTTTGAATGTTGACAATGACATCTATTTATTTCAAACAGATGTCAAAGTCAAACTGTCACTGTCACAAAATGAATATCTGTGCCGTACATTCATAAATTTAAAATAAATGTGTGTTTGTTAAAAGTAATTTTAAAAAGGGTCGTGGTTCCAAAAATTATATAATAAAAAAAATATAAACCCAATTTGGTGAAATGTCTGACGATCAGCCTCCAAAGCCCAACGGCACGGGCAACGATCCAATGAAGAGACTAGCTTCTTTGAAACCCTCACGGGATTTATCGCTCGGCGGTGTTAAGCCAAACAAAAAGATATTTACTCCTAATTTAAACGTGGCTAGAAATAAAAATAAGGGGTGAGATTTATTGAAAAGAATACTGTAATATAGTATTTATCTAGATTGACTGCCTTGTTGGTGTGGTCCCAAGCGCTACTGCAGAGCATGAAGGCCTGGGTTCGATTCTCTGGTCATTTAAAAAGTGTTATTGGATTTTTCCATTAGCAATTTCTCAATACCAGTTTGGATGTGTGCCCGGTTGATGGCAATAGGCTCGCCCCCTGTTACATGGGACTTAAAAACATAACTACTTGTGAAATATAGTTTGATATGTAACAGCTGATCAAAAATCAATCATATTTCCCTAAGTTACATCATATCAGGTAATTTATAATTGAAATGATAAATTTAATGCCCTCTTAGAAGTTGATTTATGGAATCTGATAGCCTAAAAATTTATTTTTGTTCAGCTGTCACATATCAAGCAATTTTTTTTCAAGGGGGCCGTCCATTAATTACGTGAGGCTCGAAACGGGGGGGGGGGGGGGGTCGGCAAAAATCACGAAATATCACAAAGGGGGAGGGGGTTGTAGTAAGATATCACATGTATTTATTTTTTAGATGAAACCAACATTGATTTTCAACAATGCACAGTGCCAACAACTGACTTGCATGATGTTTATCCAGTTGTTAGTGTTGAAGAAAGTCTTGCTAATCCTGTAATGTACAGCAACCTTTCTGTCTAGACATCATCTGTGTATCATGGTCCTTAATTTTCTATAATAAAATTAGATTATACTTTATACCTGTATTAAAGATAATAATATAAAAATTTAAAGAATCTTTGTAGGTACTTAAAATTACACGTGATTTTGGGTGGGGGGGAGGTTAGTCTTAAATCTCACCACTTATCACCAAGGGGGAGAGGGGGCGTTAAAAAATGCTAAAAAAAACATCAACAACATGATTAATGGATGGCTCCAAGATATTGCAAAGTGTTTGTGTACATATTATCCTTTGCCTTACCTTTTAGAGAAAAAGTATATACTATATAAAAATATAATATTATAATATGGGAGAACTTCCACACACAATCATGAGATCCTAAACTAGGCTAGAAGCTAGAAGCCTGTATTATTTATTTTAATATGGTAACAAGATGACTGATTACTGATTAACAAGATACATATGAGTATATGTATATAATAAGCTTATAACACAGACACAGATCAAACAGACATGTTCATGCACACATAATATTATGTTATGTTAGTTGTTTCCCTCTTTATCATACAATAATCACATAGTAATGTTTTGTGTACTTGATTTCTAGGGCAAGCACATCTGGTCCTGCACACTCAAAGAGAGATGATAGAAACCAGAGGGATAGGAAAAATGACAGAAATAAGAATGCCAACAATGGCGGATCAAAAATCATTAAGTCCACTGGTGTTTTCTCTGAAGGTAAATATGACTACCTACAGTATCGACCCATTTTCAGCCCAGGAAATTTAAAATCGATACTGATGCAGTCCCGGGGATTCCCAGGACTTTGGATACTTTCTTAAGTTAGGGGAGGCAAAATATATGTCTTATTTGCTGTCAAAAGTCTCGAAAGTATTGAAGTTCCGGGAAATTAAGTTTTGAGTATCAGTATTAAATCGACATCCAATTTCCGATACTTCCCGGGACCGTGCCCTACTACCTACTGCATTATCATCTTCCTGCCCTTATCCCACACTACAAGTCTCATCTTTCGCCATTTCAGTCTACCATTCGTCATCTCTGCCCCCTCCTCCCCCTCCTCCCCCCTCTGCCCCCTCCTCCCCCCTCTGCCCACTCCTCCCCCCTCTGCCCCCTCCTCCGCCCTCAGCACCCTCCTCCCCCCTCAACCACCACCTCCCCCCCTTAAACACCCTCCTCCCCCCCTCAACCACCTCACATATCCACTTACATTCATCGTCATAGTCCTTTTGGCCACGTGATTTTCATCCCTCCACATTGTTATGTGGCCACCCACTATGTGGCTACCTACTGCATACATACATTCACGCCTTTTTCCCGAAGGGGTAGGCAGAGGTGTACCCAGGACTCAGTCCCATAAGTAGATACACCCACTTTTCGCCAGTATGTTATTGGTCCCATGTAATAGGGGACGAGCCTATTGCCATCTACCGGGCACAGTTCCAGACTCCAGGCAGTTATTGAAATATTTCCTAATGTAAAAATCCAATATTTAACACTGCCTGACTTGGGGATCGAACCCGGGACCTCTTGATTGGCAGTCGAGCATACACCCTCTACGCCACTGAGGCAGTCTGCAACTTAAGGATAAACATTTTTATAACAATAGTTATATCTGGACGAACTGTGTGAATGTGGATATGCATGAAAAAGGAGTGAGTGCAGAGATGATGGATGATAGACAGTAATGGCGAAAGATGACAGACAGACATTAGTCTTGTAAGAAATGTACTTTGGTAATAAGACTGATGGATATAATATATATAATAATGGATGGACTAGAACTGGCAGTGTGGTTCCCGGCTATATAATAGGGTCACCCCTTCCTCATCTGGTGGGAGCCATGAGACCCGGCAGAGGGACATATTCGGAGAGTGGGCAGCAGCACTCTCTGGCACCAAGTATTTCAACTGCTGCGATCACCAAGCCGCACAACAAGCATGGTGATTATGGCAAAATCTCCCCATATGAATAGTATAATATGGTTTTCTATGGGGGAGGCCTATATTCAGCAGTGGATGTCATCTGGCTGATGTGATGTGACCTAGATTTTCATTTAACACATTCATCTCAACATGTGTTATTTTGTATTATAATTTATCATGGCTTCATGGCCTTCAATTTCCAACTTCCTACTTTTCCTTTTGACTAACATTGTGTATAGGTCTGGGCAGCGTGGAGAGATCACATGTCAGTCGGGGCTCGTACAGCAGAGATGGAGACCCTGCTCCAGTGCTGCAGAAACCTACCATCAGGGTGAAAGATGTTGTTAAGGTAAGACATTCTATCAATTATCATTCTAATAGATATATATCATTCTAATATTTAATTATATATATTTTTTTGTAGTGGTAGGCCTATTTTGCAGGGAGCCGCCTGGGGAAGTACCACACCTTTGCCAGTCATTCATCCGCCAAGCAGTAATGTGCAAACATTACTGTTCTGGTCTGAAGGGCAATCATCATCATCATCATCATCATCATCATCATCATCATCATCATCATCATCATCATCATCTCAGCCACAGGACGTCCACTGCTGAACATAGGCCTCCCCCATAGATTTCCATTCAGTCCGGTTGTAAGCGGCCCGCCTCCATCGTGTTCCTGCCGTCTTTATCAGCTTGTCTGTCCACCTTGTGGGTGGACGTCCTACGATGCGCTTGCCGGTCCGTGGTCTCCATTCGATAACTTTGCAGCCCCATCGGCCACCAGTTCTACGTGCTATGGGCCCTGAAGGGCAATGTAACCAGAGAAATTACTGGCCTGACGAGTTTCAACAACTAATATCTCAGGGTGACAGACGCAGTGCAGTGCCGCGCAGAAGTTAGAATTTTAAAACACAAAGTGGCACTCTGATATGGACAATCATGATGCTCACCATCACGCACCTGATTTGCTCGTCTTGTCACTCACTCACTATCATAAAAAAATAAAAAAATAATAGATAGTTAAACCAGAAACCGTCACTCCACACAAATATATGACATATTGTGTTTAATTTGGTTTAAACTGTGTTTAAATTGTTTCCAGATAGATAAAGAGCTGGAAGAACAGAAGATTCGTTCAGTGATGGGCGACGCGGACGTCGGAGGCGATGCTATAGCGGACTTCACTAAAACTACTGAGAGGGATGCACCCATTAAACTGCCTATGGGATACAGTGAGTACAGCATACTATACATAATGAGACACAGTGAGCATAGTTCTGGTTTAAGATTGCTTTATTTTCTCAAAAGAACATAGTTCACTCAAGTTATTAAGTGGAGACCACGTACCAGCGCATCGTAGGACGTCCACCCATAAGGTGGACAGACGAACTGATAAGGACGGCAGGAACACGCTGGAGGCGGGTCGCTTACAACCGGACTGGAGGAAAATCTATGGGGAGGCCTATGTTCAGCAGTGGACGTCCTATGGCTGAGGTGATGATGATGATGAACATAGTTCACTTACATAGAAAACTTAAAATAAACAATAATGCATGCATACACACAGTCACGCCCTGTTCTCGTTGGGGTATGCAGGGACTATTTCTTTCCACTTGCTACGATCCTGACATACAACGTCCGCTTCTTCCACTTTCATCACATTCTTCATGCATGCTCGTCGATTGTTGTTGTTGTTAAAACAATAAAAGGTAATTTTAATTATATAGGTAAGCTAGTTTTATACACTCCCGACATAAGTATATTTATTACATATCGTGTCGTTCAGAATGAATGAAGGAATGGGTACTTCACATGTGTTTCGTCCTTCATTCAATACTTCAGTTAAGGTTCAACTAGTCCAGTAGTTTTCATATATTATTTTCTGTTTCCATAGTTTAAGAAAGAATCAAATTAAAAGAAAATCTCACTTTATGCTTACAGTTCAAGTTATTCAGCAAAATCAAAAGTACTCATGTGTGTAGTTTTCGTTTTCAGAGGTATCCTGATGATCATGATCAAAAATGATGATCATGAACCTTTAGTGATAATTGATAATGCCGCATACTTTAGTTTGAACTTAATCAATTTAAGTTTTGTTCTAGTTCATTTTATATTTGTTTTATTAATTAAACTTGTAATATTTATTGATTAGATAGATAGATAGATAAACACTTTATTGGTACACTACAAAACAATAAATCTTAAAAATTAAACAAAACAGTATGTTAAATAGTGCAACAATTGGCGGTCTTATCGCTAAGAGCGATCTCTTCCAGACAACCGAACAGGGAGAGGAGAGTACCGTAAATCACATTTGGTCAGTGGTGTGACAAAAATAATAAAAATGACTTAAATTTACTAAATTAATACTAATAAAAACAAACTACAATAATGACTATTATTAAAATAATATTATTTAAATAATATATTAAATATTATATACTAATAAACATAACGATACATACTAATATAATAATAAATACATACATACATACTTATTGTACTTAATAAAACGATACGTGACTTAACTTTGAGAATAGAAAGGGAAGAAAGACAGCTATAGCGATAGGATATTGTTTTATAACTTTTTCTCCTTTTTTTTTTTCATTTTTCTCAGGATGGTCTCAACCTAAACCAGTGAAAGTAAAGGAGGAAGTTGTTGTGAAGACTGAACCAAATGATCACGAGCAAATCAGTAAGTTGCATAATGTTGTTACTATTTTCTTTATAAAGGAAACGGGCTCAGAATCCCAGGAAGCTGGGCCCAGAAAACTTTACACTACCTGTCCTATGTTGCAGGGTAGAGAACGTTATTCGCAATATTACCAAACTAGCTGGGCCCCGCGGTGTCACCCGCATAGTTTTCGTTCCCGTAAGAATATCGGGTTAAAAAGTACTTTTTATGGTATTCCAGGGTCTAAGCTATCTAAATGCCGAATTTCAGCCCAATCGGTTCAGTAGTTTTAGCGTGAAAACGGAACAAACATACACACAAAAAAACAGTGCTAACGCTGTTTTTTTTTGTCCTATCTAGATGGCGCTGGAGTTAAGTTAGAACTGTGGTAGCATTTTTTTTTAATGATAGTGAGCAATAAGACGAGCAAATCAGGTGCCTGATGGTAAGCATCATGATTGTCCATATCAGACATAATGCCACAAAGTGTTTTAATATTCAGAACTCTGCGCGGCACTGCACTGCGCTTGTCACCCTGAGTGGTAGGCCTCGTTTTCGGGGGCCGCCTGAGGAAGTACCACATCTTTGCCAGTTATTCATCCGCCAAGCAGTAATGTGGAAACATTACTGTGTTCTGGTCTGAAGGGCAATGTTACCAGCGAAATTACTGGGCATGATCTATTTATTTCAGGGTGACAGGCGCAGTGCAGTGGCGCGCAGACTTCTAAATATTAAAACACTGTTTGGCACTGTGTATGATATGGGCAATCATGATGCTTACCATCAGGCACCTGATTTGCTCGTCTTCTCACCATTATATATATATAATAACTTATGTTTTTTTTACTTTGACTGCCTCGGTGGCGTAGTGGGCGCATGCTCGACTGCCAATCAAGAGGTCCCGGGTTCGATCCCCAGGTCAGGCATAGTGTTAAATATTGGATTTTTCCATTAGGAATTATCTCAATAGCTGCCTGGAGTCTGGAACTGTGCCCGATAGATGGCAATAGGCTCGCCCCCTATTACATGGGACCAATAACATACTGGCGAAATGTGGGTGTATCTACTATGGGACTGAGTCCTGGGTACACCCCTGCCTACCCCTTCGGGAAAAAGGCGTGAATGTTTATGTTATGTTTTTTTATCAGATGGTGATGATAAAGTGTTAGTATCGGACACGATGAAGCGGGAGCCCTGCGAAGACTCGGAGGTTGTTGATTTGTTGAGAAATAAGGAACCTACCTTATTACTCTTACAGGTGAATATATTTTATGTAATATAGCTAGAGGGGGTTCAATAATGGGAGGGGAGAATGTCGAAACTCATGTAATCTTACTTTTTAAAATGTTTTCTGCAGGAAATAGAGGAAAATTGAGTTAAATTAGGTTATACATATTTCTTCACTAAAGTATGTCCAAATCTAACCAATGGCGTGTTGTTTTGAATTAAATAAACTAATTATTGTGAATTTAAGTAAGTTTATTAAATAATTTCTATGTTATTTTTTTTATTAATTAGTTGTACTTCATTTATTTCGATAACCGTAAACACAACGGTGTGTGTAACGCGGATTATAGATAGTTATCACAGAACAATCGCTCTTGCGCAAAAAGTCCATCTTTGTTGCGTACCACAGCTGGACTAAAATAACTTTAAGCTCCAGGGGATGAACTGTAGCGATGGAAATTATTGCGATTTCACAATAATTTCACAAGCATGCGATTCAATTAGTCACAGCATGCTAGTTGCTATTGCTACGCTATTTGCTATGACACCCGTTCATTCAATATACGATCCTAACATAAAGCAAATAAAGGTGATAATTACTTAACCGCGCCTACCAAATTACTAATAATTTCACTCGCGATTCTCTAACGCAACGAGTTCAATCAGGGTCATGTGAAACAGATATACTATTCCCGTCTCCGCGTCTCCCATGGTTACGAGTTACGACGGCCGACGGCCGCGGGAAAGCGCATGACGCACGCTGCCGCGCTGCCGCTGCATGATATCGCAATCACAGAATATCGCAACTAAATATAATTTGCTATATGCTATTTAAGCTATAGCGTGCTACCAATGATTGCGATTGCTATTTAATCCATCGCTAGGATGAAGTAAATTTTCTTTTAATTCTTGTCTATTACCAAAGAGATTATAAAGATTATATTTTTATGGTGACGCACGTATCGTATTAGCCAAAATTTTATGATGAAATTAATAATTTTATTTTCTCACAATTGTAGTGAACAATATCGTGTAACACACGGCGATAAAACGCATTATAACTCGGTTTCTATTTGCTCCCTCGCTAAAGCTTGACAGTACAACTACCTCGTACTACTTTACCATTTTATACACATTGTATAATATTCGCCTCGGTGGCGTAGAGGGCGCATGCTCGACTGCCAATCAAGAGGTCCCGGGTTCGATCCCCAGGTCAGGCAAACTCAAACTCAAACAGATTTATTCAAATAGGTCATAATCTGACACTTTTGTACGTCAATGAAGATACAGTACTGAGTCTACCGTGCGTTCGGAAAGATACCTCTACAAGAAGAACGCACAAGAAACTTGTAGGGCTTAATTTTTTCAACAGATAGTTTCACAATATTTGGTTTGCTTACATTCATTTTCTTTGAAGGTGCCGCGAGGCGACTATGCAGAAGTTTCCAGGCATCTTTGTCCTCTATGTACTGGTTGACTTTATAGTATGCCTTCTTTAGTAAAGTAGATTTTATATAGGTTTTGAATTTACCCTCTGAGAGCCCAGTTATCTCTTTTGGGATTTTATTATAGAAACGTACACTATTTCCTAAGAATGTCTTTTTATTTGTTTTAGATAATCTAAAGCTAGGTACAGCTATTTTGTCTTTATTCCTAGTATTAAAATTATGAAGGTCACTATTTAATTTTAATTTATGTAAATTTTTACGCACATACATGATGTTCTCATAAATGTATAAGGATGGTAGGGTCAGTATGTTTATTTCTTTAAATAATTCCCTCAGGGATTCGCGTGGACGCATCTCATAGATGGCACGAATCGCACGTTTTTGTAGTATAAAGATAGTTTCTATATCTGCAGCTGACCCCCACAACAGAATCCCATAAGACATCAAGCTATGGAAATATGCAAAGTACACTAATCTCGCCGTGGCTACATCTGTTAGTTGCCTAATTTTATAAACCGCGTAAGCTGCAGAGCTTAGTTTCCCTGAGAGCTCGGTGATATGAGTGCTCCATTGCAGTTTAGAGTCTATATTTATGCCAAGGAACAAAGTTGCATTGTCAATATTGAGTCTTTCACCGTCAAGAACTATGATTGGTTCTATACTTCTGACGTTAGGCAACGAAAATTTCAAACATTTAGTCTTTTTCGCATTCAATAACAGATTGTTTGCTGTGAACCATCTGGATATACTTGCTAAAGTATTATTAACATGTACTAGTGAAGTATCCTTCCTATCAACTTTAAAAATCAATGACGTATCATCGGCAAATAGAACTATATCTGCTAGACCGTGGACCATGTAAGGCAAATCGTTAATATATGCCAAAAACAGGAAAGGACCCAAAATTGATCCCTGTGGGACTCCCATCTTGACAGGAGAACTAGCAGATGTGATACCATTGACGCTAACCTTCTGCTGCCTACTAGACAAGTATGATTCCACCAGGTTCAGGGCATTCCCATGAATTCCATATACTTCTAACTTGCGCAGTAACGTGCAGTGTTCTACACAGTCGAATGCTTTGGAAAGGTCACAAAACACTCCAATGGCATCCTGTGAACTCTCCCAAGCCTCCAAGACAAGAGTCATGAGATGACAGCCTGCATCGGTTGTTGATCTGCATTTGGTGATACCATACTGGTTTGAATGCAATATTCTATTTCTATTGAAATGTGACAGCAGTTGGTTTAGCATCAATTTCTCAAAGATTTTACTTAATACTGGCAAAACAGAGATTGGCCTATAGTTTGAGGGATCTGTCTTACTTCCCGATTTAAAGATAGGAGTGATTTTACTTATTTTCATTAGTTCTGGAAACGTGCCTTTATCTATGCATAGGTTAAATAAGTCTGCTAAGTAAGGAGCAATTGTGTTTATTATAGAATCTAGCATTTTTACAGATAAACCCCATAGATCTTCAGTAGCTTTAACATTTAAACTCTTGTACGTCTTTTTGATATCAATTAATGAGATGTGTTCAAACGAAAATTCAGGTATGGTGCGTTGGAAGTTTTCTTTAAGAAAAGCCTCCGCCAAGTCTGGGGATGAATCAAGTGACTTGGTCACGTTCAGGGCTATGTTAGAGAAGAAATCGACAAAAATATTAGCGACTTCCTCAACATTTGTAATGTGTTCATTATTAATTAATAGTTTATATTCAGAATCTCTACATTTATCTTTACCTGTTTCTACGTTTATTGTTTTCCAAACCGTCTTAATTTTATTACTTGATTTGCGAATTTTGTCTCTAATATTTATGGCTTTTGCTTGGATGCAAACAGCTTTAAAAATTTTTGAATAACATTTAACATACTCATGAAATGATTCTGAATTAGAATGGGCTTTATCCCTATATAACTCATACATATTATCTCTACTTTTCCTGATACCCTTGGTAGCCCAATCACTAAATTCTAGTTTCCCATTCGTGTGTAATTTCTTTGGCAGTGTTAAATATTGGATTTTTCCATTAGGAATTATCTCAATAACTGCCTGGAGTCTGGAACTGTGCCCGGTAGATGGCAATAGGCTCGCCCCCTATTACATGGGACCAATAACATACTGGCGAAATGTGGGTGTATCTACTATGGGACTGAGTCCTGGGTACACCTCTGCCTACCCCTTCGGGAAAAAAGGGCGTGAATGTATGTATGTATGTATATGTATAATATTCAGTTGCCAGATACACTGCCCGGTCGCGGCGGAGGTCGGGAAGATGACGGTCCCAGACAGAAAGGCAACAAACACAACGAACCAACCACTTCCACTGGCAACACTGACTCTACTGAAGAAAAACCGGTACCTACAAATATAATTATTTAATTAATTTAATTCTTAATGTGGCTTGTGAAAGTGCTTAGAACACCACAACTATGTCAATGACGTGTAGGGAGATAGTCATCAAACGAAGGAAATTAAGAGGGCGCATGCTCGACTGCCAATCAAGAGGTCCCGGGTTCGATCCCCAGGTCAGGCAAAGTGTTAAAAATTGGATTTTTCCATTAGGAATTATCACAATAACTGCCTGGAGTCTGGAACTGTGCCCGGTAGATGGCAATAGGCTCGCCCCCTATTACATGGGACCAATAACATACTGGCGAAATGTGGGTGTATCGACTATGGGACTGAGTCCTGGGTACACCTCTACCCCTTCGGGAAAAAGGCGTGACTGTATGTTTTTTTTATGTTGTAATACAAATTTGTGTAATGTGTTTTTTAATTAAGCCTTCAATTGTATATTACAGGTTGAAGGTTGTTACTTATCAGACTTGGAGGAAGGTCGTATTGGAACACTGAGGACACATCGGTCAGGCCGAGTCACTTTACTGCTCGGAGATACTGTGTTTGAGGTATATTATGATATTATACTAGCTATGCTCTCGGTTTCACCTGCGTTGTCTTCGTTCCTGTAATAATATCCGGATAAAAAGTACTTCATGTGTTATTCCAGGGTTTAAGCTATTTACAAACCAAATTTCATCTCAATCGGCTCAGTAGTTTTAGCGTAAAAATGGGACAAACAAACCCCTAAAAACAGCGCCAGTTTAGTTTTTTTTTCGGCCATCTAGATGGCGTTGGGGTCAAGTTAAAACTCGCTAGCGTTTTGTTTACTAAATAAAAAAAACTTAATAATTAGTGGGATTGCTATAATATAAGATTTTATTATATCGTAGCATCTATGGCCCAGCGAAAATATGTCTGGCTTTAATCCGGAGTCCCTGGATCGAATCTGACTTCAACTGGGCGCTAACGTGTCTTAGGCCTCATGTCGGAGGCCTTGCGGAAATCTGGGCAACTTGAAACTCTGATATATGGGTTATCCACATTAATAACACGATCAAAAGATACGGCCATAATCTCAAGGGTACTTCCCATTGGTCCAGCATCGTGCAATTTGGCAAGCCAGATTTTATATCCCAATCAAAGGAAAAAATCCCAAAACAGTAACATTACAAAAAAAATGTGACCACTAACATGTTTGCGGTAAATAAATATGGTATCCTACTATAAACTTGTCAATTCAATTCTTAATTTGTGGCTTGTGAAAGTGCTTATGAACACCACAACTTTGCCAATGACACGTAGGGAGATAGAACATCAAACGAAGGAAGTTAACCAATAGGTGCTTTTGAATGTTAATACTTCACTCCTCTTGCTCAAAAAGTCCATCATTGTTTTTTGGCACCAGAGGTGCCAAAATAACGTTCAAGCTCTATAGGGGATAAAGTAAATTTCTTTTTAATTTTTGTCTGTTACCAAGGAGATTATATTTTTTTGGCGTCGCACGTATAGTTAGTTAGCTAAGATGTATTGATGAAATTAATAATTTTATTTTCTTACAATCGTAGTGAAAAGTATGTATAGTTCGACACAAAAGAGTAGAAAATAATGGGGGCGCCACTGTCTTTTACAATAGTAAAAACAATTTCATCAACACATACACTTTAAATTAGTTCCGTTTCTACTCTTTTGTGTCGAACTATAACACACGGCGCTAAAACCCCTCTGTTTCTATTAACTCCCTCGCTGAAGCTCGTCAGCAAAACTACCGAGCTATATAATGGGTATCTTTATAGCTATATAATGACCCCTCGTGTAACAATCTACTATTTCGTCCCATCTATTCGAAAAGAGGCAATTCCTACCTCGATAAGTGCGCGAAAAGTAGGTCATTTCGGCGCACTTAATAACAGTGACGAAATGACTTGAATTTGGAACACTATTTTGTTAAGTTTGAACGCAATTCACTTCAAGAAAGTTCTGGCCGGTAATAAAAAAGCGCGCCTGATTGGTGGTTGGCATTAGTTAAATTAAAAAAAAAAGTGGGAACTCTTATTCGTTTTTTTTTTAAGTTTTTATCAAAATATTACAGACAATTTTTATTTTATTCACAAAAATCGAATAAAAAGATGAGTTTCTAGCAGTGAAAGTGAAATATTAACACTAGAAAGTGTAAAATTAAACGCATAACTTTTGTAAACAATTTTCTACCAAACAAATCAAATAGGCCTACCTACCTACCTTTTCTTATAGGGGGGATGAAAAGCAGAGTGTGCAACACGGTACCAAATTTATTTTATCTCGAGCGACGTACTTTGAATCCCTCACTATGCTCTGGAATCCTACGCTTCGCTCGGGATTAAAAATTGCTCTCGCCCTCAATACATCATTTTAGTCCCTAAGGACCCATTGTGTAATTATCTACTATTACAGGTAAACATGGGTACAACGGCTGCGTTCCAACAAGAGTTGGTATCAGTGGGGTGTGACGCCACGTCGCGCTCCGCCTCGCTGGTGTCGCTCGGCGTCGTGAGACATTCCTTCAACGTCGTGCCTCACTGGGAGACGCTGCTTCAACATATTGATATACAATAGTCACGCCAGTCAGCCTGTGAAAGTCACATTAAAACCGGTCCAGCCCTTCCGGAGATTAGTGGCAACAAGTGGTTTTTATTTTAAGTGTCGAATATACTTTGTAATAATAATAATATGGGACAACTTCCACACACGGTCATCTGGTCCCAAACTAGGCTAGAAGCCGGTACTATGGTAACCAGAGGACTGATATACACAGATCAAACAGACATGTTCATGCACACAAATGTTTGACCTGGCTGGGGATCGAACCCGGTGTTTTTAGTAAAAATTTGTAACGTTGATATTATGAACAGACACAATTTTATTTATTTGTATAGAGCACTAACTGTGCCCCGCGGTTTCACCCGCGTAGTCTCCGTTTCCGAGGGATAAAAGTACTCTATGTGTTATTCTAGGGCCCAAACTATCTACATACCGAATTTCAGCCCATTGGTTCAATTCCATATAGGGCACCTTTTATTCCGATATTCCCTTTGGAACAAAGACTACGCGCGTGAAGCCGCGGGGCAAAGCTAGCATTATTATAGTAGGATAGAAGGACCAAATCGACAATTGAGTAACTGAATTTTTTTTTATGAAATGGAAAGATCATATTATTATATAACATAAGTGTAACAAAATTATTATATTTATTTTTATTTGCTATAATTACAAAGTCATATCAAATTAAAAAATCATTTTTAATCCAGTACCGAAAACACGCCAATAGTACCCGAACAAGCTGACCTGTAGTGACGTCACAATGTCATATACATAATTATAACATAATGACGTCACAATCATGGCGACCACTCGTAGCGCGTTAGTGATCAAGTGACTCTTATTGGAATTATATCAATTTTGAATTGTTTATAATTAATTTAAAATAATAAAAAATACATAATATTCGTTAATCTTTCAGAATAAATTAAAAAATACATATTTTTTTTTCAAATACTCAATTCGGTTTCCTCTGTTTACTCCAAACAATCAACCCATTTATACATGAATTCATATTTTATATGGTATTTATCACCATTTGTAAACAAGAACTGTGATAGTAGTAAGAAATAATTTTGTGGTTATTAATTAAAGCATTGTTTTTATGAATAATATGAATGTGACTCATTTCTTGTTAATAAAACTGTTGTACTCTGCATTCTGCCCTCTATTAGACTATTCCCTATATAATAATATGTTAAAAAAAGATTTAGTAATATTTTAAAGGGGTGCATCACATCAAACTCAACTTTCAAAAGAAAGAATGCAATATTCACAAGTAAAATAGTAAAGTTGAGGCAGTGTAAAGTAGATATTAAATAATACATTAAATAACTATCCATTAACATATAGGTCAATAAATAACCAATAATAATGGATATAAAGAAAAATATTGGAATATGAAGTAGGTATAATAATATAGTAATATTGGATGATGTTGCTTCAATGGCAGCTGATGGCAAGTGAGCTCAAGCTTTTTTTTTTATTATTTAATAACCTATGCTGTTGGCCTCTACAGCTTTACCGGGCAGTGGTGAGCGCAGGAGGCGCTCGACCCAAAGTTTAAGGGCTACTAGCACAAGGGCACCTAGACGGTACGAACCTCGGCTTGGGCCGTCGCCAGAATACGTGGGGTCAGACTTGCCCTGGCACCCCAGAAGGGGAGTGTCCTAGGGCCCTATCAATAGTTTGATCTGTTTGATTATTTGGAGAGAAACTAACCAATCTGAAGGATCTGAGAGATCTTCGACCTCACCGGCGAGGTTGGTGTTGTGATTGTGTGAGTTGGTGGATCTGGTATCCAGCACCAGTACCGAAAACGAAGTGACTGTTGCGTATATTGGTAGGATTGGGCGAGCCTAGCGCCGCCGATGTGACGGTAGCTATAGTCGTCGGGGTCATCCAGGACGTTGCGAGGGCGACTACGGAGGGGAGGAGTTCCAGCTTGAACTATCAAGTAGTTCAAGGCTTGGACTACGAGGGTGTTGTGAGCTCGAGCGAGCTGGCAAGCGCCTGCTTTTATACCATTCGGCCGTCATATATCTCTTCTGGTTATTGACAGTATTATTATAAAGAAAAACCACAAATTCTTAACAATAACATATATTTACCTAAGCAAACTACACATTCACTACCTAAGCTGAAGCAGCATTAGCCCTGGGCAGTACAGGGGGGGTGTCCCTCCCTTCAAACAAGTTTCCTTTAAGGTCTATAGCGTAGTTGTAGTCCACAGGGTTAGCCAGAGCATGGTCAATGGCTGAATCCAGGGTCTTTGGAGTGATGAATGTTTTTGATAGTTCCTGGAATTGATGATTTAAATTTAAATTTGGTGAAACTTTTTTTATAAAGGTGTGCAAGGAGTTATAAATTAAAACAAATTAAATTATAATATAAAATAAAACAAAACATACATTCACACCTTATTCCTGAAGGGGTAGGCAGAGGTGTACCCAGGACTCAGTCCCATAGTAGATACACCCACATTTCGCCAGTATGTTATTGGTCCCAATTAATAGGGGCGAGCCTATTGCCATCTATCGGGCACAGTTCCAGACTCCAGGCAGATATACTATAATATACTGATATATAATATGGGGAGAAAAATCTCACCCACAAGCAGGAGTGGGTGAAATCTCTTTCCATTTACATTTTGTATTTCAAGCGAATAGAGTATGACTTGGTCTATGAAATTATAAAATATTAATTTATTAAATTATTTTTCTCTCCTTGCTCAAATGGTCCATCTTTTTTACACACCAGAGCACTACAAGGAGAGACTATAAGGACGTTAAATAAGTAAATACCTTTTCTCGTCTGATCTCCTCAGAAGCTTTATCAATCTTTTCCCTCAACTTTTGATCCTTCAATTCCATTTTGGCAAGTGCATACTCTTCCATGGCTTGTATTTCTAATTTCCTTCTTCTCTCGCGTTGTAAAGCGACTTCTCTGTTCCATTTTTCATTGATTTCTACCGCTCGCTCCCACTCCTCGGCTTCAAGCTTCATTGACATCTCAGAACTTGCACTCTCTGTCGTAGACTTTTCTTTTATCATTTCTTCAAAGTAAAACCGCCTGATTGCCCGCATTTGTGTATTGTAGTTGTTATTTATCCGTAGAAGTTCTACTCGTTCCTCCTCTGAGACCTCTGGCCGTTTCGGTATTCGGTAAATCTTACTTTTTGCGACCGGGAGCCATCGCGGTTTTCTGTGAGCTTCGGCTGTCTGTATCAACACAGGGAAGAAGCGCTTTGATAACACGTTTGGTGGCAACATTTCACCAATTACTGAGTCTACCTGTAACTGTATTTACGAAATCTGAAATAAATTATTTGTGTTTATGTTTGGTATGTTTTCAATTCAATTCAATTCTTATTTTGTGGCTTTCACGAATTTACAAAATCCTAACCTACGTTTTTTTATTTTTGACATTTGTTTGTCATTTCAAGTTTTTTGACGTTTGAGATCAGCAATACGAGCTGTGTTAAATTTTTAGTATAAAAAAGCGTTGGTTCATTTTTAATTATGTCGCATAGGCTGTATAATTATTTATTTTCCCAATAAAAATCATTAATAAATCGTATATATATATAGTATAATATTATATCGTATAGTATCGATGCATTTTAACATGCAGCCTCATTAGCATTAAAATTAAATATTATTACTATTAATAAAAACAATGACACTAGAAAATAAACAAGCTATGTGGCGTTTTAGTGACTAAGCGGGTGTGGCCGGCTTTTGCTATATCTGTGCACTGATTATAATTTTTTTTTTTAATATAATGCATGACCATGGATACATTATGTCCTCAGTCGAACTATTCAAAATATGGTTTACTATCTCGTGCTCAGTGTTGCCAGATGAGGGGGAGTTCCTGCGAATTCGGGGTTTTTTTCGGCTGCGGGGATATTTGGGAGAGATTCTTTGGGAGGAATTACGGGGAATATAATGTTTATTAGGCCATTAGCGCAACCGAAGGGCAATAAAAACTGCCATAGCGGTTTTCAGAATACGTTATTAATTGCCAAACTGTATCAATTTGGTTCCTACATCGTAAATGTTAAAAATGTTTTATTCTGAAAATGTGTTAATTATGTTAAATATAAATATAATATGTGAATATAATATAATATGATTTTTTAGTTTTTGCTATAATATAAATTAAATAAAATTTATCTCAAGGGTTTTTTAAAAACAGCTAATTTTCGGGGGGATTTCGGAAAAAGTTGGGGGGAACTTCACATAGTCATCTAGTAACACTGAGCACTGTTTACTGAGGAGGTTTTCTGTTTATTTTTAATCTGAATTTACGATTTTCGTGATGCTTTATGTATGTGTTTAAAACTTAATCAAAAATGATAAAAATATCAGCTTTAAACAACGAGTCGGAAGACGAGAGTGCCAACGAAGAGGAAGTGACCAAAGAGGCACTAGAACAAATTGCCTTGCAGCAGTATTCTAAAGCACTCGATCTACAACGAAAGGGTAACTTGAAAGATGCTACACAGCTTCTCAAAGATTTACTGGATACAGAACTGCTATATGAAGTCAAGAAACCTGCTCCGGGTGAGAAAACTGCTAGTCCTTTGTTTAATTTGAAGTATTTGTGTTATAAAAACTTAGCGGCAATGCTGGCCGCCGCAGACGAGATTGATGCTGCTATAGAGGCGTACTGCGCTGCATCTGAGCTAGATGAAACAGATATTACACTATGGCATAGGTTAGGACAACTCTGCATGCGCGCCAAACGCTATGAACTAGCCCTACATGCTTTCCAAATGGGAGTTGATCGCAACCCTAAACACTGGCCATGCTTAGACAAAATAGTCACCTTACTCCTTGGCTTAGATTACAAAGAGAGTTGTATCTCAGTTATACATGACACTTTGCAACTAGACCCAGGTTATTTACGAGGTCTAGCATACAGAAAACACATCTACACTGTGTATCCTCACTTAAGAGACTATATGAAGTATTTGAATCCAATTTTCGCTTGGAATGAAAGCGAAGATGAGCCATTTGATGAAGCAAATGCTGAGAAATTAATAAAGGAGGCAGTAGAGATACACAATACTTTTGTAGAGCAACAAAAAGCTGAACAGTTTAAATGCAAGTTGCCAGATTTAAAATTAATTAAACCAATATCAGAATTCACTTGGCAATCTGTTGGGGACTCGTTAGTGCACATGCATCACTACATGACAGAGAATTTCTTCAGTCATGCTTGTTACTTGGAGCTGGTCTTTGAGAAGGTTGAAAAGGAAGAACCAATGGAAGCCTGTGAAGAAGAAAAAGTACCTGAAGCACAAGAAGAAATTATAGAAATAAAAGAAACTGAGAAAGTTGCGGAGAGAATTGAAAATGAATCTGAGAATGAAAACAATAATTCAGATAAAGATAAGGCGGCAACAGACACTGAAAAAGTTGAAAGTGATGTTGAAATTATTAATGATAAAGAAACAGAAAATGATGGGAAAGCAAGTGAAACACAACCAGAGCCGAAGAAGAAGCTACCAGTTAGAAGAAGAGGCAGTGACTTGAGCTTCCTACAGCAATGGAATTGGTGTAAAAAGCGAAGGTCTGGACGTAAGAAGCCTAATAGACAAGACTTAAGCGACAATATTTATGACACACTGCGTAGACTGGTCCCTCCATGTCTTTCTTCTGAAATTTTACAAAAAACTGAAAATCAAACAAGAGAAATTACACCAGATTTGGAAAAATTGTATGATGAAAAAGCTCAGCCAGAGAAGAAGGAAATTGAAGAGTATTTCAGTACACCTAATGAACAAAAAGATGTCAAAGAATTCATAAATAAATATAAAGAAAATAAAAGGGACATCATTGATATGTTGAAAGAATATTTGAACACTTTAGCTGGAAAGTGGAGAACAAAATGGCCAGATAATCTTCCAGATACTTTTATAGAAGCTAATAAATGTTACAACAATCATATAGACTTGCCTACATGCAGTGGTGATAACCAAGAAGAATTAATCCACCATGCCATTGTTAATATTCTAGCTGAAGAATTTTCTATAAATAAAAAGTTTAATTCAACTTCAGAAGAAAAAGAAAAACATGAACTAAGTGTGATGGATAATATAGGACTCATTTTGTATCGAAACCCACAAATATTTAGTGGTGTTGAGTGCCTAGAAATGGTATTACGTCAACTTTGGGCAAAAATGCACATTCACCTGCTTAATAAGAATGATAGTCTTGCTTTAGACATTTTGTACCAACTTCTTTGTGAATTTGAAGCAATGGGAGACCACCATGAAACATACAGCCTTGAACTTATTAATTTTGCATCAAAACCAATTATAAATGAGGTTGAAATATTGGCATATATAAAATTTCTTGAAAGGAACAGAAAACTAGCTACAGTCATGGATTTGTACGATACGGAAAATTATGAGGAAGTTTTGACTATTGTTATAGACTCCTTCGAGCACTGTAAAAGTTTGGCACGAAACCAAGAAGATGAGATGTCATTAGACTTTGCTGTGCAGTTATCCATAATCTTAGATACATACTGGGCCTTACATGATGTAGACAACTGCTTTAAATGGTCACTGATCTGTTTACATGAAGCTCTGAAACATTATTTTAGGTACACAAGCGGGTCGCCTGAATATGAAAAGTGGACTCTGACCGTGGTAAAAATTCTATGTTGTATGGATCACATTCTTTCTACAGAAGGTCTGGTCTGTTTGAACTCCATCTCTCCAAAAGAATTAAGCCAAGGGTTAGAAGATATCATTAGGATAATTGGGCATCAAGTTGAAACTAATGCAACTGATATGCCATTTGGAACTGTGATCCCCTGGATAATAATGCACTTCATATTGCAAAGGGAAGAAGACCAGGGTAGGTTGAGAGTCGAGAAAGATAAAGACTGTGATGAAATTCCTAATCCATTGTTAGTATTATTTATTGCTCACGAACAATTGGGGAATAGGGAATGGTGCTGTAAATCTGATGGGAAACTTCTCTACTTCACATTGGACACAATTGTTCCTCGGTTGAGAACTCCGGCTTTATCAAAATGTTTGGAACAAGTTTGTCAGTCTATGGAACAATGTATTTATTGTCTCTATGGACATCCAGGAAAGAAGAGCAAAGTGAAATATTTAGTCGAGCATGGCGCCACCCCACATGAATTAACATGGGAAAGAGCGCAACAAGTCTACGAAATATTTAGACCGCCAGAACTGCCCGTTTTGGAAGGCAAAATATCCGGAATTTCTGTGGAAACGGAGTTATTATATCATCGTATTTTATCCCAGTTGCCATCAGAATATGATCCGTCGAAATACGTGATCGCCGTCAAGAATTACATAAGAGGTACTGAGGATAAATTGCCAGCCATGCCACAGCTGTTGCCGTTTAAAATGAGAGACATTTACTTCTTGCTTGGAGATTACTATTTCAAAAAAGAAGATAGAAAGATGGCTATAAAATACAACATACTAGACGTTGTCGTAAATAATGATCGATTGGAATCGTGGGCTCAAATATCTCTAGCGAAAGCTCTGAACTTAGAAATGATCCTACATTCATGTAAAAATCTCATCAATGAAAGAGAATTTTTGAATCCAGCCAAGTCTATAATAAGATGCTTTCAAAGGACGTTGCAGATAGATCCTACACATTGCAACATGTGGATTGAGTATGGCATGTTTGTCTATACAGTTCATTCCTTCTGTTCTCGACTATTGAAGCAAGCTAGTGAATCGCTAAGCATGGAAGATTTTGAAGCCCTTGAAAAGCAAAAAGATGATTTGCTCGACACAACACAAAAATGCTTTACGACGACACTCAATGATCTCAACAATAGCACTGATGGAGAGAAAGCTAATGAAGATTCCTGGTTACCCTACTACATGCTCGGAAAAGTGGCAGAAAAGCGAAATAAACCTCCATCTGTATATCTCGACTTCTACATGAAGGGTGTTAAAAGTTTGCTTGAAACAAACGCGACTTACCCCCTGAAGATTAACTATAGTTCTCCTGCAAATATGTGTATCGAAGTATTGGAGTTACACTACAGAATGCACGCGTCCATTCTGAAATACATAGAACAGCACGAACATAAACCAATACCGTACTCTGTGGGAAAGGTATTCACTAATTGTATAGAGGAATGGAAGAATGGACCGTTTATGAAAAAGCCTAAAAAAGACTGTGTTTCTGACCCTGAAAACGAGACAAAAACTGAAGAACCAATTCAAGCAGCTAACATATTAAAGCGATCGATTAGCGACGCTGGAGAAGAGGAGACACAAGAGGCTAAGCGTTTAAAGCTAGAATCTGCAGCTGCAAAAGTTAGAAGATCAGCTTCCTACGACACTGAAAGGCTGGTCCCTAAAGAACTAACAGTTTCAGCAGAAATCAATGAGCCTAATAAATTACTTTCTACTTTCGTTGAAGAAGCACAAGAAATTCCACCTGAGACAGATACACCGACGGAAATTCACACTGATCCAGAAAATAAATCAAGTCCAATCACAACCCAAGAGAAAGAATCCCAAGAAATGGAAATTGTCGAGAAACCTGTACAACCTGTACATGAAAACGATGTTGAAACTGCGAAAGATGAGACTGAAAAGAAAGAAAAAGAGGAAAGCTCGACGGCTAGTTCTTCATCTTCATCATCGGATTCTAGTTCAAATGATTCATCTTCAGACAGCTCTAGCGATTCGAGTAGAGATAGTGAGACGTCTAGTAGTTCCAATGAGAATAAACCTCTAACTGACGAAGAGATACTGAAAATCGTAGCGCCTTGTTTAGACGCTCTAGAAGATTGCGCCAGTCGCTTCCCAGCTCATTACAAAGCTATATACAGAGTCGCCCACTACCACTTTTATTACAAAAAAGGTAAAGATATAGAAAGATGTCGGGACCTCATGTTATCAACTTTCTCTGCTAGATCCGGCCAGAAGCTTGCAGGGTTGTTTAGTGAACGAAAAAATTCAAACTTCTTCAATAATATCTGGAAAATTCCGTTACAAGAAGTTGATAGGGCGGGAGGGTTCGCTTTTCATATGAGCCGCTCTGTGTTATTAACTATGGAAATACTGAAAGAAATAGACGATCACAAAACTTTACTAGATTTAAGTTTACAGCTGCAGAAGATCCCTGACCTAGATAAGAAATATTTACGTGACTCGGATAGAGAGGAACTATCGCAGCAAGCGTGTTCTCTTTGCATTCAATCTTTGAAGGGCCAGTTGACTAGGTTCAGTCAACAAGCAGACCTGAAAAGCAACGATGTGGAACAGCAAGCCCTAAGGAGTTTGATGTTGGACATTTATAAAGCATACCAAAGAGCACAAAAGCAGCTCAATACCAGGCAGTTCACAAACTTGCTAGTAGAAGGATATAAGCTAGTCACCACCGAACCTATCACGGAAAATATGAATCTCGTTGATCTCAGCATGAAGTTCTGTCAGAAATCTATACAGCAGTTGAAATATGAAGCCACGCTAGCTAGCTTGGATAAATCACAGAATGCGCAAAAGAAGCAAGCGGTGAAACAGCATGTTGAGCCACCAAAACCTACTACGTCAGCGACTCAGCTACCAAAATCGGACACAAAAGCGTCGACTGCAGCCGCTCCGACCACTACAACTACTGCTAGTCTCCCGAAGATGTCTGCTCACGAGATCGCAGCGGCTTTCCAAACTTACCTTCCAATGTTAAACGATCCGGTAACGACGCAGCAAACCGCAGCTACATTCCTATCTTATCTTAGCAATATGAGCGCTCTCAGCTATCCATCTCTATCAAGAAACTTGCAAACGAACTTGCAAGCAACACTGCAAAGCTCCCTCCAAAACTCCTTCCAGGCGGAGTTTTATCGACAATTTTTGGGGCAAACATTGTCGTCTTATCTGCCACCGCCAAAGAAGCAAAAAAGGGCTCCGAAGGCTAACGTTTCGAGACCGGTACAGATGAAATCGTCGAAATCCTTTACTGCAACTTCGAAAGCGGCTCCTACGTCTGTAATTACGAGTGTACAGAAACCTACGCCTATAGGAGTGCAAAAATCGCTATCGACGCCTTTAACGCCAAGCATGGGGACAGTTCTGTCAAGTTTGCCTGCATCGTTGACCGCAAATCTGACTTCGTATGGTCATTCTAGCTCTCAAGCGCCTACCCAAGCACACATGTCGACTGCTTCGACAGTAAACGCTGCTATTCACACTAAACCGCCATTGCCGCACCAACAAGTAAGTCCAGGGAAAACTCTGCAAGAGAAATTGGCCGAACGACAAAAGTATCCTATAGCGAAACCACACGAAGTCAAATCTTCTAAATTGTTGGATGTAAACGCGTCTATTAGTAAACTTCCCTCTTCGCTTACTATCACGAAGACTTCGAAACAAAGTGTACCTCAGAAAATGCCAGAAGCTAAGAAATCTTTACCGTTCAGCCAACCGAAACCTATTGCCCCCGATGAAGTTATTATATTAGATGATGACTAAGTACCTAATTATTACTTTTAGAATAATTAATATAAGTTATGTGAAAATAATAAAACGCTTTTAACAGATTATGTAGTTTCGTTTAATATTAATAAATACACAATAGTAATTAAAATTTAATACAAATAGCTAATGTAATATTTACAATAATTTTTATTATAACATAATGCAGATTTGACAAATAAAAGTACAATTGAGTACAATATAATATTGCTTTTTATTTTTAATTTTTTAATCAGTTTAGATAAGAATTATTTACATTTTATTTATCCGATGAAGACAACATAAAAAAGCTGTAGTTTTTTTTTATTTACCTACTGTTTCAGACACTTAAGTCTCAAAACAATTTTCACAAAATTAAACAAAAAAGAGCTATAGTACTCTATAATGACAGTAGTTGATCATCATATTGCTAAGATTAGCGTTGAAGATGAGAGTCAATATGTACGCGATAAACATTAAAGGCAGTGGGAAGAGAATGACCCTTGTGTTGTGGAGTTGGGGTATATCTGTAACAAAAATAATAATATAATATGGGACAACTTCCACACACGATCATCTGGTCCCAAACTAGGCTAGAAGCCTGTACTATGGGAACCAAATGACTGATATACATACTTATATAAGCTTATAACACCCAGACACAGATCAAACAGACATGTTCATGCACACAAATGTTTGACCTGGCCGGGGATCGAACCGGAGGCCTGCGGCACGGAGAGCAGAGTTACTACTATCTGAGCCAACGAGGCTGTCGAAAAATGTTTTTTATTTTAATTATACTGTTATTCTAATAATTATAAATTAATTAAATAATACTTCTTCCTACTCCATCATCAGACCAGGTGACTAGGGGGTCAACATCTGTATCCGTAACATTCATTGAGACAATTTCAATGAACCCAAACCTGAACCTGACGCTGATCAGGTCAAGGATACCAATTGCAATATTGATGAAGAGACACGATAACAAATTACGACTTGATAAGACTACTGGAAGTTGCTCATATCCCTTTAGTCGCAGGAAAAATGCTAATCTTCAGATTTTCATGAGAAATACTCGTAGCAGCTTGTAGCTAAGAACTGATTAGGTCATCTTACAAACAAAAAAAAATTTTTAATGCATACCTTGGTCAGGTCCCCAGGTCAGGCAAAGTGATAAATATTGGATTTATCCATTAGGAATTATCTCAATAACTGCCTGGAGTCTGGAACTGTGCCCGGTATATGCCAATAGGCTCGCCCCCTATTACATGGGACCAATAACATACTGGCGAAATGTGGGTGTATCTACTATGGGACTGAGTCCTGGGTACACCTCTGCCTACCCCTTCGGGAAAAAAGGCGTGAATATATGTTATGTTTTTTTATGTATTTTTTAATTAAGCTGTTTTTGGAGTTCTTCCTTTACTTGTGATATAAGATCTTGCTTCTAGTCAAATTTCATGATATTAGGCCAACGGGAAGTACCCTAGAGATTTTCAGTCCGTTCCGACAAGAATGGAAATGCGCATTAAAATGGCCGTATCTTTTGATTGCGCTGATTTAGAAGTTTGATTTTTTTACAGCAGCAAGAAACTGTAGACTTAATTGTTGATATCAGTTTCAACTTGATACCTCAACACGTTCCAGAGAAAAAGGGTCTTGATAGACGGACAGACAGATGGACTATAAGGGTTCCTTTATTGCCGTATATGTGCAAACTATGGAATGATCTCCCTGCTGCGGTCTTCTCGTTGAGCTACAACATGGGGCTCTTCAAAAGGAGAGTGAATAGTGTTGGTCGGGTCGACAACATACTGGCAATACCCCTGGTGTTGCAGGTATCCATAGGCGGCGGTAACCACGAGCCATCAGGCACACCGTCTGCTTGTTTGTTGCCTATGGCAAAAAATAATAATAATAAGGATGTGCTACTTACTGCTATAACCAAGGAATGTGATATATAAATAGTAAATGACCGCCGCGAGCCAAAACGTGTTCGATACAAAACATGATATAAACCCTGTCTCTCCGAGTAGATCTGAAACATAATATCAAGATATACATAGGTATATAATCTTGCTAATATTATAAATTTCATAAAAAAGTTACATGTAAACAAAAAGCTAGCGTGTTTAACTCGACCCCAGCGCCATCTAGCGCTGTTTATTGTGTATATGTTTGTTCCGTTTTCACGCTGAAACTACTGAACCGATTGAGCTGAAATTTTGTATGTAGATAGCTTAAACCCTGGAATAACACATAGGGTACTTTTTATTGCGATATTCCCACGGGAACGAAGACTACGCGGGTGAAACCGCGAGGCACAGCTAGATTATTTGTAGTTTTTTTTGCCTCGGTGGCGTAATTGGCGCAAGTTCAACTGCCGATGATGAGGTCCCTGGTTCGATCCCCAGTTCAGGCAGTGTTATTTGGATTTTTCCATTAGAAATATCTCAGTGACAGCCTGGAGTATGGAACTGTGCCCGGTGGATGGCAATAGGCTCGCCCCCTATTTCATATGACCAATAATATACTGTGGGTGTATCTACTATGGGATTGAGTCCTGGCTACACACCTCTACCTACCCCTTCGGGAAAAAGGTGTGATTGTATGTTATATTTTCTTTAATTAATGTTAATTAACTCACTAATAAAGAGTAGTATATGAAAGCAGTGCAGCAAAGAGAGCGGCGGGAAGAATGCGTTGATATGCACGTCGAATGCATATCCCCATTCCACGTCAGCACTCAACGGGTCTTTACGAAGGTAGGTGTTGCTTATATACCTGAAATATTACATAATTCTCATTATATTCTTTATGCGAGCCAATACTTCAATAAGTATTGGCATAATCTTCTTTGTTATAAAAGCATTGGCTTTTGATTATGAGATTACGAGATTATGGGTAAATAACACTGCGTTTATAGTAGTGATGGTAATTAATGCGATTACATATTAATTTCATAAACATGCGAATTAATTAGTCATAGCATGCTATTTGCTTATATATGCTATTTGCTAAGACGATAATTCGCACTTAACACAGCCCTGCTATTAATTTTAACGAATTAAATAATCATACACGTTAATTCAATATACAATCCTAAGTACAAGCAAATAAAGATAATAATGGCTTAATCGCGCCTACCAAATTGCTAATAATTTCACTCGTGACTCGAAAGCAACGAGGTCAATCAGGGTCATGTGTAACAGATACAGTTTTCAGTATCCCCTAGTCTAGGCGTCCGACGGCCGAGGGAGAGCACACGGCGCACGCTGCCGCTGCATGATCGTATGAAGCGTTGAATTCGCTAAATTCGCGATCACAGAATTTCGCAGCGTCATTTAATTTGCTAAATGCTATTTAAGCGTTCGCATGCTAACAATGAATGCGAATGCTAATTAATGAATCACTAGTTTACAGTCTTTTGCTTTATAAAATTATGCTTCATTATTATTATTCTAATAGTATTTATGACAATAAACATTATGGCAAAATATTTGTGCCTAATAATATATATAATGCCTAGTGATCATTATGCTGAATGTTGTTATGCCAATGTCATATTATGACATTATATATTATCGGCCGTGGAGTTACCACCGGCTTTAGAATAGTGCTCCACCCTCTCTACCCGTGGTTGCCGTGACAACCACAGGTACGTTTCGTTCATGACGTTCAAAATTCTGCGCGGCACTGCACTGTGCCTGTCATTAGTCGTTGAAACTCATCATGCCCAGTAATTTAGCTAGTAACATTGCCCTTCAGTCTGGAACACAGTACTGCTTGGCGGATGAAAATCTGGCAAAGGTATGGTACTTCCCCAGGCGGCCCCCTGGAAAAAAAACCTATCACTACAAAAATAAAAAGAATAATAAATATTATGTGTTTCATTAGTAATCTGGTCCTATGGTCCTATGGCTATATAGCCGGAAACCACATGGCCAAGCTATATTTTATAATATGATAATATTAGTGAGTTTATCTTACCATAGTACAGTGCACACCACAAGTCCTGTGCCGATAAAGTCCACAAACACAACATACATAGTGAGCAACATGATCTGCCCGGTGTACAGCCCCATCACCAGTCCATACAATATTGATGACACTGGAACATTAATCAGATCTTAAGGTTGGGCCAACATCTTTTTCTATAGATAGATAGATAATCACTTATTTGGTACACCGCAAAAAAGATGATCTTAAAACTAATAACAATTCATAATAACTAGTGTAACAATAGGTGGTCTTATCGCTAAGAGCGATCTCTTCCAGACAACCGTGCAGGCAGAGGAGAACCGTAATAAACATTTGGTTGGTGGTGTGACAGACTTCAAGCAAACTTTGAGGAACCAATGATAAAAAGTTAATCTAAACTGGTGTTATCTAGTAATACTGCAAAAGATATGTTTTAAAAATTGCAAATAGGTTGTTATTTATCAGAACTATGGCATTTCTAAGGACAGACTTTAAATACCTATTTTCAGTTTTAAAACATATTTTTTTGTAGTATAACTAGATAAAGGCCACTCTATAATTAGTTGTTACTTAAAACAAAACACTAATGAAGAAAATATATATATCATTCATTGTGTTATTTATGTCACTGGTTCCTCAAAGTTTGTATGGATATGTAGATGGGAAATGATATTGGCACAACCACCTAAAGGCTATTGGTTCTGACTGTACTTCATAGCTAAGTATTTAGTACTGCCTTAGCTTACTGTGGTGCTTTACTTTTTGTAACATTTTATAAGACTCCATCCACCTTTTTTTCTAGGTTCATGCTTAGCACATGTGTATTATTGTATTCATATTATCCTATTAATATTATAAATGCGAAAGTTTGTGAGGAAAGATGGATGTTTCTTACTCTTTCACGCCTAAACTACTGAACCGATTGAGCTGAAATTTCCTATGTAGATACCTTAGACCCTGGAATAACACATATGGTACTTTATATCCTGATATTCCCACGGGAACGAAGACTATGGGGTGAACCGCGGGGGACCGCTACATTATATTATTATATCAATAATGAACTGCTATTAGCGGAATACTTACACAACAACCAAACACTAAGTAACACCAGAAAAGCAGGATCATCTCTGGCAAACTGTGATTTTGTGTCTGCAATCAACAAAATTAATGTTTAATCCTTGCATTATTATTTAGTTGGTTTCAGTAACCCTGCCTATTAATACTGGTCCCATGTTCGAATATGGGGCAGGTGAAACATTTTTATTTTTTTATGATAGTGAGTGACAAGACGAGCAAATAAGGTGCCTGATGATAAGCATCATGATTGCCCATATCAAACACAGTGCCACCCAGAGTTTAAATATTCTAAATTCTAATTTATGCATATTATATTAATATCTCTGACTCATCTAGGTGTTATGAAATTTTATATTCATGTATTTAATAACCTGGTTATTAAACTTCATTCTTTGCTTCTTTGGGTACAAGAAACCATGTGTAAATGTCATTTCTTATCTCGATTGGCCTATTGTCTTAGTAGTAATGACCCTGCGTATTGATCCCCATTTCCCGGTTTGGGTCCCTGTTTTGTTCCCGGCCAGGTCAAACAAAAGGCAAGGAAGGCTGGGAGAGGGATATGGGGGTTCGTCCCACTGACAGCAAGTTGCTTGCGCATTATCAGCATATAAATTTTGCTGACAATATTACTAATCATTTTCCAAATTTTTAACTATTTGTCAACATAACCAGAAGAAAAAAAATAGCCCTGGGCTGGGTTTTTTTTCTTTTTCCATGAGCATGTTTGTCTTGATATGTGTCTTGTAGGTGTTTGTGTTATAATATGGCTTGGGTTGGAACCAAATGAACATGTATGGAATGTCCCATCGATAGTAATATTAGCTCTAATAATTAAAGTATACTGTTTACTTACGTTTCCTATAATTAAAATTCCTAAACACTTTCTGTGGGGCAACAAACAGGTATATCATTTGCCAAGACGCAAACTCAAAGTCCATTTGATTAAACATGAATAGTCGTCTCAAGTACTTGTACCGTTTCACTGAAGCACTGGCAGTAGTCGGCTGGTAGTTCGCAGGAGCTGGTAGAGGAGACGTACTCCTTGGAAAGTTATTTAGGCTAGGAATAGGGGATGTTGAATACTTCATGTTATTAGCTCGTTTTAACGCCTTTCTAGTTCTGCTACGATTCGAGAGACGATAATAGCTACACCGCAACTTCTTGAGTTCTTATCATTGAAGAGTTTTTTATGATTCTTTGCTGTATTTTTTAAATAAATCTAATAAATTAGATCCTCTTGTTTTGTGAATCATTACTAAAGTCACACGTCAAGATTGAAAAGACAGTTGAAGTTGACATTTGACAGTGACTGTTTGAGTTCTGTGGACAGCGAAAGTGATATTTTTTTATACTCTGCTTTTTCGCTGAAGATGATATTTGCCAATATCAAGTAGGATCCATCCCATGTTCAGCAGTCAGCAGTTTCAGTTAATATTTTCTCATGACTCAAGAACAAGACCGTTGCAGACCTCGTATGATACGGAGTTGAAAGTACTCTGTGATACGGAGATAACTAGTAATGGGGTAAACCTACTCTCCGTGTCAAGTTAGGCTTGCAGGGCCTGTGTTTATATATTACCTATAAAAATAGAAAGATAAATAATAAACAATAATATTATGTACGAGTAGGTGACTAATTGGGAGTAGTAAAATAAAAAATATTATTACAATGTTTTAATATTTATATAATATTATAAAATTATTAGGTATGTACCTACATTAACCTTAAAATAAGCAGTCAGTTTTTTATACAATCACAAAAGGTATAGATATGGACACGAAATATAAGTAACATAAGTAAATAATTCAAATAAATTGACACCATTATCATACTAAGATGCAGCGACCTAAACTACTACGCAGTTTACAGCTATAGTCCCACCATATAAATAAAATAAAATAAAAACATAACATACATTCACGCCTTTTTCCCGAAAAGGTAGGCAGAGGTGTACCCAGGACTCAGTCCCATAGTACATACACCCACATTTCGCCAGTATGTTATTGGTCCCATGTAATAGGGGGCGAGCCAATTGCCATCTACCGGGCACAGTTCCAGACTCCAGGCAGTTATTGAGATAATTCTTAATGGAAAAATCCAATATTAAACACTTTGCCTGACCTGGGGATCGAACCCGGGACCTCTTGATTGGCAGTCGAGCATGCGCCCTCTACGCCACCGAGGCAGTCAAAAATAAATAATATAATATAAAATATTATTTGTTCAATAAATAACATTATGTTTCAGTAAACAGCGTCGCTAGTAGTTAAATGGTCATTGACCATTGGTCATAAGTAGTTTCAATTTTTGACCTCTTGAACAGCTGATTTGATGGTAACTTTGCCCGTTAGAAAGCTGAGTTGGCAAGCTCACCAGCTAATCATGTGGTTGCACTATTATTTAGCTGACTTCATTTAATAGCGCTCGAGAGTACGTATATTTTTTAAAACTCTGTTCATATTTCATGCCAGCACCTATATCTTATGGTTAATTAACTTTATGACCCTTACTATAAATACACATATTAATTATGTACTAAAACTATTCGCTGCCATTAATTTCAAACAAAATACGTATGGCATATTTTACAGCTACTTACTATTTGGTAACTGAATTTAATTACAAACTTATTTCAGTTGTTACTTATAAAAATATTTGAATACCAACGACTAATTGAGTAGTCATTGTTGTAGACTTGTTTAGCAAGTGCGAAATGGCCTGATTATAAATATACTTTTTTTGACCGGAAGTTAAAAAAAAAAAGGTATAAGTTACAACACAGAAGCGGCGCTAAAAGCTTATTTTTTCACTATTCTTGCTAAAAAAATCTGTCATTGTTGCGTACTAGAGCGGGGTTTAAAAACTTTTCAACCTCTAGGGGATAAAGTAAATTTCTATTTAATGTTTGTCTGTTACAGTGTGAAAAGAAGAGTAACACGGCGCTGAAACCCATTAAGACTCGGTTTTTATTTAACCACCTCGTATACAATGGCTCCCTTTAGCCCCTTATGTAACGATCTACTATTTTCTTATATTCGAAATAATATAAAATTGTTCCTTCTAATATTTTTTATGTATGTAACTTTACAAGTGCCATATTAAGTGGGAACAAGAGAAATGAACTCCATAACCTCATTTAAGGTCAAATTAGCCGAATTAAAAAAGTATCAAAGTTGACCGGAAGTGTAAAAAAAAATCGTTATATTACTCATATCACTAAAATTGTTTTTTATTTTATATTAAATCTATATTCTGTCTTAGCCAATGGTTATAATGTGTGACTCGTGTGTAGACGCCAGGGTAGCCAGGTTCGCCGCACTTGTTTCCGAACGAAACGACGCCTATTTGTGTCCATCGACCGTTGATTTCTAGCATTAGGGGCCCGCCGGAGTCACCCTGAGGACAAAAAAACATTACACGACATGTTTTCTACCGGAGAATATATTTTTCCATTATTTCATATTGTATTTCAAGCGAATAGATCGCTTAGACAAAAAAAAATATTGCCATCAACTGGGCACAAATCCAGAATCCTGATTGCTATTGAGAAAACTCCTAATGGAAAAATCCAATAATACTTTTTACCCTGAGAATCGAACTCAGAATCTCATGCTCGACAGTCAACTTTTTTTTAAGTCATAGCAGTCATAGGTGGGGTGTGGCCCCACATAAGACATAAAAAAAAGACGGTGAGCAGACGGTGAGCCTGATGGGTCGCGGTTGCCGCCGCCTATGGCTACCTGCAACACCAGGGGTATTGCCAGTATGTTGCCGACCCGACCAACACTCTATTTACTCTCCTTTTGAAGAGTCCCATGTTGTAGCTCAACGGGAAGACCGCAACAAGAAACGGAAAGAACTTGTGAAAATTTGATCAGACGCGCCAAATGAGAAGAAGCGGGTCTAAATTCACAACCGACAAGCATGCATGAAGAATGCGATGAATGTGTGACGATAGTCGTATATTAGGATTGCAGCATGTGGAGAGAAATAGTTTCTGCCTTGCACAAAGGGAACAACGGATGACTTGAAATTACGAAAAAGCGTTCATTTATCTATCTTTGTTTGTGTGTTTATGTATACCCATACATATGTATGTATGTATTCTCACCTGACAAGCATCAACCCCTCCTCTCGCATACCCAGCACAAAGGAAAGTATCAGTAATAGGCTGAAAGTATGCCTTATCGCACTCTTCATTCCTCCACACAGGTAGTTTAGCTTCAAGCTGCTTAGAACTCTCCCCCCCACCGTATCTGGTGGTTCCCCATCCCACTACTGATGCTAGGGAACGCTCGAATGTTCTTTGAAGCTGGTCGTTGCTTGGAAGGCATATTGGTATCACATATTTGGATTTCTGGACGTTTTCTGTAAGAAATGGAAAACAATGATTAGAATAAGAATCTTTAGTTTTTAGTTCCGATTTTTTGTGTTGTGCTTGCAATTACGGGCGGGAGGACGGTGAACTGTGAATGTTATTTTTGACACTAAAAATCGGATCTTAAAACTAAAGATTCTTGTTCCAGAAGTCTACAATGGAGTTCCGAAAAGTAACGCCAAATTCAATTAATTCATTTTGGGGATGATTCTGTAGGACTTTTCTGTTTTTTGTATCGGTACCGGCTATAGTAAGTACCCCATCCTCTTTAGGTACCCGTGGTCGCCGTAAGAACCGGCTAAGGGTTATTAGATCTAGAGGACGGACAGCAGCATCCTCTGCGTAAAATCTATTAAACTGCACGTATACGCCTGCCAAATATGGCGAGTATTGGCAAACCCCCCCTATGGGGAGGTCTCTGTTCAGCAGTGGACTTCCTACGACTGAGATAATGATGATGATTATTTGACAAGTGGAATAGAAGCTTTACATAAGCAAGCGAAAGGCAAAAAGTTGTCCTTACCAGCGAGCACCAGAACAGCGATGTCATTATAGAAGCCGACCCTGGAGAACCGCTCGTGTGCTTTCACGGCAGTGACGCGTAACGTCACAGGTAAGGAAGGTTCATCTTCACGGCCTAGGTCTACGTCACCAAGGCGGACTGTGAACTGACGGGGTGGGAATCTGGAACCAAGGAGAAAACAGGCATAAAAGACTTGCAGGTAACCGAAAACTTTCCAGTAAGTTTTAAATTTAACCATGTTCACACAACTTCCATCTCCGCCCCGAACAGGGCTCTGCCGCCCATTAAAATTCACACCTGCGATGGACAAAGTGCAATTTGTGACTGTGAAGTGCTCACAAGAGTCAAGGAGATAAAATACCTCGGTGTCGTTTTGGATGAAAATCTTAATTTTAAAGCGCACATTCATACCTTGGCAGGTCGAGTTAGAAAAGTCATTAACATCATGAGGCAACTTCGAAATGCGGCCTGTTTTAATACTCTCAGATCGGTTTATTTTGCACTGTGCCAATCTTTGATCACGTATTGCATCACATGCTGGGGGTCAGCGTCAAAAACTGTCTTAATAGAAGCAGAAAGAGCGCAACGCTCCGTTCTCAAGACTATGTTGAAAAGGCCGCGTCGACATCCCACGGATGACGTATACAGGGAGAGCATGGTGCTTAATGTTCGTCAACTTTTCATATTAAAAATGTTTTTGTCAGTACACAGAGCAACTGTTTCTTCAGAAATTCACAAGGCTATGCTAAAGCGCAGAGTTTACCAACTCCCTAACACGTGCACCCCTATTTGTAACACAAAATTTGCTCACCGTTTTGGTGAATTTGCAAAAACTCGCATTTACAATTTAGTTATTAAAAATTGTAAAAACAAAAATCTCAAAAAATTAACAGTCCGTCAGGCAAAACCAATAGTGCAACAGTGGTTACTGGGCTTGAATTATGATGAAACCGAAAAACTGCTTGTAATTTTGAAATAGTCATATTGGTCACCTCTATTAATATATTATCATTTTACATAAAATTTATAGTTAACAATATATAATTTATACTTTGTTTTAGTCCACTACACATATTTATTGATTTCATAATATAATATAAGAACATATGATATAAGAGTAAACTTAATATCTGCGTCAGATGAGGTCTAGTAATTGCTTTTGGTAAACCTTCTCCAGATCCTCACGATACAGGCAGCGCCTAGTGTGGGGATCATTAGTTAATACTACGGAATATACCTCGCAGCACCTTGTATCTCTGACTAAAAATGTATAAAAACTAGGTTAAGGAAATAATATAGATAATGTAAGATTTATGTCTGATTCTTGTGTGCTGAAATAAATCATTTTCATTTTTCATTTTTTTTTTCATGTATTTAGACGTTCACATATCATCAGCCGGAAACGTCCACCGCTGACCGAGGATGTCCACTGCTGAACTTAGGCCTCACCCTTATAACGCCATAAGCTATTCATATGAGAGATTTTACCGTTATCACCACGCTTGTTGTGCGGCTTGGTGATATTGCAGTAGTTAGAATACTTGGAAACAGAGAGCGCTGCTGCCCACTCTCCGAATATGTCCCTTTGGAGGATCTCACGGCTCCCAAGGGATGAGAAAAGGATGGTCTTATTATACGTATATCGAACAAGATACAAAAGTAATATAAAAATTCCACAAATAAACAATAGCATGTACCAAAACAACACCTATGTTATGGCTGTCAAAATCTTCAATAAACTACCTACAGAAATAAAAATATTATGCAAAAGTAAATTTCATATTAAACTGAAGTCATGGCTCATATCCAAGGCATTTTACAATTTGAAGGAATTCTTTAACGATTAGATACTACTTGAATTCATATTTATATTAGTTATCTTAATTTAGTATTAAATTGTAAGGAGGCTAGTATAAGTATAAATACTATTATTTACCTAAATTAAATAGTCATTGTTCTTACAGATTCTTGTACGCAACATTTATTAGAAATAAGCTTATTGTTGCCACATATTTCTTAATATTATTGTACGTCCGCGATAGGGCAAACTGTTGAAACCCTAATATTGTACTTTAATGTAACCTACCATCTTTATACACAGTTAAAACAATAAAAAATATTCTATTCTATTCTATTCTATTCTATTCTATAGCCGGGAACAGCCGTGGTTCACTGCCATACAAACACATGTAGTCTTAGTGGCAGTCTGTGGCAGCTATATATGTCTATGAATTTATACTTATATATATAGTGTTGCTAACAAGCGAACCTGAACTTTTGAATATTTGATTTAAGACCCATTTTCAAATACAAATTCAGTCACTGTGGGATATGACATTACTGACGTTCCTGAGGGAATTTCTTGTAAGTCTGTAGTCGTTTAATCATTCTCTTTGTTAAGTCTATGGCTCAAACATTTCTCATATTAATTATCTATGATAATATGTATATTTTATGTAAAGTAGCAACACTAATGACCGCCATCTTACATCTAAGTAGTGATGCCCTCCGATAGCCCACTATCGATTATCGCCATATTAAATAATGTTATGATACAACATAAAGCCGCGGCACCGTTCGCTCGACTGCAACATTAACATCCACATCGTTCAAAAACATGCCGCGATCCATACGCCAACAATTTGAAGTAAAGTATTAGGGGACTGAGTCCTGGGTACACCTTTGCCTATCCCTTTTGTTTATGTATTGGGGTATTCATTATTCGTTTATGGGGAACTGGACAGCCCATTCCCTCAGGGTATCTGGGCATTAGTATGCCAAGCTTCGGCCGAGGAAAACCTAGTTAACAACATAATATAAAATAATATACGATTAATTTTGTAAATATGAATTTTATTTATTGGTTTTAATAAATAGGTATAATAAATAGAATGGTATATATATATATATATATATATATATATATATATATATATATATATATATATATATATATATATATATATATACGATAAAATTATGTGTATGCTCATATTAATCAAAACTTCACAGTTTCACTCATATAGGTCATAATATAAGCTAAGCTGCATTATTATGAGAATATTCCGATTTTTCTTTACTGAATAATAGTAATGATAACTATAGTTTTCGGGTACGACAATTATATCGTCGTTGCGTAACATAACATACATTCACGCCTTTTTCCCGAAGGGGTAGGCAGAGGTGTACCCAGGACTCAGTCCCATAGTAGATACACCCACATTTCGCCAGTATAATGTTATAGGGGGTGTAATAGGGGGTGAGCCTATTGCCATGTACCTATGGTCACAGTTCCAGACTCCAGGCAGTTATTGAGATAATTCCTAATGGAAAAATCCAATATTTAACACTGCCTGACCTGAGGATCGAACCCGGGACCTCTTGATTGGCACTCGATGCGCCCTCTACGCCACCGAGGCAGTCACCGAGTTGCGTAAATGGAATTTATACTATTTAAAAGTCATCTACAATAACATCTGCCACATATTGTGGTTAATATCTATAAATATCATAAATATAATTCTCATAAAATATAATTTTGATTCATAACTAAATTTTTTACACAATTACTTATTAATATCACCCATATCAAAAATTGTTGATCTTCAAGAAACTATCATAATTGTGGATAAGCCGATCGATACCTTAAAATAATTTTGAGGTCAACCATCGACAGTTAGACATCACTAGTTTTGTTGTTTTGATCGCTTGGCTTTTTACGTGTTTAAGAATTTTGAATAATTATTTGAAGTATTTATCCATAATACCGCAAGGAAAAGGTGTACTAATCATTTATATCTCTAATAGATGTAAATCATACGTGGATATATAATATCAACAATGTTTAAAAGATCGAAACCATGCCGTGTTGTTTTGTGCTATTTGGAAGTATGAAGAACAATTATATTCATATACAATATCATCACATTGTAAGTAATAACATTGATTTCGGACAAACGTACATAACAAAATACATAAAAATGCATTATTAAATTAATAATTTTATAATGTCATATAACCTCTAATTTTCATCGAATAATTATATTTGATTAGTTTATAAAAGATATTTTTATTTGACACGGAATGATATACATTCTAGGTCACTACAGAGGATGAAAGCTCGTAGCAAGCTTTCAATTATATAGAACTTGGCAAAGTGCAGCAGCCGATCAGAGAGTGAAAGTACTTGGTATAGTAAGAACTTCAGCTTCAGTCCACCTAAGTCTTGTTCACACCCCACATAATATTATATTATACGAAGTCGAGAAGCACTTAGGGTAAGTGGATCATAAATTAAATTAAAGTCAGCAATGTCAGTAATGAATGAAAAATTATATAAGTAACATACTCCTATAGTCACTGATAATAATAACTTACACTAGTTTATTTTGTCTAGGATGTTGTCATTTTCTAATCACCACATAGGCTTTTAAAATCATAGCCAAGTTATCATTGATGCAAATATTATCTAGTACATAGATTTGACGTTTGGTTCCCGGCTTTAAATAGTTCCCAAGTATTCCAGCTACTGCGATCATCGAGCCGCCTGCCAAGCATGGTGATGTTGGCAATATTTCTCCATATTATGAATAGTTTATGGGCGTTATATAGGGGAGGCCTATGTTCAGCAGTGGACATCTTCTGGCTGATGATGTGATGTGACATAGAATGCCAATTTCTCTGAGTTTTAACTGTAAAGGGCACCATTATGTTCTATTCAGCTTATATTTCGACTTGGAGCTCTGGTTTAGTATTGCATTGACATAATGTGGACTTTTTGTCTTGAGGCTATCATATTTCAGATGGCATGTTTACCTGAAGGTCCCGGATATAGACAATATAGTAATAATGTTATGTAGAGAAAGCCGGAGAGTCCAGAGGGTTTGTATGAATCTTGGTGACCCAAACATTTTTTGACCACATACCCCACAATGGTCGGACTCAAGCAGTTTAATTGGGGAAACCCATTCTGTTAGAGTATAAATATACACACAATTATTTAAAATTATACTCAAACAGAACGGGTTACCCCAAGTACACTCCTTGATTAATTCACATGAGTTATGTGGACAACCCATTTTGTCCGAGTTACGGGTCGCCAAGATTCTTACATGGCCTCAGACATGACCTTATCACTGCCTCCTACATAATATCTTATATGAAACTATAGGGACGTACAGTTTAACGTGTCATCTGAAACATGGTACCGCTCAGGTGAAAAGTCCACATGGTAAGATTTGCTCCAGGGACTCCCGATTTAAAGCCGGACATATTTCCACTGGGCTACAGACTCAATGGCTTGAGGTCTGAGGGCTGAGAATGTCACACTGTCGGATAGGGAATTCTATGAATATGTGATAAAACCTACAGGGGGGAGGTCTTCTGGGTGGAACCCTGGTAGAACAGGTCGATGGATCTTGGAAACGTTAGGGCTTGTGAGTGGGTGGCGGAAAATAAAAATGCATAAACCCTGAAGATTTTAGATGGGCGAAAAAAAAGATGGCCACTGATTCAATATTAAATTAAATTTTCAAATTCTTTCAGGTATGGTTCCTTAGACTAAAATGATTAAAACCTTGGGACGCTTTTGGGTGCAAAAATTATTTGGAACTGGTCAACGGATCTCGGAAACTAAAAGACTTAAGAGGTATGGTTCTTAGACATCCAAAACACGGCCTTATCACTTGTTTGCCACCAGAGAGCGACTTTTCGTTCCTGCATGAATAGTTTTCGGAATGATTTATGATGAGATCAAATACGCCACAATATTGAACTAGGTATTTAGCTATATAGTAAAGCTATGAATTGATATTTTATTATGTATGTGATGAGTTTAAGTTCATCTGATCTGGTCAATACAATGTGTTGTGTATAAAATCAGATAGCAAATCCAAAAATATAAATTAATTAGCAAACTATTAATATCAAATTACAAGAAGAGAAGGAACCTATAAAACACATTATGTGGTATGCATGATAATTGAAAATACCTAATTACCTTTGCCCTACATATTTATCACTAAGTATTTACGTTATATGCCAATTCTTAAATGGAATCCGTACATTATCATTGATTATATTATGTATTAGTATATGTTATATTAATATTGTGATTAATATACAACTTGATAAAATATGCTCTAGTAAAACTTACAAGTACCCGTCAAGCTGAACAAATAACTTCAAACAAATAAACACTTGAAATTCACAACAAAAATTTGGCAATTCTTTCTTTTGTTACTTATTTACATTAATTCACCTCCTTATGTATTACTACACCCATTTATAACACGATGTGTGTATGTTTTGTTGTAGCAATCCAATCAAGTCGAAAGCCCTTCAACGAGACTACGTCAGATGCAGTGCTGTTCTTCAACAAGCTCTTCGACAGTGTTAACGACTCACGGTGAGGATCTGCACCAGGAAAGAATAGGGGACCAGTCAACATCATGTTACATTTTGGCAAGAAGCCATCAAAACATTGGAAAGTATTTCATTTATCATCAGTAAAAGTAAAGCCATCTGAAGGGCACAGTTTCAGATTTCAGGCTGTCACTTAGAAAATTCCTAATAGAAAAATTCAATAACACTGCCTGACCTAGCTGGGGATCGAACCCGGAACCTCATGATCGGCAGATAGAGCTTGCACCCACTACGCCACCCATGCAGTCCGCAATAATTCATTTTTACAATAATGTCTATTAATTAATTGTTATTTTTAATAATACATTCATAATTATCGTAACATTAGTATAACTTGAATATATTTAATAATCCTTTCAAATGAAAAATATATGTCGTATGTGTAATTTATGTTATAAGCTATATTTAATATCAATCCTGCCAATCCTGGTGAACCACAATATTAATTTTATCATAGTAGTAGTTTAAGGTTACATAATATTATATTAGTTTTTATAATGTTCATTATATAATATTGTTATTATAAGTTATTGTAATCATTGCATAATATTATTAAGTGATTTATTTGGTATTTGCATTACATTTACATTTTTTTGGTATTGACATTAGGTTTTAAAGAGAGTGTTTTGTGATTGCATTATTATTAAGTATATAAGCGGTTTTTAATATTGTTATTGTAGTAATATAGTTAAATATTATTAAGTCATACATAGTTGAGCTATAATATTGTCATTATTTTAGTTTAGTTATTTATATAATGTTACAGTCAGTAAAATATTATATCATCGTTAACTATTCGTTGGCGGCTAGTATGCATGAAAAGACACAAATGTTAATAGGAAGAAATAAATGGACTTGTTCATGGCATTATTAGATACTATTGAAAGTCATTAATTTGTAATATGAACTATAGTGAATTTTGTATGTTGATAGTTACTGTATGTATGAGCACTTCTATTACGATTTATTTTATTAATAATTACTGTTTAAGCACTGTAATTACAAGTCATGACACAGAAAAAGTTAGTTTAGTTATGGTGCTACATCTTTGTTTAATAGTTATTTATATTGTTATAATATATGTAACACATAATTTGTCAATCAGTTATTTGTGAAATATATTTAAATATCTTTAAAAATGAATGGACTTTCATTTAAAAATAAATGGACCTTAATTTAAAAATCCTGGTGTACATTATTAGGTTTATAAAGAGACCGTGTAGCGCCAAAATAATAAACCGTGAAAAAAAACTTCTGTCAAATTTCAGGCTTATGTCAAACTCCACAGTGACTCAAAATCTACCAAGGTCTGTAGCGCCCCACAGGTTATATGAAGAGCTTTTCTTCTATTTCCTCTCTGTTCTGTGGTCCTTATTATATCTACGGTATACCTAAGTGAACTGGTTTTGTCAGTCTGTTACCGTGGTCTGGTTTGCTGGTTTCCGAGATCGTTCTTCATAATCACCAGTCGTTATCAGGCTTAAATATTTGTATTCTGTGGTTTGAATTAGTTACAAAGACGTTTTACCTTTCTATTAAGACTGTGCGCTGTAAAATTTAGAGGAGAGAAAAGGAAAAGGATAGACATTGCGAGTGGTTCTCACTCGGGACCGACACACTGCAGTCTACTTAGTAAGTTTATCATAATGTCTTTGGTTAGTAACCGGACTTAGACATTTGTATTTAATGTCAAATCAAGATAATAGTCACTGAAGTGATAGTCACCGAGAACGCCAATAGCCCCACAGCTCAGCTTCAGCTAGACCTATGTCTACCTATAATATTATAATGTATCATGTATGCGTATTTAATACTGTTTTGTACTTATGTAAGACTTTTAATATCCTGTTTGTAAACTCTTTGGCAAATAAAACATGTTTTTTAGGGTTTCGTATCTGAAAAGGAAAAACTGATGATTTTGTTGACAAGACCTTTTTACTCGGGAACGCGTGAAGGATTTGAAATGGCTATCAATAACTCAGCGGGTCCCTTGCTACTGTAAATAAATCAATCTTCGATCTCAACACAATTAAAAGATACCTACGGCCATTTCACCGCACATTTCCATTTTATGCGCAACGGACTCTGAAAACCTCTGGGGTACTTCCCGTTGGCCTAGCATAATGAAATTTAGCAATAAACAAATTATTATATCACAAGTAAAGGAATAAATCCCAAAAACGTTAAAAAAGTGATAACTAACATGTTTACAGTAGTTTCCAACTAGATGACGCTGTATGTTTTAAAACGCGGTAGCTTTTTGTTCAGGTATCTTGTATGGAACCCTACACTAAACATCCTTACCAAGTTGGGGAATGTCTATTTATTTTTGTTTTTTGTAATTTCAAAACCATTTGGAGGAATAAGGTTGCTGATCACTACCCATTACTTAAAAACAGAAAATAATTACGGATTATTATTATTTTCGGCTTTGATTGAATAACCTTCATTTGACCTTAGATGACGTCACACGTAGATTAATGGAAAAACGTGTGAGCCTAAAAAAAAAAAAAAGTCAAATGTCCTTTTATGTCATTAAGTTGTCAAATGTTGATGTATGTAAACATAACCTATATCTAGCCGACTGCAAAATCTTAGAAAGTGACTGTGATTTTATTGTTTACTGGCAACTTCTTGTAAAGACCACCACTTTACTAGAGCTGTGACTTGACTGGGCTTGCCCTGACTCTGAATTGACCATATTAACTTGAAAATTTATATAACTTGACACTGGCAATACATTCGTGTGGGTCCATAAAAGAAGAAAAAAAAAAGCAATGAACAGTTTGTTTAGAAAAGTGGGGATAGTTGTGATAATATAATGACATTGACAATCTGAATTTCATTGCCTTTTTTTTTTTCTGTTGAGGCCGCAGTCACCGTCTATAAAGCTTATGATGACGTCATCATCACCAAAAATTCTCAAATTTTTAAAAATGTTTTTAAAAATAGCAAAAATATTCAAATTAGTTTCTTATATTGCTGTATATTTTCATTATCTAAAATAAAAATGGAGGTCAAGATAATTTGGACATTCCCCAGTGGGGAAACATTCAAATAAATCGTGGTCAAATTGCCAACTGGAAAATTTTGTGCAAAATCTTCAAAAAACTTCAAACAGCAAAATCTGCAACTTATTAACTTCATTAAAAGTATAATATCTTCTTTTTACGGCACACTGCCTCGGTGGCGTAGAGGGCACATGCTCGACTGCCAATCAAGAGGTCCCAGGTTCGATCCCCAGGTCAGGCATAGTGTTAAATATTGGATTTTTCCATTAAGAATTATCTCAATAACTGCCTGGAGTCTGGAACTGTGCCCGGTAGATGGCAATAGGCTCGCCACCTATTACGTAGGACCAATAACATACTGGCGAAATGTGGGTGTAGGTATCTACTATGGGACTGAGTCCTGGGTACACCTCTGCCTACCCCTTCGGGAAAAAGGCGTGAATGTATGTTCTTTTTACGGAGGTCGGCGATCTCGTGAACTCGTGGACAACTGCACGGTATAAGGATCTAGTTAGTGCTCAATTCGACCTACTTATATCCTTTTAAATAAATTGTTATGGCATACGAATGTAGGGTATGCATAGTGTAGGGTTCCATACCTAAATACCAAGAACAGCGCCATCTATTAGTTCCTTGCGCAAAGTATGGAAATATGCATAAAATGGCCATAACTTAGAAGTATGATGTTTTTACAGCCACAAGGGACCGCAGATCTGAGTAGTTGATATCAATTTCAGCTGGATACCTCTACGCGTTCCCGTTAAAAAGTGTCTTGACAGACAGACAGACAGACGGACAATAAAGTGATTCTCTATGGGTTCTTTAGTTCCTTCTGAGGTACCTACTAAAAAGATCATCATAGCATAGAACTTCAGTAGAACGTGTTTTAAGCCAAATTTCAGATTCCAGAACCATCTGGAATTGGGCAAAAATCGCATTAACGAAAGTGATTTTGATTAGAAACGACATAATATAATAACAATTAAATGTTACTACTGTGTTAAGTGTTATACTGGCGAAATGTGGGTGTATCTACTATGGGACTGAGTCCTGGGTACACCTCTGCCTACCCCTTCGGGAAAAAGGCGTGAATGTATGTTATGTTAATTAAGTGTTATAGTGTTAACTCACGGTCTCTGCTTAGAGTCCCTAGTACAATGAGCAGCGGTCAGCACATGCCGTTTGTTGACCAAGGTTCCCCCGCACCAGAACTCTCTCCTCTTGCTCCCATGCAGGAATATGGCGGCCATCCACGGCCACGAGCCTGGCTTGGATTCCGTACCACCCACTATACGACCGCCTTCGTCTTCTGTCTGACCGCAATCTGGAAGATATGAGATATCACATGAAATGATGGTAAAGATATAAGATTAAGGTTTTAACACTTTTGCACGTCAATGAAGGCCAACAGTTATGAATCTACTGTGCGTTCAGATATATAGCTCTACATCAAGAACGCACAAGAAGCTTCAGCCTTAAAATTTAAGCCCTATGGCTAACTTTTTTCAATAACTGATAGTTTTACAATGTTAAGTTTGGTTCCATTCCAGTGGAAACTTCAGGATTTTCTTCAATACTTTTTTTTTCCCAACGGGTCACTCTGTTACCCGTTGGCACCTTTTATTTTTGAATCCGTCCGATCCAGTCACACTGTGACGCAAGTGTTACTCGATGCGATTTTTTTTCCCAACGTGTCACAGTGTGACTCGTTTAGTGTAACTCGTTGGGAACCCACCCTCGTGTCGAACCTTCGCTGTTAGTATATCTAAACTTCGTCGTCTCTGGGTTAAAAAATTTAATCTCGTGTTCGCCTGGGCGCTCTTTCCGGAAGGCACGTTAAACCGTCGGTCCCGCTCGTCGCTGTTAGATATGTAGGGGGCAGTCGATAAGTAGGTCTGTTCGAAGGCCTTGTGGAAATCTTCGTGCATTGAAACTCCGATTATAGGTTTACCACCCAACCCATAATGGTTTGCTCGAGCAATACCTATATTATAACCCGTTATATTAGGTTTTTTAAAAATTATTTTCCAGTCAGTAATTTAGTACAAAGCTTTGCATTAATATAGACGGTAGGTTTAAGCTGGATTTTATGAAACCATGCGGTACTCCATATATCTTAGACACAAAACAATGCATGCAATGCTATAATATTATATGAGACCAATAACCTACTGGCGAAATGTGGGTGTACTACTATGAGACTGAGTCCTGGCTACACCTTTGTCTACTTCTTCGGGAAAAATGCATAATGGCAGGTATTATATTTGTTATGTTATGTAAACACAAAATAGGTGTACCAAGAATATTATATGCTATGAACGTTCATGAAACAACAAAATCTGGTATAAGCCTAATTTAATAATTTTATCTTCTTGCGAAAATCTTCTTAACGAAAACTGATATCATAACATACATACATTAACGCCTTTTTCCCGAAGGGGTAAGCAGAGGTGTACCCGGGACTCAGTCCCATAGTAGATACACCCACATTTCGCCAGTATTTAATTGGTCCCATGTAATAGGGGGCGAGCTTATTGCCATCTACCGGGCACAGTTCCAGACTCCAGGCAGATAGTGAGATAATTCTTAATGGAAAAATCCAATATTTACGAAAACTGATAACCTGACTTAAATCCCGTTTATCCTGGGATAACGATTTGGTTAAATACAAAGTCCTAACGTCAGGTGGATCTCTGCATATGTTACTAGTGGGCATGTGGTTTCATTTAATGTCACCAGTCACGACTAGGTTTAGTGTCAACAAGAGTGAAAGCTAAGAAAATGGGTGCCGTTTTACTGAATTATATTAAATTTGAATTATATATGAGTTTAGTTATAGCTGTGCCCCATGGTTTCCGTTGGAATATCGAGATAAAAAGTAAAGTACCCCTATGTCTTATTCCAGGGTTTGAACTATCTACATACCGAATTTCAGCCCAATCGGTTCAGTAGTTCAGTAGTTTTGGCTTGAAATTCATCCATCGTCAAAAACTTTCGCAATTATAATATTAGTAGGAAGTAGGACTACGTAAGCTAAAATAGTACTTACCTACATACTTACCATTTCTTCTTTAAGGTTTAAAAAAAAATTAGCAATCAGGAGATACAAGAAGATCCATTATATATGCGAGAAATTGTGTGAGTAACATACTACTACTAACTACTAACATAATATGTTACCTACTTAAGTTACTATAAAGATTATTGTGTATGTATAGATAGATAGGTTGGCTCTCAGGAGAACTTTTCAGCGGATGAAGCCCTCGGGCGCAGCGAAAGTAATTTATATAAAAATTAATAGTTAATAGCGAAATTTTACCTTCAGGGTCCACAATATTAGAATAGTTGGTTAAGATTGGCGCCGCAACAGTGTAGAAACTGGTTGTTCTAATCGGCCGAGGGGTTGTCGAAAATGGCTCCAACGTAGTCACAGGTCTCCTTGTCGTTGGCTTCGTTGTCAGTTTTGGTTTCTTCGTCGTTAAGACGAGAACTGCTGATGGTCTTTTCGTTGTCAAAGGTTTTTGAGTTACTGGGACTAGATAAGTAGGTTTGCTCGTCGTAGCTATTATAGGCCTTTCAGTTGTCACTATAGCATCTCTTGGGCAACAAACGCCAGGTACGAATAGCTCTTTGAAGCACAATGACTCTCGCAGAGCCACCAAATTGAGAAGTAATTGTGGACAGTTGCGTAAATCTTCGCATATTCCTTCCTGCCCGTCAGGAGTGGTACAAACTTTAACATCATTCCTATCCACATCAGAAGTGGCTATTTTAGTTATCGGTGCATCAGGGAGTACTTTGGGGAGCGCTTTTTTGACTATCGGAGCAATTTTGTCAGTCACATTTCTTCCGAGAACGTTCTTGCTTATTGTGTAGAAAGCTTGAGGTAGGCGTTTGAGATTGGGGTCATCTCCATCTTCGTGCTCCTCATTGACCATATCTACGAGATAATGGCCTACTGTATTAATGGCACCAAGCGTTTCAGATATTTTGGTGAAAGCCGATTCAGATAGAAGTCTGCCATCAGATGTTTCAGCAGGTATGTGATCAAAGGGTGATCTCCCTTCATAATTTTGTTGGTAGTTTTGTGGATTAAATGGCAATCTCCCTTGGTTTTGTGTGAAAGCTTGGGAGGTTTGTGGATCAAATGGCGATCTTCCTGCATTCTGTGAGAATCCTTGATAGTTTTGTGAAGCAAAAGGTGGTCTCTCTTGGTTTGGGAATGCTTGGTATGTGCGTTGATGCCCAAAAGGATTGTTATAAGTGACTGGTTGGTTTAAGTATTGTGTGTCCGAGTAACCAGGGTTACCAACGTCTATTCTTTTTCTTGGCGCTGGGAACTGCCATTGTTGGTTTTCCTGTAGCAAATGTGGGTTGGACCATTCACTGGATTGACGTAAACTGGCTGGAAATATAAGAATAGTTAGAATATTATGTATGGAGGTAGGAAGTAAGGACGGTGGTGATGAGAATGATGCATACCTACCCGGATGATGAGCTGGATACTGGCATCTTGTTCTTGATGATAGAAGTAGGATTCCTGGAATAAACAAATTGATGGTTATTTTAATTTCATGCTTATGTTTTCTAGTTTGAGGTTTCTTGTTTGTGTACCTAATATGTTGTTGTGTAATAATAATTAACATGACGAGAATCACAACTTTCCTCAAATCTCATGACAAGGATTAGCCAAACAATATGGACACGTCGACACACTTTCACTGATCCAACTTAGTCTATGGATCCGACAATAATAACAAATAAGGTAATGCCATAATGAGTCAGTGAGAGACCTTTCCAACTCCCAAAATAGACGAGCCAAATATGAACTTAGGTGGGTAGTGAGTATTAACGAGTATTATAAATTTTGAAATGGAACGTTCAATTCAAGATATTGACTATCCGTGAGGTCCCGGGTTCGATTTCCAGGTCCAAAATGTTATTGTATTTTTTCATTTGGAGTTTTCTCATCTGGATCTGTGGCCGGTAGATGGCAATAGGCTCGCCCCTATAACCTGGGAATTCAAAGTGGGTGTACCTATTGTGGGTCTAAGTTTTGGGTACACATCTGCTTACTCTTTAGGGGAAAAGCCTTGATGTTATGGTTAATGATACAGCGTACGACGAAAGATTAATAATTGACCCTTCATAGCCACGCTGCCGTGCACTGCCGTGGCCTACGTTAACGTTGCTTTAATCATCTGTCATAGATGTACACAAGGCCAATCATCATCATTTCAGCCATAGGACGTCCACTGCTGAACATAGGCCTCCGCCATAGATTTCTATCCAGTCCGGTTGTAAGCAGCCAATGATGATTGTAAAATTAAAAAACAAGTGAAATAAAAGCTTCTTTTCAACCGTGTAATATCTAATGTCCCCGTAGTTCTTTATTTGCATATTATCATTAATTGATTTAAAATTGCCGTAAGAGCTTATATTATGTATGGTAGGAAAAGAGAACACACGGAATGAAATAATGGTCATGACGAATCATAATAGTTCGCAAGAGTAGTTACTAGAGATGTGAAGTGGTTCCGGCTACTTTCTTGTAGGTAATTTTTTGGATTTCAGTATTTGAATAATACTGAAATCCAAAAAATTATAATATTCATATATAATATTTTCATATATTCATAATTCATATATTCATATATAATATTCATATTCATTTATTGATAACATTGTGTATTAGTTAGGTTAGGATAGATAGGTCCTGGGTGCACCTCTGCCTACCGTTTTGGGATAAAGGCATGTTATGTTAATGTATGTTATGTATTTAAAAAAAATACGAAGGGGGATGATAATAACTTCTTAGCATAATTATTAAAGGATCTTCATATAGAGACTTCTAGAAGATTTGTGATACTTGTAAGGTCATAAATGTTTTTAAGAGAGCTCTGAATTTTGACTCCACGAGTAAGGAAAAAGGAATTAAATAATATTTAAAATCAAATTTGTATTTTTAAATATTATGTCGTGGAGGAAACAGGAATCAATGTATGAAAATGTATATTTCGAATACAATGGGTCTTTGGAGAAAATAGCAAATAATAGGTAAACCAAAGTTTTTCAACCATCAATTTTATAATATCAGCATGTACAGTCGGTATACATACCTCCATACCTGCATCCGGCTATCCGGCATAAACATTTTAAGTCACAACTATGGTTAAAATTAGAGAGAAAACTGATCGCTAATGCGTTCGAGGAATCCGTGGTCTTATTTGCCTAAATTAATACCTGCGTAATATCTGCCTGCCGAAGCTTTCTTAGGATCTTCGCACACAGAACAACTTTGCGGGTTGCGGCAACTGTCAACTAGCTGTTTACATATTACATTTATATGTTAAAGAAACTACACATTTTTCAGCGTCTGCGCAGTTTCTACAGAAACTATGGCAACTGCTAGTTGAGGTGAATGACAACAGTTCAGCAGTTGTTGCAATCGACGTCTGAATCAGTTTTAATTTGCCGCAACTAGCTGTCGAGCTGCTGGTTTCCCCAAACGGCAATTGCAACGAGTCGACCCATTATAGAAGTTAATTAAGAGGGTATCCTAGCTACTAGAAATTTGACACGGTCTTATTAACAATAATTTACCAAATCGATATTTTGTAATCCTCCGAATATAATTATCCTTGTTCTAAATTTATATCTATATAATAAATTAAAGTTTATATTTCACTAGAAAAATATTAGATTTTTCTAGTGAAATATAAACTTTAATTTAATTTGTTTATCTTTTATATTCCTAATTTTTTTTTAATCATTTAAAAATAAGGTCTTTGTCTCTTGATTGCGAACATGTCGCCCTGGTTGACACAGATTTTAAATATACTTTAATTCTTTAGTGAGAATGGCTCGACAATATAATGACCTGGCATGTAACAACACAAACTTAGATATATTTAATCCTAAATTAATCAACTACAAACATACAATAAAGGATATCCTTCAACCCAATAGAAGAACTTCGGATTCAACAACAGCGTTGTATCCGAATTCAGCCCCTTGATTGACTGTTGTATATACTAGTATAATTAATATATACTAGTATAATTAATAATTATACCTGGATGCTACTATTATTGTAGCTAACCTTGCGTTGCAATTAGATAACTATATTATACAATGTAAAATTAAATACTTAAGTCATATATTATTTTGTTCGCTCGATACTCTACCTAATTGTTTTTTCTGAGTGTACATCGTTTTGAGTTGCAATCTAGAACATATTATTGTAACTAAATTTATTTTTGAAGTGATTGTAATTTGTTATGTACGCCAAATAAATAAATAAATAAACTCGCGTCATTAGACGTTCACTATAAACTATAAACCAATGAAGAATTTATTAAAAATAATAATACGACAGGGATTTCATTTACTTCATCTCAAAAATATCAGGACATAAATTTGTAGTAAGTTGCCCTGTTTGCGGAGCGCACACAGGTTGGTTATAAAGTTTACAATCTTACGAGAATCTGGACAGCGCATTCGACATTATGCATTTTAAATGCGTTTGTTGAACTGCGAAGGTTGGGTCCCGTTAGGTTCATTAACTGGGTAAATATTCGGGACTTGTTATATTAACATGGCTTTTAAAATATAGCATTAAGAAATGGTCATAGTATGACCATTTCTTAATGCTATATTAAGAAGAATACCATTTCTTTACACTTGGGAAAGCAGTATACATGGTAAAATAAACAAAGTGATAAAACTATAGTTTTAACACACAGCCTCGTTGGCTCAGATGGCAGTAACTCTGCACATTTTGTCTGACCAGGGGATCGAACCCGGGACCTTATGATCCGCAGTCAAGCTTACACCACTATGCCACCGAGGAAGTCAACGAGGTGAGGTTATATTATGATTACATTATAATAACGAAATTCTTCAAAACGTTTTCAGCTTACTGCTTGACAGAAAGAGTTCAAACGAAATGGTGGCGCCACTGTATTTTTCAACAATTAAAACCATTGAATTAACACTTACACTGTATATTAGTACCGTTCCGACTATTTTATGTCGAGCTATAGGTATTAGGTACCCACGTGAAGCCGGTGCGGTCTCTAACAATAATAGGTACTTCCTTACTCGGCCTGAGTCACGTTGAGAAAGCTAACATCTTGTTGCGTAAGATTATGACTGACTACAAATAGCTGGGTTCCCTGAATAATGGACCTTGGTTCTCTTTATGTAACTTCTGTGATGACCTTGAAATATTTCATGAGCTTGGCTCCGGTTGTGCATAATTTAGGGATTTTCACGATTTTGTGGCGTAATTTATGACCTCATAGACAGATTTGTAATTGATGATTTGAAAGCTAAATTCATGTTTGAAATGGTTGTTTTGTGTCATCAAATATTTGAGACCAGCCATCCTAGTTATATAATTAGGGTCACGGGATCGCTGAGCATGGAATACGTGTACATAATAATATTTTAAATAGTACGTACCATAAAATTTCAAATACGATCGTAGATTGTTAATGAATAAATAAATAAAAAAAAATACACATAAGTTCATATAGGTAATATGGATAGCGAATAGCGTTTTTGAGATAGTAATAGCTTGAAATCATCAGCCGGAAGACGTCCACTGCTGAACATATAGGCCACCCCCATAGAACGCCATAAACTATTCATATGGGTTGAAAAATGCCGTAATTACCACGCTTGTTGTGCGGCTTGGTGATCGCAGTAGTTGGAATACTTGGTGTCGGAGAGCGCTGCTGCCCTCTTCGAATATGTTCCTCTGCCGGGTCTCACAGCTCCAACGGGATAATGAGAAACGGGTGGCACTATTATATAGCCGGTAACCACACGGCTTGAAATATCACTTGAAATTCTCCGCGTAAACTCCAGCTTTGACAGCGGAATCTTGGAGAATTGAGAGCTGTGTGCTCGATCTTGGCGTTTTTCTCGATATAGTGAGCGATCCTTACCTTTTGCTCGGATTCTATACTGTGTAATATAATTGGTTTTGGTGATCACCTATCAATAGACGTCACTATTGATATACTAATAATTTTAAACCACTTAAACCACTTAGACTGCCTCGGTGGCGTAGAGGGCGCATGCTCGACTGCCAATCAAGAGGTCCCGGGTTCGATCCCCAGGTCAGGCAGTGTTAAATATTGGATTTTTCCATTAGGAATTATCTCAATAACTGCCTGGAGTCTGGAACTGTGCCCGGTAGGTGGCAATAGGCTCGCCCCCTATTACATGGGACTAATAACATACTGGCGAAATGTGGGTGTATCTACTATGGGACACTGAGTCCTGGGTACACCTCTGCCTATACCCCTTCGGGAAAAAGGCGTGAATGTATGTTATGTATGTTAAACCACTTTAAAAAATTAAAATGTATAATGTCATAATATTTATGTTAATGATATTACATTTTTATAAAAACAACTTCACGCTACGCTTATATATAATACTATACTTTCCCGAATAATGAGTTACAAAACTCTTTTCTTTTTACACAATGTGGTTGACCTATAAGTTTTGCAACTCTATCAGCGTGGTTACGCGAACTCCCCTTCAGTGTGGCTGGTGGTTTTACTCATCTAATGAACTTAGATTTTATAATATTTTCGTGGTGTAGCACTTAGCTACGCGCTACGCCCCTACGCTACGCCGTAGCATATTGACTGTTAAGTAATCTATAGGTATTATATTATATCTACTACTGATTGCGTTATTTCACTACAGTGCCCGTGGCATCGCTAATTGAATTAAGGGCGTGTCCAGATCTGGCGAATGCCTTTCATATGAAATTCACGCAAAAAATGTTCGCACGCCTCTCCACGCTAACTCTACACCGACTGCAATAGGGCTGCACGGTTGGTTTGCGGTTTTATTGCAGTCGTACCTTTTAACTTCATTCAAATTGGAAATTTGCAGTTGGAGTGCAGTTTAAATGCAGGCCTTTTGTCTAGAGCACAGATATCCTTTCCGTGGTCTAGAGTCTAGAGCCGTAGTGTGGGTACTTCGTACACGCCAGCATGTTTAACCAATCCGAAAAAAAAAATTCTATAAAAGTAATATTATTAGGTTACTTCTTGGGACGTAGCCCGAAGGTTCAATTAGATGCTAATGAATGATCAGAAAAACATTCTCTCTAATGATAATGTTGTGAAAACATTTCCTTTCGGCGAAAATATCTTTTTCGCGAAAGAAATCTAACTTTGTTTGATATATAAAGAAATATAGGTACTTACCTAGCTATATTTTTGGTTAATATTTTCGGTAACTATACTCTGAGTAATTAGAAAGAATTGTTTAACTACTGAGAAGAAAATCACAGTTAATTTTATTCGCTCATGCAGACATGGGCAGGTAAAGTCGAGTTTGAAATTTATTTATTTATTTATTTATTGATCGCCAACACAATATACATCTTTAAATTCAAATAAAAATTAAATTATTACTTATACATGATTAATGTTATTGTAATTACAGGCGAAGACAGCATTTAATATATTGGGCGAGTTATATAAATTAAGCAAAGCAAAAATTAAAATTATATAAAATTCTATAAATTCTATAAACTCTATAATTATCTCAAAGACACAAACGTCATTAAATTGTATACTAAAATGGTATTGATGTACATAAGTTGTTTCATTTTATAAATATTTATTATAAAATTACAAACAAACAAAAATTAGATAATAATTAATAAATATGGGTATTAAGTGTTGGAGTATACGAAAAAGAAAATCACTGCTTACTTGATAACATAGTACGCATGGGCCTTATTTTTAAGCTTGCAATTGTTATCCCCAAATATATCGATGTCATACGACTTCACAGCGGTATTATATTCTCTAACCAGACGATTGAGAGGTGAGTAGTGACCAAGATTTGACTTTGAAGTGCGTGGTTGAAATAAATGGAATCGCAATACACGAGGTAAACGCGACGGCATTTAAATGTTTAAGGAGGATAGCAGCTCCGAAGTATCCAGAATCCCATTCGCAAGCTTATGCAGAAATAACAAGTCGAGCATACGTCTTCGATCCGTTAATGAACTCATCTTGAAATATTTTAATCTATCGTCATAAGATAATAAAACTTTTCCAAGATTTACAGAGTAGGTTAAGTGCCCCTTGAACCTCTTTTGGACACTCTCTAATCTCTTCAAGTACACATCGTAAAAAGGGTTCCAGACGACACTGCAGTACTCCAAGCCGCTGCGAACGAGTGAGTTGAACAGCAAGACTTTGGTAGCAGGCGACCTGAAGTCTCTGGAGTTTCGAAGCATAAAACCTAAATTCCTAAAGCCCTTAGCGCAAACATTGTTAATGTGAACGTTGAATTGCATTTTCGAATCCAGCTGTACTCCCAAATCCCCTATGGAGGTAACTGATTCTAGTACAATTGATTTAATTTTGTATTTTGTGTCGAGTATCACTTTTTTTCGAGAAATACGCATGCAGTAACATTTGGAGATATTCAAGTCCATGCCGTTCGAGTCGCACCAATCTACTAATCGGTTTAAGTCCTCCTGCAGAAGACCAGCTTCCGCCGTAGTGTTAACTGTTCGAAAAAATTTTAGGTCGTCAGCGAACAAATAATAACGGGAATGATAAAAACAGTCCCCAATATCATTTATAAAAGCATTGAACAGCAACGGACCTAGATGGGACCCTTGAGGGACTCCTGAGGTCACCAGGAAAGGGTCAGAAGAGTAGCCGTTTACGACAACCCTGGCGAGCCGACTCGAGAGGTACGATCCACACCAATTCAGCAAAGGCCCAGCGATACCGAGTTGTGAGAGCTTACGAAGAAGGACTTGGTGGTCCACCCTGTCAAAAGCCTTGCTGAAGTCGGTGTAAATCGCCTCCACGGAAGAACGATCATCGACCATCGATGATACGTCTTCGATAAACGACATCAGGTTAGTTGCAGTGGATCTGGCTTTTGTGAAACCATGCTGAAAGGGGTTTATTACCTGTTCGAGATGCCAGGACAACAAAGGGCACAGTAGCTGTTCGAATACCTTGGCGAAAACCGAAAGAATTGATATAGGTCTATAATTTCTGACCATTTCTCTGGCACCGTTCTTAAATAAAGGGACCACCAGGGCCACCTTCCATTCATCAGGAAAAATGAAAGAGAAAGAGTGATCTATTGAAAATTAGACACAGTGGTTTAGCCAAGGCGGTGGCGGATTTAGCCACAAATACTGACGGGATCCCATCTGATCCTTTGACACAATGTTGAAATAAAATATTTTTTTAGAAAAAAAAAGCTTATACAAACTAACTAAAAAGGGTTATTTCCTTGATTATTTTTTCTAACTAAGCTGAATCGATTTCCATTATATTTATATGGGACAAACACCTTTAAGTTCATACTTTAGGCAGGAGAAGGCTAACTCACGTTAGCAAACAAAATAAAAACGGTCGAATAGAGACCCCTTTTTAACTCGGTTAAAATATAAATATCATACAAACAAAGTTTGTATGATCTGAGGTCCCACGAGGTAGGTCCTAGGTTCAAAATATCATTGATTTTTTTCATTTTTCTCATCGAGTAACACTTGAGTCACTTATACACTGTGTTTCGGATGGCTTGTTAAACTGTAGGTCCTTAATATCTCCTATAAGATATGTAGGGGGCAGTCGTTAGCTCATGCTCGATGCTCGGAGCGTGTTTCCTCAATTATTGAGGAAACACGTTCCATTGGAGTATTGAAGACTAAACCCAGATACCTTGCAAAAAAATATAACTTCCAGTAGAAAAAATCCTATTTATTGTGCGTTATTCTTGTAGAGGTATCTTATAAAACGCGCGGAAAATGCATTACAAAATCAAAACCCAACTCAAACTCAAATAGATTTATTAAAATAGGTCATAATCTGACACGTTTGCATGTCAATGAAGATAAACAGTACTGAGTCTACCGTGCGTTCGGAAAGATACCTCTACAAGAAGAACTTGTAGGGCTTAATTTTTTCAACAGATGGATTACTTATAAGCTTCCAATTCAGGGCAATTTGAATAAATTAGATTGAGTTCGAAATCAAATGAACTGTTTAAATTAGTTCAATGAGTCCAAGCAATTCAGTTCGCGCGCAAAATGGCATTGAACGAACCAATATGGCGCCGCATCGGTTACATAAACCGCGAGAACGTGACATCACAGCTTTCACTGACGGAATCGCGGTCATTGAGCTACTCGCACAACTATTCGAATTAAATCGATAATGCTGCGGTAATTGGGCTGGAAGATTAACAGATAAGAGTGGAGAGGACTCGAATTTGAGCCAGCTGGAATTTATTGCGGGTTTTCAACCCTAAATGATTGCAATCTTACCGAATGGGATTATTTTACCAATAAATGTTAACTTAGAAATTTAAATAACTACCTCCTTCTCTATCATCAGAACCTGGTCTCCACTTATCCGTAACATAACATTGAGACGATTGCAATAACCATGCCAAATAAGCCTAAACCAAGACATGGCGAGCCTATTGCCATCTACCGGGCACAGTTACAGACTCCAGTCCGTTATTGAGAAAGTTCCTAATGGTAAAATACAATAACACTTCTTCCTGACCTGGGGATTGAACCCGGGACCTCATGATCGGCAGTAGAACTTGCTAATCACTATCACGCCACCGAGCAGTTAAATTTTAAATAAATTTGAAATGAATAATAGAAAATCATATCCCCTTCGAACCACTTTGGAAACTAATGATTCGAAACCAGTTTCCAAAACAGATGGATTCTTTAATGGAAACCTGGATTCCAATCAGGAATGATAAATCGGTTTTGGAAACGTAAAGAATGAAGAAAATTTGATCATCTTTCGAAATTTCAATAATAACTAGGTTTTTATACCAAATAGAATCGGCATGCATACAAAAAGATTGTCTTTTTATCGACTTTATGGTACTATTTTGGCTGCCATCGTAACTGAGTCTCACTGAGGCACGGTAATAATATCTCGATAGATATTAGATATTATTAACTTGACTTGATATTGGATTTTTCCTTTAGGAATTATCTCAATAACTGCCTGGAGTCTGGAACTGTGCCCAATAGATAGCAATACGCTCGCCCCCTATTACATGGGACCAATAACATACTGGCGAAATGTGGGTGTATCTACTATGGGACTGAGTCCTGGGTACACTTCTGCCTACCCCTTCGGGAAAAAGCGTGAATGTATGTTATGTTATGTTTTATTAACTTGACTTAGGCATCGGCTTTTGGTACAAAATCAATCATTGGCTGACCTACTAAGTTAGCAGACTGTATAATACCCATCTTTTTACACTTAAATACGAGTCTTTACCGAGTATTACCGACACTAGATAATAAAAAACTAGAATCTAGGCTACCCGCAGCATTAATACATTTCGTAGAATCCGTTTATCGTATGTACCTATATAATAAATTATGTTACTGGTTAAGGCGCGGTGCAAAGCGGTTTCACCCGCGTAGTCTTCGTTTCCGTGGGAATATCAATATAAAAAGTACCCTATATTATTCCAGGGTCTATAATCTATCTTCATGCCAAATTTCATCTCAATCAGTTTTCAAAATCGTGGTACAGGCTGAGAAAAAGTTTATCCCATGAAATAGGTATAAGGTATATAGTATTCTTTAGTCATCCCAAACAGTATTATAAGTACCTATTCCTAGCTCATCCCATGATGCAGGTCACATACAGACATACAGATACAGACATACATGCAGATTTTTGTAGTGATAAGCCTCTTTAGCAGGGGGCCGCCTGGGGAAGTACCACACCTTAGCCAGTTATTCATCCGCGAAGCAGTAATGTGCAAACATTACTGTGTAGGGCAATGTTACCCGCGAAATTACTGGGCATGACGAGATTTCAACAACTAATATCTCAGGGTGACAGGCGCAGTGCAGTGGCGCGCAGAATTTAGAATTTTAAAACACTGGGTGGCACTGTGTCTGATATGGGCAATCATGATGCTTACCATCAGGCACCTGATTTTTTCGTCATGTTACTCACTATCATAAAAAAAATATAGACGTGGAAATAGTTGTGATCGAGTTACCTTAAACGAAAGTAGTGTTCATTATCATCATTATGTAATGAGTCTTTGATTACACACCGCTGGGTTAAGCTTAACGATTATGTTGTTAACAGTACCTAATTTAGATTTTGGAGGACAAGCGAATACCTAAGTCTATAAGCTTCCCCAAGTTTTCGTCATATGTCTGGCTCTCGCTGATCTTATATCCTCGATTTATTGAAATAATATAGGTATATTATTATATGATTCAAAATATAAAGAGACACTTTTCAGCATTTTAATCAAGCTAATAAGTAATTAATGTACCGTGCTATAAGTTTCTTGTGCATTCTTCTTGTAGACGTATCTTTCCTATTTTATTCCTATTTTATTCAATCTTTTTGAGTTTGAGATCACAGTAAACTTGTAGAGCTTATTTTTTCTGGTTCATAGTGGATATAGATCTAAAGTTATATTTATTTGTTTGGAAGGCGATGGGCGGTGGCTACGCAGAAGTTTCCATGCACTTATTCTGTGTCCATAGAGTTTCTCAAACATGACTTATGCGATCTTTTGTAATCGTGTAATAGAGAGTAAAGAATCCGGGTCCGGGCGCATTGCACCACTGCCCTGCCGGTCTGCATCCGCTCCGCTAGCGACGATTGAGTAACGGTTACATAGACGTGCGTCACAACTTCACAAGTCACAATATTACCGGCTGCATAACATGGCATATCATTGTGTTATGACCTCTACTATTGTTTGTTTTCTTTGCACTAACTAATACTACTTAAGAATACGAATATGTAGTTCTACTTAGCCCCATTAAGCTGCAGCACTATTTTATTGCAACTTATACTAATTTAATTATTTATTTTGGCATATATGGAAAGATCATTATAAAAGTTCCGTAACAAAACTATTTTTTTTATTTTTAATTCGCTGTAATTACAAAGTTGAAAAAATTATTTTTAATCAAATTAAAAAAATCATTTTTAATCCAGTACTGAAAACACGCCAATAATATCCGAACGAGCTCGTGACCTGCGACGTCAGAATGTGATAAAGTACCATACATAACTATAACATAATGACGTCACAATCATGGCGATCACTCGTAGCGCGTTCGTGATCAAGTGTTTCTTATTGGAATTTTATCAATTTCGAATTGCTTATAATTAATTTTAAAAAAATATATTTTTAAAGTGATCTTTGAATCGGATGATACATAATCTTCATTAAACTTTCAGAATAAATTTAAAAAATATGACATTTTTTTTTATATTCACTTGTATACTAATACGACGTGTTACAAAAAAATGTAGGGCGCATCTACCTATCAAAAACAACTTTCAAAAAATAGAAGGAATTGCAAAATTCACAAAACGACTTCCCATACAAAATGCATCAGATGATAGCATAGAGCCGGTAAAATCAATTGGAACCAATTGCCTGCCGTGACGAACGCAGAACAGAATTCGTTACTTAGCACAGTGCCTTACATAAGTATTTTTCTTGAATACGGGTGTATGACGACAGCCGGGAGCAACACTTGCGAAGCGTGATCTATAGAGGGGTCTATAGAGATTTGAGATCAGGGGCACCGGATTGGCAGCTGCAGACATTCTCGCTGAGCTACAGACAATAAAATAAATCTACTCGTAATGATGGAAGATGTTTTGTTTTGTTAGTTATTGTTATTAATACTGATTATTCCGTCTAAAAAGCAATTTTAGTACATAGACATATATTTGGAAAGACTTAATAATTTCACATGAAAACTTTACTTAATTAAAACTGTGTCATTTGGCAAATACTACATTTTATTTGAGGCGGCTAAGGAAGCGAAAGCGTTGGAAAGCGTGTTTTCTTTTAGCAAACTTGTAATTCGACCGGCGACGAGTGTTTTGCTTGTTTTCATTCTATTGTCTTTGATTCATCGCATTTAGAAATTCTTTAGTGTTTAGTGAAAAAAAGTTTTAAAAACTTTATGCACCTACCTACATTAAGATTAAAGTTTCAAAGAAAATTATTTTAAAGACCCCTCCTCTTCTCTTTTCTGCTCCATCACCACTCTACAAGTCCATCAAATTTAATTTTCAAGGCGAAATAACTTTGCATAAGCGTTACTCACACGTTAAATTTTTTTTGCCGTAAAATCATGAAATTTATCAATTCTTAATCACTAAACGAGTTTGTTGGTTTTAGGGCCACATAGAGCTTACATATTATTATGTCCCGGGTTCGATCCCCAGGTCAGGCAGTGTTGAATATTGGATTTTTCCATTAGGAATTATCTCAATAACTACCTGGAGTCTGGAACTGTGCCCGGTAGATGGCAATAGGCTCGCCCCCTATTACATGGGACCAATAATATACTAGCGAAATGTGGGTGTATCTACTGTGGGACTGAGTCCTGGGTACACCTCTGCCTACCCCTTCGGGAAAAAGGCGTGAATGTATGTTTGTTTTTTAAAGCTTACATTAATTTTGATTTCGTTCCAATACTTAATAAGATTTTCAAATGTGTATAAATAATATTGTTTAGTTCATCATCATCATATCAACCATTGGTAATCCACTACTGAACATAGGCCTCTCCTATAAAGGGGGGTTTTGCCAATACTCGACCCACTTGGCAGGCGGGTTGTCGAGTGCATATAAAGGCCAGATTAAAAATCGACAACAACTGGAACAATTGGAAGTGGAAAATTATCTCTCATTCTTCATAATTAGTAAATTTTACCGAGTTCATAAAGGAGCAGATTTAAAAAAGAACAAGGCAGTGACTTCTTGATTTGCATTGCGAAGAAATTAAAAAACGTGTAGGTACCTAACATATTTTCTTTTTCTGCACGTGGCATGAGCAACATATTTAGTTAAAATAGAAAATAGATGTCATTTTCCGTATCCTCTCTCGGGAGTGCAACGCAATCTAATTTCAAACTGTATAGAGGACGAGAATAAAGTGCATATAACTTTGTAAGTTTTGGGGGGCAACTCTGGGTTCGGATTATAAATATATTTAAAATTACCTATAGATTTGTAAAGATGCTATGGCCATAATGTGAAGCGAGACCAAATCTATGCCTAAAAGCAAGCAATGAACATCCCTAGCAGACCTAAGGATCGCGTGGTTGTCCAATATTGACAAGGAAGTGAAGAACCTAGCCGAAAATGTGACAACCCAGGATATAGTAACATGGCCTTGTGTCACGATGTATGTTGCCAATAAACTCCAAAACTACTGAACCGATTTCAATCAAATTTCACATGTACCTGTATTTTGGTCTAACTTACTGGATAGGATAGTTATCATCTCAATTATTCGCTTATGTCGTGAATGTAAACGAATAAAATGTATCAATTAATTGTTTCTTAAGCAAGTGTTTATTTACTGTTTAGTTGATGATGTTCTCATAGATGGCGGTGTACGTTGATTCATAGATAAAATTCTTCAATATTGTTTGACATCTAGGTTGCAAATACACCCAATAGATGGCGCTGTGTTCTGTTTCTTAGAATATAAATTCTATTATTACTTTATTTCACGTAATATTTATTTATGCTCACGATATAACCGTATTATTTTAATGGTTTGTGACTGATATTTTTATAATTATACTGCGTATTATGTTACAATATTATTACCATTAATAACAAAAAATAATTTTGTACTATTTTAGAGAAATAAAATATGGCGGTACGAAGTTCGCCGGGTCAGCTAGTATATTATAATTTTTTTTAACATGTAAAAATCTATACCTAGGTCTGTATCTTTAAAATTATTCAAAAAACAAAGCAAAATTAAAACTGACAAACGGTACATCTATGATTTGTTAGACTGTATGTACTTACATTTTTTCAGTAACCTAAAGCTGCTTATCCACTACAGGCTTCCTCGGGACGAGCGGCTGATAAGTTCCGAGGCAGCTTCAAGTGGATCATCATCATCATCATCATCATCATCATCTCAGCTGTAGGACGTCCACTGCTGAACATAGGCCTCCATCATAAATTTCCATACAGTCCGGTTGTAAGCGGCCCGCCTCCAGCGTGTTCCTGCCGTCCTTATCAGATCGCCTGTCCACCTTGTGGGTAGACGACCTACCGTGGTCTCCATTCGAGAACTTTACATCCAAGTCGATATGCAACTTGAAGTGTCGCATTTCCGTGGAACCAGTATAGTAGGTAAGTAGCCTCCTCTTGCATTATTTATCTGGTGGGTGATGGCACGTTTGTAGGTTATATTCAAAATATAGGGCGCGTGAATATCAAAGTTCATGACATTTACAACAGGAACTTCTTCATAATAATATGGAAATTCAATAGACTTGCATAGCATATTGCTATAATCGAGGTTTCATGCTCTGTTTGCAGTAGGAAGGTACCGGTGACAGTTGTGGGTAAATTGTTAATGATAGAAATTATTGGTCACTGCAATTAGCTACGCGTAATATAGACTAAAACGTTCCTAGAAATATTTGTTCAAATTCTGTTACTTAGTTCATTGAATTTGCGTTTATTTATTAAGGTCAAATACGTTAACAATAGTTTGCAATCGAATCAAACGAAGAATGAATACTCGATTTGTTTTCCCGTAATATTAGCACAGCTCCGTACGCGTTCACACTGCATGGATGTCGAAGCTACACTAAAGTAAGGTGCACGGATTGAAGTGCACTTTAGTCGAGCAATGAAAAATGAGTGTTAGGAAGCGAAATCTAGTACGTAAGTAGTATATTACTTATTATTTAAATGTACTATTATTTGACAAATGGTTTAAAATTATAACCTGAATTAAAATGTATGACTTATTAAAAAATTATGACATAAAATTTAGTAGGTAGGTAAGTATTAACAAAATAACCATATATTAATCAAATTCAGTTGATAAGAAAAATGTTTATAATAACCAAAAAACACGTTCCAAATTAATTTACTTTAAAAAGCATACCTAGTTGTATTTGTATATTAATTGCTTGTAGGCTTATAACTAGGTTGCTATTGCTATGTTCAAATGGGCATCATCTTGAACACTATAATCACATTATTTTTGTAAGACCATTTTGTACACATGATTTGTTATCTATATATTATACATTAATGAACAAAACTTGAACTATTACTCTACTAATACTGATTAATAAATATGTAATGTTGGAGCAGAAATATTCACGATGTTTTTTTTTTATGGTAACTGTCATAATGTATTGGAAATCCCATCACCATTTTACAGCGACAAGAATAAACTCTCTTTTTTTTTTCAAAACCAGAGGGGTAGATTTCTAAATAGACAACTTATTTTCCCAACCCTAACTGATTAATATTATTATTATCTTTGTAAACATAAAATATAACATACATTCACGCCTTTTTCCCCGAAGGGGTAGGCAGAGATGTACCCAGGACTCAGTCCCATAGTAGATACACCCACATTTCGCCAGTATGTTATTGGTCCCATGTAATAGGGGGCGAGCCTATTGCCATCTACCGGGTACAGTTCCAGACTCCAGGCAGTTATTAAGATAATTCCAAATGGAAAAATCCAATATATAATACTTTGCCTGACCTGGGGATCGAACCCGGGACCTCTTGATCGGCAGTCGAGCATGCGCCCTCTACGCCACCGAGGCAGTATTCTCTTTGTATACTTAATTATATTGTAAAAATGAGCTAACTTATTAGATCTCTGGTATAAAAACGATAAAGTTACTGTTTGCTCAGGTAACGGTCCCTTTTCGTTTTTTACCTTTTCCGTTTACACTCGCTGGAAATTTAGGCCGAACTGTGTCAAATTTTTGATGCACATCAAAATTTGCGACCATGTTAGTTTTTACTATTTGTTCAGTATTTATGTGTTTTTTTATTCGAGTCGAAAAAATAGACGTCACATCGTATCGATAATAATTATTATTATCTACGCACAGCAGATGAATCGGTGCAATAACCCCGTGCGTGCAATATCGATTTTCCGTCATCGATCACCCGCCCATATTATAGAATTCCATAAATATAAAAACATCGATAAAAACTTAAATCTATGACAGCGCTACTTCACCCGTCATTCAATACGAGAAATCTAAAGCTGTGTTCACAATCAAATAATGTTTACTCGATCGGTCTAGCAGTCGTAAGTCGAAAGCTGTATTGCCGAGCATGATGTTCACCAAATTTTTGTTGGATTTTTCCATTAGAAATTACTCAGTAATACTGTGGTACTACCCTACAGTCCTACCAAGACACGGAGGTAAGTTGCCCCATTTCTTGTCTCTTTCGCACCCGAACAACACATGTCTGCTGTCTCGTTCTAAGTCGTACTTAGTCGCACAGAATGTGTGAAACAAAACATGCTGTTAGCCTTGCGTGTGGAGGGGTGAACATTTTGTGCACGAGATAATGAAATAATTCGTAAAATATTTTTTTATTCTATAATCGTTAATGTTAGTCCTAGATTATATAAAAATACATGATTTATGAAATTATGGCTTAATATTATACATTACAACCAGAGAAAAAATCAATTTGGACAGAATTAAAGGTAACTTTGTAATTTTTATGATTTCAATCAATGTTAGCTGGAAAATACAATGTTATTGTAGGGTTCTTATATTTTTTTCTCTTTATTTAAACTTTATTACAAATAAAAAATCACCTATGATTAGTAATTTGGGTTTATAACCCGTCTTAACAATTCGGGTAAAAGGCGTGATTTTTTTTAGTTTATATAGTTTTAAAACAGTTTTTAATAATATAAGTAATATATTCCCACTGTACTTTAATTTAGGTCACTTATTAAGAGTTTTCTATTCTATTCTATTGCCTTAGTTATTTGTTAAAGAAAGATGACCTTTTTAGAAACAATCTCTAACAACAACAGTGTGCTCTCAACCTAACTATCATAAATAAAAGCAATAATCGATTCACGTCGCATGATCAATCATAATAACGATCGCGTAACTATTACGATTATGTTATCGATTATTACACCGCATTTGGAATCGAAGGTGTTATAATATCACATAGACACTTTGTGTGTTTTTTTTTTTCATTTATTGCTGTGTCAAGGTCATATAATTTGCCTAATGTCTCAAATCAAAAATAAAAATCAAGATGAAACATAAATAAAAATATGCAAACTTTTTGCGCTATTTTCGTTCTATTTTTAAAAAGCCACTTTTTTCCTTTTCGCGCTCGGCTAATTGTAACAAAAGAAAATCTACTTTCACTGATGATTAAAAAGAAATTTTCCGACGGCTCGCTGTATTACATTCTTTTTACAGAGTAGATACTAGAGTGACTTTAGGTTTCGTCCGTACCGTACCGTACCGTAATATACGCAGTTATCTCTATACTTATCACGATTTTTAAATATTTTATATGCATGTAGAATAGAAAAGAATAAAATATTTTTTATTGGGTCCAAAAAAATAAACTATACAGATTCACATCAAAATAACCCTTAATTTTCAGCAATGGGTGGACTTATCGCTTTAACCGATCTCTTCTATGCAACCAGCCCGGATGTAGGTAGGTAGGAAGAATATCTCTAAGTAATTCGTCAACTCTCCACAATTTAAATTAATTTAGCATAATTGCATCTATACCAGCTGATTTAAATCGAATTATATGTTTATTTACATTTCACGCTACATCACTTACATTCTACCCGTTCTAATGATATAAGATTAAAATGTTTATGCGTGTGTTACACAAAATGGCTGGTCACAGAAGACAAACACTTTCATATTACATACGATGGCGGACATAGAAGCTCAACATCTCATGGAAAATCACTGGACCCGTAGGGTTTCTTTTATCATTTATTTGTTTGATAAAAATGTTTTTATAGTGTAAAAGTATATTTGAATTTTAAATAATTAAATGTTAAAGTGTTTAGGCAAACTTCATGACATTAAGTATAATAATAATAATTTTAATCGTAGTAGGTAATAATAGTTGACATAATTGGAATAACATTAACATACTTTCACGCCTTTTTCCCGAAGGGGTAGGCAGAGGTGTATCCAGGACTCAGTCCCATAGTAGATACACCCACATTTCGCCAGTATGTTATTGGTCCCATGTAATAGGTGGCGAGCCTATTGCCATCTACCGGGCACAGTTCCAGACTCCAGGCAGTTATTGAGATAATTCCTAATGGAAAAATCCAATATTTAACACTATGCCTGACCTGGGGATCGAACCCGGGACCTCTTGATTGGCAATCGAGCATGCGCCCACTACGCCACCGAGGCAGTCAGAGAGATAATTGGAATAACAATTGACATAATGGTTATAATAATACTATGGTTGGACATTTGCACGTCTACTCGCAGGTTGAATACACTGACTTCTAATATTTTAACAACCTATTTAATGTATTATGTGTATTCTGGCAAATAAAGCATTTGATTTTTTTTGATTTGGTGGTTTGTACTATTATTTATTATGCCATGGGTAAAAGCGCACTTTTTAATGTAAGTAGGTACCATTACTTATCAAAAATGTTTTGTGTTTTCAAGAGCCGTGTATCGGCGCTGCGCCAGCCCTAATGAGTAAATATTGAGGGAGCTGAGAAACTGAGAATCAGATAGTGCCTTCTGTATGTTTTTAGTTTGGTGTAACGAAGCGTATAAATCATTATTTGCACGAAATTCACTCTCATCCCATAATAACATATTATAATGTATCACAGATTATGTAGAGTGTAGGTGTTGGAGAGTTGGAGATTTGGCAAATCTAAAAGACATTATAATGAGAGATGACTTTTTTTATATTATAGTGGTATACACACGGCTTGTGTATTATCCAACTATCATAGCCCTCGACTATAAAAAACTTACCAAAGACTGTCAAAGATCGCTTCCCTATTCGGGCAGCATGCGCACGCGCCATAACTGATCTAAAGTTACGTCACACCACTTTCACTGCACGGTTCAAACGAACAAACACAAGTTCAACGCACCTAATAAGGTTACTTAAATTAATTTAGGCGCGAAGCTTTTCCCGCCGAATTTGTTTTTTTTTTTTTTTAATAGGTCCGTGGTGCGCAGACGTCGCGCGGCCAGTGTGTGCGGCGCCGCGACGCTGTCTGCTTTTACTTTCTATGTTGATATGGAAATACCAGTGGGGGCAGACTCGTCCTCTTGCAACAGGGAGATGGTGTGACGTTAAAAAAAGTTAGATATTAATAACCATTGTTTTATTGTAATGAAATTTAATGTGAATGAAAGTGAGTAAGTGGTCCTTCGTGTCGCGTAGAAGGTAGCTTTGTATTCTGTTACCGATTACTTGGTAGAGTAGGTATCTTGGTAGTAATGTGGTGAAGATACATGAACGAGCTTTAAACCAACAATTAAAAAATACTGTTTCTGTTATATTATGATGTTAACTTTTAATAAATAAAAAAGATAATACGGTTAAAAATAAATTCACGCACAAAAATTCGCATTTATTATATATGTAGGATTTTATTTAGTAAAATTAGTTAAAAAAAGACTGCATCGGAGGCGTATACGCCTCCGATGCAGTCTTTTTACTATACTTTTCACTATAGTGATCGCAAGGTCTTCTGCCGTTCACGAAGTCCCGCGTTAGATCCCCAGGTCAAGCAAAAAATGTTAGATAGATAGATAGATTAACTCTTTATTATTACACTACAAACATGAAACCTTAAATTTAAATATACAATTATAACAAATAATGTATCAATTGGCGGTCTTATAGCTAAGAGCGATCTCTTCCAGACAACCGTGCAGTTATTAGATTTTTCGATTCGTAATTATTTCAATAGCCTGGAGTCTGTGTCCGGTAGATAGCAATAGGCTCGCCCCTCATCTTTCAGTCTTTATTATGTAGTTATGTTATATGTAATTAAGATAGTTAGCGCTTTGGTATAACTGTAAGCTTTCTATCATTGTGTATAATCACTGTATATAAAATATGATATAAAATCATAAATGACTCACTGACTGACCCAAACCACCGATCCTAGAGACTTGAAATTTGAAATGGAGGTTATTTTCGTTATCTGGACGTGTGCTAAGAAAGGATTTGCGAGTGGGCAAAGTCACTGTGCTTACACTGTGCTTAGTAATAAATAAATAAATGGGACCAAAACATAAGTGACGGAGTGTAGTTGTACCTACTATGGGACTGAATCCTGGGTAAAGGTACCGCTGCCTATCACTTCGGGAAAAATGAGTGATGTTATGTGTAAAAATAGACAACATTAAATTAATCGAAATCGTATCCCTCCAGGATTGTGGCGATCCGGGACGAACTCATTATGTACTTATAAATAAGCAATAATCAGCAATGATTAGCTGTGCCACATCTACATTCCTTTCTATAAGTATTATCTAAGTTTTGAACTTGACTCGTTTCTGTGTCATTGCGGTCAGTATACTTACCGGATCTCAATAATTTTGTAATATTAGAAGAAGTTGTAATACTTTGTGAGGCAATACTTGGTTTTTACATGTTGTAGCAGATTTCAGAAGCTTTTTTCCTCAAACTTTTTTGTTTTTATCTTTATACGTACTTAGGTACATTATTTTTGATCTTACTCTATTCTTACTCTATTTGATCTTGGATTAATATGTGGTTATTTTTAACGTATCTTATATTTACTAATACTAAGGATACTTGTTTATTACGAGTATGTGCAATTCGTACTATTTCCTAATATTCCTCTCGTGCCTTTTGACGCCGCCTGCTAAATATAAATAGCAATGAATGGTATTCAATCGGAGTTTTGAACGTGTATTGCTCTGATAAAAATGCCAGGCGCTCCCAATAAGAATGCGCAGTCAATTTTCAAAAGGGTATTATTAAATTCTGAACACAGCACCTCACTCCTGAACTCATACAACAGCCCTTGTGCCTTTCGCCTTTGAATACAGATGGCCTAACAAAAGCCAGGATGATAGTAATCGACGCATCCGCTATGGAAAAGAATTCTTTTACTTTGGAGCGGGAAAAGGTTAACAATATTACTTAATATTTATGAAATATGATTAATTTAAAAATATGTAGGCAGGCGTTTTCCGTAAAAAAATTAAGTATCGCGTGATATATAAATGTACTCTGTGATCGCGTGGACCTCAAAATTCATCATTTAAATCTGTAAAGGAGATGTAGACAATTTTTATAATATTTTTTTATAACATGCGACAAACTTCCACACACTGTCATCTGGTCCCAAACTAGGCCAGAAGCCTGTAAGTACTATGGTAACCAGAGGACTGATATACATACTTATATAAGTTTATAACACCCTAATAGTACCGTATAGTACTAAAAGCACCTAATAAGCCAAATTAATTCAAGGCGATCTAAATTAATAGCCTGAAAAGTAGTTTATCTCAAAGTCTAAGCAATTAATAAGTACTTCGTTAACATATAATTTTGACTATTTTTCATTTTACGTGTAAAAGTGACCCCTTTACGTACATTTCTCCTAAGCGCGTGTTACATACTACTTATTATTTATTCAGTGGTGTTTTTTAAAAAAGTTACTTAACTCATATTTACATTTTGTTATATTTTCCTTCTTAAAACATTTCGAGATGCTTTTAGCACGTCGAAAAGCTGTCAAGTTGCATTTGGAACGGGAGGCTCTGACGCCTGGTGGAACATTTAGGGCAGTAAAGGCAGTACAATTCAAGAAAATACAGCAAATATTTAGAGTTTAGTTGAATTTGGTTAGAATTCAGATCGCTGTCCTATGACCGATGACCTTGAAGCATTATAGGTATTACCTATCTTAAATGATGAATGGCAAATTCTACAGGGTCAGACTGCAAGCTCCTTGGAGCGATATATAGTCTATGACATTCTATGTTCTAAAAAATGACTATTGGGTTTTTCAACTGTTTTTGTAATGTAAAATTGTTAATTCTAAAGAAAATAATAAAAGGATTGCTTTTTAATTTACAACCAAATGTTTATTAATTAGTTCCACGAAGTAGGACCTCATCACCTACCTTAAAATACGCAGAATAAACTTCCTTTAAGAGCATACGCTTCTTGAGGAACTTGACATAATCCTGTGAAAAACTTACCAAATCGATGTTTTGTATTCCCCTGTTTCCTTCGAATATTATTAACCCAGAATTGGCCTATTCTAAAACTTCCAGTGCGCCTCTTGTGTATGTGTTCTGTGGTCCCTTGTGTCGCTGTAAGCTTGTACTTACGCTTTGTCAGATATAGCTTGATCAATGACATCTGAATTGTTGGCTTCGTGTGTGGTGTCAAACTTGTCACAACGCCAGCTCCGCCCCATGCTAGTTACAATACCCACGCGACTGACTGGTGACACCATGGTTCAGGATGTAGGTACGAGGACTTTGGCTAAGTGCTCAAACTCAAAAGAGTAAACTCTACAATATATACTCATTATTGGAAGGCATAGTGTTCCGGCGCTTTAGGGAGGCGAGACCGAAACATATCATCCCTAAAGCATAGTTAATATTATATTATTATGTATGTTAGTCTGTAAGGTATTTATTAATATGGGCCTCTGGTGCGTATAATTTATTATACGCACTATTGCCTGAAATAAATGAATTTATTTATTATTTATTTATTTATTGAGACCAAAATAAAAAATATATACTCACAGGTTCAACTTAAAATAACCAAAGTAATTCTTATTGGTCGATAATCCCGATGAGGTAGGCCCCATTGGTAGGCGGATGACAGTGTCCATTCTACACGTAGTATTATTATCTGTTCTGTGGGGAACGTATTATCAACAACTCAACTCTATGGTCTCTTGCTGCCGTAAAAATCAAACTTCTAAAAAGGGCCGGCTTTTTGATCGTTAGTTGCGGTTAAGTTAACCATTTGTCAAACTAACTATAGTTAAATGTCTAACCAATGGTTAAATCGTGTGGAAAAAAATAGTTAACCAGGGATGAAAAAACGAATTTTGTCGAAATTTTATTATTAGTCAAAAGAATTAACCATTGGTCGACTTAACCAGTGATCAAAAAGCCAGCCTAAGTCAACGCAATACGGTCATATCACCGCACTATTCCAAATTTTGCGCAACGGACTTAAGTACTTCCCGTTGGCCGTTTGTTTATGAAATTTGGCAAGAAACAAGATCTTGTATCACAAGTTAAAGGAAGAAATCCCAAAACCGTAAAATATAACAACAACAAAAAGTAGTATTATGGAGTCAATAGTGTAATGCTACTGAAAAAGAACACGTGAACATAGTGTTTCGCCTTAATTGATAGAGACAGAGTAGGAATTACGTGTTAATGGACACATTCTTCATTTAAAATGTCTACGTAGCAGTTTAACAGGATACAGGACCTCTTAGCAGTTTGACACAATCCTATGGAAATTTTACGAAATCGATGTTTTGTTTTCCCGTGTTTCCTCCGAGAATAATTGATTTTATCCATAAATTTATATTTTGAAAATTAGAACATGAATTAGGCTATGTCCCTGTTATTTTATTTTTGTTCCTTAACTCTTCATTTATTTCTAGTGAACGTCTAATTACGCGAGTAAAACTGGGACAGTTTTTCATGTTTTTAAAGGGTCATACTTCATTTAACAATGAGTTTGTAGAAAAATGAAAATGACAGGGACGACATGCTCACTGAAGACCTAGATTATATAAAAAAAAAACCATGGTTCTGACGCAGTTACCTAGGGAGGAAACACGGGAATACGTTCGTATGGAAAAATCACCCCTCATGTAACCTCTTCTTGATGTTATTATATCTTTTTTTTTTTTATGATATTGAGTAACAAGACGAGCTAATCAGGTGCCTGATGGTAAGCATCATGATTGCCCATAACAGACACAGTGCCACCCAGTGTTTTAAAATTCAAAATTCTGCGCGGCACTGCACTGCGCCTGTCACCCTGAGATACGAGTTGTTGAATCTCATCATGCCCAGTAATTTCGCTGGTACTTTATAAGACTATGGCATACACAAAAAAAAATAAACTAAAAACACTAACAAACAAGAATACCACATCAGAATCGGTCTATCCGTTTAGGACTTAGGACCTATGATACCACAGACATCCACACACCTTCCTTTCTAAGTCGGGGGTTAAAGAAAGCATGGTCACCCCTGCGAGCTGTCGGAAACTTTTTCAATTAGCTGAAAAATGATCGCACGCGTGAATCAAAATCGAACTTTTACTCTAGAATGAAATTAATATGCTTACTTGGGTTTCCTCGAATTAATTTTATACTTTGAATTAATGTCCAAAGTCCAATGCTCTTTATTGAGACTAATATTTAAAAATATATACAGATACCATAACATAACATAACATAACATACATTCACGTCTTTTTCCCGAAGGGGTAGGCAGAGGTGTACCCAGGACTCAGTCCCATAGTAGATACACCCACATTTCGCCAGTATGTTATTCTCAGTATACAGATACCAGCTATACTTATTTATTATTGGTAGACAAAGTGCGGCCTTATCGCTTTAAGCAATCTCTTATTTATTTCATTAAGGCATTATCATCATCATCATCATCAGCATCATCATCAGCCGGAAGACGTCCGCTGCTGAACATAAGCCTCCCCCATAGAACGCAATATTCATATGGGGGGATTTTGCCGTAATCACCACGCTTGTTGTGCGGCTTGGTGATCGCAGTAGTTGGAACACTTGGTGCCGGAAAGCGCTGCTGCTCACTGCATGAATATGTATCTTTATCATGAAATATGTCGACATGTTGGTTCCCGCTCAACAACGCGGTCAATAGAGTAATAGAGATACGGCTCGGCGTGTCGGCGTATTGCTGGCTTGACGCGTCCTAGGTGCCGGTGGACCCACCAGCAACCGGCGATGCCTACGTCCCGAACGTAAATAGTTGTCTGGCACATACAAACCAATACTAGACAGGATATTATGCGGATTGTGCAGATCACCGCGCTTTATCTTATGGTTGGATGTTTATTACTCTTTCACGCCAAAACTACTGAACAGATTGGTCTGAAATTTGGTATGTACCTAGATACGAGTAGTTTAGGCACAGTAATAATACACAAACACATAAGGGTGCTTTCTATCCCGATATTCCCACGGAAACGAAAACTACGTCAGTGAAACCGCAGGGCACAACTAGTTAGCTCATATTTATAATAATATCAATACCTTTATGATTGAATTCAGTAATATAAGTACAGGTTATTCCTTAAATAAGCACGAAACGACCCCTACCACCGTTCTACCTGTGGACTGATGTTTTTTGCTTGGGTGTCATACAACGGTGGTTTTGTTGGTTTTATTTTATATAATTTAACACTAAGGTATCTATCTATCACAGAGCTCTATGCTACTCCTGTACACATATTTTTTCTGTTAATTTTTACTTGTATTGGCGAATCTGAGCCTAAATTGCTGTAGAATTTATTTTTGTTGTGTAATTTTTATAAAATTTGAATTAATTGTAATTGTTGTTGTTTGTCATTTTTAGGGTTTCGTACCTCAAAAGGTAAAAAGGAACCATTATGGATCACTTTGTTGTCTGTCTGTCTGTCTGTCTGTCTGTCCGTCTGTCAAGACAGTTTTTAACGGGAACGCGTGGAGTTATCAAGTTGAAATTTATATCAACTATTCAGATCTGCGGTCCCTTGTGGCTGTAAAAAAACTTCTAAGTTAACGCAATCAAAATTATGGCTAATTTACTGCATATTTCCACACTTTGCGCAAGGAACCAATAGATGGCGCTGTATGTTCTTAATAGGCGGATTGTTTTTCGGGATTTGAAGCGTTTCGTTCAGGCTTGTTCAGGTATGCATAGAAACGTATGCTTTAACCATTTCTTAATTGAATTTTAGTATAAACAAAGTTCCACCGTGAGTCCTATTATTTATTCTGTGGTTCCGTGGTTCTGTGGTACCTATCCATTATAAGTCGATAAATAAAAATCCAAAATTAAGATTTTTTTGCAAAGCGAGCAATGTACACCTCCCGTCACAGCGATCTTCCCAGGGATGCTGCGCGAAATCTCGATCAATACCCACGGGTCAGGCCCGCCCGTCACTGTAGTCGGGAAGCGACCGCGGTGGCAACTGGTAACACCACGTTGACTTTGGTTATTAGTAGTTAATAGAACTGGGTGCTTCATCTTTCTGCTCGGATTGGTTCTGGAGTATGGGCGGTCGTTAAGGTACGAGTAAGTGATAAGTAATGAAAATTAAAATAAATATTATTTAACCTTTCTTACTCCATTCTTCGCATATAACTTAAACATAACATACATTCACGCCTTTTTCCCGAAGGGGTAGACAGAGGTGTACCCAGGACTCAGGCCCATAGTAGATACACACACATTTCGCTAGTATGTTATTGGTCCCATGTAATAGGGGGCGAGCCTATTGCCATCTACCGGGCACAGTTCCAGACTCCAGGCAGTTATTGAGATAATTCCTAATGGAAAAATCCAATATTTAACACTGCCTGACCTGGGGATCAAACCCAAGACCTCTTGATTGGCAGTCGAGCATGCGCCCTCTACGCCACCGAGGCAGTCTTCGCATATATCTATATTATATCTATTTATTAGTTTATGTATAATATTATTTACATACATACATACAGTCACGCCTTGTTCCCGTTGGGGTAGGCAGAGACTATTTCTTTCCACTTGCTACGATCCTGACATACAACTTTCGCTTCTTCCACTTTCATCATATTCTTCATGCATGCTCGTCGGTTGTTGGTACTTTTGACCTGGCCTTTCCTTAAGATAACATCAACTTGTTCATGAAAGGTACGCCTAGGTCGACCCCTACCGACTTGACCATTCACACTAGCCTTATAAATCTTCTTTGTCAATCTCTTTTCGTCCATCCTCTCCACATGTCCGAACCATCTAAGCAATCCTTTCTCTATCTTTGTCACTACATCTTCTAACACGCCACAGCGTTCCCTTATCACACTGTTCCTCACTTTGTCCATCAAGGTCACTCCAGTCATACTTCTCAAACTTCTCATTTCCACAGCATTAATCTTACTTTCATGCTTCTTCTGCCAGACCCAACATTCACTACCATACGTAAGTGTGGGGATAAGCACCCCTCTATGCACAGCCAGTCGTGCCTTTTTAGACACTTTCTGACTTTCTGACTCTCTAAAAGTATGCAACGCCCCATTCACCTGATTTCCTGCCAAAACTCTTCTTTCAATATCACAGTCATACTTTCCATCACTTGTAAACTTTGAACCCAGATATACAAACTCTTTTACTTGTTCCACTCTTTCTCCATCAATCAGAATCTTGCAAATTGTCATACATTCTTCTCTTTCAAAAACCATTACTTTCGTCTTGCACTATAATATTATTTAAATATATATATTGCAATATGAACATATTATATATTATTTATAATATATTGTATGTATAAAATAGATAAGTACATACATACATACAGTCACGTCTTGTTCCCGTTGGGGTAGGCAGAGACTATTTCTTTCCATTTGCTACGATCCTGACATACAAGTTTCGCTTCTTCCACTTTCATCACATTCTTCATGTATGCTCGTCGGTTGTTGGTACTTTTGACCTGGCCTTTCCTTAAGATAACATAATATAGATAAGTATTGTTTCGAAATATCTAAGTATTTATTATTTAGAATTTTAATTGAGTTTCATATGAAATTAATGTTTATAAAATAATGTTTAGTAACAAGGCTGTCTGTTATATTTAAGTTAATTATGTTTGAATATACTTAAAACATTTTCTATTGTCAATGTCCACTACCCCATTCTACCCCTAGTTCCAGGATAACTGGTAGGAAATGCTATTCTAGCATTAAGTCCTAGCGTTGTGCTGAATTATAAATAAATAATCATTCCCAGATCCCTAAAAAACTATCTTTTATCAAGCGGATTTTTAGACCTGTTTGTTGTTTAGTACTTATTTTCTTTTTGGTCAAATTAAAGTTATTATAATTTTATCGATAAGTAAGTACACATCTCTAGTTATTATGATATTACAGGAAAACTAAGAGGTTTTAATTGATAACATATTTTATTTGTTATTTATTTGAAACGATATAATTAGACTAGATAGACTAGTTAGATTTATATACTGCCTCGGTGGCGTAGTGGGCGCATGCTCGACTGCCAATCAAGAGGTCCCGGGTTCGATCTGCAGGTCAGGCAAAGTGTTAAATATTGAATTTTTCCATTATGAATTATCTCAATAACTGCCTGGAGTCTGGAACTGTGCCCGGTAGATGGAAATAGGCTCGCCCCCTATTACATGAGACCAATAACATACTGGCGAAATGTGGGTGTATCTACTATGGGACTGAGTCCTGGGTACACCTCTGCCTACCCCTTCGGGAAAAAGGCGTGAATGTATGTTATGTTATGTTGATATAATTAATTTAGGCCTACGATTTTGATCATATACACTTAATAATATAGATAATTATAGATATACTTAATCATCATCATCATCATCATCCAGCCGTTGGAAGTCTACTGCTGAACATAGGCCTCCCCCATCATGGCAGGGGTTGTTGCCAATACTCGCCACGCTTGGTTGAAAAACAGAGTGGTACATCTAACCCCAGGCGGGTTAGATGTGCCACCCTGTGATTTTTTATCTGATTTCCATAAAGGATTAGATTCTCAATATGACTGTAATATATTGTTCTTCTGTATGTTGGTTACTGTAGTGGTAGGCCTCTCTTGCAGGGGGCCGCCTGGGGAAGTACCACACCATGTGCAAACATTACTGTGTTCCGGTGTGAAGGGCAATGTTACCAGCGAAATTACTGGGCATGCCGAGATTCAACAACTCATATCTCAGGGTGACAGGCGCAGTGCAGTGCCGCGCAAAATTTTGAACTGTAAAACACTGGGTGGCACCGTGTCTGATATGGGCAATCATGATGCTTACCATCAGGCACCTGATTTGCTCGTCTTATCACTCACTATAATAAAAAAAATGTGATTACTCCGTCAATTATGAATAAAGAATGATTTTTTTTTGTTTGGTAGGCCATATTTCAGAGGTGGACCGATATAAATTTTTAACGAAATCGATGCAGGGCTTTTTGAAAAATTAACAAAAGCACTTTTAAGTATAAGCAACGAGCGATATCTAGTACTAATAATACGTATTATATACCTTCTTTTCATTTTATACTCTATCCAAAATATAATAATATCTATATCTATATTATATAAAAATTTCGTGTCACGGTGTTTGTCTCCGAAACGGCTGAACCGATTTTGATGAAATTTTATATACACACTTGTTAGGTCTGAAAATAGGTTGTTATCTATTTTGATACTTTCTCAGTGATAAGGGTGACTAACCCAAATATTTTTAAATTTTTGGCCAGATTTTTTTTTATGATCCCCTATTTATTTGGTAAATCAACGTTTGCCGGGTCAGCTAGATGACATAATATATATACTACGAAGAAAGTCCCGCCTAATAAGTGGTAGGTGTAGGACAATGATCTCAATAAATGAAACGTTAAAAGTAATTTCAAAGGTACAATAGAAAAATCACTGCTACTGTTGCTTTTAATATGCCTATAAATAACAAAAACACATTTTGGTTTGAGTATATTTTCGTAGCACAAATTTACCCGAGTCACAGAATAACTAATAGCCCTGGCTGTGGCGTAGCTTTTGCTACGCCGTAGCATAGTTACGCGTAGCGTAGCTGTTTGCTACAGAGGCACAGAATAAAAATGGGACAGAAGAGACACTCTTCAAAATCATTTAAATACATAGCAACTCTAGTTCGGACACAATAGTGCAAATCAGGTCGCCTATCATTATAATATTAATCTACAAGTTGCCTCTCTTTCTATCACGTATTTCTTATTCCTTCTAACTACGATAGGGATGTCATCTTTTAAACTTGTCCATAAAACTATACTTATAGGTAATTATCTCCATTATAAGTGATAAAAACGTGAGTTTTGGATGCTTGTAATTATTTAAGCAGCTGAATGCGTTACAATATTTTATGCCATCTCCCCTAGCTCTTGCGACCACTATATGCCACAAGATAAAGAAAAAGTTGTGAAATAAGGTGAACGCACACTTATCCAAGCAGACGCGTCAAACAAAACGAATTTTAGCATTCTTTATATGAATTCCTATGAACCTCGCTCATCGATTCGACCGAATCGGTTGTGTGCGAGGTTTTATAGGTGTTTTCATATTTTATTGAATTCTGATGTATTTTGTAGAGCAGAACGGAGCGGAACGACTGGTTATTCTTTATTCAGACACATTTAGAGGTCCAACACTTATTATATAAGGAAATTAAATTAAAAAGCAATTAAAAATAATACACAAATAATAATAAAGTACACAAATTAAAAATATCACGGTCAAATACGTTAACAGTAAGTTTGTAATCAAATCAAAAGAAAAATAAATACTCGATATGTTTTCCCGTAATATTAGGACAGCTCCGTACGCGTTCACACTGCATGGATGTCGAAGCTACACTAAAGTAAGGTGTACGGATTGCAGTACAGTTTAGTTGAACAAAGTGAGTGTTAGGACCGCGAAATCTGGTACGTAGTAAATAAATATCGTTGAAGGCCGATGCTAAAATTGGGATGGAGACAGACGCAGGGGTCAGTCACCGGGCGGGGCTATAACTCAGTGATCGATATCTCGATGCCCAGGTTCCAGATGTCCTGGATGTGACCTAGGCAGGCAGGTGTTGCGCATGCGTGACCCGCTGCCTCCGCCGAATCTATTTTTAGACTTGAATCTATAGATATGTTATAGCAATTATTTTTTTTTACTCTTCTTTCTAAAAAAACTCCATCATTGTTGTCTACCATAGCGGGGCTAAGATAACGTAAATAACGTTTCCTTTATGGGATAAAGTAAATTTCTTTTTAATTTTGGTCTGTTACCTACGAGACATTATTTTTTTGGTTTTTGGTATCACACGTAGAGGATATTAGCCAAAATGTTTTGATGTAATTAATAAATTTTTTTATTGCATTATTGCATTAATTATATGCTATAATGCTATATTATATATTTATTTATATTATATAAATATATATTTATTTATATTTATATGCAAGCCCTGCTGCATTTACCTCTATTAATTGTGTACTGTGTACCAATTTAATTCGTTTTTCATTCGTAGCGGTGCCATAATATGTATTATAGGCTATAGGAACCAGATAAGGATTATATACAAAAAGCCTATGAATATTATAAAAAAATCGAATGTTTTTGGAGTTTTGTTTAATAATAATAATAATAATAATATGGGACAACTTCCACACACGGTCATCCGGTCCCAAACTAGGCTAGAAGCCTGTACTATGGTAACCTGATGACTGATATACATACTTATATACGCTTATAACACCCAGACACAGATCAAACAGACATGTTCATGCACACAAATGTTTGACCTGGCCGGGGATCGAACCCGGGACCTGCGGCACAGAAAGCAGAGTTACTACCGTCTGAGCCAACGAGGCTGTCAAAAATACCTTCCTAAATATTACTTCCTAATTGTTTCCTAAATATTTTTTTTAATAAACGTCAATTCCCATTCTGAATGAATTCTCGAAGACTCCAAGATTTATATTCCATCAAATCTATAAGATGGACCTGTTTGAAGGACTTGTGAGAAGCCAGTGGAGGCTGTTCTCAACTAAAATTCGAGTGCAAACGCCGGGGCGAATATTGCTATTTCTGTTTGATAAAAATTCCTAGTACCACTGGTACGCCCCTGCGTAATAACTATTATGTAATCTGTCATATATAATCAAGAAAATTATGTACTTATGTAAGTTACTGTGCTAAATAAGGAATTTCTCACCAAGTTCGTCGCGGCAGGCAATTAATTGGTTTCAATTGGATTTCATTTACAGGCCCTATATGAAATGAAATAACTTAATTTGCTTTAAATGTTGTACATAAATTTTCAGGTGTTATAGAGTTGTATTCTTAGTCCAAAACATTTAGTCAATTTATAGTGACATGCAAACATGTTACTGTTATGTAACATGTGACTGCCTCGGTGGCGTAGAGGGCGCATGCTCGACTGCCAATCAAGAGGTCCCGGGTTCGATCCCCAGGTCAGGCAGTGTTCAATATTGGATTTTTCCATTAGAAATTATCTCAATAACTGCCTGGAGTCTAGAACTGTGCCCGGTAGATGGCAATAGGCTCGCCCCCTATTACATGGGACCAATAACATACTGGCGAAATGTGGGTGTATCTACTATGGGACTGAGTCCTGGGTACACCTCTGCCTACCCCTTCGGGAAAAAGGCGTGAATGTATGTTATGCAAACATGTTTCTGTATGCTTCCCTATGCTTTCGCGCCATCATAGTATTTGTTCTTGAATACGGGTGTATGTCTGCCTGCCATCCTAGACCAGAAGTTTTCTCACAACAGTGATAGATCTCATCAAAATTTTTATTTCAGATGACAGTTGTCAAAATAAAAATGGCTTTATCTCGGAAACTACTCATCTTAGACCAGTAGTTTCATTACAGAAGTGATAGAGAAGATCTTGATAAAATCTTTTTTTAAATTGATTTATTACATTTATTTGAAATGACAGCTGTAAACTAAAAATGAATTTATCTTAATTTCAAATTTCAATAATTTCAAAATTCTTTATTTAAAGATAACAATGATCCATGAGGTTAGTAAGTTGTATCTTATAGACTATGGTTAGCAAATACTATAAACTACATTAATTACTACAAAACTGCGGGGCACACCGCACGGTTTAATAACAATCGATCCTAGACTAACAGTTTCTTTACAGAAGTGATAGATCTCATATCATCAAGATCTTTATTTCAGATGAAAGCTGTCAAGTAAAAAATGAGTATCTCAATAACTATTGGTTTTAGACTAACAGTTTCTTTACAGAAGTGATAAATCTTATCAAGATCTTTTTTAAAAATGAGTAGTTTCCGAGAATAGTCATTTTTTTTTGTTAAGAGTTACATTCCGGAAACTGATAAAATTCTCTTAAGATTTAATATGACACTGGACTATTGAATTTTTTATTTTTTTTCCACGCTATGGCTCTGCCAATTTAAACAATTACAAAAACTGAATCGACATAAATCTTTATAAATATCGAATCTCCTCACAAAATTTCACGAAAATCAGTTAAGCAATGTGACCTGCAGATGAAATCAGCCGGGCAAACGAACATACGAAAGCATTTTACCAGATCTTGTACCTGCAATATTAAAAGTAGTTACCCAATCCCGCGCGAGGATGCATAGCTATCTGCATCATCATCAGCCGTAAAACGTCCACTGCTGAACATAGGCCTCCCCCATAGAACGCCATAAAATACTCATATGAGGGATTTTGCCGTAATCACCACGCTTGTGCGGCTTGGTGATTGCAGTAGTTGGAATACTTGGTGCCGGAGAGCACTGCTGCCCACTCTCCGAATATGTCCCTCTGCCGGGTCCCACGGCTGCCACGGGATGAGACGGCTGCTATGTAATCTGCATAGAGATGTAGATCTATGTGTACTTATGCACACCTATACCTATAGTATACTTATGCACACGCACTTACTTTGAGGTAAAGTATATGATACGCCAATTTACGCGCATTTTTCCGGAGTCTGGTAGCGTTCTGAGTATGTAATCAATGTCAATCTGTACTCACAACTATGTCGTTAACATCACCCTACTCTGCCAGTAGTCGTTTAACCGTCGCCAGGCGCGGACGGCGCGTTAAATATTATTATTAACTTTACAGACGAATAATACGCTAGTTACCGGGTATCTCGGTATTTTAAGAAGTGCATATAGTTTTGGCAAGCTTTTCGTTGCAGTTTATTTATAAACTTCTCGAGTACCTGCTTGCAGTTGTGTTTTATGAATTAAAGGTATTTCATTAAAATATAAAACAGGTACGTTGGTATGTTTATTGACAAGCTACATATATATTTTTCTAAGTGAAATAATTAATAATTTTCAGAATAAGGCTTAGGTAAGTGTAAAGCAATGAAATACAATTAATTAGTGTAATTCTGGGCTGAACTTGTAGGACGAAACGACAAATACATTCGTTTACTTAAGTTTTAAATTCAAATTAATTATTTATAAATAAATGCTCTTATTTACCGTTTTGATATTTACTCCGCTGTCACGGAAGAAAAGCTTGACTTATTAGTTCATTTATTGGAAATTACAAATTTTGAAGTGTTTAACATTTGCTCATATTTTTTTTATTATTTTAAAGTTTCATTATAAATTTACACATTAATATATAACACAATAATAAGTAGGTACTTATCGTCAATAAACTTTAATATAAACCTAACACAGCATCTTAAATATAAACCTAGACATAAATTATTATACAAATTATAAATAAAATATGTCGTTAAGGTCGGTATTGCCCCGGCATGGTAATGTTGCCTGCTTTTTGGGCACCCCCAAGAAGCAGGCAACATTACCTCACTATCATATTAATATCATTATAATATTATATTACAACTATATTGGTATATTGGCGCATGCTGCGAAAGACTAGAGTAATAAAAAACAATGTAGGTACCCTCTTACGAAATTATTCTTAGCTGCTACCCGTGCGAAGCCAGGGCGGGTCACTAGTAAAGTATTTATATAAAAAATGTGGCTCACTTGTATGTGTCATGTCGTGTAATAGTAGTTCAGTTAGTTTGTCTGTCATTGTACTCTACTCGTAGTTCAAAGACTGGCGGCCTGGCGGGCGGCCAATCGAAAACATTCCAAATATTATATCAAAACAGATGAAATCCTCACATTACATATTGAATAAACAACATACCTATTCGTAATACACCTAATGTTTTGGACTACAACCCAGCAAATCTAAAAAGTACTGTTTGACGTTTCATCTTTTCCAGCAATTTTCGGCTTGAAAATACATTGAAATAACTTTGCATCGGCGTAACTCAAATTACTCAAATTACTTGACGAGTTTTAACAACTAATATCTCAGGGTGACAGGCGCAGTGCAGTGCCGCGCAGAGCTTTGAATTTTAAAACACTGGGTGCCACTATATCTGATATGGGCAATCATAATGCTTGTCATCAGGCACCTGATTTGCTCGTCCTGTCACTACCATAAAAAAAAAAACATCCATCCATCCATCACACACTCACAAACTTTCGCATTTAAAATATTAGTAATATTAGTGTGATTCTAGTTTAGACAGACATCAGTGATTGGCTGTTTCTATCAATCAATCTCAGAAGCCTGCTGCCAGTGCTTTCGCACTGCGACATGGTGCCCGAGGACAAGTCGTGCCATAAGTCAAATAGTTGGTGGTCTGTCTGTGTGATAAAAGCATGTCATAGGTAACTACAGTCGGAAGTAAACACATTAAGTATGATATTACTGAAAGCTTTCTTAGAGCGGTTACGCACTATACGTCTATAACGAATCCGATCCGAAACCGTTATTTGGAAGACTGACTGAATTCGGATATTGCTTTTTTTATTATATTTATGTACATGTGTCTGTTTGATCTGTGTCTGGATGTTATAAGCTTATATAAGTATGTATATCAGTCATCTGGTTACCATAGTACAGGCTTCTAGCCTAGTTTGGGACCAAATGACCGTGTGTGGTAGTTGTCCCATATTATTATTATTATGATAGTGAGTGACAAGACGAGCAAATCAGGTGCCTGATGGTAAGCATCATGATTGCCCATATCAGACACAGTGCCACACAGTGTTTTAAAATTCAAAACTCTGCGCGGCACTGCGCTGCGCCTGTCACCCTGAGATATTAGTTGTTGAAACTCATAAATGTTTGCACATTACTGCGGGAAATTATTACCCTTTTACTCGCATATTTGGTCGTCGACAAACCACAGCCCTTTGGCTTATACCAAAGGGTTATGTATGTACCTACTTACACTTACAGAATTTAGTTACTCATTTTCAGCGCGTTTTAATTTAACAAACTTTTGGCAAAGCTTAAAGTTGTATGAGGAAAGCTGGTAAGCGCTATGAAAATAACTCGTGTAGGTACTTTCGGAACCTTTTTTCCAAATGGTTAGAGGTGTATCCAGAACCTAGTCCCATGTGGGTACACTCACCCTTCGCCAATTATGTATTAGGTCTCATGTAATAATGTAGACCCAAAGTCCAACTCGTTTAGAGAAATTCAGAGAATTGCATGTTTAGTGGTAGGCCTTTGTAGCAGAGGGCCGCCTGGGGAAGTACCACACCTTTGCCAGTTATTCATAGCAGTAATGTACAAACATTACAGTATTCCGGTCGGAAGGGCAATGTTACCGACGAGTTACAACTAATATCTCAGGGCGCAGTGCAGTGCCGCGAACAATTTTGAATTTCAGAACACTGTATGTCTGATATGGGCAATCATGATGCTTACCATCAGGCACTTCACTCACTATCATAAAAAAAAAATATTTTGGAAATCAATAAAATTTATAGATAATTTGACAGATTTTTGGCGAGTACAGCGATCGATGGTTTTGGGATTTTTTCCTTTATTGTGATATTATAAGATCTGGCTTACCTAATTTCTTGATACTGGGCCAACGGGAAGTACCCTAGGAGTGTTGTGCCCGTTGCCTAAAGTATGCAAGTGTGCGGTAAAGTTGCCGTCTCTTTCGATTGCGTTAACTTACCTAGATGTTTGATTATTTTACAGCAGCAAGATCCTAAGGGATAAGGGAGGATAAGGGAGGATAAGGGAGGATAAGGGTTCCTTTTGAGGTATAGAACCCTAAAAAGTAAATTTTGCACCTGTATTTATAATAATAATAATAATAATAATTTATTTATTTAAGACAAATTTATGAGAATACATAGTATCATTTAAGCATATTACATTGATTACACAGATTATTTTAATGTTATAATATTAATAAAAATAGCAGGTATTTTACAATAATACTAATGAAAGTATTATTGTAAAATACTATTATTTGTAAAATACTATTATTATTGTAAAGTACTATTATGCAAATAAAGTTATCATTACATTTCGTACGGACAAGTCAACCAAGTTTTTCATCCTAAATAATGAACTCTACATTCCTTAGTAGGTATGGGTAGGTTTTATTATAATAATAAATAATTATAATATGGGACAACTTCCACATACGGTCATCTGGTCCCAAACTAGGCTAGCAGCCTGTACTATGATAACCAGATGACTGATATACATACTTAAATACGCTTATAACATCCAGACACAGATCAAACAGACATGTTCATGCACACAAATGTTAACCTGGCCGGGGATCGAACCCGGGGCTTGCGGCACAGATAGCAGTTACTACCGTCTGAGCCAACGACTCTGTCAAAATAATATTGTAAAAAACAGACAATCTAATAATTCATCAGGATAATTAACGAGATCAGCGATTATAAACACGCGAGGGGTAAATTGTTTCACTCATTTACATAATTACCGCTCAAATTGAGCCAAATTTGTTTTGTTTCCTTTTATTTGTTTACTAAAGTTTTCGTATGATTTATTTTATGGACTGTAATAGCAACCCGCCCTTCACGCGGCTGAGAGCGTAGCTGAGAGCATTTTTTTGACAAGATGAGTAAATCAGGTGCCTGATGGTAAGCATCATGATTGCCCATATCAGACACAGTGCCACCCAGTGTTTTAAAATTCAAAGCTCTATGCCTGTCACCCTGAGATATTAGTAGTTGAAACTCATCATGCCCAGGAATTTCGCTGGTAACATTGCCCTTCAGACCAGAACACAGTAATGTTTGCACATTACTGCTTGGCGAATGAATAACTGGTGTGGTACTTCCCCGTTGCTTGTACTTAAAAAAAAGTGCTTTTGTTAATTTTTCAAATAGCGCTAAATCGATTTCGTTGAAAATTGATGTCGGTCCACCTCTGAAATAAGGGCTACCAAACAAAAAAAGAATCATCCTTTATTCATAATTGACGGAGTAATCACGTTTTTTTTATGATAGTGAGTGACAAGACGAGCAAATCAGGTGCCTGATGGTAAGCATCATGATTGCCCATATCAGACACAGTGCCACCCAGTGTTTTAAGTTCAAAATTTTGCGCAGCACTGCACTGCGCCTGTCACCCTGAGATATGAGTTGTTGAATCTCATCATGCCCAGTAATTTCGCTGGTAACATTGCCCTTCACACCGGAACACCGGAACAGTAATGTTTGCACATGGTGTGGTACTTCCCCAGGCGGCCCCCTGCAAAATAGGCTTACCACTACAAATCAAATTATAATACTTAATATTTTGTTTACTAGCTGTGTCCCGCGGTTTCACCTGCGTAGTTTTGGTTCCCGTGGGAACATCGGGCTGAAAATTACGCCACGTGTTATTCCAGGACCTTTACTATCTACATAACGAATTACAGTCCGATCGGTTCAGTACTTTTGGCGTGCAATAGTGTAACAAACATCCATCCACCCTCACAAACTAATAATAATAATATGGGACAACTTCCACACTCGGTCATCTGGTCCCAAGCTAGGCTAGAAGCCTGAACTATGGTGACCAGATGACTGATATACATACTCATATAAGCTTATAACACCCAGACACAGATCAAACAAACATGCACACAAATGTTTGACCTGGCCGGGGATCGAATCCGGAGCCTACGGCACAGAAAGCAAAGTTACTATAGCTCGACAGAAAAGAGTAGAAACGGAACTAATTTAAAGTGTATGTGTTGATTAAATTGTTTTTACTCTTGTAAAAGACAGTGGCGCCCCCATTATTTTCTACTCTTTTGTGTCGAACTATACCGTCTGTGCCAACCAGGCAAACTTATGCTTTTATAATATTGGTAGGAAGTAGGGATTAACCTCACATCATGCTTTTTTCCCGAAACAGAGAGAAGAATGAGAGGGTCGGAAATATTATTATAAAAATCATGGTCTTACTAAGTTTCCCGGCAAGTTATTTAATTTTTTTACAAAATTGTCTTCAAACATTGTCCTTTGTCTGTCACCCCTACCTGATTAAAACATAAAAAAACATAACATACATTCGCGCCTTTTTCCCGAAGGGGTAGGCAGAGGTGTACCCAGGACTCAGTCCCATAGTAGATACACCCACATTTCGCCAGTATGTTATTGGTCCCATGTAATAGGGGGCGAGCCTATTGCCATCTACCGGGCACAGTTCCAGACTCCAGGCTTTGAGATAATTCCTAATGGAAAAATCCAATATTTAACACTTTGCCTGACCTGGGGATCGAACCCGGGACCTCTTGATTGGCAGTCGAGCATGCGCCCTCTACGCCACCGAGACAGTCCTACCTGATTTATGTAACATATTTTCCAATTTCCAGAATAACTGACAGAAAATGCAATAAAATGCATATAAATATATGAACGTTAAGCGGTACTGCTCAGATTTGATGGACTTTATTTAATTTAACCTATCGGTTTAGCCTTATTCTTATTGGTCATTGTTCTCATTAAAGGCACCATTCTGAATAATTCAACCACCGTTATATGGTTACGGGAAATGTCAGAGCCTATACGATATCTGCCCTTTAGAATCGATGGCTTGTCTCATTTATTCACGTAGGTACTAACTGACCCGCGTAGGCATCTTTTTTTATGATAGTGAGTGACAAGACGAGCAAATCAGGTGCCTGATGGTAAGCATCATGATTGCCCATATCAGACAGTGCAACCCAGTGTTTTAAATTTCGAAATTCTGCACGGCACTGCACTGCGCCTGTCATATAACATACATTCACGCCTTTTTCCCGAAGCGGTAGGTAGAGGTGTACCCAGGACTCAGCCCCATAGTAGATACACCCACATTTCGCCAGTATGTTTATTGGTCCCATGTAATAGGGGGCGAGCCTATTGCCATCTACCGGGCACAGTTCCAGACTCCAGGCAGTTATTGAGATAATTCCTAATGGAAAAATCCAATATATAACCTTGCTCTTCAACCTGTACATAAATGCACTAGTCGAGGAGCTCAGCAGCACACATATCGGATGCCATATTGATGAAGTATGTCTAAATAATATTAGCTATGCTGATGATATGGTGCTGTTGAGTGCGTCGCCCTGTGGACTGTCAAAGCTGCTTGCCATATGTGAGAGATATGCCGTCAAACATGGCCTTTTATATAACACGTCGAAAAGTGAGTGTATGGTTTTTCGAGCCCGAGGTTATCGGTTAATTAGTGTACCTCCCATTCGGCTGAACGGCGCCGAATTGAAAAGGGTGGAACAGTTTAAATATCTCGGACATATTGTGACCTCGGACTTGAAAGACAATATGGATATGGAGAGGGAGCGTAGGGCGCTGTCTGTAAGAGCCAATATGATCGCGCGGAGGTTCGCTCGCTGTACGAGGGACGTCAAAATAACTCTCTTCAGAGCATTTTGTACGTCCTTCTACACGAGCAGCCTGTGGGTGAGTTATACTCAGGGACAGTATAGCGCCCTACGCATCCAATTCAACAATGCATTCAGGATGCTGCTGGGGCTGCCTCGTTTCTGCAGCGCGTCGGGCATGTTCGCCGAATCTCGTGTCGATTGTTTTTATACAACCATGCGGAAGCGGTGCGCATCCCTGTTGCGCAGGGTCCGAGGCAGCCCGAACACCATCCTGAAGGCATTCTCAAAACGGTTTGACTGTCAGTACTTGAATCACTGCTCTATGGTTCATTTAGTAGTGGTAAAATAGTACTGACTTATACGAAATACATGGACATAATCTCACATATAACATATTTTAATGTATTGACATGGGTATAATTGATTTTTAATTTATATAATGACATTTTCTTATTATTTATTATTATTTAATTCAATTTATAATTTATGACTATTTATTTCTAATTTCAATCAATTATTATGTCGATTCATTTTATTTTATATTTTTTATTTGTTAATTTGTATTGTTATTTAATTTAGTAATTAATATTGTGTACCTATGATCCTTGTTGGTCGAAATAAACGATAAATAAATAACACTTTGCCTGACCTGGGGATCGAACCCGGGACCTCTTGATTGACAGTCGAGCATGCGCCCTCTACGCCACTGAGGCAGTCTGCGCCTGTCACCCTGAGATATTAGTTGTTGAAACTTTGAAACTCGTCATGCCCAGTAATTTCGCTGGTAACATTGCCCTTCTCTTCTTTGCACATTACTGCTTAGTGGATGAATAACTGGCGGTCCTCTGCAAAAGAGGCCTACCACTACAATACAACATAATTTTTTATAAATTTCAAATTTCAGTACAATGTAAAACATTTACGTATTTAACAGGTGAACAAAACGCTTGCGAGTTCTAACTCACCTCCAGCGCCATCTAGTGCGGTTTTGGTTAGATTGATGGATGGGTGAATGTTTATTATCCTTCACGGCAAAACTACTGAACAGATTGGTCTCAAATTAAGTATGTAGGTCGTAGGTAGCTTAGACCCTGAAATAACACATAGGGTACTTTTTATCCAGATATTCTCACGGGAACGATGTCTACGCGGATGAAAACGCGGGGCACAGCTAGTTGTTCTATAGATATAATATTATACAGTAACCCCCCAATGGGGGAGACATATGTCCAGCAGTGGAGATCCTGCGGCTGAGATGATGATGATGATGATGATGACGAAATACCTACTTAAATAGGCACGGTGAGAAATTCATAACATAATGACTACCTTCTAGAAAAAAATACTTAGGTTCTCCTTTCATTCCGGTTGTCTTGCAGAAATTGCTTAAGGCTAGCGATAAACCATCTCACCCATCCATCCATCTAGCCGCCATCGCCTGAGAGGTCATCCTCACATAATTAATACGTGGACGTCGCACACTGTGCGATTTTCCCGTGCTTTTCTGCCGCATACGTGTAAACTGTGGATGATCTCCTGCTGCGGTCTTTCCGTTGAGCTACAACATGGGACTCTTCAAAAGGAGAGTGAATAGAGTGTTGGTCGGGTCGGCAACATACTGGCAATACCCCTGCCTTTCACTAGTCTAAAATCAATTGTTTTTATTTTGTATCTAATATGAGCTGTACAATAAAATAAAGCGTTCACTAATATTGAATAAATGAATGAATGAATGCTGTTTGTTGGTACACCACAATAATATAGAAAATAACAAAAAGAAAACTTAAAAATAGAAAGAGTTACAACTGGCGGCTTTATCGCTCAGAGCGATCTCTTCCAGACAACCATGCAGAGAAAGAAAATGCAGATACTGAAGGGACGGTGGTTCTAATATTCAAATCTATCTCATCTTTATAATTCTATATTTATTTACTAAAAGTCTCTGTAGCACCGCCGACCAAATGTTTATTACGGTGATCTCCTCTCCCTGCACGGTTGTCTGAAAGGCATCGCTCTTAGCAATAAGATCGCCTATTACACTAGTAGTATTAAGATCTTGTTTGGTTTACCAATAGAGTGTTTATCAATAGATAAACACTCTATTATCATCTTACAATATTTTTTCAGTTGGAGAATGGACTATTCCCGGCCGTCATGTGCCCTTCTTGTATTGATCCTGTGTATCATCACTACTGCAGAGTAAGTACACATTTACTATTCCCATTGTAAGTCACATGTAATAGGGGACGAGCCTATTGCCATCAACCGGGCACAGTTCCAAGCTCCAGGCTCTCACGGAGAAAATTCCTAGTGGGGTTTACTATATGCGGAGGAAATCCAATATAACACTTTTTCCCTGACCTGGGGATCGAACCCGGGGCCTACGGCACAGAAAGCAGAGTTACTACCATCTGAGCCAACGAGGCTGTCAATTAGGTAGTTATAGCCTCGGTGATGTAGTGGGTGCAAGCTCGACTGCCGGTCATGAGGTCCCGGGTTCGATCCGCAGGTCAGGCACAGTGTTAAATATTGGATTTTTCCATTAGGAAATATCTCAATAACAGCCTGGAGTCTGGAACAGTGCCTGGTAGATGGCAATAGGCTCGCCCACTATTACATGGGACCAATAACATTTTGGCGAAATTTGGGTGTACCTACTATGGGACTGAGTCCTGGGTACACCTCTGCCTACCCCTTCGGGTAAAAGGTGTGATTGTATGTTATGTTATGTTACTTAAGGGGGTGTATTTACCCGTCATCCTAAACAACTTGCAAAATTAAGATTTGCGATACTAAATACGCAAAAAAATTCGACTTCTCATGCAACCATTTTTTGATTAACTGATTCATTTTGTATGGGAAGTCGAAATTTTTTTCGTAAATTTCGCAATTTTTAAGTGTAAGTTGTTACTATTATTAATTCCTTAGTCATTAATTTTTTCTAACACGTATTACCTATTAACTACAGAACAAAATTTATTTATTTAACAAGTTAAATGGTTTGTTTGTAAAATGATTGGTTTCAAAAAGTAGATAATTAGAAATACTTAACTGTTATCTGTCAAGCCATTTCAACATAACATCACACCTTTTTTCCGAAGGGGCAGGCAAAGCTGTGCCCAGGAGCATTCCACCACTAATACGTTCTAAACATCGTTATCGTGAACAGATGCATGCAGAACAGCGGCAAGATAATAAACTTCAGAGAGAAGGAGAAGCAGATCCTCGACCAGATCCTGGGCCCGGGCCGCTACGACGCCAGGATCCGACCTTCTGGCATCAACGGAACTGGTAGGTGCACCTCATTCATACTTTTCACTAACTTGACTTACCTTTACATAGAAGGAAGGTTTTTTCAGGAATTAACAGGAAAGGCTCTTAGCAGTTTGACACAATCCTATCGAAAATTTACCAAATCGATATTTTGTATTCCCCTGTTTCCTTGATGTTGATTTTTTAGTAATGAACGTCTAATCACGCGAGTAAAACTGAGATATTTTATAGACGTTCACTAGAAAAATAGGAAGTGTTTATTACAAGAGAAAATAAACTTAAAAGGAATATAGTTTGTATACTCCATGACTCATGATAAAATTATCGAGTTATACATTTATCGAATAGGTTAAATTGGGCTTGGAGGAAACAGAGGAACACAAAACGTTGATCGTAAAATTTCATAGAATTTTGTAAAATTTTAATAAAAGAAATGACTGTGGAATCCGTAGACAGAGAAACCAAACTTGAGGCAGCCGCTCGACTTGGGGCAGATACGTAATAAATAAGTCACTGCAAGTTTCTTGTGCGGTCGTCTTGTAGATATATTTTTCCGAACGCACTGTAGATTCATTACTGTTTATCTTCATTGACTTTTATAAGTGTCATATAGTGACCTTCAGAAATATTGGATCCAAGCTCATTTTACCAAAATATGATAAATTTTGTTCTAAGTAAATTCATAGTTATTAATAATAATTATTATACTTATTTTAGCAAATATTTTTATCAAGCAAATTGAAATTGATACAAAAAAATTATCAATCTATTTTACTTTTACGAGCTAAGAGCACTGTAACCATGTCACAATGACTTGCAGTCACTGCTTACACAACGCTTTTTACTTTTTCACTAAAGTACCTTCACAAAAAACTCGTCAATCACGAGAGCTTATTTCTGGCCTCACTTAAGAATAATGATGGAATCATACTTCGCGTGAATAAGGTCGTTTTTCAAACGACATATATGTAAATATTTGTAATTGCTGAAAAAACTGTGTAAATAAACCTAATATGTACTAAATTCATGTCTTAGGTTTTAACTTACCAAATATAATAACATTTTTTATTTATCCCAAACATTAGGCTAGTGAGTAACCTATAGGTGAAAAGGAAATTAATTTTAATGCGTTTAGTTTATTATTATTTCAAATAATTATTTGGCTAAGCGTTTGGTGGAGGCGTCAGGTGATCGGAATGCTGGCTTGTTTTTGCCCAAAGGATTAGCATCTGCATTCTGCATCCAACGGGGCAATGCCGCTCCAAAAGCTTAGCAGGACTACATTTTTTAGATAATTTTTAGTTAGGTATGTAGGCTTTATTCTAGTTTAGTTTTAATTTTGTAAATATTAATGTGTAATTTTATTTTTGAGTTTATTAATCAACAAATGATTTTACTTATTGGTTGATAAACTTATTATTAATTTTCGTTGATAAACCAGGAACTTCAACTTATTTCAACATTTTCGTTTTTCACGTTTGGCCACAATTTGGCCAGTCGCAAACTGTCACATTTATTACTCTTGTCACATATATTAGCACACTAGCATATGCAGATCCTTTAGAATTGTTAATTAATCTCCAAATAATTAAACCATTGATAGGACACTGTGCTAGGAAAGTCTGACTCCACGTACTCTGGCGACGGCCCTAGCCGAGGATCGTACCGTCTAGGTGCCCTTGAGCTAGTCGCCGTTAAACTTTAGGTCGAGCGCCTACTGCGCTTACCACTCCCCGCTAAAGCTGGCGAGGCCTTCTGAGGCCAACAGCATAGGACATTTAAAAACAGTGATATCATTGAGATGAGATAGCGGGTTGTACAACAATTTGTTAACGGGATATTAGTGAAGCAGTTCAACGGGTTCATTGCGGGATATGGTCAATTACCAATTGCTACACACGAAGTAAGAATAGAGTAGTTATTGAGAATCTCATATTACCCCTTATACCGTTGGTATAAGTTATACCAATACAATACAATACATTTTTAGATTCAGATTATCTTTATTCAACGATTTCAGGTTACAATGATGATATTATAATAAAATTAAGTCCTGCCGAAATCTATCTTTACATCTCTCATATTCGGTAAGTAGGTCCTTATTACCCCCAAATGGGGCTTGTAAGTGACCAATTAGCGCTCTAGGGTAATAATGTAGCTAGAAAAGCCCTAGGGCGGTAAGTAATTAAAAAAAAACTTCACTCTTTCAAAAAGTTTGCGTACATCTAACCATATCATACTGGCAATAGACATCATGCATTCAGGCCAATGACAAAAGAGGTCGCTTCGCTATTCCTTGTCTTCGTATGAGTATAATAGTCATCAATTTTAAATATCGAACTACGAAGCTCAATTTCGTTCTTGAAAAAAATAATTTAAAAAAGAGATGAAAAAAGGCGGGAATAGAAAACTTTTACTTTAAAATGTTTTATTCTTGTAATGCCGGTGTTTTTCTACTTACCTCACAATCGAGATGTAAAGCAGAGTAGTTAGCTCGGGTGTAAGCATCAATTGCACCCTCGAAGTATAGGCGCCCTCGCTGCGCTCGTGCGCCTAAATATCTCGGGCTGCAATTGATGCCTTACAACCCTTGGCTACTAATCTACTATTTCAGACGTATGAATATAATACAACATCATGATAATATCTATTATTTAAATTAGGTTTATACGTAAAATAAGTTATATGTCAAAAAGTTTATTATTATAATTAAATTAAATGTCATATTATATATTTCATAGTCAAAAAATTCATTTAAACTATAAAGAAATTTCTCAGCTAACCACCGCGTCAAATTAGTCAACATAATAACATAAATAATATAGGAGTTTCAGACAAAGAACAATTTGTAAGTATTAGTATTTCCCCAAGATGCCGATGGCTTGGTGCCAATAAGATCAATTACAACAGGCTTGTCTATATCTTCATATCCTAACAACTTCATTATGTTTGATTACTAATATAGCACGGGCTGAAGCCCGTGGTTACACCCGTTCAGAACCATATGCTATTTCTGTATTTAAGCTGGGTTGTACCGCATTTATCCTATGAAATCTCATTCCATTAGGTATATCTACAGTTCAGCAAATCTATGAAGTACCGTTTGTCAGTTCTTATTTTACCTTGTTTGAGGGATTTTTTTTTATGATAGTGAGTAACAAGACGAGCAAATCAGGTGCCTGATGGTAAGCATCATGATTGCCCATATCAGACACGGTGCCACCCAGTGTTTTAAAATTCAAAATTCTGCGCGGCACTGCACTGCGCCTGTCACCCTGAGATATGAGTTGTTGAATCTCATCATGCCCAGTAATTTCGCTGGTAACATTGCCCTTCATACCGGAACACAGTAATGTTTGCACATTACTGCTTGGCGGCTGAATAACTGGCAAAGGTGTGGTACTTCCCTGGCAAAGGCGGCCCCCTGCAAGAGAGGCCTAACACAACACTTTTACACATCTTGTGATAAAATTATAATTACATGGTTTTACAGTGAAGGTTATTTACAATTGTGTAAGTTACGCCTATTAGATGCAAACTTAATTCTTTTCTCTCAAAGCTTGGAAAGATGAAACGTCAAACGGTACTTCATAGATTTGCTGGGCTTTAATATAATTTAGTCATCCTAAACAGTAATATTCCTAACTCACATAACATAACATCACACCTTTTTCCCAAAGAGGTGTACCCAGGACCCATAGTAGGTGCACTCAAACTTCGCTAGTTATGTTTTTGGTCCTATGTATTTTATGTACCTGCTATTTAATTTTCATAGGGGGCGAGCTTAAAAAATACGATATAAGTACACGAATAGTAACTCATACAAAAAACTCTACTATACGACATGGTATAAAGCAGTCAAGTTAACGATCAATCATCAATTTAAAACGGTGCCTGACGCCGCGCCGTGTACCGTGTACGTATGGCGTCAAGCCGACTGGTGACTGGAGGTCAATTTACTCTAAATTGATACATCATTTATCATTGTACTGTACTCACTTACCTTTACCAGGACTGTATTAATAGTACATTATTGCAAAGGCCGCGAAATACTTAGGCGATTGCGGTCGAGTATGAGTTTGAAGTTTCAACTTTACCGCCAATTTTCTATTTATCATCTGTGCCGAAAGACAAACGCATTTATGACTACTTTCGCATGCCAAGATTGATAAAAGAGATCATATCAAAGAGTAATTAATAACCCCAGCACGCCGTTTCATATAACATTGCTGGAGCGTTGTAATGTTCCAAATTCAAAAAACGCTCCAGCAATGGATTTGATTTTCTTTGTCTGTAAATTCGATACTTCGCGTGTTCTGTTTTCGGAAATACTGACAATATTTCCAATTTCCATGCATGTTTGAGAAAATAATATTTAATTTAATACATTACATTATTTAACAATACATTCTCAAATGGCATAACGTTCAACGGGATGTGGAAAGTAACCGATAAGTTTGATAGCTATAAGCTTAATAGCCTTAAAGGGCACCCTCACCTGAAGCATTCGTCTGTAATGTAACATTTCATTACAATACTGCCTCCCTGGCTTGACGAACATTCGCTTGAGTAACATTTCAGATTAGATTTAGAGCATTTTGTGAATTGTGGCCAAACCTGAGAAATGTTATTTATTTGAAACAAAGTCGCTAGTAGGACGTGTGACTACATTTAGTAAGAATAAGTGGGTACTTTTTTGTTTTTTGGACTGATTTTAAAACTTGAATAGAATAATTTCTTATTTTTATTGGATGAAAATATGTACAAAATATTACAAATTACAATTTTTCAAATTACATTTACATTTTATGTTTTTTTTTTTTTCTCTCTATGGATTTTAGAAAACTTATGTAGAGTTAGCCATAATTTTATACCTTTTTTTTAAATATCATAGATTATTTAGTTGAAATCATAAGTAGCCCATCCCTCAAGAATTAATTTAGTTTTCTGCTTTTTCTATAGACCCCAAATTTAATATAATTGGGATTGTCCCATCCTGCCCCATCACCAAGCCGCCCCACTGGTGGTTGGCCTTTAATTTTCCTATTTTTTTTATTATTACTATTTATTTAATAAAACATAATAAGTGTTACGAATAAGTTAAGAATAATAGGACAAAGGTGCTGCAAGAACCATAGAGGTATTATTTTAGATGAAGAAAAATTTGTGCGAACGATACGACACTGCGAAGTGCAGTGTTAAGTATAGCGTGGGAGGGTTACGAAAAAAAAACATACATTCACGCCTTTTTCCCTAAGGGGTAGGCAGAGGTGTACCCAGGACTGAGTCCCATAGTAGATACACCCACATTTCGCCAGTATGTTATTGGTCCCATGTAATAGGGGGCGAGCCTAATGCCATATACCGGGCACAGTTCCAGACTCCGGGCAGCTATTGAGATAATTCCTAATGGAATAATCCAATATTTAACACTGCCTGACCTGGGGATCGAACCCGGGACCTCTTGATTGGCAGTCGAGCATGCGCCCACTACGCCACCGAGGTAGTCATTACGAGGTAGTTTATTACGAAATTGGCGATAATAATGCAACCGCAGCGCGAGAGGCGTTATGAGCGTATCTTACCGGCGAGAAATTTGACACAATCCTATGAAAGATTTACCGAATTAATTTATTGTATTCCCCTGTTTCCTCTAAAATTAATTAACCCATTCAATACATGTATATATCCTGATATTTTTATAGTGAAGTAAACTATGTCCTGTCATTTGAGTTTCTTCTTATAAACTCTCGGCTTTTACATAGTGAATATCTAAAAAACCCTGTTTTACTCGCGTGATTAGACAATCTCTACAAAAAAATTAAGAGTTATAAATAAATACAATATAATAGTTTTACTTCATCTTCAAATATCAGGATATAAATATATCAAATAGGTTTACTATATTCGGAGGAAACAGAGGAATATAGAACAGAGATTCGGTAATTTTTCCAATAGAATTGTGTCAACCTGCTAAGAGATCTCCTTTCGTGTTAACCGCAAAATTTACGCCTGTCGCGTTGCCGCAGCCGCTGTGGTCGCAAAGTCCGTATTAAATAACCCTGCCAAATTAAAAAAAACCGTTTTTCAATACATTTTTTTTTGTAAGATGGCTATTATTTTTTATCATTTCCTTAAAGAACACAAACTGTTTGTAAATTTTGCCCTTGACCCAGATGGACCGGCCATAGTTAATATTAACCTCTTCGTTAGAAGTATTACTACAATCAGCGATATTAAAATGGTCAGTAAATAGGTCTTCGTTAGTTTTAAGCAGATTTTAGTGTTTTTGTTATGCCTGAACGTGCTAGACTGATAATATTGGACTGGATAATATTTTGCAGAAATGTAGATAAAGCTTTTTACACACGAGGTTGCCCAAATGAATAAATAAAAAAATAGATGATACAAACAACATGAAAATGACTATATTCTCACCTCATGTTGTTAAAATTATCCAAATAAATAATTTCACTAAATAATCAATGCGTAACTGATGAAGTCTAGTAAAGTTTTGTTAGATCTGCAGTAACGGCAAACTATAAAGTTGTCTACTTAATAATAAGTCTCTATATGGTACTTTTGTCTATTTGCGCAGTAAAAGCCACACACAAATAGTAACAAAATAGAAATGTTAACTGTTATCAAATATAACAAAATAACGAAACCCCTTTCCAAAGCAACCACCTTTTTCATAATTTTCGTAGACAATAATTTAGTTGAAAAATTAATCAGTATTTAAATATTCTCTCCTTCATTTAACTAAGCTGCGGATCCATCTTACAGTTTATTGTGCTCGAATCTCAAAGTTTTGTATACTTACCCATTTAAATAAATATTTATATATCTACCTACCAATAGGTAGAATAAGTTGCTATGCCCCAACGTAGCAACCGTCCGGTGCCTACTTAATGTTGGCAACTCATTTCATTTAAGTTGCCTCGTGTGGGCACAGCCTTACAAAATAATATAAAAGCTATTGTTCGAACACGTGGAATATTTCTGAGAGTTTTCTCAGAGAACACAAAATCAAAGATACAGAAAGGCGGATCTATTACGCTGGCACGCGGATCGAGTGACACGAAATGTAAGTAGAAAGTTAATTAGGCGCGCGGGCTTTGCGTGATTTGCCATGAGATATCTTATGTACGTGTATTCTTTCGGGGCTTCTCTTCTAGACCGATCTTTTTTTGTGGTTCAGTAAAGGTATTATTTCCCAAAATATTTCCGAACAAAAGTTATTCAAAACGTTTCTGCTGAATATTATTTTCTATGGAATTTCGTATTTTGTGTTAATACCTCTTAAGTGTTCACCGTTACTTGCAGTTTCTTTTTGAAAAGGTCCTTTTGAAAAATTATGATATTGAATTCTAAAGAGATATTATAACTTTAATTTATTTGATATTTTAACCGCATGAGTGCGGGCAACACGATGATATCTTTGAAACATGTTTTTACTTTCAGAACAATGTTATTTCAAACATTACATGTTTAGTTATTTTAATCTTGTGTTTATTTAATATTGTTTCCGTTTTACTTTGGCTGTGTTACATCAACTTTTTTTTTTTTTTTTACAACAGAGAAATTACTTACATTTTATACATTTTATAAAAGGTATTTAATTAGGTTATTTTTTTCTATACTATTTGAATTTTGATGCTGGTATGAGATAAATGAAGCTATTGATAATCGGCTTATTAAAATTAACACTTTCACTGCCATTAAGTCCAAAAACATGTCAATCAGTTACTTAGTGTACGATCATCTTGGATCATCTTTGACATGGGACCAATGAAAAAACCAATATTATCTAACCAAGTAAAAAATAATTCTCCTAAATAGTTAAAATAGAATAAAAAAGTCTACCTATTCGTTCCTTTATTGCTTTAATCAAATTGGGTAGGTAGGTACATATTTATCTTTCTTATAAAAAAAAGCAGTAAAATGTAAAGTAAACATTCATTTTGCCTAATCATAGCTACAAAACTATGAATAGGTAAATCACGAAGTTAAATCACTAAATACTAAAAGCATTATATTCAATGCAGTTATTAAAAAGTCGATATAAGTTTTGTGTCACGCGATTTGTAGAAAACGAACATGACATAGGTACTTAATCACCACTGAAATCTAGTTTGTGTTATCACGCTACTATTAATAATTATTAAACCTTTTGTGGCCTTAATTAACTAGTTATCGGGCAGGTATAATAGTAATTTGGAGATATTATGTTAATTTTGACCGTTTTGCATGTGTAAATCTGGTAATTTTTCACAAAAGCTTACAACTTGTGGCTTTTTATTAACTAAATGGCAAAGTGACCTAAACTTTTTATTGTTGGCCATCGATAACAGAAGTAATTGCAATTTTAAAACTTGTTTACTTCTTCATTTTGACTTCTTCTATGTAAGTAGTTAACATAATATTATAAATGTTTATAATAAAGATCATAGATGGGTCAGGTGGGCAAATTGTAAATAGGTTACCACAATATCATATTCTGAAAATCCCTACTAGGTGAGACTGTGGGGAGTTACTTCATTTTTCCATAGATCCCATAAGTTAATTAATCCATTACCAGAGAGGACTACCGAAATAATAAATTATATTTACCACATACCTAGGCTTTAGAGGCCGTGGGGTTAACGGCTTAAGAATAGACAGGATTGTCTACCCGTGGTTGCCGTAAGAGCCGGCTAAGGGTTATGAGATACAGAGGACGAGCAGCAGCGTCCTCTGCGTAAAACCATCAAACTGCGCTCGCCAACCCGCCTGCCAGCGTGGCGAGTATTGCCAAAAACCCCCCTTACCCCCTTATGGGGGAGGCCTCTGTTCAGCAGTGGACTTCCAACGTCTGAATGATGATTATGACATACCTATTACATTTACCACCGTCCTCAAATCACCCCACCTGACTCTACTTAATTATTAACATTAGGAGAATAAGAATTGCTCCAATAAAAGCATTACAAACTTTTTACTTTTAAAGCATTTTTTCCCTATTTAGTTTACTGACGTGTTTTAGTTAGTGGCACAAATTGCTAATTTCCGTACTACGTCTCAAGTCACGGTGTAATCCATTCAGAACTTTTCCTATTCGCGAGCCATGACTTGGTAACTATTTACTAAAGTCCTTTTCCATTACACGATGATTTAACTTTTTATCAATTTCTTAACGCGACTCTTGAATATAACCATTGCCTAGATTTAAATAAATTAAAAACATATTATTAGTTATTATTGTTAATAGCTTTTTTGACTTGTCATCATTTAAAATTTCAATCTACAATACCCATAGGTACTATAGTATAGTACACTATATATATACTATACTATAGTATGTATATATACTACATAGTATCTAATTAGATACAATAAATGTTGATGGTTGGAAAAAGTTGTCCTTTATTTGATTGCGGCAATAATTATGATAAATCCATTTTAGTGAATAATTTATTGTTTTGGCAGCGAAAGGGTTATAATTAAAGTCCCTGAATAAATAACGTTAATAGATCTAGATTAGAATGTTTAATGTAGAGTATTTCAATTCACAACTTACAAAAAACTAGGTAGTTTATAATAATTTTATGTTGTACTTACAGATTATTGATTACGTTTTTACGTAGGATATGAATTGAACCATGATTATGTCAATTGATCTCTTCAAATTTTATTTTATTTTTTATTTGAATAAAGTTTCTCTTTGTTACACTAACACAAATTCTCATCAACAGGTCTATTTTTATATTTATTTGCCTGTTTTTTGTCCTGATGTTTTAAGTTACAGTTTAGTTTGGTTATTTTGACTAGTGTGTTCATTATGACCATCGTCACATTTTTTATGTATTTTCAGGGAGAAGGTGAGTTCATAATTCGTGTTTTCAGAGTGACACAGTGCCTAAATATTATCACTTAAGTTAGGAGTTTCCACTCTTTTCACTCGGGTGATGTTTTCGTATGTGGTGATGAAAGTGGAATATTTAGGGGCAGTTTTCATGTGATCCCGTTATTTATCCGTGATTTTGCTTGATACTTAGATGGGCCGGCGGTAGTGAGCGTCAATATATTTGTCCGAAGTATATCAAAGATCGATGACGTCACAATGGTAAGTCTAGGAAAAATCGGACCGCATTTTAGCCTGAGTTTTAATTTACAAATTAACGCGGTAACAAGTCAAATGAATGGGCAACTCTCTCTCGATTGCATAGCGGAGCGATTTACCCTTTCTATGTAATAAATTTCATTCTTTTCTTTTTCCCGTTTGGTGTTAACGACCAAAATCGTTTTTTGAATCGCGTTTAAACAAAATATTGGCGAAGACTGTGCTTATGTGATCTCTATGATAACTGTAATAATCTTAGCAATTAATTGGTTTTTAGAGTGGTTGGTTGTCCTTTTTTCATCTCGACGTGACATTTAATATTCAAATCATACATATGTTAATAACATTAAAAAATCCATTTCCTGTTCTGTTAACATGCATCTCATTCGTGGGGCCCGTTTCATGGGACTTAATTGAAAGGAAGGATAGAATAGAATAATATGTATTATATATGCATAAAAAAGGAACTATGTAAAAGTACTTATATTGGTAGAGAGTCGGTGATTAACATTATAAATGTTGTTCGAAGGCAATGCGCCCACGTTAGCGCGCGTCAACCTGTACCTACGTTCCATCAGCAAAATAGACGATTACAACATGGTGAGTGATGGTACTTACGAAGACAAACAGTTTTAACACATTTCTATTATAAATTGAAGTTTTTTTACCTTGTCGTTTACATAATAGTCAATCTGATACATTGAAAACAGAATCAAAAATATTTTATATTTATCAAGAAATGCTTAAAAAAAAACTTTGTCAAAAGCGTTTTTGAAATTAAAATCTTGATCGCCAAAACAGGGCTGAACGCGCTAAAACATTAGTTTTACGTTCAACGTTTCGTTTAAGTTGAATTAACTGCGGTCACGAGAAGGCTGGTAAATACAACTAACTGAAACTTTGGGGCATATAAATACATTATTTAATTAATGTTTTCAGAGCGTTAAACCGCGTTTTGCAAATCGCAAAAGTTTTAATTTCAAAATTGATTTTGGATTATCTATACAAAATGATTGTCTGAAATGTGTAATTATCTACATTTTACATTTTAACAACCGAAAAAACCGCATAATAGATCTCTTGAACACTAATATATGATGGTGCAAGAGATCTCCTTATAAAATACGCGTTATAAAATGCTCAATATGTACTAAATAGGTAAGGTACAAGAACTTTGTTTATAATAAAATTAAAAAAAAAAAATTATTTGGCAATCCGTATTTGCACTATGCTAAACATTTAACCGCTGTCGTATTTGAATTGTCTGTGTTTTTTATTATTTGATTTATTACTTTGTGTATAGCACGATATATTATATATATTTTATGTATTGTAATTATTTTGTTCGTCCCTTGTATAAAATTTAAACTGAATACCCTACTGCGGTGCCGCGTTTAGTCATGTTGTTTTGAATCTTTTATGTACAACATAAAAATAAACATCCAAAAGAAAATCCTAAGCACAATTAATTCTATAATTTAGTTAATTTTATTTCAATTTATTTTTATTTTCAAATTAAAAGAAACGTTTCTGTACAGACACTGATGGATTGGCACCAAATTTAGTAAGCACGAAAATTACGAGCAAAGGTACCGACTACCGACACCGACAGCACAAGACAATATTTATAATAATTGGCTTAAAAAGTGCACAACTAATGATATCCTCAAACGGTATCACTACAACTTTACTAACAATCGACACGCTTGCAGGTAGGAGACCGCGGCCCGCACTTGCTATCCTTTTATCACCAAGACGATTTCACCTAGGTGATAATTGTTTTCATCTTAGTAATATTTCTTAGGTGATTGCACCAAAGTGATAACTTCTATGGTGATTTCATCGCAGTGATATTTCTTAGGTGAATTCACTAAAATGATACCTCTTAGATAATTTCACTAAAGTGATATTTCTTATCTAATCCAGCTGATTTCACTAAGGTGATCAAAGGATACTAAACCTTACCCACATCACCCCATTACTTTAAGTTTCGTTTATTTCCAATCATGCTTCTTATTATATTTTCACGCAATGACGAATAAATAAAAACTATTTTGGTCGTGTATTCGTACTAATTGTCTTGTTAATGTGAATTTGTGTTGTGTACGGGGGATTATCGTCGTGCCCGCACTCGCCTCGCGCTTCGTGGAGTCCCTTCTATGTTCTGATATACGAAACAAGACTTGTAGCTGTAGATATAAGCCCGATGCATGAAGGTTAATCAAGCATTCCTTTATCGAGTGCTACGGCTAAGGTAAGTTGATTATTTCGCCTGGATTGCACTATGGCAATATCGTGAGTAACTTTAACGCAAACTGGCGTCGGTTCTAATAGTTATAAGAGAGAAGTACTTACCTAAATTCAATTTTTACCAAGTTAGTGATGATCTCAGTGTTGACCTACGAATCTCAAACGAGCTCTCTGTTTTAGAAGTTGCAGTACAAGTTTCGAATTCTTGTAATGTCCATTTTGCCATAATATAATCCAGGATTAAAGCTTAGCTTGGAAGCATGCTACGTATCATACGCAAAGGTTATCTTTTGGATCGTCTCGGGCGTAAAAGGGCCTCGCCGGCGCTGGTAGCCTGCCACTCGCATAATGGAGCATCCATCATCTTTTACCGATAAGCATCTACCAAATGTTATAGGTAATCATTATATTATGGGATCGAGAATGAAAAGGAATGATTTTGTTGTATATAATATTGTTGACTGCTGTAACTGGATGATTATCATATAATGTAAAGATCGTTTATAATGTGTAACATACTAACGTCTATCTGGTAAAAATTGTCTTGAAAACTACCAAAACGCGATTGCAAGTAGACGGAGCCGAGAGTTGAATACATTTTAAGCTTCCTTAATATCGGCTGTTGAGTCACTTTTTGATTGTTGATAATTACTTAATATTGGTTGTTTTTCCCGGAATTTAGTGAATAATATTAATAATGTCTTTTTATGGATTCTGCTAATCACCTACTCACTGTTGATCATATGTTGGGCTACTTGTAATTTTTCTTTCCGATTAAACAAAATCTTGTTTGTCAATATCCAAAAGCTAACGTTTGGGCGCATGATTCCGATCATTTCTTAGAAGCTAAATGTGACTTAATTCATTTGACTTGCGGTTGCGGAGGATCTTTTTGCCTTTACAGTATTAATTTACAAGAACCTTCGACAACCATAGCGTAATTATATAATATCTAATGAATTTGTGTCAATATTTAACAAACCTTGGACGTTGATGAAAATTAGCCTTAGGATCAGAAATCTCATTACAATCACGGAATAAAGACTTAGTAAAGACACGACATCGCATTTTATAACAATTATCTGATCACCCATTTGTTGATATATGCATACTTCGCTAAATATTTACTGGTCTGATCAGACAGATCGGATAACGTCTTCTGAGCCACAACATAAAAACAAAATATTCGTAGCTTAAAGCGAAGTAGTTATAGATAAAATTCACTGCACTAGTCAATCACGATGACAAAATCGTAAGTAATAAATAAGTTTCATCAATGGCAACCGAAATTATATGATTTAGTTCGAAACGATTCATCAAAATAGTTAAAAACACAATTGGCACTGACACTCTGACACGATTAGAGTAATATTGGCACAAATGACACAGAACTAAGCTTTTTACAACAATAAGTAAAATTATAACTCAGAATAATAATAAGTCGGCTTATATGGCTAATAATGTTATTATATAAAAAGCTTAATAGAACCACTAATTGTTAGTGTAGACTGTATGTAAACAACATTGAATTATTGTCAATTAAAAAGTTGACAATATTTCAATAAGGCAATAAAACATGATAATTTAAAATAACGAAGATAAATGTTTTCAGGAATATTCAGTCCAGCTAACCTTCAGAGAACAGTGGTTAGATGAAAGGCTCAAATTCAATAATTTAGGAGGTGAGTTAAAATTAAGATGATAACCAAACTCGGAAAGGCTTTCGATATATCTTTGGATACGTCAAAATAAAAATAAATCAGAATATTAAGCGTCATTTTGATAAGATCCTTGATAAACTTATCTTAGATCTCTTTTAACCTAACTTCAATCAAAAATTCGACAGTACTTCTCATTAGTACGGCTCTTTTAATAATGGAGTTCAACAAGGCACCAACCTTGGGCCGCAACTATTCGTTTTGTGTACAAAATCATTTATTTCATCAGGTCGCCTGAAATACCTAACTCTGACGGAAGCCAATAGGGTTTGGATGCCGGATCTGTTCTTCTCCAACGAGAAGGAGGGACATTTTCATAATATCATCATGCCGAATGTGTAAGTTCTATTTACATTATAATTATTTATAGCATTGTGATAATAGTTTACGACCGTAGCGTAATGGTCGCAAGCTCTACTGCAGATCATGAAATTCTGGGTTTTGGGTGGCAAAGTGTTATTCTATTTTTCCATTAGGAGTTATCACAATGGCAGCCTGAAGGCTGGAACTGAGCCCAGTAATTTGCAATAGGCTCGCCGCCTATTACATGGCATCAATATCTGAAATTTGAGGGTGTAACTACTATATGATATGAGTCCTGGGTACACATCTCACCCCCTTCGGAAAAAGGACGTGATGATTGATGATGGTGATCTTTGTTCTCTTTGAATTCCTCAACAATTTCGGAGAGGCGTATTTTATTTTAAGCATTTCATTTAAGTAGTTCGGATCAAACTGTTACTAACAGGTTATATAGGTATTTGATGTGTCAAAAAAGTTCTTTGGCACTAGAAGAAAGCGATTCAACGTCATTGTTAGCACACTAATCATAGGTTATAAAAAAGGATCTAATATTAACAAAAAAAATATCTCAAATATTACCTTTCTGAATATAACAAGTATTTTGTAATACATGTTTGACACTCATTTCCCTAACATAAAAACAAGGAATAACAGTAAACCCTAAATTTAATCTTTTTCAGGTACATACGAATCTTTCCCAACGGTAACGTGCTATATAGCATCCGGATATCGCTGACCCTCTCGTGCCCAATGAATCTCAAGCTGTATCCTTTGGACAAGCAGACTTGCTCACTGCGAATGGCTAGTTGTAAGTTATATTGTTCTATTGGTACTAGTAGTGACTCGCGGTTTCACACGCGTAGGCACTGGCTTCGAGGTAATATCGGAATAAAAAGTACCCTATGGCGTTTCCCAAGGTCACAATCTATGTCTATTCCAAAATTTATCGATAACGGTACAGCGGTTGCGGTGTGAATTTGCATTATTAATAATAATATAAGCAAATGCATTAGTGTTGCTTTTTATATAGCTTCTGTGCTTAGATGTATTTGTGCTGAGGATACGTATGATATATTTATTATTGATATCTACAATCTACAAGTCAAAATCTCTTATTTTCAAATCTCATCTTGACAACTGTTGACTGGGTACTATGAGATTAGAATTAGATGATGCGTTGAGTTAACAAACTCTAGAGCAACCTCTAGATTTATCATCACCATTATCAGTCTACTTCAGCCCGCTGTCGGGCATAGGCCTCTTCTATCGTATTGTAATTAATATCTATTATAAATTATCGATTCTGCTCTTTGAAAAATCATACGGGGTCTATAGTTCCTCGACTTTGAAATAGATCCACAATTTAAATGTTTGTTACCATGAGTAAGTACACAGATTCTTTCGCAAACTGCAGATGGTTGGACGACCGACGATCTGGTGTTCCTATGGAAGGAAGGCGACCCGGTGCAGGTGGTGAAGAACTTACACCTACCACGCTTCACATTGGAAAAGTTTCTTACTGACTACTGCAACAGCAAAACTAATACTGGTACGTCACTCCAGGATTTATAATAATTATTAGTTCTCAATTTAATATATATATCAAAAGAGAACACGCTCATTTAGCGAAAAAAATGAATTTGGGAGAAATTTTCTCATGGGCATCATGGGCGTTTTTATAAACTCTCATAAAAACGCCCTTGACGTTTATGAAAATTCGTGTTGGCCACATCACATATCATGATAGCCATATCATTCTATCACGACCACAACGCGTTGTGACCATGAAAACAGGTCTCCATCCTTAGGTTGTTTAAAAAAAATGGGACTGCCGGTTCACCTTGCATTATTGTTTTGTTTCATTGCTTTTATAATGTTTTTCTATATATAAATAAACTGTTATTTTCATAGACTTAGTATATATTTTTCGCAACGTTCTAGGTCTATAGTTCATCTATTATATTTAGAACAGTAACCATAGATAATTTGTTTCCTCAATTTCAGGTGAATACAGTTGCCTGAAGGTAGACTTGTTGTTCAAGCGAGAGTTCAGTTACTACCTCATACAGATCTACATCCCTTGCTGTATGCTGGTCATTGTTTCCTGGGTGTCCTTCTGGCTGGACCAGGGAGCTGTTCCCGCGAGAGTTTCATTAGGTAGAATAGAATATAATTTTACATCTCTCATATTCGGTAAGTAGGTTCTTATTACCCCCAAATGGGGCTTGTAAGTGACCAATTAGCGCTCTAGGGTAATAATGTAGCTAGAAAAGCCCTAGGGCGGTAAGTAATTAAAAAAAAACTTCACTCTTTCAAAAAGTTTGCGTACATCTAACCATCATACTGGCAATAATAGACATCATGCATTCAGGCCAATGACAAAAGAGGTCGCTTCGCTATTCCTTGTCTTCGTATGAGTATAATAGTCATCAATTTTAAATATCGAACTACGAAGCTCAATTTCGTTCTTGAAAAAAATAATTTAAAAAAGAGATGAAAAAAGGCGGGAATAGAAAACTTTTACTTTAAAATGTTTTATTCTTGTAATGCCGGTGTTTTTCTACTTACCTCACAATCGAGATGTAAAGCAGAGTAGTTAGCTCGGGTGTAAGCATCAATTGCACCCTCGAAGTATAGGCGCCCTCGCTGCGCTCGTGCGCCTAAATATCTCGGGCTGCAATTGATGCCTTACAGCCCTTGGCTACTAATCTACTATTATTTCCCAAAATACTTATATGCTACATGAACGAATACATCGTATTAAATTGAAAGTTGTAATAGTTTGCATATAACAGCAGGTTTGTACAGCGAGTCCCAAACTAGGCGATAGCCTGTCCTGATCCTGTCTTGAGCTTTGAGATGCGATTTAACAAATTGAATAATGCAACAGATTATAATGAACAATTTTATAAATAAATACAGACGATTTCTGCATTTGGAGTTCACGTTCACAATGGAGACAACTCCGAAATCGCAAAAAGCGATTTATAGAAGAGGATCTTTGATCTATTTACTATATACGTCTTGTATGGAACACAACACATCATCCCTAATTTCACGGAAGGATTAAGGTGTACCCATTCTCATAGTGGGTACATCCACATTCCTTCAGGTATGTTATGAGACTGCTTCTGCTCTGAGAGAAGGGGGAGGCTATAGCCATCAGCCGGGCACAACTTTAGACTCCTGGCTGTTATTGAGAAAATTCCTAATGTTTTATTCACTTTTTGGCCGACCTGGGATTGGAACTTGGAACCCTGGTCCTCTGGCTCAGGCAGAGCAAGAAGGCGGATGTATTTTAGCCGAATGTATTATAGCACTCGCTTTTTTTTTCGCTTTTTTTTTAGACTGCCTCGGTGGCGTAGAGGGTCTTAGTTGACCCTGATTATCGTATCCATTAATTATAAAATAAAACGGATTAATTTAAGTTGAAAACCAGCACTGTTTATTTTCTCAGATTGATAGACATGAAAGCTATATTCAATTAAAGAAGTAGAGCGGTCTGTCACTTATCATTTTACTCTTTGACTGGTTCATAAAGGTTACCCACCAGAGGTACAGAACTCTTTGCTAGTTAATATTTGTATGTAAGCCAACAGGCCCCCTCAAATATTAACCGCAAAGACAAATATAGAACCATTCTAATTCAATGAACATAATATAGCTTCCTTGTGCTTGCCTGGGGCATATATTTACAAGGTCCAGCATTTGCTGCGAGGATTAGGGAAACCCAGGAAAACCTAATCAGACCCTATCATAAAAACTTATAAAAGTATCACTATTCACTTAGCTCAGTCGTATCAAACAACAACCGTATCAAAACCCATAAATAATCCAATTTCCAACCCCAATTTAGCTTTTACACATTACTTGAAATGCAACTGCTTTACCGAAAATGTTTGACCAACATAACGATTACCTGTGGGATATAAATTCAGTTAATTAATTATTCTCTATCTGTTATTCACACTAACATGTTGTAATGTTTTTATTATTGGATTTTATTCAGTTGGTTTATAGTAATAATACTTGTCCACTAAAATAAATGAACTATAATATGTAAAACCTCCAGAATAAAATAATCAAACCAATGTGAACAGATCCAATTTATCATTATCAACTTTTAATCAAGTCAGAATAATTATTATTACCCCAACTAATTTAAATAAAAATATTTTCAGCTAGCTCAAGCTGAAAATATTATTTAATATACTTAGTATACATATATTTTGTTTAATATAATTATATTCGATAAAGACTTAATATGTTATTCAAATACTCCAGGAGATAATTGAAAAGATACATAGTTGTACTCTGTTACTCTTGTTGTATTATGCTAGTCTCAATCGGCATAGCATAGTTACAAGTAACTACATAATTCATATTATCATCATTAACTAATTCAATCTTTTTATATTATTTTGTGTTATACTTCATTATCAAGTTTACTTTGTATGAAATCTCAATAACAAGTATTGGAATACTCCTATATAACTCAATGCACGATAACTTTGTATAAACATAACATTACGCCTCTTCCCAAAGGGGTAGGCAGATGTGTACTTTGGATTCAATTCCATAAATATAGGTACACCAATACTTCACCGGTTATGTTTCTAGGTCCCATGTAATAGGAGCGAGCCTATTGACATCTTCCAGGCACAATTCCAGGCTCCAGACTTAAATAATTGAGAAAATTTCCTATGAAAATTCCATTTTTCCATTTTTTTTTTTTTTTTTTTTTTTACCTGACCTGGGGTTCGAATCCGGGACCTCATCGCTTGCTATCGGCTAACACTACTCCACCGATAAGTTAATAATTTAAATAATTGCTCATTAATATTTCTTTCAACTCTTTATGCTATCTTTATTCGTGCAAGCAATCATTGATTCATCAACAACTTACAATTTCATATTATTGCTTGTTAATGTTTTTACTTATTATATATTTTTATTATTTAATATTAATCCACCAGAAAATTCATTACTCTACCTGTAATTGTTCGTTTATTCAGTTTATCCGAAAATAATGTTTATATTAATAACCATTCAAAATTAAATTCAAATCAACTGTGCGTATAATATTATTGCCTATATATTTAATGCACAGACATTATCTTCATAATATTCGTAATATTATCCATTCCTTACGTCTTCAGGAATGTTCATATTTTAAATCAACTACTTGATTTAATATTTAGTATCTATTAAAATTTTCATAACTATTAGACCTGTCTCTTTAATGCTCTTTAAATTAACAGACATCATCATCTCTATTCCTTACATCCTTAGGAACTTCAAAAACTGAGTATAGGCGTGTACTTTATAAGATTCTTTCAATAATTCACAACCTAAAAGAACTTCGAGGTTAAAACTTCATTATAGCCAATTAATTAATCCATACTTTGAACTTTCAAATTCAAATTTGAATTTTGTATACTAACATCGGTTAGGTAGCTATTATATTAACTTAGCTTTAGATATTTCTTACTAGATTTCCATATTGATTCATCATTTTGATGGTAACAATCTATTTGAAACTATTTGACATTTATCATATCTACTGGATTAGATGCTTCATCATGTTTCAATTTCATGATTTATCCAAGAGAATCTTGATTATCTCTGATCTCGTTTTATTCTACCTTACCTCGATATACTCGTATATAGGATCTATACTCTATGTCTACCTATCATAAGATCATCTAGGCCTTCGTAGTAGGTACATTGCAGGAAATTTACAGAACACACTTAATAACATTATCGTTATAATATGCTAATGGCTAATATAGATTTTCTTTAATATCTTAAGCCCTTCCACTGAAATTCACCTTTATTTTCTATAACATATTTCAATGCATAATGTCTTTTGCAACTGCCTTTTCAAATTAAACTATCGCACAATAATATATTGAAACTCGTGATTACAAACGTATCATTATCAGATTTCAAAACTTCTGATTCTATATCGTCAGAGATTCCAGACCTTTAAAGTTTATCATATCTATCAGATTTCAGGAAACATCTGATTTTAAAGAACATCACAGTTTCTAGGTCTTATAACTCACATCAGATTTTTCATTTTCTGATTTTAAATCATTTAAGGAATGAAAATTACGGCACTGATTTCTATAATCACCACTATCAGCTTCGCCACAAGAGTACTATTAAATATTTTTTATTCCCACTTCAGACATTGAGCTATGTCTGACTCCAACACAAGTTTCACTCTTGACATCTCTGACTTCAACAAATACCTTGTATTATAATAATTCGCACTCAAGATTCTAAGCTTCATTCATACCTTTGACTTTTAAAGAGCTTTTTTTTTTTTTTTTTTTATAATTTATAATTATTATTTATTATTTTAGGTATTTTAACATTTATGTGAGAGTTTTATCGAACCTTCCACATGTTAAATGGTTTTCTAGGATATAAAGGCTTTGGTAGAAATCAAATAAACCATAGGCTCTGTTTCAATGATTGGATTCTTTAGATCCATACATATCATCCATGTCATCCGCTCATAGGAACACTATTTTTTTTTTTTTTATCAAATGAAATTAGGATTTTTCAAACGACAATAATATACTTTTTCATTCTCTTTGATAGGTGATAACTATGTGTGTATAATTAAACCATGTTTGCTTTTAAAAAAATTAACTTATCTTAATACACTAGAACAATAAAATAGTAAAAGAGATTCAGTGGGTTGTTAGGTCGGCATTTTCTTAAAATCAACATTTATCTACGAGTAAAGTCAAACGGTAGTCTTTCCCTTAAGCGTACTTAAAAACAATCATCATGAATAGCATTTACAATTTGGTTAAAATCGTTAGTCATTTACGGCTTTTCATTAAAACCTTTTGTTAAATCTATCTAATCATTTCCATCCAAATTTTATTACTGTAATTCATCTGTAAATATGTAAGGGCTACATGACGACTCTCGTTACTCGTTTATGTTGACTACTGAAATAACTAAATTGCCACATACCTCTTCTGTCAGTCTTACTGTCTGACTTTTATTCCTTTTATAATATTCCTTAATTAATATGTGGAACTAGTAGTCTTGTAGTTTGATAGTAAGTACATTCAGTTTCCTCCACTGTTTATATCCAAGGTTGAAATCTCCTTTGGTAACTGAAACAGATTCACTATATAGTAACTGAAATTAACAGGTTAATCACTTTGATAAACAATGCCTTCCCTGTTCATGTGATCGAAGCTTAAACTCAGAAAGAAAATTCTATATTATTATCATCATGTCGTGATCATATTTTTCATTGATATTCTCTTCTCTTCAATCAAAACAGTAGAACAAGAAAATTCTCCGACATTTTATTGATTGACACACATGTTAATATTTTGGACTGATGTCGTCATGTCATATTTTTATTTATTTGACAAAATAAGTTTCAGTTTTGTTATAATAAAACTTTAAACTATTTATTTCACTTTTTGAAAAATATTCTTTAGCAAAATCCACTTAGCAATATCTAGATTACTTCCAAATAATAAATATAGGTTTAGATCATGAATCTTTCTGGTTCATAAAATCACTTTCTATTCCAGATATTGTATGACCATCAATTTTGTGGCGGTATTGGGCATTCTGGTCGGCGACTTTAAAAATTATAATATCACAATTTCTAAAAATCCACTGGCCGTCAATATGTCTCTTGTGACAATTTACATGATCATAGTCGATAAACAATATTAATATGCTGAATATCATCCATCAAGAAAATAACATAGTTCTTGCTGGTCTTAGGTCTCATAATAACTAGTTTATTATATAATCAGTGAATCTTGCAAGTACGAGTAAGTTTTTTGCAAAGAAATATTAAAAAGTAACACACAAAACACTATTTATAAAACTCACTACCTACACTATTTATATTTTATATACAAAACCTTACTTATTAAATTAAATCTATTAAACCCTTGGAGGAAGGGTAGGTGGCCAGAATGCTGGCGGCATTGCCCCGTTGGATGCAGATGCTTATCCTCTGGGCAAAATACAGGCCAGCATTCTGGTCACCCGATGCCTCCACCAAGCGTTTAGCTAGCTCCTTGTACAGTTCCAGAGCGGAAGGCCCCCACGGACCCATAGTCTCTACCCCAAACGGCACAAACATGTAAACCTTGTCTAAGTTTACATACTTGTGCCGCTTGAGGTTTTCAGCCTTAAAAGCGGCTGCACCAGCCTGTGAAGTTGTTCCTGGAAGGTGGGAAGGAGCCAGAGTATCCACACATGTGGCGTCCCACACCAGGGGTTTTCCCAGCTTCCAGGGAACAAGGGTCATACCGTCGGGTCTCCTGCCGTCGTCCCTCATTAGTCCGTTGGGTTCCAACACTGATGGGGCGCCGGCACTAATAAAGGCCCGACGGATGATATCGTTCAGGCTGGCGTGTCGTGGGATGCGTCCAGCACTTCTCGAGCAGGATAATCCGTGGTGGCCGAATCGGTCTACAGATTCTCCGCAATCACAGCGGTGAGGTACTGTACAAGGAGCGCCAATCCTTAAGGATGCCGCCAATCTAAAAGTATCATTATCTAATAGGTTGCCAATATTACGGGATGGTAAAACATGCAGCCAAAGCCCCGATTCCCATCGGGCAACAGCAAGTAAGCGAGCACGCTCTGTAGAAGAACTTGATGAATTCATCAGGTTGTTAAATTCTAATCTACAGAGCGGCTCGTCCCACTGTCTTTGGGATATGGGAGTTTTGGGCAGAGATTCCGTTGGGCAGGCTCTTTTCCAACTTTCTGTAGCTTCTGTAAAATAACTTAGTTGACAAAAGTTTGCACCTGAGTGTGACAGAATAGCGTGCACTAGTTTAGTAGTGCTGTATATGGACGAACAGAAAGCTGGCAGAGAAATACTAGAAATTTTGCGAATGCCAAGGCCTCCAAACCTTATAGGCAGGGAGGCCTGGCGCCAAGTGCGGTCGTCAAAAGGTGTGTTTAGTATGGTGGTGAGTGTATCTCTTATAATATTGTCAAGCTGTTGTGTAAGCAAGGGGTGATTCCAAAGCTGACAACATCTAAGATGATACATAAATTTTGGTACAAACAGGCAATAGCGGATAATAAAATAAGCCACATGTATGTTGATTTTCTGCAAACGCTCAGAAATAGTACGAAAATTTTGAATTTTCTCGTCTATGAAGTCTTGCATTGATTCATCTAGGACGGGTGAACCTAGGAGGCGAAGAGATCTTTTATCTAGTAATTTTATATTAGGTGCAATTTGTTCTAAGAGAAGTTGTGCGGCGTTCTGTTGCGAAATGTCCGGTATAAACATTTCACATTTCGAGAAATTTAGAGTTAGGCCTAGTTTATCAAATTCCGAAATAATCAACTTTAAGTCGTGGTAGACAGTGTTCAAATCACCACCTAGTGTTCCGTCATCTAAGTACCACACATTGAATTTTGATTTCAATTTTTGGATGGTTGGATGAATGGCGAGACTAAAAAGAGCCGGCCCAAGGGGATCACCTTGTTGGCATCCAACTTCGGACGAAATGAGGTTGTTTTTGTAGGTTAATTTTGTAGGCTTGCCATAACATTGCCAAATAAAACTGTATAAATTTGGAATTTTGTTTTTTACCTGGTCGAGAATAACGGTTCTGTCCACAGAGTTAAAAGCGTTATTCACATCCACTTTCACCAAGACCTCACCTCTTTGCTGATGCAGGAAGGTTCTTAAAGCGTGTACCGCGGCCTCGCATCCACCGCGTGATCCGAAACCCAACTGTAAGGGTTGAAATTCTTTACAGAGGGTTTCTTTTATATGTTTACAGCAAATCTTTGCTGCGAGACGGCGGTATACAGTTCCTACAGCAATAGGCCTTATGCCTCCATCCTTTTTAAGGAGAGCGCACAAGTTTGCCCCATAAAGAACGTCAAGAATTTGTTCCTCTACCTTGCCCTCAAGCATCAAATTCACAAGGGAAGTTAGTTCTCTGAGCAGAGCGTCCCCGACCTCACCACAACCTGCACTCATGAGATCTTTTAAATGTTGGGGCGTTAGAGAGTCGAGGCCGCCCGCAGAGCCTTTTTTTCGATATGATCGCAACAAATTTATATATGGATTGCATAATGACACTTGGTGAAAAATATTCGGCCATTTTAGTTTTATTTTGGAAATTCATACTTCCATTTTTTTTTTTTAATATTTATGTTGCGTTTCGTGATCTTATTTCGTCATCATGCTTTGGTTCTATTTCTCTTGCATAACATTCAGTATAGAATCAGCTCTCAGAAAATTTGATTTGTAAAATGGTGTCATTTTGATTTTGCGGAACATCTGGAATCAGAATAAATTCATTAATACATTTTCCCAGGCGCATCTGGGCCCATAACCTCTTAGTTGACCCTGATTATCGTATCCATTAATTATAAAATAAAACGGATTAATTTAAGTTGAAAACCAGCACTGTTTATTTTCTCAGATTGATAGACATGAAAGCTATATTCAATTAAAGAAGTAGAGCGGTCTGTCACTTATCATTTTACTCTTTGACTGGTTCATAAAGGTTACCCACCAGAGGTACAGAACTCTTTGCTAGTTAATATTTGTATGTAAGCCAACAGAGGGCGCATGCTCGACTGCTAATCAAGAGGTCCCGGGTTCTATCCCCAGGTCAGGCAAAGTGTTAAATATTGGATTTTTCCATAAGGAATTATCTCAATAACTGCCTGGAGTCTGGAACTGTGCCCGGTAGATGGTAATAGGCTCGCCTCCTATTACATGGGACCAATAACATACTGGCGAAATGTGGGTGTATCTACTATGGGACTGAGTCCTGGGTACACCTCTGCCTACCCCTTCGGGAAAAAGGCGTGAATGTATGTATTTTAGCACAGCCTGATTTTTTTGAAGTTTCCAGGCATATTTGTCCTATATGTATTGGTTGACTAATAAATCTTCGTTAATAATGTACCCCAGCCTCTGTACTCTCTACCCGTGGTTGTCGTAAGTAAGAACCGGCTAAGGGTTATCAGATCCAGAGGACGGGCAGCAGTGTAAAAAATATCAAACTGCGTTCGCCAACGCCCCTGCCAAGCGTGGCGAATATTGGCAAATCCCCCCAAATAGGGTAGGCCTATGTCCAGCAGTGGACTTCTTATGGCTGAGATGATGATGAAGAAGTCAGTAAACTTTATGTCCTCAGGCGTAACAACCCTGCTAACAATGGCGACCCAGTCGTCAGGTATCAACGCATCGCTTCCTCCTGTCTCTTACACTAAAGCCATCGACGTGTGGACCGGAGTCTGTCTTACATTCGTCTTCGGAGCTCTACTTGAGTTCGCGCTGGTTAACTATGCTTCCAGATCGGATATGCATCGGTAAGGATAATTAATTTCGAACGTTTTGTGAGAGTTGCGTCAGCGGCCGGCAAAGCGCCAGAACCAAACCTCATAATCAATGTAAAAATGTTACTTTACCACTTAAACTAAGTTGGTAGAGTAGGTAGAGTAGTTGGTAGAGTAGTATTTCAGCAGGTAGATATATATATATATATATATATATATTCATTTGTATTTAGATTTTTTACCAAACTTCAGAGTTTTTGCTATGAGGAATTTCAGGTCATCAAAATTCCTAAAAGCTAACCGCCCCTACATATCGTATAAGAGACCACATATAGAACAATAAATGAACATTTGACAGCATTGAGCAATTTACTCCTGTCGCGCTGCTGTCGCATTGTTATCATCACAAAGTGCGAAATAACCCCGCGGTCTGAAACGCGGCACATACTTACCAAATGATCATGAACGTATATACCTATATAACGAAAGTTAGGCAGAGGTGTATTTAGGACGAGAATTGTAATAATACACCAAGTATTCCAAATTCTGCGATCACCAAGCCGCACAACAAGCGTGGTGATTACGGCAAACCCCCCCCCCATATGAATAGTTTATGGCGTTCTATGGGGGAGGCTTATGTTTAGCTGTGAACGTCTTCCGGCTGATGATGTTGATTATTGTGATAATATAACAACGTATATTTCAGTGAAAACATGAAGAAAGCTCGTCGTGAGATGGAAGCAGCCAACATGGATGCAGCATCAGACTTGTTGGATACAGACAGCAATGCTACCTTTGCGATGGTGAGCGAGTACCCAATATACTTCACCTGACCTTACCATCATATAGTGACTTCTAAATATACTTTTTTTTTCTTACTGCATAGTGCCTTTATTGAAAAAAGACTAAACAATAGAGCTACCTACTTACTATCTACCCTAACTAAATACACTATACCATAGAACACTTCGAAAATCCACAGGCCGACATGTCGGCCTATAGAAAATCCAAGTGCTCTAAACCACTGTCAGATGGCAGCGTACCCAAGATGCTGGCAGCATTGCCACGTTGAATAGCAATGCTTATACGTTGGGCCAGATAAACGCCAGCATTATGATCACGGGTCGCCTCGACCAAGCGCTCAGATAAATATACTTAGACAACGTGTTACAAAAAAGTGTAGTCAGACTTAAGGCTCTATCTAAAGCTAATTCGCCCTCTCGCTCACACGTAATATATATAATAACAACGTAATGTAATTACGTATAATAAAGACAACTAGGTTCTAGAAAATAACAATACGAAGATTCAGTAAAAAATTCAATTCAAAACGAGTCATCCAAACATCTGCGCAAAGAAAAATAATTAGAAAAATAAAAAGGCACTGAATACTTGTACTATATACATAATACATATTTTATATACGTACATCCAATTTAAAAATATAATTAATAGATAGAAATAATTATACATGAGACTAATAAAGACAAAGTGACCAGTAATACTTGTTCACTTTAGTTTTAAATACAAAAAAAAAAGATTTAGTTTGAAATACGCGATGGAAAGATAAGACAGCTTGTAGATTAATATAACGACAACTAGCTGACCCGGCGAACTTCGTACCGCCATATTTTATATCTCTAATCGCAACTGAGGAAATAAAACCCTGCCGGTAAAATTGAATTACCTAAATTTAAAATAAAACTGGAGTACTCAATTGAAAAACTCATATTGTTGTACAAAATGCGTGGAGATTTTACTGAGACTATCACTTTCCGGGAGATAGTATTAATTCACTCGTTTAAAAAGGATAGGTACTCAAGGAGGTTGCATAATAAAGCTAGAACTACATCTGGCACACGTGTACCACGTACGCTGGATCTGGGCACGTCGGAGCCCATACACTTTGTATGGCGACTAGCTGTTTAGAGCCACATCTGGCACACGCATTAGGCGTGTATGTAATGTAGCTCTAAACAGCTAGTCACCATACAAAATGTATGGGCTCCGACGCGCCCAGATCGGCGTACGTGGCACACATATGCCAGATGTAGTTCTAGCTTAACACCCCGTGTTTCTCCAAAGGGGTTTTATGAAATTGTTTACAAAGTTGGCTTAATTAGATAATACAAAAGATGTAGGTATCTAAAAGTATTTGGTAATTAGAGTATCTACTTCTAGTATTTCTTGACAAAATCTATGTTTTAAACAATTAATTGGCAATTTTAATCTATATTTGGATTTACGTTATGGTAGACAAATGGTAGATGTACTAATAAAATAATTCAGGTCTTGAGTATAGGATAACCATCATTTCGGGTTTGTAAAGTCATCCGCGGACTTTTGTCCCTGTCCGGACTTATGTCTTTTTTATTTTCATTCGGATATTTATCATATTATAATATATTAATTTGACATCATTTTTGCTTATTCTTTTTTCCATAAATTGCATGTTATTTGTGTAAATAAGTTTAATTAGTTTTATGACGGTGAATAAAACTAATTAAATATAATAATTACTCATAAATTATATTTATTCAATAAAATTAATTTAAATAAATAACAAGAAAAAATTAAACTACCTAACTTAAAAGTAAACATTAAAAACTAAAATTTAAAACTAGACGTAAAAACAAACTATAAATAAAATATTTGACCAAAATCGCCGTCGATAAATAAAACAAATAAATAAATATAACTCATAAATTAATTACTCAATAAAAAAATATAATCATATTATAATCTATGTCAGTCAATTGAGGATAATTTTTACATCTATTTTTTTAGTTTGTGTAGATACCTTCATTTATTGTTTCGAAGCGGGCTCGTTTGGCGCTTTTTTAAATCATTTTTACCAAAATGTTCACAATCTGGTCTGGGTCTGGTTTTATGTTCATGTGAAGGTCGGGCCTTAGTTGAGGGTAGGGGCAATATATGACATTTTTCCGGCCTGACTGGTCTGCAACTACAGAAGCCGCTGGTCCGGGGCGTTGTGGACAAGATGAGGCAGTGCGAGGTCCACATGGAGCCTCCCAGGAAGAACTGCTGCAGGCTATGGATGTCCAAGTTCCCCACCAGGTCTAAGAGGATTGACGTCATATCCAGGATCACCTTCCCACTGGTTTTTGCGCTCTTTAACTTGGCTTACTGGTGAGTACTTTGATGATTATTGATTAGTTTTGTTTTAAAATTACGTTATTAAACTAAATATTTAAACTTTCACATTTAAAACATCAGTGGATTATAGCCTACTATATTTAACTGATGTTTTAATGTGAAAGTTCATATATTTAGCCCTTTGGATGTTTGGTACTCAACCCCAAAAAGTACTGAACCGATTTGGCTGAAATTCGATAATCTCGTAACTCTCTCCAGGTCTCTCTCCAGGTCTTAGACTGGAACATACACATGGTATTTGTTCAATCCCCAGCTAGATTTTTTTTTTGTAAAATGTATTGATGCACTTGTAGTTTTTGTAATGCCCTTAAGGATTTAAAACACCATCTGTAGTGATTATAATAACATTATCTTCATTTCATATCAAAGTTTTTTTTATTTTGGGTCAATAGTTTTAAAGTGTGTTTTACATTGTAGAAGAAGCAGGCTTCAATGAAGAGTCCGAATTACTTCAGTTATACTTATTAATATTATATTACAATATGTGTCCCTCAGGTCTACATATCTTTTTCGTGATGAAGACGAAGAGAAGTGATTTTCCGCCACCACGCATTTCATTGCCGCCGCCGTGCTCGCGCCTTACATACTCTTCGCTATACTGTACTGCCTCTTTCTTAGGTCATCCACAAAATCAATGTCATGTACTCGCTCACCAAGCACACTTGTGTAATTTTTTTCTTAGACTATATACAGTAATACAGACCCACTGCTGAGTAAAAGCCTCCCAAAGCACTGGTGTAAATTATAATAAAAAAGATGAAAGAGTCCATCGCGTTGATTGTTTTAGGCCTTTTCTGGGCATGAAACTAACCTACGATCTGATTTCGTGGAATTGAACTAGAGCTATAATTGGCAAATTTTGCTAGGATACTTTTTATCTCATTACACCTTAACACTATTTTTTATATCTTATTACACCATTACACCTAATGTAATGTAATGTAAAGTCGACTCCTTTATAAATAATAATAATAAAAATGTTTATTTACCATAGGTATAGCTTTAACAAATGCGTTAGTAAGCCTTATGTCAAGCGTTAGTATTCGAGTACCACATTGTAGTATTACGATTGGCATTTGCTTCCCGCACCCCGCGCCTTGATCAACCGCTCCCGAACTAAGTCATATAAACTTTTCCGCACTTTAGACTCTTATTTGGTTTGTTGTGCGTGAAATCTTGGCTAATCTAGCCAGCTTAACTACACCCAGAAGCTCAGAAACTTCCAGGGAACTTCGCAGGCTTCGCGGAGTGACCCCACTGTTCCGAGGATTTGTTCACGTTGAAGCACTACTGCCTCGCCTTTCAGGACTAGGTGAGCAACCGTTTCTTGCGCCATGAAACCGCCTCTGCATAGAGGACTGTCTGTGGCGTTCATTGTGAATAAGTGTTTGTTTAAAGGCCAATGACTATCATTATTTTAAGGTTTTTTTTGTTTAGACTTAACAGCCGCTTTGTAAGCCGCATGTTTAAAGCGTGTAAAGCTGATTTTGATTATTTGCAGTTCATTGTTTGATTATAACTCAACGGATCTCTGGCGGATCCACGTACGAAAGTGTGAAAAGGGTATGAGAAGTAGTGGGTAAAAAGATACATTCCTGTTGTGGTATGCAGAGACTACCTATTTCTCTTCACTTGCTACGATTCTATCATAGAAAGGACTGTCTCTTATTACACTTTAATAACGATATTCTTCGTAAATACTCGTTTAAGGATTATACAATTATAATATGGAAGAAGGGGTAATAGATACTGTTTTAATAATAACTGGTAACTCGTACTAATAATATAAATGTTGTCCATAGAATTAGAAAGCTTTGTTAATGAGGCGCAATGGGCACGACAGCAATAAGTAAGCGCACGATAACACCTAAACACTTAGATATTATAATAAAACACTAAATATAAAAATACACTTAGCAATATATTAAATTACCACAGAGATCCCAACCTTAAATACTTCGCATTCATACATTTTAGTATGAAAACTACATCGTCAATCTGTGATATCATTCATTGCCCGTAGTACTACTGCGTGGTGCTACTGGTAGTACCACGGGTAACTTTTTTGTTGGTACAGAGAAGTTTTCATTGGATGGTATTGGTTGTTATGCAGTGATACTGCATAATTTTGGCAGAGCATAACCCATAATGCGTCGCCTTTTAGGTTGAGTTTTGTGTGAAAATTATATTATAAATGTTAGATTGTTGCACTACAACTATATTACATAGTGTATTAATAGGTGCAAATACTGCTCAAAAGCATGGTAGATTAATAATTATTCAAGTAGTCGCTATATAATGTATTACAACTACCCATGTACTATATAATTTAACTATTATTATTAATTTACATAAGTATAATATATTTTGACCACCAGACGATATTTCGATGATACATTTAATATTATGTTTGAAAAACATTGTGAGGGTTTTCTATGTTTTTTGATGGAAAGATGTTCAAGGATGGCCTTTAAAAAGTCTTCCTTATTCCACTAGGTACATTGTATATTATATTATGGATCCAATCTTACCAAAACGTACCAACTCATTTTATAAAAAGTAAATTATTATACACTTAAAAGTGCTTTCAAAATAAAAGAGTAGAAATATACATTTTGGTATAATTGGGTCCAAAAAGTTACACAAAATTTATAAATTTAACATTAGTTAGTAGAATTTCACCGCATATATAAATGTGTTTACTTCGCTCAATCACTAATATAAATACTATTCTGTTAGAAGTTCCCATAAATTATACCTAAAAATTAATCTTTTAAGAATTTTCGATAATTTTACCAAAGAATCTTGCGGAATCGCATAGAATAAGGTTGTATGGATCATTATAATTTATGATAAATGAATAGCTAATGTCACTATCCCTAAGTGTTTTTATGAAAATGTGGGCAAAGTGACACAGCTTTAAAATTTTCAGTGTGTATGAATGTGTGTGTCAAGAGTAGGGTTACCGTTCGTTTAAATGTGTTCGGACATGTTATCTAGTATACGCTGTATATGTCCGTATTTTTATTCAAATTGTGCACTATATCATTCAAAGTTGCACTAATAAAAATGAAATTTTATCAACAAAAAATGGTAACCCAATACATATATAAATAAAATTTAATGTAATATCTGAAATATAACGATATGCATTGTGCAATTCATTCATTAAATATAACGATATGCATTGTGCAATTCATTCATTAAATCGTCACATTAATATCGGTGTAGTAATTAAATGGCCTAAGAGTATACTCTATAGGTATCATTTTATCCTGGGAAGGTCTTTGAGACACGAGGAATTTAAAATAATGACCTAAATCAGTATTAAGCATAGTAGTGACGTAGTTTAATATTAGGGTCGTATCAAATTAATATAGGTCCTTACTTCCTTCCTGTATTCTTTTCATATATAACATTATACTAATTTGGTTAATTTTGTATGATCCTAACCATGGTGTAAAAGTTTGACAGGTAAATGTAAATGCAATTCTACTTTATACTTTTTTGTAACACTTATTTTTACTTTTAACATTTAACAACTTTTAACATTTAACATTATTTATAAATACTCACTATTGTATATTTATTTACACCTACGCTATTGTTAAATATTATATTTCTCCATTAGAATTACCTCAATAGCTATCTGGAGTCTGGAACTGTGTCCGGTAGATGGCAATAACCTCGCCCCCCATTATATGGGACCAAGAACATACTGGCGAAATTTGTGTGTGCCAACTATGGGACTGAGTCCTGGGTACACCTCTGCCTACCCCTTCGGGAAAAAGGCGTGATTGTTTGCTATGTTACATTATTATGTAAGACTTTATTTTATGTTTGAATGATAAATTATATACTTAGTTAATGTAAGTAGTTTTGCCTACTTTACACCTGTGTCGCTCACTGTACAGCTCTTAACTATTTAATTATAATCATGGTTTAAAAAAATCAAGGTATCGCACTCCGGGCTGACTCTTGCTTACGGAACTATCGAATTGCCATTGCCATACAATTTTTTACTTTGAGAATATCGAGGAGCGGTGATGACGTAAACAAGAGTCAGGCACGTGAATATTTGTATCGGAGTGCAAATATGTAGGTATAGGTATATACAACTGGTGAATAAATTATTGAACCATAGTCATGGTTAGTCATTTTTATTAATCACTGTTTACTATTTATTAATGTCACCTATCTTTATAAAATAGGTTTTTTTTTTCATGATCATGAGAAATTCATGATTTTAGAACGTAAAAAATAAATTTAAATAAATATTAGAGGCTTTTTAGTTTTTTTTTATTATGGTTGCGTTGTCAAAACATAATATCCAAACTTTACAAAATTTATGTACGGACTTTTTTTGATAAATAATGTCGGTATTGTCCGAGATTTCAAACCAGATGGTTACCCTGATTGGAGAGGTGCCAAAGCACTGAAACTTTTTTGGAGAATATTGAATTCGCAAATAAACTTTGAACGCATTTTGCAGCTGTTATAATTTCATATATTTTAAAAGAATATGTAATAAAATATAAAATAATACTTATATCACTAAAGCTGTGTTCTGAATCTAACATTAAAATTCGTTTCGCAGATATTATATAAAAAAAAAATATTTTTTTTTCCTATAATTGTTTTGTAAGTATGTATATTTAAATCCTAATACTATTATAAAGGCGAAAGTTTGTAAGTATGGATGTATGTATGGATGTTTGTTACTCTTTCACGCCAAAACTACTGAACCGATTGGGCTGAAATTTGGTACGTAAGTAGCTTAGACCCTGGAATAACACATAGGGTACTTTTTATCCCGATATTCCCACGGGAACGAAGACTACGCGGGTGAAACCGCGGGTCACAGCTAGTTTTAAAATAAATAATGTGCCTCTATACGAGGTGTAACCAAAGGTGAGAAAAAAAGGGATTTCCCATACAAAATAAGAAGGACGACTGACAGTGAATGAGTTCAGTTTGACAAGTAGCGCCTCCTTATATATTACCATAGTATAATAACTACTACTAGTGGCCATTTATATAAAGAATAGGGTAGATAAAGTATTGGCTTTTTGAAAATGACAAGTCAAATTAGGTCTCATTAGATACTCGTACGTCATGTACGTCAGTAAAGTAAGGTCGTACGAGCGAATAATATTGTTAGTCTCGGTCGCACTTCGGTCTTAGCCAGCCGTTTGCTAGGTCTTTGACAGCCTCGTTAGCTCAGACGGTACTAACTCTGCTCTCTGTACCGCAGGCCCCGGGTTCGATCCTCGGCCAGGTCAAACATTTGTGTGCATGAACATGTCTGTTTGATCTGTGTTTAGGTGTTACCATAGTAACAGGCTTCTAGTCTAATTTGGGATCAGATGACCGTGTGTGGAAGTTGTCCCATATTATTATTAGGTACGTCTTTCTGTACGTTGTTCATTATATGTCACTGTGCAAACTTCACACTGAGCAAATTGCACCTGCCATTTGTTCAGTAAGCGCTGGGAGAACGTGCTCCATCTCCCCTTTTCCTTATATAGCAATGATAGTGGCTAAACTCCTTTGATTGACCTGGGCGCAATAGAAGCCGGCCTCAGTACCCTAGCCGTACCAGCCTCAGTACCGGCCCAGTACCTCAGGCGTCGCAGTCAAGGAAAGGACTCCATTTTCTGCTACCGCACCCCACCGTTGCTCAGTCTTGACTCACAGTTGAATGAAGTAGGGTTATTAAAACAAGCAATAATATACACATATATACACACATAAGTATAACAATAGTAATAATAAAATGATTAAATCATAAATGTGTGAAGTTCATAGTCGCGTCGTGCAGTGTCGCCCGAATGGGTGCGAGCTCAGCATGTGTTGCAGGCAGACAAGTCAGCAACGCTGATTTTCAGTTCTCAGCTTTCAGCAGTTGACCTACTAGTGTCTCAGATCATACAAACTAGTAGTTATACTATGATACCTTGTGTACAATCATGATTCTTGCTCATTTCATCTCCGTCCCTGTTTTTCGGTCTATACTTTTAAGTTGTCTGTGTGTATTCTGCGCGAACTTTAGTGGAGACTGACTTGTAAGCATTGGTGTCAAAGATACCCCTAAGCAAGAAACACAAAGAAAAAATGTGTCTTACCGTTAGACACTATGGCTTTTCCCCTCATTAGTATTCTGTGCCCTCACTCAGTCTGATTCAGGCCGTCACAACACTTCAGCTCAAAGTGCCGTGTCACCGATCAAAGTTTACAAAAACTAAAAAAACTAAAAAAGGTTAAAATCAATTAACCTAGTCTTATATCGTTGGAAACTAACACTATTTCTAAACCGCCTTTATGCAGTAATATTATCTATTTTACATAACCAACATTGCATAAAGTATCATACTTCAGTTTTTTTCGTTTTTTGTGTAAAAAAAACTTATCAGTTTGAATCAATAATGACTTAAAATTATCCTCGGGCTGTGAAAGGGTATTATAATATAGCATACCTTTAATTTTGACACATATTTTGATCTCTTAGCAGTTTGACACAATCCTATGGAAAATTTACTAAATCGATGTTTTGTATGCCCGTTTCCTACAAATACAGTAAACCTATTTGATATATTTATATCCTGATATTTTAAAGTTGAAGTAAAGTACGTCCCTATTATTTTATTTTTGTTTATAAACTCTACATTTTTTTCTAGTGAACGTCCAATCACGCGAGTAAAATTGCGATTTTTGGAAGTTCATTATAAAAAAACCAAGGGTTTATTAGAAACAATAAAATTACTGTGTTCACTATGAAAATATCAGGATATAAATTTACAGAACGGGTTTATTATTTTCGGAGGAAACACGGGAATACAAAACATCGATTTGGTAAATTGGTAAATAATTTGGTAAATAAAATTCCATGTATAGGTAGATTAATATAGTATCTAGCATATAATAATATGTCTATTAGGTGTATATAATATGTCTATGTTGTATCAATCTGTCTGAGAAGGTTTTAATAAATGTATAACTGTGAATAATTTGTTTTATTTTAGATTTTAGGAGAGTTGACATTTTCCATACAAACATTTGTCACGGTAATAAATATTATTACCGTGTTATTAATTGTACTATTATTTTAAAATGGCGTTCGAAATTAGAGCAATCCTTCTAATATTATAAATGTGAAAGTTTGTGAGGATGGATGGATGTTTGTTACTCTTTTACGAAAGAACTATTGAACCGATTGGGCTGAGATTCGGTGTGTAGATAGGTTCGACCCTGGATTAACACAAAGGGTACTTTTTCCCCGGGATTCCCACGGGAACGCTGTGTACGCGGGTGAAACCGCGGGACACAGCTAGTTTTTTAATATAATTGTGACAAATTCTTAAAAGGTAGGGATTTCCTTCAAGGTGGCCACGCTATTATTAAAATACAGATATAAATAATAAATATATTTTTGTACTTTCGAAATAATGACAAAGTGCATCACATAATAATTACCTATCTTAGATGATATGATCGATAATATAGATACAGATATAATTTAAATATAAACAAAATTATGAAGTATGCTATAATTTATGAAAATTAGGAAGCTCGACAAAGATAATAAATTTAATAAAGTACTAAATGAGGTAGGTAAACTCAGTAGTAGGTTATAAACTCTTTAAGGGTCGGCAACGCACCGACAACACTCCTGGTGTTGCAGGTGTCAATAGGCGACGGTAACTGCTTTCCATCAGGCAGGCCGTCCGCTTGTTTGCCGCTCATCGCATAAAAAAAAAAAAAAAAAAAGGTACGTAAAAAAATAGGTAAAGATTATGTAAATCGTAATTACCTTACAAAATAATGTATAAATAATGTTTGTCGAAATTGGTCTCTGTAAGCACTAAAACAATAATAACATAACATCACTCCTTTTTCCCGAAAGGAGAGGTGTAGGTAGGACCTAGGATACATAGTATTTATACCGACACTTGGATAAATAATTCTTATTCAAAATTCATTTAACTTTTGCGAATATATATATATATATAAAATAAAATAAAAAATTGTTTATTGCCTTCAAAAAATTGCAAAAACTTAACTTATATCTAAGTATTGGAATAACTGTGTAATAATATAATATATGTAATATAAAAAAAAGCATGAAAATAATAATATTCATAATATAAGTACGCGTTCTTATATTATAAATATTTTTACACATCTTCTCTAAATATATAACTAGAAAATCGCATACATGCGATTTACCGTAAATTAAATTACCTATATAAAGAAAAATTAACTTATAAGTATATTTATTTTATTACTAAATTATACAATATTATGAAGGCAAAAGGGATGCATTCAGCATATGCTAGAGGGACATAAATGTTCACCTAGCGCTGGTTTTCAATGCATCCCTTTCGGTCGGAGGTGTTAGTTGTTGAGTGTAGCTACGCATGTATATATTATGAATGTGTGGGGGAGAGTGTGGGTGTGTGACGTTAATGGTATGTGTGTGTGCTTAGGTGAGTGCGTGTTTAGTTGCTTGTGTGTTTGACCAGTTTTAAGGATAATTATTATAACTTGCTTATTTTAATACTAAATAATTTATTTTACTATTTTAAAGACTGTTTCAAAATTGTGCTTCTGTTTCTGCAACAGTGCTTGCTTTAATCGTAATTTAAAAGTATGAAAGCTTAATTTATATATATATAGCTTACAATTCCAAGGTTTTTAGATACTTAGTATAATGATGATAAGCTATATATTCGGCCATTGTCATGCAATATTAGTAGTATAAGTAATAACAAAATTTATTAATAAACATTATATATTATATATCTCTTATAAACTTTAGCATTGTCAGAACTGAAAAAGTACTTAATAATAATTTTTTGATGAGCTTAACATAATACGAAACTAAATAATATGAAAAGTACATAATATATACCTACATATACCTAGTATGTCTCTGGTATATAGCCATACAATGTTAATTATACTATGTCGAATAAAACACAAATAAAAATTCGAAAACATTACAATGACTTATCTAGAAAGCTAAGTAAAAAGTGAACCCTAAATAGACTGTAGACAAAAATTTTACAGTAAGTACTAAGTAGACATTATTATTAAGAAACGACAAAATTTTATATAAAAATAATTAATAGATATGATCTGATATATTATTCCTGGTTAAATATCTCAAATAGGAAGGTATATGGGCAACTAAATCGTTTTATTTTGTTTATTTTTTTCCATCCATTTGGCAAGCTAAGAACTTTTCAGCTTCTTTCTGAAAAAAAAAATGTTAACATTATTTTATCAAAATACTAGGTATTACTGATTCCGACACTGGCAATAACTTCGTGTGTGTCCATAAAAAAGAAAAAACACTGGTATAATTGTTTATTATATATTTATACTACGAATAATAATATATTATTCGTAGTTTATAGTTTTTCCTATAAATCGTAATTTTTTTTCTTTGGGGCTGATTCCTAATAGCGGTACCTATAGATCACAGAATAAATAGGTGTACGGTGTAACATACAATCACGCCTTTTCCCGAAGGGGTAGGCAGAGTCAAGGTGTACCCAGGACTCAGTCCCATAGTAGGTACACCCACATTTCGCCAGTAGGTATGTTATTGATTTCGTGTTACAGATTACAGACAGTTACAGACTCCAGGCAGTTATTGAGATAATTTCTAATGGAAAATCTAATATTTAACACTTTGTCTGACCTATGGATCAAACCCCATGATCGGCAGTCGAGCTTGCGCCCACTACACCAAGGCAGTGTGCTGTGTGCAGGGATAAAAATTGACGTCTCTTTTTAATTGAAAAAAAGGAAGTTACGGGGGTACACATAAATATTTTTTCTGCGGTATTGATATATTTGAACACTCTATTAAATACACTACCGACTCGGATGATTCGACGCAGGCAGGTGTGAGGGGTTCATGGATTTTATATAAAGATTTCTGAAATTCATTTAGTTTGGCGGGTTCGACGCGTTCGGCTCGGTTAAGTGTGCGTTCACCTTTAGTCCTAAATGAATAACAAAATTTACCTGTATCAATTTGTAAACTGCGAAAATGCTCTCCTCGCTGATGCATCCATCATTATCAGGTCTTATGGATCTCTTTCCATTGCCCCAGCCAGTGCTGAAGGTTAGCTGAGCTTCGGAAACCACCAGCATCATGGTTATCACCAAAATAACACAAAGTACTCGACGCATTTTCAACTGAAGATAAAACCTCCTTGGATATTGTTGCTTTTATGATCTGGACCTTTTTGGTAACTATTTTTTAAGTCGCTTCGTCGATGGCCAGTTTTACAATGAAGGACCAAAGAGGATGTTTTTTCTTTTATACCGTAACTGTGCCATAGAGATTTAACTACAGGAGTAGCTTTCAGCTTTTCTTTATATATATTTCGGGAAACCTACGTTTAGCCTTTGTTATAATTAATTGACTGCCTCAGTGGCGTAGAGGGCGCATGCTCGACTGCCAATCAAGAGGTCCCGGGTTCGATCCCCAGGTCAGGCAGTGTTAAATATTGGATTTTTCCATAAGGAATTATCTCAATAACTGCCTGGTGTCTGAAACTGGGCCCGGTAGATGGCAATAGGCTCGCCCCCTATTACATGGGACCAATAACATACTGGCGAAATGTGAGTGTATCTACTATGGGACTGAGTCCTGGGTACACCTCTGCCTACCCCTTCGGGAAAAAAGGCGTGAATGTTGTATGTATGTATCATAATTATTGGGCACATTGGAATCGTATACTATGTAATACGTATGTTTCAGAGAAAAAGATGACCAGTGGTCAAGGTCTGATGATGGAAATCGAGGAGGAAGGGATTTATCAATTTCTTTAGAATAAATTTAATTAAGTTAGAATTAATGACATCTATTATCTAGTAGGATGTCTTCTTCATGATGAGCTGTTTGAGCTTTTCTTTTTATTTGTACGACGTATGTTTCTGGCTTCAACAATCAAGTGAAGCCATTTTTGGAAGAGACAATGAAAAACTGCCCACTTGTTAAGGGAAATAATATCTGTTGATGTAATTATTACATAGGGCTATTAAAGGCGGTTTCACCCGCGTAGTCTTCGTTCCCGTGGGGATATCGGGATAAAGAGTACCCTATGTGTTATTCCAGGGTTCTAGGGTAACTATCTACATATCGAATTTCAGCACTATCGGTTCAGTAGTTTTGGCGTGAAAGAGTAACAAACATCTATTCATCCTCACAAACTTTCGCATTTATAATAGTAATAATACTTAAAGGGCTCTATCATAAAAAATAAAATTTCCCAAATATAGAGAGAATAATTTTCCACTCCATTGTTGGTTGGCTCTTGGACCCGTATTTGCGTATTTGCGCGAAAATGGAAAGGAATACTGATTGCTTATCCAAAAACATTTTGTTGTTTTAATGAAAAACTTTAAAATAACGTAAAATTTTATCAATATTTTTAAATTTTTTTACATATATGAAAAAAACTGGTTTTCTTTAACTAAATTAATATGTTTTGGCGCCAGTTTGGCGCAAATAAAGGTCAGATCAAAAGCCAGCAACAAACAATTAAGTGGAAAATCATTCTCTCATTCTTCATAATTGGCACGGTAATAATACCTAGTATTAATATCTAATATCTAGATATTATAACCGTATAATTGGGATATTTCTTTTTGTATGGAAGCAGGGAAGAGGACCTCTTAGCAGTTCGACTCAATCCTATGGAAAATTTACTAAATCGATGCTTTGTATTCCCCTGTTTCCTCCGAATACAGTAAACCTATTTGATATATTTATTATTTATATCCTGATATTTTAAAGATGAAGTATGTCCCTATCATTTTATTTTTGTTTAGAAACTCTATACTTTTTGTAGTGAACATCCAATCACGCGAGTAAAACTGGAATTTTTGGAAGTTCACTATGGAAAAACCAAGGGTTTATAAGAACAATAAAAATTACTGGGACATAGGTTGCTTCATTATAATAATATCAGGATTTAATTTTATAGAATGGGTTTATTATATTCGGCGGAAACACGGGAATACAAAACATCGATTTGGTAAATTTTTCATAGGAAACTCCTAGAAGAAAGTGTTTTTATAAATGTACAGTTCGCGTCACGGTTTAATACCACCACCTATGTACTTATTGTATGTACTAAGTGCCTTATATTAAAAGAAAATACCTAATTAATTAATAACTACTACTTAAGTAGTCTATATAATATTTATATGTATATATGAGTAATTATAGGTACGTATGTATGTTTGAATAATGTGTATATAAGTATATTATATAATAAGTACAATTGTTAATCTCCTATAAGTACCTACACCGCCGACCAGAAATACTCATAAGTAAGTATTCCTTTCCTTCCGGTTGTCTGGAAGATAAGACCGCCACTTGTACTAGCCTAAAATTAATTGAGTACCTATTTGAATTTTTTTCTCATATATAGAAAGATCATATATAAGATCCGTTAGAAAACTATTTTTAGTTTTTTATTCGCTATAATTACAAAGTTTATATCAAAGTAAAAAATCATTTTTAATCCAGTACCGAAAACACGCCTGTAGTGACGTCACAATTTTGATAAAATACCATACATAACTATAACATTACTACGTCACAAAAATGGCGATCGATCGTTGCGAGTTCGTAATCAAGTGACTCATAATGGAATTTTATCAATTTTGAATCGCTTATAATTAAAAATATTTTTTAATGTGATTTTTGAATTATTTTTTAATGTGATTTATTAAATAGATAATTTTCATTAAACTTTCAAAATAAATTAAAAAATACGTGTTTTTTTTTTCAAATACTCAATTGAAATATTTCTTTATTTTTGTGTCCTATGCATCCTATGTTATGGTGTACAATAAAGTCTATCTATATATTATGTCTATCTATATACTTTCAAATGAGAGTTTCCAAATATCGAAACAAATTCACGCCATTCACGGAATATCCCTTTAGGATAATCTATTCATGTTTTCCTCCATCACGCCATGGTATCGCTGAAGTCAGATACTTAATTATGGGAATCGAGAATGACTATGGCTTCATCAATACATTGGAAATAGGAATAGGTACCTAATAAGAACCTACTCTATAAATACAGTACTTACAAGTAAAGGCGTTTGTACACTGGATTAAAATTTGAGGCAGAGAACTAAAACTAGAAAACTAGAACTGATTGCGTGGTAACTGGTAGAGTGCAGACCAGATGGTGCGGAGGGTGCGTGGTTCAAATCCTGCTCGTGGGTGTAATTTTTCTTCCCATTTTATATTGTATTTCAAGCGAAAAGACCGCTTAGTCTAAAGAAATATAAAATATTATAAATATAATAGTAAAATAATACCAACAACCGACGAGCATGCATGAAGAATGTGATGAAAGTGGAAGAAGCGAAAGTTGTATGTCAGGATCGTAGCAAGTGGAAAGAAATAGTCTCTACCTACCCCAACGGGAACAAGGCGTGACTGTATGTATGTATAATTAATTGTTCACTTAAGTAAAATATGGTTTCCACTACAAATAATATGCTTCGCTTTAATAATAATTGCATGAAGATAATGAATAAAGATAATGGTTTCCACTAGGTATAAAGTTCAGAGCAAGCCGACTTCTGTAGGTTTAGGTTTGTATTGTGACCACAACACGCGAGCCGAGCGAGCGAATCGAGCGTGCCGCTGCAGCGGCCGGCGAAGCGCCAGATACCCAAAAAAAACCAGGAAGGTAGACCTAGCGTGTATGGTTAGCTTTAGTTTTCGATCTACATACCATTGTTACAGAAATTGTTATTACCTATTGATTAATAAAGAATCATAAACTGAATCTGCTATGTCGGCAGCTCTCGATATAGTGTAAAACCGCCTTAAGTCAGTATTCTCCAAGCAGGGTCTAAATAAACGTAAGGATGGCGCTAGTGTCAATGCGAAGGCGTTTTAACAGCGATTCAATATAGCGGACCGTTTAGTTCCACTTCCGACCACGTGCATGGGAGTCGTGGTCGGCGTGTATATAAAAGCTCATTCTTCAACCCTTCAAGCATTACACGATTTACTACCATCCTGTAAAGTCGGTCGGTAAGTTAAAATAAATACAGTTTTAAATTAGTATATTTAAGGGACTCGGACTGCCTCGGGATAGTGGTTGCAAACGCTACTACCGATCATTAGTTCCCGGGTTTGATCTCCAGATCAGGTAAAGTGTTATTGGATTTTTCTATTAGGAATTATCTCTATGACAGCCTGGAGTCTGGAACTGTGCCTGGAAAATGGCGATAGGTTCGCCTCCATTTAGGCCTTCTAGGTTAGGTCCCGTGTAATATAGGGCGAACCTATTGTTACAATTACAGACTCCAGGTTCTCATTGAGAAAATCCCTAATTGAAAAATCCATGGCACTGCCTGACCTGGGAATCGAACCCGGGACCTCATTATCAGCAGTAGCGCTTGCGAACCACTATGCCATCGAGGCAGTCGAGAGTTTAAATAAGTTAAAATAATAAGTGAGATCTGTTTTTTTTATATATGCCGTAAAGTGTCAGTAACAGAAAGTGGCAATTGGCAACCCTCTCTGCGTTAAAACCACAAAACTGCGCTTGCCAACCCGCCTGCCAAACGTGGCGAGTAATGACAAAACCCCCCATATGGGGGAGGCCTACATCCAGCAGTGTACGACTAATATTATAATGATCACATCACACACACATCATCAGTCGGAAGACGTCCACTGCTGAAAATAGGCCTCCCCATAAGGGGGGGTTTTGCCAATACTCGAGTACTATTAATGTGGGGGGACAGCCTAGATCAGCACGTTTGTTATGCAGCAGCAGTTGGAATACTTGGTGCCGGAGAGCGCTGCTGCCCTCTCTCTGAATATGTCCCTCTGCCTGGTCTCACCCCTCTCACCAGATGAGAGGGGTGGCCCTTTTATATAGCCAGGAACCACACGGCCATGATGATGATAATTTTCCAGAATTCCTTCCAATCGTCAAGCAACAATGTACAAGATAATTTTGTGCGTGCTCGCGTGCCTAGTGTTGTTGAGCGAGGCGCAGCTGACGTTTACGTCCAGTTGGGGAGGCAAGCGAGCTGCAGTCGCCGGCACTGTTAACTGCAGGAACGATGACGCGATTGCTGCTATTTATAAACTTATACAGGTGAGGCATTATAATAATAATAATAATAATAACTGGAAAGCAGCAGGAGTCGATGGAATTCATATTCTGGTATAAAAAGTTATTTGTGTTACACGGCATTTTAGCAAAAAATATCACAGATTTGATTAAAGGACAACAGGAACTTCCAAAATTCATTACTAAAGGAATAACATATATGCTACCTAAAAGCGATGATACCGGTAACCCTTCACAATATCGTCCCATTACATGTCTCCCTACAATATATAAACTTATTACATCTAGTATCGCCCACAAAATCAACAAACACGTAGAGTCCAATAACATTTTATCCGAAGAACAAAAGGGATGCAGAAGGAACCACAAAGGGTGTAAAGAACAACTTGTAATAGACACAGCAGTACTAAAACATGCTCATACTCACAAACGAAATTTACATATCACATACATCGATTATAAGAAAGCCTTCGACAGTGTCCCACATTCCTGGTTGTTACGAATCCTAAATATATACAAAATTAGTCCATATATAGTTTCCTTCTTGAAGAGTGCCATGACCGGTTGGAGAACCACACTACATCTGTCTAACGACGTCACAGAGGTAACAACAGACGAAATCCCAATAGAAAATGGCATTTTTCAAGGAGATGCCCTAAGCCCATTGTGGTTCTGTCTTGCACTTAACCCACTGTCCAACCTACTCAACAACAACACCAGTAACGGGTATAAATTGAATGCTGCCACTGCGATCACCCATTTAATGTACATGGATGACATCAAACTATTTACTAAAACAAAAAGAGGTCTAAATAATTTAATAGCAATAACCTCTCAATACAGCAAAAATATAAATATGACTTTCGGTTTAGATAAATGTAAAACTCTACATATAAATAAAGGAAAAACTTCATTAACTGACAGCTCTAGTGATGAACAAAATCTGTTTACAGCAATGGAACCAACAGAAACGTATAAATATCTAGGCATACATCAATCAAATACAATAAACCATACTGCAATAAAACAAAAACTTACTAACGAAAATACCAAACGACTAAATAAAATTTGTAAAAAACAACTACATTCTAAAAACCTCTTTAAAGCTATTAATACATACGCAGTACCAGTTCTTACATACACATTCGGAATTATTAAATGGACAGCGACAGACATCAATAAATTGGAAATAAAAACAAGAACTACGTTAACCAAACACAACTATTTACACCCGAAGTCGGCTATAGAACGGACAACACTTAAAAGACCTAAAGGCGGAAGAGGACTGATAGATATTAAATTACTGTGGGAAAGCCAGATCAAGACTTTGCGAGAATTCTTTATAGAGAAATCAAATACAAGCCCAATCCATAAAGCAATTGCAGATATTGATAAGAACTATACACCATTAAACTTGAATGATAGAAGTATACAATACAACAACCCCAAAGATCAAGTAAAAGAAAAAACTGAAAAATGGCGCAACAAAGAACTACATGGACGACATATACACGACTTAGAACAACCTCAAGTTGACATGGAATCCTCTAACAAATGGTTACAGATTGGATACCTTTTCCCCGAAACTGAAGGCTTTTTAATTGCGATCCAGGACCAAGTTATTAACACAAAAAACTATAGGAAATTTATCATTAAAGATCGAAGCCTAGTTAACGACAAATGTAGAAAGTGCCACCGCCAATCAGAAACCATACAACACATAACAAGCGCTTGCCCAACCCTAACCCAAACCGACTACACCCATAGACATAATCAGATCGCTCATATAATACACCAGAAATTGTCGATGAAACATAAACTCATAGAAGGAAGCCTTAAACCATATTACCAATATAGTCCTAAACCTGTGCTGGAAAACACTACACATAAAATTTATTTTGATAGAGCAATTTTAACAGACAGGACAATACATAACAATAGACCAGATATAACATTGATAGACAAAACAAGTAAAACTACATATCTCATAGATATAGCTGTACCGAACACACACAATATACAGAAAACAATCACGGAAAAAATACACAAATACACTGAATTAAAGGAAGAGGTAGCCAGAATATGGAAAATGAACAAGGTGTATAATGTGCCTGTGGTACTTTCCAGCACAGGTATCATACCACACTATCTACACCACAGTTTAAAAGTTATAGACCTACCTAAAAACACATACATCACCATGCAAAAGGCCGCTATTCTCAATACGTGCCGCATTGTCCGCAAATTTCTACAGGAAGACGCTTCCTGTGCTTCAACTCAACTTACCCCAAATGATTCTCACTTGGCTTAGGCCCGTGAGTTTCATATTTTATACCGAAATTCTTAAAATTTCGAGCAAAAATAAATTCTGAACATAATAATAATACAGGATACAGGATACAGGAGGAGGAGAATACAGGATAATAATACAGGAAGACACTTCCTGTGCTTCAACTCAACTTACCCCAAATGATCCACTTGGCTTAGGCCCGTGAGTTTCATATTTTATACCGAAATTCTTCAAATTTCGAGCAAAAACAAATTTTGAATATAATAATAATATGGGACAACTTCCACACACGATCATCTGATCCCAAACTAGGCTAGAAGCCTGTACTATGGTAACCAGATGACTGATATACATACTTATATACGCTTATAACACCCAGACACAGATCAAACAGACATGTTCATGCACACAAATGTTTGACCTAGCCGGGGATCGAACCCGTCAAATGCTGGCATTGTTAACTAATTAGGTGAAGAAAAGTTAGGACGAATGTTCAAGATACCGGGACGCTCTATAATTTAGTTATAAGTAGATATACCTAGTAGGTACGAATTTGCGACAAGAGTGGTGTCTAGCTATTATTTTAGGTATTCGTTTACTGTGAATTCCGTTGAAGGCGTTTAAGAACAAACGTTAAATTTAATATAGCTAGCTGTGCCACACGGTTTCACCCGCGTAGTCTTCGTTCCCGTGGGAATATCAGGTTTTTTTTTTTATGATAGTGATGGACAAGACGAGCAAATCAGATGCCTGATGGTAAACATCATGATTGCCCATATCAGACACAGTGCCACCCAGTGTTTTAAAATTCAAAATACTGCGCGGCACTGCACTGCGCCTGACACCCTGAGATATGAGTTGTTGAATCTCGTCATGCCCAGTAATTTCGCTGGTAACATTGCCATTCAGACCGGAACACTGTAATGTTTGCACATTACTGCTTAGCGGATGAATAACTGGCAAAGGTGTGGTACCCAGGCGGGCCCCTGCTAAAGAGGCCTACCACTACAAACAAAACAATGTGTTATTCCAGGGTCCAAACTATCTACATACTTACTGGATTTCAGCCCAATTGGTTCAGTAGTTTTGGTGTGAAAGAGTAACAAACATCCATCCATCCTCACAAAATTTCATAAAATATTAGTAGGATTGAATCTTTTCATTGTCCATTGTTTATATAATTAATTCAATTTTAGTCATATTATTTTTTACACTACTTACTGACCAAATATGATTTACGGTATAAGGTACTCTTTTCCATATGCATGGTTGTCTGGAAGAGATCGCTCTTAGCGATAAGACCGCCAATTGTTACACTATTTGTCATAGTTTTTTTAATTTTTATTTTTATTGTTTGTGGTGCATCAACAAAGTGTTTATCTTATTTATCTATCTAAATTTAACTTAAGTATACTTATTTAACTGCTGTGTACATAATTTTGTGCTTATACTTGATTAATAAACCTTATTTAACTTTCAGAATGAAGCTGAGAAACTTCTTTTCTGCCAAAAACCCTGAAAATGATAAGAAGACCACCAAGTGCCTCCACCATGAAATGAATTTGTGAAGTTTTTTAATTATTCGACTGACCGGTATCATAATAATAATTATTTATGTGAATGGTTTAATAAAATGTTTATTAATTACTCAGCGTTTTTTATGTCGTATTCTTTACTTAAGGAAGGTAGATTTACCACAGACAATAATTAAAACTATTGAAGACGCTTTTGGAGGTATTCTTTCGCAAAGGTTATGCAATAACTGCATAACCGGCCCCGCCCTTTTTCATTTCTCATTAGGTTGAATGTTTACGCATGACATCATATGAACTACTAGTGTAAGACCAGCGGCTTTGCCCGCTCGCAATTATGAAATATGCGAGTTTTATATCAAAACTTTGACGGCTTCTTGTGGCAAAAAAATAACATTCTTTTCATTCAGGACCAAAGACATTTCAGGATTCTGGACCGATGTTAACAGGACTTTCACACAGATACCTGATGTTATTTAAGTTAACTCAAGCATTAATTTTAAAGCCATTAGGGTTCCATATGAAAAATTAGAACCCATAACATATATTTCACTGCTGCCACATGGGTATGGGGAACAGAGTAACAGCTAGTAATAGCTAGTAAATGATTGAATTTGGTGTTACTTTTCGGAACTCCATTGTGAACTCCTGGAACAAGAATATTTAGTTTTTAGTTCCGATTTTTAGTGTCAAAAACAACATGCACAGTGCACCGCCCTCCCGCCCGCAAAATTGCATGCAAAGAGGAAATGCTAATAGCTATTATTTTTGTTAGTGACACCATTCATAAATCGACACGTGTTTCGCGTCTACACGACGCATCATCAGGAACTAGACTCTGACCCTGCTGTAAGGGCGACAAATGTTAGTATGACGCCGCTTCTCGAGATGTACTAGCTAGTAATAAAATAAAAAATGATTTCATCATCATATTTATTATTTATCATGTCAATATAAAATAGTCAAACAAATTAAAAAGGCATTTTTTTTTTAAATATTCATAATGATTCTAAGAAGCAGAAGGGGATAGTACTTGTGACACCCCACTAGTATCTAAAGACATTCTATTTGAAATGGGCGGGTCATCTTCATCCAAGTTCTCCCTCATTCTCCTCTTATAAATCTCACTATCAGGGTTATTCTCCTGGTTACGACATCTATCTAGCTTCTTCTCTATGACCCTTACGCGTTCTCGAGCCGGATTCTCCACCATTTTGACTAAAGAACGGATCTTCCGTACTGCTTCTATTAGTATAGCTAGTTTATCTGGACCTGCGTCCCTGAATAGCATCTCTGTTACGTAGCTATCCAAGTTTTCTTGTTCTTTACTTGCCGCATGTAATACAGACGCCAATGCTATTTGTGATGGTGCATAAAGTAAGCATGCATCTGTCAAGAATACTTTTTCAAGAAACTCGTCAATACCTGAGCGTAAACGCTCTGGATTTGCCAGAGAGCAACGTGTTTTTATATCAATTAGAAATCCTTCCACAGGTCTAAAAGGATTGTGTATTGTTAGGTGATAATTTAGTTGCTGCATTAGGAGTAATTCATTGTTCAGAATGATATCTGAGGCCTTATCTCTATCGCCCTTGATATTAGCCACAAATTGCCCAATAGACACGTTAAATTCCTCCACTTTGCACGCTAAGTACACGCAAGTAGCTAAGATTTCCTTCGGGTGGTAGTCCATCGTCGAATTGTATAAGTAAAACCGTTTAAAATAGTGAAAAGCTGTGCCAACGACTCCTTTGGGCATGGGTGGGCTGAATCTCTTGCAAAACTCTTTGAGATGGAGCTCGTATTGTTTCAAAAGAAGTCTTTCTTCTTCCGGCGACAAAAATATATTGTAACGTTGGAATTCGTCGATATGCGCTCCATGTCGCGATATGAATGCTATGTTGTGCTTTTCTCGGTGTCCAGCAAGCTCACTCTCGTCACTGAACGTCCAGAATTTTTTTTGAGAACTTGTGGAGAACATTTTGATATATTTGCAATTTAAATCACAGAACACAAGACACAAAAAACATTTAAATTCCACAAATTATTGCACATAATATCACGTAATTTGAGTTTTAGTGAGAATTTATTTTGGAAAACGGTAAGATTCAACTCTGACATCTACTGATTAATGACTGCTGTAAACTGTCAACTGTCACTGTCAGCTGTTACGAAAACTGACAGTTCACAGTGACAGTATGACAGCATCAACAATAATATGACCAGTAATAAATGGTATAATCCTACAATAGTAGCTTTAAAAAATTGAATTCGTTGTAAAATTGTTTTTATTTCATAAGGTACAGGTCACGTCACGGTTTAATAGCGCTGACCTTGCATGCGCAGAAAGTGATTATTAGATCTGTTTGGTAACAGGCGCGTGGCGACGACGTTGCATTGGTCGCTCGGTCGTCTTCACCCCGTATTACCCCGTTCACGCGTCTTAAGTCACCTGCGTACAGTCGCGCGCATATTTCATAGTGAAGTGTGAGCGATCACAGCTTGGATAATAATAATAATAAATAATAATATATATTTATTTCAGCCACATGATCCATAGTTAAAAATAATTATAACATAAAATAAAATAATGTTTTTAACATAGAAAAATATGTTAAGACGCAATTTGAAGCCATCGTCGATACGTTCCAGTCAGCAGCAGTCTGTCAGCCAGGCTCCTGATAATAGTATTCCTACACGTGTCAACCCTAGACATAAACGAGGCTATTCTTTTGCGTTGAATCTTGATTCGTCGACTTAGTCGACTCTTGATTCGGTGTACATTTTGGAAGCACTACAATACCACTTCAGACCCATCAGTATGAAGACTATATAAGCTATATAGACCCATCAGTAAGAAGGATAATGAAGACAGGCAGATGATGACTCCGAAATTGAATTATTTAAATTTTATTTTACATATTATCACAAAAAGACGTGTAATTCTGAGTCTATTAATCTCTCGGCATAAACCACAGTAGGTACCACATTTTTAGACGTGTGTCCTTTTGATTAAAAATTTAAAACATTCGTTCAGTTTATTTATGTTGCGCATGCCCGAACCGCTTATTGCACCTTTTTTCATACATTTATACTACTAACTTGACAAATTATGTAGTTACTAAAAACTCGCTTAATAATTATATGCGCGACTGTACATTGTACACTTGCGTAAAACACCGCTCCACTTTAGCCGAGCGCTATTAAATCGTGACGCGACCTATACTTGATATCAAGTCGTCGTTATTTTTCAATGCTTTATATCTATGTTTTATAATATCCTATATATCTATGTTTTATATAAAATTTACAGTGGTTGCGATACTCTGTAATGTGATTGTTGATATATTAAAGTAGAAATTGTATTACCACGATATGGTATTCTGCATAGCGTTTCCGATAACGCAAAAAAGTTAATATTATTTGTGGTCTGTGATACGAAGGCGGACGGAGTCTTATTAACAAAAAGTCAAGCACCATAGTAAGCCAGGTCACACGGCACGCACACCGCTTCGCTGATATTACTATGGTGCCTAACTTTTTGTTTTAGTATTAATATCGTTCGCGATTTCTATTATAATTTTGTCGTAATAATATATTGCAAAATGCAAAAGATGTCAAAAACTTTAGCTATTGCTATTGAGAAAGGAAACGTAAATGCTCTATTTCATTCACACGCTCAGACTTCTTTATCGCTTTGTCTCTTTCGCTCTCACCCACCTCACTTGAGTCCATAGATAATACATATATAAACTGGTACTTGAGTCATCGCGGTGGGTGCTGCTGATTCCTGTCATAAAATTCAATTAATTTTATTTCATAAAAATTTGTGTATATTAATTATTAAACAGTGAAAAAGGCAAAATGTCACGTCCAGGCGATAGACCGAGCCAAGCACAGACATATAAATTGGTTGTGGTTGGCGGTGGCGGCGTCGGCAAGAGTGCTATAACAATTCAGTTCATTCAGGTATTTATTGTTAAAATAAACCATCAATTGCTACATAAATGAATAGAAAAACATCTAAGCCGTCTCCTTGTATACTACAGTTGGCTCTAATAGCTAAAAATTCAGTAACAATTGCATGTTTTTGCGGTGCGTTCATATGTAAAAATAGTTTAGTAAGTCGACTGTCAAGGCCTATCGAAGGCTATTACGCCCACAGATTTGTTGATAAACGTGACATCTGGTGCTGAAACGTCCCTATTCCCTTCCAGAGTTACTTCGTAACGGATTATGACCCTACAATAGAGGACAGCTATACGAAACAATGTGTCATAGATGATATACCAGCGAAACTTGACAGTGAGTATATTTAATAAGAAGTTAAGTGTGGAATGTAACACATCCTGTGTAGGTAGTATATCCTTTTAAACAAACCTTTATGAAGGTGTTTAACACCTGCTAATCCTGCTAAGAACTGCTAGTTAAGTATTTACTGTATATCTGAAGTATTTTCAAATGTAAAGGTAGAAATATATTTGGGTATGGTACCATAACTTTAAATAGATAATAAACGGAATATTTTGCTAACAGATGCTAGTAATAAATACAGACACCACAATCCAAAAAACAAAATGAGGCCAAGCACAGCAGCACAGTATAAATTTTGATCCGTTATGTTTTCTATGTTAAATTCTTTCCAATACACAATAGCCTTATTCTTCTTGTTAGCAAGCTTTAAAATGCCGCATACTTTATGTTTGAACGCGAATCACCCACAAATGAGACATTGTATCACAGGTTTTTTGCTAAACCAATTAAATAAATGTAACCCTAAGATCGTAATGTAACAATTTTGTGCAAGAGAAATAAGAGAGAGTATTCTATTGTATTGGCACTGTAGGGACACAGCGGTGACGGGGTGCGGAGCCGGAAATATGCAATGTTGCAAATTGGAGTAAGTTGGAGTTAGCGCCACTCAAAGAAGCAGTTGCTTCCCGGCCCCGGTACCGTGCGTCCGTATTGTCAACCCATCCACCAGTGTACATATTTCATCGTTTTATTTCACAAGTGTTACACGCAGGAACTTATTATAGGCAGGACAATATCAGACAATCTATTAGTAACGCCTAGCGAACTCTAACTACTACATAGTCCTACACACATACATAAACTGCATAATAACTGCGGGGTAATACACACTTAAGATTCCGCAAAGCACCATAATGAGCATAAAAACATAAATCTTGAGTAGGTATAATCCTAGTAATATTATAAATGCGAGTCTGTGAGGATGGATGGATGTATGTTACTATTTCACATACTACTGAATGGATTTGGTTGAAATTTGGCAAGTAGGTAGCTTAGACCCTGGAATAACACATAGGGTACTTTTTATTCCAATATTCCCATGGGAACGAAGATTATGCGGGTGAAACCGTGAGGCACATCTAGTATTTATATATATGTTTTTGTTGGCTGTCAATGTGAATCTTTTGTGTGCTGTGTGAAATCCTTAAGTGTAATAACTGTATCATTCACCCTATTTGGTATTACAAGATTGGCCTCGGTTTACTGTTTGGTTTCTTGAAGCCCAGTGACTCTCTTTATAACCTCCAACCAAAAAGGAATGGATATCAGAGGTTTGATGTGTCTGTCTATGGCATCGTAGCTCTTAAACAAGTGGACCGATTTTGATGCAGTTTTTGTGTTTGAAAGTTGACCCCATCGAGACTGTTCTTAGCTATTTTTGATGAAAATCGGTTCAGCAGATTGAAGATTATCAGCTCTTTTATCTCTATCAAGGTATATAAGCAACTTCCAGTGGTCTAATGGTTTCATCATATTCCTCTAAATTCATCATAAACCAGAAAATGATAATTATCAATAATTGGTTATTTAATAAGAGTTAAATAATTAATATCAAACATAACAATGCTCCATAGAATGTAAAACATGATACTAAGAATAATAAGTAATGTACCATAGTATATTAGGAACACCGAAATCCACTCCAACCTCGGAGCAAAAACTGTGACTGAAGAAATAAATGATAGTAAAACAATGTATAAACAACGCCTGAAGAACTATCCTAACGAGCTAGCCATATAACTCGTGAATATTAGCTACACGCCAACACTAAAACAGAAACATTTGCTGACTTATGAGTCTTCTGTTTACCATAGTGCAGGCTCTGCCTAGTTTGGGACCAGATCACCATGTGGAAGTTGTCCCATATTATTATTATTTTTTATATGACTAGAACACGCATTCCTAGAAGATAATTATGCACTTTTCTCTTGAAGATCCTAAGATTGTATCACTCACATTTGGTCAGTGGTGTGACAAACATAATAACAAACATAACAGTGAAATGTCCCTTCAGTTCTAGACACAGCGGGCCAGGAAGAGTTCAGCGCGATGCGTGAGCAGTACATGCGTTCCGGCGAAGGGTTCCTCCTAGTCTTCTCCGTGGCGGACCACACCAGCTTCGACGAACTCTACAAGTTCCACAAACAGATACTGCGCGTTAAGGATCGGGATGAATTCCCCATGCTCATAGTGGGGAATAAAGCTGATTTGGATATACAGAGAGTTGTGAGTGTTTTGATTTTCCATCATCGTCATCTCAGCTGTTGGATGTCCACTGCTGGGCATAGCCTCCCCCATGAGGGGAGGTTTTGTCAATAATCTACACGCTTGTGCGGGTTGGCGAGCGCAATTTGATGGTACAGAGGATACTGTTTTAAGCATCTATGCTTAAAGATATTGGTACCGTTAACCACAGAACAGATAATAATACTATGTATACAATGTACACTGTCACCCGCCCACCAATCGGGCCTTCCTCACCCTGCCAGCGAGATTGAGCTCTCGACGAGCCTCGCTTCGCTGGGAAATCACCTCACGCACAATCTTGCGCGTGTACTAAACTCCATACGCGTTACTCAAAGGCCTATTACACTACACTGAATCAGGGTCTCTAATAAGGTGTTTTGTAATAACAGTACATAAGGCGGGGCCTTAATTTAGTTAAATTGTTTAATTTAATAGGCCTTTTACGGCTAACAATATATGGATCGTATGGTAAAGTGGGCAGTGGTAGACCATTCCATATCCGTCGCTGTGTAAAATCACTAAATTATAAAATCCTAAATGACAAACTGACTGACATGCAACGCAGAGCCCAAACCACTGATCCTAGAGACTTGAAACTTGAAATGTTGGTTCTCTTCGTTGTCTGGACGTGTGCTAAGAATCGTTTTTTAAAAATTCACATTCTACAGAGTCCAAAAAGGGCGTCAAAATTTTGGTATAATTGAGAGCGGGCAAAGTCGCTGTTCTTACACTAGTCTTCTTCTTCTTCTTTAAAAAGTACCCTAAGTGTTATTCCAGAGTCTAAGCTACCTGCATACCAAATTTCAGCCCGATCTGTTCAGTAGTTTTGGCGTGAAAGAGTAAAAAACATTCATCCATCTATTAATCTCACCAAAACGGCACTAGATGGCGCTGGAGGTGAGTTAGAACTCGCAAGCGTTTTATTCACCTGTTAAAAACATAAGTTTCTTACATTGTACTGAAATTTGAGATTTATATTATAGTAGGATAGTGCACATAGCGATTTAGGACTCGAAAACTAATATAATGTTTGAGGGGAAAAAACACGATCGTAAACAACATCTTAAATAGTCAAGGAAAACCCAATAATAAAGTCTTGGTCATGGTCAACTTTAGTCATATTTTTTAGACATTGCAACATAAACAGGGTGACGTCAGATTGTCATGTTTTTAATTGGTTAAAATAGATGTCATAGTATATGTACTTAAATTAATTTTATGAATATAAGATACATTATCATGATTTAACTGCCTCGTCGCAATCGCTAGACCGGCAGTAGATCTGGATATAACTACGTCATCGAGGTAGTCCTATGAAATGTAGGTAGTTATACCTTGTAAAATATAGCTAGATATGTGACAGCAGATCGAAAATCAATTAAGGTGCATCGGAGTTATGTATTTCGTAAACGGGTATATATTACGAAAGTTCTAAATTTCTACCAAATAAAAGCTATATTTGCAACTGGCAGCACATGTCTAGACGCCATCTTTATTACCGCCATAGTAACATTAATGGAATTTAATAAATGCCAATTAAATAATTCATTCAAGAAATAAACGAAGGAAAATCAGTAAAAGCACCAATTATATTAAATATACAATTATTATTTGTACAAATATTTTACCCAAATGTAGAAGCATAGTCAACTCACTAAAATTTATGTCTAAATTCCCCCGATGCACCTTATTTGGTAAAATTTCCTTAAATTAGGATATATTAATACATAAATGGTAACATATTAGGTAATTGATAATTCAAATGATTAAAAAAATATATTTTATTCAGCTGTTCAGTACTTGTAACACTGTAGGTACATTAAACATGTTTTTGATTTAAAAATAAGCATATAGGTACAAAGTCAAATCATTTTCTTCAATTTGGTCACAATCTGACACTATTGCAAGTCAATGAAGACAAAGAGTAATGAATCTACCGTATAATTCTTGAATCCACCGACCCCGGACCACACCGCGCTTGCCGGTCTAATAAAGACAGCAGGTGCACGCTAAATGCAAGCTGCTTACAACCGGACGAGGTGGGAATATTTGGGAAAGGCATATTATGTCCAGCAGTGGACGACCAAAGCTGAAATCTAAAATGATTATGAAAGACGAAAAATCTGAAATAATTATTTTTAAGTCCCAAATTCCCCAAGCTGGTAACCCAAAAACACCGATCTTTTTTCAGGTGTCACTAGATGAGGCCCAGTCTCTTTCGCGCCAACTGAAGGTTCCCTACATAGAATGCAGCGCCAAAGCCCGTATGAACGTCGACCAAGCGTTCCATGAATTGGTTCGATTAGTTCGAAAGTTCCAAGAAGCCGAGCGGATCAATGTCAAAGCAGACTACAGGGGCGGCAAAAGGAAGAAATGCACCATCTTGTAACGATATTATCTGTGGTAAATTTGAATTTCGCGCCCGATTTTGACATTGATTTTTTTTAAGGTTGTGGTCAAAAAGTTTTGATCTTGTTTTTTTTTATACAATCCAATAGCAATTTGATGTGTTCATTTTTACTGTGGCAAAATTTCATACCTATCCAATATTTCTTATACTTTCACACAGACAAATAAACTTAAAAGACGACGCGTTAGGTATGCTTTCGCCGAGGCTATGCAGTCATAATGCGTAACCGCCACCCCCGCCCTTTTTAGATTCTCATTCAATCCAAACAAAAAAACTTGCCGACCTCCCCAGTCCCCCACACCCGGCCACATATTGGCGATTTGGTTATACTAAAATTCATACCCAACAATTTCTTTTAGGTTTTTTTGTCTGTTTCTTTCTATTGCGATATTTTCCATAGTTATAAGAGAAGTTATTTATTTAAAAAACTGTTAATAACACCGAGATAGACATAGTATTTTATTTAAAAATATTTATTTTGCAAACATTTCATAATTTTATATACATTTTGGTAAGTATTTTTTAAGGAATAAATTTACAATTAAATTATCCAGAATAACAAAAATAACTTCGATAATGTTTTTATGTCTTCTATGCCAGAAAAGAGACAATAACTCTTCCACTTTAATATAGGAAAGAAAAATTACATTAACTTTTTTTCAGATATTATTATTATTTTCCTTTAAATAATTGGTGCCATATTACTAGAATCAAAAATCGATATCTAACAATTTTCGTAGGTACCTACCTAACTTTCGTAGGTAAACTAAAATTTGAACATAAATTAAAATATTTTTTACAAAATATTTTGTACTGCCTATTCATATGCTAATTATTATATTATTATTCTTCATGAAACCAATTTTTATTTATTTATAGAACTGTTATAATATTATGATGTTGTTCAATGTTTTATTTAAAAACGTAAATATTAATTATTATGGTGCATATTGTGTATAATTTTTGGTGCTGGTTTTTTAAGTCGCACTATTAATATATAATATTATGTATTTGCTATATTTATAAAGTTTTCTATAAAAGCAACATAATATAACAGCTTCCACCAATATTTACAAGTTATATAGTATTTTTTTATAGACATGGCAACAGTTTCTTCCTCTCTTGCCATCATAAAAGAAGTATCAATCTTCGTTATTCGTTACAAAATAATTCTCACTCAATATGGCATCAATGTAAAACTTTTAATTTGTCAAATATTGAAAATGTGTGAACATTTTCATAAATTAAAAGCGATATACACAGCTCCAAAGTCTAAGAATTCAGAAACAGGTTCTTCTGAGATAATTAGAAAATTAAATAACTGGTGGTGATACTTTGTCAATGTATCTTTGCGAACAGTTACCTATACTTATCTCAAATTAACTGAAATTCGGATTGGTTTCACTTTGGACTGAGGTAAAGGCACATTTTATATCTGGTCAGGCTTAACTTGAAGTCTTTAAACCAAATATTAATTTTGTAACAATATTTTGTTATTTTTTTGTCGTTCTAATTTAGGCTAGGGCTAGTTGTATAATATTCTCATTATTATTCTAATTTGCATTGAATTGTAAGGGCCTTTCTGAAATTTATATAAAATGGAAGATAACTTTTTGGATAAAAATATACATTTTTAGATATGGCAATAATCTAAATAGCATATCATATTATTTTAAATGATTATAGGTGAAGTTAGGGTCCACGCACATTTCACCATCTAGTAATAATTTCACTTGGCGATGTTTTTGCTATAATTTCATCACACTGTCATAGCTACTTTGAATCAATTTTATATTGAATATTTACGGCGCATGTGGATTAAGATGGGACTTAGTTTGTTTACATAAAATAACTAACTATCAGTAAAGCTATAAAGAGCAAAGAATTGGTGCTACGTAGCAAGGCCCGCGCAAAAGAGGAGAGAAGAAGAAAGCGTCATTTATACTGCATTGAAAATAGGCTCCTATCAAATATTCTGTATTCTATGACGCCACTTTTTTCTTATGGTACAGACCATTTGCCCTAATTATTAGTTAAAGTTTTTTTACGTTGATTTTAAAGAGATACTATTTTTATAATGTAATATTTGTTATTTAGCCATTCGCTGTAGATCCTGGCAAGGTTTAATCTTGCTTTGAAATGTTTATGCGAGTTTTCCACCATTTTGATAAAATGTTTACAATGATTTTTTAAGTATATTTAGCTGATGTATCGAGAGAATTTTGGAATTGTTTATTTGTATCAGCTTATTTATTAGGTATAGCAATGTTTGTAAACAAATTCCCTAGATTTTTCAATATTTGAACAATAAATACATTTTAAATGAACGAAATAGTTTTCTATTTTATAATTCTTATGTGAAAATAGGGATGTTTATTTTATTCGTAATAAGCGTAGCCCCAATTCTATAAATAAGGTGTTATATAACTTGGCAAGCGAAATAAAAACGAAAAAAACTATAATATTAGTTATCTAACCGTCTATACTTCATAGAACTAGCGCAACGTCTAATGTCAAGTTATATGGGACGAACTAGCATTTTGTCGTTGTTATAGAATTTGTTTGCAGACATAAACATTTTAATTTATTAATTAGTTATAATTATACAGTCGCTAACAGTATTTGTTGTGTTGTGACTTTATACAGTTACTTAGAATTAATACTTTAATACAATTGTACCTATATTATTTCATAGATAAGCAAATATTTCACGCTATAAATAAGTGTCATTATTATTTTAAAAATATTTTACTTGGCTTTGGCATAAAAATTATACGAATCAAAAATAATAAGTATGTAGGTACGAGTAAGTGATTATAAAATAAAATAGCTCCAAAATATTAAGTCACATGCTTTATAAGTAGTTGTAAGGTTTATTGTTGTTTTCATTGTGCTTTTGGTCGCTTATTGGAGCTTTAAATAAAAAATGACAGCTGTTTTGGATTAATAGTGACATGTTATTTTTATACTAAACTTGTTTGGACAAGAAGTTTTATAAATGAGAGAGATGTAAAGTTGGAATAATGTAATCAAAAGTTATGTATAAAAGTTGTCAAATTATGTAAAATACTAAAATATAACTTGACACGAATATAGGTAATAAATAACTTGCGATTTGTCATAACCGATTTGCCAATTGTAGTATAATTTTCAGTGCCGTGCGTTTGGCATAATATTATTATATCATCAAGTGTTATGCCAACGCGCGTAGACCATCTCGGGTGCAATAATTTGTGGAGAGCTTTAACTAGGGTATTATATCACCCAGTAACTTACTAAACGAGTATACTGTTGTCAATATAATATTGTATTTGTATAATAAATACATGGTAACATTCTTTGGTTTTTATTTTGTAACATATACACGCCTTTATCCCGAAGGGGTAGGCAGAGTTGTATAAGGACTCAGTGCCATAGTAGGTACACCTTTTCGCCAGTATGTTATTGGTCACATGTAATAGGTGGGAGCCTATTGCCATCCACCGGGCACAGTTCCAGACTGTCAAGAGATCGTAATGGAAACATCTGATAAACACTGCCTGATCTGGGGATCGAACCCGGGACTGGCAGCCGAGCTTACTCCCTCTATGCCACCGAGGCAGTGTCCACAGTGAAAGTTGTTGCAAATATGACTCGTTTATGTAATACTCCGCTAGCATAGCGCCCAGGGAAAACGAAGTCCCAGGGGGTTTTTTTTTTTTTTTTTTTTTTTTTTATTGTAGTAGGCTCCTGTCCCCCAACATAATCAGGGATCGTGTCTTCATTCATCCTTTCACTCACACTCCTTCATCCATCATCTTGCGCTGTCGCGCATTCGTCCATATCTTATCTTTCACAATCCTCATCTATTCTCACACTCCTTCATTCATCATCTTGCGCTATCGCGCATTCGTCCTATTCCTTTCTATCACTACCTTCGTCAATCGCTCAGCATACATCAAAAACTCTCCTCTCTTACGCCCTTTCATAATATCCCATACAGTCTCTTTCGTAACATCCATCTCCAATACTTGCCTTATGTCCTCCCTTTGGCGCTCAAAGGCTTGGCACTCAAACAGGATATGCGGTACTGATTCTTGCTCGTCGGGATCGCACGTGCACGAAGGGCTTTCCTTGCACTTGAAACGGTGCAAGTACTCAGAAAGCCCCCCGTGCCCCGTGAGGACCTGAGTCAGGATCCCGGACGGCTGAATTTTCCTCACTATCCTGTACGCCCCGAGCGCGCAAGGGAAGAACATGCGGGTAATACCTGCGGTCGTTCCCGTCACGTATCTCCGGTTCCATTCGTCAAGCGTTTCCAGGCGAAGCTGTCTCTTGACGAATGAAACCGGGCACCGGTCATAATCCGCCCTCTTCTTCAGCTTCAGTGCAGCGTCTTTAGCGAGCGTATCGGCCCGCTCATTACCTTCCACCCCTACGTGTGCCTTCACCCAAAAAAGCTTCAGCTTTTTCTGCAGAATGGAAGCTGCCCGGATATTCTGCCGCACTTTAGTCGCTAGGGGGTGGAGGGAGACGTGGTCGACTATGGTCTCGAGGGCCGATCTCGAATCGCTAAAGATGCTGCACGTCTGCGCATCGCTCTTAACTGCGAAGGATGTCGCTCTTTCGAGCGCGAGCAGCTCCGCTTGGTAGACGGAGCAGAACGATTCCAGCTTGAGCTTCTGAGACTTGGTCTCGGCGTTATTGCTCCACACGGACAAAGCGGCTCCCACCTTCCCCTCGATCTTCGAGCCGTCCGTGTAGATATGTAAGCCCAGGACATCTTGCTGGTCTCGCTCCACTCCGTCCCCCAAGTTCGTGAAACGCAGCTCGGCATGGTGCGCAGGGTGAGGCGTGTCCAGAATATCGACCGGCTTCTCCACTTCTCGATCCCCTAATACTCGCTGGGAGTAACCTTTCTTTATCTCATAAAGATCGGCCGCTTCCCGGATCCGGAGATCCAAAGGAAGCAGCCCAGCTAGTATTAGAGCCGAGTTAAGGGAGACCGTGCGGTACGCCCTAACGATCTTCTGGACAAATCCCCGCTGCACCATGTCGAGCTGCTTCCGAACGCAGATTTTCTTCGCAGCCAGAGCCCATGCGCTCGCCGCGTACATTATGACCGGCTCAACGACCGCCAGGTATATTGTCCTAATCACCTCCGAGCTGAGCCCCCAATGGATTTTCGCGGCTCTGACAAGCTGCTTGTACAAATCGAGCGCCTTCCGGCAGACGTTCGCCACGTGCGCGTTAAAAGTCAGCTTGTCGTCCACTGTGAGGCCCAGGATTTTGATGGAGCGGGACAGTTCAATGCTGACCCCACCCATGGTCAGAGCCGGGGAGTCAAACTTCAGCTTGTTGGTCACCACCATAGACTGTGTCTTATGGGGTGCAAACTTCAGTTTATTACGGACTCCCCAATTCTGAACATGAGCGAGGACAGCATTGGCCCGTCCCTGAACCTCGGCTCCGGAATCACCGGAGATGATTAGGACAACGTCGTCCGCAAAGGCCTGGACATGCTCTCTCATACCTTCAATCTCTTTCAATAGAGGGTCCAACAGGAGGTTCCAAAATGTTGGGCCCCCTATTGAACCTTGCACACAGCCTTTGGTCGTGGTTCTCAGGCACTCCGCTCCAGCATATCGTACCCGTACCTGTCTTTGGTTTAGATAGCTGTCGACAAGGCGCCTCAAGTTCACCGGACATCCTGCTTCCGCGAGTCTGCACCTCATGGCGGGCCACCATGCGCTGTCGAAGGCTCCCTCTATGTCAAGTGAAATCACAACGATAATCTTCTTATCGGCCAACTTCTGGCGTATGTGTTTCATCATGACATAAAGGGAGTCCTCGGTGCTGCGTTGCGGGGTGAACCCGAACTGGTGACTGCTCATTGTCGGCAGGATGTGCCATCTGATGCGCCTCATCAGCATCTTCTCAAGCACCTTACCAAGGACTGGCAAGAGCCCAATCGGCCTGTACGACTTGGGGTGCGAGAAGTCACTTTTCCCGGATTTCCTGAGAACCACCACCACCGCTTCCTTCCAAGCGATGGGGAAGTGGGAAAGGGACAGACACTTATTAAACAGAGCGAGAAACAATGTGGGGTCATGGGTTATGGCCTCTCTGCAGATGTCCGCTGTGAATCCGTCGAGTCCGGGCGCCTTCCTCGGATTGAAGCTCGCCGCAGACCATCTGAGCTCCTCCGCCGTGAATGGCGGGTCGCATGAATCCTCATGCTCCCCGCCATTCACATTGTTGGCTGCCTCTCTCGTCAGCGTATGGTCTGCGGTGTCCTGATCTGGCTTGTCCTCCGGAAAGAAGGTCTCAGCCAGCAGACTCGCAGATTCGCTGCCCTCTAGGACCTTCCCGTCCTGGACCAGCGGGATGTCCTCACATCTTGCAGTAGTTCGGCCAATCACCCGGTAAATCCCGCCCCACATTGTTTCTCGGTCCTGTTTAGCACAGAAGAGTTTCCAACTCGCGGTGTAGGCCTTTTGGGCTTCCGCTATGTACTCCTCTTTGGCAACAAGGTACTGATCCACGACCCATGCCCGGCGCGTAGGTCCCGCCCAGCGTATACGACGCTTTTTGCGGGTAACCTCTAGCTTCATTGCAGCCAACTCCTCGGTCCACCACGGCAATCCCATTTGTCTCCTGTCATTAGTCAAGGCTATTGTCTCGTTGCAAGTCGTTGTAATACTGTCAGTAATTTTGTTAACTATGTTGTCCAAATCTGTGGTGTTGTCAATCCGGTCTATTGTCTCCGTCGTAATATCGCATTCCTCCCAAATTTGGGCCAGTTTCCCACGAAACTGGTCCCAATTGGCCTTCTTGGTGTTAAATCTACGGGTAGTAGATTTAACGTCAGTCCCTTTCGTCCGTTGTAATAGGAGATCAAATAGGATTGCCGAGTGGTCCGAAACGGTAATGTCGGCTGCAATGCGCCAGTTTGCGACGCGTCCGAGCATGTTCGTGGAGCAAGTCGTGATGTCGACATTGCTCGAGTACCTCACCCCGCCCCTGTGCGTGTCGAAGGTCGGCTCGGAACCCCGGTTTAGGATCTGGAGGTCCAGCTCCTCCAGGATTCCGGCCAGTTCTTCCCCTCTATGGTCCACTTTCCTACTTCCCCACCACGTATTCCATGCATTCACATCCCCCCCCAATACCACGTTACCTCGCCCTATCTCCCGCACAACCTTCGCGACGTGGGCGACATACGGGTCGATCGGTTTGTCCCTCTCGAAGTAAACCGACACCACCACAACCTCCCACGCCCCCGTTCGGAGCTTAGCAACCGCTATATTCTCCGTCGTGAGCGTGGGACATTGGGTGATGTCGATATCCTTGTCGAAGACCAAGATGGCGGCTTTTATGACACGGTCAGCGGCTCTGTTAGAGCACTGTACCACTCTTACACCGGAGTAGGTCCTCATCTCCCCCACCCCCCCGATGTAAGGCTCCTGTACTAGTGCGAGAGCCGCCTTCCGTGTTGCCGCCTCCGTGATCAACTCCGCAGTCGCGAGCCTACTACGCTGAAGGTTGGCCTGCATAACTTGGTATTGGGCTCCCTCCGCTCTCCTGACTGGGTTCACTGCTCTGGTGTCCTCGTGGGTGCCCTCAGCAATACTGGACCGTAGCCCGAGCGAGTGCATCCCAACGCCTTCTAACGGGGCAATCCTCGCTGAAGGCGTTGTGATCCACTCGTTCGAGCTTGGCACCCACGCAGTTTACACACCTCGGCAGGTTTCCCTCAAGCCGCTCGGTGCACTCCGACCTGAGATGCGCCCCCCCACAGTGGCTGCAAACGTCCACGGGGTCGCGGCAGAACCGCTTTCCGTGGCCGTATCCCAGACACCGCGCACACTGTATGAGGGGTGAGTGGTCAGAAACTCTGACCTTCTGCAGGTCAACGTGCACCGCCCCGGCTTCGGTCAGACGAGCCCACACCTTGGGAGACACTTTCAGCACAATATGCTCCGTGAAGGGGTTCCTTGTACGCTTTCTATACTTCACTTCCATTCTATCTTCCGTTCCTACGATCCCTGTAAACAAATGTTTGTTCTGTACCCTAAGCCCTTTTAGCACATCTTCATCTCTATTGTATTTCATCACGTCTCGAAGGATGACTAGGGGATCCTTATTCTCAATCTCTTTCACTCTTAAATCTTTTCCTGCCTTTCTTAACTTTTCTGTCACCCTTTCAATCTCCTCTCGCGTCCCGCACCCAATTATCACTTTCCTATCTTTCGCTTTCCTTACATTCTCTATTCTCATTCCATCCTCTCTCGCATTTACAGCCACTCTGATCTTCTCCATTACCTGATCCCCTGTTTCCAAGTCATCCTTTGAGCTCACCACTACGGAGTGGACAGTCGCTCCAACCATTGGTTTCCCTCTAGAAGGCCCGGCCGCCACACTCGCGTAGCTACCCTTCGTCAATTGTTCCCTATGATTTCCTAATTCAGCCCTTAATTCTTCCATTTTTTCTCTATTTTCCCTCAGGAGCCTACTGTGTCCCTCAATTAGTTGTACCATTTTTCGCTCCTCCTCCCTCCTGTCCTCATCTCTCTCCGGTCTACACAATATTTCTTTATCCTATCTCCTGCTTCTGTCCCTTTAAGTCCTTTTCATCTTCTGCTTCCTTCAATAATTTCAACAAGAATTCTAGGCATTCATGTATTGTCATTTTCACATCCTTCTTCATGTTATGATATTCGTCTATTTTCTTTTTAGCCTCTCTTATCTTTCCCTTCGCCTCCACTATCCGTTTGGAGGTCGCAGTAGGCTCCTTAGCTCTAAAGGCCGCGCTGTTCGCAGACGGGATAGTAAAGGCGGTCGGCTTTGTTCTCGTTGAGGGCTTCTCCGGCTGTTTGGTCACGGCAGCCGCTACCTGGGGAGAACGAGCCGCTGTACTCAGCGACTCGAGTTCCCCAGACATCCGGCGTACGTAGCCATCCTTGGCCGCTGGAGTCCTCACCGTGGACACCGAGGGAGCGTCTTCCGCAGTAGGTGCGTCCCTGCCTTCACTAGAGGCACGAGTTGAGGGAGGAGAACGCAAAGCGGCAAACATTTTGGCTCAAATTAATAAACCTAACAGAATACAAACCAAACTAAAATAAAAGAATAAAATTATAAGATACCTGGTGTCGATACTAATAAATAAATAAGTTTTAAGTTAGATTAATAATAATTATCAGGTACAATTTCAAAACTGCAGGTGTAAAGAGCCTTACAGTGTCCTAATTCTAAGACAAACTAAGAACAGTCAAACAAACAAACACGAATACACTTAGTTCTGGTCAAAAACAACCATGTAAAAAATATCATATACCTACTTATACTTATTTGATACAGATACCTATGTATAATGGTCTAATTTTCTTATTTGCTAAGAAATAATGATCCGATTCCGACGTCTGAGGTGTCCGTTGGTAGGTGTCGGCGTTTGCCGTGCTGCTGTGCAGGTGGCTTCTCTCCCTGATGCCCGGAACCGGAGTAAGCGACCGCTGAAAATCTTACAAATCTTCAAGTCCTATTTTGAGGTTATAGTCTAGTTATTGTCCTCTGGTGCTTCGTAGAGTGATGCGATTTTGGCGTGCGATATGTCTGTTCGCAAGTCTCGATAGGCCTTGCGCTGCTGTGCTGTCAAATTTTTTCCCAGACTTCTGGAAAAAAAGTCACGTGCCACGTGGTTTTTAGTTTTCCCCGTTTTTCCCGTCGAGTTCAACTGGGAAAAATCTGGGACTCTGGTAGAAGATAGATCCACCGGAGGCGCTTCAACGTGCAGTTAAAAATTTATGTGTCACTGCTGAAAATCTCACAACGTTTCAGTAGAAAGTTTCTATACAGAGGTTTTTTCCATCTGTCTTATCGAGGAGTGATCCGATTTTCAAATTTCTTTCACCAATGTGTTCGTCTAGTCTTTACACACAAAATGACATATAACACTGCACAAAACAACTCACTTATCTATTTTTCCTGTTTTTTTAAACGCGGAGCGACTTATGAGCGTGGCGCTCGGAATTTTGCCTCAGTCCCAGGGGGTTAGAACGTGACAGCAGATATGCAATGTTCAGGCGCGAAAGAGAAAAAAAACAAGGAAAACACGTATTCCCCGTGCTAGACGGGCTCATCGGCAAATTTAATGAGTCGAAATTTTTTCTTACGAATTATTTTTATTTAATTTTTTATTATGCCATATTACATAAGTCTACATTAGAGTAGGACTATTAGGAGTTTTGTTTTACTGGTAAGTCTACTGGGTACAAAGTTCCCAATGGTAACTAATATCTCAGACTCACAAGCGCAGTGCAGTGCCGCGCAGAATTTTAAAACACTAGGTGGCACTGTGTCTGATATGGACAATCATGATGCTTACCATCAGGCACCTCATTTGCTCGTCTTGTCACTCACTATCATTAAAAGTGGTCTTAGTAAGTCTATTAGGAAGGTAATTCCCAGTAGTCCGACTGGTAGGACTACTGCAAGTTTGTTTAAAACTGCAGTGTTTTTAAAATCATAAGGTCACTTAGGTAAGACACAGTGCCACCCAGTGTTTTAAAATTCAAAAATTCTGCGCAGCACTGCACTGCGCCTGTCACCCTGTGATATTAGCTGTTGAAACTCGTCATGCCCAGTAATTTTGCTGCTAACATTGCCCTTCAGACAGGAACATGTTTGCATATTACTGCTTGGCGGATGAATAACTGGCAAAGTTAAATGAAACACGATCATCTAAATAACTGATTTATCGATTTAATTTACACATTCATTTTTAACTAAACATTTCCATCCTACTTCCTAGCAGCCAGGAGTCCAAGGTCAGCGATGCAGCGGTCCAAGGTCTGCTTCTCCTGGTCGGGGGTGATGGCCTTGGTCACATTGGAGACTATCCAATCGACCATGTGTTTCTGGGCGAGACGACGTTCAAGGTTTGACTTCTCTAGTTGGTAGTCCAGACGACGTTTGACCTGGGAAAATGATTTTGGTCAATATGCGTAGACCGCCTCGGTGGCGTAGTGGGCACAGCTCGACTGCCGATCAGGAGGTCTCGGGTTCAATCCCCAGGCAGTGTTAAATATTGGATTTTTCCATAAGGAATTATCTTAATAACTGCCTGGAGTCTGGAACTGTGCCCGGCAGATGGCAATAGGCTCGCCTCCTATTCCATAAGACCAATAACATACTGGCGAAATGTGGGTGTGCCTATTATGGGATTGAGTCCTGGGTACACCTCTGCCTACCTCTTCGGAAAAAAAGGCGTGATTTTATGTTATATAATTAATATTATAGGGCGATTAATATTATAAGTACATTTTTAAGCGTTCATAAATGATATTAATAACTACTAATGAGTCTACCGTGCGTTCGAAAATATATCTTTACAAGAAAAACACGTAAGAAACTTGTAGGGCTTAATTTTTTCAACAGATAGTTTCACAATATCTGGTTTAGTTACATTCGTTTTCTTTGAAGGTGCCGCGAGGCGGCTTTTTTGTGCGTTATTCCTGTAAAGGTATCTTTCCGAACGCACGGTAGACTCAGTACTGTTTATCTTCATGGACGTGCAAAAGTGTCAGATTATGACCTATTTGAATAAATCTTTTTGAGTTTGTGTTTGATGGCATTATCTTGTAATTTACATTTCTATGATGATGACAAACACTAACCTCAGTATAAGCCGTCATCAGCCTCTCCCTATAAGCAGCTTCGAGCTGCATCAGAACATTTTCCTTCTTAGCTTGTATGAGCAGTTCCTGACCCTCGGCGCGCCATTGAGCTGTCTTCTCAGCATCTATTGCTTCCTTCAGGGCTTTGATGGATTGCTGGCGTTCTTCGTTGTAAGACGCTTCCACGGCCTGGGGGAAAGGTCAAAAAATATTCAGAACAAGAATAATAAACCAATTTTTATCAAAAGAATAATGTAGTAAGTGTTTACAATAATAACATCAACTATTGTAAAAGCGGCTTTACCCGCTCGCAATTATGAAATATGGGAGTTTTATACCTACACTTTGACGCCCTTTTTGGACCCCTTAGAATGTGAATTTTCAAAAATCCTTTCTTACCACACGTCCAGACCTAAATTCCAAGTTTTAAGTCTCTAGGATCAGTGGTTTGGGCTCTGCGGTGCATGTCAGTCAGTGAGTCATTTAGGATTTTATAATATATAGTGATTATTTTGTAACCAATTTAAAAAATACAAAATGAAATATTCTTATGTACCTATGTTATTTTTATTAATTTAATAATTGCGACAAGATGTTAAAATTTCAACGGGCAAGAAAGACAGAAAAGCTAGCGAGATACGCGATAGAAAGAGAGGCGGTGATTATATTTGTAGGTGATTATAACACTAGGTTATTAGCGTTGTGCGAACTGAATTGCACTTTATTGCGTTGTAGCCAGAGCTGCTATTTATATACACGAATTTGAGGAGTGTCTCTTCTGTAAGTTTAGGCAGAGCCCCGTCACTCCATACAATCGGCCGCGCGAAACAGCATACTACCACTACATAGAAAACTTAACGTGTGTAGTGTGTACACGCGACAAATGTGTGCGGGCTAATATACAGAGGGCCGTCTTAAGTCTATTCTGCGCCGGGGTGCGGGACTCAGCCTGCGCCCTCGTTTTGTTTACACTGCAGCGTGGCACGCGACCGACTACACACTGCAGTATCAAAGGGGTCCTAGTCAACCAAGAAAACACAATACACGTAATTTTTTTTCCCCTTTCAATTGAATGAATTTACACTTTATTGACTTAGAGATCATTTTGCTTCAAGTGCGGGCGACCGGGCGGCAATGTCAAAGGGCGCAATTACTCGCCCATGACAGACGCACAGGTGCCGCGCCGCGGGCCCATTTCAAATGAACTTACGCTCAATTGACTTAGAGATCATTTTGCTTCAAGTGCGGGCGACCGGGCGGCAACGTGTCAAACGTACATACATACACTCTCTTTGGATTAGAGATTTTGCTGCGCACGTGTTGTATTAAATAAAATTGTTATTTGTGTTGTGTAGTAATGCGGTATGACAAGCGCCTTAAAAGCGTAATAAAAGTTAAAAAAAAAATTATTGTTGATGACTATTTTTTTTTTGCTTGCGCATACATATTTGTCGTAAGTAACAAGTATATAAAACTGTGCAATAGCGTTAAGTTCAATGAAATATATAAAAATTCAGTGCTCGCCAGGCGCCCCCGCGCGCTCCGCGCCCGGGTGCACCGCACCCCTTGCACCCCCTGGTAAAGACGGCCCTGAATATACTCACATCAACTTCCTTATCGAGCCATTTAGCGATGACAGGTCCAAACTTCTTGGTACCATATACAACCATGACGAGTAGAGACAGGCCAGTGAAGTACTCATGCTCCATCACGTAGATCTCCTTGCTGAAGAGGTAGGTGGCCAGACCTACACCGAATGTGTAGGGTCCGGTTACTCCTGTCTTTGAGTGGAAGAATTGGAACCTGGAAGGGAAATCATACGATATCAAAAACTATTCTACATAATAATAATATGGGATAACTTCCACACACGGTCATCTGTAGCTGTAGTGGTAGGCCTCTTTTGCAGGGGGCCGCCTGGGGAAGTACCACACCTTTGCCAGTTATTCATCCGCCAAGCAGTAATGTGCTAACACTATTTGTGATCCAGTATGAAGGGCAATGTTACCACCGAAATTACTGGGCATGACGAGATTCAACAACTCATATCTCAGGGTGACAGGTGCAGTGCAGTGCGTGCAGAATTTTAAATTTTAAAACACTCGGTGGCACTGTGTCTGATATGGGCAATCATGATGCTTACCATCAGGCACCTGATTTGCTAGTCTTGTCACTCACTATCATAAAAAAAAACATGTGTGCAGTGTCTGTGTAGTAGGTAGTTATATCGTGACTTTTGTATAGAATTGAGTGTGCATCTCACCATTCCTCAGGCAGGAAACCAAGCCTGACCTTCCCGGGCTCTCCCCTTACAGGTCTGGGGAAGTTCTGCTCGTCTCGCACGCCAGAGTCCGAGGCGGCGCCGCGAGCCACCAGCGCGGTGCAGGCCGACTGTCGGGCTCCAGCTGGAATATGAGGAAATTCATATTATATATAGTATTTGGCCTCACGCACAATGGACCAGATAAGAGTCTAAGTGCAGAAAAGAAGTCCACTTTACATTGTATTTGGCCATGTGGTTCCTGGCTATATAATAGGGCCACCCCTTTCTTATCCCTTTAGAGATGTGAGACCTGGCAGAGGAACATATTTGGAGTGGGCAGCAGCGCTGGTTAAAACAACAATTAGTTTTAGGTATTGTATCTTTGCAAAGGGGTTAAGAGATCCAGAGGACAGGCAGTAGCATCCTCTGAAAAAAGTCATGGAAATGCGAAAAACAACCACCTGCCGAGCATGTTGAGTATTGGCAAAACCCCCCTTTATGGGGGAGGCCTATGTTCAGTAGTGGATTACTAACGGCTAAGATGAAGACAATGATGATCTTTTCACACCTAAAATACTAAACCGATTGGGCTGAAATTCGGTATGTAGATAGTTTAGACTCTGGAATAACACATAGGGTACTTTTTTAACCCGATATTCCCACGGGAACGAAGACCACACAGGTGAAACTGTGGGGCACAACTTGTAGTTATATACTTCTATAACACACAGACCTGTGTAGTGTGGGTTTAAGATGGACTTCTTATCCGCACTTAGACTCTTATTTGGTCCATTGTGCAAGTACTGAGTGTCTGTATCATGTTGAATGTTTTACCTGCTTAGAGAACGAACTTGGGACTTGCTACTATGAGGCAAGAAATTGAAACAAAAATATACCTACGTAAGCAATTAGAAATTTCTGTTAGCACTCGTTATCTATTTATAAAATGTATATTTAAATAATATTATGAGTAATTTTGCAGCTGTTTGCATTTAAGAGTTAATAGTTTGTGCTCTGCCATTGGTAGCAGCTTCCTCAATCCACCGATCTTCGGATCTTCGTCCGCTGTCAGCTGTGGCAGCGAGCGGACGTGTTTACGTTAAAATAAGTGCATTAATTGATATTTATTATAAACAACTATGGGAACTAAGTGTAATGGTTGTAGTGCTATTATTTATGATATATTGTTCATGGAGTGTTCGGAAGAGAGATGTAAAAAGTTATAGTGCCTAAATGTAACAAAGGAGAAATTTGAAGCGTTTACTAAAGAATATAAGGCAAATTGGATATGCCCCGAATGTGTACGGGTAAAACCAAAGACGGACAACACAAATACACCGGTCCGAGGTAACGTAATAATTAATAAAACTTTTACGCCGATCTCCTGTGATTACGTCAATGCAGAGCGAGGAAGCCGAAATGAAGATCTATCTATTATAATGGATAATGAGAGTAAGCTGCTACAAGAACTAATGGAATTTCGTACCGAGATGAATAATAGGATGGACAGACAGTCCAAAGAATATGAATTACTTCATAATCGATTTATTAAAACTGAAAATGAATTGCGAGAGCTCCGTAAAAGAGTGTCGGTAGTTCAAGAAAAAGACGACAGAGTTAAGCTATTAGAAGCCGAAGTTTCGCTGTTAAAGGAAAAAAATCAGCAATTAGAGTCTAGGCTTTCTGTTAAGAACACCGAGAAGAAAGGAAAAAAGGAGCCTAAAAGTTATTCTTTATCGTTATTAACTACGACGGTTGAGAAAAATAAAAAGCTGGTAGACGATTTAACAAAGCAGTGTGGGGCCACGCAACCAGAGATGACAGTGGCGAATGAAAATTTAACTATGGAAGCAGTAAATAAACCTACCCAGAAGATTACTCAAGATGATTATGCGGATAATATAGGAGGAAAGGAAAATGTGGAAAAATTTAGACTGGAAGAAAAAGTACACGACTCAAGAGAAGATTGGACTGTAATAAATAGAAAGAAGAAAAGATACCCTACTAGTGAGGTGATGAAAGGGAATTTAAAAAATGTAACAGAGAAAGATATACAAGGAACTGAACGGAAGAAATTCTTACATGTTTGGCGTTTACGTAAGGAAACCACGGTAGAAAATTTGGAAAAGTATGTCAAGAGGATATATAATGAAGAAATACAAATACAAGTAAGCAGGATAAACCACAAGACAGAAAGGGATTACGCGTCATTTATCATAGGCGTACCAGAGAGTAGATATGAGGAACTGTGCAGGCCCCAAAACTGGCCCATGAATATAGAATTTGCTGAATGGGTGTGGTTTCGCAGGTCTGGTGGGTTCGGGAAACCAAACCCACCCGGACATGCGCATTAAATTGAGTAAGCCTACAGAAGTCCTTATATATTACCAAAATGTCCGGGGATTACGGACTAAAATAGACACATTTTATATAGGTGTATTGACTTCTAGCGCAGATTTAATAGCAGTGACAGAAACGGGCTGTAACGAGTCCATTCACGATGCGGAGTTAATTCCACCAAAATTTACAATAATCAGATGTGACAGAGCGGACGGGAGGAAACAGGGCCTCACCGCGTTTTGAGTTACGACGAGTACCTGTGTCGACAGTCGTAAACATTGACAATCTTAAGTTCGAACTGGTTATTAGTGCCGTGTATCTAGGTTATAGGTTTTTGTTCTTAATAATTGTAGTATATATACCACCAAAAAGTGCAGAAAATGAGTATATGCTATTATTTAAGATTATAGAAGACTATTGTAATAATTATAAGGAAGTAATAATAGTGGGAGATTTTAACTTATATTCGTGTTCCGCAAATGTAAGCAATTATTACGAGTATTTTACGGCATATTGTGGATTCACTCAGAGTAACAAGGTGAGTAATTGCAATGGTAGGCAATTAGATTTAGTGCTCAGTACGTTTGTGGATAGCGATAGTGTGAGCGTGTGTGCGGCGGAGATGCCGCTCGTGCCGGTCGATGAGTATCACCCCCCGCTAGAAGTAACTGAGCGGTTACCGCGGCGGCGGGCCGAGCCACGACCCGCTCCTGCTGTCACGGTCTCCGCCAGCGGCTCATACATACCTGCCATGACTGCTTCTGATTATAACTTTAAAAAAGCCGACTTTCCATTACTATATAGCAGTATAGCGGCAATTGACTGGACTTATATTTATGGCATGAATTTAGAGACGAGCTTAGAGTATTATTACAGTATGCTTTACTCGGTGATAGATTATTGTGTACCGAAGAAACGAAATGGGGTGATCTCACAGTATGTTTACCCCGAGTGGTATACTGCCGATCTAATTAAAGATATTAAAATTTAAATTTTTAATAGGTCGGATGTTGATTACATGGAGTTTTCTAGATGTAGGGCCAGAGTTAAAAATAACATAGCACTAGCCGAAGAGCAATTTAAGCAAAATATACAACAACAGCTAAAGATGGACCCGAAGTCTTTTTGGGATTATACGAAATCAAAAAGGGGCAGTAGAAATCCTAAAAAAATACTTCGAAACGGAGAGATCATTAGTGAAGAGGATTGTGCTAGTGAGTTTGCCAAATACTTTCAATCAGTTTATACCCAGGAGTCAGCAAACTTGGATGTGGGGGTGGCGTTAACACAAGCAGGCGGAGAGAACGCAGCGGCAAGGGTACAAATGGATAGTGTTGAGTTGCAGGATGTACTCGATGCTCTTAGAAAACTTAAGCCGAAGACGTCTGCAGGTCCCGACGGCATACCACCCTATGTCATTAAGGACTGCCGTGACGTGATGGCGAGACCTCTTCACCACATATTCAACCTCTGCTTACAGCAAGCAGAGTTCCCACAAAGATGGAAAGTAACGCGAGTCGTGCCAGTTCCAAAGGGGAAATCGTGTACGAAGGTAGAGGAACATAGACCGATCGCCATACTATCCACACCAGCGAAGGTATTGGAATCTGTAGTACATAAGAGCATATCGGTACAGGTGAGTCCTCAACTTTCAGATGCTCAACATGGTTTTCGGCCTTCAAGGAGCACCACAAGCAATTTGCTCAGCCACATGACATATTTGTTACCGGCAGTAGATAGTGGGGGACAAACGGATTCTGCTTACTTCGACTTTAAAAAAGCGTTTGACTTAGTAGATAACGACGTCTTACTCAGAAAGTTGGCAGGCTTCGGTTTTACCTCACATCTCCTAAATTTTTTTGCCAGTTATATGACAAATAGACAGCAATATGTGGAATACTCGGGGCATAGGTCGGAACCTTATTTCACCAGATGCGAAGTGAGTCAAGGGAGTAATCTAGGTCCTTTACAGTTTGTCTTAATGATAAATGACCTACCATCTGTAGTACAGGACTCTCGGTGCTTGTTATTCGCAGATGATTTAAAACTTTCTTTAGTTATCAATCATGAGAGGGACTGCATTAGACTGCAGAGGGATATAGACAGAGTAGTGGCATGGAGCAAGAATAATCTATTACAATTTAATGTTTCAAAGTGCATGACAATTAGTTTCACCAGGGCTCACAATCCAACACTGCACGCGTACAATAAAGACGGAGAGCCGATGGTTAGAATCACAGAAGTGAGAGATTTGGGTGTCAATCTAAACACAGAGCTGACATTTCGGGAACACATCATAAAAATTTGTAATTTGAAATGATTTGTAAAATCATTTCGGAATTTAGGGTCTATTCTTCGTACGGCTAGAGGTTTCAGAAATATAGGAGTGATATCGGCATTATACAACGCTTTAGTACGGAGTAATTTGGAATGTAATGGAGTCATTTGGTCACCCCATGAAACTAAATATGTCTTAATGCTAGAGAATATTCAGAACAAATTCATCAGGTATTTATATCTGAAACAGTACGGAGTGTATCCTTTTTATCCGCTTATGTACCCAACTCTGTTTATTTTAGGAATGGTGGGATATAATGAACTGAGGGTCAGAAGGGAACTAACACTCGTTTCTTATATCTTCAAAATACTCAGAGGGAAGGTACATAACGCGGATATTTTGGCACAAATCAGGCTCCAGGTACCGGACATGTATGTGTGGCGTCGGAGGCGGCCTCCGCTCTTGTGGGTGCCACTCGCTCGAACCAACCTCCTACGTGAGGCACCTCTTACGCGCACATTTCGCACTATCAATATCATAGCAGAAGAAGTAGACGTATTTACATGTACTATGAGTGAATTCACAAAAATATCTCTGCACATCCTGTGCTATAGATTAAAATAATCCTAATACTATTATAAAGGCGAAAGTTTGTAAGTATGGATGTATGTATGGATGTTTGTTACTCTTTCACGCCAAAACTACTGAACCGATTGGGCTGAAATTTGGTACGTAAGTAGCTTAGACCCTGGAATAACACATAGGGTACTTTTTATCCCGATATTCCCACGGGAACGAAGACTACGCGGGTGAAACCGCGGGTCACAGCTAGTATAATATAATCTTTGTAAAATTGCACGGCTATTGTATTAGGGATGCCTGTGAAAATAGTCGTAAGAAGAAATAAATAAATAAATAAATCTTGGTATCCTAAGAATAGGCATAGGTTTAAACTACTACTACCACTAACTTTTTTAAATTCAAGACCAAAACTGTCAAAAAAGAATTGATTTTATTTTGATTCCTGTAAATTAGTATTATAAACTAACGCTAAGTACTATAGCAATAGTATATAATAAATAATATAAATATTATACTAGAACCTAATTCTCATTCTTAGTAGAAATTCGTTATCAGCTGAATTTTTTAGGTTATCTTTAAATTTAAATAATTCATTTCCTTACATTGAACTTTGACTCTTTAACAATAAGACTATTTTAATAATTAAGACTTTGAAAGGGTGGTGATAATCAAGAGTTTTATTGGATAAATTGAACAATCACGGAAACATCCGTCAAAATAGTGATTACATAAACCCCTGTAACACCCAGTAATGGGTTAAAACTGCACTTTTATCACAATCTTGTAATATTTATCTACATATTCTCGTGAATATTACGTACCTGAACGCAAAGCTACGCGTGATAACATTTTGAATAGCACAATTTCCAATAATTTACAATTTTTCGACAGCCCCCAGAAAATCTACTTTGCGTTAGGGTTGCACCAACTCAAACAATTATCGATTTTGAGATTTGACAGTCACAATCACACTATACATAAAATCGCCATGGTGGACATCACTAGCTACTAGGGCGCCTTTCAAAAGATAGGTTTTACTGTCAGTTTTGCCAAAGCATGGCTATGATAATATATGGATAACCTATCGTCTAACGTCATTACATTAGTTGATATTAATAGGTCATTCAAGAAATAAATGCGATGTTGCTGATAGGCAATCTCCGTGGACCCTGGCCCTGAACCTTGATCATTGAGCCTTAGGACGTCCGAGAACGATCTGGCTGGTTGAATCCTACATATACACAGTATTGAGTCCTTTAATCCAGTTGAAATTCCATCGCCGTTAATTAGGAGCCCTGAATTAGTTTAGTGTAATAAGCCTTTAACTTACTCGTATCACACCACACTTATTAAGGGCTTAGGTACACTAATACAGTGATGTATAATACCCGTTTTAAGTGTAAATTGATTGTCCAGCTTAGCCGCGTCCATCAATAGCGTCACTCGCCCCTAATATAAAATGCCCGCTTCATGATCGATTGTCCGCTAACCTATCGTGTTATGGACGCCTAAGTTATTTTACAGATTATTGGAAAATATTTATTGAATAGGCAGGCCTATCCAATCTGCAATACCAATATTGAGGATAATCAACGTAATCCGTTGAGGTGGTTATTCGTAATGTTCCTATTGAAATAATACATTCTCATCGCAAATCGCAACACTCGTGGCCTACATTTTTAATTTATTACCTTGGTAATATTTTATTGATCTCAGCATACCTACTGTTGCGAATATTTTATATGCGAGTCAGTTTACCTGTTTCTGTTTCGTTTGTGTGATAAGTGATAAGGCAGGATATAATATTTTGCAGTCTCGATTCCTTTCTTCGTCGCTTTTCTTATAATAAATTACTATACCTAACGTTAATTTTGTTAGTACGATGGCTAATGTTCATACAATCTGGATGAAGCTGGTTAGTTTTAAACTTGAAAATGAATAAATAGTAGTAAATTTTATGTTTAATAAGTTACTAATTTATGTACCTATGCAATATTAAATTGAAGATCAATGTAGAGGTTTCTATTATAGTAATAGTAATTATTGTCTCACATTGATAATTAAATAGACACTTATATATTATAATATAAACAAAAAATAAGCTATAAATAAATGACGATTTTAAAAATGATAAGAATATCGGCAATTGGCAGTTTTATCAATTCTAATTTTTTTTTAAAGATTTAAGGTTTTGTTCAATACCATTTCCGCCAAATTGATAAGACGAACGATTGTAGTCCTGAATTTCAACTTTTGACTTAATAATCGGTGGAGTATCAGAGTGTGTATTGATCATATAAAGTATTATTTGCAAGTGATTCAGAGTGATACGCATATCCATTTGGATCATCCTTGGAGCCGGCGGCTGTCTCTACTTTAGGACTGCTTGGGGCAAGGCCGTGGCTCTTATCAAAGCCTTCACATTAGCCGAGGTCTCAGCGTGTGCAGCAGCTGTGGGTGGGGGCGGGCGCTTTGTCTGGGGATGCTTCCTGTTAATTCACCGCAGCGTGATCTTTTTGGTGGAAAATCAAACAAGCCGCTAGTTTTCAATCAATTTACTAGAGGTGTGACTTTTAGACTGGGCGAGTTTTTAACTCGTCCTGACTTTGACTTGACTAGAACTTGAATATTCAAGATTTAAATTAATACTTGACACTGACAAAATATTCGTGTGGGTATCTAAGAAAAAAAACTATACGTTCACTCAAATGACAATAGTGACAGTGACAATTGTATGTCGACTCGGCAATGTCGAAGTCGAACGAATGTCGTAGTGATGCCAGATGGAGGAGATTCCCTTTATTTATTGATTTATTGACATAAATGTTACAGCTTTATTGTATGAATCCATAGGTCCCCGAACTAGTTAAAAACTGTATTTCAGGGACCAGTGGCTTCTCCCATTGCGTGGTTTTTTACAATATTTTGCTAAGATAGCAATATAATACAAATTAATACAAATAAATATATTTAATACAATATAATATATTATTATATATATAATACTAAAGAGAACATTACTTGATTTACTGTTCTATTTACTTAACAAACTTCTAAGATTCGAATCATTAAATTTATAAGTAACAATAATACTACTAATAATAATAAGTACTATCACTAGTTAACTAATAAACAACAACAATAGATTTAATTAAATTTTTTGGATTGGGGGGGGGGTTTTTCGGATTTGGGGGATAGATTATTTGGGGGACTTTCTTTGGGGAATAGCAATAGAAACTGCTGAAACGGTTGTCAGAATATGGTATTCATTGCCAAACCACTGTATCAATTTTGTCTCTACATCGTATATTATGTTAGATAATATGTTTAATTCTAAAAACGTGTATTACCTATTATGTTAAATAAAAATGTGAAAAAATGTGAATATGATTGTGAACATGAAGTATGAGAGATTTTCATTATCATTTAAAAGATTTTTTTATTAAATTAACTACAAACTGTTTCAGGGTTTTTTTTTTTCAAAAATCGTATTTTCGGGGGATTCGGAAAGAGTTAGGGGGAACTTCACATAGTCATCTGGTAACACTGTCAATCTGTCTTCTTAGCGTAGGTTTGTGTTGTTATAGCCACAAATTAAGAATTAAGAATTGAATTGAATTGTGTTGTTATAGCGAGACGAGTTGAATTTTTATTGTTTATATGATTTTAAGACAAAAACTAAAGTAAATTTCCAAAATGGGGATATTTATGTCTTGCTGTAAACCATCAGCAGCAGATGTTATCACTCCAGACGCTGTAAGTGTGGTTTAAAGTCTAATGCATTTCGTGTTATTACCACACTAAGGTCTATGTATTTCCAGTTTCCAGCTTTAAAATTAAAATTATGCATATTTTCCTTGACCTAACGAATTGCGAAGTACTTTTGGTAAAAATACAGCAACGTAATCAACTTGTAGACATATTCTTCCTTCAACTGAAGTGATGATGATAGAGGAAATAGTTCTTTTGTACTTAACTAGAATAGGTTTCATGGTAGGAAGGAACAGTTGCAAGCTACTGCATATTAGGTAATACCTGTTATTTTAAACTGTTCAAATATGTCTCAATTTTAGGAGACTCGGCGTCGTCAGCAAATTGAAGCGGCAGAACGTAGAGCAGCAGAGCAATCGGCGCGAGGTATCAAAGATCCAGAAAAAGTGAAGAGAATGCAGCAGAAGGCTGAGGAGATGGAGAGGAGAGAACAAGAACTGGCTAAGGAGGGTGGGGCTAATCTAAAGGTATATCTCATTAGAAAACACTAGCTGTTACCGCTGATAAGTGGCCTTTGCGTTATTCCAAGGTATAAGCTACATACTAAATTTCAGTCTTCTGGTCCAGTAGTATTAGCGTAAAGAGGTAAGAAACATACACACAAACTTTCTTATTTATAATGTTAGGCGTGCCTCCCGGTTTCGCCCGAGTAGTCTTTGTTCCAGTGGGAATATCACAATAATAAAGTACCCTATGTGTTAATTCCAGGGTCTAAAGTACTACATACATACATACCGAATTTCAGCCTAATCCGTTCAATAGTTTTGGCATGAACGAGTAACAAACATCCATCCATTCTCACAAACATGCAATATTTGTAATATTAGTAGGAAGTAGGATGAAAACAGTTTTAAAAGATCTGAAGCTTCATCCATTCTCACAAACTTTTGCAATATTTGTAATATTAGTAGGAAGTAGGATCAAAACAGTTTTAAAAGATCTGAAGCTTCAGCAAGCTGTTGGCTAGCCTTGGGTAGAACAGGCAGACATAGTAGTCCCTGTATCAGGAGATCAAACTTCGAAGACATTTTTAAATTCAATTGAAGTGTTAATCCTTAACCTTTCCTTACATATTAGAAAACAAGGTCACTTCTGCGGGAAGTGTACTTAGATATTTGAACTACTCAACGGATTTTGATGCGGTTTACATCAATAGACTCATTCAAGCGGAGAGTAATATGTATAATAGTACCCGGAGCAAAGCAAGGGCAGTTTGCTAGTAATGTTAATAAAGGTAGGTCCTAGATTTCAAGTTGTAATGTTTTGTTTTTGTATGACCTGTGGCAATAAGTTAAAAGTAAGCAATAAGTAGGAAAGAGGTCCCGAGGTCATAGTCTGATGCGTTGGTCTGACCAGATCCACACCAGTCTTGAAACTCCCGTGTACAAGGCTCTAAAAATCGCCGCCATCAGTTCAAGATGGCGCTCCATTGTAAAAGACCGCATCCTAGGAGCGAATACCCCCGATAATGGGTAATATGACTCAAAGTGGAGGAGGCAATAAATAAAGTATAAGTGGAGACAAGTAATTAAAGAGGTAATTTCCCACTGCACTGATCCTCGCTATCCAAATTATAACAATAATTATATCAACATATATTTTTTTATTCTGCAGTGGACGGCCAACTGAGATCAAGCTCAGGCTGGAAGCAGCCAACAGTCAAATCTACAATCGCCAAGCGATAAATATAAATACAAGAACTAAACTACACAGTCACTGCTTTTTATGGCATTTTTCACTGTAAACAGGCATGCTTTTTACAGATGGAAGTAAAATGCTTTCTATGTCATTTTAGGGTCGATTTCAACAAACATAACCGTCAGTACTTTCTTGTTAAAACTGAACAACTTGTGTTGGAATTTACTGTGACTGCGGACCAATCACTAACTTTTAAATGATATTTTTATGTATTTTAAAGTACTTTTGTAATTATTCGCCTATCACAGGACACAGCCAACTTTATGATATCTAAGTAATATTAAATGTTTATGAAAGTTTTGTATAGAAATATGATCTTGATGTGGTCTGTGGTTAACTGTATAGTAGACAAAGACCTTCACTCATCTTTTTAAATCGTGATTAAACTAATATATTGCATCTTTATACATGTTTCAAAAAAGGTGTTATAATACCTGCAAAAAAAGTGGAAGTACACTTTTTTTGTTAATTTTGGGATTCTTTCTTTTAAAAGTTGTTCCATTTGATGGGTAGATTAGATTCCTTTATTATATAACTACACATGTTGTTATATGAAGCATTTTATTTCTTTTAAGTTTATTGTTTGCAATGTATATTTTAGTTAAGTGTTAATTTAATTTTATTTAATATATTTACATTATTAAATATAGTTATATAGTATTAATGTTCATGTTACATATTGATGTATATTAGGTAAATGTCTATATTATGTGCATAATATAATAATATTTATAACTGATTTATGCAATTTTGGGAAATTAATTATATATATTATAAACCTTTTGCAAAATAAGTATAGCATAATAAAATATATTATTTTATTAAATAAATTCTATAATAAGTAATAGACATCCTGAAGGTTGGAAATTAAAAACATAAATTACTAATAATAGTTTACCCATCATAAGATGGGTAATAGAGACCAATATTAAAACTATTTGGATAAACCTTTTCAAAATTCGTGATTTAATAAATGTATATTAATTGTGCGAGAAAAGTATTTTTGTAAGATATTTCTGTAATGTACTAAGTAAAGTTCTAGTGGTTTATTATAAGATTATGAATATTGCAGTTGACAACTTATAAAATTGAACAATGTCTGTTATGTAGTTATTCTATATAAAATTTTCTGATTATGCAAATCTATCACTTATTTTTGTATGTATGTATGCAGTATGCATAGCCTACTGTGTAATATTTTAATAAATACCAAACGGCACTATGATACCAGATAATTTTATGTCTAAATCGATTTTAATAAAATATTGAATATGTATAGGTGTATCACTTTATTACCTACACTTTATTAAATAAATATTTTAAATGTGATTAGAATTTGTGTTTTATTATGTGGACAATAGTAATAAATTATGTTATATAAGCTGTGCCCCGCGGTTTCACGCGTGTGGACGTCGTTCCCGTGGGAATATCGGGGTAAAAAGTATCTTATGTGTTTATTCCGAGGTCTAAGCTATGTACATTACCAAATTTTAGCTCAATCGGTTCCGTAGTTCCGAGATAGAGTAACAGACATCCATCCTCACAAACTCTAGATTTTTTATTATTAGTAGGAAAACAGTCAACAAATATATGGAGATTGACCTATAATACAGAACCACATTATCACAATATTACAAAATTTAATACAGACCAACTTTAAACATAAAAATATGTGAAGTCATAAATTTAAAAAGCATAATATTTTGACATTTGAATTTTTAGTTAAATATTTCAATGTCACAATTCAAAACAGTTAAAAATGTCATTGTCATCCGGCATCCGTCAGCTGTCAAAGAAATCGGTATTGTGGGTGCGAGTTGGTGTTGTGATAGTTTTATTATTTTTATCATATTATCACGAGTTATTACATAAAATAATAATGACGGGCGCCAGAGAGGATGATAAGAAGGTAATAAACAGTTTTATCTTCGTTCGAAGTGTGTTCCTATTAAACTCGACCAGTTATCTTTAGTTTAGTGTTGACCGTATTTATTTATCTCGCTATCCTTGCTAGGCGACTTTAAAGGTCACTGGGGGTCACTTGACATCACGTATTTTGATTTTATACGGGTATTATGTGTAATCACTATTGACCGTGTATTTTTACCTATAAAACACGCATTTTCATTCAGTTTACAATTAACAATTATAGTTGATCTATAAACGATTTTTTATTATTTTATTCTACGAGGCTGGCCCTTTGCCAGATACTACATAATGGTAACATAAAAACATAGAAGCTTAAAATAATCTGCTTGGGATTTGCTTGAGGAAATTAGATTTTTTATGAGGGTAGACTTAAGATAAAATTAAAACACATACCTATATTCCATGCTTTCTTATCCATTTCTATATTAGTGGTGAAAATCAAAGTATGCTTTACAAAACTTTTTTTAGGGTTGTCATTCTGAGAAGGACAAAAGGAGCCCTTATAGGTTTGCTTCATGGTCTCGCTGTCTCTATTTACATTGCCATCTGTCAAGACCTTTTTTCTCAGGAATGCATAGGGGTATGAACTTGGAATTAATATCAAATACCTCAGTCGTTCTCCCTTGCCAATATGAAATAATCAAACTGTAACCTTGTGTGTGCTGAATTCTAGATTTTAAACACAATAGAAATTGCATTGTCTCATGTGGATCTGCATTTAGGTATACAATGGGTTAAGTCAATGCAGTCTTAAATTTTTTTTTTTTTTCATAAATACAAAAAGCTTATAAACGGACCTCAACCTATTTTGATGTATGCGTACAACAGTCTTCCAATGGCATAACTAAAAATATGTCCCAAAAGGTATGGAGTATAGGAGCCTGTACTGGGATATTCTATAACTAAACCCCAGCAAATCTAAGCAAGCTTTCAGACGAGCTACTCTGACATGTGTATTCTACTGTTCTTTTTCATACAAACAATATACATACAACGCAGCATTAACATCATGTTGACTTTGATTTTACCTGGATGTTCGTCTGAAAGCTCCCAAATAAGAATTTAATTGAATTGAAAAGTACCATTTGACAGTTATTTTGCTTTGTTAAGAATGTAATTTGTTATGTGATAACATTCACAATTCAAACAACAGACATAATAAATAAAAAAAACAGACATGTTGTTCCTGTGGATTCAGCCAGTGAGGTTGAGAGGGTGGTGTAGGCTCCGAGGCGACTTATTGTCTGTGGAGAGTGTTCTAAATGCTCTATACAGACTTAATGTTTAAATCGTCTGCCAGAAGCCAAGGCCAATATATAGTTATGCTATTTAATTTTTTAACAAGCTTTTATTTCAATTAATTACGACAAAAAAAAACAAGTTCTACAGAAGCACAATGTCTATGGTCTACACTCTTATGGCTGATGAATAAAGCTGTCTTTGATTTTAAACCACTCTGTATAATCCTTTGCTTGTAACTTGGAAATAAACACTAACTGTATGATGCTATGTTAACTTCCAGACTGATAACAACAGGCTCAAACCAGGGGTAAGAAACAAACACTGTAGTTGCATGCAGATAATGATCATGGCATTGGGACTGTTATAGTTTAGTACTTACCTACTTATGTGCTTACTATATAGATCACGTTTGTAGTTTTATAGAGGACAGCATGAACCTAGAAAAAAGTTGGGCGGTATCTGGCTTCTTCACTTTTTTTCATAGGTTCATGGGCGACAGTTAAAGCTGATTATGCTGTCTTTAGTCTTTAGTCTTTGCACTTCGCGCGCACTCGGACAATTTTTTTTTCTTCTTTTGTATGTTTAGCAACACACGGCTTGTGTATTATCTAAGATTTAGCTACTAGTATGAAGTAAAAAGGAGGAAATATTTAACGCGAAAGACATTGTGACTAGATACCGCTGTCGCGTCGTACTTGTCAAATATCTCAACTAACTTATATTACTACACATAAGTCGACGAATCCAAACCTGTGCAGCACTTTTTTATTTTTTATTATTTGGGACTACTTCCACACATGGTCATCTGGTCCCAAACTAGGCTAGAAGCCTGTACTGTGGTAACCAGATGACTGATATACATACTTATATACGCTTATTAACACCCAGAAACAGATCAAACAGACATGTTCGTGCACACAAATGTTTGACCTGGCCGGGGATCGAACCCGGAACCTGCGGCACAGAAAGCAGAGTTACTACCGTCTGCGCCAACGAGGCTGTCAAACGTAGTTTTCCACGTAGAGTACCACGGGTTTGTAATCAGAGCGCGCGTGAAGACTTAAATTATGTAAGTCTTACCTACTGTCCTAATTACAGAAGAATAGGATTATAATTTTAGGAACAATGTGATTATAACTTTGATGGCACCACTGAGGCGCCTTCAGCCATGAATTGTAACGCTTTTTTTTTTCGCTTTTCTGTACCTATATACTTGCTGTGAGTTTAGTCGCAACACAAAACCGAACGTAAACGGTTTAACTGTTCGTTTAGTGTATATAAAAGTGACTAACTACGTGTGTTAACAGAAATGGAAGGTAAGTGACTTATTTATATCAGGTTAACTCTTTGTTTCTTTTAATGGATTGATTGATAGTGTTACTGTAGAATGAAATATGAGCATTCGAGACATGCAGAGCGCTATGTTCTTTTCTAGTGTTTTGTTTGTAAACGAAATTAAAATTCCTGATAGGTTTTTTATAAATATCAAATACCCTTGATTATTAGGAATGATTTCATAGGCATAATTAATTCGAAATAAGATACAGCCGCCCGGATATGGCAATAAACATCAGCCAGGAGCTGCTATTTTCTCATCGGAACCCAATAGATATTGCTTATATCATGTGTACCCGGGGACACCTACACCTACTCGTCAAGAGTACGATCCATGGGAGTAAAGAACTTTACAGATGCACAAATCCCGACTACCCTCGCAGATGACAAGGAATCCATGATTAACGAAGGATTCGGTCAGGGTGAAGGGGCGAGTGTTCCAACCATCCATGAGGCACAGGGGCTCAAGTATACGTCCGTTATAATTATAAAAAGAAACAGGAAGAAAACCATGCTGTACGATAGCGTTGTACATGCAGTGGTAGCGATATCAAGGCATACGAACACCTGCACCTATCACATGGACGATGCAGACGACACAATAGGACGTTTGATTGGGCGCGCGCGTGGTGCCTCGTAGTGATCTATATAGTTGACTATAACTTAAATATGGCTATAACCAACAGAGACGAAGCCGTGGTGTCATCACTGCTGGGGATCATTAAAGACTTATACCGTTATCGACCCTTTTCATTATTTTATTTGTTTTGCTTTTTCATATAAAATTATGAAATATGTATATTTATTAAGTATGTATTGTAAGTGCTATTTAATTTATATAGTATATCTTTTATAATATTTTCACAAATAATGACACACCAAAAAATAGTATGTTTATTTAAATGATTAGACACAATGAAAAGTGATGAAATTGATACGTGCTTTTCAGTTTTTCAAGTAGGTATAATCAGTTATATATAGGTAGCAGGGTGCTGTAGACGTGGAGGTGATAGATGATGAGTAAAACAAACATGTCCATTTTATCATATCCGTTTCTTTTACATAACTAGGGTAACTATTTAATTTGATATAGGTGTCGATTTTATTTACTTAAATTAAATATTAAGTTATTAAAGATAACTTAATTATTAAGGAAGGCAATGAATTTCAAGTTATTAAGAAACCTGTGCTAAATCACTTTATACAGGCAAAACAACGATACAGTGATTTTTTTTAAAAGGGTCTTCATCTCCGAAACTACTGCTTACAATCTTTTAAATTTTCTCATATAAAAATATAGTTAGTTGCCTATACATACTTATGAATTTGGAAAGCTGAGAAATTCCCCTGTGATTTGATGTGAGACAAGAAATTTGTCATTTGTATATATATGTTTCCAACCCCCAGCTTGGTAATTTTTCTTCAGAATCCCAAGCGCCTTTTTGAAAATTTCCATAAACTAAATCGACAAATAAAATATGTCTAAATATCGAATCTGCTTATATTTCACGAAAATCCGTTGAGAAATGTAGCTGTATGGAGTAGAACAGCTGGACTGATTTTATCATCAACATCATCTCAGCATCATCTCAGCCGCTGGAAGTCCACTGCTGGATATAGCTTCCATATGAGGGGGAGGGGGATTGCCAATACTCGCCAAGCTTGGCAGGTGGGTTGACGAGCGCCATTTTATTTTTTATTTTTATTTTTTTTTATTTTTTTTAAATAAATTTAAATATGGGACAACTTCCACACACGGTCACCTGGTCCCAAACTAGGCTAGAAGCCTGTACTATGGTAACCAAATGACTGATATACATACTTAAATACGCTTATAACACCCAGACACAGATCAAACAGACATGTTCATGCACACAAATGTTTGACCTGGCCGGGGACCGAACCCGGGGCCTGCGGCACAGAAAGCAGAGTTACTACCGTCTGCGCCAACGAGGCTGTCAATTTGTACATCAAAACATCTCCAAACAAGAGCGTTTGGAACTTTTTTTTACATAATTAATTGCATTATTAGGCGTTTTCATTGGACTAACTTAAGACTATCTTGAGGGAGTCCATAGCGTAATATTTTTATTTTATTTACCTATTTTTATACATACATATATAAATAAATATATAAATACATTATTTAACATAAATATATAAATACATACATATTTAATTATAATACTTATACATATATACATATAGATCTATTACACCACAGAACAACTGGCACAGACCAACCCCCGCTCGCAGCACCCGTTCACGAGTTGACGCACGTACCAGCGCCGTCCTCCTCAACCATATTAGAGGGAGGAGGGCGGCCTACCACGCGACGCCGCCGCGAGCTTGAGCAGTTTAGTGAGCATGACTGTACCAAATGTTCCCCAGTGCATTACATCTAAAAGAGAAACAAACCTTTTCATACTAATGGCTGAAGTGCAGATTTACCCCGATGGCCGCTGTGATTATTCAAGCTGAAACGCTAGAGCGCTCTCCTCACAATAGCCATATCACGGTGAGACATGGCCATGGCGATATTATGCTCCTGTATCTGCTCAGAAGTCGCTGCCCGCGCCGCTCTCACGAATCGCCCTATCGCGTCGTCATCGTTGTCGGTGTAGTAGACACAGATGTTGGTGTGTCGCGACACTGCTACTACCGCGTGCGGGACGCTCTCATGAAGGCGCAGGGGGGACGACTTGGTCTGGATGATATAGACCCGCTCGTAGGTAAGTCCCTGAGCTTCGTGGATTGTTAGGATACGAGACCCTGTACCCGAACCGAACCCTTGGGTGCCGAGGGTTCCCTTTTCTTCTTGAGTGTGCACAAGGTATAAGGTTTTCGGGAGCTCCATAGGGATATTCGCATCCGTATATCTGACCAGCTCAAGGGAACGTACTCTAGATGACGATGAGTACATACCGGAGTAAACTTCTCTTAAGGCGTATGCGACGTCCATAGGGCACCGATGCGTGCAATACAGCTCCTTGCCGATACTGATCGTCTGATGAGGGCGATGATACTTCATCTCAAATAGATTCTCGCGATCAATATACGGCAGTTGGTTTACATCTCCGATGAGAACAACTTCTTCCGTTTGGGACAATCTGGCGGCCAAGATAATAGCTCCAAAGTGGTTCATGAGAGCCTCATCTACCATCAAGCGTCCGCATCTCTGAGGCTCCTTGAAACCGTTTGCAAGGATTGACGCCATAGTCCGCACTCCAATGAAGCCCCTCTTGCCCAATCTGAGTGCTAACTTTGACCTCAAGTCCCTGGCCGCCTCTATGGTCGTTGTCACAAGTACATCATTGTTCTCATCGAAGGTGTCTACCAAGAACGTTGTCTTGCCACATCCGGGAACCCCATTAACCCATGTAAACTTCGGTACCGCCCAATTTTCCCATGCATTCCCAGCGGCAGCATCCCCAGATATGGCGTCCATAATTCCAAGGATTCTGTCGTCGAGCATAATACGAGTACAGTGGGCGGTAACTACGACGGGGTCTTCAGGTGGTGTATAAAACTTCAAATTGCCCGTCCGCCGAGTCTCCTCCTCGTCCAATGCTACAAAACCGCCCGTGGCGTTATAGGCAGCCATATATCTTCCCGACATCGTGCCCTTGATAACACGACATGTGTCATTGTTGTATATGGCCGCTTCGGCTTCCTTGCCAACGACGAGCGCCATTGGATGGTTTCACGCAGAGGACGTTGCTGCCTGTCTTCTGGATCTGACTAGAGAGATTGGGGTCCGGAAAGAGAAACATACGGACAACATTTTTTCTCAAGTTAAAAACGGAAACGCTTTGTTGCTATATGCGCTCGCTCGGTCAATAATTATTATATTTAACCTTACAGAGATTATACACGCACGTAATAATATGTTTTGTATTACCTATATATAGGTAAATAACTGTGGTTGTAAACTGTATTTCGGGTAAAGATTGAGAAACACTGGTGAAAAAGACATATTTATTTATTTTATTAAACTTAAATAAGTACTTATACTACAACATTACTTTTTTCTAATTTTACTCGTACTTTTTAGAAGTGCTCTTCTTTAATCATAATCTTAATTTAGTCAAAAGAAAGAAACACACAAAACAAAGGCTTAAGTACAAGAATATACAATGTGGTCCTTCGCACGGGGGGTTTAAAACGCCTTATGGGCATCTTGCGTTTAAATGGTGATTCGATCATAAGCGAAAAATTCTATATTATAAAGGTTTATATTAGGCCCTATTTTCCTTCGAATAAAAGATATATTGTATTTCATAATTTATCATCATCATCCTCATCAACTAATATAATTTATATATTAATATATATAAATAATTTATCAACATCAGACTGTTCAAAGACCGTACGCATAATGATACGATAATAGCTTATCACAAGTCTGTATTTATAATCGCATATACCTACCGCAGTCATCTAGTCGCCAGTAGTCGTCCGAGCAGACGCCACGCGGTTTCCCGCCATAAGTTAATGACAGTACAGTGACAACTGACGTTTGCTTATTAAACTTTTTAAATTTAATTGGTGCTTCAAGAAATTATGGATGTAATAAACAGGGTAAATATTAAATATTGTATGGCATTATTTAACAAAAACATGGCAGATATCCAAAAATCATTTTCTCTCCCAATCATCCAGTGCACTTCCACTGATAAGTTGATAAAAAATAAAAACCGGGGAAAGATTATATTATAGGTTATAGATAATATTAGGGGACATTTATATAAATATTTACGTGTATTTAAAATAAAAACAGAATTATTTTAACAGGATTTTATTCCTATACCTTAAAATGTAATCTAGAAACGTGGGTTGAGGAAAAACAATCACCCATTTAGTTATGGATAGAGTCAGTAGATACTCGTAGAGGTCATAATGTTATGCTAGATCATTGCCATAAGTATTTAGTATGCACTTACTATACTAGCATTAAACTACAAGCATGAATGTTAATGAACTGTTTATTTAAAAAAAAACAATTATTAGACTTAAAGATAACTTAGAAAACACATTTTAAAATAGAACATTACTTTATTGTACTGCAAAAAAATGGTAAGTACAAAATACCATAACATTATTCATAATATTATGGCATACAACATAATAAAACGGCAAACCGGCGCCCTTATTACATTAAGTAATTTCTAACAGACATTTGATAACTATTCCAAACAATCTCGCATAAAAGTTGCAAAAAAATGCTTAAACACAAGATTTTACAAAATAAATGAATTACTAATATTTGGTGTTTATTATTAAACCAAAAACAAAATATTTTTTCTTATTGAATAAGTATATTTTTTATATAAAAAAAAACTCACTCGTGTTTGAGGTCATCACATAGATAAAATTAATTACTTTTTAGTACATTAAGTACGTACGTTCACATTATTATTAATTAATTAAGGTTATTTTAATAGGCATCTTATTTAAAACAGAATTGTAAAAACAATGGAAATTAATTTCAACTAACAGTGACGTAGGATTCAGTAGTTTTTAAAGATTAACAATGAATATAAGTTTAAAATAAAATGTGGTATAAATTACATATTTACATCTTTAAATTCTATCATGCATTCACAGTCCTAGTGAGAAGACTAAAAAGAAAAAACCATGTGTCGTGAATGGACAGTCAGTAAAATGTCATGTTAGTGCCGTGTATAAAGTTAAAGAACACTTTAGACAAAGTCAGTGATAAGAACTTTCTTAGTTTTAACGTTTATGAAGCAGTTTAAATTAAACATAAATTATTTATCAGCCTCCAATCGGCTAGATTGCAGGAAGATGACATTTCATTTAATATAAAATGTATATTAATAGAAAAATAATATTAATAATTCAAGTACCTATGTACAGTATATTATAAAATATATTTTCATTTAAACCACCCCAACGCCATGTGTATGAGCAGATTTTTTTAATCAAAAATATAATGCTAAAAAAGCTATGTTGTTTAGATAAAAAAATATCTATCGACGTTTCGACTGAGATGCATCAGCCGTGGTCACGAGAAGACTAAAATAAAATGTATGTTTTCAAAGGTGAAAGAATTATTATCCAGTTAGTCCAGTAGTTTCTGAGTATATAAATTACAAAAAAAACTACCAACAGCCAAAAAAGCAAATGTTTTCCCTTGATAATAGTAGTGTAAAGACATTTTATACTTAAGGTTAAACGGCACCCATACAAAATGAAAAAACACAGATATGAAGACATAGGGAATAATTTTCTACTCAATTGTTAGTGGTTGGCTCTGGATCTGACCTTTATTTGCGCGAAAACATATTTTGTTAAAGAAAACCGTATGGTTATTTTGCTATTTAAAAAAACATTAACGTATCGATATCGATATCTGTGTATTTTCATTTTGTATGGGTGTATTATGTATGTATGTATAAAGTATTATATATTTAATTAATATAGTATTTAATAGTATTATTTATGTACTTACTATTACTAAGTATGTATTTATAATGTGTTTTATTATTATATTATGTATTTTTTATTTTTATTTTTTTTAAACAACAATGAATACACTGCCGACCAGAAATATTTATAATTTCTGTCCTTTCCGTTCGGTTGCCTGGAAGAAATCGCTTTAAGCGATAAGACCGCCACTTGTACTAGCCTAAGACTAACTGTACCTACTTTATTTACATTATATTTTGTTCGCTGTAAGGTGTACAATAAAGTGTTAATCTATCAAAAGGTGACGTTTAATCTTAACTGTTTTTATTTAAACAAATATTTTGTGCTGATTCACGATAAAACAATCCTATGTACATCCTTTGTAGTGTGCAATAAAGTATAATTTAGACTAACTGCGCAATTCATTGATGCCAATTCAGCCTTGTAGACTAGACGGTACATACAATAATTATAATATACAACAAGTATACACAGTTGTACTATCGTGACATAATATTTGGTATAGCAAAGGCTGCCACTTTATATTTGTCATTTTTAGTGTTCCGTACCTCGAGGAAAAACGGACCCGTTATAGGATCACTTTGTTGTCTATCTGTTTGTCTGTCCGTCTGTCAAGATTTTTCTCGGGAACGCGTTAAGGTATATTATGTTGAAACTCATATCAACTCAGGTCCACGGTCCCTTGCAACTGTAAAAAAACAAACTTCTAAGTCGACGCAGTCAAAAGATCGGCCATTTAACTGCACATTTCTATACATTGTGCAACGGGCTCAAAATCTCTAGGGTACTTCCCGTTGGCCCAGAACAATGAAATTTAGCAAGAAGCCATATCTTATATGAACTTGTCATATAAGATGAAAGGAAAAAAATCCCAAATCCGTAAAATTTTACAAAAAAATGTGATTACTTACATGCTTGCGGTATCTTAGTATGGATTATGGAATAGCAGCACAGAACAGTGACACTGTCATCCTCATCCTGCGAGCGAGATTGAGGTCTCGACGAGCCTGGCTTCGCTGGGAAATCACCTCACGCACACTCTTGCGCGTTAACAACTCCATGTGCAGTGTGTGTAGTAAATAGTATGTAGTTATATCGTGACTTTTGTATGCGAATTGAATCGAATGTTCGGGGTATGACAGCAGTAAAATTTAAAACGGCATACAAAATATGACGTTAGACAGCAGAAATTGAGCAATTTAAACACGTTCCACACTTCTACTGCTATTCGTAATAAGCGCGCCGTTTTGTTAAGAGTATAAATTCAAATTTAAATTATTAATAGAGAAAAGATAATTATTGTATTCAGGAACATTAGGGTACATATGAGGTTAAATTAAACAAATAATAATGGTGGTTAATGTAATACTAGGAAGCCATTTTTTTTATTCCGGAAGTGCTCTATGCTATTGAAGTTGGAATATCTAATGGAATTTATGGTCAAACGTCAAATAATTTCCCTCCGTCTGGTGGTATTTCCGGATTAAAAAAATATTGCCACCTATACCACTTCATTCACATAACATAAAAATTCAATTCAATTCATTCAATGTAAATAACATTTATTATAATTAATTTATAATAAATATCAGACAAGTGGTAACCCTATTGACAATCAATAGTGGTCGCTAATCGATTTCCAATGACCAATTTGACGTTTTGTTTGAACAATTAAAGATTCAGATGTGGTCAAATACAAACCTATTTAAAAAAAAAAAAATGGTTCTTTAAACGTCTAGTCAAGTTACTTATAGTTAAAACTAGCTATGTTCTGCGGTTTCACCCGCGGAAAAGTGTGTGTTACTTCAGGGTCTAAGCTATTTATATACCAAATCGCAGCTCGATCGGTTTAGGAGTTTTAGCATCAAGAGCTAACAAACATACACACAAACTTTTGATTAAATAACCTCCTTCTCTCTCTTCACGAGTTTACATACTCAAAAATTCGCAGAGCCTATGTTCAGACTCTCCAAGATAAAACGACCGTACCCACTGTAACGTCATTATGCAATGTAAGGTTAGACGTTATCAAACCCACTCAAGCAAACAGCAATAAAACGAACTGTAGCTAATTTGCCATTTGTACAGTTATATGATAGTTCTTTATCTCGAATTAAATATTTTCGTATTTATATTAAATTTATTCCTATCTGCTTCTTCAGTTCAAAGACCTTGTATTATCATTATCCTCCTTAGTCGTTCGCTCTTGACAAAGTGGTTGATGACTGCATTTTCATTGGCTAAAGCAGCCCTCGCGATGTGCCTCCACATGTTGCGGTTTTCAGCGTCTCGGGAACCCTGGATTATGGATGTTTGTGTCGCAGCTTTATAATATTTTTTTTAGTAAGGGAGGTATCAAATAAAGGTATCCTATTAGATATATAGGGGGCAGTCTTTAGCTCAAGTCGGAGGCCTTGTCAAAGAAGTTTGTCGATCTGGAACTACGACTTTTGACCTATCGGTTGCCATTATGGGATTGCGTGGTCAACCCTAATCCAATTCGCCAATTACACAGCTCGAGTCAAAACTCTAATTGTGCATTTCACTGCCAACCTTCTGCTTTTATGTCGTCCAGCTAGGATGACCACAGATCACTATATAAGTACGCTAGTATGACTATCTGGAAACTTGGCATTTTGATTTCATGTCATTCCTATAGCTAAATGACATTTTGACTATTCAGGCAATCTGCTTTTATGTCAATCTAACTTAACTGTCTTTCAGCTAAAAGGTCATTCCGATAGGTACCCACCTTTACTTGCAAAATAAAGAATTTCGAAATTCGAAAAATTTGTCGATCATACTAGCTTTACACTTACACCTTTTTTAACACTGTGTATAAAGACTGACCTACGAAACAAAACATTCACAACAAAAATAGCTCCAGTTGATTAGACAGTAAGAATAATAAATTAATAAACACAGATATAATATGTAAGAGTAACTCACTTATACAAATAAGGATATAATAGGTGTAGTGGTCGCAAGCGCTACTGCCAATAATGGGGCCTTAGATTCGATCCTAGGTCAGGCCAAAAGTGTTAATTAGATTTTTTCTATTAGAAATTATCTCAGTAACGGCCTGAAATCTGGAATTATGGCCGGCTGATGGCAATAGGCTCGCCCCCAATTACCTTCATGGGACCTAAAAACATAACCGTCGTGGGTGAACCTACTATGAAACTAAGTCCTTGGTGCTAGCTCTTTGGGAAAAAAACGCGATGTTATAATGTTATGTTATGTAAAAAAGGGAAACAAGAAATAATACAAAATGTTCTGAGATGAAGGGTACTCGTACCTACCTACCTATACAGCGAAAATACCATTTTAAAACAGTTATTAAGCTACTTTATAGCAGCTATCTACGTACCACCAAGCTTTTTGAACATAACTCAATAATTAGGTAAAAAAATTCACATACGTTACGCACTTAATAATTAGAGGCTAAATATAAGATGGTCAGTCTATAGTTGACCTGTGGTTGAGTTACACGCGTTTTGCGCAATTAAAAGTTAATTTCGTGTTTGAGCCATGACTGTAGGAAGCGAATTGATGCGGTCATGGGTGAGGAAAAAACTTATTTTTAAATTGGATATTTACAAAGGTTGGATCTAACCGATCCAACCTTTGATCGAATAGAGTAACAAAATCGACACGGAGCACCCCGACACGTGGTCTTGTGCCTCGCACAGTGTTTAAGGGTTCCGTACCTCAAAAGGAGAAAAGGAACCCTTAAAGTATCACATTGTTGTCCGTCTGTCTATCTGTCTATCTATTTATCAAGGCACTTAACGGAAACGCGTGGTACCTCCACGCGTTTCAAGTTGAAATTGATATCAACTAAGTACTCAGATCTGCGGTCCCTTGTGGCTGTAAAAAACACAATCAAAAGTTATGGCCATTTTACTGCATATTTCCATACTTTGTACAAGGAACTAATAGATAGAGCTGTATGTTCATTGTAGGCGGATTGTTTTTAGGATTGGAAGTGTTTTGTTCCGGTATCTAGGTATGGAAAACCCTTAACAATTTATTTCAAAGGGAACGCTAGTGTTTTGTTATCGAAATTATTAAAGAGTGGCCCATAAAAGAGCATAATAATTTGATATGTTATCGATAGTACACTTAATCAATACATAATCATTGACCAAATATTATAATTTGTACCAAAATATGCGATTTAGTTACAAACAAACTACTACTAGACAAAGGTACAATAGATTACAATTTATAATATTAAATAATATATTGTGTTGATATGTACAAAAGATTATATAATAAAGACATGTTTGAATACAAAAAGTCAAATAGTACAATATAAATATGCATTAACGACCTACCCAATTGAAATAATTTATGATGTATTGCTACGCCCTGGGATAGTCCGCAATGAAGCCCGTCACACACGTAGCTATAATATATCCTAATCCTAATATCCTATCCTATCCTAATACTTACTATTATAAAGGCGAAAGTTTGTAAGTATGGATGTATGTATGGATGTTTGTTACTCTTTCACGCCAAAACTACTGAACCGATTGGGCTGAAATTTGGTACGTAAGTAGCTTAGACCCTGGAATAACACATAGGGTACTTTTTATCCCGATATTCCCACGGGAACGAAGACTACGCGGGTGAAACCGCGGGTCACAGCTAGTATTAATATAAATCATAGCAAGGCATATTACGATATATTTTCTATACAAACATGCGACTGACCGCCAATGACGTTGAATTGCTTCTCTGACCGCACACACAGCTATAATATATATTTCTGTTACGTCACCAACATATACCGTAATTTATATTATTGCATATTATTATATATTATGGTATAGCAAGGTATATTTCGACATATTTTTAAACATAACATATCCAAAGCAGCAGAGGAATCGTCCTCTCAAGAACTGTCAATTAAATCCATCATGTACAGTATAGTGACTATACTGTACATTGGTAATGGTGAGCAGCGGCGGATCCAGGATCTTGGTTTGGGAGGGGCTTGATCTAGCTGGCTTAGGTAGGGTAGGCTGATTTAAACACTAAAAAGCACAACATTTTATTTTACTCTCTTAACGCATAGTGAGTCTCCTCGGATAACGTTTTGCAAATTCTTCTATGACTTCGACAGGTTGTAGGCTGCCAGATATATCTCGGTGAATATACATAGAAGCTAAACCGTTCAACCTGTCTTCCGTCATTGTAGTACGAAGGTATGATTTTATTAGTTTAAGTGAAGAAAAGCTGCGCTCTACACTACAAGTGGATACTGGTAATCAGGGGGTGTCAGCTTAGTTCCCGGCCAATGCCAACACGGCGAAGGAAATGTTAAAAAGAAACGGAGCTCTACAAACGACAGAGAAAGCACTATTTACTAACCCTACTAAGGAAAATATAACATTTTAGTAGAATTCAAAGTTATCTATCTTCCGAATTAATTAAATAATTCCCAATTATTTAATTAATTCGGAAGATAGAAATAAACACTTTTGAAATAAGTAATGAAATTTATTAATAATTTTATTACATATTATATTGTTCAAATTAGTTAAATCTAGACCTCAGATTCTTATGCCGGTCACTCACATGCGTACGAATACGCGAACCCACAAGTGTAGGACGACATTTGCAAAGAGTTATGCAAAGTTTTCGCTGCATTCGTGCTTTTCCAAGTTGTGTCGGTTTTTTGATGCACATCAAAGGGCGCGAACCTCGAACCTTCACGTAGTCTCCTACACATTCGTGCAACCAGTTGTGCTCACAGAGTACTTTATATATCTTAGCGATAAGACCGCCCATTGTTACACTAGTTATTATGAATTGTTATTAGTTTTTAGATCTTGTTTGTGGTGTACCAATAAAGTGTTTATCTATCTATCAAATGCAAACGGGTTTCCAAAGTGAGTTTGAGAACCCATTCGCATATCCGCTGAGTTTGCGAATAGTATATCTGACTGCCCTCACATGCGTGCAAACATTTGTACAATGTACGAATATTTTTACGCATGTGAGTGACCGGGGTTATGATTACTTGAATCAGCGTTAGAAGAATTTCTTTTTTGCCATCTGGCAACCGGATAATAGAAATGGCCGTTTTTTGTTTACGATTTTCACTTTTTCATTGATTTGCACTTTGCATATTTTTAGTGGAAATACGTTTTGTAAAGTTTCTCGTATTTGTTATTTTGTGCTATAGAAAGTTTTGTTTTTGTGCTAACGAGATCATAGACTCTATTATTGCGATTGTGCGAAAAAGACGCCTAAGTTAGGCAAAGTGTTAAATATCGGATTTTTCCGTGAGGGATTATCTCAATAACAACCTGGAGTCTAGAACTGTGCCCGGTAAATGGCAATAGTCTCGCCTTCTATTACATAGGACCAATAACATACTGGCGAAATGTGGGAGTATACTTAGTATGAGACTGAGTTCTGGGTACACCTCGGCCAACTCCTTCTAGAAAGATGTTGTGTAATATAAGATTTACCTTATTTTCATCTGAATAAAGATTACTTCTAATACCTGCCTTTATTTTTTACCCTTTGCGTATGGCATGAATAGATAGATATAGAAGTAAATATAGAAATATAATATTGGTAGGTTAAATCTCCCGCGCTACTGAATAGTTCCAGTGCGAAGCGTTGGTAGCGCTAGCGTCGCTTCGTGTACGCAAATCTGAAGTACGTAGTGGGACTTCTTCTTGTATATGTGTTCTGTGCTGGTAATGTAGCCAGAATTTGTAAAAGAATTTTTAGCTGTTGGTGTGCGTGCACAGATCGTGGCCCGTGCCGCTGTGTCTGTGTGTATGTGATGTGTATAACAGCAACACAGAACACATATATTACATATATATATTTCACACACATATATATTTCTATCTTCCAAATTAATTAAATAATTCCCATAACTTTGAATTCTACTAAAATGTTATATTTTCCTTAGTAGGGTTAGTAAATAGTGCTTTCTCTGTCGTTTGTAGAGCTCCGTTTCTTTTTAACATTTCCTTCGCCGTGTTGGCATTGGCCGGGAACTAAGCTGACACCCCCTGATTACCAGTATCCACTTGTAGTGTAGAGCGCAGCTTTTCTTCACTTAAACTAATAAAATCATACCTTCGTACTACAATGACGGAAGACAGGTTGAACGGTTTAGCTTCTATGTATATTCACCGAGATATATCTGGCAGCCTACAACCTGTCGAAGTCATTGAAGAATTTGCAAAACGTTATCCGAGGAGACTCACTATGCGTTAAGAGAGTAAAATAAAATGTTGTGCTTTTTAGTGTTTAAATCAGCCTACCCTACCTAAGCCAGCTAGATCAAGCCCCTCCCAAACCAAGATCCTGGATCCGCCGCTGCTCACCATTACCAATGTACAGTATAGTCACTATACTGTACATTGGTAATGGATTTAATTGACAGTTCTTGAGAGGACGATTCCTCTGCTGCTTTGGATATGTTATGTTTAAAAATATGTCGAAATATACCTTGCTATACCATAATATATAATAATATGCAATAATATAAATTAGAGACTAGTTTATAGTTAAAAATGTCAAATAAACGCAAACACAAAACACTAGATTTAAATAATAAAATGGAGATTTTAAAAAAGTTAGATAGCGGACAAAACATGTGTAAATTGGCAAAAGAATATGGTGTTGGGCGTGCTACTATACACGATCTTAAGAAGAAAAGGCAAAAGATAGTAGACCACGTCAAGACAATGGAGTCAGGGCCAGGAAATCGTAAAACACTAAAAGTTGGCGATTGTCCAAAGATGGAAAACGCTCTTTACTTGTGGTTCATACAGCGGCGTTCTAAACACACTCCTATATCTGGAGAAATTCTGAAAGCCAAAGCAATTGAACTTTATAAAAAAATTACCCACAAAGATGATTTTCGTGCCAGCGATGGATGGCTAGATAAATTTAAAAAACGATTTGGTATCCGTCTATTAACCATATCGGGTGAGAAATTATCAAGCAACGAATCTGCAGTGAAGCCATTTATCGAGCTTTTTAAAAACAAAGTAGAAGAACTGGGTCTTCTTCCTGACCAAATCTATAACGCAGACGAGAGTGGTCTGTTCTGGAGACTGTTGCCCAATAAAACATTTGTCTCTTCTGAAGAAGCAAGTGCACCAGGTCGTAAAGTGAGTAAAGATAGGATTCACATTCATGCCGTGTTCAAATGCTACTAGAACCCACAAATTGGATTTGTTAGTGATTGGCAAAGCGAAAAACCCCAGAGCTTTCAAGAACATAATTTGTCTGCCAGTCTGCTACAAGAATCAAATGAAAAGTTGGGTCACGAGAGAGGTATTTAGTGAATGGTTTCATAAAGACTTTGTCCCAGAAGTCAAGAAGTTTATGAAAAGATCAAACTTGCCCATAAAAGCTTTACTCCTACTTGACAATGCTCCAGGCCACTTGTACTTGTTGAATTCATAATTACTTAATTAGTAATCGGAACACCCTCTAATACAAAACTTTAGGTATAGTACTCTGTGTACAAAACACGTCCAAACGCTAGGCCGACCATTAATGGAATGAAGGCTAAATATATATTATAGCATCGCCTCCGTGTATGGTAGCTTGCTACAATATATATTATAGTTCGGTATATTAATATATATTATAGCATAGACTAAAATATATACAATTGTATTACAATTGTATTACAATTGTATTTGGTTCGTCTATGATTATAGCTACGTGTGTGACGGGCTTGAAGCTACAAGTAGCTGGGGCGTCCGTCTTGACGGGAAAATTTCTATAGGCTAGACAGAGAGAACAGATAGAGAGATACGCGATAGAAAGAGAGGCAGTTTGTAAATTAATATAACGACAGTTAGTTGAGCGGGTGGGTTCCCAACGAGTTACACTAAACGAGTCACAGTGTGACACGTTAGGAAAAAAATTCCCATCGAGTAACACTTGTTGCACAGTGTGACTGGATGGGACGGATTAAAAAATAAAAGGTGCCAACGGGTAACAGTGTAACCTGTTGGGAATAAAAAAGGTTGCAACGAGTAACAGTGTGACACGATGGGATAAAAAATATCCCAACGAGTCACAGTGTGACTCGTTTCAAAACACACAAAAATAATGGCGGCGAAGTTAGATTTTTTGCCGAGACTTTTCATCAGTCATGGCTTTTTTTATTAGATAGGGATAACGTATCGCGGGCTGTATTTAAATATATATTAGGAATTCTGTGGATTCATACTTATGTGGATAACAAATCTTTTTATATATTATTATATTATATTATTATACATATAATAAAATATTAATTATTATTCTAAGTATATGAATGCTTCGGTGGCGTAGAGGGCGCATGCTCGACTGCCAATCAAGAGGTTCCGGGTTCGATCCCCAGGTCAGGCAGTGTTAAATATTGGATTTTTCCATTAGGAAATTTATCTTAATAACCTGCTCTTAATGCCTGGAGCCTGGAACTGTGCCTGGTAAATGGCAATAGGCTCGCCCCCTATTACATGGGACTAATAACATACTGGCGAAATGTGGGTGTATCTACTATGCGACTGAGTCCTGGGTACACCTCTGCCTACCCCTTCGGGAAAAAGGCGTGAATGTATGTTTATGTTTTGTTTACTATAATGAATTAATTTTCACCCGCTTATTCTTCGTTCCCGTGGGAATATCGGTATAAAAAGGGGATAAATCGGGATACTTTTTATGTTATTCCATTAACTCTAAACTATCTATATATACCGAATTTCAGCCCAATCGGTTCAGTAGTTTTGGCGTGAAAGAGTAACAAACATCCATACATCCTTCCATCCTCATAAACTTTCGCATTTATAATATTAATTGGATAGGATATCATGTTATGTACCTGTGGGCTCCTATCCCACGTTTATTTATTTATTTTTTCTTATGTATATTATATAATATTTATACATACACCCATACATGACACAATATTTACATTATTAATTTACAATGTATAATCTATATTATTATTTATAATTTTATTCCCAATAATATTAGTTTGATATATTTTACACATCTCATCAAAACGCCGTGACCGTGTTTACTTTCTCGAAACCGCACGGCGCGGCGCGGAGCGCGGGCGTCGCTATGCGAGTAACCGGTCGCCCCGCACCGCTCCCGCAGCCCGCGCCCCGCATTTGCCTTCCGCGCGGCTACACCGCAGTCGTTAGTCTCCAGTCTAGTTAGTGCGATTTAGACTACCGACGCACCGCCCGTGCAAATTTACGCAATTTTGTAACAGTCGATTTTACTCGTAAATTAAATATTGGAGTTATTATTAACAAGCGCTGCATTTCTTCATTTTGCCAACATCATAAATAATATACACGGCGAGTACGGGCCGAACGGTGTGCCGCGGAACCCTGCGCACACCCATCATTCGCCCCCGCATAACTGGCACCCTAGCTTCGCCCATATACCTTATGTAATATAAGGTAAATAAGCCTTTCAATTAATAATACTTTACATACTAGATATTAAATAAGGTATATAAGGCTGTATATAATATATAATCAAATAAATTAATGTATTATGTAATTATATTAAATAATTCGGTATAACCTTATATACCTTATTATATATAATGTATATAAGGCTGTAAATCAATATTGCCGTATATACTTGATAGTATATAAGGTATATAAGGTTGTACATAAGGTATATAAGGTTGTATATAATATATTATAAGCATATAATTAATAAATGCATTGGTATATAAGTTTATATTATATAGCCCTATACTTTATCCGTCCAAACGCTGGTTGCCTGGAAGAGATTGTTCCAAGCGATAAGGCCGCCCATTTTTGTCCAATAAAACAAGTTTAGATTATTTAGGTTGATATACCTATATATTCTGTGTATATTGGTCGTAACAAAGCGTATTCTATTCTATTATATTCTATATAATCAATTAATTATATAGGTATTTAATCATTAAGTGGTTGCCCTTTTTTAAGTGATAAAAACATTAAAACAATATTATAACAAAACACAAACACAACAAAATATTATTATGTTCAGTATTTACATCATATGGAAAATAAATATAGTGTTTGGAGCTTAATTCATCTAAAAAACTATTATATTTAAGATGATTTTACGATAAAACGATGATTATAATATTACTACAACATTCTTTTCGCATAATTGAAATCCCAACCGGTCACACTGTAACTCGTTGGGATCCTTTTCAAAAAAAATGTTGCAACGGGTAACAGTGTGACACGATGGGACAAAAAAATGTTGCAACGAGTAACACTGTTACTGGATGGGAACTCATTTTAAAAAAAGGTTGCAACGAGTAACAGTGTAACTCGATGGGACAAAAAAGTCTCAACGTGTCACAGTGTGACTCGTTTGTTGTGACTGGATGGGAACCCACCCTCGATCGCTGTGCGACCTGAATTGCACTTAATTGCGTCGGAACTAGAGTCTCTATTTATTTAAATGATTTTGATGAGTGCCCCTTCTGTTCCTTTAGTATTCTGTAGTATAACTGTCACGCTAATGATAATTACCGTGTTACTGTGCATCTTTTCCGAGTACGTTTTGATTTTAAATATAGGTAATGTACAAATGTAAAAAATATATGTTTTAAATAAATATAATGTATGTTTTAAATATAATGTACTTATGCATGAATAATAAAAAATGCAAACCAGCAAAGCAGACAATGTTTAATGTGTATTGTGTTAATTTGTTGTCCTCTACTTAACTCCATCAAACTGCGTTCGCCATCCCGCCTGCCAATCTTGTTTAGTATTGGCTAAACTCCTTTTATTGGGGACGCTTATGTCCAACAGTGGTCTTTCTACAGCTGATATGATAATAATGATGAATGTATTAATATCTATGTAATAGCACAGAATACTAAATGAAATGAAATATATTTATTTGCCAGATGTATGGTAGTAAAATAAGTTGTTACATAAAGCAGTAAAGTTTCACATACTTCGCTGGTAGATACACCGACATGCAAATATTAATATAAATACACGCATGCGAAGAAATGCGAAGAACCCAGTCTATTACAAATGAAGAAATTAAATACACCTAAAGTATTAAAGGAGACATTCCTCAAAATCATTTAAATCAATAGCGACACTATAAGCTCCGCCGCAATAAAGCGCAATTTAGGTCGCACAGCGCCTAACTAATTATCGTTATATCAATCTACACGCTGCCTCTCTTTCTATCGCGTATCTCTCTATCTGTTTTCTCTGTGTCCCAGGTCTGGTAAAAATTACCTAGGTTCGTAGCATAATAAATCATGTAGCACCCACTAACTTAATAAATTCCTCATTCACTCAATCCTTCACTCCACAGATCCGCAGCCACCAGCGCACGCCATCAGGTTCGCGCGACTTCAAGGAGGCAACCAAGCGCGATGCCCTCGCAAGACTCGAAGTAGAACTAGAAAAGTTGAAGGAATCAGCGCCGGAGTCCCGCAGACCACTGCTCGAGAAGGAGTACAGGGGATTCAAGAATTTGTTCAGCAGATTCTTGGCTGAACGTGAGTGGCTTTTGTATTAATTTGAAAGTTTAATACATAAAATCACGCTTTTACCGAATGGGTAGGCAGAGGTATGCCCAGGACTCGGTCCCAAAGTAGGTACACCCACGCCAGTATGTTATTGCTCCAAAGTTATTACTGGGGCGAGTCTATTGCTATTCACCAGGCACAGTTCTAGACTTCAGGCTGTCATTAAGATTATTCCTATTGAAATAATCCAATAACACTGCCTGACCTGGGGATCAAACTCGGGACCTCACGAGTCACAGTCACAGTCGAGATATTTTCGGCGGGCGATAGTATACCTACCTAGCTACGACCTATTTTAATGTTGCCTAGATAGAAAGGGATTAGCTACAAACAGAAATTAGGTCCCTTCACAAATTGCCGAGTGAATAAAGTTGAAAGGGGCTAGTAAGGCAGTAGTAAATTTGATTTGATTTGAATATGAGTCTTCAGATTTAGAAGCACATACCGTCCGGACTCGTCAAAAATTTTTACATCAAAGTCTCCAAGTAAAACCAGTAGAGACAGAAATTGTACCTGAAAAGAAAATAAGAAAACCACAGTCACTGTGACACGTCATGTAGCCTTGCCAAGTTGTAAGTTCGTTATTTAGAAAATCTTGGAAATTTACTTAAAACTTGGCAAACCATTTGACGTTTCCATAGAAACTAACTAACACCTATAACTGACTTGGTATTATAAGAGATCTCACTAATTTTTGCGGTGGAAGGATCGCATCGCAAGACTTGGCATTTTATTACATTTCTCGTTTTTTACTTACTTACTGGGTTGGCGCAAGAACCCAAAGTGGGTTTTGGCCGCCGTGGTTTTTTTTTTACGATTTTTATGGGATACATTTTATTCCGTATCACAATGTATAACGTTTTTAATGAATATTTTATGTTCAACACACGATACTAGCATTCACGATTTTATCTTAATCTCTTCTAGTAAATATATAAATAAATTTACTCATTTAATTTTAACATACTTCTTAACAAACAAATACAGGGGCATATAATTTGTAGTATAATAATAATATAATGGTATTAAATAAAGGTATTCGGAAAATCACGTATTATACATAATACCTTGTAAAATATAGCTTGATACCTGACAGCTGAACAAAATACAATATGAGCATTCCGCACATCCATTTGAGGTGACCAAGCCGAGGCACTGGCTCAAGCAGACAAACTTTTAGATTAAGTAAATCAAAACATATCTGTGTATTTTGGTACAGCTCGTTTTCAGCCATCCTGTGGCATGGATCCTTTTAGCTTAACATAACATACAACGACGTCTTTTTCCCGAAAGGGTTAGGCAGAGGAGGTCAGGCCTCACTTTCATAGTAGTGCAAAGTCAGGCAAAATGTTAGATATAGGATTTTTCCATTAAGAATTATCTGTATGACAGCCTGGAGTCTGAAAACTGTGCCCGGTAGATGGCAATAGGCTCGATTGTATGTTACGTAATAAGTATATATACCTATAATAATTACCTTATATATAGTATTTGAAAAAAAAATGACATGTAAAATATTATATCCCACTGGTATCGGAACCCTTTATGTGCGAATCTGACGCATTTGACCAATTTATTTCGATTTTATCTTAAATACGTATATAATTCCTTATTCCAGAGGGTCCATCGGTAACATGGGAACGCATACAGAAGCTCCCAGAAGGCGCGGTCATAGACTACACGACTCTACCGACACCGACCACAGACTATATCCACAATATGTTGGACAAACTCGTGGTTATAAAACTTAACGGTGGTCTCGGCACCTCCATGGGGTGTAAGGGACCTAAGTCTGTCATTCAAGTCAGGAATGAACTGACTTTCTTGGATTTAACTGTGCAGCAAATCGAGGTGAGTTTTATATTAATTTTATATATGTATAGTAGTTGACAGCCTCGTTGGCTCAGTTGGTGGTAACTCTGCTTTCTGTGCCGCAGGGCCCGGGTTCGATCCCCGGCCAGGTCAAACATTTGTGTGCATGAACATGTCTGTTTGATCTGTGTCTGGGTGTTATAAGCTATAAACATAACATAACATACATTCACGCCTTTTTCCCGAAGGGGTAGGCAGAGGTGTACCCAGGACTCAGGACTCAGTCCCATAGTAGATACACCCACATTTCGCCAGTATGTTATTGGTCCCATGTAATAGGGTGCGAGCCTATTGCCATCTACCGGGCACAGTTCCAGACTCCAGGCAGTTATTGAGATAATTCCTAATGGAAAAATCCAATATTTAAACACTGCCTGACCTGGGGATCGAACCCGGGACCTTTTGATTGGCAGTCGAGCATACGCCCTCTACGCCACCGAGGCAGTCCGAGGTACTTATATATAAGCGTATATAAGTATGTATATCAGTCATCTGGTTACCATAGTACAGGCTTCTAGTCTAGTTTGAGACCAGATGACCGTGTGTGGAAGTTGTCCCATATTATTATTATTATTAGTGTAACAGGGGCTTTGCCCGCTTGCAATTATGAAATATGTGAGTTTTGTAGACCCTGGAATAACACATAGGGTACTTTGTATCCCGATATTCCCGCGGGAACGAAGACTAAGCGAGTGAAAGGGGTGGGACACGGCTAGAGCGGATGATAGAGTGTAGTAAGTGAATGAACCACAAGAGCTATCTCTTGTGCAATTAAAAAAAATATAATTTTAAATGATTGAGTCGTGAATTATATTATAATTTATTATCCAATGCTAGGAAATGTTTACTTCGAGATAGCAATAATTGCTGTTGAACAATAAATTACTATATCCGATCGTAATACTAGCTTACGTCTCACGGCTTCTCTCGCGATATGCTTGAGTTTTCCAATTTCACTCTTTTAGATAGGACATTTTATATAGACTGCCTCGGTCGCGTAGAGGACGCATGCTCGACTGCCAATCAAGAGGTCCCGGGTTCGATCCCCAGGTCAGGCAAAGTGTTAAATATTGAATTTTTCCATTAGGAATTATCTCAATAATTGCCTGGAGTCTGGAACTGTGCCCGGTAGATGGCAATAGGCTCGCCCCCTATTACATGGGACCAATAACATACTGGCGAAATGTGGGTGTATCTACTATGGGACTGAGTCCTGGGTACACCTCTGCCTACCCCTTCGGGAAAAAAGGCGTGAATTTATATGTTTAGATAGGACATAGAATACTTATATAAAGGCACAATAGAGATACTCCTCAAAATCATAATAAATTTATAATCATTTATATAAAAAGCGACTAGATCCTACGCAATAAAGTGCAATTCAGGTCGCACAGCGCCTAACTACTTTATATTTAACCAAACTGTAACACCTAAAATACAGATAAAATATTATGTACATAATTTAAAATAAATAATTAATTTCAGCATCTAAACAAAACATACAAATGCAACGTGCCCCTAGTGTTAATGAACTCGTTCAACACTGACGAAGACACACTGAAAGTGATACGGAAATACCAAGGACTGAAGCTGGACATTCACACGTTCAACCAGTCGTGCCACCCCAGGATCAACAGGGAGTCCTTACTGCCGGTGCCCAAGGACGCCAACACACAGGCTGATATTGAAGCGTAAGATATATAACACTCACTCACTCATTTACAGACGATCGTTCACTCACTCTCACGACTTGCTCATACATTCATGCGTACTGAGTCAAAGTCAAATTCAAAAAGATGTATTCAAATAAGTCACAATCAGACACTTTTGTACGTCAATGAAAATAAACAGTAATGAGTCTACCGTGCGTTCAAATCAAATACTTTAGTCATTCAAATACTTGATATACACTCACTTACTCACTCATTCATTCACTCCCACAGTCACTCACATATACCATATCATAATATACTCACATAGTAGTGATTGGCCTCTCTTGCAGGGGGCCGCCTCGGGAAGTATCACACTTTTGCCAGTTAGTCATCCGCCAAGCAGTAATGTGCAAACATTACTGTGTTCCGGTATGAAGGGCAATGTTACCAGCGAAATTACTAGGCATGATGAGATTCAACAACTCATATCTCAGGGTGACAGGCGCAGTGCAGTGCCGCGCAGAATGTTGAATTTTAAAACACTGGGTGGCACTGTGTCTGAAATGGGCAATCATGATGCTTACCATCAGGCACCTGTTAGCTCGTCTTGTCACTCACTATCATAAAAAAATTTTAATCCTTATTTGCAGTTTTAAAACGTGTGTTTTGTAGTATATCTAGATAATCGCCACTATAAAGAAACGAATCTTCTGGCGGCGCTAATCATGTCCTGTAGCTTGCACACTAGGTACAATATAACACACTCATTTACAGACGATCGTTCACTCACCCTCACGACTTGCTCATACATTTATGCGTACTGAGTCATTCAAATACTTTTCTAACTTTTTCCTAGTATTGACATGCCCTTTTTAAAGGTTTTATTTTCTTATTTACTCAGCCCATATCCCCACTGCTGGGTGGCTTCCTCTTGTTTACGCCACTCTTTCTGATCATGTGCGAGTCACATTCAGCAATTTCCGATGAAGTTCAATGTCCACTCCTGGCTACAAATGAGCAGCAGATGTTTTGTATTCCCCTGTTTCCTCTGAATGTAATAAACCCATTCTATAAATTTATATCCTGATATTATTATAGTGATGTAACCAAAGTCTCTGTCATTTTAATTTTTCTTATAAACCCTTGGTCTTTTCCATAGTGAACTTCCATAAATCCCAGTTTCTCTCGCGTGATTGGCCGTTCACTACAAAAAAATGTAGAGTTTATAAACAAAAATAAAATGATAGGGACATACTTTACTTCATCTTTAAAATATCAGGATATAAATATATCAAATAGGTTCACTGTATTCGGAGGAAACAGGGGAATACAAAACATCGATTTAGTAAATTTTCCATAGGATTGTGTCAAACTGCTAAGAGGTCTATTGAGTTAAATTCTTTTCCAAATTAATGTAGATCTTGGACCTTACAGGTGGTACCCGCCAGGTCACGGCGATTTCTACGAGTCGTTCAACAACTCGGGCCTTCTTCAGAAGTTCATAAAGGAAGGCAGAACTTATTGCTTCATCAGCAATATTGATAACCTCGGAGCCACCGTCGACCTCAACATCCTGAACCTACTTCTCAACCCTGACCCTCAGGTATGGTAATAATAGTACACGACGGGTTAAAGAGACCTATAGTCTAGAGCTTTAGCGAGGGATGAATTAGAAACCGATTAAGTAAACACTTCACTACGATTGTGAGATAATAAAATTATTTATTTCATCAAAATATTTTGGCTAATATCCTATACGTGCAACACCAAAAAATATATCCTATAACCGATAAAGATACAGGAACCAAACTGTGTTCGGCTTCCCGCCAAAACTCCCAGACAGCGCTTTAAAGGTTTGTATAAAAAAAAACCAAAATTATGATCGATTTCAGAAACCCATATCAGAATTCGTAATGGAAGTGACAGACAAAACCCGCGCGGACGTCAAAGGCGGAACCCTCATCCAATACGAGGACAAACTGCGCTTGCTAGAAATAGCCCAAGTGCCCAAGGACCACGTAGACGACTTCAAATCGGTCTCCCAGTTCAAATTCTTCAACACCAACAATCTGTGGGCCAAACTGGACGCGATACAGAGAGTGGTCGAACAGGGATCGCTAAACATGGAAATAATAGTGAACAACAAAAGTTTGTCCGACGGTTTGAATGTGATTCAATTGGAAACGGCAGTTGGTGCTGCCATGAAGTGTTTTGAGGGGGGGATCGGGGTGAATGTGCCGAGAAGCAGGTTCTTGCCCGTTAAGAAGACCTCCGATCTGTTGCTGGTTATGTCTAATTTGTACAGTTTGTCTCATGGCTCGTTGGTTATGTCGCCACAGAGGATGTTTCCATCCACGCCGCTCGTCAAGTTGGGGGATAATCATTTCTCTAAGGTATGTGTAATTAAAAAAAAAATGTTTTATTTTCAGATATTAGGTACAGCCATAAAACATACATACATTCACGCATTTTTCCCGAAGGGGTATGCAGAGGTGTACCCAGGACTCAGTCCCATAGTAGATACACCCACATTTCGCCAGTATGTTATTAGTCCCATGTAATAGGGGGCGAGCCTATTGACATCTACCGGGCACAGTTACATCCATAGTTGAAAATAAAATTAACATTGAATTAAGTTAAATTAAACAAAATTAAATCAAATTACATTAAATAAAACCATAATAAAAATAAAAATTATTCCAATATATAAAAATTTCAACATTATGAAGCAAACTGATCTTAACACTCGTTTAATGCTAATGCTATTTTTTTTAATATCTTCTATGAATTCGGGTCACATTCCTTCAGCTCAAGAGTAATCTTAGTGTGGGTCTGTAGGTTACCAATTTACTGAGACTAAAAAGTTGTCAGTTTGCTGATAATAAAATGTTGATCGCAGGTGAAAGAGTTCCTGAACCGTTTCGCAACAATACCGGACCTGATAGAGCTCGACCATCTCACCGTATCAGGGGACGTTACGTTTGGACGTGGGGTCACACTTAAGGTAACATTATCCATCTACCGGTAACATATTCATTGAGACGAGTCCAATGAGCCCAAACACGATACATTTGACTACTGCCTGAACCTGATGCTGCCGTTGCCATATTGATGAAGTAATAGGTATATAGTTAAATCTCAAACTCAAACTCAAACTCAAAGAAAATGTATTTAAGGCGCCTACAACAGCCAGACTTCCATCTCGCTCGAACACTTGCAAGTTAAGGTAGGCATTGAACTTCCAAAAATTATGTGTTGTTTCTCAATCATACCACGTATACAGGTAATAATAATAATAATATACATAACATAACATACATTCACGCCTTTTTCCCGAAGGGGTAGGCAGAGGTGTACCCAGGACTCAGTCCCATAGTAGATACACCCACATTTCGTATGTTATTGGTCCCATGTAATAGGGGGCGAGCCTATTGCCATCTACCGGGCACAGTTCCAGACTCCAGGCAGTTATTGAGATAATTCCTAATGGAAAAATCCAATATTGAACATTTTGCCTGACCTATGGGGATCGCACCCGGGACCTCTTGATTGGCAGTCGAGCATGCGCCCACTATGCCACCGAGGCAGTCAAATTAATAATATACGATTATATATTATATAATACACGATCATTTGGTCCCAAACTAGGCTAGAAGCCTGTACTATGGTGACCAGATGACTGATATACATACTTATAATATAAGCTTATAACACCCAGATACAGATCAAATGTTCATGCACACAAATGTTTGACTTGGCCGGGGATCGAACCCGGGCCCTGCGGCACAGAAAGCAGAGTTACTACCATCTAAGCCAACGAGGCTGTCAAGATGAGAAAGGGGTTGCTCTATAATATAGCAGGGCCACCGTGAACACGGCCAATCAATTTCTTATAATAATTGTTATTTCAGGGTACAGTGATAATAATAGCGAATCACGGAGATCGTATCGATATACCTTCGGGCGCCATGCTTGAAAACAAAATAGTTTCCGGCAATCTGCGTATATTGGACCATTAGTTCATTTACGACGAGACGACGAGAGATTGACACAATCCTATGAAAACTTACCAAATCGATGATTTGTATTCCCGCATGTAATTAATGCATTCACGAAAATATAACATCTTAATGGTAAATTCAATACACTTTTGGGTGTATGGGTGTACTTATGGGTATCGAGCCCAGGACCTCATTATCGGCAGTTGCGCCACCGAGCTGGTCTATGTGATATTAATAAGATGAAAAAAACAATGTCCCTATTTGTCTTTAATAAAACTCGTCGATTGTTGTTTTTGTAATTTTTTCATAAGATTGAGTCTAATTTCTGGTAGCCAATATTTCGTCTTTAGAAAATGTTATTATCAGCTCTTACTACCTATAGATAGGTGTACTTATGTTGGATTGGCTAAAAAGTTCATTGAAATTTAGAGGCGACTTTAAACGAGTCGCATAAACGCTCGTTAAAATCTGTCGTTTGATTCTAAAAAATATTAGGCAGACATCCAACAACTAACAGTAACAGTAACCAATAAAGCTTGCCCGGGGGTAAATCTCTGGTAAGAACAATATTATGGTTGCATTTATAACCACAGGTTGGTCATTATATAAAAAGAAATAAATGATGGAAGACAGAACAATATTTATGTATTACATTATGTATTACAACAATATATATGCACTCAATTGTTTGTGGTTGGCTACGGATCTGACCTTTATTTGCAATAAAACATATTTGGTTAAAACCGTTCATATTAAAAAAGAAAACATAAAAATAACCTAAAAACGATTTGTAACAGTTTTCATAAGTATGAAAAAAACCGTAAGGTTTTCTTTAACCAAATATGTTCTGATGCAAAAAGAGGCTAGATCCAGCGCCAACCACAGACAAATTAGTGAAAAATTCTCTTTATTATCTTATATTTGTGTAATTTCATTTTGCATGGAATCTTAACCTTAACCGACAGCTAAATCTCTTTATTTTAACGGTCGGTTAAGCATTATATTGTTAAAGTTAGTTAGTGTAACTCAGCTTTAGTGTTTTAAAGTACAATTTAAATTCGTTTTTTTTTGCAATTAGCTAATAATATAAATTAATAATATTATTAATAATATTAATAATATTATGTACGTGAAAAGTTCCTTTAAGTTTAAAAATGTAAGAAATATAATAATAGGAAGGTATTTAGAAAATAAAAAAAAATTATGTAGCATAGAGCACAAATTTTATTTTTATATTTATCTAGGTATTCTTTTTGATATTTTTTTAAAAAATCTTGTTGAGTATTTAAATTTTTTGTAATTTTCTATTTTATTTTTGCGTTTACCAAAAAATAATTTATCACAAATTGGCTAATTTTATATAAAATTTTGATTAACGGAATAATATTTAAGTAGATTGTTTTTCACGTGTATTATTTAGTTCTATGCATATAATATAATCATGAATTAATTAATAATTTGCGTACTTACATACTTTATATGTAGTAATGAATAAATGTGTAACAGAATATTGATAAAACTTGCCAAAATAAATTTGTCCATAATATTAGAGGGCCGTGTTTTATACTAATAATACGTAATTTTTAAAGAAGGCATATTCATATAATAACTACATTTTTCACCCGAAGATGTAGGCAGAGGTGTACCTAGGAGAGAGTAGAGACCCAGAGGTGACCCAGTTCAATAGTTAAAAAAAAACCGTAATGAAAAAAAATCAATAACGTTGCGTGTATTGTGTGGGAGTCATCGTAAATACTGTATCAACTATATTTATATTTTTTAAAAGCCTAAGAATCATAAGTAAGAATCTTTTTTTACATAAATATTAATAATAGTTTAAATAATTATGTAAGTACAATTATTTGTAAAGGGTTTTGTTAATTAGTTACATATGTAGATGTAAAATCGTGCCATTGGTGAAAAATTAAAGATTCGTTATAAATACATTATTTTATTTACAATCCTTATTTATTATACTAATGCCGGTTTTTTGTTCGTCGGTTACAGTTCAGTTAACCATTTGTTAAACTAACTATAGGTTAATTCCTAACCAATGGTTAAATCGTGTGGAAAAAGTAGTTTGCTAGGGATGAAAAACCGAATTTAGCCGAATTTTAACTATTTGTCCAAAAATTTAACCATTGGTCGACTTAACCAATGATCAAAAAACCAGTGATCAACAATAGGTGTATTTTTAATACAAAGGTAGATGTAGTAGGTAGCTATATTACATTATTATACAACGTGTTACAACAAGGTGTGGTAATATTTAAAGGGCTGTTTCTACCCGCAAAGCTAAATAACTTTCAGAAGAAAGAATTAAGAATTTTGGAAATAATTTCGACTTCCCATACTAATTTGCAGATCAGCTGATCATTTTGTATGGGAAGTCGAAATTTTGTTTTTGCGAATTTAGCAATTCTTTCTTTTGAAAGTTGTTCAGTTTGACGTGGAGAACCACTCGCTTGAGTATTACTACACAATTTTTAACACCTGTATAACGAATCCCATAATTACCTCAGGTACAAAGAATACAATAGAAAACTCTTTATTGGTATCACAATTAGTAGAGAAAACAATAAAATCAATTATTAAAACTAGAAAATGTGTTACAATTGGCGGCCTTATCGCTTAGAGCGATCTCTTCCTGGCATTCATGCGGTGACAGGACTTATACTAAGATGCTGGAAGGACGGTGGTTTCACACTTCAAACAAATTAATATAAAATCTGTACCAAAAATATAAAAAGTTTGAAAACATCTCTATAGAACTAATACGTAATTTATTTAATAAAAATAAACAAAATAAATAAATAATAATATATGCAATACATACAAATACCATACATATTATACATAATATAGGTACATTACCAGTGAGTCAATAATAATATAGTTAATTATTAAGATAAAGAAAAGTAGTGAGATCTGACACGCAATTTAAAGGGGGCAAGTGCCGGTGCACATCTAACCTCGACGGGAAGGTCGTTCCACAGACTAACTGCTAACGGAGCGTTAATAACGGGGCGGCTACTGACGAATTCTCGAAACATACCTAATACTTAAATAATTAAAATCAGGGCATATTTCCGACATTCAATGATGTTATTCGGAATGTAAATATGTTTTTCATAGTTTTGTGTCACATAGTCACATTGCTATGAGGTTCCCTTTCCTGTTATCACCGACCGTTCAAGATTAAGTTCTGTTCTCAGTGTGAAACAGTCTCTGCCTACCTTAAACGAAGCTTACAGTTCAGTGAGTGGTACAGTTGGTCTACTGGCAAACAAGCTCACACCTCCAGAACATAACGCTAGTACTGAGCTTACTGCAACCACTATCCATAATGACTCCTTGTGAATGATGCAGCGACTGTCTTCCCAGTACAGGCATGTTGCATCTGAAATATATTCTCATTAGTATATCATCGTTGTCTAAGCCGTTGGAAGTCCACTGCTGGACATAGGCCTCCCACCTTCAGTTGCCACCTTCTTAATAGACTTAGATAACCCAATACATTTTATATTTTTATTATTGAAATATGTTTATAAAGTGATATGCTTTTTTTATTGTTTAATAAATGTTTATTGGATTTATAAAAGTCTGTGAATTATAAGTCAAATATAAAATTGTTTTGACGCGTTAATAAAGTTGCAGTATCTTCTAACTTTTCTAATCATTATCTTTTGACTTAAAGCGAGCTTTGGAACTGTTTTATAACTAAATTTAGGCATTTTATCTAATAATTTATTGAGTATAGGTGGTTAGTAATCTTAGTATCTCTAAAATATAGTCTATAGCGGATTATATTGACAATGTTATAATGCTGAAAGTAGGTCTTTAATGGAATATAAACTTTGGGAGTGCCCCAAGGTAGTAATCTTTGGCCCAAAGTGTTATTTTATATCTTAACAGTTTTAGAACACACATTAATTTTCTTTATACATTAAAATGCAATACAATAGATATGCAACCAGTTACATAAACGGTCAATGAAAAAATAAAGTCAATCTTTAATATGTTTAAAGTTGTATTATAATATTTACTATCATAAGTTTTAATATATATTTTATGAATACTTAAATCTAAACAATTACAATATCTAAGTCGATAGTGAGTTTGCAAAAGTAGAGTTTTATAAAAGATCAATGTGCAAAAATATGTTCAAAATTCATCCATTAAAATTTTAAAGCCGCTTTTAAATTTAACGACAAGTTTTAGCAATGCATGCAATGCAAACCGATATACTTACAGCTAATAGCCATATAAACAAGATGTCCTATAACGTAGGACAGTAATGCTACAGCGGACAGCGAGGCGCCCATGGCTATAGGCTTGTCTTCACGACGGACTGCTCTCAGTACCACCATGCCTTGCATTAGAAGAGATGCACCTGTAATCATATTACAACAAGAAAGGGCTCAGAGCTTATAAGGTTCAGTGAGGGAGTTGTCAAGCCCAGGGCACAATAAATTGGGTCATCTATCTCATTCACAAAAACAAAGTACAAAACGTGTTACACAAAGTTGGTGCATCTTTACTTGGGTGCACTTACCCGTCAAACTGAACAATAACTTATAAGAATATTCGTAAAAAGAAATTTTATGCCGAGCTGGTCTATTTTGTATGGGGAGCAGAATATTTCTGGTATATTTATGGTGGAAGATTATGATAATTTTTTAGTTTCAATACTAACCGGAGACAGCCAGGAACACAGTGTACAGCACCTGGTACGCGGAGAATGAAAACCGACACTCGTAGATAGTGCAAGCACCGGCGACGGCGCGCTGCATGCCGCATGAACAGTTTTGAAACACCCTGGAATAGAATAATAGGTTACAAAGACCTATTCTGTATACTTTGCCGTGGGCTTACCGGCTTTAGAATAGTAGCCCACCCTCTGGACAAGGCCATTTACTCACATAAATCCATGCAGATCTTCAAACTGTGGACACCCAGCGTGACACGGAGAGAAGAACGTGGTGCCGCTCTCTAACCCACACACTGGACTGTATCCATACCGAGCTGAGTCACACCTGAAACATAACATTACACTTGGTTTCCCCAATGGGTAATAAATCAAAGGTCTCGGGACTCAGTTCCATTGTAGGAAACATTTTCCCAGTTATGTTTTAAGTCCCATGTAATAGGGGCGAACTTATTGCCCTCAACAGGTCTTAGAGACTCCAAGCTGTGATTGAGAACTTTCTAGCGCCGCTATAACTATAAACATCCTCACCCGCAGTGGTTACTACACGTCGGTTGTTGATACATCTCCTCAGCCCCCTCTATACTCCCCACCTCACAGGTAAGCGCAGCTATAACAGCGAGTAACACCACCACTACACCTGCGACGGTTCCACCCACTCGTGCCGCTGTGTTTGCTTTCACACCGTCCGGACGACGGTCTGAGAAACGGACGCGGAAGATCTGGAAATGGAGATAATATCATCATCATCAACCGGAAGACGTCCACTGCTGAACATAGGCTTCCTTCATGGAACGCCACTCATGACGGTGGGTCGCCGTCCGCATCCACCGGCTCGCCTGCGATCCTGTCCATCGATCCACCGCGTGAGGTGCGGCCTACGCTTCGTCTTCCGGTTCGTTTTCATTCGAGAACTTTTCTTCCCTAACGGTTATCGGTTCTGCGAGCGATGTGGCCTGCCCATTGTCACTTTATCTTGTAGTAGTAGTCTTCGAGCAATGTCGGATAATATGCTGATTTAGACACGCGGCAGCGTGTCAAGCCAAGTTCAAGCAAAGGAACTGGGTAGCCAGCGCCGAGTGTAATATTACACGAACCACTTGGTGCCACTTTTGACCCTTTATAATATACAGGTATAATTTATTATACAAGGTGTTAAGGAAGTGTAGTATAATACTTATGGAGGTGCTTCCTTCTAAACTAAACAACATGCAAAAGCTAGAATTGGCAAAAAAAATCTATTTTTCATACCATAATAAAGAAGATGATGACCAGAGTCCGGAAGATGTCGGACAAAGCTCGCGATGTACGAGGATCTTGTCTAAAAGCTTCCACGTGGAATTTAGCCTGAAATCAGTTTAATTTATGGATGTTTTTTTATTATGTACCCAAGTGTTAAATCTTAGATAGGATATTTCCTTAAAAATATGGCACCCAATGGAATTCACGCTTATGCATAGAGGGGTTGATTAACTTCTCTATATGAACAACTCTTAAACCAATTGATAAGCCAAATAAAAGAAGATTTGAGTCTTCTCATAGAATAAATGCATGTAATCATTCAGTTTTTACTGGATTCAGTTAAGTGTCTCAAAGAGCATCCAAAAATCTGGATTTGGTTTTAATATTTGGCGATTGTAAAGAACCGGCTTATCTCGTTCGCATAGTCACGACAACAAAGATTTGAGTAAGTACCTACTACCTACTGATTCTTGGGTTTTCACGAATTATACCCAATGAACTAAACAAATCTTAACGGAGATTAGTACCTGTACATAAGCCTTGTCGTAATGTATGAATCCAAAGACAGCAGTGGTCATTAGACCGAGGGCTAGCGTCTGTAGGAGTATCACCCTGTTGGAAGCCACGCGCTGCAATGAAGGGAAGAAACCTGGAGGTTTGTCACAAGTGTCAACTATTTAAAATATATTAAAAAGCTTCTTGAACATCATCATCTGCCGTTGGAAGTCCACTGCTGGATATAGGCCTCCCCAATAGATATATACGGTTTCGTCAATACTCGGCACGCTTGGCAATCGGAGCCGAGTATTGATTGGAGAACGTAGTTCGATGGTTTTACGCAGAGAACGCAGCCACCCGTGCTCTGGATCTTATAGATAGGCCTCTTACGGCAACCACGGGAAGAGACCACGGGGAGTGGGGTAGGTACCTAGTACCTATCCTATTCTATAGCCGGTAACACCACGGCACTTTTAGTAGCAGTATCTATCTACCTTATTAATTGAGACAATTTCTACGTGTACAAACACGATGCTAATAATATATTTGGCTGCTGAAATGTGGCATAGACCATAGATCAGGATGACTGGTGATAACCATTGGGTTTTTTCATGTGACATTTTTAATGTCGACGTTTGTGTAAGTTCTCTCTTAACAGAGTCTAGAATAATCTCGTGACTTCGCCAGTATTGATTAATTCTTTTTTAATCCTCGAGTTCATCATCCAATTCAAAACTACGATCCTCAGTCAGTCAGGACTGTAATTGTTACGTTACTTATTAAAGTCTACAGACCTTCTTTGAAATCCTTAATGACATCGTCATCTTCAAACTCCTTCATGTTACTCGGGAACAGTATGTAAAGGAAGGCGAACATTAGAGTGAGACAGCAGAGCGAGAGATGTGAGTGCCACCACTCCTCGCGGAGGGAGGAGGGCTGCAGCCAACCTTGCCCGCTCAGACCCAGGGATAGGCGGATGGATATCAGGATACCTGGTGGAAATAAGACATTATTTTCAAGCTAATATTATGATGAACTCACTTCTGACACTCTAAGTACAACATCATCACCTCAACCGTAGGAAGTCCATTGCTAGACATATAAGCCTCCATATTATATTTACCTAATCTAGTCGGGTTGTCAGCAGCTTACATTTGGGGTAATACTGCAGCCTTTTTTATTCATGAAGGAATCTTTGCGACCTCAAACTTATGGGCTACACAACCCGTGGTTGGTCCATGGTTTATCTCCCCCCAACTTCTAGTCTGTTTCAAGAGAGAGGTTGCCACTCCTCTCGCTTTTTTTTTGGACAACTTCCACTGGTAACCAAATGACTGATATACATACTTATATAAGCTTAAAACACCCAGACACAAATCAAACAGTTCATGCACACAACTGTTTGACCTAGCCGGGGATCGAATCTGCATCTCAGAAAGCAGAGTTACTACCATCTAAGCCAATGAGGCTGTCTGCAGCACAGAAAACAGAGTGCTTTACATTGTACCGTAATACGTAATGGGTTAATTACCGTTTTCCTTTCTGCATTTGAAGCAGTGTATACCGCTTCACTAGAAAGACTTCAAGACAAACTCAATCAACGTACCATAAAAATAGGGCCCATTATGCGGCTCATGGTCATCCAGGTAGGTCAGGCCATGCGCCCAGATGCTGACCTGCGTGAGGCTGCAGACCGCGGCGCTGATGAGGAGCAGCACCAACCGTGCCGTCTTATTGGACTCCTCGGAGTATGTTGATCTGATGATTGGATCTCCACCACACAGTTCTGGAAAATGAGGATTATAGGTGAGTTACTGACATACAAATAAACCAACCCTTCTTGAGTTGCAATAAGTAGGTAACTCATCAATTTGGCTGCCTCGATGGCGAAGAGGTCGCAACCGTTACTTGCCGATCATGCGAGATATCTGGTTGGATCATAGGTTTTGATCAGGCAAAAGTTTAATTGGATTTTCCATTATAGAACTTTTCTCAATGGAGTCTGGAACTGTGCAAGGTAGATGGCAATAGGCTACCGAATACTTAACTTCAAAACGTAACTGGCTGGGTGAGTTGAGCCCGATACCCTACGACTACGTAATAAACATAACGTGCTTGGGGGCTGATGGCGGGGGGAGATGAGTGCCACTTCTTCACGTAGTAATATTTAGTATTCTTTGGTATGGGACTGAGTACAACACCTCTGCTTGCCCTTTTGGGATAAGGCGTGATGTTATGATACTTACCAACATGCGCACTCCTATCGTTCTCAAACGGCACAATCATAACCAAGCTTCCGCAGACAGCGGCAGCAGTCAACCACGCCGACAGCGCCAGGTTCCTGCGTCGTCTCCCGTACCACGCGAGCACGGCGCTTAGGAGAAACTCTACCACGCCTGATGACACTGATATCCAATCTGGAAACGATGGAGAATATAGTTTAAATGAATATCATGATCATCATCCCAGTTATACGCAGTCCAGGGTTTGCCAATAATCGCTGCGCTTGTCAGGCGGGTTGATGAGCGCAGTATGACGGATTTTATGCAGATGACATCTTTGGCCGTCCTCTGGATCTGATAACCCTTAGCCGGCTCTTACGGCAACCACTGGTAGAAAGGGTGGGATATTAGTTCTAAAGATCTCGGCAAATTGGCATGGGTAAGGCATATTGCCTATACAACATTACCTCAACGTACCTTCAACATAAGCAGGAGTGAAGCCTCCCCCATGGTCTCTCCGCAGCAGCAAGAAGACGTTACTCTCGAGCAGGATGACGATGAACATGGACCCCTGCAGGAACAGGTCGAACCTCTTCAGCGTGAGGATGTATGTGCGAAGGAAGTACCATGCTTTCTGGACCACTGGAACATTGGTTTTACGGAGAAAATTAATTTATATTTACTTAGCGGTAAAAGTAAAATAATTAATTACATACATTCACACCTTTTTCCCGAAGGGATAGGCAGAGGTGTACCCAGGACTCAGTCCCATATTAGATACACCCACATTTCGCCAATATGTTATTGGTCCCATGTAATAGGGGGCGAGCCTATTGACATCTACCGGGCACAGTTCCAGACTCCAGGCAGTTATTGAGATAATTCCTAATGGAAAAATCCAATATTTAACATTGCCTGACCTGGGAATCGAACCCGGGACCCCTGCCCCCCCCCCCCCCCTAGAGGATCGAAAAAATTTAAGCCTTTATTATCAATGTTGACATTCAAGTGCCGCCATACGATAGGCACGTATTTTTAAATACAGAACCATCTGGACCCTATTTCATAAAAAAAATAATCTACATAACTGTAAAAATCTACAAAATTGTAGGATTGTAGGGCTTTTCTGTTTCTAAAAATTTGTAATTGTAAATTGTATACAGGCGAATACCTGTTGTATATCTACCGTCTACCCAAATGGGCAATTTGGGTAGAAATTCCTTGACTAGCCCCCCCTTGATCATCGACTGGCGACGCCCTTGATACGTAGTATTATTATTTGTTCTGTGGTGTAAGTAGAACTTAACACATCCCTAGCTGTATGTTCTAAGGCATGTTATCACTGCGTTATCAATAGCGATTTGCGGTCTGTTGTATCGATACATGATAAAATACATACCCATGGTTATTAGATATCTGTTGGTCATTCCTTTCCGCTTTGTAGAGATGACATTGAAATCATATTAGTACGCAGCCTTTTACAAATTTGACATAATCTTATGAAAAACTTATTAAATCGTGGTTTTGTATTCCTCTGTTTCCTCCGAATATTGTTTACCCATTCTATAAATTAATATCCTGATATTTGTATAGTAAAGTAAACCATGTCCCTGTCATCTCTTATTGGAGTATCTCTTTTTGGAGTATCTAGGTAGGAATTATTAATAATGTAATATAAGGTACTGTTACAATATGCCTTTTTTCTGTCAAGTTCGGTCCGCTCCCTACTCCTCACCTGCTGCTACGTCTATCGGGGGAGTCTCTAACAAGCTTTTAACTTAGTTCTGATGTGGAGGCTTCTCTAGGTTGGCGTAGCAGCTTTGATAATGGGATGGTGGCCCGTACCGATCGCCGATATCGATAAAATAACATTCCTTTTTTTTTTACCGTAAATAGCAATTTAATATCGAAGTCTTAATACAGTCACCATTTATCAAATCAAATCAAAATCAAATCAAAAAGTTTTTATTTCGGACAGAGTCCATAATGTTAGTATACAATGAATTTATATCCTTGTGTAACACATTGAGCGCCAATGATCGAATCATCATCTGTCATAAGACGTCCACTGCTGAATATAGGCCTCCCTCATAGATTTCCATCCAGTCCGGTTGTAAGCGGCCTACATACAGCGTGTTACTGCCGCCCTTATCAGATCGTCAGTCCACCTTGTGGTCTGACGATCTGACTTGCCGGTCCGTGGTCTCCATTCGAGAACTTTACAGCCCCATCGGCCATCGGTTCTACGTGCTATGTGCCCTGTCCATTTCCACCTCAACCAACTTGCTAATCCGCAGGACTGTGTCGGTAATTTTCGTTCGTCTACGGATCCTCCTCATTTCTGATTCAATCGCAGAAAAATTCCGAGCATAGCCCTCTCCAATGATCGAATGCTACTTATTACGATTATTACTTATCACGGTTGTCGGGCAGAGATCGATCTTAGCGATAAGACCGCCAATTATTGCACTATTTAACATACTGTTTTGTTTAATTTTAAGATTTATTGTTTTGTGGTGTACCAATAAAGTGTTTATCTATCTATCTATTAATTTCCATTTATGATACGGTGGCGTTTGATCCCCAGTTCAGGCAAAAAGTGAGATTGTTTTTCTTTCATTAAGAATTTTCTCAATGACAGTCTGGAACTGTGCCTAATAGATGACAATAGGCTCGCCCCCTATGATAGGGACCAAGAAAACTTAACTGGCTGGTGTTTACTCTGCGAACCCCTTCGGGAAAAAAGCGTGATGTTTTAAATTATGTAACCTTTGCCGATATAAAATTGTAAACACATTTTTATTATTACAAAATAATTCAAATTATTTTAATAATCCATTTTATATCAGCGTATTAATATGATAATTATCCAATGTTTATCTAATAAGGTAGAGACCACTGGGCCTGGGGTTCGATTAGTAGGAAAGATAACGGCTCATTTCCACGGCAACAATTTTTGCTGTATCCTGTTTGCTGGATGCTCTCGTGAATAAACAGGATTCGGGAAAAATCTGGTTCAGCATAAACAATGTTGCTGTGGAAAGGGGTGCTAATCACCGTAATTAGGAAGGTAACTAGAATCATAATTAGTTTTTTTGTTTTTTTTTTATATATAAAACTAAATAGGTCAGCGTTAAACCCCAATCTCACCTGATGGGTGGAAGACTAATATTTAGGTATTTCTTTGATTTCAGAATCTTTTTATTTAATGAGATCAATTTTTAACTAATTACTTAATAATATTATATATTTTTATTGACTAAGCGGTCTATTCACTTGAAATACATTATAAAATGGAGACCACGCGGCCAAGCGACCACGCGTAATGGTGCGGAGGGTACGTGGTTCAAATCCCGCCGGTGGGTGAAATTTTTCTTCCCATTTCATATTGTAATTACTTAATTTTACTAAGTGCTTATGGGAATATAATATAAATAATCATAATTAAAAAAAAAACAACAAAATAAAATACTGCAAAACAATTGCTTTCAATTATATTGTAAAAAAAACTGTCATAGTATCAATTAATTAATACTATGACATTTATTATAACAATAATCATGAACTTAAATCACTATTTACACGCCAATATTGAGAGCAGACAAAGCTCATGTAAACACATGCTCAATTATTAATTTAATTAGCATTTTTATTAGCATTAGATTACTTTTACAATCTAAATTAGATATAAATTAAAAAACATAACATACTAGATAATAAAAAATAGTTACCCTACGACTTATTAAAAATATAAGAGAGCTAAGACTCATGAATAAGGTATTCAAATGTAATTATTATAATAAATATTTTGATAAAAATACTATAGAATATATTCGTGACAAGTTTTTACTAAATTATTGTGACTAAGATCAACCTTATAAAGGAAAAGGATTTGTTTGAGTCAATATATCTCGAGAGACGTGGGTTCGAATCTCGTTGCCTGCAATGTTTTTATTGCACATTCATTTGTTCACATGAATGTAATACATAATACATACACGCAAATACTCGTACCTACTATTTCTGTTATTTATCTATCACTCCTTTGTCAGACTTACACAACTTTCATATATAATATATCACCTAATTTGGACGTAAAGCGAAAAGGATTCAACCCAAAATATTTATTTATTAACAACGTGCCTCTGGGCTGCATTACAGTTTCCCAATTCGCGAACACTATAGTATAACACTATAGAACACTATATTATCAAAACTTAGCTGTTTAATAAAGCCACAGATTCACGTAGGGACATTTCCCCCAACATGACTCGCAACACTCAATCTACTTGTCGCTGCAACGTTGCAAAGCGTCCCGCAACAAGTCCCGCAACGTTTGACGTGACGCGGGACATGTTGGTTGCTCCCGCTACGAAAGCGAGCGCATACGGCAATATTCCACGGCATTGTCTCTCGGGACATTCACGTAGTTGTCAAGCAACATGTTCCGCAACATATCGCTCTGTTTGTCCCTAAGCGTATCCGTGACTTTTGTATATGAAAATATTCCTTGCAGTTATGAGTGATTTGGTGTACACAGATAATTCAAACTCAAACTCAAAACAGCTTTATTCAAATAGGTCATAATCTGACACTTTTGTACGTCAATGAAGATAAACAGTACTGAGTCTACCGTGCGTTCGGAAAGATACCTCTAGTTACTTTATTAAACATAACATTACGCATTTTGCTCCGAAGGGATAGCAGAGGTGTACCCATTGCCATAGTATAGGTACACCTACAATTAGCCTGTTATGTTTTAAGGCCATCTACAAATATTAATTACTACGAATAGAAGATCGAATATGGTTCGGCCGCACCACCTTACCAAGTAATAATATTAATAATGTTCGCTGGACATGATAGACCCCATTAGACGCGTCGCGCTGTTGGACATTTTGCTACTTAGACAAGCAAATCAGGCTCTGATTTGCTTGTCTTGTCCTTCACTACAAAAAAAAAGCAAAATGAAACGAGTTCGTGGTACGGCCGTATCATGTTCGATCGTCTATTTGCTGTTTTATAAGGGGGCGAGTTTATTGCTATCCAAAGATATTGAGAAATTTCTAATGGAAAGAAGAACCAATGTACCTAGCACCTACTCTTGCTACCTAGATTGACAATATTTTCGATAATATTGTAGGTTGAATCCTTTTTGCTCATCTTCGTCGTTTTATCCTCAACATTTTTTCCTTATCTCCTAGCGCCGGTGACTTTCTCCTCGATCCAGGGCACGAAGTGTGTAACCCTAGAGTAGACTCCAGGGAAGCCTGCCTCAGCACATTTCTTGCCGTACGATACCACTCCTATTTGGTATATGTAGGTAGTTAGCTTTTGGGCGCTCCACTGAAATAAAAAAAATGTAATAACATTTTTTATTGTCAAAATTTTACGGTATTTTACAATAACCTAGCAAATGCTATAAAAATAAAACCGTAAAAACCTTGGTAAGTATGCAAAGTACTTACAATATATTTAAAATACATAATAAATACAAAAAAAAAAAAAATTTTTTTGTAAAATTTTACGGTTTTTTTTAATAACCTTTGTTGTTGGCCTCAGATGGCATCTAGGTACAGCTTTACCGAGCAGTGGTGAGCGCAGGAGGCGCTCGATCCAAAGTTTAGGTTTAAGGGCGACTAGCACAAGGGCACCTATAGACGGTACGAACCTCGGCTTGGGCAAGAGGCAGAATACATGGGGTCAGACTTGCCCTGGCACCCCAGAAGGGGAGTGTCCTAGAGCCCTATCAATGGTTTGATCTGTTTGATAATTTGGAGATAAACTAACCGATCTGAAGGATCTGAGAGATCTTCGACCTCGCCGGCGAGGTCAGTGTTGTGATTGTATGAGTTGGTGGATCTGGTAAGTAGTGTAAATATGGCGTTTCTGGATCAGACGAGATCCAGAAAGCGCCATATTTACATAATTTAAAACTTAGCCCGATGAACTGGGAACGGGATCCGGTACAGCGATTCAGTAAACGGTTTTTTCTTCTAGTTTTATACAACAGCAAGAGCATAAAATTAAGATAATATTCTATCTGTCCACCTGGTGAACTGGTATCCTGGCTGGTTATGCGAACAGTTTTGCTAAAGCTGTTGCACTGAGATGAGATGATCTGATATCTGTTCATGTACTTTAATCCGGTACAGCGATTATCAGTAAACGGTTTTTTCTTCTAGTTTTATGCAACAGCAAGAGCATAAAAGTAAGTTAATATTCGATCTGTCCTAGGGCGAGCCTAGCGCAGCCGATATGACGGCGGCGACAGAGTCGTCCGGGTCGTCCAGGACGTTGCGAGGGCGGCCTAGGAGAGGAGGATTTTACGGTTTTGGTATTTTTGCATTTAGTACTTACAATAGGTTGCATGAGTGGCCCCCCACTGTCCCCCTGGCAGGCATCCTTGCCGCCCTCCTTATATCCCGCGCATAGAACCCGCTCGTCGATCTTCTGTTGCCTGTATTGTCTGTACGCGTTCGAACAGAACTCGTTGCTCACTACAGGTAGCTGAAGGACTTGAAGGTGGGTCGCTTGCGGACCACCTGAGGGACAAATATTATTTTTATAGTATTTTAAGGACCGGCAAGAGTAGCACAGGACGTTCACCTTGTGGGTGGACTTTCACGTGGATCAGATAAAGACAGCTGAATGCGGGCCGCTTACAACCGGTCTGAATGGAAATCTAAGGGGGAGGCCTATGTTCAGCAGTGGACGTCCTATGGCTGAGATTATGATAATGATTTTAATTTTGCCGTGGAGTTGCCGGCTTTAGAATAGTAGTAGAGAGGGTGGGGATCTTCTCTACTCGTGGTTCTCGTAGAGGTCGGCTAAGGCTGTAAAGATCCAAAGGAGGCAGCATAAAACTTCTGCATAAAACCGTCGAACTGCGCTCGACAACCCGCCTGCCAAGCAGGGCTAGTATTGTCAAAAACCCCCGTTATAGGAGCAGCCTATGTCAGCCGTGGAGTTCCTATACTTACGACTAAGATGTAATATAAATATTACAAGTTTTTATTTTTTGACAGCCTCGTCTCTGCTCTCTGTGCACGTCCCGGGTTCGATCCCCGGCCAGGTCAAATATTTGTGTGCACGAACATGTCTGTTTGATCTGTGTCTGGGTGTTATAAGCGTATATAAGTATGTATATCAGTCATCTGGTCACCATAGTACAGGCTTCTAGCCTAGTTTGAGACCAGATGACCGTGTGTGGAAGTTGTCTCATGTTATTATTATTATTAAGTACTTAATTTGGCTGCCTTGGTGGCGTAGTGGGCGCAAGCTCGACTGCCATTCATGAGGGTTTGATCCCCAGATCAGACTGTGTTAAATATTGGATTTTTCCATAACGAATTATTTCAATAACTGCTTGGAGTCACAGTTCCAACTGTGCCCGGTAGATAGCAATAGGCTCGCCCCCTATTCCATGAGACCTATTACCTACTACGGGACTGAGTCCAGGGTACACCTCTGCCTACCCCTTCGGGGAAAAGGCGTGATTGTATGTTTTGTTATTATACTTACGGAACTCAATATCTCCCCAGCCGGCGATGAAAGGGTTGTAGTCTTCGTAGCTGCGCGCGCGCAACTCGCTGTCCATCGGTATACAGATAGGTTTGATCAGATCTGAAGAATATTTATATAAATTTAGACCAAATTAACTTGACCGCCTTGGTGGCGTAGAGGGCGCATGCTCGACTGCCAATCAAGAGGTCCCGGGTTCGATCCCCAGGTCAGGTAAAGTGTTAAATATTGGATTTTTCCATTAGAAATTAATTATCTCAATAACTGCCTGGAGTCTGGAACTGTGCCCGGTAGATGGCAATAGGCTCGCCCCCTATTACATGGGACCAATAACATACTGGCGAAATGTGGGTGTATCTACTATGGGACTGAGTCCTGGGTACACCTCTGCCTACCCCTTCGGGAAAAAAGTCTAAAAATTAATGTCATCGATAAACCAACCATTCACCAATAATATTTGTCTGTCATTAGTAGTATTCAGCATTCTTTTTAGGGTTCCATACCTCAAAAGGATTGAATAATGGCTGCCCATTTTGACTCCCATCCTCATGATAAATTGTCTATTAATTTTGGTATAAAGCCAAGTAAGAAGCAAGTTTGGTAAGAGCCAAGGACGAGTCCCAGGACAGGAACTCTCCCAGATCTCACTGTCGAGGCTGGAGTCAACGAGGACGCAGAACTTCAAGTCCTACGTACTCCGGCTTCCGGTGAAATATAAGGAGACTTTCCTGTCACCCGAATTTTGGCCTCAAGGAATTGTGTTCCGGCGCTTCAGGGAGGCGAGACCGAAAATAATCCCTACCTAGTGTGTGGTTTAATATTTTATGTATGTTAGTCTGTAAGGTATTTATTAATATGGGCCTCTGGTGCGTATAATTTATTGTTATACGTACTATTGCCTGAAATAAATGAATTTATTATTATTATTATTATTTGGTATAAAGCGTGGAAGTTTAAATGAAACAAAAAAAAGTCTTACGAGTAAACTGAACCTTCTTCTCCATGATAAGTATTCCGATGTCATTAGTGAAGGCCTTGGGGCTGTACTCCTCGTGCTTGATCTTCTCTTTAAGGAGGACGTCCACAGGAGTCGCACCCTCGTCCTCGCGAGCCAGGTCCAGCTCTCCAAGACGTACTAGGTAGCTGAAATGTTTTGAGGTTATGGAAATTTGTTTCACAATTCCAACCATTGATATAAAGAAAAGGGGAGATGAGGTACTGGCTTCTCGAATATGGCAAGGTAAAATTCGGTCCCATTATGTCCACGTACGTCAGTAAAGTAAGGTCGTACGAGTCGGGGTCACCACTTTAGGAGTGTTTAGGTCGAAGAGCGTGGCCTAAGTGTTCCTAACTGAATATAGGAGTGCAAATAATACGTTGAGTCAGAAGGTTGAAATGTAAATAAATATGTGTGCTTCTTATATAATGCTTCTCCCGGTAAATCCTGGTAACTTGTTATGGTAAAGGTGAAGAGGTGATGGTGCTTGATAATTGGTAGCTGTACAAGTAGCTGCGTCCCGATAATGTGGACGCAATGAGGTAGTGCGGAGGTAGGTAAAGGTAAAGTAGGTACATATATCTATGTACGCTACAATATTGTTGTCTGGGTCGCACTTCGGTTTCAGTTACGTCTTTCTATCTTATTGTTGTTCATTATTATGTCACTGTGCAAACTTCACACTGAGCAAATTGCATGACGTGCCATTTGATAAGAGTAAGCGCTGGGAGAACGTATCCTATCTCCCCTTTCTTTTTATAAATGATTTTAACATCACACCTTTTTCCCGAAGGGCTAGATAGGGGCATAGTATAATAAATAGTACTTATTGTACTAGACACTCTCCGAATATGGTGATTACGACAAAATCCCCCATATGAATAGCTTATGGCGTTCTATGTGGAGGACTATGTGCAGCAGCGGACGTCTCCCGGCTGATGATGATAATGATACTAGAGGTGTACCCAGGACGCAGTCCCATAGTAGGTAAACCCACACTTTGCCAATTATATTTCTTTAGTCCCATGAAATAGGGGGCGAGCCTATTGCCGTCTACCAGGCACAGTTCCAGCCTCCAGTCTGTCATTGTGAAAAATCCTAATGGAAAAACCACTATTTTCCTGACCTGAGGTACGAAGCCGGGAACCCGGACTTGTAATAGACAAGGACACCTATAACGTAGCATGAAAACCATAAAAACTTTAATTATAAATATTATTCACATTTTAACTTTAACTATAATAATAAATCAACTGTGAAATAAAACATGATAATTAGTAAACCAATTAATTCAATTATTATCTCAAACTCAAACTCAAACAGATTTATTCAAATAGGTCATAATCTGACACTTTTGTACGTCAATGAAGATACAGTACTGAGTCTACCGTGCGTTCGGAAAGATACCTCTACAAGAAGAACGCACAAGAAACTTGTAGGGCTTAATTTTTTCAACAGATAGTTTCACAATATTTGGTTTGGTTACATTCGTTTTCTTTGAAGGTGCCGCGAGGCGGCTATGCAGAAGTTTCCAGGCATCTTTGTCCTCTATGTACTGGTTGACTTTATAATAAGCCTTCTTATCGTATTAAATTGTTCTGTAGATTCATCACAGAAGGTCAAGCAATGCTTGACGACCGACGAGTGATAATTACTAAAACAATAGCTATTTACAACAGATGATAAATGAACTTGTGTATATATGTACCTATATATTTGTATGTGAGGTAATTTACATTTTTTTTTATGATGAGTAACAAGACGAGCAAATCAGGTGCCTGACGGTAAGCATCATGATTGCCCATATCAGACACAATGCCACCCAGTGTTTTAAAATTCAAAATTCTGCGTGGCACTGCACTGCGCCTATCACTCCGAGATATTAGTTGTTGAAACTCGTCATGCCCAGTAATTTCGCCGGTAACATTGCCCTTCAAATTATATCGTTGGATTATCCAATAAATTGCATTTTCAGGAAAAACCTGAGTCTTATCGAAATAGGTACCTAATCACGAAAATATGAAAGAAATTACCTTATTACCTATAACGTTAAATTCATGATCTTCATGATATTAGAAAATACCTGTCATTTCATGTCCCTATCCGTCCAAAGTTTGGTTGCCTGGAAGATTTCGCTTTAAGTGATAAGGCCACCCATCAACAATCAATAATAATAATAATGAGAAAGAAGGAAAGAAAACAAAAATCAGCGATTAAAAATCCAGCGCATTTTCAAAATGTCAATTTATCAGATACTTGTGACAATACAATACCTATAAATTTAACAAGATGCGCGCGCGCAGGACCGGTTTGCTCGTACCTACATGTCATAGGTTGCGAGCTCGAGGTCGAGTTGAGGAAGAGATCTTTTTTTAAAGTGACAACCAGTCGATGCAAGTGACCACTTCAAGGCGAATATGGTAATAAAATCATTGATAAAACTCGTTTGAAAACACGTTACGTTCAACGCCGTTTAATGTCCAACATTGATTATTTAATTACTCAAAAAAATTTTATGTGCTACATATATATACATATATATATGTATTCAAGAAAATACAGAACCTACGCAGTAAAATAAAATTTTGATATAATTGATTTTATGCCTAACTGGTTTTACCCGCGTAGTCATCCTTCTCGCGGGAATATCATGGGAGACAAAAATACGCTGTGTTATTCCAGGGTGTAAACTATCTACATGCCGAATTTCAGCCCGAACGGTTCAGTAGTTTTGGTGTGAAAGAGCAAACATCCATTCTTCCATCCAGTTGTCCATCCAGGATAAGAATTCTTTATATAGTTACTGATTTGTCAATGAAGATAAACAGTAATTAATCTACCGTGCGTTCGGAAAGATATCTCTACAAGAAGAACGCACAAGAAACTTGTATAGGGCTTAATTTTTTCAACTGATAGTTTTGTATTTGGTTTGGTTATATTCGTTTGTTTGGAAGGTGCCGTGTGGTGGCTTTTCAGAAGTTTCCAGGCATTTTTGTCCTCTATGTGCTGACTGACTTTATAATAAGCCTTCTGTCAAGTAGATCTTATATAAGGTTATTAATTAAACCTCTGAGAGCCCCGTTATCTCTTTTGGGATTTCTCATAATGCCCAAAGGCGATAATTTCTCAAAAGTACCCACTAGCTCTTAGATTCACAGGATATGCCGCAGTACTAAACCGGATAGTTATAAATATCAGTAATTATGCTTAGAAATTCCATTTATTCGCGTGTTTGCTTTAAACTTGAACTTTAAAATGTTTTCGAATGTTCCCGATGTTTTTAAAGCGCAGTCGTAAAATTAACAGTTCAAATTAGCAGTTTGTTTTGCCACTTTTCATTGCGTATTTAATCATAATTGTAAGGTACATAATAACATATAATCTACAAGCATAATACCTACCAAACCCCTACAAGTTTTTTGTGTGTTTTTCTTATAGATGTATCTTTCCGAATGCGCGGTAGATTCATTGACTTGTGTCATCTTGGGACCTAATTGAATTTGTCAAATTGTTAATATTTGAGTGTAAACATGTGCACATATGCCGTGGGGTTACCGGCTTTAGAATAGCACCTCACCCTCTCTACCCGTGGTTGCCGTAAGAGCCGGCTAAAGGTTATGAGATCCAGAGAACGGGCAGCAGCGTCCTCTGTGTAAACCATCAAACTGCGCTCGCCAACCCGCCTGCCAAGCGTGGCGAGTATTGGCAACAACCCCTTATGGGGGAGGCCTATGTTCAGCAGTGGACTTCCAACGGCTGCATGTTGATGATGATGTGCATATAATTTAATAGGAATGAACTTATAAGTTCAATTAAAAAAATATAATAAAATCTTGTGGTATTGGCGTAGTCGGATAGAATTTTGACAAATATTCAAGATTCATTAAAAAAAAATTACAAAATTCCCACAATAATAACAGTTTTTATTAAAATATTATAAATTTTAAGCGACAACACCCACTAATATTAAAATGGCAACGTCGATTACTTTTTGATTTTATGTTTTTTATTTGAAGTAGGTAAATAAATAAATTTTGTAGGTATAGTAATAAACACTTTGAAAATAATCACTACCTATTAATTTAATGAGCATATTACTTTAATTGAAAAGACAAATTATTGACCATAATGAACATGTTTTGAGTACCCGCCGCGGGCAACATGAGTTAGTATAAACGTCCGTTTATAGCGCTATTATACGCCATAAATAATTATTGTGATATTGAAGGAAATATTACATGATATATGCTGGGCGACACGTGCGTGGAAATATCTGTTACAAGCCCTGCGGTTTAAAATGATAAAGACAAATCACTGAAACACAAAATTCAAACAGAGCCACCAGACCTATGCATTACCCGCCTGTTCCATATGAACACCAACCCAGTGTTCCATATGGAACCCTGACTGTTCCATATGGAAATATGGAACAGATCTGTCAGCTATTACGTTCAGGATGCTATTAGAGCACCCGCGCACCCGCCTCATCAGTGATGCAATCCTCGAACGCAGAATGGCATGAAAACCATTCACCGAGGCCTCTGCTAGCATACCCGAAGCACTATATATTTACGCGGGAGCCTCACCAACCTACCCTATAAACGCATTATTATACTGCACCCTAATTTTATTGAGCACTGCCTTGGTGTACTTGGTCCACAAACTGCACATATATATATTATTACGTATATGTCATATATATACATCATATATATAATATTATGCACATATTAATCTAGCGGTTGTGATTTGTGATTATGTCCGTCATCCGTCAGACTACGCGGAACTATAAAGTAATTTAGAATGCAATTATTATCTATTACAATCAAGTAAGTGTGTGTGACGAGTGACGACAGTGAATGAGTTGAGACAGTTTTTGTGACGATATTGAGTCTATTTATATTATGATTATTTATAGTAGCTAAGTATACTTATTTGATGAAAATAACTGTGCTTACGTATTAGAAAAAAGGATTTGTATGTTTTTGGTTCGGATTTATTTGTATATAATTGGGAGTTTTTGTTTGACTTTGTCATACAGAAACACTCATGAGTAAAGTATTCCTTTCCTTCCGGTTGTCTGGAAGCAAACGCTATTAGCGATAAGACCGCCACTTGTGCTAGCCTAAGATTAATATAATTATTATTCCTTTATGTTTGTGTTCCATGAAGGTGTATAATTGTTTATCTATCTATATATCTATCTACGGACATATCGGTTTGAAACACGGACTGTCTTTTCAAGTTTTTAAACTTAGCTCAGAAAGCCTCCTTCAAGTGGTATTAGGCCGTAAGCAGAATGTCGGAGGTACCGTGGGTACACTACTAATAATAATAATAATATTAATCATTTGAATTTATACTCTAACAGAACGGGTTACCCCAATTACACTGCTCGAGTCAATTCATATGGGTTATGTGGACAACCCATATTGTCAGAGTTTCAGGTCGCCAAGATTCCTACAAGGCCTCCAACATGACCTAACGACCGCCCCCTACATAATATCTTATAGGAAACAGCCGGGACCTACAGTTTAACGTGCCATCCGAAACACTGTAGCGCCCAGGCGAAAAGTCCAAATGGTGAGTTTCGATCCAGGGATTCCGGATTTAAAACCGGGCATATTCCCGCTGGACCACGGACGCTACATGACTAATGACTAATGACTAATGACTCCAACAGACCGAAAACGACGTTGCGGCAGGAGAGAAGAACTAGACTCCTAGGTACTTGAAGAATTGGCTACAAATAGCTGCCCCGAGATATGGAAGGAGAGAGTAGGACAATACGGGCTATGAAAGAATAATGATCATATATTTACATAATCATAAATTTACATAATAATAATAATAATTTGAATTTATACTCTAACAGAACGGTTTACCCCAATTACACTGCCCGAGCCAATTCATATGGGTTATGTGGACAACCCATATTGTCAGAGTTTCAGTTCGCCAAGATAGGGATCTTCAAGGCCTCGGACATGACCTAACGACTTCCCCCTATACATATCTTATAGGAAACTATAGGGACCTACAGTTTAACGTGTCATCCGAAACACGGTAGCGCTGTGATAAAGGTATCAGGACATTTTGTTAAACTGTCAGCACATATTGTTAAAGTGTCAGCACACTATGCTAAAGCGTCAGCACACTATGTAAAACAGTCAGCACATCTGTTAAAATGTCAGCAGTACATGTTGTCAAACCGTCAGCATAGATACTCACAGATCGTCTTCATGGTTGTGTATACAGTGAGCCGCGGTGAGGATATGGCGCGAGGAGATGAGAGATCCTCCGCACAGCCATCGCGTGTCCGAGCCGCGCTTGTAGCCCAGGAGAGCCATCCAGGGGAACGCACCTGAAAGTATCTCAGACTTCAGTCTAAATGGGACTTTCAGTTGTGCAAATTATAATAAAAAAACTCTCCTCATTTTTATTGTATTATTTATATTGTATAATATAAGTAAGCGTCGCAGCACGAAATACTTATATAAAAGGACTATAGCTAAAGCACTGAATTTATTATGGTTGTCTGGAAGAGATCGCTCTGAGCGATAAGACCGTCAGTTGATCATTCATTTTGCGTACGCAGTCCCATCTTTCATTATCGCTTGATAGCGATTACAGCGCCGCTTGAACATAGTTTTTGTCCTGTATTATTTATTTTTGCGTGGTTTACAATACGGTATCATTTTTTTTCCACTCACACGGTGGACATGCGATCTAATAAAGACAGCCGAAACACGCTATAGGAAAGGCATATGTCACACCCCGGACACGACTCAATTCCATACAAAAGTCACGATATAACTACCTACACAGACACTGCACACATGGAGTTTTGTAGACGCGCAAGAGTGCGTGAGGTCGAGAGCTCAATCTCGCTCGCGGCGTAAGGTAGGCCCAATTAGTGGGCGGATGACAGTGTCCATTCTATACGTAGTATTATTATCTGTTCTGTGTCTATGTTCAGTAGTGGACTTCCTTCGGTTGAGATGACGATGATCAGTTTATGATGTTTATCTTCAATTCCTTACCAAGTTTAGCATTGACTCCACCCACCACCCTGCTTAACGAAGCATTGCTGACTCCACACACGGGCGGCTGAGGGAGACTAACGAAGTCACCACCCTCGCTACTCTTGGCTGTTGGTGTGGGGAGGGTTGTGGTTGTGGTTATTGTGGTTGTGGTTGTAGTTGTAGTTGTTGGTGGCGCTGGTGTTGGCGTGTTGGGTAGCCCGGGTAGGGGGCAGCACACCTGTTAATTGATTATGAATCATTATGAATGCTAGTTATCCTACTTCCTACATACTTCCTTCCTATATCTTACTAATATTATAAATACGACAGTTTGTGAGGATGGGTGGATGGATGGATGTTTGTTACTCTTTGTAGTGGTGGTTTGTAGTGGTAGGCCTCTTTAGCAGGGGGCCGCCTGGGGAAGTACCACACCTTTGCCAGTTATCCATCCGCCAAGCAATAATGTGCAAACATTACTGTGTTCCGGTATGAAGGGCAATGTTACCAGCGAAATTACTGGGCATGATGAGATTCAACAACTCATATCTCAGGGTGACAGGCGCAGTGCAGTGCCGCGCAGAATTTTGAATTTTGAAACACTGGGTGGCACTGTGTCTGATATGGGCAATCATGATGCTTACCATCAGGCACCTGATTAGCTCGTCTTGTCACTCACTGTCATAAAAAAAAAAAAAAAAACTTTCAAGCCAAAACTACTGAACCGATTGGGCTGAAATTCGGTATGTAGATATTTTAGACTCTTTAGACCTTGGAATAACACATATTATGGTACTTTGTATCTCGATAATCCCACGGGAACGAAGACTACGCGGGTAACGGACCGCTAGTCTAAGTATAAAGTAATGTGAACCTTAGGGTTTCTCCCTTCGAACCCGCAGTGCGCCTGTCTCAGCGCCCTCACTGCAGCAGGGTTGGTGCTCGACTGCTGGAGGATGCTCACGAACGGCTTGCACTTGTAGACGTCTATGCAGTTGCCTTGGTCGCCGTCTATTGTGGTGCAGGGGTTATCTGATGGAAGGAATCGTCGGGTTAAGTCTTCGCTCGCGTTCTGATCAGATAACCTAAAACAACAGCTTCGTAATTCTTCAAAATTTGGCAATTTTCAAATTGTGTGCGTAAAACAATGCTAGGGTGCATAAAACAGCTCGCAGTGCTCGATTACGCCGATTACGCCGATATGGCGTAATTTAAGTTGCCGCATTTGACAAGTATGACCTATATACTCAAAGAGTATGATAGCTGCGTATCTTGTCGGAACGCTCGCGAAGACCTGGCAATATCCATGCACCCAGGCAAAACAGTATGCAGAGTATATTACTTATATTATACGTGTAGAGTGGTAAGGTTAACACTTCTACAAATGTACTACAAAATTATGTATTAATAAAATTAAGAACCTATGTATTTTAAGTGCAAAGAGTTTTGAGTATCAAAGTGGAAACTGGCAGAAAAATGGCAAATGACAAATATGATAGTAAATTATTCTGAGTGAAATCTTCGACCTTCGTAGTTTAATCCTTTAGAATAGGACGTTAAAAGGTTAATCTCCTTCAGCCTTAGAGTATAGATCACTGGAAGCGCTACTTTTAGTATACATACAACAATTCAGGTTTTTACGGTGGGTGAGGTAAACAGCTCTACTGTAGGTACACATTGAGATACTTATGCACGCAAAATAATGCAGTAAATGAATCATCAATAACGAAGCAGCACATTAACACAATACACATACTACATATCTTTACTTATGTGCTTGTACGAGGGACACTCAGAAAGTTTTGCGAAAATAAAAATAATCTATACATTGATATAAAGAAAAGGGGACATGAGGTACTGGCTTCTCGGAAATGGAAAGCTGAAATTAGGTCCCAATAGATCCACGTACGTCAGTAAAGTTGATTGTTGTCTCGGTCGCACTTCGGTCTTAGGTACGTCTCTCTATCTTTGTTGTTTCAAATTGCTTTCAAATTTCAAGTTGTTAAGTAAGCGCTGAGAGAACGTACCCTATCTCCAATTTTCTTTAAACCAATGATTCTATAGGTAATTTTTTTTAATGAAATCTTTTCGAAGTACTCTCCACCAGCCTCTTTACAAATTTCATGCGTCTCTGCGCACATACATTTTTCAATGAGACACGATCATTCAAATTAGTTCGCAAACAACGTGGAGGGCAATTTTTAAATTGGAACGTACCTATTATTACTTATAAATAATCATAATATTTTCAAAATAGATTATAACTGGCCAGTTTTTCATACATAAAAACTTCTTTTCGCAATACTTTCTGAGTGGCCTGGGTATGTACCAAGGGTACGTGTACCCCGAGACGACTTTGTAGCTGAGTTTGTTATAATTCGGCCTGTGAAGCAAGGAGTCAAGTTTCTTTCAAGAATCGATACTCCGTCAGGGCAAGTATTCGTGAGATGAACTCAAATGTATCTATGCCGCCTGTGACAAGGGATGTGTGTTAACGTTATAAAAAATACCTCGACCGATTCGAATACCACACTTGCATGAGGAAGTAATTCGCGTCATTACTATGCAGACTGCGTGTGGCTACTAAATCCATCCTAAAGTCTAAGGACTATCGGTGTAGTAAATGAGCGGATGGACCCTATTTTAATTATTTGCATATTCGTAATACCTATAATAAGTAATATAAATAGTATGAATTTTATATTTAGTTTATTTCATACGTGTAATTTTATTATACCTACTAACAGAGATTGTAACTTCTAACAATAATATGGATCTTATGTTGAATATGAAGCACTAGATGTGCCCCGCGTAATCATCGTTCCCGTGGGAATATCGGCATAAAAAGTATCCTATGTGTTATTCCAGAGTCTAAACTATCTGCATACCGAATTACAGCCCAATCGGTTTAGTAGTTTTAGCGTAAAAAGGGAACCAACATACACACAAAAAACAGTGCTAGATGGCGCTGGGAGTCGAGTTAGAACTCGTTATGTTTACCTGTTACAAACGAACGTAACATTTTTAAATTATGCTGAGATTTGAGATTTATAATATTTTATATTCGGTTAGGAAGTAGGATTTGTACATAATATTATGTAGTGTGATTTTAATTATTTTTATTTATTTGTTTTACTGTTCTTTTCATCTCCTGTAATGCTCTATGCTCTAAGCCTTCAGCGTACAGAACCGGATCTCTTGTAAATTTAACATCGCTTTAAATAAATTAACATAACGTAAGCCGCAAGAGAATAATGAATCGTCAACATTGTCTGCGGTGTTTTATGGAAGTGCGGTAAACATATAAAAACCAACCAGTTCTCAAGTTAGTATCGCGTAAAAAACACAAGGAAATTTTAAGAAATATATTTTTAAATTGACAGCAAAAACTATACTTTTGATTAATCCTATTTCAACATAAACATACATTCACGCCTTTTTCCCGAAGGGGTAGGCAGAGGTGTACCCAGGACTCAGTACACGTATACAGGTATAGTAGGTACACCCACATTTCGCCAGTATGTTATTGGTCCCATGTAATAGGGGGCGAGCCTATTGCAATTTACCGGGCACAGTTCCAGACTCCAGGCAGTTATTGAGATAATTCCTAATGGAAAAATCCAATATTTAACACTTGCCTGACCTGGGGATCGAACCCGGGAGTCGAGCATGCGCCCTCTACGCCACCGAGGCAGTCCTATTTAATGTTAATCCTAATTAATGTTATAAATACGAAAGTTTGTCGGTATATGTACTGTTATGTTACATACATAACAGTACATACCGACTATATACCTACATATATACCTATCATATCTCATAATTTTAAGATTTATTTTTAGAAAATTAATAAAAACCGACATCTGGATTAAACCTACATACATATTATTTATGTCGCTCGAAAACACTCGGGCTATACCCGGGGTGGTATTACGAACATGCAATCGCGTAACAACATCAGTTTAATTTGCTGTCTAACGTCATTTTTTGTATGCCGTTTGACAGCAGACATTAAGCAATTAAACGCTTTCCACACTTCTACTGCTGTTCGTAATAAGTGGTCTGGTCTTTTGATAGGCGTGCACGGGGACCTTTTTACAAGCTTTTATTTTCTTTTAAGTCCAACACGCAATTCCATGTAATTGTAATTAAAAAGTCAATTTCCATTTCACGTAATATGAAATTCCACAGCATATGACCTGCCAAATAAAAATACACCTAAAAAATTCAATTAATTCATAACCGGCAGCGAATCTCATCGTTTTGTAAGTCGGTTTAAAATAATTAATAAGATTTTAATAAATAACATTGCATCACAAAATTATGTAGCTATTGACTATTGACCTACAGTTGCCAGCGAATCGAACTTGAACACTCGATTACATGTGTAGGTACATACTCTACTTAATATTTATAATACTTAGTATATTTGTAGTATGTTAGCGAGATACTAACTGTAATCTATAATTTGGCAATGACCAGAAGCTTTTTAATGAACTCTTTATCTTCAAGTACTTCTAAATATAAACATTGAAATTGCACATTTTTGGGAATTTGCAGATCTACATAAACTCTGTATTGGTTTTAATTTAGTTGAATTAAATAATAGGTACTATATACGAGGTCAACGTTCTGTCTTGTCGTTTTATGCATCAGTAAATTACATTGTACAAAGTATTAGTTATTTTTATTGCTTTTATAAAAAAATGGAGAGTATTTTACAAAAATGCGTTTTTTGTAGTTGATTTGTGAATGTACATTTAAATATTACGTTTAAATAAAATTTCTTTTAATTTCTGTGCTACAACATCCTAGTGTCTGATTATCTATTTGCTATGCCTGTAACCGATCCGGGCCACACGTATTGACCAGTTATTCCTGTTTGTCCTGCCGGTTAGCTCGAGAGGGTAGTATACCTAGTCCTGTACATGTATATAGAGCATGAGTTACATACGCTACACCTAGTACTGACAATGCAGCGTACGTGGAGAGGTCAAAGGTAACTTGACTCTTCAGCCACGAACGCTGCCCAGACCTGTCAGGAAAGAGGACCTCTTAACAGTATGACATAATCCCATGGAAAATTATCCAAATCGATGTTTTGTATTATCATGTTTCCTCCGAATATGGTAAACTTATTTGATATATTTATTCGTATATCCAGATATTTTGAAGATGAAGTATACTATGTCCCTAACATTTTATTTTTGTTTATAAACTCAATTTTTTTGTAGTGAACGTCTAATCACGTGAGTAAAACTGGGACTTTTAGAAGTTTATAACATAACATATATTCACGCCTTTTTCCCGAAGGGATAGGCAGAGGTGTACCCAGGACTCAGTCCCATAGTAGATACCACCCACATTTCGCCAGTATGTTATTGGTCCCATGTAATAGGGGGTGAGCCTAATGCCATCTACCGGGCACAGTTCCAGACTCCAGGCAGTTATTGAGATAATTCCTAATGGAAATATCCAATATTTAACACTGCCTGACCTGGGGATCGAACCCGGGACCTCTTGATTGGCAGTCGAGCATGCGAAATACGCTTACTTGGAAAAAATACGCTTGATTTAGCAGAATGCTCTATAAGTAGATGGCTAGTAGAGATATAAATATACTTACTAAAAACAGGTGTGGCATCGAAATTGAAGTTTTTCCTGGACTCTGTATCTGGAATAAACTCAGCTTTCGTCGTGTCTTCTGTTGTTTGGACCGGAGCAAACGTCACTGGTATTTCCTTAGGGGTGTCACCATCGAAGCTGACTGGGTCATTAGGGATCTCATCCGCGTCTTGGGAACTTATAGGGATGACGTTCGGCGTAGGGCTGTCAAAGTTGACAGCATCAGGTTGCGGCTGTTCTTGGTTACTTGGTAGATTAACACCCTGATCGGCTTGGTTAATTTCATATCCCTGATTACCCTGACTTGTAAAATCTTGGTTCAGATTACCCTGGTTAGCGAAACCTTGATTATCGTGACCTGTTATATCCGGATTACTCTGGCTGGTAAAATCATTACCCTGGCCAGTAAAATCTTGATTAATCTGCCCGGTGAAATCCTGATTCCCTTGACTGGTAAAATCCTGATTACCCTGGCCGGTAAAACCCTGATTACCCTGGCCGGTAAAACCCTGATTACCCTGGTTTGTATTAGGCGCTTCTCCAGGGTGATTGGTAGGGAAGACAACCGGTTTAGTTTGGAAGTCTTGGTTTGGGTTTCTACTATTATCATCAGTGATGGGTCGGTTGTGCCTCGGTCGAAGGAAGCTGGATATGGTGTCCCTAAGTCGGTTTGGAAGCAGCATGAGAGGGGATTTTCCGTGTTGCTCTCTTTGTGGGAAAAAACCTGGAAAATATAACAAAATAAGTTTACATGGCGACCTTTTTATGTTAACACATAACATAACATACATTCACGTCTTTTTCCCGAAGGGGTAGGCAGAAGTGTACCCAGGACTCAGTTCCATAGTATAGATACACCCACATTTCGCCAGTATGTTGTTGGTCCCATGTAATAGAGGGCGAGCCTATTGCCATCTACCGGGCACAGTTCCAGACTCCAGGCAGTTATTGAGATAATTCCTAATGGAAAAATCCAATATTTAACACTTGCCTGACCTGGGGATCAAACCCGGGACCTCTTGATTGGCAGTCGAGCATGCGCCCTCTACGCCACCGAGGCAGTCGAGTTTTTATGTTAAGGTGACGCAGTCTTAAATAATGAATCTGAAATCATGCGCTGAGCCCCGCAACCCGCTTACACCCCTGTAATATTACGTAACTTGCGATTGACCGGCTCGATCACAGAATACTATTACTCGACTCGAGCCGTCATCACAGCGCGACTTATTACGCACTGGAACATAGACGCCGTAGAGTCTCCGTACCTTATTTTTTTTGGACTATCTTTTTTCATTAAAAATATCTACACTATTATTATATTACTTATATATAATATTATATTACTATACACTAATATTATATAGAGGTTAAAGTTTGATGTTTGTTTGTTTGTAAAATGTAATCTCTGAAACTGAATAATGAAAGGCCCGATAATGAAAATTATTTCACTAATAGGAAATTCAATTAATTAGATATATATAACGGTCTATAGTATTCATGGTGCAGAACTACTGCTATAGGTAGAAATATGATCTTCTAGCTTTTAGCAAATCCGTTCAGCCATTTATTATTGTTGAGTCATACAACGTGTTAAAAAATGGTTTAGTAATACATAAAGGGGTGTCTTACTACACCCGTCAACCTAAAAGCAAAAGAAAGAATTTTGAAATACGCACAAAAAAATTCGACTTCCCATATAAAATGGATCAGCTGATCGGCAGATTTGTATGGGAAGTCGATATTTTTTGTGCGAATTTAAAAATTCTTTCTTTTGAAAGGTGTTCAGTTTGATAGGAAGATGCACCTTTAGTATTAATACAATTTTTTTAACACGACGTATATACGTAGGTATATACAAGTATTGTTACCAACATAACAACACAACATAACTACATACAGCTAATATTAGTAGGATATGATGTTATGAAGGATATAGGTATAGGCATGTATGTAGGTACTACTACTGAAGTTACAGTTAGACAAAACTGAAATCGTCGGTAAATATTGGGTACAATACATATGAAATTGGTGTTTTGTACGGGAGGAATATAAAGAATTTTTTTTTTGTTGTAAAAATAATTGGATGTAAAAATTTAAAATGGACTTTGTATTATCGGAATTCGACTGTCGGATTAGACAGATTACATAGATATCTAATATTCATTCCATCCTACTAGTATTATAAATGCGAAAGTTTGTGAGGATGGATGGATGGATGTTTGTTACTCTTTCACGCCAAAACTACTGGACCCATTGGGCTGAAATTCGGTATATAGTAGTTTAGATTAGACCCTGAACATAAAAAGTACTTTTTATCCTGATATTCCCACGGGAACGAAGACTACGCGGGTGAAACCGCGGGCCACAGCTAGTTAATTCTATGATAGTATATACGCACAAGAATTTTTATAGGTAAACTATATATACATAGGTACATACTTGTAACCCTTTTTTTATTAAAATTAAACATCACTAAACTGTCGTAAAATGTATTTTTTTGGAATCTAAAAATTGGCGATAAATTGATGGAAATGAATAGGTTATTTACATCCAATGTGTGATTGTTATGGGGAATACCTAATCACCTCATTTTCACATGTATGATAATGGCCTAGGTACAATCTTTCACGGAAACTTTAGGTATGTACTCGGGGCATTACCTAACTATATAAATATGACCTTTTATTTATTTATTTACGGATCCATGAATCCTAAATAAAGCCAATTATAATTGATTGAATTTGGCGTTTCTTTTCGGAACTCCATTGCAAACTCCTCGAACAAGAATATTTAGTTTTAAGATTTAAGAAAAAAAAAATTGGAACTTAAAACTAAATATTCTTGATCTAGAAAGCCAATCAAACTAACATACTACAAATACGAAAAGTAGGTAGGTACATACTATATATCTACTGTGAACTAAAACTACGGTAATGTCATTATTATGTAAATTAATATAGAAGTATAACACACCCTCACACAAATACACAAATACACAAACACACGCACACAACACACCTTTATAATTAAAATAAAATATTAATAAAATTTAATTAATAAATTGTACTTACTTTATATTAAAATATAGTTAATAGTTAAAAGCTTATGATTTGATTTGTAAAACTAGACTATTGTTAAGCTAATAAATCTCTCGACTGCCTCGGTGGCATAGTGGGCGCATGCTCGACTGCCAATCAAGAGGTCCCGGGTTCGATCCCCAGGTCAGGCATAGTGTTAAATATTGGATTTTTCCATTAGGAATTATCTCAATAACTGCCTTGAGTCTGGAACTGTGCCCGGTAGATGGCAATAGGCTCGCCCCCTATTACATGGGACCAAAAACATACTGGCGAAATGTGGGTGTATCTACTATGGGACTGTGTCCTGGGTACACCTCTGCCTGCCCCTTCGGGAAAAAGGCGTGAATGTAAGTTTTTTTTTTATGATAGTGAGTGACAAGACGAGCAAATCAGGTGCCTGATGGTAAGCATCATGATTGCCCATTTGAGACACAGTGCCACCCAGTGTTTTAAAATTCAAATTCTGCGCGGCACTGTACTGCGCCTGTCACCCTGAGATATGAGTTGTTGAATCTCATCATGCCCAGTAATTTCGCTGGTAACATTGCCCTTCATACCGGAACACAGAAATGTTTGCACATTATTGCTTGGCGGATGAGTAACTAGCAAAGGTGTGGTACTTCCCCAGGCGGCCCCCTGCTATTAAAGAGGCCTACCACTACAAAAAGTAAAAAAAGTAAAAAGTTGTTATTATTAAATAATCGATTTTTTTACTGTTTAGTCACATCCCTAAGCAAATGTTGTTCTAAACTCATCACTAATAATATTAGTTATAATCTATTCAACATTACGATAGTGCGACTTAACGACATCAGCGCGCCATCTAGTTGTTTTGAGCGGAGATGGAATTTTATCTCTTGAGAATCGGGGTAACTTTTATAACTTGACAACACCTTAACTGATCAATCTCAAACTGGATATTATAAACAATATAAGCCTATCTTACATACATATTTAATTTTATAAAAATCGAATGAATAATTTTCAAGTTATAATCGAAAAATATTGAGATCTTATAATAGCTAGAACTCTAGGACCCCTTAACCGATTTAGCTCATCTTCGAACTTAAAAATTCTTTTATCCTATACTACCTATCTGCAAAATTTTAACAAGATTGGATAAGCGGCTTTTAAGTAATCGTGAGACAAACATACATACACACATACCCACATACATACATACAAACTTTGGCTAATATTTTTAAGCAAGTCCTAAACTATGTGTCAAAATTTGAAAAAAAAAAACGGACCATCGGTTTCGAAATTATCGTAAGACCTTTCATAAATACCTCGTAACTCTTATATATCCGGAACCCCTAGGCCGATTTTGCTCATTCATTAAAGTAAAAAAAAATATCACTTTAAACTACATGTGTACAAAGTTTCATCAAGATCGGACCAACAGTTCTCAATTTATCGTCGATCAAACTTACATACCAGAGTATGTACCCTTAAGCTGGTACATGCGCAGGTTTTTCCCACTTGTCGACTCTAGACCTCGCTTCGCTCGGTCGATTATGTGATTAAGTACTAAAAAGTCTGTATGTTATATACGCACTAAATAGTATGTAATAATATTGTATTATGTAGAGTATAAAGATAAAGTGAAGCATATTATAGTATAAGTAAGTATATCGGTCATCGCAAGTGTGAACAGTCAACATAAGGAAGGACTTTTCCTTGACCGACCTTACGTATATTATAATTATATAACTATAGGAACTGAATGAATGAGCATAATATTAAGAGTCAAAGAAGAGAGTTAAGTCATGGTTGTCTGGAAGAGATCGCTCTGAGCGATAAGGCCGCCAGTTGTTATTCTTTCTAGTTTAAAGTTTTCATTTTGTCATTTTTCTGTATTATTGTGGTACCATTAAAGTGTTATCATTCATTCATTCATTTATTCATTCGTTGATTCATAATATAAAGAGGTAACGACGTTCTTATTGCGCTGTTCAAAGAAAATTCGCCCTCTCGCTCACACGTACCCACATTTTTGAAGAAATAAAAATTTACTACATGTAATTACGTAAGATAAAGACATCTAGGTTCTAGAAAATTGCACCACACCGATTTGCTCGTCTTGTTACTCATTTTCATAAAAAAAAAAAACTATTTATTAAAACGTACATTGAAAATATGAAATACATTAGAGTATTTTTAATTGTTGCCTAATATAATCCTTAATATAAAAAATATTCTTAAATCAGACAGTAGATATATAGTTCTTCCTGTATTAGGTATTCAATTAAATATTTCAAGGTAATTTGTGCGGAAAAGTGTGTAAGTCTCAATCGTCTCATCATTTATGTAAATAACGTCTATTGTGAAACCAGTTTTATAAAGAAAAATAAAATGCGCGTTTGCAGTTTGAATGAAAAGAGAAGAAAATACGGGTTATACCGTTTCCTCCAAAGACCCATTATGTTTTCATAAAATGCCTTTTCATATATTAATTCCCGTTTTTTCAACGACATATTATGATACAAAAATTTCATTCCTGTTTCCTCCAAAAAAGAAAATAAAGTGGTGGCATTATATATTGTTTTTGGTGAAAAATTAAAAAAAAATTAAATTTTTTTCTCTAATAAGTCTAAGTTACACCAGCTAACTTTAACATTAACTTAATAAGTAGGGAGAATAGTAATACTTTTTTCAGCTTGTCGGGAATCAATGCAAACTCAGCAGCTTTTTTTTCATGAGTTTTGTTTGGATTATGATGTCATTTTAACAGCCTATGAAAAAATACCAAATCAATGTTTCGTAATCCCTGTTTCCTCCGAATATTATTAACCCATTCTATAAATTTATAACAGATTCAGATTCATTTATTTACCATAACTATAACAATTGTTGTTACAAGGGCATGTCATTTGATACAGTCAAACAATTTCTATAATAATTATTATAACAAAAAATACTTATGCATACAAATTTTCAAATAATATATCCTTATATATTTTTAGTAAGTGTGAAGAATGTCATTACAATTTCTGTTATAAATTCTCGGTAAGTATTTTCATAGTAAACTTCTAAATACCCAGTTTTACTCGCGTGATTGGACGTTCACTACAAAAAATGTAGAGTTTATAAATAAAAATAAAATGATAGTGACATACTTTACATAAACTTTAAAATTTCAGGATATAAATACTTATATCAAATAGGTTTACTGTATTCAGAGGAAACAGGGGAATACAAAACATCGACTTGGTAAATTTTCTATAGGATTCTGTCAAACTGCTAAGAGGTTCTCTTTCCTGTTAAGTAAAGTTATATTAGCTTTAATTAAAGATAAAGTTAGGTGGTATAACTTAGCCTAAATTAGTTCCGTTTCCACTCTTTCTGTCAGACATACCTATTTATGTTGTACCTATACATTTATTTATTCAATTAAACTCTTATCTAAAATTTATGTTTTTGGGTTCATTTAGTACGACGCGACTGAACGATTAAAAACTGATAAAACTTTTTAATAATTAAAACTATATATAAAATACAAAAAGAACTTACCAAATTGCCCACACACAACTTGCACACACATAATGCACAAAAACACGTGTAAACCACGCGCCATGTTCACAAAAAGTTCACAAAAATAACAAAATTGTTGAGTAAAATCGCGATTTTTTTTATAATCGATTAAACATGTCTGTTTGCTTCGAGTAGCCGGTACTAAGTGGTCAGACTGACCATATACATACCTATATATCTACATACAGTAATCGCGAAGTGATCGGCTACGTCATACAGTTTGACTACGTTAAATTGCTGCGATTTTCCTTAAATGTATTAGAGAAAAATAATAATAGGTAATAATATTTTTTAATTATCATACAAATTATTGACACAGTGGTAAAAAGGGATTTTCCTGAATAATGTGATTTAAATAAATTCGTCAGGCATACCTTTGGTATGTATGCTCAGTGTTAGGTTCCATATCTACCTACCCTAGGTAGGTAGGATACCGGAACAACTCTACCGCGTTCTAAAAACATCCGTTTCTCTCATCTAACATGTTAATAATCACTTTTTTTTTGTAAAATTTTACGATTATGGGATTAACTAGCTGTGCTCGGCGGTTTCACCCGCGTGGAAATCGTTCCCGTGGGAATATCGGGAAAAAAGTACCCCATGTGTTATTCCAGGGTATAAGAAACCTACATATCAAATAACAGCCCAATCCATTCGGTGGTTTTTGCGTGAAAGAGTAACAAACATCTATCCATCCTCCATCCATCCTCACAAACTTTCACATTTATAATATTAGTAGGAACCTATACTTGTGATTCCCAGGTATTTGTTTTCTAGAGTAGGCACTTGCAGAAATCTCCAGAATTTATTTCTTAATTCTTGATCAACATCTTAGTTAAAAACTATGTGCTTCTAGAATACATCTTCTACAATGCTTCTATAATGTTGTAAAGGAGTTCTGTAAAATTTGCGCTAGATTTATTTCAAATTAACTACCCCTTTGCTGGGCAAAGATCTCCCCTTCCTATTTTCGTTATAGCCTGTCTTGGGCCAAAGATTCCCAGTATATTTATTTTAATTTTATGTAGAGGTTAGGGTTAAAAAGGCGTTGACGCGTGTAATATCAGACAAGACTTTTGTTAAAAACTTTTGCTTTAGAATATATTTTATTAAAATGTTATGTCGAACTGGGTAGGTTTCCCATTTCTTATTCCATTTCCTCCTACCTTGTGCTTGTCCAGTGATACCCCGGAACTTATTATAAAACAATAATATATTATGTAGAATATAGTGACGTCACGCCACCTCTCTCAGGGTAAATCTCGAAACATTTGTAGAAATATTACACAACAATATTTAATTAATAAATAAATCTTATCTTACCTGATTGTGATTTTCCAGATTTCTTCTTCCTCGATCCGATCCTAGTTTTCTTAACCACAACTTTGTACTTATTGTTGACAGTGTACCCTTGACCTGACGCGTACCTATAGCTTACATTGGTCTTGCCATCATAAATATTACCCATTTTCACCGCTAGGTACCCATGAGACCTGTAGGAACCTTGCACGCCATACACTGGGTACTTTTGCCCATAACTTGGATAACTTTGCCCATAAATAGGGTAACTTTGCCCATGTACTGGATAACTTTGCCCGTAGCCGTAACCGTATTTTGTGTCTTTGTGTCCGTAGGATGGGTAACTTTGCCCATAACTGGGGTAAGTTGGATAAGCGTATTGGAAGCATTTGGACTTCTTCTGGGTGTATATACAAGGTTGGGAGGCACCATGATCATAGCTATGACCCGGGTCATAAGCACCGTGACTATGATGACCATGGTGTTCATCGTAACCATGGTATTCGTGACCTCCATGACCGTACAGAGTTTGGAATAAGGCATCCAATGCTTCGTAATATTCCGGCGAAGGAGTAGGCGAGGGTGGTTTATATATTAATGGAGTTTTTAAACATCGATTATGTTTTTGGGCTAAAATCAACAAAACAGGGAAAGTTTGGATCAAACTGCAAATAGTGCTCCCTTGGATAGTCATTTTACGACTATTCCGTTGAAATATCAAATGAAAACTGAGCAATAAACTGAATTGGTTTAGAAATTGTGTTATCTACAAAATCTGTAATCTCGATGCGTAAAATTGGGAGTTGCGTAAATTCTACATAATGTTATCAACAAACAAACAAAAAAAGCACGAGATAGATCATAGCATCATCATTAGAATTGAGTAATAAATCATAATGACTTTGGGAAACAAATATGAGGATGTTATGTAGTGCACCATAATGCTACTATATAGGTATATATTTATTTTTGTATACTTCAACAGAACGGTTGCCCAATAACACTAACGAAGTTAGAATAAATTCAGGTGCCTAATGGTAAGCATAATGATTGCCATATCAGATACAGTGCCACCTAGTGTTTTAAAATTCAAAATCCTGCACGGCACTGCACTGCGCCTGTCACCCTGAGATATGAGTTGTTGAATCTCATCATGCCCAGTAATTTCGCTGGTAACATTGCCTTTCCGACCGGAACACAGTAATGTTTGCACATTACTGCTTGGCGGATGAATAACTGGCAAATATGTGGTACTTCCCCAGGCGGCCCCTTGCAAAAGAGGCCTACCACTACATTATTACACAGTACAGAAGTAAAGTAGTAGAAGTACAGTAGTAGAAGTAGTATGTAGTGGACAAAAACAAATAAAGTATAAATTATATAATGTTAACTATAAATTTTATGTAAAATGATAATATAATAGAGACGACCAATATGACATGACTATTATAAAATTACAAGCAGTTTTTCGGTTTCATCATAATTCAAGCTCAGTTAACCATTGTTAACGACTTATTTCATTTATTTACCTATTAAGTTTAAAACATTACGAACATTCTTATGAAAAGTCCAAGATGCAAGTAGTAAGCGAGTTATTGAACAAGTTCCTTTAATAAAAACACTCATAGCGTTAGTATTTAGTTCAAGACCGCTCGTAATTAGTAATTGTATCTATCGAATATGGAGAGAGGCAGGGAAACCCGGGTGATGTAATATGATGATCTTTGGCCTTTCATTTGCACCATATTTTGTAAAATATGACAAATTATGGTTTAGGTTGACGGGTAGATTGCATCTACGGTACGGTACGGTACGGACGGGTAGTAAGTACTTATTACTATACCTTTTTGAAACATTTTTCTTACATAAATAAATTAAGTCTTTTGTAAAGTACGGGTTACGACAAATTATGACGGCAATGTTATTTTTAAAAGAGCATAACATAACATACAATCACACCTTTTCCCGAAGGGGAAGGCAGTGTACCCAAGACTCAGTCCATAGTAAGCACACCCACATTTCGTCAGTATGTTATTGGTCGCATGTAATAGGCAGCGAACACGAACGACGAACGAATTTTAACACTGCCTGGCGATCGAACTCGGGACCTCATGATGACCTCATTAAAAGAGCATCAAAGGTATCGTATATATTATGGGTTACGTAGACTCTATGGGGTAACCATAACCGACAGGAAAAGGATGAAGTTATACAATTCACAATAAAAAAAAATGCCATTATAATACCTATTGTTACTTAATAAATAAATTAATTAAAATCAAAATAATTAAAATTAAACTAAAAATTGTCACATCTCATAAAAAATGGCACGACTCCAAAAATTTTCATTATTATTGATGCTTCCGCTAAATAGAGACTTAGTTTGTTTTTAAATTAGCGTTGATTAGTATCAATTACATGGCAGAACATGAAACAGTTTTTTACTTCTGGATTTCAGAGGGTAAATTCAAAACCAGTATAAAATCGACTTGGTTAGGAAAGGCTTATTATAAAGTTAACCGGTACATAGAGGACAAAGATTTCTGGAGACTCCTGCATAGCCACCACGCACCATTACATGCAAACAAATGTAACCAAACCAAATATTGTAAAACTCGCGGTTGATAAAATTAAACCTTTCAAGTTTCTTGTGCGTTCTTCTTGTATTTCCGAACGCACGGTAGATTAGATATTATTTTATTGACGTTTAAAAATGTTTTTTAAGACTTATTTTAAATCAATAAAAATCTTCTTTGAGTGTGAGTTTATTTGTGGGGCTGATATAATAAAAAGCACTGTTTTACTTAGTAAATAATTTCTTTCCGTGAATGAGTAATTCTCCAATTCCTTATATATCTTTCTCAGAATACGCTCGCTCTTGACTTTGAACGATTAATCTTTAAAAAATTCGACATTGAAGTAAATTTATTCCTAATGTGAAAAAATTCTCATTTTTTGTATAAAAACTAAGAACTAACGAATTCGTTCTAAGAAAATCACCATCCACGGTGTATAAGTATAATTCATTAATATAATTTATAAATCAAATTAAAAACAAAATGAATCATTCTTTATGTTAAAAATAGTTGCTTAGATTTTGTTTTTTTTTTTTAAAGTAGCCGTAATCAATGACGTAGTAAGTCGGTACATATACGTATTGTGTTAATAACCTTAACAAAATTCCCAAAGGTCGGACTTTTCCGGCATTCCAAGTCCCAAGTTCCGTTTCAAACCGGACGCTACTAAGTTATGTCCATTCGTAGCTTTAAAATCAATCACTTATGACTTATGACTACTTACTTGTGGGAAGTCAACTGTCATTACTTAGAACTAACTTATCAAGGTTGAAACTTAACCACAGACATTTCAATCTAAATAGTTATTAGCTATTACTAATTAGGAGAAATTTTACACAACATAACAACGTCTCGACTGCCTCGGTGGCGTAGAGGGCGCATGCTCGACTGCCAATCAAGAGGTCCCGGGTTCGATCCCCAGGTCAGGCAAAGTGTTAAATATTGGGTTTTTCCATTAGGAATTATCTCAATAACTGCCTGGAGTCTGGAACTGTGCCCGGTAGATGGCAATAGGCTCGCCCCCTATTACATGGGACCAATAATAACATACTGTCGAAATGTGGGTGTATCTACTATGGTTCTGAGTCCTGGATACACCTCTGCCTACCCCTTCGGGAAAAAGGCGTGAATGTATGTATGTATAACGGTGTCCTATTGATTCGCATAATTTCTTTTGTCATAAAATTTTTCCGCATACATCATTTGTCATAACCTCCTCTAGTCATAATATTGGAAATACATATTTTTTTGTAGTAATAATGATAAATTGTCCTAAAATTTAATTGCTATAATATTTATGTGTATAATAGTTTTTATTCCTATTGTTAGTTGTCATAATGGTTGTTATGTATAATTTTATAGTAAATAATGGTATATGTCCTAATTTTCATTGTTCATAATTGTTATTGTATATAATCGGTAGTGTACGTATTTTTGCAAGTGAGGAATATTGTAGTGTTGTATTGCATTTACAACTGCCTCCGTGGCGTAGAGGGCGTATGCTCGACTGCCAATCAAGAGGTCCCGGGTTCGATCCCCAGGTCAGGCAAAGTGTTAAATATTGGATTTTTCCATTAGGAATTATCTCAATAACTGCCTGGAGTCTGGAATTGTGCCCGGTAGATGGCAATAGGCTCGCCCCCTATTACATGGGACCACTAACATACTGGCGAAATGTGGGTGTATCTACTATGGGACTGAGTCCTGGGTACACCTCTGCCTACCCCTTCGAGAAAAAGGCGTGAATGTATGTTATGTTATGTTATGTATTGCATTTATGGGTAGGAGTAGGATCTCGCCGTAACTCACATACCCAATAATATTTTTTTTATTTACTCGATTTTTTTCATATGTAAATCCACTGATATTTAATTTGTGGCCCCTTTTTGTTGTAAATATTTTGCACTCGTTTTCCATTGTAATTATAATTTCAAAATTAGTTTAAGCACTTTGTTCCAAATATTAACACTAAAATTTGACTTAGTGTTATTTTTATAATAATAATGAAACTACCTTCTTTTTTATTCATAATCAGTAATAGCGCTTTACTATAATATTTTTTTATAGCAATGTGATATATCAACAGTTTGCTACATAGAAAAGATGTTTAACTACGTTAATGAGTTAAGAACATTCAAAATTCTATTGGTTAGGTTAGGTTAGGTTTAATTTATATTATGACAAAGTTAACATTCGAACAATATATGATTATGGCACATAATTTTAGTGATATCAATAGTTAGGACATGTTAGGATTATGGCATAAAATAATATGGTTATCAATGGTTAGGACATATAATGTTATAGGTTTCAAATGTTAGGACAATTAAAATTATAACAATTTATAATAGGAGTATTGACGTTATGACTGGTGATTATTAGCTATTACATATATTATGGCTTAAAATTTTATGAGTTGTAAAATTATGGCTAAAAATAGTATGCGAATGAATAGGGAACCATGTATAACACAACGTATATACGTGTATAGGGTCCGTGGCCCGATGAAAAATGCCCGACTTTAAATCCGGAGTCCCTGGATCGAATCTCAACATGTGGACTTTCGCCTGGGCGCTACCGTGTTTCGGGTGTCACGTTTAACTGTAGGTAGGTCCCTATAGTTTCCTATAAGATATGTAGGGGGCAGTCGTTAGCTCATGTCGGAGGCTGCGGAGGAATCTTGGCGACCTGAAACTGACAATATGGGTTGTAACATAACACATTACATTTGTATTTGTAGTGGTAGGCCTCTTTTGCAGGGGGCCGCCTGGGGAAGTACCACACCTTTGCCAGTTATTCATCCGCCAAGCAGTAATGTGCAAACATTACTGTGTTCCGGTCTGAAGGGCAATGTTACTGCTTGGCAGATGAATAACTGGTAAAGGTGTTGTTCTTCCCCAGGCGGCCCCCTGCAAAAGAGGCCTACCACTACAATAAAATTAACCAAATCGATGTTTTGTATTCCCCTGTTATATTTAGTGATGCTCAAACATTGAGGGTATAATGAAGGCCGGCTGTTATGCAGTGTTAGTGCATAACATATGCGAAAGCATACCATTCCAATAGCTTAATCGTTAGGTTGAGTGCTTTGTGCTTACAGCTTAATAAGTCCTACCATCTTATCTGATCAGTTATCAGCGTCGCTAGTGGCGCATTTGACACAGAAATTCTCCAAATAGCAGCTGACAGTCCGTAGTTCCAAATTTACCCATCGGAACAGCTAAGTTGACGGCGCGGGAGTGATCCCGCGACGCGTGTAATGCGACGTGAGTCGCATTATATTTTGTCATTGGCTTTCCTATGATTCAGTTAACAGACATTATTGATCAGTCTAGAGGTATTATTGATTTGTTGACACATTGTCCACGTAAAAACCTATTATAAGCTGGTACCATACTAGGCACCAACTTATACTGTACTCAGTACCGATAGGTACTTAGGTAAGTACCTGATTGGATTTCCTTATAATCCTACTTCCTACTAATATTATAAATGCGAAAGTTTGTGAGGATTGAGGATGGATGGATGGATGTTTGTTCCTCTTTCACGCCAAAACTACTGAACCGATTGGGCTGAAATTAGGTATGTAGATAGTTTAGAAGCTAGAATAAAACATAGGGAATAAAAGAATAAAACATACTTAGTATCCCTTTTTTTGTTGTTGGATATTTTTATCTTAAACTGTTTTTTATATTTGGCTTTCACTTTGTTTATGTTTTGTATAAAATAATGTGTAAGTAGGTATGTAAGTACCTTACGTTAGTTTTACCTACCTGTAGTGGTAGGCCTCTTCTGCAGGGGGCCGCCTGGGGAAGTACCACACCTTTGTCAGTTATTCATCCGCCAAGCAGTAATGTTCAAATATTACTATGTTCCGGTCTGAAGGGCAATGTTACCAGCGAAATTACTGGCCAAGTGCAGTGCCACGCAGAACTTAGAATTTTTTAAAACACTGGGTGGCACTGTGTCTGCTACGAGCAATCATGATGCTTACCATCAGGCACCTGATTTGCTCGTCTTCACGCACTATCATACAAAAAAAACACAAATGTTTGACCTGACCGGGGAACGAACCTGGGGCCTGCGGCACAGAAAGCAGAGTTACTACCATCTGAGCCAACGAGGCTGTCACTAAACAAAATATGTTCGCATTCGCCAGGTCTGAAGACGCCCTTAGGTAGGATTTGAGATGAAGTCTGCTGTGTCTTGGGAACTTAAAGAAACCTAGTTCTTGACAAATTCCTAAACTATTCACAATAACCGGAATTTGTCAAGTTACGGATATAATATATTATGTACACTGTACACAGTTATTGAACTAAGATTTATTTCCACTGACTCATTATAAAAGTACCTATACAATTCCATTTTGGTAAGTAACAGATAAGGCGCTCCGCATACTGTGCGACATTGAGTTTCTTGTGGCAACAATTAGCAACTAGCAGTTTACATACTACACTGCCCCGCGGTTTCGCCCGCGTAATCTTCGCTCCCGTGGTAATATCGAGATAAAAAGTACCCTATGTGTTATTCCAGGGTTTAAACTATCTACCTTTACATAGTTACCAAATTTCAGCTGAATCGGTTCAGCTGAGTTTTAGCGTAAAAAGAGAACAAACATACACTAAAAACCGCACTTTTTTTTACCTCAGTTTATCTGTTACAGACGTAACTTTTTTACGTTGTACTTGATTGTACTGAGACTTATAATATTAGTAGGATATAGCAACTACCCAGACATAATAACTTAAGTTACGGTGATCGATAACAGTAAACAGTCATCAGTTGCTGCAATCGACAACTAAATAAGTTTTAAACTGCCACAACTGTGTGAATTTGTTAGTATAGTTGTGTCAAGTTACTGGTTTCTTCAATTGGCAATCGCTGCGATCCGAACGAATTAGCTTAAAGTTGCCAGTTGTAGCTATAGTTGCTACAACTGGCAACTTTTCAAATTCAAATTCAATCATTTATTTGTAGTTGGTGTACAGTGATATGCAAGATAATATTATGAGCTAACACATTCTACCAGAACTGGTATGCAAATTTTGTACAATTATTAAACCATTAAAAGGAATTAATTAACTAATGAATTAATTAAATAAATACATACTTAAGTAATAAAATCAAAATATGCCACGGAATAATTATTACAATAGATTTATATTAAACTAGCTGTGCCCCGCGGTTTCACCCGCGTACTCTTCGTTCCCGTGGGAATATAGGGATAAAAATTACTTTTTATGTTATTCCAGGGTCTAAAGTCTTAACTATCTATATACATAATTTCAGCTCAATCGGTCTAGTACTTTTAGCGTGAAAACTGAACAAACATACACACAAAAAACCAGTGCTAGCGCTGTTTGTTTTGTGTTATCTAGATTTCGCTGGAGTTCACTTAGAACTCGGTAACGTTTTGTTCACCTTATAAAAACGTAACATTTTTACATTGTACTGTGATTTGAGATTTATAATATTAGAGAGACTAATTCAAAACATGTCACTTTTCATTATTGTCCGAAAAAAAAATCAATGGAGTGCCTTTTTCTATTAGGAATTTTTCTAAATAACATTTAAAAGTATCATAAGTTTAATAAATGTCTTTGATATTTTGTGGCAGTTTATTATATATTGCAATCCTTTTTACAAACGTTTAACGAAACTTTCAAAAAGTTTACAGTTTTCAAATAAGTTACTTAATGGTATTTTCAACTGAAGTTACCTGTATGCGGAGTGCTTTATTTTACGGGTAAAACGATGAGACTGATCTTATTTATAGAGATTGGGAGTGTTATGTTGTGAATGCGAGTCTTGTTTATATGTGACTCTGCCCTGACCTCATTGCACCTGCTCTGAATTATAATCAGCTTAAAATCATGATAGTCGAACTAATGGCCTGGACTACCGGTCATGTATCACGTATGTACCTACGTAAACATACGTTATACATAGATTTTGTCCAAGCTATATTTTACAAGGTATATATAGGTAATAGGTATGCTTTTATTGTGAACGTCATTCTGCTTTCAATTTCTATACGAGCGCCGCCATGGGGTGGCGCGATGCTTCGGCCCAATGAAGCCGTTTTATTTGAACTAATTATTGCTCCCGAGTGATCACCAGTCTGGAGATAACGCGAGTGATTTTTAAATGCCAAGTCGGTTGCAGACTGTCGTCTCTTTCTATTGCACTACTAAGTACATTTGATGAAAGAGTGCGACTACTATAAGAAAACGTTCAATTCAATGCTCGCTCCAGGTTTGATTGCTTGAGATGGTTTTTAAAATTGCATTATTTGCGTCGGGGTTACTATTTTTTTTTAATCTTATCTTTATTTAAAACCGTGTTTCAGTATGTTTCTTCATAATTCTTAATAGGTAACACAACATCTCGGCATTTTCCCAAGTTATGCCCCGAAAAGTTTTTAAGTCCCATGTAATAAGGGGCGAGCCTTTTGCTGTCTACAATATGGCCGGCGTAACTTGGCTGAAGTTCGCAAAGTTCGAAATTCCCGAGTTTGAACATTCTGCACATGTAAACTCGTGAAGAAAACTGTTGTTATTATTATAATTGAACTGAACTGAACATAACATACTCGCCAAGTTACGCTAGCCCTATTGTAGATGGCAAAAGCCTGCGCCGGGCGTCTTGTAGGTATAGGCCAAGACAAAGAATAGTATAACTATTACTACGCTATGAGTTGAATGAATTTTATTTCCAAATAAAATACCTATGTTTTTTGTATAAAACAATGTAATTTAATCTCCTTATTATCTATGTAAATACATTATGGCTCGTAGATTTATTTATATACTTTAGCTTAGGACCTACTTATAAATAAATATTGTATTATTTACAACAGTAAATACATAGTGTTATGTAAACATTTGTATGATTCTTCAAGGTTTTGTAAAATAAATACGAATATAAAATGAAGATGTACATAAGCAGTCAAATTGATGTTTTATATTCCTTTGTTTTATAAAATGATACTTAAATATTACTCAGTATTTGATCTTTAAAATATCAGGAGATAGACTTATCGAGTGCGTTAAATATATTGGTATCTTGTCGATTAGCATAATGACACTTGTCATAATTCATTATAATTTGTAGGCAACAGGTTATTACGAAATACCAATTTGGTATTTCTAAGCTAAGCTATTCATAGTCTTTTAGAAGGATTGTGTCTTTTTAAAAGACTTTGTTACCTCTTATCGAAACTTTGCCTCTATTATAAAATAATGATGAATTTTATAAACTCAATAAAATGTTTATCTATCTATCTCGGTCGATTAAGCGGTTGCTCTTCCATACAAAATGAAATTGATCAATTATGAAGAATGAGAGTTTAATTTGCCACTCAATTGTTCATTGCTGGCTCTTTATAATATGGCCTTTATTTGCGCCAAAAAATATTTGGTTAAAGCAACCATCCTTTTTTTCATATTTATAAAAAAAAATTAAATAGTTAGGTAGGTTAGGTATTTTAAAGTCTATACGATTTTCTTTAACCAAAAATGTTTTAGCAAATCAAGGTCAGGTCAAAAGCCAACCACAAACAAAAATTGAGTAGAAAATTATGATTTTCTCTTTTTCTATATTTGAGAAGTTTCATTTTGTATGGAACAGCAACCCCTTAAATTCTTTTTTAAGTTTTTTGAGCGGATAATAATAATAAACAACCCTTTCTATAATTATTTGAAAAATGATACAAACGTGCATAACAGTTTAAGTCAAAAAGAATTAAATGCAGCAAAATGATGGTACAATTAATTCTAATTGAGATTAATATTAAAGTAATGACTAAAAGGCATATTATGGCTTTATTTATAACTATAACTAATTTTATTTAATTAAAAATAGTATTTACAATCATAAATAATGTTTTTGGTGGAATGTTACATTAAAATAGGTATTATTTACAAAAGTGACGATGTTTTCTTTACAAAAAAATCTTTTATATTTTTAAGACTAAGATTGGGATGGGAACGTTTGGATTTACCCGCAAAATATAAAATTACAAGAAGCAAAGATATATCTTGTCTTATGAAATAGAGAACTTACAGAAGATCTTTTTTTTAGCAAGAAATACACCAACATTCAGAGGCGTTCATTCATTTCAGAGGTGATTTTTGGGTGTGTTAGTATATACGTAGAGTAGATGTAAATATCAGGGTAGGTAAAATGTTTGCATAGCAATGCTGGCTCATTCCGCACATTTTTTGAGATTTGAATTTATTAGAGATTTGAAATAACAAATAATGGTAAAATTGGTAGGTATAAGTAAGTGAAGTACTTACTTAATAATAATTATTTTAACCTTATTACATTACTCATACTTATGATTTATTATTTATTTGCTATAATGTGTTGAGCCAATTGTTTTTTTTATTTTGGGTGAAATTTTACTTTCCATATCTATTCATATTATTGTAAAAAAGATCTTTTCTAAGTTCTCCATTTCATAAGACAAGATTTATCTTTGCTTCTACCTTTTGCGGGTTAAACCAATCGTTTCCATCTCTTATTCTATTTCTCATTTTATTTGTGTGTTTCTTTTTTCTCTTATCTCTTCGATTCCATTACATAGAATTATTATTGCTCAATCTTCTTTCAATATTCATATCTTTTCCAAGATTTCTTTTATTTAATCTTCTGGTTTGTTTCCTTTTGACTCATTCAAGTATCCTTCTTTATATCCAGACCTCTTTCGATCTTTTGTTTTGTCCGAATGTTTAGGGCTTAGTTAGTCTTATGTCTTTGAAGGGTTTTAGTTCTATTATGATATTATTAATTATAAGACTGCTGTTTGTTTATGTGAACAATGAAATACCTATTATATATCTACAGTAATTCTTTTTCAAAATGTTATTATTCTCGCGTTTTAGATTTAGTCAAAGTATTTGATGTCAGCCTCTACATTTCATATTACTTAGGTAGAACAGGTCACGTCACGGTTTAATATCGCTGACCTTGAACGCGTATAAATCGATTTTTAGATCAATACACTTGCGCAAAGCCCCCCCTCCACTTTTGCCGAGCGCTATTAAACCGTGACGCGACATGTACTATTATATATTCTGTGATGTCTGTTCTGTGAATCTTTATATAAATAAGTTTTTTTGTGTTCGATCTATATAAATATCGTTTATGACAACAGTAGGGATTAGTACCCTACAGCTTTACAAGTTTACATTTGTAATTTGTAACATATATTTTGCGATAAGTTGTACGTGAGTTCTTCTTGTAGAGGTATCGTTCCGGACTTATAGCAGATTCATTAGGCATTAGCTTTATAACCGTTCAAAAGTATCTTTTTGAGACTATATCAATGTAAAATGTTAAGTAACAGTCTCTGTTTTTGTATTGTTTTATATTTAATATTTATTACAATGATCAATGATCCTGGAAGAGATCGCTTAAAGCGATAAGGCCGCCCATTGTAGACCAATTAGAATAGTGTTCTGTTATTTTATTTTTAAGTTAAATTTGTATAAATTTTGGTCTCAATGAAGAGTGTTGTATTGTATTATCAATTGGAATTTGTGCAACTATTTCTTTATCAAACTGTTTAAGTAGAAGTCTCTGTTTCTTTATTGTTTTATATGTATACAGTGTTCAATTAGAATGGTTTCTAGCAGGATGTGGCGTGTGCAAGGCCGGGTTGGCGACCGCTATGATACTGTCTCCGCGCGCTGCTACCACCTGAGGGCGGGACTCTTCTGTCTCCTGCAATATTGCTATAACTTTATATGAAGTTCCATATTATTGAAGAAATAGGTTATCTGAAGTTTTTGGATTTAGATTCTTTTTGTTTCAAATGTGGTTATCACAATGTTAACGATAATGGAACAACAGTTAAATAGCGGAATCTCTGCTGTAAAAAGGAATTTTTGGTGTAAGATTCGAAGTATACAAAAAATTACATTTGGTTCGTGAAATTAACTGATGTCGCACAGACAAGGCTCCTTACACTAAGATCCACAGCTCGGCTCCACATGTGGATCCATATGGACAACATTTACTCGACTTGAATCCACAGTGGATCCATGGACACTTTTTTTTCTTTTCCTTTCCTCCACGGCTCCACTGTGGATTCAAGTGGAGAAAATAGTGTCCATGGATCCACATGTGGAGCCGAGCTGTGGATCCTAGTGGAAGGAGCCACAGAAAATACAAAAAAGTTCGTAATACTCGATCTAGTATATTAAGAAAATAAACTATTCTAGTAATGACACTTGACTGCAGTGATGGCGCAATATGCCTACTGCTGTCGAGTTGCTGTCGCATTGTAAAGAAAATTAAAGTAAATGTCTAAGTAAATAAATGCAATAAACTTTTGAAAAGTAAGACATGTCAGGTAAAATTAATCTAAACTTGAAATAATAGTTGATAATGTAATCTCACTGGAGGAGGCGTGCTGGTGCTGGAGTATGAACATCTGGAGTCTGCATCATCGCTCTCTGTCTTCACTGCCCACCAACTGGAAACATAAAACTTAGTCTTAACAAATGGAAAAACTATACAAAATATGGGAAAGTAGCTTCCGGTAGTTCAGCGGGGATGAGTCTTTCTTTGAACTTCGACTCCTCAGCCACGGAAAAATACTCACCTTGTCTATAAACTAAACCAAGCTGGTAAAGCAGTTTTGCAAACTTTTGCATAATATACATGGTTTATTAAGTTTAGTTTTAAGGTCTGTGGATTTTGGGAAATAAATAAATAAAAAAAAAAATGGTAGACAATAAATATAATAGGTAGAGTAGACATTGAAAAAAATGTAGAAATAGAACTAAAGGAATTAATTTTTTTTTATGATAGTAAGTATAAGTGACAAGACGAGCAAATCAGGTGCCTGATGGTAAGCATCATGATTGCCCATATCAGACACAGTGCCACCCAGTGTTTTAAAATTCAAAAATTCTGCGCGGCACTGCACTGCGCCTGCCACCCTGAGATATTAGTTGTTGAATCTCGTCATGCCCAGTAATTTAGCTGGTAACATTGCCCTTCATACCGGAACACAGTACCTAATGTTTGCACATTACTGCTTGGCGGATGAATAACTGGCAATGGTGTGGTACTCCCCCAGGCGGCCCCCTGCTAAAGAGGCCTACCACTACAAAATAAATAAAAATAATTATATATAAATAAATATAAATAAAAACATTAATAAATAAATATAATTGAAATAAAAAAAAATTGTTAACATAATATGGAAAATACTTTTGAAAATAACACGCTGTCGTGTTTAAGCAGGAAAAAAATCAAATCATGAGTCAATCCGGGTAAAATTGGACTTATAGTAATATTATTATACTAGCTGTGACCCGCGGTTTCACCCGCGTAGTCTTCGTTCCCGTGGGAATATCGGGATAAAAAGTACCCTATGTGTTATTCCAGGGTCTAAGCTACTTACGTACCAAATTTCAGCCCAATCGGTTCAGTAGTTTTGGCGTGAAAGAGTAACAAACATCCATACATACATCCATACAAACTTTCGCCTTTATAATAGTATTACGACTAGCTGTGACCCGCGGTTTCACCCGCGTAGTCTTCGTTCCCGTGGGAATATCGGGATAAAAAGTACCCTATGTGTTATTCCAGGGTCTAAGCTACTTACGTACCAAATTTCAGCCCAATCGGTTCAGTAGTTTTGGCGTGAAAGAGTAACAAACATCCATACATACATCCATACTTACAAACTTTCGCCTTTATAATAGTATTACGACTAGCTGTGACCCGCGGTTTCACCCGCGTAGTCTTCGTTCCCGTGGGAATATCGGGATAAAAAGTACCCTATGTGTTATTCCAGGGTCTAAGCTACTTACGTACCAAATTTCAGCCCAATCGGTTCAGTAGTTTTGGCGTGAAAGAGTAACAAACATCCATACATACATCCATACTTACAAACTTTCGCCTTTATAATAGTAAATAATAATTAGGATTATGTTGGATCAACAAGCGTGGTGATTACGGCAAAATCGTCCCATATGAATAATTTATTGCGTTCTATGAGGAGGCCTATGTTCGGCAGTGGACGTCTTCCGGCTGATGCTGATGTTGAAGAATAGTTAAAGTCCTGACTGACTAACACGCACACTCATCAACACCCAGCTCCAACCCTTGGACCTAGAGAGCTAGGTTTCTATTATGATATAGACAAGGAATAATAGTAAAGATATTCTGAAATTCTCACGGAAACTAAGTTGTGGGATTAGGTACACCTGTGTTAAAGAAAGTTCAATTTTACCAGTAATTAGTAATAACCACTCGTAATATTTATTGAGTAGTGAGAAAGTGAAATAAATAACACAAAATACTAACCACAACATAACATCACGTCTTTTTCTCAAAGAGGTTGGGAAAGGTGTACCCAGAAGCCCAGAAAGCAGTCCCGTAGTAAATACGGGGTGTATTTACTTATTTAATATTTACACTTCGTCAGTTATGTTTTTAGGTAATTAGTCATCAACCGGGCCCAAATCCAGACTTCAGGCTCTTGAGAGAATTCCTAATGGAAAAATCGTCATGATCCCAATGACATTAGCCGAGTAGAATAGAGTAAACAAATTACCCGTGATTTGAATTGCCTCTGGCAGTATCTGGACTGGCTCTTACTCCGTTGTCGTCTGTTTCCTGTAGGAATTAATACTTCATTGGAATATTTAAACATTACTTAGGTTGAGAAAACTTTAACAATAACTTGCTTAATAGGAAAGGGGACCTCTTTACTAAGCTACTGCTTGACACAATCCTATAGAAATTATACCAATTCGATGATTTTGTATTCCCCTTTCTCCTTCATATATAATAAACCTATTTGATACATTTATATCCTGATATTTTAAAGACGAAGTAAACTATGTCGCTACCATTTATGTCGCTAAATTGTTTATAAACTTTATAAAAATTATGCTAAACTGGGTTTATTAGAAGTTCATTTTGAGAAAACTGAGTTTTTATGAGAAGCTAAAATGCAGGGACATAGTTTACATGGTATTACTAAAAAAATATCATGATAAAAATGTAGAATAGGTTAATTATATTCGGAGGAAACAGGGGAATACAAAACATCGATTTGTTATTTTTTTTTTTAGAGGGTTGTGTCAAATTCCTAAAAGACCGCGTACGCTCTTAGCCAACCATCTATAATATCTAGTAAGATCAATATTACGGATTGTACGGTTAGTTGCGAATGAGTAATATTTGTCATGCCAGAGTTTTGACTGCTGATAAAGCTATTATTAATTTGGTGCAACTTGTCCTCATTGATCTCTTCACGAAACTTTTTCAGAAGAAATTCATAACTGATTTGTTTTAAACTTTCAGTAAAACTGTAAGCAAAGTAAAAAAATATTAATTCAGGTCAAACATATCAAAATAAGCTTATTTAAATTATATAGGCAAGTATTATTATGGTAGGAATAATAATTATTGCAGCACCGTAAAATTAATAATGTAAATTAGGAAATAATAAAAACTAGATATCAGAACTTATAAACATGCAAAAGTAAATTAGTTTCCACTTACCAACCGAAAGAAGCTCTCGAATCTAAAGCAAACTACAATGCGTGTGTTATTGATCTTGCTGAGGCATTCGACTATAATTTTCATGCTTACCTTTAGTACTTGCAACCAAAATAACATAAAATATGCGTTTCAATTTTAATATAGGTACATTATTTACAATTAGATTGATAAGATTATTAGTAGTTAGTGTAAAATTTGTTAAAAGAAAATGTTAGGAAAATGTGTGGTGTCTTGCAAGGCAGTATTCTTAGTGTTAGACCTTTAAGATTCATTATTTTGATGGATTTTCGTTGCTATTAGATTATAATTAGTTTGCTGTTTTCTAAAATCATTTAAGAAAAAATCTGATTAGACCAATCTGTTAGGATATATACAACCGTGTCGTTTTAGTCTTTAAGATATTTAATTATTATAGATCCAGGAAATGATATAAGCCAATTTTATTTATTAGAACTTAGTGTAGTTTTTTGAGGCTGATTATATTTACTGATTATAAAAGGCACCTTTATATTTGACTGTACAGATGACTTAAATTTTTGTTGTCTCTTTCCCTGGTGCTATTTCTGCGCCGCCTTTGATAGTACGAGTATAAGTAGATATTTTATGAATAGTCAGATCTATCTCTTTATGTGCTGTTTAGTCCAATGTTACAGGCTCTATTAAGCCAGGTTATGTTCTACCCTCTGTTTAGCTCAATCATCATCATCATCTCAGCCATAGGACGTCCACTACTGAACATAGGCCTCGCCTATAGATCCAAGTTGTAAGCGACTCGCCTCCAGTATGTTCTTGCCGTCTTTTACTGTGACTTTGACTTAAGGTTTTGTTTTGTCTTTATCCCTGGGGTTATTTTTGCAACACCTTGCACATTTGTTAGTGAGTAAGCTCTTTTGTTGTTAAGTTATACCCATTAAACCCAGTGCAATATCCAGTTTCTACCATCTGTTACGCTCTAATTAGCAAGATTATGTTCTGCTCTACCCTCTATTTAGCCAAGTTATGTTTTATTTTCTATTAAGCCCGAATATGTTATAGGCTCTATTAAGCCAGGATATGTTAGCTTGTGATGTTATGAGTCAGTGAGGTCTACATGTGTGTCGACCTGTCGCGGCCGTTTGGCTGGAGACTCCTCGTCTTCAACTTCACCCGTCGATGCTGTTGGAGGAAGCCTGGAATGGGAAATTGAAAAGGTCAAAAAGATTAAAATATGAAATACCTATACCGTAACATAACATAACGCCTTTTCCCGCAGAGGTAGGTAGAGGTGTACCTACCCAGGATCAAGTCCCATAGTAATTACACCCACACTTCGCCAGTTATTTTTTTTAGTCCCACGTAATAGGGGGCGAGCCTATTGCCATACTGGGCACAGTTTCGGACTCCAGGCTGTCTGAGAAAATACTCATACATACTCATGAAATATTATTATTATGTAACAACAATGTTCTGTACAGTAAACGAAATTCTAATCCTAATTTCCTAATGGAAAAATCCAGTAGGTAACACTTTTGCCTGACCTGGAGATCAAGCTCAAGGCCGCACTCAGCAGTAACGCGTGCGACTACTAGACCAAGTAGACCAAAGGAGCAGTAGTTATGGTTACCCATGTTTAGAGTAGTGTAGCCCGGCGCGGCGGACCAGTTGTCTCGCGAGCGGGAACAACTCGTCCCGTCGAGTGAGCAGCGCCGGCATGCAGCGAGCTATCTGTGCTGCTGCCTCGTTCACCATCACCTGGGTACATACACATATTATGTCCTTTCAACATGCAAACGCGCCAAAAGAACAATTGTACGAGGAGCAGTTAAAATTGAAAAACACCCCAATTTTATAGGTGTACCTAATACCCAGTTTGCGTAAATAATATAAAAGTAATATAAACAATGCTCGCCCTTTACGCCATTGACACCTGTTCTACAGAGTCTCCCTTTTTCGTGACCACGGTTAATGCAACTTGGACAAAACGTCAAGGTATCACAAATTTTACAAGTCATGAATGAATGAATTTGATGTCAGTGGTGTAACAATTAAAATGCCAGAAATTGGTTCTAATGCCCAAGCTTATTTTGGAAGAATCTACTAATATTTCATTGGCATTCTGAGACTCAACTATGAGGTGAAGTGACAGAATCAAGGCCAAAATCGGTTTGATATGGTTTAATAATTTAGACTCAAATATAAAGCGGATCAACTTACCTCATGCAGCGTCAAAGGCTTTTCCGGTTTTCTCTTACAATCGAACCTGCCATAAATAGCCGCGTACTTCCTAATCTCCTCCATCCTCCTAGGATCCGTCTCAGGCATCATCATCACCAGCTCCAAGTCCTTACACATCTTCTTCTTCGTATTCTGAGGCTTCGGTTCCAACTGAGGCAGATGTTTACTTAATTTCTCAGCAGCGGCTGATAATTTCTGAACGTGGATATCGAGCAAAACTGGAGTCAATTGAGGAGATGTGATGGAACTGGGGCTGGAACCGGCTGAAGGTGGGCACGCGCTTTGAGGAGAAAAGGATCTAGAAGCTGATGACGTCACAGGAGTCACTGGAGCAGGGGATGAAGGTAAGACTATTTTGGTAAAGTTTTGAGGACTAGAACTGGGTACAGAGTTTTCGTTAACGCCTGGAGATGGACTGTAAATAGGCCTGCTTTCAGGTGACGCGACTGATCTAGGTAGAGGTACATTTGGTAATGAAGAGGGAGGGAGGGAGGTTAGGAGTCTTTGGCTTTGGATGAAAGAGTCGGAAGGGCATAGGCTAGGGACTATGGGAATTTGGAAGAGTGCTGGGTTGTTGACCCATTCTTGAAGGGCCTTTTGAAGACGACGGACGTGGAGCGGCTTAGAAGCCATGCCTACTAGAGCCATGATCTCTAGGAATTCTTCTTCACCAGCGTCGCATAACTGCTGTACGTCATCGCCACCTGAAATGAGGTTGGTAACTTTTAATTTGCGTTGTAACCTTTTTGGTGTAGGGTTTTTAGACTAGAAAAGCAGCAGAGCTAGTATAGGCGGCACATCCCAGTGGAGAATAGTCAGTGTGATCACAGACAGATGATTCAGACAACAGCATAATGTTCGAGAGCGAAAGAGAAAAAAACAAGGAGAGAAGAAAAATGCTCGTGCTATGCTATGCTACGCCTGCTGAAGTTTTTGTTATATTATGTTATAGAATAGAATAGAATAGAAAACGTTTTTATTCAGGTAAAATAGAGTCGCACGGTTTATGTATTTTCCAGTCACGATAGTAAAGTCAGATAACATTGAGTATACTAACTTGTGATTTCCTAAGATATAAAAACATAACTTTACTATCCACAACCGCATAAATCTAAGCAAACAATAATAAATCATTAGGCAAATCCCTTCATACTCATCCAGAACTTTCCCAAACAAAAAACCCTCCACGTCTACAATCAAGCGTTCATTAATATGCAATAGGTACTTTCTTACATATACATCTTCTCATACAAAAACGTGTGTAACTATGAAAAAACTAACTCACACTTAATTTAAGACAAATATGCAAATGTCTTAGATACGTGACCATTTTGCGAAGGGGATATGAAAAAAAAAACAAAAGGATCATCAGCAGACCAAACCCTTCTTAGCCAGCGAATTAAAATAAAAAAAAAATTGATTTGCATGTCTCGTTCGAAGCGAGTTGGCGCGCTTTATCTTGTCTATGGGAATTTGTTTTTTTTTACGAGAATGTGTTTTTTCTTTAAATCTTTTAATGATAATACTATGTGTAAAGGTTATTTATATTCCCTTTCCGTTTTGTTATGTTAGAGCTCGAAAAAATTTTGCGACTTGCGAAAGATGCGACAGAACCTACTTGGTATGTCAGGATCGTAGCAATTGTGGAGAGAATAAGTCTTTGCTATTAGGAAAAGGCCAGGTATGAAAAATGTGAAGAAAGTAAATGAAGCGAAGTCGTGTGTCAGGATCGTAGCAAGGGGAGAGAAATAGTCTCTTCCTACCACAGCGAGAACAAGGCTGTATAATATTACCGAGGATTAATATATAGTAAACAATAATTAATATGTTTTACCCATTTCAAGAAGCGTATCGTAGTAGGCGAGCAAGCTGGCGCGCTGCATCACCCGGTATAGTTGTAGTTCCGCTTCGTTAGAGGGCGCTGATGTCACTACCACTGAAACAATTGGCAAATTTAAAAGTATATAGTTTTTTTTTCTTATTTAACTCCATCCTTAATAAGGCAACGGAATCGATCCTATTCCGTTGTTTATTTTAAGAAAAAAAAAATGCGAAGTCTAGACTATATCTTTAATGTGGTCCTACAAAGTTAAACACCACGTACTTACTTACAATTATTTTTGTTGAATTCAAACTCAAATATTTTAGTTCAAATTCGTCCTAAGACACTTTTGCAGTCAATTAAGCCAAAATAATAAGTATGTATAATATATCTACCGCGGGTTCAAAAAGATACCTTTACACGAACAACGCACAAGAAAGTTGTAGAGCTTATTTTTTTCTATTGATAATGAAGCAAAATTAGATGTGGTGGACATTAAATTTGTTTTTAGAGAAGGTAAGTGTGCACCAATCATTAAATTTTTTACACAAACGCAAATTTCTACATACTTACTACTCACACTTAACGACTCTATAAATTCAACTAATTCCAGTCTCCGATCGATCCAGACAGCTGTTATATAAATAAAAAAACCTAAAAGCTCGTCAAAACCGTTTTGAGTTTCTGGAAAACCTTATAAAAGCCGATGATTTGCGTGCGCCGAACAATTTAGCGAAACAACTTGCGTGAGGAGAAGCGCACACAAAAAACTTACCCCTTTAATACTCATAGCAACCCTAGTCATTACCAAAAGAGTTCCGACCGTTACTGGCCGAAAAAATTGAATAAGGTTTTACATAAAAGGGTTCCAACCTCTTTTGTTCGGAAGAACTGGTTCGCGCCAATGCGACCCGCGCGCGGGAAACATATCGATCGGGGTTGTCATTAAAAAAATGCTGCCACCCTTAACTACGTGCACTATTGGTTTTTGTGTAGTCAAAATTGTGGGGTGGTTTTAAACTCCACCCCTCAACGCAGGTAGAAAAACTTTATATATGTAACAAAAAATATAAATAACAAAAAAATTGGGGTCGCTAATATCAGGCGGGTACATAATTTAAAACGGAGGTTTATCTTGGGTCATAATAAATACACATTACAAAAAAATCATGATCGGTATTTTATATTTTTAAATACATAAGTAAAGATAAAAGGTATTTATTTATAATAAGAAAAGTTTATAAACTACCTACTCGGTAATAATATCTCTCCATAAAAGTATTTATAAACTAGCTGTGCCCCGCGGTTCCACCCGCGTAGACATCGTTCCCGTGGGAATATCGGGGAAAAATTACCCCATGTGTTATTCCGTGTGTTGTTGCCGTGGGGTTACCGGCTTTAGAATAGCACCTCACGCTCTCTTCCCGTGGTTGCCGTAAGAGCCGGCTAAGGGATATGAGATCTGGAGGACGGGCAGCAGCGTCCTCTGCATAAATCCATCAAACTGCGCTCGCCAACCCCATGCCAAGCGTGGCGACTATTGGCAGCAACCGCCCTTATAAGGGAGGCCTATGTTCAGCAGTCGACTTCCAATGGCTGGATGATGTGTTATTCCAGGGTCTAAGCTACCTACATTCCAAATTTCAGCCCAATCGATTCAGTACACAGAGGAGATGACCTCTTTCATCCTGTTCTGTGATTCAGTTTTTGGCGTGAAAGAGTAACAAACATCCATCCATCCTCACAAACTTTCACATTTATAATATTATAGGATATAGTTCTACTTCCATATTTTTCTATCATTTAGATAATATTATCCGCTTAGCTAATAATCTACAAAAAACTAAATAACGCTCTTCACTATTCTCTTACTCGTAACCCTTTAATGCAAACGTTTTTTTTTATTTTTACAAAAAAATGTTTCATTGAACGCGATGTCCAAAAAATAAATTTACATAATCTTTGTGGGCATAAAAAATCGCCACAGATGTATGCAAATTATTTTAATTCAAAGGGTGGTGGGACTCGACGGCCAGACCGAGTTCTCCTTTGTTTTTTTTTATTATTTTCTTTTAAAAAAGTGGTCACGTAAGACATCTGCATATAAGTATTTGTTATAATTTAATTTTATGCAACTCTCACGATATCTTCGAAAGTTTTTTGCTGTCCAGAAAAAATAGGTCTTGAGAACTTGAGCTTTGATTGTTTCCTTTTGCAAAAGCAGTTTTTTGTACCATAACTTTGTTGAACCTGCGCATAAAAAGATATATGGTGATTTTTTTGACCTTGAATATTTAAGGGTAGGAAAGTAGGATTAAAATAATTAATTATGTTGGTAGGTATTCTCCCGGAAGTATATTGAAGCTTTTTTTACTTTTAAATATTTTGATTTTGTTTTTTAATAATTTCGTAACTATAGTAGGTAACTGAAACTTAGTCAGTAATTGTAGAACCATTGGGTACCTATTCATTTTTAAAGACGAATTTTGTCAATGATCTGTCACTAATTTTAGATACAAGTTAAGGAAAGATTTGTGTTTTATAAACGTTTATTCTCATCGTAAGTTTATTTTTTAAAGAAAAACAATTTTATCAATTTAATCCTAAAAGAAAGCCACGACATCTTAAATGTTTACACGTAGTATTAATTAATTACTTAATTAGCTGTAATTAAGAGAAATCTCGTAGCTGCCTGTAGCAAATATGGCTAAGAACTCCTACTAGATTAATAGAAAAAAAAAAAACTAGATTAATAGAAAAAAAAAACTAAGCAAGCAAGTTATTTTATAACAAGGTATTAATGTCTATCTGAGCATGCATTGTCCTAATTAAATTATGCTGCTCTGCATTGTAATTTTTTTAATGAAATTTTTGATTTTCCATTTTCCCATATACCTACTTTTTTAGTTGTTGTCTGAACCCAATTCGAAGAATTAATTATCAGACTATCCTATTTCCTACTACTTGAACTGAGCTTTTCGTTTCTCTTAATTTTATTTGTAAAGAAGTTAGTTATAGGAGTTTTGGCGGGAAGCCGAAGAATACAGTTTAGCTCCCGTATCTTTATCAATTATCAGTGCTTTTTCGAGTTTTTAACGTGTAATAATGGTGGAATATTACGTGTTGAGTGTTTTTGAAGATACACAAGTTTCTTGGCAAGTGATGCTAGAGTTGAAATGTGATTTTTCGTGTTCCCACCAAAATTTCGGCAGCTTCTTGTAAAGACCACCACTTTACTGGATCTATGACTTGACTGGGCTTGCCCTGACTCTGAATTGACTAATTGACCATATTAACTTGAAAATTTATATAACTTGACACTGGCAAAAACCCTACGTGTGAGTCCATGAATGTACCGTGTAAGCAGGCTATAAATATAAAACTTGACACTGGCAATTCATTCGTGTGGGTCCATAAAAGAAGAAAAATAGTTAGTTATAGTTTGGGGGATGAATTCTTACCGACGAGCATGCATAAAGAATGTGATGAAAGTGGAAGAAGCGAAAGTTGTATGTCAGGATCATAGCAAATGGAAAGAAATAGTCTCTGCCTATACCCCAACGGGAACAAGGCGTGACTTTATGTTTTTTTATGAATACTTCTGAAATAAGAATATCTTGATATAGCAAATCAACGATTAAAATAACAAATAACATCCTTCTAATTACCCGACACCGCAGCAGATAAACACTTGCATTCAACGCCGTGTGAAAATTGCAACTAATTCATACGATCATAATTAGGGCCTATGGATTAAAATAAAAAAAACAGCTCCCTTGTCTATGCCCATGCATTTGAATGAATACTTTCTTGGCGGATAAACAAAAACATCCTTTTGTCGCGTTCGGAATTTGAATAAGTTTGCGGAACAAAACCTCCTTACAAAAAAAGGCGCTAATGATAGTGTTGGGTAAAAGACAGAACCGAGACTGTAAAAAAATAAAAGGCAAGAATGTGCTTTCGCATGTGATTAGGTATTTCTATCAGTTGCGTGTGATTGATATGCGTAATTCGTAATACTGTCACCGTTTATGAATATTAATAAGCCTATTGTGCAGGTTGCTAACGCCAAGAAAAAAGATTGGTTTGTTTTTTGAACATCCGTGCGAATATTAGCAAAACTCTATAACATAACATAACATACATTCACGCCTTTTTTCCCGAAGGGGTAGGCAGAGGTGTACCCAGGACTTAGTCCCATATTAGATACACCCACATTTCGCCAGTATGCTATTGGTCCCATGTAATAGGGGGCGAGCCTATTGCCATCTACCGGGCACAGTTCCAGACTCCAGGCAGTTATTGAGATAATTCCTAATGGAAAAATCCAATATTTAACACTGCCTGACCTGGGGATCGAACCCGGGACCTCTTGATTGGCAGTCGAGCATGCGCCCTCTACTCCACCGAGGCAGTCTCTCAACTCAAAACTCTATAAAAGGAAAAAAATTGACCTTTAGAAGGTTTGTTAATAAAGTATGTAATACGATTCAAATTTCGATTAACCCTAAAGTAGTGGAGGAAACCAACAGTTGACATAAAAAAAAACCAAATGTCAGCTTTAAAAATAAAAGTCCTTTCTTTGTTTAAACCTTAATAACAGTCAATCAAAAGATCTCTCATAAAATCCTAATCCCGCTTCCTGCGCCACAAAAAAGGCCACAAAAGACAATGACTGGCCGATTTACATACGAGATTACCAAAAAGGTTAAAAAACTGTGTAATACGGCGTGATTCGGTTTTTTTTTTTAATTGAAAGTGAGATTTGAGAGCAGGTGCTTGACCCAAATGCTTTTTCTAGTAATTAATCAGAAATACATCTGTTTGGTAATTACTGGACGTTTGAAGGGTTAATCAAATATAATAAAGAAATTAGATCGGTGGACGGCATGTGCAAGGTCTTCCGATGATTCTTGTCTTGATTGAAGTCTCTGGTAATTAGAATAAACTCTGTTATTAAAAGAGGTCAAAAAAAACAAAATAAAAAAAGGCATGAAAGGTGTTGTTCTATTATTATTATTTTTTTAATTTCAAAATAAAATTTTAAACATTTATCCCGTTTAAAATAAATATGAAACTTCGAAATAAAAATTAATTGATAGGTATGTTTGTTGCCATTTCAGTTTAAAACTACTGCTGAAACGAATGAAATGAAATTAAATATATCTATTATGGGTCGTTTTTATCTTGGAACAAATTATTAAGGTTGTTTCGTAATTTAATTGCAAATAGACTTACCCATTATAGCTTAAAAATATTTCTTTCAATGACATAAGTTCTTCAAATCGATAAAAATACCCGATACAATCCTATGATAAAAAGGCTGTCAAAGTTTTACTTTTAAAATGACCATTAAAACGAAATAAATTGGAACGTAGCCGCAAGTTCCAAGCGCCACTTACACCTTTTTTCCTTTAACACATGTTGTTTAATTTAAAATGTCTAATTGATATACCCCTAGGGCCTGGGGGCCGTAGTTAGCACCTAGAATGGTTTTACGGAAAATGTGGGTCGAAATTGTTAACGCTGTTTTTTGACCGGCGCGACTGCTGTAGGGTTAAAGTGAATTGTGTTAGGGGTGCCACTGAAATTTTAGACTGATATGTTACCAATTTTTTTATATTAAGTAATTATAAAATATATAATACTAGTATTTTGACTGCCTCGGTGGCGTAGAGGGCGCATGCTCGACTGCCAATCAAGAGGTCCCGGGTTCGATCCCCAGGTCAGGCAGTGTTAAATATTGGATTTTTCCATGAGGAATTATCTCAATAACTGCCTGGAGTCTGGAACTGTGCCCGGTAGATGGCAATAGGCTCGCCCCCTATTACATGGGACCAATAACATACTGGCGAAATGTGGGTGTATCTACTATGGGACCGAGTCCTGGGTACACCTCTGCCTACCCCTTCGGGAAAAAGGCGTGAATGTATGTATGTATGTATTTTAATAAAAACCCGGATTCATGAATTACAAAATTTGTAATAAAACAGCTATAAGAAAACCAATATATTGTTTTAGACTACAATAATTATACGTCTACTTTCTACTTAAATAGTGTTTATTTTTATTACCTTTGCGATAAGTAGTAAGAAATGAAGTCTATAACATCACATAATAGAAACATTACATAATAGCATTTAAAACTAATTTATAAAGTTACAAAATCCCTAAATCGAAATTAACCATTGATAAAATAATATGGAAGACTCATAACCAACAACTAAATAAATACTAAGCAATAACTTTTTCAACTTTAGTAAAAGGTAATTTCACAAATAAGAGGATAAAGTGGCGTCTGGCAACCCTATGGAGCTCAGTGCCCGCTCCGTACCATCTGTCAGTAAACGGCGCGGCTACCCTCACCTCAACCCTTCCCTACCTACGTCTGTTTACATTTCGGTCAACATTGACACACAATCGTGGGTATGTAATTGAAAATAATCTGTGAGTACAGGATATATACCTACATATAATACTCTCGGACTGCCTCGGTGGCGTAGAGGGCGCATGCTCGACTGCCAATCAAGAGGTCCCGGGTTCGATCCTCAGGTCAGGCAGTGTTAAATATTGGATTTTTCCATTAGGAATTATCTCAATAACTGCCTGGAGTCTGGAAATGTGCCCGGTAGATGGCAATAGGCTCGCCCCCTATTACATGGGACCAATAACATACTGGCGAAATGTGGGTGGTATCTACTATGGGACTGAGTACTGGGTACACCTCTGCCTACCCCTTCGGGAAAAAGGCGTGAATGTATGTTATGTTATATAATAGGAATCGTCCTAGAGAACTCAACTCACAACGCGATCATCGCTAAATCGCAAGTTTGCTCTAGTTTTAGTTGTATCAATCTGCGATGAAACATACGAGGAATCCAGGACATTTGCTCAGTTGAGATATGAACATGGCATAATTCGTTCAAATTACGCGCGTTTACTTTCATTTGCCCTAAGGAACAACACACTAGCCTAGTGCTTGTTTGGTGTGATATGTCGCATATTTTAAATTATTTGAGCTACTAAATTTATAAGGATAGGTAAGGGTTATAGGAGGCTGCAGTGTTGTTACAGCCAAACGTTACAGCTATATAATATTACTAGAGTTTGCGTGGTGCGCGAGCTGCGAGCAGCTCGCGAGATATGCTTTCGTTTGGTTTTGGTGGGTGAATACCAAAAAATTGGAAAAAAAAAATGTTGGTGAGTTGGCGGATTGGCGAATGGGCTATCCCAACTACAGAGGGTGCGCGGTGCGCTTCGCAGCAAGCTGCTCGCGTGAGGGCACTCGCGGTACGCTCGCAGCTTCGCTGCTCGCGTACCAGCTCGTGGCCGCCATCTTGAAAAAGTGGCCGGATCCAAAAAAACCATTCCAAATTTGAAATCAGAATCCCCAAATACCCCCGAATCCAAAATTTTATCCAAATCGAAGCAACTGTGGATTCAGCCGCCATCTTGGATTTGAAAAAAAAAAACCGTTCGTCCTTCCCTCCATCATATTTCCCAAGAAACCTGTCACCCATCCCTTTTGCAGCGAGCGTGTCGAGCCTCTAAACGAAGTTTTGTATGGCGGCCATTTTTTTTGTACGGCGGCCATCTTTTTTTTCGCCCGGTCCATCCCATACCAGGGTCTAAAACTAAAGTTGTACAAACTTTAGTTTCGGCACCCCCCCTCCAAGTCACACCGTGTCGGCGGGCCGTCGACCTGTTCCACCGGAACAGCCCCCGGAAGACCTCCCTCCAGTTCTCGAGAGGTACTTTTAAGATTCTCTCTCCAAAGGTACCACGCAACCTCACCCCCGATCGCCCTACCGGCCTCTAGCCATTAGAGTCAAATTTTGTATGGCGGCCATTTTTTTTTGTATGGCAGTCATTTTTTTTTTGGTGCGGTTCATCCCATACCAGGGTCCTGTACAACTTTTGTTCTACGGCGTCACAGTAAATGTGCACCGTTTCGGCGGGCCGTCGACCTGTTCCACGAGAACAGCCCCTGACATCCCCCGCGGTATTTTTTGGAGGGTCCCCGCAAAATTCCCTATGCGACGGTACGACACAATCTACCCCCCGCCCAACCCCCAGACCTGTAGCCCCGATCATAAGCAATTTACGATCAGCTGATCGCGTCGAGCTTCGAGCTATATATATAGAGGCACGCTCGCGCCTTCGGCGCGAGCCTGCCTCTAATAGATTTAATCAAATCCTACGAAATAAATAAGCAATGAAATGAAGAATGTAGGGTAAGGCAGATATGCGGGATTTATGATCATTGTTTTTTCTTGCGCAGTTTCAATATAAAAAAAAACTAGGATCTAGGATAGGCACGGAAGATAGTTACTGCAGGATATGCTATCGAGCAGTAAAAAATAGCGCTTCTCTTCGACAAATTACTATCAAATTAAAACAAAAAAAAAATCGATAGAAAACTATTTTACGCCGATACACAAAAAATTGTAAAACTGCAAGAAATTAACTATTTAGTGTCATGACACTTCAATGTTACGGCACTTGATTACTATGTCTCTTAATTATATTTATTTCAGATCGCGCGATAAAATATTTTTATAAATTTCGTAGAAACCCTCGACTTTAAAGTAATCTAAAAACAATAAAATCTATTTCAAACCAGCCTCAATCTGAATCAGATAATCCTATATCAAACCACATTTATTATTCATTCCCTAGCAATAACTATGTTTTTTGTGATGACACTCACAACTGCCCACAAGCGCCCCCATTTTAATTTTTTATCGGACCTCCGCACTCCGTACTCCTTTTACTTTTTCTCTATGGTCATGTTTAATGTTCTCACGGAAGAGGCTGAATGGTGTCCTAAATTAAGAAAAAAACACGGAAGGGTTTCCAGCATTCAAATTATTAGTTTGTTTTCGCTGCCCGTAAGGTGCATGCATGGGAATAAGTGACCCCACGATTTATTTTTTTTCTGTTTCCGGGAAGATGTTTTGACGACGGACGGACAAAAAGTATTCAATATGTTAATGTGAGACTGGACCGCGGATATGGAGTTACTGAGATTGAAAAGAGTTTGATATCGAAGGGTTAGGGTTCTTTTGTGTTGGAAACTATTTAACGGTCAGATGGGATGGCAGATGAGGGCTTAATAATAACAAAGAGCTACTGAAACTCTTTTAGTGATGGTCAGAATAAGATATAACGTAAATTGCATAAAGTTTTCAATTTTGTACTGAACAACTTATTTGCTGTAAGTATATAGAACTTTGGACTCTAGGACCTACTTCTGCCACTTCTGCCACTCCCTTGACACACCATCGAAATTCCACTTACACTTTGACATTGAACTTGGTAGCAGTAAAGTTACAGAATTAAGTCCCTCCTACTCTTGAAACATTCACAAATTGCTGCACTACCTAATATCTTATATTATAATTATGAAAATGTGCCTAGAATTGGATTCTTATATTATCTTAACAGACGATAAGCAGTTCAAATTGTATTTTTAAAAGTATAAATCAATATAAATTCCATGAATCACTTATTAAACATTGTATGAAGAATTCTCACGTTAAGATCATTAAATTTTTTAGCTCTACCTCTCCCATACATACAGGTGGTTACGTAAAAAAGTTACAAACCATAGACTATGGAGCAATGTGGGTTCCCGCGTTTTTATTTTTTTTTATAGAGAATCTGTGTACCTACTGTAAATGTTGGTTGATCGCTAATAAAATAATATATTATACACTTTTAAGTAAGCGGTGACTGGTAGCTTAATATAAAAAAACTACAGGCTCGATTTAAGACAGTGAGTGTGTCATTAAAAGCTTTAAGGCCGTCTGCGTTTAAAAACTATGAATATAAGAAACAAATCTCAAATAAAAAATGTTCAGGATATCCTCCATCAGTCAATAAAAAGTTAATGCCTAAAATACACATTAACAACACAATAAAATTAAAAATAATGACAAACGCACTGGCACATGTCACTTCCGACTGGCATCACAAAATCTTAACCCTTCGCCGCCGGACCGTCCCAAATCAAATTGACAATTAAAAAGAAATAAAACAAATCTTTGTGGCCAGGAAACGCAACTGTCGATTATTTTTTTAAATAAACAGGTGGCAAAGGCTGTTTGAATCTTGAGTAATGCTCACTGGGGCAGAGAAAGCGTGACAAATATCAAGTCAAAACATGTGTTGCGAGCGTTAATGAATTAGGAAAATTGAAAGTTACCCCTTTCCCTTAGGGCGAATGTAATAAATTAACTAGGTATCTTTGTTAAATAGTAAAAATATTTTGAAGTTAAAGTGTATATAGTTTATATGCTTTTGTCTTGGAAATAAAACGATAATTCGTTATTTTGTGAAAAATTATTCATCAATAGATGATGATCACTATGGTCCTACAGTCGCTAGAATTTAAGCGACATTAAATATCGCTTCAATACGAAGTATTATTGCAACACAGTACTGCATACTTCAGTGTATCGTGTAAATTATCCCATTAAAAAAACACTAATGCTCTCAAGATATAATAAAGTCCCACATAACTTTTATTTCTTACATTTAGAGTTCATTTTTCATTATTTTCTTAAATGTTTATGTGGCTGTAAAGACAGTGGTGTCATTGAGGTCACACAGCAGTTGGTTTTGATTTTATTCCATTTTTTGTTCGTTTAACACAAGCGCTGAATAATATTTTACCTTTTAGAGCCTTATAAGGGTTCTGTATTGATTGCATTATTTTAGTGCTGTAATAGAAAATTTTAATTAAGATGTATCAATAATATAATAATTATCCGATAATTGGTATGTTACCTTAAGAGTCTTATGCCATACTTAGTGACATAATAGTTTTCAATAGGAGTCTTAGTAATAAGACTGGTTTAGGCTCTTGATCTGCTGATTAATGTGAACTATCCATGATATTATTTCCGTGAAATTTTTGAGTTTATAAAATAAAATTTTGTTCTTCGTTGTAAAATTAATTTATGAATATATTATATAGATGACCAAGGTCGTAAGGAATGACTATTTAGGCACGTTAGGCACATAAAATGTAAATATTTTTAAAATATTAATATTTTTTAAATTAAATGATGTTATTTAATTCTTTTACAACCATCGAAAAAAAAATTATTAAAAATAATAATCTTATCCTTATGGAAGCTGTGCCACATTTTCTGAGTATTTAATCAAAAACGTGACAATTTTAGAAAATATTATAATAACAAAAATGAATCGAGACAATTACATTTCTGAAAACATGCAAATATTTACTAAAACATACATCATCACGCATCAATATCACTTTCAGCACCTGTCCTTAAATCAAACAATCATTCAAAAATCAATCACGTAGTTCAGTGACCTCTCAATTTACCTATACAAAATAAACCTAAACGCAGTATAAATACGAGTGTGAATGGTTTAAATGTTTTTTTGTGTGGCAACATCTGCCGACAGATGGATAGATCATATCGTACCTGTCTGATGTTGTCGAAAGAATCGACGCGACGTCGGTAGGGTTAAGAAATAGGTACTTATTAAAAACGCGGCTTCTTTATAAATTTAGATTAGGATAGTAATGATGCAGTTATAACTTTTGTTATAGTTTATCTATAAGTTGGCGCTAGGCAAAACGTAAGAACTAAATATTTAATACCTAAGTATCAAGGACTGTTGCGAGTTACGACGCGACGATTTGTTTTTTTTTTTTGCCAAGTGCCAAGCTATGATATAATGTTCCCATTGAGGTGTTACCTATGTGTTCTAAAAATGTCATAACGTACCTATATAATATTTTCTGTAAATAATAATAATTGGTAAAACTATGCTAATATAAAATGTACCCTATGCGTTCAAGAGTGTAAGCTGTCTATAATCTATAGTAGTTTTAGCGTGAAAACGGAACAAATATATACATACAATAATAACAGTGCTAGCGCTGATTTTTATGGCATCTAGATGGCGCTGGAGTTCACTATGAACACGCTAGCGTTTTCTTTACCTGTAGCAAACGTAACTTTTTACATTAAACTGAGATTTGAGTATTATAATAAGTATTAGTAGGATACCGATGCATTATGCGTTCAGTATTTACATGATAACTTTTTCGCGACAAATGCCCTTTCCAAAATCCAATGCACGAATCGAAAGATCTCATTAATAAACCAATGAAATATAAAATAACATAATATTCGACCAGTGACCAGTAGCAAACAAAAACAGCACAGATGTGATCAGCACCTGTTAATGATCATAGCGGACTCATAACCTACTTTCGTGAGCAAAAAGGTTAACAATCACAATATTATATGCTGCCGGCAAAAAGTTGTGTTGCCAATCATGTACTTACGAGTTGATACTTCTGCTAGCTACTTACTATAAAATTGCATTATAAAAAATCATTAAGGACACAATATATATATATATATATATATATATATATATATATATATATATATATATATATATAAATATATAATTACGTGTCGGCCGTGGGGTACCGGCAATGACGTTGAATTGCTTTCTCCTTACTCTGAGGGTAGCGGCTATAGAATAGTACCCACCCTCTCTACCTCTGGTTGCTGTAAAAGCCGGTTAAATGGGTTAACAGATCCAGAGGATGTGCAGCAGTTCCACGGACCCGCCTGCCAAGCGTGGCGAGTATTGGCAAAACCCCCACATGGGAGGCCTATTATAATTTTTATGACGTCTCGAGCTTTTGCTCTACATTAATGAAAAAGGCATCAAAGAGGTGTAAGTATACATGAAATTCGTATAGTACTTAATTATATATTAAATCGATAACTGCCTTTTTTAATAAAATAGGTTATACCATTTTTTACTTGACAGTAGGTCATTTAACACCTCAAACGTATTGTTATTATCTAAATGCAATTATTATTGTTGAAGTTACACGACGCTCTTATTAAAGTCAACAGTTATATAAGTCGCGAGTTTCAGTAAAAAGTGTTAATTATGATCTCGACTCTTGTTGGGAATGGATGAATGTTAAAGAAAGTACTGACATTTTATCATTTAGGGAAATGAAAGCTGTTTATTTAATGATTACTGTAACTGGGTGTGGAAGAGTACTTAATTTTGTTTTTTTAAGGTTTCCAATAAAATTAATGGATATTATGGTCTGAATAATAACAGATCTATACTTATTATGAGTATTAAAAAGACCCATTGTATACGAGGTAGTTAAATATAAACCGAGTTATAAGTAATGGGTTTTAGGGCCGTGTGTTACTTTTCGCTACGATTGTGCGAAAATAATTTATTTCATAAAAACATTTGGCTAATATCCTATACGTGCGACACCAAAAAAATATAATCCCGTTGGTAACAGACAAATATTAAAAAGTCAATTGTTTTATGCCATAAAGTAAGGTATATGTTACTTATTTGCCCATAAGACATAAAAGATGAAAAGTACGCAACAATAACGGACTTTTTGTGCAAGAGGAGTAAAATTTTTTCAGTCATTATGTCGGTGTGTGGTTGAAAATGAACATAATAATATATTTATTTAAACATTGAAAAAACTGTGATCTATTAAAATAAATTACTTATGTACTTCTGTGTATGCACCTTTAGTTTTTATTAACTTAGAACATAATATCCCTCAGTATTTGTTGACAGGGGTAGTAGAAGGGCCAGCGTCTGACACGCCGCGGCGCTCGGCGGTCGCGCGAAAACAGCCGCGCGTGAAAAAACTCAACATTGCAACAACTTTCCGGACAAAAATAAACAAGTCCGCAGCGATTCGGCGCTAGCCGCTTATTATAAATAATTAATGATTCCGTCCGCTCTTATGCACGATAAAATGCCATTACGGTTTTCATCGGGGAACTGCAAAAAATGTCGAAAACCGCCGCCGTCCGAACTCGTCCCCGCAAAAAAATATGCTTAAAAGAGTGCGCTGGCATCGCTGAAATTCCCGCGTTTCTTACCGCCGCCCGGTCATTTGACTCCGGCCATTATCTGCGGAATTAACGGCTCGAAAAAAATACTGATTCGATAAAGGTATATTCGTGCTGTCGCCGACCTTTTTTGCTATATAAATAAAGTATATGGCGAGGGCGGCAGTAATGGCGTCAAACGCGATAAACGCTGCCCTCATGAAAATTCAGCGGTGCATTATATTATATTATACACGAACGCTGAAAATAGTTCATTCCTCCTGAGACATTTCATCACAACTTAGACTGAGCGGAAAAAATATCATCGTCGCTGCGGTTAAGTTAATGTATTTTTATGCGACAAAAACTGTGGTTATTATCCAAGTTCCGTTCTCGTATGTGGCAAGCGGTGTGTTAATATCTGAAATGACAGATGCGTCATTCCAAGTTAAGGCAACGGTCCTATTTGGACAGTAGCAAGACAAAAACTCTTGACAATTAAACTTGATTTGCATATCCCCGCTGATAAAATAAGCCATTCAAGGATGGGAAGTATGAAAGCCCATAAAAAACAAGAAAAAAGTCTCGCTGTTTTCAAACGCATCTTTGCGTAACCGACTGTTCTTTATTTGAATTGAATGATGCTAGCATTGTGTGATGAGGGTGTGTAAACAAAAAACGAATTTAAAAATAATAATTAATATTCGGATAACTTTGAAAAAATGGTGAAAGAAAAAAAATACTATGGCGACAAAAGGTTAACATTATTTAACATTCGTTTTACAGTTTACTGTCCAAAACTGGCCTTATATTATAATATTTTCACGCTAAAGACACGAATATATTTGTATCTTTTAAAAGAAATGCTGTATAATACACACGGTCCGCCACGAAAATTGGCGTGAATCTCCATAATATGCAGATTTTACACGGCAAAACTTTTTAAAAATTTGGGTTTATATCGCTTTTGTTTGCATGCTAAGGTAAATAACGTGACCGCGTGGACGAATTCATATTTTATATATGGGTATACTTATTTAGCATAATATATAGGCTTTGGGGCACGAATGATGAAAACAATTTGGTATCTCGCTAATGGCGATACTAAAAATATTATATATACACATTTGAAAATGTTATTATCAGGCCAATCAAATGGATCTACCCGTCAACCTAAACAACTTGTTTAAATAAATTCTTTGAGTTTGAGTTTGGTAGATGCACCCGCTTCTCTTAAGCGGGTGCGTACGCGGCCTTCTAGGAATTTGTCAAAATCCTATATAAAATTAACCAATTCGATGTTTTGTATTCCCCTGTTTCCTCCGAATGTAATAAACCCATTCTATAAATTTACATTATCACTATTATTAAGTGCGCCAAAATGACCTACTTTCCGTGCACTTATCAAAGAAGGAATCGCCTCTTTTCGAAAACATGGGATGAAAAATATAATAAGTACCTTACAGAACCCACACCATTAATAATTCCATGCTGCAATCCCCCTTGCAGTGGTTTATACTTTAAGTACTACGGCGAGATTTGTTTTTGCTCCTTACGTTTATGCACATATTTTACATAATGTCATTAATGTCCTTCTTTAACAAAAAACAAATTCCTGGACTTAGGCCATTTGCAGACATTACTGTTTTTATAATAATACTTAAGTATTTTTAATTTTTATAAGAAAATAGAGAGTAAAAAGTTGCCATCAGTTTAGGGGAAGGTAGTATTTAGTTGCCGCATTTAACAAATACAACGACAGTAATAGCGCAATAATCTAAGAGAAAATACTAACTTACATTATGTAAAATGTAAATATATTATTAATAATAAAATAATAATAATAATAATATATGGGACAACTTTCCGCACACGGTCATCTAGTTCCAAACTAGGCTAGAAGCCTGTACTATGGTAACCAGATGACTGATATACATACTTATATATACTTATAACACCCAGACAAAGCTCAAACAGACATGTTCATGTACACAAATGTTTGACCTGGCCGGGGATCGAACCCGGGGACTGCGGCACACAAAGCAGAGTTACTGCCATCTGAGCCAACGAGGCTGTCAAATTATTATGCATATTATTAAAATTATATATTTACCTGCCTACGTTAAATATCATATTTAATATTATCACAAAAACTTTATCTTATACTGCCTATCTAGAAATACTACCAGATCCTGTAGTAACTATATATACTAACTGCCACGTATTCTGTAGAGCAAGTTTTTCAGGGCGCGCAATGTGAGCACAGTTTTTCTGTATTTTCCACGGTTTTTCCTTGCGTCGTACACTCGCGGGTTTTTGTACTAAGTTCTATTATATAGAAATGCAATGAGACGAACTGCCTTGATACTTTAGTCATGATTATAAAATATTATATTATGTAGGTAAGTATGTTTATTTGTTATCGACAATTCAACAAAGGTTAGGAATATATAATAGGCAGGCTCAGTGCAGAGGGATTTTTTAAAGAAAAAGTGTGTTTTTAATAAAGGATTTCACAGATGAGGATGAAAGAGGTTAGATTGGAAATAGTTCCTGATTTGTATCAGAACGCTTGTCACCGCTTGTCTCCCACTCCTCAACTCCACTACAAGCAAGAGACCAATACGCGCACGCATTACGCACACAAATTAACCATACACACATCGATCGCGAGTTTGCTATTGATTATCATCTAGCGCAAACACTGTTTGACATGCACTCACACACGCGCAAAAGCTCATCTAGACACACGGCAGCGTGTCAAGCCAAGTTCAACCAACTGGCTAGCCAGCGCCGAGTGTAATATTAACACGAACCACTTGGTGCCACTTTTGACCCTTCTATAACTGAAAACTTCTTTAACGTAAACACATAAAACTACGTGTGTCTAATTATATTCATAAGGACATCTAGAAGCTCAATTTTCATGAAGCTAGCTCAAACAGTTATAGAGATATGAAGGTCAAAAGGTAGTAAATTTTAGCACTGACTGACTGACATATAGTACCTAAATCTAACCTACGTCCAGATGACCTAGAAGGATGAAATTTGGAATCCAACTCGGTAATTGTGCGTAGGCGTAGGAAAAAATCTAAAAAAAAAAGTTTAAAAATAGAGGGGGTCCCCATACAATTTTTTTTTTTAAATTGTAGCGTTTGAACCGTTACAACGTTACAAGAAGATATTTGAAACTATCCCAGTATATGTATTATTATTATTTGCTCTTTATCAGAAATATAAAAATAAAGTTAAGTCAAAAAATAAGTGGTGTCCCCATACAAAAAATTTGTAATACGCGTTAAACAACCAGACAACTGTGTGTCTTCGGCGACGCGCGGTACCACATATTTATACACAGAACAGAAGTAAATTTTCAAAATTATAAGCTTACCGCTTATAATTGGTTAAAATTTAGCGGGTCGGTTGGTTTATACCTGCATGGTAGTGATTTTAGTCCACGGCTCACTAAAATATCAAAGATCAGTGCCCAAGGTTCGTTTAACTGATTTCTTTTGAAAATAGGAAATAATATTTTAAGGTATTAATTTGTTTGTTAGAACTCTTTGTACCTTAAAGAAAGTCCAAAGTGTATGACATATACATAATTGGTATACATTGTATACCAAGTTCAAAACAATAGCGCTGTCTTATTGTTACCGATATATGTATGTATTGACTAATTTAAGAATGCAGGTTGAACTCGCTCGCGCCTTGATCTTGTATTGGATACCTATAACAATTGCTGTTATTTAAAAAAAATGTAGCAAAGAAATAGAGTTTAATACTTATTCATAATGTTATTTTGTTCCTATAAATACATATTTGGATTTTGCATAGAACTTGGATCACTCATTTAGATGTCCATTCTTTTTGGGGCGAAGCCCACAGCCAAGAATAATTTTTGTATTGAACTTGGCTCTCCTTTTTTACATGTATGTTTTTGGTGGGTACATTACGGTCACCTAAAGGTGGATTATCGATATCGATAAAATTACTGTAATATTATTACTTTAACTTTTCGCTATATTTACTTATTTGTTATTAACTAATACGGCTTCATAGCCAATTAAACTTATTAATTAATTAACTAATATACAATGTCCTTACAATGTAATGTTGTTACTATATAATTTCTGTGTCTGGGTGTTATAAGCATATATAAGTAGGTATGAATATTAGTCATCTGGTTACCATAGTACATACTTATAGCCTAGTTTGGAACCAGATGACCGTGCGTGGAAGTTGTCCCATATTATTATTATTATTTTGTGACATATTATAATTTAATTAATTCTATGTTTTTTTGGTCTGTGAGTTACCGCGAAATACGTCGTTCATGCATAGAAAGACATGGGTTAAAACTATACTAAACTATACTAACTATACTAGTAAGTAAATAAATGACACAAGCTAAAAATACAAGCGTATTTATTAAGTTATCATTTCCCTTAACCTGTGGGTTAGTGTGCTAGGTGGGGACGCACAGCACAGCATCTTCTTCCGTTAATACAGTCTATCATCCGTCATCTCTGCACTCACTCCTTTTTCTCGCATATCCTCATTTATACTTATTTAATATTGAACACAACACATTGATTACAACGTCAGATCACTAGTACGCTGCTATTAGCAGCCAAGTACCCAAGATGGTGGAAACATTGCCACGTTGAATAGCAACTTTTGGACAAGACAACGTATTTTTTGAAACCTAAAAATAAACCTATTACACCATAATAAACCCTATTACATGGGACCAATAACATACTGGCGGAATGTGGGTGTCTCTACTATGGGACTGAGTCCTGGGTACACCTCTGCCTACCCCTTCGGGAAAAAAGGCGTGAATGTATGTTTATGTAAAATTAAAATTTTAATTTCATTATAAACGGAACAATCAAACAAAATTTTAGACGAAAGACGAAAACCCACACTCGACAACTTAATTGATAATCACAAATAACATGGTGACAGACCACAGTAGATGCCTCGTATTTATTTCGCGTGACAAAGAGGACAACAACTTTTTTCTTTTGACGCTGTTTCACAGACAGACAAACAGAAAGAGACACACACACACACACATTTAATACTATCCTGACACACGCCTTTCGCTTCTTCCACTATCATGAAATCCTTCATACTACATGCACGTCGGTTGTAGGTACTTTTGATTTATTGATCATTTCTTAGGACAACATCAACTTGTTCCTAAAAAGTACGCCTACAAAGAGGTATTTTAATTACAAAATATTACTCATAATAATCATTTGCATACGACACTTAATATCGACAATGTTTACAACATGGTACAACACTATCGATGCGCGGGGATTTTCCGGAATTCAAGCTTCGCCTTGACGTGACTCTCGCAAAGGACGCAGTTCATTGCGCGATCGCCTACGAGTACAAGGTCCAGGAACCTATGCATTGTAAGCAATGTATAATTTCAAATATGTTTCGCGAGAGTGTCGTTTTTGTCTAACAATTACATAATACTTTTGTAATAATTACAAATATCACTTGAATTTAAAGGTTTTAGGACTTACCGGTAAAAAGAAATCCCTTCTCGGGCTACACTAGACACCTGGCTTCTTTTTCGACAAGTTATAATAGCGCAGGACCGCATTATACACTATTTTCGCGGAGCTACGTACGTTGTCACCGCATGAGCGCGACTGTTAGCCGGTAAAGCTAGTTTCAGCGGGCATACGAGCGTCTGCTCATAAGGGCAGCAACGCCGGCCCCGCCCACAAGGCCCCTCTAACGTCTTTCATCTCCTCTGTGTAGGATTTATTGTAGTGACTGCCTCGATGGCGTAGTGGGCGCATGGTCGACTGCCGATCATGAGGTCCCGGGTTCGATACCCAGAATCCCCAGGCAAAGTGTTAAATAATGGATTTTTCCATTAGGAATTATCTCAATAACTGCCTGGAGTCTGGAACTGTGCCCGGTAGATGGCAATAGGCTCGCCCCATGTATTACATGGGACCAATAACATACTGGCGAAATGTGGGTGTGTATACTATGGGACACTAAGTCCTGGGTACACCTCTGCCTACCCCTTCGGGAAAAAGGCGTGAATGTATGTTATGTTTGTTTATTGTAGATTTAAGTAAAGCCTTGAAGCAACTTTGACCTCAGTTTTCAAAGCGAGAATCTTTAAGATAATATTTACTTAAATATTTATTAATATTCATAATAGGTATGCACCTAGGTAAGCCAAGAATATAGGTACATAGATAATAGTAATTATACCTAGGCACACCTTTAATTATTATTTTAGCGATAACCTAGAAATTATTTGCTATTTTACAAACAAATAATTTTTAAATTAATATAGTAAATTTAAGTGCAAACATACTTTTGTAATATTTTTATCAACGCGTAAAAGTATCAAGATCCGCATTTCACCATCAAGAAACGGAGCAGAGTAGCAAAAAGCCCGCGAAGACAAAGCGGACCGGGCGCGGGAGAAAAACGCAAATTACTGGCAACCTTCGATTCCCAGCGCTCGGGAGTTTTCTTACAATCACGCTTTTTACTGAACTGCAGAAATAGAGAAGCCCAGTGTATAGGTAGAAGATTAATAAGTAGGTAAAAATGAAGGTAGGAAATTGTTCAGAAATTGCACATTAATTAAACCAACCTATTTTTACCTGCAAGTTGTTAAATTAAGAAAGGTTTAGAAAGAGAGAGTAAATCTTATCTTAGTAGATAAAAACCTGATTTTAAATTAGTATCTAACTGTAGTTATAGAGCTATACAATGTTTAATTTGCTTGTATTTAAATAAAAATAACTTACATACTTATCTCATATAACTTTAGAACAAAAATTAGTTAACAATATATTTTATAATATTAATAGACTATCGAGGTTATTATATCCCAGACTTTCGGTGCCTTGCGTTGCAGTTTAATTACGTAATCTATAGGTATATATTAATTATTGTTTACATAAGAACGAATACAAAGTGATAAATATGTAATTCTAAGTTTAAAAAAATTATAGGTAGGTATTTTGTCCAAAGTTGCCTGTTACATAGATAGTGTTTTTATTTTTCAGGATTGTTGTGCGTAACTTGTGACTTACTGGTTCCATTCACATTTCTCCCGATGATCTTATTGGATCCATTCGGTGTTGGTGCGGGGGTGTGCGGTGCGAGGGGCGCGTTCCGTCCTGCTTCCTCTCCCGGACTCTCCATATCGCCCCTCTCGCTCGCGCACATCAACACGCGCCAAAACCGAAAACTTCACGAAATTCTGGCAACTATTTTAAAACGTTCCCGCCAAACTTAAAAAAAAAATTATCTTTCGGTCGAAAATAAAGTTTGTTTTTTTTAAGTTGCGTTTCACGTAATAATATTCGCACTAAAAATATAAGGGCAGCCGTGACGTTTGCGTGACGCTCGCGCCTCGACTGCCGGAGCCCTAGGCCTGCAGCTGCATCGCCCCGCCCCAGGCCCCTCCACGTGGCCCCACGCTTTCGCCCCTATACATAAAAACGACATAACAGTGCGATTAACGAATTTTTGTTAATGTAGAGGCGGCGTGCCAGTGTGGGTAAGAAGGGAAAGGGTAAAACTTGAGGGTCGACCAGACGGGAGTTTTTATTAAATTTTAAATCGGTCTTGTTCTTATCGATCGAGGCTATGTTTGAAAGCTTGGGTGCAGCTTCGAATAAGTACGACATGTCAACTATATACATTTAAAATCTAGTTTTTAAAAGCCCAGAACAGATGCCTGTCGGTAAATAATTCCATATATGCATAATTTATTGCAGTTTGTTATTTTTATTGCATTCCTATTAAAAGTAAAAGTCAATCCTGAAACCACAGCTTGAAAAAGAAAAAATCATAAATTATTAAAATTTATTTATAAATATTACGTAAGTACTACTTATATTATACGAGTATTAAGTACCTACTTAATAAAATAAATACACGGTGTATGTGTATTTATTGAAAACCAAAACAGCTCTTCAAAATTTCATCCGCTGAATGATTGAATAAAGATATCTAAGTATCATGTAATATTTCTGAATTGTCTTAGTTACTCTTGCACCCAAATTAGGGAGAGTTTATAAACACAGGGTTTGATCATTAAAATGTTAGGTTTTGGCTTCTAAATGTTGATGGTGCATGATATGATAGTGCTGTCTTAGTTGTTTAGTGTTACGTTAGTCTGAGGGACGCGCAAGTGAGCCTTATTACAGCCGTTGACATGTTTCATACAGAATGAAGTTCCGTCAACTACCTACTTATTATTTTAATGTATTATGTGGTTCAGTTCCTATGCTTTGGCATAAAGAGTATAACAAACATAACAAATATATTATATTTTATACACGCACACACCTGATCGTCCTCATGAATTTTTTTTTACTATTCTATCGAAGGCTGAATTTAAGTTATACTTATAATTCCAAGAGACCTAGTTTTTGCTGCGGCCCCAAGTTTTTCCATCTTCCAAGAATCTGTCGGGCAGAGGCGAGCTTTCGCAAATCATTATCATGTTTAATTCGATTTCGGCACGAAACCTATCGCGGTGTTGCGATTTTAGCTCTGACCCAGTTTTTATGTGTAAGCGTTTGACTTTAATGGACATTATTTGGTCCTTCGAGCTGTGAGCCACACTTTTAGATGTAACTTGCAAGTTTATAAGTATGTAATTAAATAAGTAACAAGTAAGTAGCGATAAAAGTTGCTTAAAATTCCAAGTGAAAAGATTTGTAATTTCAAACGTAAGAAATTGCAGTGGTTTTTCCAAAATTCAAAATAAATCAGGAAAATAATTTTCCCTTCTGAAATAGTGTTGCCATAACGAAAAACTTTCCCTTGAAGTTGAACAAACTCCTTGAGAACGGCCACCATGAACCAAATGAAAGTTTTCCCATATGCTTTCATAACTGCAGCTAAATATGATTGACGAAATAGGAATAATTAACGCGCGATGAGATGTGCGGAATGGACAGAGTATGCGAGGCCTACGTGAGAACTCATCGGACTCGCACTGTAAATATGGGGAACTTAAATTGGCGGGAAAACTGATGAAAATATTAAAGTTCTTTTTTTAGTTGTATATTTTTGGTACCACACGTTTAGTAGATAGGCTTTCAGTAGCCTTAGCATTGGTAGCATTTCCTATTGGAGATAATAAGTAGGAGATGCCGGCAGAGGAAAACAGAGAGGATCTACTGAGATACTATTTATTTTGGCGCTAAAAAGAAAAAAAATGAGAAAGATTAATGACCTCACCTAATTATAATATTTCTTTGAATAGTTTTTTTAAGACATAACATACATAAACTATTTTGATGCCAACATTCAGAAGCCTATTAATATATCCAATAAGAAAACAAACTAGTTCAATAAGAATCTACTTATATAAAAAAAGGAACCAATCCAAATAAAATTTTTAAAACATAATAGTTTTCTAAAAAGTTGATCAAGTTTCCTGCGTTTCCTGCGTTTTCGCCGCTGTTGTAATGGCCTAACGTTTTTCTGTAAATAATATCAGCGCCGGTAAAGGCAGTGTCAGTTTTTCCTGGCCGGTGAAAGGTTGCACCGCTAGACCGCTAGAAATATGTCGATATGATATATCTACCGTGCTCTGTGGGAACCGTGCTTTATGGTTTTTGTTGGGGCGAAAAACTGGAGAAATTTCCCAGTGAAAATCTACCGCAGGAGCTAGACACGAGTTGCTATTTGCTATAAGATTTAAACTTTGGCATTAAATAAGTCACTTCATTGCTTAGGCACATAACACATACGGATTCCCACAATAGGTTTGTGGGTGTACCCACACTTCGTGAGTTATGTTTTAGGTCCCATCTAATATGGGCGAGCCTATTGCCAAGTTACTTACTAGGTATCTCTGGACCTACCTTTTCTAGATAAGAATCTTTATAAGTATTTTATGGGAACTCTTTTTTTTTATTTAGGCAAGCACTTTTGAACGGTTTTATAATACCTATTAACCACGGAATAAAGATTCTTTTTTTCACGGAATAAAGTACCTAATTTGTTTTTTTTTTAAACTTAAGTTGGCCAAAATTCAGGGCCGGATTAAGGGGAGGGCAACCGGGGCGAAAGCCCCGGGGCCTCCACAAGCAGGGGGCCCCCACAATAGAGACTTCGGAAAAAAAAATCTTTTAAATACCAACTAGTAAACACTAGTAAACATCTTTTCCTTTGATATTTTTTTTTTGCTACAATACTTTGTACATACATAATTATTTGATTATATTAATCTTAAATATCAGGCAATCAGTGAAATATCAAATCAAAATCTCAAATGGCCCTGATAAGCCTTTTCAATTTAATTTCAGATATTCTTGTTTCCGATTATATTTATATGTGTTTGTTAAATACTTAAAGAATCTACTTGGTTTCACATTAAATTGTTTATCGAAAAACTCGACAGAAAAAAATTCTTCATTTTATTTGGAAAATAATTTGGGGCGAGGGGGCCTCCGCTCCTTTGTTGCCCCGAGGCCTCTGGACCTCTAAATCCGGCCCTGCCAAAATTGGAACTATAACTACCGTCCATCCAATCTAAGAGTACCGTTTGACAGTTTTGATTTTGCCTGGTTTGAAGGATTTGTATTAAAAAGTGAGAATTGTACCTCCATCTCGTGATAAAATTCATAATTCCATAGTTTTACGTCGAAGGTTATTTAAATAGTGTGAGTTAAGCCTATAATACAAAATTATTTCGGCTTGAAAATTACATGAAAAGATGAAATACTTCATTCAACCACCTGCTCTACATTTGCACTCAGAAGCTATAGCGCCGTTGGAGGACTCTACCACAGAATAAGTAATAGTTCTAACGCCTATACTTTATTTAGAATAAATTTAATATGCTTTTTATTAAGGTTCTGAAGAACAGGTAACACTGGAAACATTTATAAAATGGTGTCGTGGAATAAGGTTGCCAACGTAAAAGCCAACTGCTACTCTCTTTTGACCAAACCAGTTATATTTACAGTTTCAGTAAATTACATAAGAGAATTGAGATGGAATGAAAATCCTTAACCTAACGAAGGCCTTATTTAATATTATACTCAGTAAATATAATAGTTATTAGTAGTTTTGATTCAAGTTTTACTTTTAAATTATTATAGGTAACTCAGAGCAACTCTCTACTCTCTACCATAGAATTCGCTCTCTATCGTGACTAAGTAGGAGCTGTATTTTTTATTTATGAGTAGGTACCCTAACTATTTTAAAATCAAACTACGTAATAAAACATTCATACAAAGTTAACGCTGACCTGCAGAATAAAAAATATATTTAAACATGAATGCCCATTCGACAAACAAGAATTTCATCAGTTAATTTTTTACACCGGCAAAATTTTCGGAAGGCGGCCATCATCACTCGCGCGGGAAAAACTACAAAATGGCGACCGAGGACCGGCCGATGCAAATAGCGTGTCGGAAAAAGCTCGTGATGAGTAAAAAGCCCAAGGAACTCATAGTATTTCATCGACGTCGCCAGTTATTGAGAGCGGACGGTGTTTTTGCGAAGATTCCCGCGGCTCCGCTAGTTTTTGCCTCAGCTCGAAGTCTGGGAAGAGTTCGAAGGCAGCGCTCGGCAAAAACCGTACGCCATAACGTTAACCGCGGCAAAAACGTCGCGACATACGGATAGAATTAATGCGGCGACTCTTTAATTTTCTTCAAGAAAGCGCGGGAGGAAATGGTGCCGAGTAATGAGTGTTGTCAGACGCAAAAACTATCTGTATAATGACGTTCCTCATTTAACCAGTATATTTTTCTTACAGGGAGATGAGTAAAAACGATCATGTTGGAATCTTAAATGTGCCTTGTTCTCATAAGACACGATTGAATTGTGTTTTAACATAACATAACATAAAATAAATTCACACCTTTTTCCCGAAGGGGTAGGCAGAGGTGTACCCAGGACTTAGTCCCATAGTAGATACACCCACATTTCGCCAGTATGTTATTGGTCCCATGTAATAGGGGGCGAGCCTATTGCCATCTACCGGGTACAGTTCCAGACTCCAGGCAATTATTGAGATAATTCCTAATGGAAAAATCCAATATTAACACTATGCCTGACCTAGGGATCGAACCCGGGACCTTGATTGGCAGTCGAGCATGCGCCCTCTTGCCTCATGCAAACTTACCTATTGAATTTTTCCATAAGAATTTATCTCAATAACAGTCTGACGTGCAGAGTCCAGAACTGGGCCCGGTAGGTAGGAATAGGCTCGCCCCCTATTACATGAGACCAATAACATAGGTAAAACTGGCAAAAAGTTTTTTTTTATAATATGGGACAACTTCAACACACGGTCATCTGGTCCCAAACTAGGCTTTAAGCCTGTACTATGGTGACCAGATGACTGATATACATACTTATATAAGTTTATAACACAGACATGTTCATGCACACAAATGTTTGACCTGGGATCGAACCCGGGGCCTGTGTCACAGAAAGCAGAGTTACTACAATCTGAGCCAACGAGGCTGTCAAGTCAAAGTGGGTGCGCACCTATTTGCTATAGGATTGAGTCCTGGGTCAAGGATTTTTTCCCAGAGGGGCAGGCAGAAGTGTACCTCTCGAGTCTATTGCCATACCGGGCACAGTTCCAGACTCCCATAACACTTTGGCTGACCTGGGGATCGAACCCGAAACCTCATGATCAGCAGTCGAGCTTGTGACCACTATGCCTAGCGGCGTCACCGAGGCAGTCCGAGGAAAGCCGGGGAGTAATTATAATAATAATAATAATAATAATAATAATAATAATAATAATAATATAATATGGGCCAACTTCCACTCACGGTCACCTGGTCCCAAACTAGGCTAGAAGCCTGTACTATGGTAAACAAATGACTGATATACATACTTATATATACGCTTATAACACCCAGACACAGATCAAACAGTCATGTTCATGCACACAAATATTTGACCTGGCCGGGGATCGAACCCGGGGCCTGCGGCACAGAAAGCGTTACTACTGAAGAGTTACTACTGTCTGCGCCAACGAGGCTGTCAACCAGATATAAGTATAAGTATCATAAGAGATAGATACATTCTAGAATATATATAGGTAGGGAATATATTATATGCTGTGACAAGTTTATGTTAAAAGGCTCGTTAACTAATCGCGTATTATCCATCTTTTTTTTTTTTTTTTTTTTTTTTTATGATAGTGAGTGACAAGACGAGCTCATCAGATGCCTGATGGTAAGCATCATGATTGCCCATATCAGACACAGTGCCACCCAGTATTTTAAAATTCAAAATTCTGCACGGCACTGCACTGCGCCTATCACCCTGAGATATGAGTAATTGAATCTCATCATGCCCAGTAATTTCGCTGGTAACATTGCCCTTCATACCGGAACACAGTAATGTTTGGACATTACTGCTTGGCGGATGAATAACTGGCAAAGGTGTGGTACTTCCCCAGGCGGCCTCCTGCAAAAGAGGCCTACCACTACAAAAAAAATCTGTACCTATTTTATCTAAGAAACATTGTTAATGAGTGCAAGTGCTTGCTACTCAGCTTAAGTGAGGTCACTTTGTTTTTCAGATAAAATGGCCGATTGCAGAATTTTATCTTTACAATCTCAACAAGATTGTTGGTCCTTACATCATTTGATAGCTTATCCTAAAACTGCTTAATTAACTTCATGACTGTAGTCTCTAGAGAGTAGAGACTAGAGCCTATACTTATACCTATTTGGATGCAGACTGCCCATTTGATAAATGAAATAAATCCCACTTCCTGTGGAGAAATCGCAAACTAGTGCTACTTATGCGGAAAGAAACTTCGCACAGAATTCTGGTAGTAGGTATTACAGCACAGCATCAAGGGGATAACAAAACCCTATAGTAATGTGTTATTCTTATAAATTATGCCATTGGTTGCTAATTTAATAAACGCCTTTCAAAAAACAAGAGGCAATACAAAAATAACTTGTGTGAAAATGCAAGCGCATAGATCAATCTGTCTGTCTTGATTCTTAATTATTTAACTTGTAACACTGAAAATCTATATACAATCATATTGACTCACTCTATATTATGTTCTTAATGATGAATGAGTAGGTATAGGTATTATAATTATACATAATCGGTGGCTAATTTAATAAACGCCTATATAAAAAACAAAAAAAAAGTCATGTTATCATTGTGATTTTCAAGTCATGTACATTCATTTTTGCCTTTTGCGCCATAATGACTAATGTGCAGAATGTGCTTGAACTTCACGCGCGCTGGTTCATTTATCCTGTGCCGCGGCCGCGGTCAACTTGAGCGTATCGAAAAAATCGATGTCTATAGCCATGGGTAACTCAGCAGATCTTTATGAGTCACGGCTCAGCTCACAGCCTCCTCTGTGTTCTGTGGCTCACAGCTCATCCACTTGAGTCGGAGCTGTGAACCGACTCACAGATCACCTCAAAAATCAATTCAACACATCTCGAAACTAAATGCATGTATTTACTATTCAGATGAAATATTATATCCAATATGATTCAAAGAGAGCCATCTAGCGAATACAGAGTAAACCTGACTTGCAGAACACATAAAATCAGCTCTAAATTTTTGTAACTAATGTCACGGGCCAAAAAGATGCGACTCGCGTTCGATTTTCGACTCTCAAAATGCGTGTTGGTTGTTTTCTTTGGAATAACAGTGATAAGTACATGAGCCGCAAGCCACCAATGACCTGCTTATTTTATAGTTGAGCTGTGACTCAAGACTCAAACATACATGATCTGTATATTTGAGCCGGCTCAGAGCTGAGTTATCACGCCTAGATGTCTATGGTCGCGTTATTCGCAACACTACTGTACGCAGCATGAATAGCCTGCATGAAGTCATAAACAAACTCTTGTATATGTGTTCTGTGTAAACAAAACCTTTTTTTACTTGGCAACATTAGAACTGAAATTTGAATTTTGTTTGAAGATAACGTCTGCTCATGCAACGACCGCAGAAATTTATAAAAATATTGACGATTTTTGTGTTTTTTCATTAAAAAACAGTGTAAAAAGTGGTGTTTTATTGTAGTTTGTGCATTGTTTTATGAGTGTCTGGTAAAGATGTCTGAAAAAGGGAGTAGAAAAGACAAAAATCAGAACATCCAAGTATTTTTGAGATTGAGGTAGGTAAATAATTTTTATAATAAAGATATCAATGCTAAAAGATCTATTATACTAAATTACTTTGAAGGTTTATGCGTATTCCAATTAGAAAATAACATGAAGTTATCGTCAAAACTAACCCACGCCTTTACATGAAACACTACATTTTGTAAAATAGAATGTCGTTTTATATAAATAGAAGCGTGCATTTAAAAAATGCATTGAGTAATTCCCATTGCCTAGTTAGGTAAAAGTTGGTAAAATAATTTGTTATAATTTACAAACTTAAAATAAAAACTAGGTCATTGAAATATTAAGTTAACAACTTCACTGGTGGTGGACTTAAAGGCCTCCCCCATAGGTTTCCATCTTGTCTGGTTGTTATAATAATGTCCATATAATAATGTTATCTATTAACCATAGAAATTATAATAACATGGCACTAGAAAGACACACACCCGCTTGACTTTGTGTTTTACCAGGTGACTTATTAGTCATTTGTAGCCATGTTTCTATGTGTTAGAACTAATCACGGTGCCGGATTCTTTGTGTGACACTTTGTTTCTGCATTTTAATATAATATGTGTATGTAGTTGTATCTGGAAAAGTGACGACAAGCATTTTGTATGTGGCTAGTGACCCACCCTCCTTTTGCTCCAGGTTATTAATAACCTATATCCTAGGATGGATATCCATCCATCCTCACTTGTTATTCTTTCATGACAAAACTATTAATCCGATTGGGCTGAAATTTGGCATGTAGATAGTGTAGAAACTGGAATGAAACATAGTGCACTTTTTATTCGATATTCCCACATGATTGAAGACTACACGGGTGCAACTGCAAGGCACAAAATTATCAGGCTAAATTATAATATAATATATTCACGGTGTGGTTTAAAAAATCTAAGCATACAGACCACAGGAAGCGAATTTGTTTTTGACCCCTTAACGAAAAAGGAAGGGGTGTTATAAGTTTGATGTGTCTTGTCTCTGGCATCGTAGCCACTAAACAAGTGGACTGACTTTGATGCGGTTTTGTTGTTTGAGAGCTGACCTGATTGAGAATGTTCTTAGCTATGTCTCTTGACAATCGGTCCAGTCGTTTGAAGATCATCATCACCATCAGCTGGAAGACGGCAACTGCTGAACATAGGTCTCCTCCATGAAATGGCATAAACTATATAACTAATCATATGGGGGGGATTTTGCCATAATCACCACATTTGGCAGGAGGCTTGGTGATCACAGTAGTTGGAAATGGAGAGTGCTGCTGCAGCGAACTAAAATGAGTCTTGGCCTCCGACACAAGAAGACGCCACTCTTGTCTGTCCTGCGCTATAGCTTGCCACGATTCTACTTGAAGATCCTTCAGGTCTTTTTCCACCTCATCCTTCCAGCGGTACTTAGGACGCCTGACCGGCCTTTTCACGGTTATGTGTCCTTTTTTAATATTATATTATATTGTATATATTGTGTTTATATTATATTGAATTTGCGATCATTGAATGGTGGATGGTGATCAGGTTCTGATGATGGAACAGGAAAATGAGGTGGTTTTTTTTGGTGGTTGGTGGTTACACTTATAAAATACTATGTAAGGATTAGTGAATTTATATTATTATTATGTATGTCTCTATGCTACACAATCCTATGAAAAATGTACCAAATCATCTTTTGTATTCTCCTATTTCCTCCAAATATAGTAAACCTATTAAATATATTTATATGCTGATATTTTGAAGATGAAGTATACTATGTCCCAATCGTTTTATTTTTGTTCATAAACTCTTAGTTATGTTGTAGTGTATGTCTAATCACGCAACTGGGATTTATATAAGTGCCCTTTGAAAAAAACCGAAGAGTTTATATAAGAGAAATTAAAATGACAGGGACATGGTTTACTTCACCATAAAAACATCAGGATATAAATTTAATAGAATGGGTTCATTATATTCGGAGAAAACAGAGGAATACAAAACATTGATTTCGTAAATTTTCTTGTTCTTTTAAATTTCTATAATATTCCAGGCCTCTGAACCAGCGCGAGCGCGACATCAAGTCCCTGGGGGTGGTGGAGGTGGTCCACAACAGGGAGGTGGTGGTGAGACAGTCTCAGCAGACTCAACACACTAAGAAGTTCACCTTCGATCATGCGTTTGGACCAAATGCTAAACAGGTGATTGTACTATTAAACAATGTTTCTTTATTATCATTCGAGTTTATTTCAGGAAGGCTGATTTACCTACCTATATTTATAATATCTGATATCTATTTATATTTGTTTCAACTACCTCGGTGACTCGGTGGCCTAGTGGTCGCAAGCTCTACATGTGGTCATGGGTTTGATCCCCAGGACAGTCAAAACGTGTTATTGGATTTTTCCATTAATTACTACTTTTTCTAGCTTTCTTTTGATGTATTTAAATCTAAAATTTGATTTTTGATTTGGTTATTAGGGTTTAAATGAAATAAAGATTTCAAAAGTTCGCATTTTTAAATATTAATTAGCTGCCCACACACTACGCTTCACTTGATGTCTAGCGCTAAGCACACCAAGGCTGATGAGAGTGATATTCTTGATCGACATAGTAATAAATATCGCTCAATATTAGTTTTTAATAATATTATTTATTTATAATACGAATACCACACTCTTTCGAGGTTACTCTGCTACTACTGCTCGAATTTTGAAAATTTAAAACACTGGGTAGCACTGTGTCTGATATGGGCAATCATGATGCTTACCATCAGGCACCTGATTTGCTCGTCTTGTCACTCACTATCATAAAAAAAAAAGTTCTTCCAATAGAAATTCTCTTTATTGTTATGAGAATGGTTGACATATTCATTGTTTATATACTGTCTAACATTTAGTTTGTTCTTTTGTCACAGGTGGAAGTATACCAGCATGTAGTGAGTCCTCTCATAGAAGAAGTGTTGGCCGGGTACAACTGCACTGTGTTTGCCTATGGACAGACTGGCACTGGCAAGACTCACACTATGGTCGGGGAGAACTCGGGGGATGAGACCACGTGGCAGACGGTAATATGGAGACTAACTATATAAAATCTATTTCACTAAAGAAGGCTTATTATAAAGTCAGCCAGTACATAGAGGACAAAGATACCTGGAAACTTCTGCCTAGCCGCCTCGCGTCACCTTCAAAGAAAACGAATGTAACCAAACCAAATATTGTGAAACTATCTGTTGAAAAAATTAAGCCCTACAAGTTTCTAGTGCGTTCTTCTTGTAGAGGTATCTTGCCGAACGCAAGGTAGACTCAGTACTGTTTATCTTCATTGACGTGCAAAAGTGTCAGATTATGACCTATTTGAATAAATCTGTTTGAGTTTGAATATCATTATATTTTATATAAACTGCTGAGCAAGAGGTCTTGGGTTTGATTCCCAGGGTAGGCTAAAAGTGTTATTAGTTTTACATTAAGAGGCCTTATACGAAATCTAGACGATATTCGGATATGTCACGCACACATGCGGTATGGTCGCTGGTTTGCGTGAGTTTAGAGTAGTCGAGGCCATTACGGTTATTCAACTATTTTGATCTAGTTGATATTTTTAATTTATACGTATCTTTTACTCGCGGGATTTCTATCATTTGAAATAAAAGGTTTTTTATTGAAAGATTTTTAATTGCCAATATTTTTTTTATTATTTAAAATTAATTTTCAGAAAATGGATTGAGATTGAACTTAAGTTTATTTCTGTGATGTGTATTTTATTCTAAGTGGCCGAAATCAAAAGCAATTCTTAACCTATTTATTATTTTTACAATAATTTGGGTCTGGTAAATATTTTTTTATTCAGTAATTTTATATAAAACTGGTAAAAAGCGATCCATACATTATATAGACGACTTTCACAGCAATGCATTGTAATTTTTTCATACCGGTCAGACGTCAAAACGATTCAAAAATATGTTATATGCTAAACCTCTCACAGCAAAATTTACAATACAGCCGGCGGTTTGAGTTCGATTAATCAAAATTAAATAATTAAAAATAAAAAAGTTGCTCATTCATTAGATCAAAATTGAAGTAATCTCTCATGTTATGCATTTAAACTTATAAAAATACTGTATTTTAAGGCTGGAAATAGTGGTCTACCGACGGTCAGCGCTGACCGTACGTCCTGACCATCAGCGCTGATCGTCGGTTACATCTGGACATCGTCGGTCGACCGATGTCCGCGCGACCGACGGGCCGGACCGTACGCGCGTACCAACCCACGCCCGTACCGTCAGCGTAGCTGTGTGCGCGTTCATAGACTTGCATAGATATAGCTACGCCGTCGGTCGACCACTGTTTCCAGCCTAACTGTTAAATCGCGTCTGTAAAGTGACATAATCAGCCAACTTTCGTACACGGCTCCTTAATAGGCCGACGACCTACGAATTCCCTGTACAAACTTTATACCTTAATGATTTACAATCAGAGTCTGGGATCAGGAACCTTGATAACTAGTCTCTCATTCCAAACAATATACCTAACTGTCAAAGTGTGGGTGTACCCACTATGGGACTGAGTCCTGGGCACACCAACATTGCCTGCATACATACATACATACAGTCACGCCTTGTCCCGGTGGGGTAGGCAGAGACTATTTCCCTCCACTTGCTACGATCCTGACATACAACTTTCCCTTTGTTCACTTTCATGACATTTTTCATATATGCTCGTCGGTTGTAGGTATTTTTGACTTGGCCTTGCCTAAGAACAAAGTCAACTTGTTCATGAAAAGTACGCCCTACCGACTTGACCATTCACACTAGCCTTATAAATCTCTTTTGTTAATCTCTTTTCATCCATCCTCTCCAATTTGTAATACTAATTAATATTAATATTTGTATTAATTCAAGAATATTTTGTAGGATCCCTTAGCGGGCATCATCCCGCGCACCCTATCGCAACTATTCGACGAGCTTCGCATCTCCAACACGGAGTACACCGTCAGGGTCTCGTATTTGGAGCTCTATAACGAGGAGTTATTTGACTTGTTGTCCTCGTCTGAAGACAACTCCAAGCTGCGAATCTATGAAGATATTACCAGGAAGGGCTCCAATATTGTACATGGGCTCGAAGAAGTGACTGTAAGTGTTACATTGGTCTGCCCGCCAAGTATGGCACGGGGATAACTAGTTATCCCCGTTTTTCTCTCTTTCGCGCTCGAACAATTCATATCTGCTGTCTCGTTCTAACACCCTGGGACTTCGTTTTCCCTGCTCACTGTGCTAACCGGGTCTGGTCTTTGAATATACGAGGTGCTACAAAAAGGTGTGGTTATGCTTACGGGGCTACGTCTATTATCAAACTGAACAAGTTTCTTTTGAAAGTATCAAGACCGCCCCTTGTGGGTACATTTAATTATAGTTTCCGCCGAGTAGGTATCATGCCACCCCTATATAGAATTTGCGTCCCATGTTATCCTGATGGAGACCACGGACTGGCAAGCACAGCGTAAGACGTCCACCCACAACGTGGACAGACGATCTGATAAGGACTGCAGGAACACGCTAGATAGGCCGCTTACAACCGGACTGGATGGAAATCTAAGGGGGAGGCCTATGTTTAACAGTGGACGTCCTACGGCTGAGATGATGATGATAATGATGATATCCTGCGCCCGTGTTATGATCGACAACCGGCGCTATAGAGCACAGTGAAAGATCGTTTCAATAATCTAGAATTATTCGCCGCGCTCGCAGCGAGCTGCTGGCTCATTCATTCTTATTGAAATACATTTTTTGCAACAAACAGCTCTAGAATTTATTATCATACCCATAAAATGTATCGCCGCGCTTGCAGCAAGCTGCTCGTGCATTCATTGTTTTAACCATTCACTATTTCGCCGCATTGATATCATAATTTAATATGGCACCATTTGCACTATTGGCACTCTACGAATACGTACATATTAAATATTCCGTTCTAGTGGGCAGATATTGACAGCCTGGTTGGCACAGATGGTAGTAACTCTGCTTTCTGTGCCGCAGGCCCCGGGTTTGATCTCCGGCCAGGTCAAACATTTGTGTGCATTTTCATTTGGAACATGTCTGTTTGATCTGTGTCTGGATGTTATAAGCTTATATAAGTATGTATATCAGTCATCGGGTTGCCGTAGTACAGGCTTCTAGCCTAGTTTGGGACCAGATGACCGTGTGTGGAAGTTGTCCCATATTATTATTATTGCATTGCAATCTGCCACTCTGCATGTCCGTTCCTTGTTTGTGTGTGGTGTGCAGTAAAGTATTAGCTATGTATGAGTAAAACGTGTGTTTTAGGTGTACAATAAGAATGAAGTGTACAAAATCATGGCTCAAGGACAAGATAGGAAGAGGGTGGCTTCTACACTCATGAACGCACAATCTAGGTAAATACTTGTACATTTCTAAAATTCAGTATAATAATAATCATTCATATATTTCAGACAATAATAGTACTACAGTCCATCAAATCTAAAAAGTACCGTTTGACGTTTCAACTTTTCAAGCCGAAATAACATTGCGTAAGCTCGCACAATTTCAATAACCTTCGCCGAATATTGTCACGTGATGTACAATTCTTTAACACTACATTTAAATTAAATTTCTTCAATCAAGGTAATATAGCAACTGTCAAATGGTACTTCTTAGATTTTATGGACAATATATAAGTACAATATTAAGATACCTTACAGACTAACACTTATAAAAATACACATTATATTAGCTTGGCGACCTGACACTCTGACAATATGGGTTGTCCACATAACCAATATGATTTGACTCGAGCAGTGTCATTGGGGTAACTCGTTATTATTATATTTATTATATCGCCATATTGTTAATATATATATAATGAAATGTTTATGAATTGCAGCAACCACCCCAAATCAAAGCAAATATATTTGTAAGTCTGCATTATTTCAATGTAGCTGTAGATTACAATATGTTTCCTCTATTCAAATCATGACCTAGTCTTGTATTAAAATTAAAATGTGTCTTGGGTTGGTTCCTGCATATAAAGATAAGAAGTAGCGGAAGCATATTTAAATAATCTTACCCGTTTTTTTGTTGAATAAAAACCTCTGCACATGGCGTCTTTGATCAGCGCCGATGTGGCGCGTATACGCGATTCAAACGCAGTTCAGTCTACACTTCCAAATAAACGAATGTAACCCAAACCAAATATTGAAGCGCTACAAGTTTCTTAGGCGTTCTTCTTGTAGATTGTAGAGGAATCTTTCAGAATGCTCCGTAGACTCATTACTTCTTAGCTTCATTGACTTGTGAAATTGTCTTAGGAATTTTTTTTACACCTGTATAATATTTCCTTAGTCTACTCAAAATTCAAAAATCTTTATTTATGTGAGGCATTATTTCTGACTGGCCTAGACCTCGGTGGCGTAGTGGGCGCAAGCTCTACTGCCGATCATGAGGTCCCAGGTTCGACCCCCAGGTCAGCCAAAGTGTTAAATATTGAATTATTCCATTAGGAATTATCTCAATAACTGCCTGGAGTCTGGAATTGTGCCCGCTAGATGGCAATAGGCACACCCCCTATTAAACGGGACCAATAACATACTGGCGAAATGTGGGCGTACCTACTATGGGACTCTAAGTCCTGAGTACACCTTTACCTACCCCATTGGAAAAAAGGCCTGATTGTATATTATGTTGTCCTGGAGACTTACTTATATGTATATGTCTCCTTAATTCCTTATACATATAAGTAAGTCTCCAGGAGACATATTTGAACGGAAATAAAGCTAATATAACAGATTAATCTATCGATTCTGAAATATACCGCGCTCATAAAATACGCCATGTGCAGTGACTATAAGATGTAGTTGCAGGAACTATCAGCAAAATATAGAGCCGACTTTAAATACGGATTAGTTACGCATTAGTTTGAGGTCTGAAAAGTATAACTGTAAATATTTGTTGTAGCAGTTAAAATAGCCCCATTAACAAAATACTTGGCGAGTCTGAACTTAAGCGCATGTAACCTCGTGAAGAATAATATTGTTATGGTAGAATCTACGTAGAATAAACTCTATTTTGTAGAAAAAAAATGAAAATTAAAATGGTCGAAATCATTAAAAAAACATTTGAAATGTTTACTTTTTAACACTCAAAAAAATTATCAAATTTGGAATCTAAATTAAAAATCAAAAATACCATTATTTTTTCTAGGCAAATCACTACACATGTTATTTTATTACCAATTATTTTAATATGAAAAAATAATTCCAAAAGAAGCCTTCCATCAATCATCTCAATTTTTAGAATCCCACAGTTTGAGAACCAGAGTTCTAAAAACTTCTTATTTTCGTGTACGTGTTTATATCACCTAGAAGTACCAATATGCATAATATGAACGAATTTCAGAACTTCACTTTATTTTCGCTGTCCGCTTCACGTGAAATGCCCCATATATAATGTAATTTTCAGTTCAGTTTAATAATAAATAATAATAAATTCATTTATACGCACACACGCATTTATACAAATTATACGCACCAGAGGCCCATATTAATAAATACCTTACAGACTAACATACATAAAAAAAGACACAAAATAACATTATTATATTAAACACTAGCGACCCGCCCCGGCTTCGCACGGGTAGCAGAAGTAGGTATAGTGGACGTTTATCAGGAGTAAATTCGTGATACATTGTATTTTAATAAATATAACCCTAATGGTTTACGCAGCGCACGCAAATTAATGACTATTTCTGTTACAATGACCAAACCTTAACACATGTTATAATTTATCGTGGGCTATTTTGAAGATATTGATGAGTACTACAAACCCCTAGTACATTACTTTATTCTACCACCAATACTTTTCACACCACATGAAAAATAATCACTGCTTCGATTATTGTGACTAAACCAGAAAAGATGGATATAATCTATGTATACTGTTTTGTAGGTATTGATAATTAATACAATCCCCTAGTACATTACTTAATCTACCACCGATAGTTTTCACACCGCATGAAAAATAATCACTGCTTCGATTATTATGACTAAACCAAAAAAGATGCATATAATCTATGTATACTGTTTTGTAGGTATTAATAAGTACTACAAACCCCTAGTACATTATTTTACTCTACCACCAATAGTTTTCACACCGCATGAAAAATAATCACTGCTTCAATTATTGTGACTAAACCAAAATAGATGGATATAATCTATGTATACTGTTTTGTAGGTATTGATAAGTACTACAAACCCTAGTACATTACTTTACTCTACCACCAATAGTTTTCACACCGCATGAAAAATAATCACTTTTTCGATTATTGTGACTAAACCAAAAAAGATGGATAGAATCTATGTATACTGTTTTGTAGGTATTGATAAGTACTACAAACCCCTAGTACATTACTTTACTCTACCACCAATAGTTTTCACACCGCATGAAAAATAATCACTTTTTCGATTATTGTGACTAAACCAAAAAAGATGGATATAATCTATGTATACTATTTTGTAGGTATTGATAAGTACTACAAACCCCTAGTACATTACTTTACTCTACCACCAATAGTTTTCACACCGCATGAAAAATAATCACTTTTTCGATTATTGTGACTAAACCAAAAAAGATGGATATAATCTATGTATACTGTTTTGTAGGTATTGATAAGTACTACAAACCCCTAGTACATTACTTTACTCTACCACCAATAGTTTTCACACCGCATGAAAAATAATCACTTTTTTGATTATTGTGACTAAACCAAAAAAGATGGATATAATCTATGTATACTGTTTTGTAGGTATTGATAATTAATACAATCCCCTAGTACATTACTTTAATCTACCACCGATAGTTTTCACACCGCATGAAAAATAATCACTGCTTCGATTATTGTGACTAAACCAAAAAAGATGGATATAATCTATGTATACTGTTTTGTAGGTATTAATAAGTACTACAAACCCCTAGTACATTATTTTACTCTACCACCAATAGTTTTCACACCGCATGAAAAATAATCACTGCTTCAATTATTGTGACTAAACCAAAATAGATGGATATAATCTATGTATACTGTTTTGTAGGTATTGATAAGTACTACAAACCCCTAGTACATTACTTTACTCTACCACCAATAGTTTTCACACCGCATGAAAAATAATCACTTTTTCGATTATTGTGACTAAACCAAAAAGGATGGATAGAATCTATGTATACTGTTTTGTAGGTATTGATAAGTACTACAAACCCCTAGTACATTATATTATTCTACCATCAATGCATTTCACAGCGGACGCAAATTTATGAATATGGTAATTATATTATGTAACACCTTGGTTCACAATATTGCAGTTTTCTTACGGATCCCCATTTTTTTTCAAAATCTCATATAGCCTATGGCACTCACACTGAATTAAGCTATCCATAAGTGAAAGAATTTTTAAAATCGGTCCAGTAGTTTCGGAGCCTATTCGTTACAAACAAAAAAACAAAAAAACAAAAAAACAAAGTTTCTCTCTTTATAATATTAGTATATTAATAAGTACTACAAACCCCTAGTACATTATTTTACTCTACCACCAATAGTTTTCACACCGCATGAAAAATAATCACTGCTTCAATTATTGTGACTAAACCAAAATAGATGGATATAATCTATGTATACTGTTTTGTAGGTATTGATAAGTACTACAAACCCCTAGTACATTACTTTACTCTACCACCAATAGTTTTCACACCGCATGAAAAATAATCACTTTTTCGATTATTGTGACTAAACCAAAAAGGATGGATAGAATCTATGTATACTGTTTTGTAGGTATTGATAAGTACTACAAACCCCTAGTACATTACTTTACTCTACCACCAATAGTTTTCACACCGCATGAAAAATAATCACTTTTTCGATTATTGTGACTAAACCAAAAAAGATGGATATAATCTATGTATACTGTTTTGTAGGTATTGATAAGTACTACAAACCCCTAGTACATTACTTTACTCTACCACCAATAGTTTTCACACCGCATGAAAAATAATCACTTTTTCGATTATTGTGACTAAACCAAAAAAGATGGATATAATCTATGTATACTGTTTTATAGGTATTGATAAGTACTACAAACCCCTAGTACATTACTTTACTCTACCACCAATAGTTTTCACACCGCATGAAAATAATCACTTTTTCGATTATTGTGACTAAACCAAAAAAGATGGATATAATCTATGTATACTGTTTTGTAGGTATTGATAAGTACTACAAACCCCTAGTACATTATATTATTCTACCATCAATGCATTTCACAGCGGACGCAAATTTATGAATATGGTAATTATATTATGTAACACCTTGGTTCACAATATTGCAGTTTTCTTACGGATCCCCATTTTTTTTCAAAATCTCATATAGCCTATGGCACTCACACTGAATTAAGCTATCCATAAGTGAAAGAATTTTTAAAATCGGTCCAGTAGTTTCGGAGCCTATTCGTTACAAACAAAAAAACAAAAAAACAAAAAAACAAAGTTTCTCTCTTTATAATATTAGTATAGACTAGGTAGGGATTATTTTCGGTCTCGTCTCCCTGAAGCGCCGGAACACAATTCCTTCAAGCCAAAATTCAGGTGCCAGGAAAATCTCCTTATATTTCACCGGAAGCCGGAGCACGTAGGATTTGAAGTTCTGCGTCCTATAATAATAATAACAGTTTTGTTTACGAGTTCTCATACGTTAAAGTTCGCAGAGCCTAAGTTGAGGCTCGCCGAGTTACGCCGGACGTATCTTAACTTATATACTAGTTGCCTGTATATTCACGTAGTCGACAGCCTAGTGGGCTCAGATGGTAGTAACTTATATAAGTAAGTATATTAGTTATCTGGTTACCATAGTACAGGCTTCTAGCCTAGTTTGGGACCAGATGACCGTGTGTGGAAGTTGTCCCATATTATTATATTATTATTATTATACTAGATATAACATAACACGTTTGTCAGGTTTATTATAAAATCCTAAATTACTCACTGACTGACATGCAACGCAGAGCCGAAACCACTGATCCTAGAGACTTGAAACTTGGAATGTCGGTTTTTTTTATACTCTGGACGTGTGCTAAGAAGGTTTGTGTTTTTTGAAGGATTTTTTGAAAATTCACATGCTAAGGATCCAAAAAGGGCGTCAAAGTTTTTGTATAAAACTTCCATATTTCATAAATGCGGTATATAAATTGATACATTGAAATAGTATTGTACTGATTTTATAAGTTTTTTTTGTACAAAAGCTCACTTCATCAAGATGGTTATTAATTTTTTTCTTTTGTGTAGTTGCTTAATCATGTTGTGTTTTTTTTTCAGCCGCTCGCACACTGTGTTCACAATCGTAGTGCACATGAAAGAGAACAGTCCAGAAGGCGAGGAGCTGGTCAAGATAGGCAAACTGAACCTGGTGGACCTGGCCGGCTCCGAGAACATCAGCAAGGCTGGCTCAGACAATCCGGCCAAGAAGGAGCGGGCCAGGGAGTGTGTCAATATCAACCAGTCTCTGTTGACCCTCGGGAGGGTCATCACTGCGTTGGTTGAGAGACATCCGCATATACCTTATAGGTAAGTCATTGTAACGTAATATCTATATAACGTCTTACAAAAAGTTAGTCAATGTAACGCATATTTGTATAACGTCTTACAAATCGCTAGTCAATGTAACGCATATTTATATAACGTCTTACAAAATGTTAGTCAATATAACGTATATTTGTATAACGTCTTACAAAAAGCTAGTCAAACCTAACCAACCAAATTGGACATTTCCATTAGGAATTATATCAATAACTGCCTGGAGTCTGGAACTGTGCCCGGTAGATGGCAATAGGCTCGCCCCCTATTACATGGGACCAATAACATACCGGCGAAATGTGGTTGTACCTACTATGGGACTAAGTCCTGGACACACCTCTGCCTACCCCTTCGGGAAAAAGGCGTGATTGTATGTTATGTTATGCAAAAACCAAAATAAATCCTATATTGAGATTTTCTAATAATATTATCTAATGATAAAATGATAACATAAACTTCCACAGAGAATCCAAGCTAACCCGAATACTGCAAGAGTCCCTCGGTGGCAGAACAAAGACCTCCATAATAGCCACCATCTCTCCGGGACACAAAGACTTAGAGGAAACTATGAGCACGCTAGAATACGCGCACAGAGCTAAGAACATACAGAACAAACCTGAAGTCAACCAGAAGATGACCAAAAAGGCTATACTGAAAGAGTATGCTGAAGAAATTGATCGCTTGAAGAAGGATTTGCAGGCGGCTAGGGATAAAAATGGTAAGACCAGCTTCAAACAAGTGTTAATTAAGGGTTTTTTTTATGATAGTAACAGGACGAGCAAATCAGGTGCCTGATGGTAAGCATCATGATTGCCCATATCAGACACAGTGCCACCCAGTGTTTTACAATTCAAAATCCTGCGCGGCACTGCACTGCGCCTTTCACCTTGAGATATTAGTAGTTGAAACTCGTCATGTCCAGTAATTTCGCTGGTAACATTGCCTTTCAGACCGGAACACAGTAATGTTTGCACATTACTGCTTGGCGAATGAATAACTGGCAAAGGTGTAGTACTTCCCCAGGCGGCCCCTTGCTAAAGAGGCCTACCACTACAATATTTCATATTATAATATCATTATTTAATACAATAAAAAATAACATTAAATATTTTTTCCTAGGCGTGTACCTAGCGAACGAAACCTTCGCTGAAATGACGTTGAAAGAGGAAGAACAACGGAAGGAGATCCAGGAACTGCTCCTGAAGAAGCGAGCCATGGAAGAGGAACAGGACAAGATGGAGAATGTCTTCGGAGATCTGAACAAAGAGCTGGAGAAGAGGGACTTTGAGCTAAATGTTACCAGGAACAAACTCTGTTCTACTGAGATGCAGTTGGAAAAGACGAGTCACGTAAGTTTACCTGAACTTTATGATTCACAAGAGATCTTAAATGATTTTTTTTGGCTGCCTCGTTGGCACAGATGGTAGTAACTCTGCTTTCTGTGCCGTAGACTCCGGGTTTGATCCCCGGCCAGGTCAAACATTTGTGTGCACGAACATGTCTGTTTGATCTGTGTCTGGGTGTTATAAGCTTATATAAGTATGTATATCAGTCATCTGGTTACCATAGTACAGGCTTCTAGCCTAGTTTGGGACCGGATGACCGTGTGTGGAAGTTGTCCATTATTATTATTATTATTATTATGATGTTATCGTCGCAGGTGCTTCGTTCGACCAAGCAGCAGTTGGAAGAACAGAGCCACCTGGTATCGGTCCAGCTCGACACGGAGGCCGCCCTCACCCAGCAAGCTCACCAGATCATCTCCGCGGCCGACACCGCGGCACTACACGCCGACAGACTGCACGACACTGTCGACAAGTTCAGGTACTCACCGACACTCACTGAGCCGCCGTCCCGAGCGTTGACCATGTCTCCATCTGTGTGTATGGGTGTTGTATGGGGATGTGAAAAAATAACAAACATAACATAACATACATTCACGCCTTTTTTCCCGAAGGGGTAGGCAGAGGTGTACCCGGGACTCAGTCCCATAGTAGATACACCCACATTTCGCCAGTATGTTATTGGTCCCGTGTAATAGGGGGCGAGCCTATTGCCATCTACCGGGCACAGTTCCAGACTCCAGGCAGTTATTGAGATAATTCCTAATGGAAAATCCAATATTTGACACTTTGCCTGACCTGGGGATCGAACCCGGGACCTCTTGATTGGCAGTCGAGAATGCGCCCTCTACGCCACCGAGGCAGTGAAAAAATAATCGATTATTATTTCATTACAAATTGATTTTGTAGGTACAAATAAAAATCGATTATTAATTAATGGATTTTTTGACTGTTTGGTCACATCTCTATGTTGTTAGTGTTAACTTTACACGTCACCGGATAATTGTAAGAATCGTTAGTTCTCACCTCGAGCGCCATCTGGCACGGTTTTGGTTAGATTGATAGAAAGATGAATGGAGGTATGTTTGTTATTCTTTCACGCCAAAACTACTAAACCGATTGGGCTGAAATCCGTTATGTAGATTTAGACCCTGGAATAACTCAGTGTACTTCGTATCCCGATGTTTTGTAGTGATAGGCCTCTTTTGCAGGGGGCCGCCTGGGGAAGTACCACACCTTTGCCAGTTATTCATCCGCCAAGCAGTAATGTGCAAACATTACTGTGTTCCGGTATGAAGGGCAATGTTACCAGCGAAATTACTGGGCATGATGAGATTCAACAACTTATACTCAGGGTGACAGGCGCAGTGCAGTGCCGCGCAGAATTTTGAATTATAAAACACTGGGTGGCACTGTGTCTGATATGGGCAATCATGATGCTTACCATCAGGCACCTGATTAGCTCGTCTTGTTACATACTATCATAAAAAAAAATCGTCGAGAACGAAAACTACGCGCGTGTAACCGCGGGGCAAAGCTATTAATATCATAAATTCTCCAACCTAACTTAGAACTTTTTTAATTTTTCCATTAGGAATTATCTCAATAACTGCCTGGAGTCTGGAACTGTGCCCGGTAGATGGCAATAGGCTCGCCCCCTATTACATGGAACCAATAACATACTGGCGAAATGTGGGTGTATCTACTATGGGACTGAGTCCTGGGTACACCTCTGCCTACCCCTTCGGGAAAAAAGGCGTGAATGTATGTTTATGTTTCTCTAACCAAGACGTCAGGAACGTTAGACGTTGTTGACGAGGTTAGGGTAGATGTAACTCTAAGTATTACTATACCATTTTGTGACACTGTATATGTCGGTTGTGAGTACTTTTGACCTGCCCTAGACCCTCCTACGAAAAAGTCAAGTGATGTGATTTCAATATTATAATTGAGCCTTTTATTTAATTTGTATATACTCATTGTAAAATCATATCATGACTACTCAATCATGATCGGCAATCATGGGATCTCGGGTTCGATCCCCAGGTCAGGCAAAGTGTTAATGCCTATCAGCCTGGAGTCTGGAACCGTGCCCGGTAGATGGTAATATGCTCAGCCCCTATTACATAGGACCAATAACATACTGGCGAAATGGGTACTATGGGACCGAGTCCTGGGTATACCTCTGCCTAACCCTTTCGCGAAAAAGGCGTGAATGTATGTTATGTAAAAATAATATTATTCTAACCCCCAGACATGTAGAATCCCGTAACTTGCAAGTGACACAAGCGTACCGCGAACAATCGTCGGTAGGTCGCGAACGAATGCTCGCCGACATCAACACGTTCGCTGCTACGCTCGTCGAGGCCTTAAATGGACTGCACACTAGTTTGGGTAAGATTTATTCATTTATGGACTCGCTGTGACAAAAAAGATTGTTACGCTTAGAAAAACAGGCAATAACAACAAATTAAGCCATTTTATTGCGAAGTTTCTTGTGTTTTCTTCTGGTAGAAGTATATATGAAGGCATTTAACCCAAAACTTGTAAAAAAAAAACCAAGTCTCGGAACTCAGTTCTTCTACCGTAAAAAGTTCCATGTAATACCAAGTCGGTTATTTTATTAAGTCCATACTTCAGGGACCTTCTCAAACTCAAACAGATTTATTCAAATAGGTCATAATCTGCCACTTTTGCACGTCAATGAAGATAAACATTACTGAGTCTACAGTGCGTTCGGAAAGATACCTCTACAAGAAGAACTTCTGTCTTAAGTTATAACGTAATTAGCTACCTAACAAATATCTTATAGTGACCATATCGATATTAAAAATCTTTTATGTTTCAAATGAAATAGATTGACTTGGCATATTTCAGAAAACGTCGCAACAAAAAATAATGCAACATTGGCAGAAAGCAGAACCAAATTAGATGAACTCATGCAGAAGTTGACGCTGACTATGAATGAGGTAAATAACATACAATCACGCCTTTTTCCCGAAGGGGTAGGTAGAGGTGTACCCAGGACTCAGTCCCGTAGTAGGTACACCCACATTTCGCCAGTATGTTATTGGTCCCATGTAATAGCACAGTTCCACTCCAGGCAGTTATTGAGATACTTAATTCCTCATGAAAAAATCCAATATATAACACTGTCTGACCTGGGGATCGAACCCGGGAACTCATGATCGGCAGTCGAGCTTTCACCTACTACGCCACCGAGGAATCATTTCTTATAAGCTTTTTAACATAGTATAAATTCTATAATATTAGTTTTTAATGTAAGTCCATTTTATTTCAGATCAGGGCGCTGACCCACCTCACCGGTAGTCAACTGACATCGACGGTCTCCGTCCACAACACTAACATCCAAGCGAAGGTCTCCGCCCACCGGACCGCGCTACACGAGACCATATCTAAAGTGTTACGTTATATATCCGATGCAGTGGACAACGTTAGACAATGTCATTTGACTGATGATCTCGCCGCTTTTGTACAGTTATGGGTGAGTTAGAGGATTATAAAAATACAAAAAAGGTTTATTAATATTTAAGAGCGTACGCGGCCTTCTAGGAATTTGACACAATCCTATGAAAAATTTACCAAATCAATGTTTTGTATTCTCCTGTTTCCTCCGAATTTAATTAACCCATTCTATAAATTTATATCCTGATATTTTTGTAGTGAAGTAATCTATGTCCCTGTCATTTTAATTTTTCTTAAAAACCATTGCTTTTTTTCATAGTGAACTTCCAAAAATAGCAGTTTTACTCGCGTGATTAAAAAATAAATAAAATGATAGGGACATACTTTACATCAACGTTAAAATATCAGGATATAAATATATCAAATAGTTTTACTGTATTCGGAGGAATCAGGGGAATACAAAACATCGATTTAGTAAATTTTCAATAGGATTGTGTCATAATGCTATGAGGTCCTCTATCCCGTTAAGGGGTGCATCTACCTGTCATCCTTAATAACTTGAAAAAAAGAAAAGCGAAATTGTCAAAAAAATATTTCGACTTGCCATACAAAGGCCCTCTCTCTATGAGCCTTCGACTACCAATGAACAAACACAAGTCTCTCGGCGAGTGATGCGAGAGTTGAAATGTTATTTTTCGTGTTCCCATCAAAATTTCAGCGGCTTCTTGTAAAGACCACCGCTTCACTAGAGCTGTGACTCGACCGGGCTCGCCCTGACTCCGAATTGACCATATTAACTCGACACTGGCATATACACTGACGTGTGTGACGAGTGGAAATTATTAAATCTTATAATAAGCCTCGTACACCTTTTACTATATTTTTCTCATAATTCACTCCATATTCCATTATCACTGCTTTGCCGCCATATTTTCTGCTTATCTCCCTATTCCATAGAGTATTGATATACTCTATGGAATAGGGAGATAAGCAGAAAATATGGCGAGGGCGAGTCGAGTCACCTCTCAGTACTTCTAATATCAAACCAGTCACCTTGTCATTGTCAATATTCTTGTTGACAGCGACAAAGCCACAGACTAAATCCACAAATCCTTACATTTGCCAAAAGTACTTATAACACGTGCGAGTCCATGAACGTCCCGGGGAAGCAGGCTATAAATACAAAACTCGACACTGGAATTACATTCGTGTGGATCCATAAAAGAAGAAAACAAAAACAAATGATAGAGATATATATATATATGTTTCCAGTACGGAGGAGCGGCGGCGCGAGTGTCCTCGCTGCAGAAGAGTCACGCCACGTTCCAGAGTAGAGTGTGGCAGCTGCAGGAGTGTGGCGCACACAGCTCGCGCCGGCGGAGGGGCTGCCGACGGGCCGCGCTCCTCGCCAGGACGCACAGGATACACGAACAGACACACGTAACTTATCTTCTTCTTAGGAGCCCCATACATTCAATCATTTTTATTCATCCGCCAAGCAGTAATGTGCAAACATCACTGTGTTCCGGTATGAAGGGCAGTGTCACCAGCGAAATTACTGGGCATGATGAGATTCAACAACTCATATCTCAGGGTGACAGGCGCAGTGCGGTGCCGCGCAGAATTTTGAATTTTATAACACTGGGTGGCACTGTGTCTGATATATGCGATCATGATGCTTACCATCGGGCACCTGATTTGCTAGTCTTGTCACTCACTATCATAAAAAAAAAAAAAAAACCATAATTATATGGGCTCACCATACAGAGCACTTGAGTTCCCACGCTAAACTTAACACTTAACATAACTCTACAGATTTCTTTAGCCATAAGTTTGTTAAAATCAATAGTACCAATAAAGGCGTCGTTCGGAGCACACTGCTCTTTCATTTTTTAACTAAGCGTCCCGGCGTCGCGCACCCGTACTCAACAACAAACAAACAATTAACTATTAATTCTAACTACAACTTAACGATAAAAACAATGTATGCAGAGTCTCAAAACAGTCGAGACTCTACAATAATGTTTTTTTTTATGATAGTAACAAGACGAGCGAATCGGGTGCCTGATGGTAAGCATCATGATCGCCCATATCAGACACAGTGCCACCTAGTGTTTTAAAATACTAAATTCTGCGCGGCACCGCACTGCGCCTGTCACCCTGAGATATTAGTTGTTGAATCTCGTCATGCCCAATAATTTCGTTGATTGCCCTTCAGACTGGAACACAGTAATGTTTGCACATTACTGCATGGCGGATGAATAACTGGCAAAGGTGTGGTACTTCCCCAGGCGGCCCCCTGCTAAAGAGGCCTACCACTACAAAATCTATCTTATTAGTTAAATTTTTTAAAGGCTAAAAGCGCCTTTGTAAAGCTGTTGGAACAAAACGTTTAAATATAGTTCTTTTAAAAACAAAGTTACGAGGGTAGACCTAAGGAAGGCGTTAGTTGCGTCTTATCGTGCTTGTTCATAGGTTTAAGACATGTATCAATTACAGATATTATGATCCTCTGATACTCAGTTATTGTAATAACATATTATATTTTTTGTTATAATATTATTATTATTTTTTTTCTAGAAAATAGAAGCAGACGTGTCGCAAATCCAGCAGAACCTAAAAGAACATCTGACAATACTCTCCAACTTGCACAAAGAACGGGAGGCAACGGAGACCAGACTGGCTCAATGGGCCAACGATGAACGCATAGCATTCGAGAACAGAGTGCAAGAGGAACGGAGATTGTTTGAGGAGAAACTGCTGGCTCGGTTGTTTGACGAAAAGAAGGCTATTGAAAACAAGTATGTAATGTTTTGGCTACGTTGTCAGCTATATAATAGGGACTCCTTTCTCATCCCGTGGTAGTCGAGAGACCCTCTATAGAGACACATATTAACCCATATAGGATGTATATGTTGTCCGTCTGTCTGTCAAGACACTTTTTAAAGGGAACGCGTGGAGGTATCAAGTTGAAATTGACATCAACTACTCAGATCTGCGGTCCCTTGTGGCTGTAAAAAATCACAGTTCTTAAATTTCCATATTTTGCTTAAGGAACTAATAGATGTCGCTGTCTGTTCTTGGTATCTACGTATGCAATTCTACACTATGCATACATATGTATGCATTAATAATTTATTTATTTTGAATTAACTGTTAACTTTGGTTTTCGTTATTATTCACAATCAATTAAAATCTTCTGACTGCCTCGGTGGCGTAGAGGGCGCATGCTCGACTGCCAATCAAGAGGTCCCGGGTTCGATCCCCAGGTCAGGCAAAGTGTTATTATACATATTATTTCCATCTCTATGACAGCTTGGAGTCTGAAACTGGTCGGTAGATAGCAATGGGCTCGCGCCCTATTACGTGGGACCAATAACATACTGGCGAAAATGCCTACCCTTTTGAGAAAAAGACGTGATTGTATGATAACTTAGACAGCCTGGTTGGCACACATGGTAGTAACTCTGCTTTCTGTGCCGCAGGGCCCGGGTTCGATCCCCGGCCAGGTCAAACATTTGTGTGCATGAACATGTCTGTTTGTTATGTGTCTGGGTGTTATAAGCTTATATAAGTATGTATATCAGTCGTCTGGTTACCATAGTACAGGCTTCTAGCCTAGTTTGGGACCAGATGACCGTGTGTGGAAGTTGTCCCATATTATTATTATTATTATTAACTTTGAACTTCAACAGGATATTATCAAAAATCACGGAAGTAGAATCATCATACGGCCAGGTGTCCACCTTCCTCCAACATTCGACCTCCCTGCGGCAGTTGAACGAGGAGACCAGCTCGAGGGACGAGGAACAGCTCCATGAGGAGCAGGGCGAGGAGGAAGCTGCCGGCGAGGAAGCGAGGAGAGGCCTGCTGGAGTATGGCCAGGAGTTTGACGACGGTCAGTTCTACCTAAACTTAATCTTAATTTACGAAAATATTGGCGAAAAAATGATTTTTGTTCAGTTGTTTCTTATAAGTATGTGGGTGTATCTACTATGGGACTGAGTCCTGGGTACACCTCTGCCTACCCCTTCGGGAAAAAGGCGTGAATGTATGTTATATGTTTCTTATAAGGTATAGTTATTGTTTTTTTTTTATGATAGTGAGTAAAAAGACGAGTAAATCAGTTGCCTGATGGTAAGCATCATGATTGCCCATATCAGACACAGTGCCACTCAGTGTTTTAAAAATTCAAAATTCTGCGTGGCACTGCACTGCGCCTGTCACCCTGAGATATGAGTTGTTGAATCTCATCTTGCCCAGTGATTTCGCTGGTAACATTGCCCTTCAGACCGGAACACAGTAATGTTTGCGCATTACTGCTTGGCGAATGAATAACTGGCAAAGGTGTGGTATTTCCCTGCTAAAGGCCTACCACTACAACTGTTATTATATTATATGTTTAAAAATGTATTATTATGGCTTTCTTAGATATATATTTTTTAATAAATTAACGTTATTTGTGTAGAGTGTCACGCGATATCTGCAGACCTGGAAGCGCTGACCACCTCTCTCATACAAATAGTGGAGCCCTTACACAAGAAACTTGTGGATACTGTCGCACTAACTAACGAACATGTACAGGTATGGATATTATATTAACACATCATCTAATTATATGAGTACTAGTTTTGTCCCGCGGTTCCATCCGCGTAGACATCGTTCCCGTGGGAATATCAAAAAAAAGTACCTTATGTGTTGTTCCAGGGTATATGCTACTTACCAAATATCAACCCAATTCATTCAGTAGTTTTGGCGTGAAAGAGTAGCAAACATCCATTCATCTATCCTCACAAACTTTCCCATTTATAATTATTAGCAGGATTTTCAGTTTCTTTTTTTTTTCTTTTTATCCTGCCATTCCCACAGGAACGATGACTTATACGCGGGTGAAACCGCGGGGCACACATAGTATTTAAAAAAAGGTAATTTTTAGGTCATGTTAATGTTTTTTTTAATATCAAGAAAAAAAAATACGGCTTTCATTAACCAAATATATTTACTCGCAAATAAAGGCCAGATCCAGAGCCAACCACAAACAATTCAAAAATGGTTCTCTATTTGTTCTTATTTGTGTATTTTCATATTGTATGGAAGACAAATCACGTTAAAAATAATGTTGAAACATTCCAGAGAGATGCAGAAGTCTTGATGGTACAAGACAGTGAGAACGACAAGGAGATGGTGAGGGAATGTGAGGAGGCCTTCACTCAAGTGATCAACTGTTACAACGAGGCCACCGAACATATCGTCAACTCTGTACAGGTATACTATATTATTTATTGTTACATAATAATGCTCTGGTCACGACAAGTTGCATGTGTTTGCTATGGTGACTTCTGAGAATAAATATATATAGGTATATTTTTTTTATGATAGTGACAAGACGAGCAAATCAAGTGCCTGATGGTAAGCATCATGATTGCCCATATCAGACACAGTGCCACCCAGTGTTTTAAAATTCAAAATTCTGCGTAGCACTGCACTGCGCCTGTCACCCTGAGATATGAGTTGTTGAATCTCATCTTGCCCAGTGATTTCGCTGGTAACATTGCCCTTCAGACCGGAACACAGTAATGTTTGCACATTACTGCTTGGCGGATGAATAACTAGCAAAGGTGTGGTACTACCCCAGGCGGCCCCCTGCTAAAGAGGCCTACCACTACACAAACGTCTTTTTCTCCGACAAATGACACTACTACTACTACTGCACTTAGACTAAAAAAGACGTTAGATCGATTTATCTTCCATTATCAATCAACTCGCCGATGCCAGACATGGCGCATGCAACTGCAATCAAATATCGGGCAACTCGCAAAATATCGAATCATGGTAAATATTCCTTAATAAGTAAGATCCTAATGCTTACAACCATGATTGTTTTAAATAAAACATATAACATAACATACATTCACGCCTTTTTCCCAAAGGGGTAGGCAGAGGTGTACCCAGGACTCGGTCCCATAGTAGATACACCCACATTTCGCCAGTATGTTATTGGTCCCATGTAATAGGGGGCGAGCCTATTGCCATCTACCGGGCACAGTTCCAGACTCCAGGCAGTTATTGAGATAATTCCTAATGGAAAAATCCAATATTTAACACTATGCCTGACCTGGGGATCGAACCCGGGACCTCTTGATTGGCAGTCGAGCATGCGCCCTCTACGCCACCGAGGCAGTCGGTAGTAAATAAAACATCCTCGTAAACTTTCGCATTCATAATATTAGTAGGAAGTAGGGCAGTAAGATTACAGAATGTGTGTTCGTATCGCGAAACTAAAAAATTTCTAATAAAGTGGTAATCTTATTTCAGTCAACGAACACCCAAACTCTCTCCACCCTATCTGCAATCTCATCAACAACCAGTGACGTCATCTCCTCATCCCAATCTCAGTGCAACGCTCACAGTGAAACGGTGCAAGTGTTGAATAACGCAGTGCGCAGTCTAGAAGAGAAAACTAAGGAAAATATGTGTCAACTTCAACATGTGGAGGCCAAGTACTTGAGCGAAGAGTACAAGGTCTATTCTCCTAGTGGTAAGGGACTTTAATAATTAAATTTTGAGATAATATTGTACAACTAGCTGTGCCCCGCGGCTTCACCCGCGTAGACATGGTTCCCGTGGGAATATCGCGAAAAAAGTACCCTGTGTGTTATCCCTGGGTCTAGCTGCTCGCGTACCAGCTCGTGCTGTGTGGCCGCCATGTTGGAAAAGTTGCGGGATCCAAAAAATCCATTCCAAATTTGAAATAAAAACCCCCGCATCCATAATTCCATCCATACATACCAAAGCTCAATGTCCACTCCTGGCCACAAATAAGCAGCATGCTGGCAAAAACACCTATTACCTTATACCAAAAAATCTGGTTTTTTTTCAACTAATTATTTTTCATGCAATATTTTTGTAGCCATCCAAAAGATCCAAAAGAAAAAAGTGGTTGAAAAGTATTTTCAGTAATATCCCCTTTTGAGTACGATAGTATGAGCCGCCATGACAGTTTTATTTCTCAATAGCAAATGGAGTTTGATGTAAAAAGTTTGGTCATAATAGTACTCAATTAAAAATTAGCAAACTAATAAAAATTGTTTGGTTGAAGTGAAGTATGTTGGAATGACGGAACATATTCGAATAGTTTTACTCTGATGATGTCGTTTTACATTTAATTTAAAGATTTTTTCGGTTACTACTTTTGTAATACGAGGGGAGGTCAAAAAGTTCGAGGAATGGAGGGTTTAGAGAGGGAAGGGGGTAGTTATTTTTACCTGTCGCTACTTGTTGACTCAATACAATTATAAATACTAAGTTTCAGCCCAATCGGTTCATAAACCTTTGAGATATCGCTGAATAAACAAGTCAATCGGGTAGAAATTATCAACTATGGAGAAAATTGCGTATCGTGCAGTGATTAAGTTACTCACTAAGCAAGGAAAAACACCTCAGAACATTATGGAAGAAATGTCATCAGTTTACGGGGACTCCTGCCCTGGAAAAACAATGATTTACAAGTGGCATAGTTTTTTCAAGCAAGGCAGAGACTCAATTGAAGACGATCAGCGCTCAGGTCGGCCAATTGAAGCAACGTCCTCAGACATTGTTGAAAAAGTTGAAAAACTTGTTCTAGAAGATGCACGCCTAAAGAAGAAACAAATCGCAGAGATGACTGGAGTATCATCTACGACCATTTTGAATATTGTCCATGACCATCTTGGCATGTCTAAGGTCAGTGCAAGATGGGTACCGAGAATGCTCACAGCGCTTCAAAAACAGCGGCGCGTCGAGTGTTCGCGCGAGTTTTTGGAGCTGTGTAGTGAAAACAGGGATGAATTTCTGAACCGAATTGTGACTGGAGATGAAACTTGGGTTCATCACTATGAACCTGAGTCGAAGCAGGAGTCAATGCAGTGGCACAAAAAAGGCGCAGCACCGCCCAAGAAGTTTAAGGTGTCACAATCGGCCGGAAAGATTATGGCTACAGTTTTTTGGGATTCCAAGGGGATTTTAATGATCGATTATAAAGATAAAGGTGTCAATATCACGGGGAAGTACTACGCTACACTACTGGAAAAATTAAAAGTAGCAATTAAAGAAAAGAGAAGGGGAAAATGGTATCGAGGTGTGCTCCTTTTGCACGACAACGCACCCGTTCACAAGAGTCATGTTGCGATGGCTGCCTTACACAAGTGCGGCTTCGAAACTTTAAACCACCCTCCCTATAGTCCAGATTTGGCCCCTTGTGATTATTATTTGTTCCCAAACATGAAAAAAGAGCTTCGTGGAAAGAAATTTACGGATGACGATGAAGTGAAGTCGGCAATATCTGCTTATTTTGAAGGCCTTGACAAATCATTTTTTTTCGAAGGTATAAACAAATTATTTGAAATGTCTGAGAAGTGTATTAGGGTTAATGGAGAATATATTGAAAAGGAATAATAATTTCATGTTTAAATTCACCCCCCTTCCCTTTCATTCCGCGAACTTTTTGACCTCCCCTCGTATATTAACATAACATAACATACATTCACGCCTTTTTCCCGGTTGGTCCCATGTAATAGGGGGCGAGCCTATTGCCATCTACCGGGCACAGTTCCAGACTCCAGGCAGTTATTGAGATAATTCCTAATGAAAAAATCCACTTGCCTGACCTGGGGATCGAACCCGGGACCTCTTGATTGGCAGTCGAGCATGCGCCCTCTACGCCACCGAGGCAGTCATAATATTACCGGTTAAAAAGTGTTAATTTATTTAATTATTAATATTCATATTCGTCACAGGTCTGTTCATTCGTGGCCGAAGGCTCATAATAAGTTGACAGAAGCCTTTGGGTGCGTCTACTATGGGACTGAGTTCTGCGTACACCTCTCCATCCTTCGGGAAAATGGCGTTATGTATATTATGCATTCAAAAGCTGATTTATTTATTATGGGAGGTCGAAAACTTCTTTTTGCTAATTTTTCTTCTAAAAGTTGTATTTTTTGACGGGAAGATACACGCCCTTTTAAGTATTACAAGACATTTTTGTAACACGTTGCATAATATTGTGTTATTTCAGGCGCGACCCCGGTCCGTACCCGCTACGTGTACCCACAGAGCCTGGCCGCCACGTCCCCACACGAGCGGGTCCTCGCCAGGTTCAGAGCTCTCAGGCAGAGCCAGGACGACGATGTAAGTACTTATTGTATTTGTACCAAAAAAATTTACTTATTCAGCCGTCAAAATCAAAGCTATAATTCATTCCGCGTACTCATCGTTCCTGTGGGAATATGTATTGGGTTAAAAATTACTCTATTTATTATTTCAGGGTCTAAACTATCTACATAACGAATTTCAGCTTAGTCGGTTCAGTAGTTTTACCGTGAAAAAAAAAATTGGTTGTCTGTAAAGTCGGTTTACTGACGATAGTTGAACGTCTTAAGACGTTGTCGTCTTAAGAAAATACTGATGGAATGGTAGCATTTTTCAAAAGAAAATTTTAATTTCATTTGTTTCACTTTTCACTGCACTTGATACTCGATCAAAACATGTAAATGTACTATAGTATAGCAGCTGTCCACGCAGACGCATCGCTCACTCAAGTAGGAGAGAGACGGATGTCGCTCGTTCCGCGCTCTCGCTTGCACTTCAAGCCTTACAGCGAGCGCCTCAGAGCGAGGTAACGCCGCATGAGTCATGTTTGTTCGTGCGTGCAGCCGGCTCTATCGAATTATAACACGTTGTCACGTCAAAAAATTTCGCATCTTTTTTTTATATTTTTTATTAGTTGGATAACTTTTATTGATTCAATTACATATTATAGCACGGTCACATCATCTTACTCTCTCTCACACATTCATCGTCACGCATCTTTTTACATTTCGCACTTTTCCCATTATTAGTATCATTGAACTGTAACTGTTGGAAGTTTTGGCGGGAGACCGAAGAATACAGTTTGGCTCCCGCATCTTTATCAATTATCGGTGCATTTTCGAGTGTTTAACGTGCAATAATGGTGGAATATTACGTGTTGATTGTTTTCGAAGATACACAAGTCTCTTGACGAGTGATGCGGGAGTTGAAATTTGATTTTTCGTGTTCCCGCCAAAATTGACCATATTAACTTGACACTGGCAACACATTCGTGTGGGTTCAAAAAAGAAAAAAAACTGTAATTTTGTTTTTTTTAATGAGATTTTTTTTCTTATAGTATATATTTTTTATTTTTAACATTATTAAGATACATGTTTCTGTAACACATCATAACACATGTTGTTTCCACAGGATTGTATCATATTAGAGTCGGAACCAGATTCCCAGCAAGCAAGCGACACAGAATCCTTCACATCGGAGACATCGAACAGTATATTCGTAGCGCCCTCGCCGTACCCGCCGCCCCCGCGGGCCCCGCAGGAACGACACGGCATCGTCAAATGTATTTCCGAATCTGACATCTATGATATACAACGGGTAAGACATTTTGTTTTCATTTAATATACAATTCCTAATGGAAAAATCCAATATTTAACACTAACTGCCTGGAGTCTGGAACTGTGCCCGGTAGATGGCAATAGGCTCGCCCCCTATTACATGGGACCAATAACATACTGGCGAAATATGTGTGTATCTACTATGGGACTGAGTCCTTGGGTACACCTCTGCCTACCCCTTCGGGAAAAAGGCGTGAATGTATGTTATGTGTTAATATACAAAAATGTGTAGGTGCACCAAAGGGGTCCATCTACTCATTAAACTATAAAATTTTCAAAAGAAAGATTTTGTGAATTTAACGCAAAATATACGCCTTACCATACGAAATGGATCGGCGGATCGAAAAGTAGAAATTATTTTCTGCGCATTTGGCAATTATATCTTCTGAAAGTTCTGGACAACTTTCGAGATGCACCCTCTTAAGTATTACTTTTTGTAACACGCTGAGTTTATAGACTAGTTGCGTGCGCCGCGGTTTCACCCGCGTTGTCTTCGTTCCCGTGGGAATATCTGGATAAAAAGTATTCCACTTAAATGGATGTTTATAACTCTTTCATGCAAAAACTACAGAATCGATCTGGCTGAAATTCGTTATGCAGATTGGTTAGACCCTGAAATTTATTTATTTATTGTACACCAACACAATATACATTATTTCATTTGAATAAATTACATAAAGGATTGTACATGGTCAATGCTATTGTAATAATAGGTGCAGACAACATTCAATTATATTGGGCGAGAATAAAGTAATTATAACATAATTGGTAGGTATATTAAATCGAATTGTGGTTCTTTTATATAATAATAATACATTGTAAAGTTATGTTAGTATATAATAAATTAAAGTTTAAAAAAATAAAAAAAAATAATGGAATATATTATTAGCTTTGGAATAATTGGAACAAAAATAAAACTTGAGAGGTGTCAAGGGACACCTGGATGGAACGAAGTTCCACACCACACTGTTCAATGCGAAATAGAAATGAAAATATCTGGCTTGCTTTCTATAAGAGAGAGAGAGACAGACAGAGAAACATGCGACGCCGCACAGCTTACAATAGCTTACTATAGCAAAAAGTGTCGTGACAAAAAAATACCACAGCGTGCTTTTATCCTGATATTCCCACGGGAACGGGAAGTTATCTTATAATCTAATATTGTTTCAGGAACAAGAGAACCCTCCCGCAGGCAAGGAGAACTCCAATCACAGCGCCAACAAGCGACCGTCGAAACTAAAAGCTCCCACGTCACATAAGAAACCTCTCGTCGAACGTAATGATAACTAACGTGACGTCATCATGACCTAGTCTTAGCTCTAAATAACAAGGCACTAGAAGTCTCCAGCTACGAGATAGAAATTTTGAGATCCGTAGACGAACGAAAGTTTTCGACAGCAAGTTGAAGCAATGGGCGGCACATAACACGTACTACTGATGGCCGATGGGGCTGTAAAGTTCTTGAATGGAGACCACGGACCGGCAAGCGTAGCGTGGGACGTCCACCCACAAGGTGGACAGACGATCTGTTAAGTACGGCAGGAACACGCTAGATAGGCCGCTTATAACCGGACTGGATGGAAATCTATGGGGGAGGCCTATGCCCAGCATTGGACGGTGATGAGACGTCTGACGTCACATAAACATAATATTTACAAGTGACTTTAACCTTCTTTAACTTTTTTTATTATACCTTGTAAATTATAAATTGGTACCTGAAAGCTGAACAAAAATCAATTTCTTAGCTGTATTTCTGTAAATTAAGTTGTAAAAGGTGAATTTTATCAATCAATTAAATTATAAATAACATTATGTTCTGTATATGAGTAAAATAACAAATCCCATATTATCTAGATATTCCCTATTGCACACCATCGTCGTTTATTGTTTTAACTCTCCGTTTCCATCCCCAGGTTGTCTGTAAGAAATTGCTTAATGCGATAAGACATTGTTTTTTAACATTCTTATTTTATTTTGGTATGCTATAGAGTATAATTCTATTCTATAAATCACCTGATATGATACCATTTATAATAAACTTAAGGAAATATGACAAAAAAAAGGTTTTTTGTTCAGCTTTCCCGTTATTATTATTAAAGCTTTATTTTATTTCATACATATTAATATAATTATACATTTAATTTACATAGATTTTTTTAGACTTTTTTTTATTTAGACTGCCTCGGTGGCGTAGAGGGCGCATGCTCGACTGCCAATCAAGAGGTCCCGGGTTCGATCCCCAGGTCAGGCAAGTGTTAAATATTGGATTTCTCCATTAGGAATTATCTCAATAACTGCCTGGAGTCTGGAACTGTGCCCGGTAGATGGCAATAGGCTCGCCCCCTATTACATGGAACCAATAACATACTGGCGAAATGTATCTACTATGGGACAGAGTCCTTGGTACACCTCTGCCTACCCCTTCGGGAAAAAGGCGTGAATGTATGTATGTTAATATAATTATAAATTTAATTTACATAAATTATCATGCAGCTTTCCCGTATCAAGCTGTAATTTACAAGGTATAGTCATCACAATAGAATTTTTAATCACTAAACATACTTTCGAATCGAAATGAGGCAAAATGACAACTGTCAAACGGAACTTCTCAGATTTGATGGAGTGTTGTGACATTTGACATTTCTATTACCTTGTTATTTAGATTTCTTTGGCCTTTTCCATTTCTCCAATGAAAAATGAAGAGGCCCCTAGAGCGTCGTGATATAGGTTAACTTGTCCGTGGTCTAATGTTAATAGTTGTTGTTTTGTTAAACCCTTCAGGTTTTAGACTTTTGGGCTGTATTCCGATACTTCAGGATTGTTTTTCACAAAGAGCTTAACAAAATGCGTAATAAAATAAATGTAATTATATTACTTACATTTTTTTTTATATCTATAACATATTCTTAGAGCTTTCAGGAAGGGTTATAGTTTTATAAAGCGTTTTATGTATATATAGCGCAGTAGGACGTCCACCCACAAGGTGGACAGACGATCTGATAAAGACGGCAGGAACACGCTTGTGGCGTGGACGTCCTGTGGCTGAGATGATGATGATGATGATAGTTTTATAAAAAATCCTCTTTTATGTTTGCCGTGGCAGGGTTAAATTAGCGATGTGTCAAAACCATGTATTCTTAATACTATTCCGAGTGTAAAAATAATGAGTTATTAAAAAAGCGAGTTATTGAGATCTCTTTTTTTTTACAGAATGGGTTTGGGTATTTTTGAAATAATTTTAAACATATTAAGGTTAAACGTCCCCCGGACAAAATGAAAATACGCAAATGTGAAGAAATAGGGAATAATTTTCCACTCCATTGTTTGTTGACTGTGGATCTGTAAAAAAACATTAAATTAACCTAAAACTACTTTTTTACAATTTTCATAAATACGAAGAAACTCTAAGGTTTTCCTTAACAAAATATGTTTTTGCGCAAAAGGGCAGATCCAGAGCCAACCACAGAATTATTCCCTATTGCTTCATATCTGTGTATTTTCATTTTAGTACGGGTGACGTTTAACCTTAACTAACACACAAAATCCCCCACCATATGAATGGTTTATGTCGTTCTATGGGGGAGCCCTATGTTCAGCACGAACGAACTAAGGGAACGAACACCTTTGTTTAGTTAATTATCGTTTTAAAGTAGCGTTATATTCTCTTTCATGATTTATCTTTAAGATTGTATTTATAAAATGGGAGAGTCTTAAATAATTTATAAGTCTTCGCTCGCGCATCATACCAGATGCGGCATTACCAGGCAACAATTTAAAAAATGCGGCTATTTTCAAATTGTAGTGTGCGTAAAACATTTCTAGTGTGCGTAAAGAACAGTTCGCAGAGTGCAAATGTGCGTGAAACGTGTCGGACAAGGCTCAATTACGCTGATTTGGCGTAACGTAAGTAGGCGCAATTGACAGGTATGGGAGCTATATCTTGTCGGGGTGCTCGCTGAGACCTCTTAATATAATCTATGACATTTTTTTGACATAATTTATGCATCTGTCTATCTACTGCGAGGAAATAAAATTTTAATATATTTTAGACCTGTGTTTTAGACATTATTTATAATTATTTTTCATTTTCTCTGTTTCTGTCTTTTCATTTATAAAATTCAAACTCAAACTCAAACTCAAACAGATTTATTCAAATAGGTCATAATCTGACACTTTTGTACGTCAATGAAGATACAGTACTGAGTCTACCGTGCGTTCGGAAAGATACCTCTACAAGAAGAACGCACAAGAAACTTGTAGGGCTTAATTTTTTCAACAGATAGTTTCACAATATTTGGTTTGGTTACATTCGTTTTCTTTGAAGGTGCCGCGAGGCGGCTATGCAGAAGTTTCCATCTTTGTCCTCTATGTACTGGTTGACTTTATAATAAGCCTTCTTTAGTAAAGTAGATTTTATATAGGTTTTGAATTTACCCTCTTAGATCCCAGTTATCTCTTTTGGGATTTTATTATAGAAACGTACACTATTTCCTAAGAATGTCTTTTTATTTGTTTTAAATGTAGATTTAAACTCATATTACGTGCTCTTAATATTATATTATCAAATATATTAAATGTAGGTTAATTGTGTGCATATTTTAAATAAATAGATTTTTAAATGCACTATATATTTTGTTTTATTTAAAGAACTATGACTACCTCGGTGGCGTGATGGTCGCAAGAGCTTGTGCCGATCAAATGGTCTCGGGTTCGATCCCAGGTCAGGCCAAAATTGGATTTTCCAGTAGCAATTTTCTTAATGACAACCTCGCCCCATATTATATGGAACTTAATAGTGGTACCTGCTGTAGGACTGGGTTTTGGGTATAGGTACATCTCTGCCTACCTCTTAGGAAAAAGGCGTGATGTTATAATATAATGTTCATATATGTGTGCGTCAAGATGGCGGGACCAACTTTTGGATTTCAAAAATTCATGTACCAAAATTTAGTACCAAAATGCTACTATTGTTACCTTTCATAAAAAGCCACCTCAATATTTACCTACTTTATTAGGGCCGGTTTTTTGATCGTTAGTTACGGTTAAGTCAACTATTTGTCAAACTAACTATAGTTAAATTTCTAACCATTGGTTAAATCGTGTGGAAAAAAATAGTTAACCAGGGATGAAAAGACTAATTTTGTCGAATTTTAATTATTTGTCAAAACATTTAACCATTGTTCGACTTAACCAGTAATCAAACCCAGCCTTAGTAATTTAACAAAATAGTTGGTCCCGCCATCTTGACGCACACATTTATATTTAAAGAAACATGCAAACATTTGTTTTATAGTATTTATTAGCAAACAGACATAGAATTACTTTACACAGTAGTTAGGCTTAGTTTAGATCGACTGAGAAATTGACATTATTTAATTACAATATTATTTTTGGAAACAATATTATTTTTGGTTTATTACGACATTGTGATAAAATATTTAAAAAAAAATGGTCTGTCTACTCGACAGACTGACCGTGGCGTACATTTTTGTCCTTCAAAAATATATAGCATATCATAAATATGTCATATATATACGACAGACATAATAGTATAAATACGTCGAGACAAGAATATTTTCGCGCGTGACTGAAATTGGAACTAACGCTACCCCTTTTAAGTAGCCAGCACTTGTGATATGCGAAAACGGCGCCCCATGTCATATCTAAATGATTGTAGAACTATTAAACATGTTGAATTTATTATAATAATCGATCAAACCTTACCAGTCTATTTACACCTCTCCAAAAGGAGAGAAAATACCTAATTTTACTTGACATACATTTATGGCTCCGAAATAAACGAAAAATACATAAGAAATGTATTCCATAGCCTTTTATTATAATTATAATAATAAATTATCTTAAAAACTACGCGTGTGTAGATGCCGGCATGAAATGTGAACACAGTTTTATAAGATTTAAGAACGTAGGTATCCTAGCTAGAAGAGATTTGACACAAGTCGATGATTAGTATTTTCTCGTTTCCTCCGAATATTATTAAACCATTCTATAAATGTATATCCTGATATTTTTATAGTGAAGTAAAGTATGTCCCTGTCATTTTAGTTTCTCTTATAAACTGTTGGTATTTTTCAAGCGAACTTCTAAAATTCCCACTTTTACTCGCGTGATATGATGTTCCCTACAAAAAAATGAAGAGTTTATAAACAAAAATAAAATGATAGGTACATGGTTTACTTCATCTTCAAAATATTAGGATATAAATATATCAAATAGATTTACTGTATTCGGAGAAAACAGGGGAATACAAAACATCGGTTTAGTAAATTTTCCATAGTATTGCGTCAAATTGCTTAGAACTTAGAAGGCACCTTTCGTGTTAATCTCGCGCGCTGAGTAAAGCCAAAAATTACGTAAACCATGCTACAATAATATAGTACGCCAAGAATGCCACTCCGAGATATGAATTGTCACGTGACTGACTCTTGCCTACGTCATCGTTGCTGGATGTTCACAGAGTTCAAACTTGGTAGGTAATGGCAATTCGATTGTGACGTACGTAAGGGTCAACCCAGAGTCAGAGACTGTAATTTTCGACCACGAGTAAAACAGACCGAAATGTGTCGTTTCATCGGACGTCAACGTGTTAAAAAAAGGTTTAGTCATACTGAAAGGGAAGCATCTATACCCGTCAAACTGAACAACTAAGTAAAAGAAAGAGACTTGCGACAAAGACTTAATTGCCGGTAAGCTGATCAATTTCTTTTTTGCGAATTATCACAAGTCTTTCTTTTGAAAGTTGTTAAGTTTGAGGAGTTGACGCACCTCTTTAAGTATCACTACATGTTTTTTTAAAACGTTATAGTTAGGTACCTACTCAGTAGATGCCACTCAACAATGTCACAATTTGTGTTCATATTTCGTGCGATATCTGTGTATGTAAAAATAACAGTTATTGTTTGGTTTTGGTTCTAAAACTAATAAATAAATAAAATTAAATTATAATTCCCATGTATTATATCTAAATGCCTGATTTATAATATAATAATTAAAATAATTTACGTATGTGGTTTTAAATAAAAATAAAATAATAAATAGACATAAATGGTGGGAAGACACGAGTAAATGCCAATATTATATAATTTAAAATATAAATCATTGATTACTAAAATAATTTAAACTTAACTAAATAATTTAAGGAGGCGGCGACCGGAGAATTATCCCATAGGTACAAACGTAATAATAAATCATTTGAAATCAGAGCATATGACGTTATTCGGAATGAGACACTAGTTATCTAGGTTCCTAATTATATTTCAATCCAAAATAGAAGTACTTTGGGCTAAGATGATAAAAATCCAAAATATTGACAAAATATAGATATTTTCGAATATAACTCCAAATTATAAGTATTTTAAACTAAAATATATTTAGGAATCTAGATAAGGGGGCGACCATAAATTACGTGAGGTGTTTAAGGGGGGGAGGGGGTCGAGTCAAATCTCATCTAATCTTACGTTGGAGAGAGAGGGGGGGTCTCGGCAAATATCACGCAATTTTTTACTGATTGAAACAAAAAATATTATACTATTTTGGTCCATTTAATCCAGATTGTATATGCTTAAGATTTAATCTAAAGCGTAATCGTAATACGATTAAGATCATTCACTAATTCGTTGGAAAGAAAACATTATTTTTCCAATTTTTTTTTCTTTTTACAATCCAACGGGTTTACGTAAGAAACCCACATTTTGAAATATCTCACGTGAGATTGGGGGATGGGGGAGATGGTTGAATTAAATCTCACGACATCTTACCAGGGGGGATGGAGGGACAGCAAATTAAAAAAAAACACCTCACGTAATTTATGGACCTAATTTATGGACACGTACAGTCTGCTAAATCAAAAATGCATTCAGGAGGCAAGGGTAATGTGGAAGTATGTAGAGGGACAAACACATTCCAAAGCCGTCATCAAGGGATACAACAATAAAATATCAGAGGAGCTTCTTCAGCTCAGTAGATATAAAACATGTGCAGTGACCAGAATTCTCACAGGCCACTGTAAACTAAACAAACATATGATGAACATGGGGCTAGTCCAGGAAGCCGAGTGCAGATTCTGCAGAAACGGCTTTGCACGTCCTCTGCGAAAGCGGGCCACTCATGTTCAATAGAAGTATCCATCTGGGACGACAAATAATTCGCCCAGATGAGATACAACAAATCACTCCTCGGAAAATCTGGAAATTTCTAGATTCAGCGGGCTTAAGTAGTGAATTATAATCCATAAGGGCTGCCACAATAGATCAGCAATGGTCGAAGCGGCTTCAGGTCCCTATGGATGACATCAATAATAATAATAATAAATAATAATTTATGGACACTCCTTAACTAGAGTCTCATTCCGGATAACGTCATTAAATGTTGAAAATATGCTCTGATTTAAAATGATTTACATATTACATTTGTATGAGGAATTCTCCGGTCGTCGCCCCGTTAATTAAATACAAGATAAAATAATATATTTGTATTTACATTTAAAATTTCTAAAAAAAATCTATACTTAGCTAAGCTGACCTTGCAATAAATTATATTATTATATAAAAATAAATATTTAATTTGGTCAGCAGACAGACAAATGTCTAGAAAGCTAGACAGCTTTCGAATTTAATGATATGCATCAATTTTATATAATTTATATAAGTTGTAAATGCTAATGTAGACTTTTAGAAATCAATTAACATAATATATTTAACGTTGCCTTTAAAATTACAATAAATTCCGCAAATTTCGTAGATTTTTTTACGATTTATGAATAATTTACACTGTACTGTGGCGATTAGGGTTTTTTAAATTAATAGTTGAATGAAGTTATTAGTCATAGTTTTCTAAATTAACATGAACCTAGAAAAAAAAGCCGACGGAGTCTTCTAAAATAAAAAGTGAAGCACCATAGTAAGCCAGCTCGCTAATACAAACATGACGGCACGCACACATGTACACCCATGGACCTAGAAAAAAGGTGTGAATTGCGAAAATACAAGCAGTTAGGGGTCAGCTTAAGTGGTCTTTGATAGAGCTTTTAGTACAAAATATCCTTTCGGCCCACTCCCCAAGAGTGCGAGATGGCTTACAATGGTGCTTCACTTTTGTTTTAGAAGACTCCGTTCGCCTTTTTTCTAGCTCTGAATTGATAAAAACCAGAAAGAAAGTTTTTGCTTTTTGACGTAGATTCATAATTATTTTTTCCATTTTACGCGAAGCACATCTTCAATAAATTAATTCAAATCTCCTAAAATGTGAGTTTTGGCACCTCCCGCTATAGATTGTTGACTGATATGATCTGGTTGATCCACCCAATGAAGGCAGAGACCTTGGCGTAGACTCCGGGGACATCCTGGCGACCGCACCCGAAGCCCCACGAGACCAGACCCACCAGCTCGTAGAAACCATCGTCTTGGCACACCAGGGGCCCGCCGCCGTCACCCTGTGGATAAACAAATATATTTATAGATACGTAAATACAGTAGGACCTACCGCCTGATGACATGATGTCATCCTGACCGATTTCAGCCTCGGTGACTGTGAAAACTGGACAGGCATATTTAACTATAAGACTGCTGTTATTAGGGTGTAGATTCTCCACCCTCTGGTGCGCTCTGTAATGACTCGCGTACCCTACCTTATTAACAACCTACCCGGAATCAAAAGCCTGCTTCAACTATCATACAAAACGAGTCCAGCATGCTGACACCATCATCATCTTGTTCATCACCACTTTGTGCGGGGTCGGTATGTTTCCTCTAACACACTGGACGGAACAAGTACATTATGTTTATGTATGTATATATGTTTAAGAATAACTGTCAAATCCTACAACTTTGCCTCCAGGGGTATCTTTGCCCAAAATGCATTTTTTAAGGAAAATCGTTTATAGGAAAAAAATCTCTTGCATTATGGCAGCATTAATATTTTTGGTAGAAACTAGATTATGTTTCTGGCATCACTGTCTATAGCGACTGCAGCCAACTTCATTCAGTATCCTGTCATAAATTGCTGAGTGAGGGGCATAATTTTGCGGGCAAATTTTTTGCGAAATACCCGGGTAACATTGCCAACTCATTTTATGAGGAAAGTTTTGTCTGTATTAGTAGGAATTTGAAAGAAAACGGCCTAAATTGCCCTGAAGTTTATACTAGTTCTTATAACATTGATCTTAAAGTTATAATTTCCTTAAAAAAACGACATGGGTAATGTTGGCTAAAAGTCGAGATTACTTCGCCCGCCATCAAAATCATCGAAATCATGTAATAAATATCGTCCTAAACATATAAACACTATTCTAATCCATGCACATCATCCCAATGTTGCAGACTATAGCGAAAAATACCAATGCGTCAGAAAAAAACATGAGATACCTATCTTAATTTTATTGAAAAAAGTGGGCAAAGTTGTAGGGTTTTACGGAATATGTTTTCGCAAACCAAATACAGTAGGTACTATATATTATTATAAAAAGTTTTGGCTTTTGTTTTGTGACCGGCCACCTGCCTGACGTCAACCCTCGGGGAATGCTGTAGTTGGTGGTATACATGGGTTACAAGACGAGCAAATCAAGTGCCTGATGGTAAGCATCATGATTGCCCATATCAGACAGTGCAACCCAGTGTTTTAAAATTCAATTCTGCGTGGCATCGCACTGCGCCTGTCGCCCTGAGATATGAGTTGTTGAATCTCGTCATGCCCTGTAATTTCGCTGGTAGCATTGCCCTTCATACCGGAACTCAGTAATGTTTGCACATTACTGCTTGGCGGATGAATAACTGGCAAAGGTGTGGTACTTCCCCAGGCGGCCCCCTGCAAGAGGCCTACCACTACAAAGATTACCTTCCGGGTAATCAAGGCTGATGATAGCCCTGTTGTACTCCCGATGTGCAGCAGAACTTTTCACATCTACGTGAGAAGTTGGTATGCTGCTTATTAGGTGAACTTATCGTTTCCTCGCCTCTTACGACTCCCACAGGAAAACATGGGACGATGCGTATTCTAGCCCGACATTCCACGCTCATATTGTTCAGAATAAATGCCTAAATAAATAGAATATTGGTTCCATGTTATAAGGAGCGAGCCTATTGTCATCTACGGGGCACAATTCCAGACTACAAGCAAGTATTAAGATAATTTTCCTATTGGAAGAATCCAACATTTAACACTTTTCCTGACCTGGTGATCGAACCCGGGACCTTATGATCGGTAGTCGAGCATGCTCCCACTACGCCAACGAGGCAGTCGAGGACATCTTATATTATAGTATACAACTTTCACAACTGCAATTGAACTTCGTTGCTAGAGTTGTATGTACCTACAGCCATGGTAGAGCTAAGAGCATGTTACCTGACAAGCATCATTCCCCTCCTCCCCGCCGGCGCAGAAGGAGCTCGCGGGGAGGATGAAGATCTTCTCCGTGACCGCGTTCACCTTCCGGATACACTCCGCGTCGCTCACTATCGGCAGCTCGGCTTCACGCACTCGCAGGGGAATTGGACCCGCTGGGAATATTATACAATAATTAATCGATTAATACTTTATTGAATACCAAAAGTTTACAAGTATTCCAACTACTGCGATTTTTGTAGTGGTAGACCTCTTCTGCAGAGGGCCGCCTGGGGAAGTACCACACCTTTGCCAGTCATTCATCCGCCAAGCAGTAATGTGCAAATATTACTGTGTTACGGTCTGAAGGGCAATGTTACCAGCGAAATTACTGGGCATTACGAGTTTCAACAACTAATATCTCAGGGTGACAGGCGCCAGGGCAGTGCCGCGCCAGAATTTTGAATTTTAAAACACTGGGTGGCACTGTGTCTGATATGGGCAATCATGATGCTTACCATCAGGCACATGATTTTCTCGTCTTGTCACTCACTATCATAAAAAATTTTAGAAAATGTTCAGAGTACCTCCTTTTATTTTCACATTAGACATACTGTCTCTTTCAACTATTAATGTGTTGTGTGAATACTAACTCTCTCCCATGTATCCGTATCCGGTGACGGTGCATCGTTTCCCCGGCGCGTGCGACACGTCGCGCGCGGGGAGACACACCAGGCACACTCCTTCCTTTAACTCCACCTGACCAACACAATATCTTTGGTTAAAAGTTTAATATAGGCCATCAAATCTAAGAAATGTAAATCATAGCGTTTTTAGCTGGTTATATTTACTGTTTTTATTTGAATAAATTGATGGATTTATTTATCTTTATAGCGTCCGTAGTTCAGTGGGAGCCCGGCTTCGAATCCGGAGTCCCTGGATCGAATCTCACCATGTAGACTTTTCGCCTGGACGCTACCGTGTTTCGGATGTCACGTTAAACTGTAGGTCCCTATAGTTTCCTATAAGATATGTAGGGGGCAGTCGTTAGCTCATGTCGGAGGCTGCGTAGGAATCTTGGCGACCTGAAACTCTGACAATATGGGTTGTTCACATAACCCATATGAATTGACTCGAGCTGTGTAATTGGGGTAGCCCGTTCTGTTAGAGTATAAATTATAATTTTTATTATTACCTTCCCAGCGAGCTTGAGCAGCGCGATGTCATTGTCCAAGGTCTGGCTGTTGTGATTGTGATGTATGTAGGTGGTGAGGACCTTCAAGGTCTGCGCGGCCGGGGAGCCCAGCTTGCGGGTGAGGTCGTGGTCTCCCACGCGGACATATGTTGTCTCTTGCATGCGGACCATGCTGGAGAGGGGAGGGTTTGTTGTTACACGATGAACATGATATTATGTTCTCTGGTCGATGATTCCCAGAACAGCGAGTCTCTTGTTAACGAGCGGCAAAACGTCGCGAGCCGGGATGTCGAGTCTCACCACACCGTTGTGGTGATACCGTGGTCATGTTATTATGATGCGAAAATAGGTTTTATTAAAATAACAAGCTGTGCTGTAGGAATGTCGGAATAAAAAAGTACTGGAATGTAACGGGGTCTGAATTATCTACATACCGAATTTAAACCCAATTATAATAAACCCAATAGTAGTTTTGCGTGAAAGAGTAACAAACATCTACACATCCATCCATACAAAATTTCACTCTTATAATTTATAGTGTGATTTATTGTTTCATAAGCAACAATGGCTCAAGATGTTAGTAAACTTAAATCCAGATTCTAAATCTATGCTAGTAAGAAGCAAACAATGTAATTTAAACCTTGATAATTTCTCGGAGTTTACAACAGTTATACAGTTTTTTTTATGATAATGAGTAACAAGACGAGCAAATCAGGTGCCTGATGGTAAGCATCAAGATTGCCCATATCAGACACAGTACCACCCAGTGTTTAAAAATTCTGCGCGGCACTGCACTGCGCATACCCTGAGATATTAGTTGTTGAAACTAATCAAGTCCAGTAGTTTCGCTGGTAACATTGCCTTTCAGACCGGAACACAGAAGTAATGTTTGCACATTACTACTTGGCGGATAAAATTATATTATAAAAGATGAGTAATAGTAACAAATTAATAGTGGACAATGGGACACTGGGCGCTTTGAGCATAATCTCTTCCAGACAAACCTTGAACGGATTAGCATAAGTTCATAGGCCTCCTCTTGTTTTCTCTATTCGTTTATAAATATGTTGGCGCTAATAATCATAATATACCTAATAATAATAATATGGGACAACTTCCACACACGGTCATCTGGTCCCAAACTAGGCTAGAAACCTGTACTATGGTAACCAGATGACTGACATACATACTTATATACGCTTATAACACCCAAACACAGATCAAACAGACATGTTCATGCACACAAATGTTTGACCTGGCCGGGGATCGAACCCGGGGCTTGCGGCACAGAAAGCAGAGTCACTACCATCTGTGCCAACCAGGCTGTCGAAACAAAACAAAAAAGATAATGTCGAGTGTGAGTGTGTAGGTAGTAGGTAGGTTGAGGTAGATACTTAGTGACGCAGTGCGCGGCGGTGAGCACCCACTGCGTGCCTATGAGCGCGGCGCCGCACAGGTACTGGTTGTTCTGGTTGATGAGCGCCACCTGCCAGCACCACTCCGCGCGCTCCCCGTCCGCGCCGCCCATCACGCGCGCCGCGCGACCCACCGACCCTGCACATGTAACAATCATCCATGAGCTTTCATACAAATATAAACGTTGTTGCACCTACTTATGTAGAATATTCGCAGCTTTGTTTCCATGACTCATTAAAAGATAGCAGAGATACTCGTATATAAAACCCGGTTGTCAGAAAGAGATAAACGCAGGTTCATAGCTACGTGAGCAGCAAACCTTTATACTTGTAACATCGGCGCAAGACAAGGTGCGACTGACTTGACTCAAGCCAATTAACTTGACTTGAGTTCTCCACGGAAAGCAGGGTAAAACGCATCTACCTCAGTTTATATATAAGATCATTCAAGAATATCGTTATTTCTTTTTCTTTTTTTTAAATCAATTTGGCGTGCCAGGACTTGCATGATCAGCTGTTTTGATTGTCTGCCCCAAGTAACTGCTATAGGAATAGGAAACTTAAGTTACTCTCTTGGACCAAAACCCTTAATTTGACTTCTTTGCGGACTTGTCGCGTCGAATCGTCCGAATCGGAGAGGTGTGTGAGGTGTCAAGGGATTTCATATTACAAAGAATTAAAATAATCCTTTCGTTTGACTCGTTCGGCTTTGATAGATTACGTGCGTCCACTTAACTTTATTTTTGAAGGGGAAGATGCTCTCGCACTACCCTTCCGAAACGGCGGTGTGAGAAGGGTGAGCTGAGCACCCACTAAAACCTCCTTGTGAACAGGCTTCCGCCGAGATGGAGTCGCGGTTGCTTTCACCATCTCGTTCCAGATCGTTAAAGTTAGGTACCTAGTGCTTATATTACTATATACTTATCCTCTAAAAATACTAGGCGAGCATTGCTAAATTATACGATTTAATAGTAATATTGATCGCGTAGTTGTACTCTCGTTACCTTTAACACCGCAGACGTATCGATTGTATTTCTCCGGTGATTTGGTGGAATAGTTCATGCCGTAGTCCGGTTCATATGCCACTGAAAATAAACATAGTTTCTATAGATATACTAAATATACATAGTGAATATACAAAGTGTAAAAGTGTTACAAAAATCTGAAGTAATGTTTAATTAAGACGGAACATATTAACTTTGAACATGTTTGTGTGCACGCATATGTTATCACTTATCACACCTATTTTTTAGGTTCATGGTGTGAATGTGTGCGTGCCGTCATGTTTGTATTAGCGAGCTGGCTTACTATGGTGCTTCAGTTTTTGTTTTCGCGTCTGTCTTTTTTGGGGTTCTGTGCCTCAAAAGGAATAAAGGAATCCTTATAGGATCACTCTGTTGTCCATCTGTCTGTCTGCGTCTGTCTGTCCGTATGTCAATACACTTTTTAACGGGAACGCGTGGAAGTATCAAGTTGAAATTGATATCAACCACTCAGATCTGCGGTCCCTTGTGGCTGTACATATTACCATACTTTGCGCAAGGAACTGAAAGCTCTAGGGTAGTTCTTCCATGTTTGCTGTAGTTTGCAACTAGTTGGCGCTGTATGTTTTTAGTAAGCGGATTGTTTTTGGCATTGGAAGCGTTTTCAGGTATCTATAGGTATGGAACCCATACTATGCATATGTATACCTTTTTTTTTTTTTTTTATGTTCACAATTGACAGATATCTATTAAAGTAATAGTTACGTTCGGGAGTAGTATGCGGCATGAGCGCGGTGGTGTAGGGCGTGTAGTGCGCCAGCTTGTCCTGCGCGGGGGCGGGGGCGGGGGCGGGCGCGGGCGCGGGGGGAGGCTCGGGCCGCACGCCCGTCACCTCCTGGACCTTGGACTTGGGCGCGCAGCACGCCGTGCCCGCCTTCTTGCACTTGAACACGTCCGTTATCTCCGCGTTATCTGGACAACACAAAAAATCATGCAGTTTTACAGCGTCCGTGGACTGACGGAAAAATACCCGGCTTGAATTCCTTGGCTTCCCAGGCTTGGAGTCCCTGGATCGAATCTCACCATTTTACTCACTTTTCTCTAATGGGCGCTACCGTATTTCGGATGTCACGTTAAACTGTAGGTCCCTATAGTTTCCTATAAGATATGTAGGGGGCAGTCGTTAGCTCATGTCGGAGGCTGTGTAGGAATCTTGGCGACCTGAAACTCTGACAGTATGGGTTGTCCACATAACTCATATGAATTGCATTAATGTAATTGGGTGTAGCCTTAGTTTATTAGTTCTGCAGTGTAATGGGGGTAACCTGTATGCTGTGAGAGTATAAATTCAAATTATTGTTTTAAATGCAAAATTTTGTGTAGTGTGTGTAAAATATTAAACCTTGAACCCTTAAGGAATACACAGCACAGAATTTTACCACGGTCAAGTGCCGTGGCGGTGCCGGCAATAGAATAGTACCCCATCGCCTCTCTCCCCGTGGTTGCTGTAAGATCAAACTGCGCTCACCAACCTACCTGCCAAGCGTAGTGAATATTAGCAAACCTCGCCCTTTATGGGGGAGGCCTATGTCCACCAGTGGACTTCCTACGGCTAAGGAAATGATGAGAGGATGAGGTTAAAGCTCACGACTGTTGCTACTAAAGACTCGGCACACACCTATGCCACCATTCTGCTGACACAACCCCGCAGCTTTTTACTGCGACTTGGATACATTGCGGATGGGTGGTTCCCGGCTGTATAATAGGGCTACCCTTCTTCATCTTGTGGGAACCGTGAGACCTGGCAAAAGGACATAATCGGAGAGTGTGCAGCAGCGCTTTCCGGCATCAAGTATTCCAACTACTGCGATCACCAAGCCGCACAACAATCGTACTGATTACGGCTGAATACCCCAATATGGTGACGTTCTATGGGGAGGCTATGTTCAGCCGGACGTCTTCCGGCTGATGATGATGATATCAGTGGTTGTCAGTTGTCTGTCCACCATGTGGATAGACGTCCTATACGCTACGCTTGCTGGTTCGTGGTCTTCATTAGTTTATTGTAAGAACGACGACGTAATAGAGATACCTATCTATATAATAATATCCACAGTACTCACGGAAGCAAGTGAAGGTGGAGAGTAGAGGCATGATGCAGGAGCCGGGACAGTCCGGGCGCGGGTCCAGGGGCGCCGCCGTCGTTGTCGTCGTCGTCGTGGTCGCCTTGCGAGGAGGAACGCTGCGATGATCACACTTATATTGTAAACACGAAAGTCTTTAGGAATATCGGCTCCGCGAAAGTTATTACGCGAAGTCGATATTCTCACGGAAACGAAGTCTACGCGGTCGAAACCGCGGGGCACAGCTCGTCCTAATAATAATATAAATGCGAAAATTTGTGAGGATGGGTGGATAGATGTTTGTTACAAATTTATTGAACCGATTGGGCTGAAATTCGGTATGGAGATAGTTCAGACCCTGGAATAACACTCAGGATTTATCCCAAATTCCCACGGGTGCGATGACTACGCGAGTGAAACCGTGAGGCGCAGCTATTCCAATAAATCTGTGGCAAAGTGTTTTTTTAATGATAGTGATTGACAAGACAAGCAAATCAGGTGCCTGATGGTAAGCATCATGATTGCCCATATCAGACACAGTGTCACCCAGTATTTTAAAATTCAAAAATTCTGCGCGGTACTGCACTGCGCCTGCCACCCTGAGATATAAGTTGAAGAATCTCGTCATGCCCAGTAATTTCGCTGGTAACATTGCCCTTCATACCGGAACACTGTAATGTTTGCACATAACTGCTTGGCGGATGAATAACTGGCAAAGGTGTGGTACTTCCCCAGGCGGCCCCCTGCAAAAGAGGCCTACCACTACAAGTAAGAGATCAAACAGCCGTGGTTGTCACCCCATAAATATTGCTGGGCCAAAGTGTGGTTACTTAGAAACACAGTATCTAGTCAAAATCGTGTTAAGGCTCATTGGCAACGTCTCCATGAATACGTTACGTATAAATAAATGGTGGTCAGGACCTGATTTAAAGAACAAGAAGAAGAGAGGTATCAACAAATCTAACAAGTACCGTTTGATGTTTCATCTTTAAGCCGAAATAACTTTGCATAAGCATTTGCATTTAATTTTATTTTACTTTTTTTTGCCTTAATTTTGGAATATGACATGTTTTTAATGTTCTTATGATAATTCTTATGATTAATATTAATTATGGATTTTATTATCTGAAATAAATGAATTAATTAATAAGCGTTACTCACACAATTTCAACTTCGCCGTAAAACCATGGAATTCATGGAATAAACTTTATCTATCATGAGATTTACAATTTTGAATCACCAAATATAAATTCAAATCCTTCAAACAAGGTAAAATAAGAACTGTTAAACGGTGGTTGTAAGATTAGATGGAGTGTAGGTGTGGTAGTTACTTGGAGTTGTCGCAGCAGAAAGAAGCCTGCAGCTTGCAGTTGGTGTTGTGGACCCTGACGGCGGGAGGCTTACAGAACGCGGCCATGATGTGGTGCATGCAGTACCCGCGACACCGGGGGGGAGGCGGCTGGAATCATTACATTATAGTATGGAACAACTTCCACACACTGTCATCTGGTCTCAAACTAGGCTAGAAACCTGTACTATGGTAACCAGATGACTGATATACATACTTATATAATCATATAACACCCAGACACAGGTCAAACAGACATGTTCATGCACACAAATGTTTGACCTGGCCTGGCCTGCCAAAATTCTTCGTTCAATATCACAGTCCACCTACCCACGGAAACTATGCTTAAATTTAATAAATCCTCACCGGCGGTCTGGGCGTGGTGGTCCTAGTAGCAGGCCTCCTTGTGGTGGTCTTCTCCGTCATACAACAGATGCCTTCGTCAGGACAATATGCTGTTCTATCAACATCCTCGCACAGAACAGAGAACAAGCCCGTCATGCACTCCCCTCTACACTTGCGTCGAGGCTTCTCCGACCAGGGTTTGGGCTTCGGTGTCGTGGTGGGTTCTGACTTCTGCTCACTAGGAAAAAGAAAATTAAATTCAAATCACTTTTGAAATAGAAGAAACACCTTTAAACAAAATATACATATTCCTCGCAAACAGTATCATTTCTGCCCCGGTAGCACAGTGAGCAGGGAAAATGAAGTCCCAGGGGGTTAGAACGAGACAGCAGATATGAATATTTCGCGCGCAAAAGAGAGAAAGAACGGCGAAAACTACCATGCTAGTAGACCATGTGCCATGCTAGACGGGCAGATTGCATCATCATATTCTTTTTGATCTGCGCGAGGCAATACTTCGAGCAACGCGTCAACACGGCGGAAGACCGCTTTGCTCGGAGAGGAAATATTTTCTATGTTAGCCTGCTGAATCCATTTGATATATTAGTTAAATACTAAAGGACAACCACACGACACGGTTATTGAACTAGTTAGAAGTAGAACACTGATATATCGACTGTAGTATATTTAAGAAATAGTATTTTATGAGGGTAGTCGCAATAGGTTGACTGGCGACTGTGCTACGTGTGTTTTACTACAATATCCATACTTAAACTACCATAAACATTAAACATATAATATATAAAACACCCAGACACAGATCAAACAGACATGTTTATGCACACAAATGTTTGACCCAAATGTTAAACCCAGGACTACTGGTTCAGAAGGCAGAGTCACTGAGGTAACAGGCTAGTATTAGATAATATCATACCTGATGCAGCATGAGCCTTCATTTGGGCAGGTCGCGTCTTGGTCCAGTTTGTCGCAGAGCAAAGAGAACAACCCTCCGACGCACTCGCCGCGGCATTTGTGACCACGTTTGGGACGATTTGTTGTTGTTATTAACTGGAATTTCATAAGAAATTAAATTAATTTTATATTCAGTTCAAAAGTGTCCTATAAATACTGTCTTCGTATTATGACAATTATTAGCATTGAACGCGTGAACGCATTTTACTAAAACTGCGACGCATTACGACATTACACATGGATCGTGTTCCGGTAAAAATGTCTGTACGTTAGTACTATTATTTATTCCGTGGTCTGGCTTCAAATCCAGTTCCCCTAAGTTCTAATCTTTTAATATACCTTCCTCAAAATGTCGTTATGCTTCCCCGAATGCGTAGCTGCTAGAGTTTGTGCGTATGTATGATGTTAAAATTGTTAGATCAACGATGATGACTGTCCCCTAAAAATAATTTAATTAGTGAACGCACAACCCCGTGACGTACGTATGCGTTATATAGGTATTATCTCTAAGTTTCTTAGCTGAACCATAAATTGTTTTTAAAGTTAGTTTGTTTGTTTTAAAACAAACAAACTAAAATATCTTAGGTTTAAACCTAAGATATTTTATTTAAAGTTAATACTAAATAATATTTGAGTAATACGAGAAAAAAGATATAACAGAACTATTCGAAACTTATTGAAACTAATCGTGCGCCGCGAACGATATTACGTTGAGCTCCACTGGCCACTGACTCGAAACCGGCGCAATAGCGTTCCCACTCAGATCATACAAATCCCACTAGCCGATGTACATATCGGTAATACTTACAGCAGTGCTAGGCTTCTTAGTAGAATGTTTCTTCTCGTAGTTGATGACGAGGTCCGGCTCGCGGCCCGTGTACCTGTCTCTATAGACGCAGCACAACATGCCGTGGACGCATAGCCCCGGGGACGTCAAGTATGCGTCGCAGTAACGCGTCATATTCGCGTAAACGCATGTATCTGGACATGCTATGTTTCCTGAAATTGAGATTTCAAACTCAAACTCAAAGAAAATCTATTGAAATAAGTCTTAAAAAGTCATTTTGAAACGTCAATAAATGTTTTACATAACTAGTAATGAATCGACTGTCGGATCATTACCTACTAGTTATGTAAAAATCGGAAATATACCTCCAAAAAAAGAACGCACAAGAAACTTGTAGGATTTAATTTTTTTCAACAGCGAGTTATACAATATTTGGTTTGATTACATTTTTCACATCGCACCACAGACCTCCCCCAAATCTTTGTACATATATCTTTCCTGCGCCATCTCAACCCAGCCGTTTCGTTATGCGGGTAGGTCATCGCGTCTTTCAAGAAATATTCTAGTATTCAACAAGGCTTCTTTTTATTCTACATATTATCATCATTTACATCAATAACAAAGTCAAATTCAAATTATTTTATTCAAATTGGTCCTATGAAGACACTTTTGCAAGTCAATGAAAGTAATAACAGCGTCTACTGTGCGTTCGGGAATACAACGTGTTAAAAATAGTGTAGTAATACTTAAGAAAGTGCATGAATGAAAAATTAATTTCGAAATTCGAAAAAAATTATGTCGACTTTTGTATGGTAAGTCTAAATTCTTTTTGGCTTAGTACTCCACCTTTTTGTAACACGTTGTATGTACAAGAAAAACGCATTTTTTTATGACTGACAGTGACAAGACGAGCAAATCAGGTGCCTGATGGTAAGCATCATGATTGTCCATATCAGACACGGTGCCAGTGTTTTAAAATTCTAAATTCTGCGCAGCACTGCACTGCGCCTGTCACCCTGAGATATAAGTTGTTGAATCTCGTCATGCCCTGTCATTTCGCTGGTAGCATTGCCCTTCATACCGGAACTCAGTAATGTTTGCACATTACTGCTTGGCGGATGAATAACTGGCAAAGGTGTGGAACTTCCCCAGGCGGGCCCCTGCAAAAGAGGCCTACCACTACAACATATAAGCAACTTTTAACATATCCAATGATTTATTCAATATTTGAAATTATTTTTACAGTAAAATTAGTAATGCAAAGCAATAAATCCTAATATTTAATGAGTGTACCTAATAATTACCACTTTTTTTGTATTTCTCTGGCGGCGAGTAGGTAGTGGTCTCCACGTACTGTTCCTCTTCTTCTTCCTCTTCCTCTTCTTCTTCTTCGGAGTCCGTGTAAGGCCGCCGAGTCGTTGGATCGGCTTCGTTACCTGAAACCATTATTAAAAGAATTATCATCATTTGAAAATAAGAAAAACTTCACATAGGTAAAACATCTTACTGTAATATATGAAATACTAGCTGTGCCCCGCGGTTTCACTCGCGTAGTTATCGTTCCCGTGGGAATTTCTGGATAAAAAGTACCCTATGTGTTATTCCATTTTTATACACAGTTAAAACAATAAAATATATTCTATTCTACTCTATTCTATTCTAAAAGAGTTTAAACTATCTACATACGGAATATCAGCCCATATCGATTCAGTAAGTTTTCGCGTGAAAGAACAACAAACATCCAGAGGTGTACTCAGGACTCAGACCCATAGTATGTACACCCACACTTATGTTTTAAGCCTCATGTTAAAGAAAGCGAACCTTTTGCCATCTACCGGGCACAACTCCAGTCTAAAGCTGTCATTGAGAAAATGCTAAATTGAAAAATACAATAACTGGACTTTTTGCCTGGACGCTAAGTACCGTGTTTCGGATGGCAAGTTAAACTGTAGGTCCCGGCTGTTTCTTATAAGATATGTAGGAGACAGTCGTTAGGTCATGTCGGAGGCTGCGTAGGAATCTTGTCGACCTGAAACTCTCAGTCAATATGGGTTGTCCACACAACCCATATGAATTGACTCGAACAGTGTAATCACCCCGATTACTGATTACCGTTCTGTTCTGTTAGAGTTATTACTATCAAATTATTACTATTGATGACACGTTTTGCCTGACGCGGGGTTCTTACAGACATCGAGAACGTTACAGCCCCATCGGCCATCAGTTCTTTATATGGATAGCTGTTACGAGTACTTATTAAAATTAGGGTGAAAAGCCATCCTTACTCTGTGGCTCATCAGCACAGCACTTCATAGAAGGGCTGGGACACTCGATATCTTCTAGAATGTTCTGGCACGTCATGGAAGTAGCGAGTGAGTTCATGCACACCCCGGGGCAGTCCTTCGTCTCCGCCTGCTGGTCCAGGGTGTCTAGGAGTCCTGGAAACAGAAGACAACATTGTTCATTATTAATTAGCTTTAGTTTCATTTTCATTTTAATCAGTTTATTTTATAATGTTGTAATTTTTTTTTATAACAATTTGTAAATGAAAGGAAATTGCGGAATTCCCAAAAACAATTTCAAATTTACCGATCAGCTAAATCTGAAGTCGACATTTTTTCTCAGATAAATCAGTTTTTCTTACTTGATGAGAAGTTTTGATGTTTTCTATAATAAACATAACATAACATACATGCACGCCTTTTTCCCGAAGGGGTAGGCAGAGGTGTACCCAGGACTCAGTCCCATCAATTTCTATAATAATTGTATCATAATATCAGATACATTATAAAAAATAAATTAAAAAAAAAGGTTTTATTTTCAGACATTACATCAGTCCACATATACTTTAATCATTGAAAATAAAATAAAAATAAAATTACATTAATCATATTAAATCAAATCAATAAAATCATAATAAAAATAAAAATTATTTAAATAAATAAAAATTACAACTTTATAAAACAAACTGATTTAAATGAAATTATAAAATAAAACGAAATAAAATAAAAATGGAAAAAGTGTCGGGAGTTGGTCGCATTAGAGAGGACCTCTCAGCTGGCTAGTGGCTTCATGAGCAATTGCCTCCAATTGGGAGCATTGGTGATTGGATATTGGTGATTGGTATACATAAAAAAAAATACATACAATCACGCCTTTTTCCTGAAGGGGTAGGTAGAGGTGTTCCCAGCACTCAGTCCCATAGTATACACCCTCAGTATGTTATTGGTCCTATGTACTAGGGGGCGAGCATGGCAATAATGCCATCTACTGGGCACTGTTTTATACTCCAGGATGTCATAGAGATAACTCCTAATGGAAAGTCCAATAACACTGCCTGAACTGGGGATCTTCATGGATCCTAGGGGCCTCATGACCGGCAATCGAACTTACGCACACTATTACGTAATAACTATTATATAATAATAAGTATAGAGACACAAGTAGGTACTTATAAAGTAGGTATTACAAAGTCGCTTAAATTCAAGAGATCTGCAAGTCTACGAAACTAGAAGCGCAAAGAACTGTAAATACATCTACACTAACTAACCATACTGCATCATTGCAATATAATAAGTAGGCATATAAAAGATATACAGATAAGCCGCGGTGACGTCACATTTGTCATAGTTTGATCATACTTGAGGCGACTTTCGCGCGGCCGTCGACCTGGTAGAAAGCCCGCCTACACTGGTCACTGCTACACTCGTCCGGCCTCCGGCTCCGGACGGATAACACACCTTACTCGTTTACAGATAGCTTTACTAAGTATATAACGTTTAATAAAAAGGTTTTTTTTTATGATAGTGAGTGAACAAGACGAGCAAATCAGGTGCCTGATGTTAAGCATCATGATTGCCCATATGAGACACAGTGCCACTCAGTGTTTTAAAATTCTAAAGTCTGCGCGGCACTGCACTGCGCCTGTCACCCCGAAATATTTCGCTGGTAACATTGCCCTTCAGCCCGGAACACAGTAATGTTTGAACATTACTGCTTGGCGTATGAATAACTGGCAAAGGTGTGGTACTTCCCCAGGCGGCCCCCTCAAAAGAGGCCTACCACAACATAAAGCTAATGACGGATAGATGGCACTGGGTCTTGACGCCTTTGGTGAAACTGTCATTAAATCGATATAAAGTCCAGTGATTACATGATTTGTGCTATGGGAATAAAAAATGCCGGAGTGTAACCTCGACATTTATGTTTTTTGATGTTGGGTTTGCCACGGGACATTCAACCTTATTACCTAACAATACCACCGACCGGCAGAACCACATTCCTGAATGAGCCGTTAGATTGGGACCTGACATCAACCTGTTAATAACAGGTCATAGTTAAGGCTGACGGCCTATTGCCCTACTTCCATTAATAATGCGGGTTAATAAACTCGTAGGCTTGTGCGAATTGTTTAATCAATGAGTAGAAGGCACAACGCTAGGACTACATTAATGCTAGTACTATAGCAATTTCTACCTGTTATCCAGGAATTGATTAAATGAAACAGAGAACCTATGGCAAACTGTCTTTTTTGTCCGCGAAACTTAACCAATCCCTGTACTCTCACGCATTCTTCTCCGTCGTCCTAATTTCCAATCTACGACAGAATCCCTAAAACAAACACTATACAAAAAGCTGAGGTCAGGACCAAGTATTTCTCTCTCTCTTTCTCTCCCCCTGGGCTCTCTCTCTCTCTTCTTTGGAAGGATCAGTCTTCCTAATTTACGTCTCCTCTTCGCTTGATCCCCGGCATCGTTTTTAGAAACCTGAGTCCTAGCACCTACATCTCTAATCTCTACCGTGTCTTGGGACTTGAAAATTGTTATCTGATAGTTTCATTGCGTTTTATATCAATAAAGATAATGATAGAAAAGTACTTTATCCAGTATCCCAACGCTACCACCCAATAACTAATTTAGAACGCGATTATCGGAATATCGTCATAAAAGGTTGTCTTAATTTTATTATAATTTTAATAATCTACTTACTTAATTCCTGATAATAATTTGATTGATTTTCAATTAAATAATTTTTAATATGAATTTAATTTTCTCATTTATTTAATAGTCAAGTCAAGTCAAATACGCAGGCAGTTCTCCGCAACTCGACGACAATATTTTGCGTGTGGGTGGGGTGTGATTTCATTTATTTAATAATAATATTGTTGGATCTATAACACAATAAAGATATAATTTATTTATTTAAAATACGTATCACTTAAAAGTCGTACGAGATTGCAATGAAACATACTGATGTTTAACAGATAGTGGTTGTAACCGTGTTGATTAATAATAAACAATAAAACAATTTAGATGTTGATGTTGAATAGATGAAGCTAATTGGCATTTTAGCTGCGTCAATATTAGCTATCATAAAAAAATCAAAGTTATCCTATATTGATAAGGCGTCGTGACCGCTAGCGGGCTCACCGTTACCCGCTGACCCAAAGCAGCGAGCGCAGAGAAATCAACCGCCATGCCACCGCCGCGCCGAAAACGAAAGTACATGCCGCTTACCGCTCGTCCACCACTAATTATATGACAAAGGCTAACTGGCGGTAACAGAATGTATAGCTATTATTATAATGGGTAGCTTTGAGAAGTTAGACATGCTTTACCGTAGTAAATGTCATACACATTTGTGTTTTCTCTCAGATCTGACCTATAAGAAATGGAGTTGGGCTTAAACTCCTTCCTTGCGGTAGACCCTAGCCGCTGTGTTGACTAAAAACGTTTTTCCATCCACGTAGGTAGCTACGTGGTGACCTGATTTGTAAGTATAACATTCTAACTGGTCACCTGATGTCCAAAACTGGCGACTTTTTGGACGAAATTAGGTTATTGGTATAGATTGGCGGATCAACGAAATTTTTTTTTTTTTTTTATGATAATGAGTGACAAGACGAGCAAATCAGGTGCCTGATGGTAAGCATCATGATTGCCCATATCAGACACAGTGCCACCCAGTGTTTTAATATTTAAAATTCTGCGCGGCACTGCACTGCGCCTGTCACCCTGAGATATTAGTTGTTTAATCTCATTATGCCCAGTAATTTCGCTGGCAACATTGCCCTTCATACCGGAACACAGTAATCTTTGCACATTACTGCTTGGCAGATGAATAACTGGCAAAGGTGTGGTACTTCCCCAGGCGGCCCCCTGCAAAAGAGGCCTACCACTACACAAAACTAAATGCTTTGTCAATATCAGAATAAACTACAACGTCTCATAAATTATTGCAATCGTTTTACAAACTCAACACCAAAACTCACTTAAGATTTGACTTGTCTTAGCCCTTTGGTGTAAATAACAATTTTATTAAGAGACCTCTTTTTTATATTAGCATTGAGGTGGCAAAATCGAGCTTTTCTATCAGTTTACGATAGCTATTAAGTTACGGTCAGTAAATAGTCAATAGGTAATAAATGAGGTCATACCTAATAAACCAAACATGGTCAAATCGAGGTCATACAGTAGTCCGAATCCAGGTCATATTTGTGCCCTGACTATATAGCAGTTGGTTGATGAGATTGATATCAATAGCTTAATCACTTTAATTAATTTTATGGGCAGTGTTAAACGAGAGTCGAATACATAATTTGGGTTCGTTTCTTATAGAGCCACGGTCCCTTAGATCTACGTACCGGAGAGCTACAATTTCGATTAAATTATCTTTTTTTTTTACATATGAAATTCCAAATATAATCATCATCATCATCATCATCTCAGCCATAGGACGTCCACTGCTGAACATAGGCCTCCCCCTTAGATTTCCATCCAGTCCGGTTGTAAGCGGCCTGCATCCAGCGTGCTCCTGCCGTACTTATCAGATCGTCTGTCCACCTTGTGGGAGGACGTCCTACGCTGCGCTTACCAATCCGTGGTCTCCATTCAAGAACTTTACGGCCCCATCGGCCATCAGTTCTACGTGCTATGTGCCCTGCCCATTGCCACTTCAACTTGCTAATCCGCTGGGCTATGTCGGTAACTTTCGTTCGTCTACGGATCTCCTCATTTCTGACTCGATCTCGCAGAGAAATCCCGAGCATAGCCCTCTCCATAGCTCGTTGTGCTATTTTGAGCTTACTTATAAGGCCCACAGTCAGGGACCACGTTTCAGATCCGTAAGTCATCACTGGTAACACACACTGGTCGAAGACCTTTGACTTGAGGCACTGAGGTATTTTGGACGAGAAGACATAGCGCAGATTTCCGAACGCTGCCCAGCCTAGTTGGATTCGACGATTGACCTCTTTCTCGAAGCTGGATCTACCGAGTTGGACTACTTGTCCTAGGTAGACGTACGAGTCAACAGCTTCAAGAATCGCGTTTCCAACCGGTACTGGGGTCGGCGCAACATGGGCATTAGACATCACCTTCGTCTTGTCCATGTTCATTTTAAGGCCGACCCGTTGAGAAACTCGATTGAGGTCTTCGAGCATTATGCTGAGATCTTCCATCGATTCTGCCATGACTACAATGTCGTCGGCAAACCGAAGGTGAGTGATGTATTCGCCATTAATATTGATGCCGTGTTTTTGCCATTCCAGAAGCTTGAAGGCGTCCTCCATTGCGGCAGTAAACAGTTTCGGAGATATAACGTCTCCCTGCCTTACGCCTCTATCCAACGGGATCGCCTTCGAACTTTGGTCCTGTACTCGAACCGACATAGTGGCGTTACTATACAAGCACTTCAACACTTCGATATACCGATAGTCAATATGGCATCGCTGGAGAGACTCGAGCACCGCCCATGTCTCGATCGAATCAAAGGCCTTTTCATAGTCCACAAACGCTAAACATAATGGCAAATTATACTCCTGGGTCTTCTGTATAATTTGGCGAAGCGTGTGGATGTGGTCTATGGTGCTGTAGCCTTTTCGGAAACCTGCTTGCTCAGACGGCTGGAAGTCATCGAACCTGCGACTGAGACGATTCGTAATGACCCTCGAAAACAACTTATAAACATGGCTCAGAAGCGAGATGGGTCTGTAATTCTTCAACAAGGTGTTATCACCTTTTTTGAAGAACAGCAGCACCACGCTTCTGTTCCATGCTTCTGGCGTCACACCTTCGAATATGACAGAGTTAAAGAGCCTCTGGAGGACTTTAAGTACCGGTGTTCCACCCGCTCTCAGAAGCTCTGATGTAATTCCGTCATCACCCGGCGCCTTGTTGTTTTTGAGTTGTTTCAGGGCCATTCTAATCTCGTACAGGCTGATGTCCGGGATATCTTCGGTATAGTGTCGGGTCAGCTTGGCTCTTGGGTCTTTGGCCGCGCTGCTAACAGGCTTTGCGACCGAGGCGTATAGCTGTCCATAGAACCTCTCGATCTCCTCTAACACCTCCGCTTTTGTCGACGCTATACTGCCATCTTCTCTCTTCAGCTTTGTCAACCGGCTTTGCCCAATAGACATATCTCTTGCAAACACTTTGGAGCCTTTCTTCCGCTCTATCGTCTCTTTAATATTATTGGTATTAAAGATACGGATGTCATGCCGCAAGGATTTGGAAATTCGTCTATTGAGCTGCCTATAGGACTTAGCATCACTGGAAGACTGCAGTCGTAGCGAGCGTCGCTCAGCCATGAGGTTTAGGGTGTGGTCGGACAATTTCTGAGGTCTATTTGTACGGCGGGGCTTATAGAACTTAGAGCCCACCGTTTGGACAGTTTCTACGAGCCTGTTATTAATCTCGTCCACCGATGCATCGATATTCTCCAGGCAAGCGAAGCTATTAGATAGTTCGAGTTGAAAGCTTTCGGGGTTTTGTATATGGGCGCGAGTAGGTCGGAGCGTGGACTTCATCAGGCGTGACCTTTCAAGTTTGACGTCAATATTCAATGTGCCTCTTACAAGTCTGTGATCACTCCCGGTTTTCACCATGTGGATCACAGAAACATCATTGAATGTATGTCTCTTGTTGGTCAAGATGAAGTCTATCTCATTTCTCGTGGAACCATCGGGGCTCATCCAGGTCCATTTCCTATGAAGCGGCTTCTGAAAGAAAGAGTTCATCATAAAGAGTCCCTCCTTCTCCAGGAAATCGGCCAGCCTCTGTCCCCTAGGGTTCCGTTGCCCATATCCATATTGCCCCACTCTCAGCTCGCCATCGCTTTTCTTGCCTAGCTTTGCATTAAAGTCCCCCATAACAACAGTGAAGTGGGTCTCGGACATATGTATGGCCCTACTGACGTCCTCATACATAGTCTCCACTTCATCATCTGGGTGTGACGAGGTAGGTGCATATACCTGAATGACCTTCAGCGAATATCGTTTGGATACTCTGAGTATTAGGTATATGACCCTGCTCGAGACACTTTCGATGGTAATAATGTTGTTAGTGAGGGACCTGTGGACGAGAAAGCCGACACCACCTTGGGACTGTTGGTTGCCCTCCCGGTAGTAGAGTAGGTTACCTGATCTTAGGGTTATCGTGTCCTCGCCCTCTCTACGGACTTCAGACAACCCCACGATATCCCAACGTAACCTACCTAATTCCTCTTCCAGCTCAATGATCTTCTCGTCGGTCCTCAAAGTGCGTATGTTGTGTGTTACCAGGGCCAGTCGTCGTTGTTGGGGTGGGTAGCCGGAAAACTTCCGGGGATTCTTAGCACCCCCTGCTCCGCCGTTACCGTGACCGCTACCGGAGTCAGGAATAACGAAGCTGCCGGGTACTGGGGGCCTGGTCTGTTTGGTTCTTATCATGTGGGGGGGTTTTGCCAATACTCGCCACGCTTGGCAGGCGGGTTGGCGAGAGCAGTTTGGTGGTTCTTACACAGAGGACATCGCTACTTGTCCTCTGGATTTGGATACCTATTAGCCGGTTCTTACGGCAACCCAGGTTGAGCGGGTGAGGTACTATTCTAATGCCGGTACCCCGCGGTGTACCAAATATAATGGGAAATATTATTTAATTTTTTACGACAAAAATTTCATAAGTTTCTTAATCTTAAAATTTTAAAGTTTCTTAATATAAAAATTCGTAATATCCATTATATAAAGTATTAGTTTGGCGTGAAAGAGAAACAAACATCCATCCATCCTCACAAACTTTCGCATTTATAATATTAGTATGATATTAAAACCAGTGCCGGTCTGAGCGTGCCTGGCGTCCTAGCTCAAATCTGGCATTTTTTTTAAACAAAAACATATATCTTTCGTTTAGGACATATAGCTTTTTAAAGTAATCTCTTGTGTAGGTAACGCCCTCATAAGCATCTTGCGATTGAGGTAACTCGATCAAAAGCGATAACAGATGATTGTTTAAATTATTAAAAAGGCTAATTGTAAAATCAAATACATACGAGTGTTTGAGTTGGGAGCCATCTTGACCGCAATTACCACCGCCGCGCGGTCGAGTTGTCACTTTTATTGTGGTAACATAACTACTCGTATATAAATAATACCCTAGTGCCTACAATTACAAAGATAAAGTATCAAGTATCCGTCCTGCGTGACGCTACACTCCACACTCTACACGTCAGTGAAATCTTAACATGCGGCACGCGCCGAAAGTGAATTTATAATACTTAATACTTTGTCTTCAAATATATAATTTTATTATTTACTAGTGTAAGAAAGGCTTTGCCCGCTCGCAATTATGAAATATGGGAGTTTCATACGAAAACTTTAAAGCCCTTTTTGGACACCTTAGAATGTGAATTTTCATAAATCCTTTCTTAGCACACGTCCAGACAACGAAAACCACCTACATTCCAAGTTTCAAGTCTCTAGGTTCAGTGGTTCGGGCGCTGCGTTGCATGTCAGTCAGTGGAGTCATTTAGGATTATAAAATATACAGTGATTATTGTGTAGATAAATATTGTGCACGATACAGAAAATTCATACAATAATCGACCAAACCCTCAGGTGAATTTGTTAAGTGTCTTGTCTATATCACTTTGGCAAAGCAAGAGACCATTTTCCTAGTCCTGAATATGCACATACTGGTTCTACGGGAGTAGCCTGGAGGCTTCGGGTCCTTAATTCCACATAACCCCAATAACCCTGGTATACCTAAAAGAAGACCCCGTGACAATCAAACATAGATAGATTAGAAAGATAGATATAAACTCTTTATTGCTACATCAGAAACAAGAAATAGCCTTGAAAACATATTTATTCCCAAACCAAATATTGATGTCGAATTCGGTTAAATTAATACTTAACCGACTTCGTTAACTAAAGAAGTGTTTATTTATTTATTCAGTAAAACCACATCGTACTTAATATTATATTGTATAATGTATGTTGATATGTATAAATATTTTGGTTTATTATAAATATTATTAATTACTAGGGATAGTAACATAATATATAGATAATAATGAATAATGTGGAACCTACAGCCCATCAAATCTAAGAAGTACCGTTTGACAGTTCTTATTTTGCCTTATTTGAAGGATTTGTATTTGAATTTATTGAATAAAATTAAAATTGAAGTACATCTTGTGATAAAATTCATAATTCCAGGGTTTGGCGAAGGTTACTGAAATTGTGTCAGTGATGCCTTTGCGAAGTTATTTCGGCTTGAAAAGATGAAACGTACTTCATAGATTTTTTTTTTTGATGGGGAGTGACAAGACGAGCAAATCAGGTGCCTGATGTCAATTAAGTTTCCTATTCCTAGGTCCATTCGATTTTGACAAAAATTCTAGAAACAGAGCTAGGAACATTGTCAAAACTCATCTTAGTTTTCAACTCCGGTTTTTTTGCAATTTTCTTAGGTTTTTCAATGATTCAGCTTTTTCGATTCACCGACAACTTACACAACATTTTTTTGAACTTTACATTTTTATGATTTTTCTCCTACATTTTGCAAAAAAGTTTAAAATATAAATTGGAAAAATATATCCGATATAATAATTAGGTAATAATAATTAGGCAATTAAATCATGCTCCGATTTTGTATATCTTGTGTTTTATACTCGTAATACAGGAATTCATGCGGCCCAGACAGAAAATATCTGTTGGCATTCATAATCTAAAGATAAACAAATTCAACATATTATATTTATTGCAAATTCATATTTAGTGATTTTTTTACCTTCAATAATATATAAATTTTGCGAGCGAGATGGAAGGTTTCGCTGCTATTCTACTATAGGCGCCTTAACCAAAAAGACAATTTCATGAATTTGGTATTAAACCAAAACCGCCAATACACCACGGTCGTTGAAACACTACTATACATATTGAAAGGCGTTTTAACGTGTTAATACATTCGTCATATATTTCTAATATTCCCAGTTTCTACCCCAACATTATAGTACAACCGTGAATGATGTAAACAGACGTCGTCCTACTTAAACCCCCTGTCCAATAATGAGTGAGCTAGTAGCTAGTGTGACCGTACGCTGCCGTTACGGCCGCATTCCTTTGCCTGCCGCCTCGACGCGACGCGACGCTTGCTTTCCTACTGAGGATGATACTGTTTCAGTTTAGGACAGGAAACAGACTGTTCGATAGCTATAGCTCGCCGAGACTGGCATCGATCGCCGATCCGTCATCAAAACTATGTTTTATAACGCTGCGGTCTACTAACATTGGTATACGAATATAAATAAATTGTTAAGGCATACTTATGTATGCATAGTGTAGGGTTCCATACCTAGATACCAAGAACATACAGCGCCATCTATTAATTCCTTGCGCAAAGTATGGAAATATGCAGTAAAATGGCCATGAATTCGATTTCGTTAACTTAGAAGTATGATTTTTTCACAGCCACAAGGGACTGCAGATCTGAGCTGTTGATATCAATTTCAACTTATACCTCCACGCGTTCCCGTTAAAAAGTGTCTTGACAGACAGACAGACACACAGACGGACAACAAAGTGATCCTATAAGGGTTCCTTTTTCATTTTGAGGAACGGAACCCTAAAACTAAATAATCTTATGTCACTCTTTAACGTAATAAGTCCTACTTCCTACTAATATTTTAGATGCGAAAGTTTGTGAGGATGGATGGATGATTATTACACTTTAACACCAAAACTCCTGAACGGATTGGGCTGAAATTCGGTATGTCTAGATAGATAGTCTAGACCCTGGATTAACACAGGGTACTTTCACCCGATATTCCCCCGGGAACGATGTCTACGAGCGGGTGAAGCCGCGGGGAACAGCTATGCTGCTAATGTGTAAATGTATCCCAGCAAAAATATTTTCATGTAAAATGTTGCCAAGACGAGACCATGTACCTCGCATTGTCAAAAATCTATGAAATTTTGACAGCCTCGTTGCCTCAGTAGTAACTCTGCTTTCTGTTCTGCAGGCCCCGGGTTCGATCCCCGGCCAGGTCTAACATTTGTGTGCATGAACATGTCCGTGTGATCTGTGTCTGGGTGTTATAAGCTTATATAAGTATGTATATCAGTCATCTGGTTACCATAGTACAGGCTTCTAGCCTAGTTTGGGACCAGATAACCGTGTGTGGAAAGTTGTCCCATTAAAAAAAAATCTAACTCTACAAGCCCTAACTTCATAACTCTAAACCTTAGTCAAAATATGTTCAGCTATCACGTATCAAGCTACATTTTACAAAGTATAGAAAAGGTAATCTTCAAACGGCTCTTCTAGCTCACATTCATAATCATTACTCAATATTGCATTTATCGCATAATCATTGACCGATGTAGGGATGGTGGGGGAACACAGGGCCAGGAGAGGGGGGCAAGGAGGGGGAAGAGAAAGTCTTTCAGACGCCGCGACGCCGAAAGGTTTAATTATGGTAGGACAGGTTTTTTGAATGATAGCTGAGGTTCGATGTTGACCGAGCGCTCGTGGGAACTGGGTGAACTATATCTTTTGTAATTAACTTACTTATTGGCATTATTATACAATTTGTTAGAAAAATGTTTAGTTATTCTGGATGAGGTGGTCTATCCATCAAACTAAACAACTCATAAGAGATAAGCATAACATATAATCACGCTTTTCCCCGAAAGGGTAGGCAGGGATCAATAGCGTACTGGCGAAATGTGGGATCTATTATGGGACTGAGTCCTGGGTACACCTCTGCCTACCCCTTCGGGAAATAGGCGTGATTGTATGTTATGTTATGCTACCATATGCATGTTTCGTTTGTCACATTAAACTGTAGGTCCCTATAGTTTCCTACAAGATATGTATCTTGCCGACTTGCGTAGGAACCTTGGCGACCTGAAACTCTGACAATATGGGTTGTCCACATAACCCAAATTAATTGACTCGAGCTCTAGTTGGGGAAACCCGTTCTATAAGAGTATTGAATACTAAACCACCCAGATACCTTGCAAAAAAACGAATGTAAACAAACCAAATATTGTAAAACTTCCAATAGACAAAACAGAAAGAACGCACCAGAAACAAGTAGGGTTTACCCTACTTGTCTATTGGAAGTTTTACAATATTTGGTGGAAACAAGTAGGGTAAACCCTACTTGTTTCTTGTGCGTTCTTTCTGTAGAGATATATTACCGAACGCGCGGTAGATTCATAACTTATGAGCTTCATTAACGTGCAAAAGTGTCTAATTCAGGCATACGAGTATAAGGATAAATTAGATTGGAGTTTGAAAATTTTAAAATAAAATCAAAGAAAGGAATAAACATAATAATTCGTATGTATATTACTAGTGTGTACAAAAGACATAAACGCGCTGCGCTCTGATTAGCTCTGCATATTTTAAAATTATTTAGCTCTAAATTAATATAAGAATAGTTGTATTCGCTAGTGACTGGAAACGGTGATGAATGTTACGATGATGATATTACCTATTACACTAGCCAATAGGTACTAATAACAAAAGTCAAAGTCATAAAGATATTTTTATTTATTTATTTATTTCACAAAATCCACAGACCTTAAAACTAAACTTATATATTCTATTAAATTAATTTCACGTCCAATAATGGATTTACCTTCTATATTTACATTTCTTTAGAGAGCAGACCAGTGCTAATAACATTATAAAACATAAACATAACATACATTCACGCCTTTTTCCCGAAGGGGTAGGCAGAGGTATACCCAGGACCAGTCCTATAGTAGGCACACCCAGATTTCGCCAGTATTTTATTGGTCCCATGTAATAGGGGGCGAGCCTATTGCCATCTACCGGGCACAGTTCCAGACTCCAGGCAGTTATTGAGATAATTCCTAATGGAAAAAATCCAATATTTAACACTATGCCTGACCTGGGGATCGAACCCGGGACCTCTTGATTGGCAGTCGAGCATGCGCCCACTACGCCACCGAGGCACCGAGGCGAGTTATAATAACATTATAAATACAAATAAAAAAAAAGTTGTATAAGTATATTCAAAAAGGTCACAATCTGACTCTTTTGTACGTCAATGAACATAAACAGTAATGAGTGTACCGTGCGTTCGGAAAGATACCTTTACAAGAAGAACGCACAAGAAACTTGTAGGGCTTAATTTTTTCAACTGATTGTATGACAATATTTGGTTTGATTACATTCTTTTGTTTGTGTCGGTGCCGCGTGGTGGCCTGCGCAGAAACAACAATACCATGATTATAGCGAACACTGCCTCGGTGGCGTAGAGGGCGCAAATTCGACTGCCGATCAGGAGGTCCTGGGTTCGATCCTCAGTGCTAAATATTGTATTTTTCCATTAGAAATACTACCTCGACTCTGGAATTGTGCTCGGTAGATGACAATCCGCTCGCCCCCTATTACATGGGACCAATAACTTATTGGCGTAATGTGGATGTACCTACTATGGGACTGAGTCCTGGGTACACTTCTGCCTACCCCTTCGGAAAAAAGGCGTGATGTTTGTTATGTAGAAACCGAGAGGCTCACACTCCATTTCGACTCGGTAAAAAGATTGGTTAACATTTAATACTGAGCATAAGATTAGATTAGATTAACATAATGAAACTTAAAAAAACTAAAACGTGAGTAACAATAATTGGCGGTCTTATCGCTCATTATCATTACTAGCCTTCCAGCAGGTCTTAGCATTACTAGCAGGTGTATCAGGAAGATGGTATGAAGTCAAGGACGGCACCTTGCTCCAGTGCCGCTGCAGCGCGCGCGGTGATGCGCGCGCGCGGTGATGCGCGCGCGCGGTGATGCGCGCGCGCATACATTATCGGAACCGCCGTTACTAACCTATATTATATACCCTACCGATACTGGTTTAACGATTTTATATTATATTTTAACTGTTGTATTTAAAACGGCTTGTAAGATGACGCAAAATTGATGAAAACAAGGAAAATCGCGAAATTGGTGTATATATTAATCCAAGGAAAAAAGGGACTCTCATTTGGACAGAACTTAAATCAATAACAATTTAATATATTATATATAATATATTTAGACATAGATATATATTTTATTTAGATACTGCCTCAATGGTGTAGAGGTCCCAAGCTCTACTGCCGATCATGAAGTCCCGGGTTCAATCCCAAGGTCAGACAAAAAGTGATATTTGATTTTTTCATTAGGAATTTTTTCAATGACAGTCTGGTCTTGAACTACCTTGCCTGGTACATGCATGTACCGGGCATAGTTCCAGACAACGAAATAAAAAACATAGCTTTTTTTGTAAATTTTTCATATGATTGTGTGAAACTGCTTTCATGTGAATGCTGAATGCTCGGATTGTCGAAATGCTCACGGTCAGTGAGCAAAACATCGAGCACGCTCGATGTTTGGTTCGATAAAATTAAAAACCGGCCAATGCTCAATATTCAGCGATTTACGATGTCCCCTTTCCTGTTAAATAACTTTACAGCGGGTGAAACCTGAGGAACTAGCTAGTTAAGATAACTGAACGAGCTAATCGAGAGGTTAGTTAGTCAAGTTAGATCGGTTACTGCAATTAAATATTTAAATAACCTTTCATATTTTCGTGTAATTTCTCTAATTTGCATCAGTCTCGTTGACTCGTATAGAAGTGATTCATTACGAAAGGATTGTATTGATGTTGCAACCCCTTTCCTTCGTACTATGACTCACGTGAGACTTCGTGGCTTTTCACCGGACATACCTATGCGCGCGAGCTATATAATTATATATAATATATCACTGGTATTGTGTTATTTCACTTTATATCTTCTTTAATACGTTATATTAAATATTTTTAATCAATTTAACTGTAAATAATTTCATTACAAGTACCAAACCCATACTGAAATTAAACGTTTTGAAGTAAATTATAAAAAAATATTTCAAAAATAAAGCAATAGGTATATGAGAGTAATAATATGCATAATATGAGATAATAACCATCTTTTATTGTTTTAACCCTCTGTTTCCATCCCCAGGATGTCTGTAAGAAGTTGCAGAAGTTGCTTAACGCGATAAGACCGCCGGTTGTGTACCATATTACCTGGTGATTGTTTTTATTTTATTTTGGTATGCAATAAAGTATAATTCTATTCTATTCTAATATAGTAAAATAGCACAATGTCGGAGATACATACGTATCTCGGGTCCGCGTTGTCGTATATAATATAAAGATAAAGATAAAGAAATATTTATTGCCAGTACATACAAGAAAATTACATACAAAATCATGATATCAAAAAAAAAAAAACCTAGATATATATATTTATATAATAATACAGAGAAACAATATTATCATTACTTTACTAGCAATATACCTATATAAATAATAAATAATCGTTATCGCAGTGGTCCCGTTCCCGTTGCCGATCCGTTCCCGTTTTGCCTAGGAGCTGTAGTAGTGTAGGGTAAAATAAAAAATAAATTCGCTGCCGCCATCACAGAAACCATAAAATTCTTCAGCAAGCTGCTGCAAGCACAACGAAGAATTTCATTATAATAGCCAAGATAATTTCCGTGACATTTTATACTATTTGTTTAAATTTTTAACCATTCGTCGACATAATGAGCAGAGAGAGAAAGGGAGCAAAAAACCCTTTCTGGTCTCGAGCTCGACCACGCCGGAAAGGAATTTCTGGCCTTGTAACGAACTTCACTCCCGCTACCATTATATGGTTACATCCTAAACCTTCCTCTTGAATCACTCTCTCTGTTGATGGAAACTGCATTAAAATCCGTAGAGTAGTTTAAAAGATCTAAGCGTACAGACGATGGGAAACACAATATTAATTGTATAAAGAATTCTATTTACTCAGTCCGTATCCACATCCACCGTGGTTAATTCGTCCAAGGTTTCCACTCACTGCTGAGTATCTGAGTGGGCTTATCTTGGTAGTTTTTTTCCTATTTTGCCTGTCCCACTGCAAAGCAGAAGCCTCCGCCAAGTCCTTCCATATATCTCTTGTTTCTTGGCCACCTCTTGCCAGCCCACCTGGTACGCGTGCAAGTCAATACGCTATCGCTTGTTGTGCCGGCCTCAGCGACGTCTCTAAGTATCTTCTGGCGCCCATGACTTTATAATATGTAATGATAATAAAATGTAGTGGTATTTTATCTCTGTGTTGGCAAGTAAGTGAAACCGAATCGCGAGACATACGAGACAGCTCATGAATAAAACAAACTTACTCGGAGCCGCTACCAGAACTACTAGAGAAAGTTCGCTTGTCCTACGTAGGTATTGTTACTTATATTATTAGCTGGCGCGGATTCACATGCTGAAACTACTTTGTTTTTAACTGCAGGATCTAAAGATGGCGTAGACAGAACGTTCGAGCAGGACGGCCACGTATTATAAGGTCGGGAGTACAGCAAGGAAAAGCGCCTTCGCTGTCTGTTCACAATTTTAATACTAGGAATAAAGATAATTAGCTGTACCTAGCTTTAGTTTATTATTACAAATAAAAAGGGGAACTGTGTTGCTTTAATAAAATTCCAAAAGAGATACCTGGACTCTCAAAGAGTAAATTCAAAGCCTGTTTATAAAATCAACTTTATTAACAAAGGTTTATTATAAAGTCAACCATTACATAGATGACAAAGATGCCTCAAAACTTCTGCATAGCCACCATTCGACGCCTTACAAGCAAATAAATGTGGTTACATTTAAAGGTTAACCCAAATATTGTAAAACTTACAGTTAATAAATTTAAACCCTATACATATCTATATCTATATTATTATAAGTTTCTTGTGCGTTCTTTTTGTAGAGGTATATATATTGACAGGGAACCAATAATATATTGGAGATAAACGCGGGTTTACCTACTATGGGACTGAGTCCTGACTACCCCTTCGGGAAAAAGGCGAGATTGTATATTATAATGTTATGTTTATTTCCGAACGCACGGTAGATTTATAAGATAATCCTTTATGATCCTGATTTGTTTAAAAATGTCTTCTTGAGTCTTGTTTTTTTTTTTATTTGTGTGTGAGAGTTTATGTTGTCGTCCATATAAATACGAGTACAAGAAATAGGAGCCACGCTACCCGATCCGAGATGCGCCCGCGCCGGGCCTGTTCCGGCCCCTGCTTCCTGTCTGCGCTGACCTTTAAATCAAAAACTAACTTGTAACATTTGCCTGTAATGTCACATGTTACACGAGGTAGACAACCAGCGGTTTTACGCATAATTATTTAAAAAAAAAAGAAAGGATCATAGTCAATTGGTCAATAGTCAAGCACTTTACATTAATTTGAGTAGTTTTTCAACAATTTCTCAAACATATCACTGTTAGTCGTTAATGAATAGATAAACAGACAAGCCTACGACATCGAAAGTAAAGAGAATTAGCGATTTCACGGTCGTTCAACTTACGAGTCGGTATGATTGCGTAGATATTTTAGTCAGCAATTAAATTATTTTTACTTTAACTAACCGCAGGAGGACGTTACTATATTATACAAGCGAATAGACCGCTTAAAAAAATTATTAGTCTATAAAAATATAATATATTACTATATTATATCTATGGCAAAATGATTCTGTAATTTGTAAAATATTTATGTTTCAACGTACCGTAACTATGGAGTATAAGTACTTTCCGTAATTCCTATCACTGGGGATTTCTAATTTTTTCTCGAAATCTCCACAAGAATAGAATAGAATACTCTTTCAACTTAAAATAATTACATACCTATTTTAATGTTGCTCGCAAACACGGGTTATACCCAGCCTTTTGATAGGCGTACATGAGAAGCTTCTTTAGTCCGACGTGATTTGGTCAGGATTGATAAAGTCTTAGGAAAATCGAGGAAAATGCTAATTTCCTTGTTTTTTGGTTGAATTAACTTCAATAATTAGTCAATCCGTTAGTCAAAACATAGCTACAACTAGTAATACTTACTTATGTTGGATTTGAACAATAAATTACCTTATTAGGTATCCTGACTTTATTTGAACAATAAATTACCTTATTAGGTATCCTGACTTTATTTGAACAATAAATTACCTTATTAGGTATCCTGACTTTATTTGAACAATAAATTACCTTATTAGGTATCCTGACTTTATTTTTTAAAGTACTTAGCAAGTTCCGGAAACAGGAGAGAAAACTATCGGGAGACCATATTCTTATTATAATAATGTGCTGCCAGCCTTTAACTTTGCCATTTTATGGGTAATAAATATCAATTATTATTTAATTAAAATCGTTAATTACCTATTAAAAATCTAATAATTAGGTAGTTAGAAGCACGCCTGATAATAGGTACCTATTATCTTAATTTATATATAAGAGGTTATTCGATTAATCATTTTAATTATAAATTAGCTGATATGATACTGTCTATGTACCTAATTAAAGTAAATATTACAAACAAAAATTTTTTTCTTCAGGCGTCACGCATTAAGCAATAAATATCTTAAAAGGTTTAACCCTTTCCTCTATTGATATAAGATAACATTGTTCTGACTGAAACTTTCTTCTAATTCTAGGAAACACTGTAAAAATCATAATGTTTGTCCTAATCAGTTTCCTACGACTCCATGCTCCCGTCTTGTCCCGTTGTCCCTACTACAATATATACCTATTACTATTACTTCTGGCATATTTATAATTTATTTGTTGGTTTTCACTCATTTAAATGAATTGAATTTTGGAAATATGTAATAGGTTTTAATTAAATTATTTTTATTTTATTTCTTCTTCTTCTTCTTCTCAGCTGTAAAAAGTCCACTGCTAACTCTCCTGCCTCCCCCATAAAGGGGGGGTTTGCTATTTATAAGGAAACTATTTATTATTGAAGAATTTTTTCAGTTCTCTTATATTTTTAAGAATTTAGTGGAAGTGACTATATTCATCTTATATTTTTGCTAAACTATAAAGAACTCCCTTTTGCCCAGGGGGATAATGGGAGGCGGAGACCAGGGGGAACGACCCAAGAAAACTACACTAGTAAGAATTATAATACTTTTGTATTTAGTATGTACTTTGACCTATGATATTTAATATTTACACAGTAGTTTCGTGTAGCAAAATGTGGTAAATTAAACGCCACGATAGTTCTATCTACTTTTTTTGAAGCTCTTTTTAAGGCTTCATGGGTTCGTTTCTTAGAGCCACATTCCCGGAGAGCCACGATTTCGATTAAATATATTAAAATAATGACGATTATGTGCACAACATCGTCAAATATAGCAGCAAGCAACTGGAACTCTAGCTGCCCAAAGTAGAAAAAATGGAAGAATTTGAAGGAATATGTACACTCCAACCGCTCTTTTTCTTCGTTCCTTCTTACTTTAACACCCTGCCAGAGTGCCTGTTGAAAATACTACAAGGGTATGTATCTTCTTATTTCATTAGCATTTTACCTACTTACATATTTACAGAAAGTAAACATTTACGGAACAATACCAACCGAAACGACCACCTCATAGGTCCACCTCGCCACGTCGCTTCTAATTTGCATCAACATTTAACACACTGACCCAAAAAAGTTCCAATAAATAGCCCTATTTATAGTCCGGCTTACCTGTTAGAAATGACCCGATAGAATATAGGTCCTCTTGACAGTTGGCCGGCGCGCTCGCCAGTAACAAAGCTGCTATCACTAACACTGACATCGTGTCACTTTTGTCACTCGTGTCACTATTGTCACTATCACTGTCAAGCGGACGCGGGCATGGCGCGTCTGCGGCGGGCGATCGGCTACGGCAAACTGGGGAAAGAAGAAAGGTGTTATGCGTGCGCGATCGTGAGGCTTGCTATAGATTGTGTGGTGTAGATAGGTGAAAGTCGGGATTGCCTATGGAACGGTTGCTTCTGTGATGCTTTGACGTAAAGGTCGGCAGTCGAGCAGTCGGTTACGACCGGTCGTTGGCAATACCATCAATGTGCACCGCACTGTTACCAACAACCTTGTATATGTATTCTGTGCCAACAACTTCTCGAGTAACGACAACCATCCACATTTAAAAAAAACTCGATTTAAATTCAGATTTTTTACAAAAACTCCGTCTGCTCATTGATTGTCATAATTTTAAATTAAATCCAAGGGTCCATGTCCAAGGATTTGGTCAGTCAATCAATCAATCAGAACTTTGATTTTTATATATAGATAAGTATGGATTAGAACGTTTATAATCTATAGCTTGAGCCATATTATAGATTAGCACAACAGTTTTTTATAATTTGCACCAATCCTACTAATATGATACTTGCCAGTCTGTTCATTTGCACGCCTCAGTAGGACAAACATGTTGGTTGCTCGAATAATTTTTAACATAATATATGCATGCTTAACTGTATTGTGTATGTACCCATGTTTTAAGCAAATAAAATTCTTTATCTTTATCTTTATGATAAATGCGATAGTTTGTGAGGTTGGATGGGTGGATGTTTATTACTCTTTCACGCCAAAACTAATGAACCGATTGGGCTAAAAATCGGTATGTGGATAGTTTAGACCACTGAATAGGGAATATAAAGTTATTCAGTGGTTTAGACTTTGGAATACAAGGGGTACTTTTTAACACGATATTCCCACGGGAACGAAGACTACGCTGGTGAAAACGCGGCGCGCAGCTTGTCTATAATATAACTCAAGCTATAGTAGGAAGCAGGATAACTAGCCCTAGGCCTGCATGAACCTATTATACCTAGCAGTAGATATTATGCTTCTGTAGTCCACATTCTTTGCCCCGCGAGAACTTCTTAACGGCATACGGGTATACAAGTGGGGATCGGTTTTTTAACAACGTTCTAAGTATTAATTACGGCGTCTCGTGTAGATACTGCATTATTACTGCTCATTATAGACTATCTGGTTTTCGACTAACGTTAACCCGTTAAAGATAACGCGGTAATTTTTTAAGTATAACTGCGATGTCTCTATTACACAAGATGCATTGATTCATTGATTCAATTGTGTCTAAACTTTTGGACACGTTTCCTTTACCCTCACTTAGTCTGACTCAACACCACGTCAAACACTTGAGTTGCGAAAAATAATTTCGACTTTAAACAATAATAATTGTACCTAAACGGATCAGCTGACCGGTAAAGTATTGGTCGATTCTTTTTGCGTTTCTTTATTTTGCAAGTGGTTCAATTTCACATCTAAAACACCTCCATAAGTATAACTTCACCGATTCAAATTCCTCATTGATACTCACTCAGCACTCAGCGACGCCAATTTTTTTCATGACAAAATTCTTTACGTTTACTACCCCGCGCTCGGGAGGCGCAGGGTGGTCATGTGGGACTCCGCCGGTGAAGCTGGCGGGTGTACCCACTGAACCCCGGAGTGTTCCTGTAGCCATGGGTAACTCAGCAGATCTTTATGAGTCACGGCTCAGCTCAAAGCTCATTCACTTGAGTCGGAGCTGTGAACCGACTCACAGATCAGCTCAAAAATCAATTCTACACATCTCGAAACTAAATGCATGTATTGAACTTTTCAGATGAAATATCAAATATGATTCTAATGAGAGCCATCTAGCGAATACAGACTTGCAGAACACATAAAATCAGCTCATAATTTTTGTAACTAATGTTACGAGTCAAAAAGATGGGACTCGCGTTCGATTTTCGACTCTCAAAATGCGTGACAAGGTTGTTTTCTTTTGAATGACAGTAATGAGTACATGAGCCGCAAGCCACCAATGAGCTGTTTAGTTTATAGTTGAGCTGTGACTCATGACTCAAATATACATGATCTGTATATTTGAGCCGTCTCAGAGCTGAGTTACCCACGCCTATGTTCCTGCACAGCTACTACTTACTCCTACTGATTTTATAAATCTCACATTTCAGTAAAATGTAAAAAACTTACATTTTTAACAAGTGAACAAAACGCTTGCGAGTTCTAACTCACCTCCAGCGCCATCTAGCGCGGTTTTGCTTACATTGATGTATCGATGAATGTTTGTTACTCTTTCACGCCAAAACAATTGAACAGAGTGGGTTGAAATTTGGTATATGCAGCTTGCATATATATGCTTGTAGAGGTAGGCCTCTTTTGCAGGGGGCCGCCTGGGGAAGTACCACACCTTTCCTAGTTATTCATCTGCCAAGCAGTAATGTGCAAACATTACTGTGTTCCGGTATGAAGGGCAATGTTACCAGCAAAATTACTGGGCATTACGAGATTCAACAACTCATATCTCAGGGTGACAGGCGCAGTACAGTGCCGCGTAGAATTTTGAATTTTAAAACACTGGGTGGCACTGTGTCTGATATGGGCAATCATGATGCTTACCATCAGGCACCTGATTTGCTCGTCTTGACACACACGTAAAAAAAAAAAAGTTTAGACCTGGAATAACATAGGGTTCTATTTTCCCGATATCCCCACGGGAACGATGTCTACGCGGGTGAAACCGCGGCGCTAGCTAGTATAATAATAATGAAACATTCACCCAGATAATGTCTGTCCGAATGCCAGTGAAATGTGGTACCATGATATTGGACAGTGGCCGGTGACCCCCTTGCTCCTAATATGACGGTCACTAAGCTACCGGTTAAGGAAGGTGATAAACTGTAGCGTTCGGACTGAGTCTCACTTTACACTTGAAACTGATTTATGAATTGATAAATACGACTGAATAATTGACAAACAACTCTTTGAAATAAACTCCGTAATAATCCCATAAATCCTCTGAGCAGGGATTTGTGGAATAAGCCTATGTGTGGCATTACTTTTAGGTACTAATTATATTAAATTCTAGGGACAACAAACCAATTTGTTTTTAATTATCATAATATTAGGAATTAATTTTATTGCTTTTCTGTATGCCGACATTATATTAAATTTAAAATAAAATGATTAAAAACTTTTATTAAAAATAAATTATTTATATTTATACATTTTTTTTTTTCATATAATATCAATTTTACAAAGGATTGACCAGGTCCGGTCTAAGTCCGGTCCGAGCGGTCCGGCCGGTCCGAACTCCGGACGTCGCACCGCATTGCGATCAATTAGAAACTAAGGTTTTTACGTTTTAACTTAAATTGATTCGACGTTCACTGTCTACGTTTGATGTTAGTTTTCATTGCGGCGATCATTTTCATTTTGTCTGTGATTTCCTAATACAGCTTAAGTGGAGTTTTTGTCCGCCATTGGTATAATCCACTACTGAACATAGGCCTACCCCATAAAGGGGGGATTTGCCAATACTTGACACGCTTGACAGGCGGGTTGTCGAGCGCAGTTCGATGGTTTTTTACAAAGGACGCTGCTGCCCGTCCTCTGAATCTGTTAACCCTTAGCCGGCTCTTACGGCAACCACGGAAAGAGCGTGGAGCACTATACTATATATACAAACATAATATTATCTTTTGGTTTGCCCAATTCTGAAACCCCAGACTCGTCACTGAATATGCCTACTAAATACAAGCGGGATCTGTTGACCAAATAGCATATACAACTGGCCTCAGATAACCTAAGAGTACTTATTTAAGAGTGGCCTCAGTTACCAAAAAAATTATAAAATTAGTAAGTAGGTCAGCTGATCCCTAGGGATGAAAGTGGGCCTGCCTCAGTTGTAAGAACCACATTTGGCTGTCGGGATCCCATGTAACGGGCACAGTTCCAAACTCCAGACTGTCATAGAGATTCCTAATGAAAAAATTCAGTAACACTGCCCGACCTGGGGATCGAACCCGGTACCTCATAATCGGCAGTCGAGCTTACGATCACTACGCCACCGAGGCAGTCTCGCTGCAAAATATATATTAATATAAGAGCATTATTAAAAGTCTGTGGCGACCTGTTACAAAATCTGCAAAAAACAAAAAGTCGTCTATAGGTACCACATGTTCATGTACATGTTGTACATGTATAAGTATCGCATATAAGGTACTTATCAAAGTAATTGACTAAGTGAGCCTAGTGATTATATTTATTTATTTTTGGTCCAACCGTAGCGTTAGGAAAGGAAAAAAAAAATGTTTTGACTGCCTCGGTGGCGTAGAGGGCGTATGCTCGACTGCCAATCAAGAGGTCCCGGGTGCGATCCCCAGGTCAGGCAGTGTTAAATATTGGATTTTTCCATTAAGAATTATCTCAATAATTGCCTGGAGTCTGGAACTGTGCCCGGTAGATGGCAATAGGCTCGCCCCCTATTACATGGGACCAATAACATACTGGCGAAATGTGGGTGTATCTACTATGGGACTGAGTCCTGGGTACACCTCTGCCTCCACCTTCGGGAAAAAGGCGTGAATGTATGTATGTTTTATGTAGCGTTAGGGCACAAATGGAAAACCCAATAACACTGCTTGACCTGGGGAGCGAATCCAGGACCTCATTATCGGCAGTCGAGCTTAAGCCGTACCCCGGACACTCGACTCAATTCCATACAAAAGCCGCAATATAACTACCTACTACACAGACACTGCACAAATGGACACAAGTTTTGTACACGTGCAAGAGTGTGCGTGAGGTGATTTCCCATAGAAGCGGGGCTCGTGGAGAGCTCAATCTCGCTCGCGGGATGAGGAAGGCCCGATTGGAGGGCGGATGACAGTGTCCATTCTATACGTAGTATTATTATCTGTTCTGTGCTGCGACTAAGGCTGGATTTTTTAATCACTGTATATGTCGACCAATGGTTAAATTTTTTGACAAATAGTTAAAATTCGACAAAATTCGTTTTTTCATCCCTGGTTAACTATTTTTTTTCCACACGATTTAACCATTGGTTAGAAATTTAACTATAGTTAGTTTGACAAATGGTTAACTTAACCGTAACTAACGATCAAAAAACCGGCCCTTATTAGAAGGCAGAGGGGAACTACTACTGAGATTAAAAAATACAAATATGAAACATTTTATTTTATTATCAAAACAAGTTTTTGTCTTACTCTAAATTTTATTTACATTACTAACATCGTAGTTTCTTAGAAAGGACTTTTTTTTTTATTACAAAACCTAACTAAACCTAATTATTACCTCTAGTTTTTAGACATTGACAAGGATCTTCTGGCTGATAGCTTATATATTGAGGAGGCGCTGAACTCGCAATTTACAATGTATTATATAAATTAACATGAGACACATAGTAAGTTCCAATATCAGCCACGCGCCAATAGATCCTTGTCGCAATTCAAAATATCGTAATCTGCAGGAAAATAAAAACATTTTGTCTATTGAAAGTATTCAATAAAGTTATTTTTTTTAATTAAAATACATCATGATATATGTACGAGTGTTTTCAATAACTATGAAAATGGAAGATTCTGAAGACCTTGAAATGTATGAAAATTATAACACACCTTTTTCTCAAGGGGTAAGGCAGAGGTATACCCAGGACTCCTATAGTAGAGATACTACTACGTTTGTTTTTTTTCTAACTAAGCAGCGAGCCTATTGCCATCTACTGGGCACAGTTCCAGACTCCAAGGAAAGAAATAAAAACTACCTCGAATACATAGGGTCTCTTATTCTTAGCATAGTTATTCATTATAATAAATTTAGCAAATGTTCTACCAAAATTGGAACGCGCGTCGCCATTAAAAAAATAATTAGTACTTAACCACAATTTTGTATACACTTGTCTTAAACGTAATTTTTTTTACTGTCATCTAAATTAAATTATACCAAGAATAACAAAACCATATTTTTTATGGAGTTATGTTAATAGTTTATTTTTCTTTTAAAATAAGTCTTGTATTATATTGAGGCCCACTTTCACCAACCACACAACCATAGGTTAAAAGTTGAGATAAAAAAACATGTAAAGAATTTATTTCTTATTTATTTACAATTAGATTTTTAATATAAATTTTATTTTATTTTAGATTCAATTATCCGAAGTCTATATATAGTATATATTATTATTTTGTTTAAGTTGACATTTGTTTGTCTAAGTTTGTTAAAAATTTTAGCTGCCAACATGTTTTGAAATAATTCTGTAAGTGTTCTTCGTGTTCTGTAAGCCGACCGTCAAATCTTTAGTTAGACCAAAGCTACGCGTTACACATTAAATTAAACATTATTTATGGCGTCATTTTTATCAGTTACTATTGTTAAAACGATGCAGAGTTTGGACAAAAGATATTAGGAAATTAGCCATACTATGTATTATTAAATGCGAAAATTAAACCTAGGCCCTGAAATTTAGACTGACATTGATTATGTTCGTGGGCCAAGACATATCCATTTGCGCGTTTTAAACTTTGCCTTTAAACTTTAACCAGGCCTGTGACACTCCACGTTTTTGCTTTGAAGCTACAGGTACCCGGAGAGCGTAGTCTAGACGAGCTAATTCAGTGGGTTGTCGCCGGCACAGTCGCACGTCAATTGTTTTGTGTTCCTCTCTGTGGCAATGTTGATATTTTGTCTCGGTACACATTTTTCGGTGTTTTAATTTCTTATTTAATACATTAGAATATTATTTATTTTAATGGGTCAGCTACTTCGTGAAAACTGACGTTTTTATTTCATCCGCAAATCAGGCAAAAACGGACCAATCATAATATTGTATTATATCTGTAATCGACGCTGTGCGTTCGCATTTCGCATAGATTGCTATGCAAACGGTGAATGAGATGGCCTGCCGTGACGAAAGCAGTGAGAAATCCCTTAATTTGCAGTGTTGCTTGCTACCTTACATAAGTTTTATTCTTGAATACGGGTGTAAATGTATATAACCTATATCCATCCTTCTATCCTTCTAATATTATAGATGCGGGATCGAATCCGGGACCTGCGGCACAGAAAGTAGAGCTACTACCATCAGAGCCAACGAGGCTTCACTGCATTCAGATGGTTAAATTATTACAAGAGTCTGAACCCCACGAATTATCTTACTTCCAATGGCCATCGAAAGGTAATAATGCATGTCTATTAGTAAATAAGTAGATACCTACAACTGCCAAATGTTAAACTATTCTTAATTCTTACAAACATGTCACCTGGCACTCGTATTACCTTACACTGCTTACACCTAAAACCTAAGATAATTATATAGTTTCATAGACAAATTAAAAAGATTACATCCCTAACGTCGTAAGAAGGAATAAGAGATACTCGATAGAAAGAGGCAGCTATAACGATAATTAGTTGGGCGTCGTGCGACCTGAATTGCACTTTATTGCGTCGAGCTAGAGTCGCTATTTATTTGAATGATTTTGAGGAGTGTACCTTCTGTCCCTTATTAGTATTCTGTGCTTTAACGTTGGTTGGTTTGTACATGTGGGCCTCCGAATAGAACGAAACTCGCGCAAACAATTTGTTACCATAATCTACTTACGAGTACATACTAACTAACACGGTTGTCTGGAAGAGATCGCTCTTAGCGATAACACCGCCTATTGTTTTTGATGTACCAATAAAGTGTTTATCTATCTATCTGTCTACTCAGGTGGTTCGAATATGTGGAGAGGATGGACGAAAGGAGATTTATAAGGCTAGTGTGAATGGTCAAGTCGGTAGGTATGGGACGACCGCGGACGTACCTTTCATGAACAAGTTGATGTTATCTAAAGGCGCAGTCCAAAGCAAATTCGCCCTCTCGCTCACACGTACCCACATTTTTGAAGATATAAAAAATATTACATGTAATTACGTAAAATAAAGACAACTAGGTTCTAGATAATAACAATACAAAGATTAAGTAAAAAATTCAATTTAATCCAAACAAGTTTTTAATGCCTTTCTAATTTTCCAAGATTTTTTTTCTTTGCGCAGATTTTTATACATGAAAACCTGATTGGATTAAATTGGATTTTTTACTGAATCTTTGTATTATTACATTAAGTATTTTTTAAATATAAAAAAAAACCATAAATAAATAATGTATTTTTTATATCTTCAAAAATGAGGGTACGTGTGAGCGAGAGGGCGAATTTTGCTTAGCACCGCGCCTTAAGGAAAGGTCAGGTAAAAAAGCCATCGAGCATGTATGAAGAATGTGATGAAAGTGGAACAAACTAAAGCCGTATATCAGGATCGTAGCAAGTGGAGAGATATAGTCTCTGCTTACTCCAACGGGAACAAGGCTGTATACAATGTTATAAAAAGGTATAGTTATAATTGAGGTGGGTGCATTTACCCGTCAAACTGACCTTTGAAAAAAAATTGCGAAATTCACAAAATAATATTTAACTTAAAGGCAGGTCTGGTCAGGCATAGTGTTAAATATAGGATTTTTCCATTAGGAATTATCTCAATAACTGCCTGGAGTCAGGAACTGTGCCCGATAGATGGCAATAGGCTCGCCCCCTATTACATGGGACCAATAACATACTGGCGAAATGTGGGTATATCTACTATGGGACTGTGTCCTGGGTACACCTCTGCCTACCCCTTCGGGAAAAAGGCGTGAATGTATGTTATATGTTATGTTATATTCAACTTCCCATACAAAATGAATTAGCTGATCATCAAATTTGTATGGAAAGACAAAATTTTGCGAATCTTAAAATTATTTCTTTTGTAAGTCGTTAAGGTTGACGGATAGATATATTCAGTACTACTAACACATCTTTTGTATAATATATTGTATGAGTATGTACTTATAAAATTAGATTTTTTTTTAACTATACCTTACTTGGTGGTTGAGCCGACATCATTCCCCTTAAGCCCGTCACACACGTAGCTATAATATATTATATCTTATATCTTTAAATGAGCAATTCTTGTATATAATTGGAATCTCGGAATCGGCTCCAACGATTTTCATAAAATTTAGTATATAGGGGGTTTCCGGGGCGATAAATCGATCTAGCTAGGAATCATTTTTAAAAATGTCATTTTATTAAAAAAAAAAAAAATACCGAGCAAAGCTCGGTCATCCAGATATTTAATATAAATCATAGCAAGGCATATTACGATATATTTTCTATACAAATATTCGACTGACCGCACACGCAGCTATAATATATATTTCTATGACGTCACCAACATATAACGTAATATATATTATTGCATATTAATATAAACTACTGTATCAATGAAATGAAGGCTACAATATATATTATAGCATCGTCTCCGTGTGTGGTAGCTTGCTATAATATATATTATAGGACGGTATATTAATATATATTATAGCTGCGTGTGTGACGGGCTTAACAAACTTTGAGGAACCAATGACGATGATACAAGATATATAATTTCTTCATATTTTTTTTATTTTAAGTATCAACTAATTATAAAGCGGCATTTGTCTAGTTACACTACAAAAGATACGTTTTATAACTGCAAATAGGTACTTATCAGAATTAAATTCCATTCCCAAGGAAACACTTTAAATACCCATTTGCAGTTTTAAAACTTATTTTTCGTAGTATATCTGGACAAACGCCGCTTTATAATTAGTTGATATTCAAAACAAGACACTAATAAAGAAATTATATCTATTCTATAATCGTCATTGCTTCCTCAAAGTCTGTATAGGCTATGATATCAGCTTAACCATCTAAAATTGGCTTTCCGAACTGTATCACCATATCATCAACCTAAAGTAATAAATTTTTAATATGTATACATAGTGTAGGATTCCATACTCAGATACCTGAACAAAACGCTTCCAATGCCAAAAACAATCCGCCTTCTAAGAACAAGCAGCGCCATCTAGTTGCAAACCACAGCAAATATAGAGCAAGTCCCCTAGAGCTTGTAGTCCATTGCTCAAAGTATGGTAATATGCAGTAAAATGGCCATAACTTTTGATTGTTTCAACTTAGAATTATGATTTTTAACAGCCACAAGGGACCGCAGATCTGAGTTGATATAGATTTCAACTTGATACATCCACGCATTCCTGTTTAAAAGTGTCTTGACAGACGGACATACAAGACACAGACAGACGGACAATAAAGTGATACTAAAGGATTTGTCCTATAGGGTTCCTTTTTTCTTTTTGAGATACGGAACCCCACAAATGGTATAAAGAATGTAGTCAATTCGCGCGATAATCGCGTTCTATTAAAACAATTTTATAAGTCATTTGTCTTATCTATTACAACACTTCATTCACGATGTCCCATCACTAGTAAGCACGTCACTATTCCAGTTCCATAGCATTCTGCATGTATTCGTCTAGTTGTTTATCTAACGCTGATTTGGTATTAGACATGTATTGGTCTAACTGTTGGTCTAGCTCTTCTTTTGTTGGCATTGTCTTGGTTTGGTTACGGTTGACACCTGGAACTAAAGACGGGTATTATTATTTATTTTGACAGCCTCATTGGCTCAGATGGTAGGAACTCTGCTTTCTGTGCTGCAGGCTCCGGCTTCGAGGGTTTGATCCCCGGCCGGGTCAAACATTTGTGTGCATGAACATGTCTGTTTGATCTGTGTCTGGGTGTTATAAGCTTATATAAGTATGTATATCAGTCATCTGGTTACCATAGTATAGGCTTCTAGCCTAGTTTGGGGCCAGATGATCGTGTGTGGAAGTTGTCCTATATTATTTTTTTTTATTATATACTCACTTTCATCATCATCAGCCGGTAGACGTCCACTGCTGAACACAGCCCTCCCCCATAGAACACCATAAACATATCATATGGACACATTTAGCCTAGATCAGGACGCTTGTGTGGCTTAGTGATGCAGCAGTTGGAATACTTGGTGCCTTGGCTCTATAGTCTCACCCGAAGAGAAAGGTATGGCCCAAGTTTCATTAAGTTTCTAAAGTAAGCATATTTGTTCTCCATGTTTTGGTTAACTTTCTAATAAGCCTTCTATAAAAGTAATACGAACCTCTTCCTCTACCATTCCCCTGTCCTCTTCCCTGTCCCCCCCCGCGTCCTCTCCCCGGGTTCCGTCTCATCCCCCCGCGCCCCACCCCCGCTGCTGTCCTCTGCATGCGACCGAAACCATTCACCGCACCCGCGCCTCGGTTCTGACCTAATCCACCTCTGCAATACAAATACAACACATCACATATCATCAGCTGGAATACGAGTATGTCCACAGCTGAACACAGGCCTCCCCATAGGACGCCTTAAACTATTCACATGGGGGGATTCTGCCGTAATCACCACGCTTGGAAGGCGGCTTGGTAATCGCAGCAGTTGGAATACTTGATGCCGGAGAGTGCTGCTGCACACTCCATGAATATCTCTGTGAAGGTCTCACGGCTCCCACCGGATGAGAAGGTGGTGGCCGGCTATATAGCCGGCCTACAACATTTGCTAGTAATTTAAAATAAGTATCTATATTAGAAGTCAGAGGTCGGCAACAGGCAGACCGCCGTGCATATCCTGACCGCGAAACTTCGACCAGAACCCCCAAATTGAGTGCAATTACAAAAATATTCATTTAATTTAAAAAAAATACACCAGCTTCATGCCATATTTTATGTAAAACCCGATCGTATCTACACATCTATTTAGTTTTTTTACTTATATTGTGGGGATGAGGGCCTTCAGGAAGCTATTTCCTTGGAAATGTGTAAAAGAAGAATTTGATCAACATGTAAATGTAAAGTGGACTCCTTTTCTGCACTTAGACTCTAATCTGGTCCGTTGTGTGTGAAGTCCTGACTAATCTAGCCAGCCTAACTCCGCCCAGAAGCTCAGAAGCTTCCTGGGAACTTCGCAGGCTTCGCGGAGTGACCTCACTGTTCCGAGGATTTGTTCACCTTGAAGGGCTACTGCCTCGCATTCCAGGACTATGTGGGCAACCGTTTCTTCCGCCTTGAAACAGCTGCATAGAGGACGGTCTGTGGCGTTTATGGTGAATAGATGTTTGTTCAAGGGGCAGTGACCTGTTATAGTCCCTATCATTATTTTCAGGTTCTTTCTGTTTAGACTTAACAGACGCTTTGTATGCCGCGAGTTTAAAGCGGGTAAATCTGATTTTGATTGTCTGCAGTCTGTTGTTTGTACCCATCTTTGATTATGGAGCTCAACGGATCTCTGGCGGATCCATGTACGGAACTGTGAGAAGGGTATGAGAAGGAGTGGGATCAACATGTAATATTATATTATAAACTTTTTATTTTCAGGACTTCGACAAAAAAAATTCAGCATTATTAATCAGATCCCAACAAGTAAATCATTTACTTGCAAGAATGTAGGTACCTACAAACAATTTTAGATAAATATTACTGCTCCATTACATTCTAACTCCTTGAGGTGTGCAAATTAATAAATAGAAATCTTAATTCAGATATAATAAAACACAAATCAATAAAAATTAAAAATCATGTAAACTTAAGGTATAAAAATCATATCATGGGCAAAATTAGAAAATCAATCAAAATAATGTAAAATACAGGATTACATGAAAATATTAAGTATGTGTATCAAGCATTTAAAATTACTTGCCGACCCTTGTTCTAAGTTATAGTATAAGGATTAATTTAATTACTTTTAATTTTAAGGATTATTTTTTGTGGTGTACCAATAAAGTGTTTATCTATCTATCTATCTATCTAGTAGGATAATGATTATAACCTGTTGCGTCTCATCCCGCGTCGCTTGTATCGCATCCGACGTCCGTTGGTGCTGCCACCAAACGATACTGAACGGTTACTGAAATACAAAATTATATTATTCTGGGTGAATTTAAAAGGATCTTTTTTTATGATATTGAGTAACAAGACGAGCATATAGGTGTCTGATGGTAAGCATCATGATTGCCCATATCAGACTCAGTGCCACCCAGTGTTTTAAAATTCAAAATTCTGTGTGACACTGCACTGCGCTTGTCACCCTGAGATATTAGTTGTTGAAACTCTTCATGCCCAGTAATTTCGCTGGTGACATTGCTCTTCACACTGGAACACAGTAATGTTTGCACATTACTGCTTGGCGGATGAATATCTGGTAAAGGTGTGGTACTTCCCCAGGCGGCCCCCTGCAAAAGAGGCCTACCACTACAAGAGCCATCAGGGCCACCTCCAAAACTACAGCAAATTTCGAAAATGATGAAATAGATGACTGATTTTAATAAATACTAAAACAGTGTGAAATATCAAAACACTCATATTGTTATACCATTATAATAAATCTATTATAATAATTAATAAAAAATCATTTATTTGCAAAAATGTAGGTACATTTATGGTCTTAAATAAATATTATAGCTTCATTAAATTTTACCTCTGAGGCGTGTGTTAGATTAGGATATTTCAATAGTAAATTTTTATAAAGTATAAAGCTATAATATTATTTAAAAATGTCATTTCACATTTATTATTATGAATAGCAACATTTCTTTACAAATTGGCAACATTTGTTAAATATTACTATTTCACGTTCATTATTAAGAATAGCAACATTTCCTTACAAGTTGGCAACTGTATCTTTATTCTGAATCTATGGTTATGATATTCAAAAACAACTCGACCAATGAAAAATCAACCAATCGTATAAGGTCAAATTCTGTTCCTATTTAATTGGTATAATAGTAATGGCAGATTATTTCATCCGAAATACTATGAAATATTTATAATTCATTTTGTTATTTACTGTTATATAGTTATTGTGTCATTTTAGACTTGTAAAATAATATTCAATGTTTTAATGACTAGTCACAATATTTGTTTAATAACTATTAATGTTTTACAATATGATAAGTGGTAATTATTATTTTTATAATTAATATTTAGAATTATAATATGTTATCGTATAAAATAATTTGTAATAGGTACTGTAATTGATTTCAATTATTTTGTCGTGTTGCCGGATTGGATGTTACTCATACATTTTCCCTCCTAAAGTGAAAATGGCGAGGCTATATAAACAGATGCTTCTGGTTTCTGGCTCTCTTACCGCTCTTTACCTCTGTAACTCTTGCCGAGTCTCATTCCATTTCTACTTTACTTGGGTGACTACATTTGGTGCCGTATAATATTTGAGATAAGTATTATATCGTTACTCTGTTCATTGTTCTATTTAATTGTGAAATTATCGTGTACTTGATATAATAATACTGTGTAATGTAAATTATAAAATGAGCCTTCTCATAGTTGGTGATTGTTTTTAAAATATTTCGTATTATTATATCTTTACATTATTTGATGGTTATATATAGCTGTGATTCTATAATTTGTGTGTTAAAATTGTGGTGTTGATATTTATTGAAAAGATTAGTCGCCACAAGTTTATTGGTTGTTCTTCTTGATGGCGCTGTAGTTTGGAACAGCTAATTAAATTAACTAGATTGCCAAATATTATTTTTATTTCCCATCCTGATACCTACTTTACTTAGCTGAATAATATAGGCAGGTTAATGAAGATCCTAACGATCTAACAATTTCCTTAGGAAATAGAAACTATTATTGCCTAGGTATGAAATTGGCTTACATATATAGTAGTTATATATACTACTGTATACAATACATAACATAACACATTTATCTATAGGTATATACTCTCTATCTCTCTACATAATATATACCTATAGCTAACATCAGAAGTGGGATAGTTGAGCAATTTCTAATATATTTCGTGATTTCAGAAGCTGTGAAAAACCGATTGCTCAACCCTTTGCCCTGTTGGTGTGGTGCAGTGGCGAGCTATCGCCCATACCGGCTGCCGGCTGTTCCGCCTATCTCGCCTGAGAAGCTACGAGGCTGTGGAAGAAGATTACTACATCTACTTCCCCGGTGCAGCTAGTTGCGGTGGCAAATTGTTGCCTTTGTTTTTGCTAAGAGAATCTTTGATGGATGGTAAGAGCTGTAAAAAACGTTAAGTTTTGTGGTTTTTTTCTCTCAATCAAAATACAAACAGTAATTGAAGAAAAAAAAAGGGGCTTCGACTAAAGGGAATCATACCTTTCTGTATATTAAGTATGAAAATGTATCAAGTTGTCGGTATATAAACCGACAGTTGGTTAAGTGAGTTTTGTTTTTGTGGATGTTTTTCTTATTAATCATCATCATCTCAGCCATAGGCCTCCTCCATAGATTTTCATCTTAACCAGTTGTAAGCGGCTTGCATCCAGCGTGATCCTGCTGTCTTTATCATATTATGTTTTTTTTTTCGTCCGACTAAATTTTTACATATTATATAGATTGCGGTTTTAAAAAGCCATTTATCAGCTACAGTAATAGAATATTATATTACAGTTATACATTATTTAAATAGCTGTTTATTTTATTTTAGGACAAAAAAAAGTTTTTTTTAATTATCCAGTTTCAGTGTTATTTATTTGACTGTAGTTATATAATTTTAGATTTTCAGTGCTAGAAGTCATAAAAACAGCCCGCTAGATTCATCATAATTAGGATTAATTTATTTTATAGATACAGAATCAATAATAATATTATAATACCCTTAGGGTACTTTTGCTAAAACTTTGCTACTAAATTACTTAGAATCTTTTTTTTTTCGTTTTTTCAGACTTCTTTGAGGGTAGATGCATTTTAGCGGAACAATTATTAACGATTGATTTAGCTAGAGAGTAAAGTTTATCGGAGTTTTCTTATAAAGTGTGTATTTACAGACTGTAGGACTGTATGAACTTAACACTTCTTAATTTCTACGCTTAGGTATAGTCAGATTGGCCGAACGAAATAATAACAAATTCTGGTATTCTGTAGTAGGTATATGTATAATGTATAGTATAGTGCTGGTACAGACTGGTTTTGGTATGTGTTGCTTGTTGTTATTGGCTTTCATATAAATATCTCTGCTTAATCTTTCATCCATAAGTAAATATAAAATCGAAATAACGTCTAAATACGAAATTATAATATACAATTTTGATAATTTATTTTTTTTGAGCAAAGGTAAATTCCATGGTGTTATGATATAATGTAGCTTTTTTTTGGGTCATATTAAAAGATATAAAAAATCTGGACTTAATTACTAGTTGGTAGATATGTACATCTAAATACACACAATTTACGTGTTATTGTTACAAATCTGCAAATGAAAAAAAAAAGATTTCTTATAACGACAATATTTTGCTAATAAGCAAGGTTTTCTTATAAATATAGAAATTCTTTCAGTTTAAAAGAAATAAAATAGCCTTTGTAGTCCATAAATGATTTAGATAAGTGAGAGAGTCATAAGTGAAAGAATATCTTAAAGTCGGTACAGAAGTTTATTAGTTCACAACAAAAAAATAAAAGAAACCCACGTAATAATATTATGTCGCCGCTAATATTAGGCGTCTATTCAAAATGATTTATTGATGATGACTAGAAATTACAAGTTTTAGTTGAGATATACTTGGATCCATCCTGATTGGATGATGAGCGATCCATCTTATTTGGATGATGTTCTGAAATCCATCTGTCTTGAGTGAGGATCTAGATAATATTATAATGAAACTGTAATAGTTGAATAGATAGTCATTGCAGTATTTGAGCTAATTATTATGCCATTTTTATTTGTTTAATCATAAATTTTTACTTGCAGTTACTTACTATCCAGATTATCCGAGTACCTACATATTTACATATTTTTTCAACCTTTCAAAATGTCTGTAAGTTTTTTATTTTTCTTTAACTACTCCATAAACATTTATCTTTGGTTTGCATTATTTTTGGGTGAAGTTTTAGTCAAATTAACATTTTAGTTTGGGACCAGATAGCCATGTGTGAAAGTTTATATTATAGTTAGTTCTTGTTCTTAAAAATAATACCTATTAGTTTTTTTTTTTAATTTTATTTTCTCTGAAGAAAACTTGAATACCGTTGTGTAAGGTATTTTGATCATTAAATTTTTAGGTATAAACGGTTTTAATTTTTATACTATATCTAGGCAATTAGCTTTAGTGTTGATGTTGTGATAACATAGTCTCTGTTTGTTGTACACAACTATTTTAAATATTCATTATAATATTATGGCAGCCATTCAATTCAGTTGATGATCTGGATATGTTATGATGAGATGCTGATCTACCGATGATGACGAGTATATTTTATAGCGCCCGAAGGTCCTCGGGGCGACGTCAAAAGACACGTTGATGATAAAACGTTATATAAGATGCAATTTTGGACCAACACTATACTAATGTTTAACTGAAGGTAAAATAATGGATACTATTGTTTATTTAATGTCACTATGTATGGTTTCTGTTATATTTCAAAATTTGTCCTATTGTAATATTAATTTTGGACACGTTATAATTATTTGTAAGTATTTGTTTATGAAGTTTAAATTTTGCGATACGTTATAATGGGTTGGTTTCCGTTTAAATCAAGATCAGGTCATATTAGCACATACTTAATGGCGATTCGTATCCACTGGTAATATTATTCGTTTCTACTCAAAAAATATGTTATAATTATTGCAATGTACTTTTTTAGTTTTAAATTTGCGGCACGTATTTGTTTTTCATTTTTTTAATCTAGATACTATAATATCAATGAAGAATAGAGGATGTCGAATGTTGTCATATTTTTAATAGTTCTTATTTTGATGACATATACTTACTTATATTTATTTCACCGATGATACTTTTTGTGATGCTTACTGTTTTGATATTATTGTTATATGATTATTACTGACGTTTTTATTTCTCTGATGCCTTAATAGAATCTGTCGATACTTTATTGTACTGTTTTATATAAATGTTATTATTAAAAGGCAGATTGCATAGATATTATATTTCGAGCTTAGTTGTTCCTATGAACATTATGAAATATTTAATTGTAAATACTATACAACAAATCTGTTAATATTATGTAACCGTCGTATTAGGAGAATATTGTCCGATATATTAGAAAGTATAATATTACGGTAATGAGTAACATGTCGTGTACTATCCTTCTTTTGTACTTCGAGAACGAAGTACGTGTCAGTATGGCCGTGTTAGATTAGGATATTTCAATAGTAAATTTTTATAAAGTATAAAGCTTTAATATTATTTAAAAATGTCATTTCACATTTATTATTATGAATAGCAACATTTCTTTACAAATTGGCAACATTTGTTAAATATTACTATTTCACGTTCATTATTAAGAATAGCAACATTTCCTTACAAGTTGGCAACTGTATCTTTATTCTGAATCTATGGTTATGATATTCAAAAACAACTCGACCAATGAAAAATCAACCAATCGTATAAGGTCAAATTCTGTTCCTATTTAATTGGTATAATAGTAATGGCAGATTATTTCATCCGAAATACTATGAAATATTTATAATTCATTTTGTTATTTACTGTTATATAGTTATTGTGTCATTTTAGACTTGTAAAATAATATTCAATGTTTTAATGACTAGTCACAATATTTGTTTAATAACTATTAATGTTTTACAATATGATAAGTGGTAATTATTATTTTTATAATTAATATTTAGAATTATAATATGTTATCGTATAAAATAATTTGTAATAGGTACTGTAATTGATTTCAATTATTTTGTCGTGTTGCCGGATTGGATGTTACTCATACATTTTCCCTCCTAAAGTGAAAATGGCGAGGCTATATAAACAGATGCTTCTGGTTTCTGGCTCTCTTACCGCTCTTTACCTCTGTAACTCTTGCCGAGTCTCATTCCATTTCTACTTTACTTGGGTGACTACATTTGGTGCCGTATAATATTTGAGATAAGTATTATATCGTTACTCTGTTCATTGTTCTATTTAATTGTGAAATTATCGTGTACTTGATATAATAATACTGTGTAATGTAAATTATAAAATGAGCCTTCTCATAGTTGGTGATTGTTTTTAAAATATTTCGTATTATTATATCTTTACATTATTTGATGGTTATATATAGCTGTGATTCTATAATTTGTGTGTTAAAATTGTGGTGTTGATATTTATTGAAAAGATTAGTCGCCACAAGTTTATTGGTTGTTCTTCTTGATGGCGCTGTAGTTTGGAACAGCTAATTAAATTAACTAGATTGCCAAATATTATTTTTATTTCCCATCCTGATACCTACTTTACTTAGCTGAATAATATAGGCAGGTTAATGAAGATCCTAACGATCTAACAATTTCCTTAGGAAATAGAAACTATTATTGCCTAGGTATGAAATTGGCTTACATATATAGTAGTTATATATACTACTGTATACAATACATAACATAACACATTTATCTATAGGTATATACTCTCTATCTCTCTACATAATATATACCTATAGCTAACATCAGAAGTGGGATAGTTGAGCAATTTCTAATATATTTCGTGATTTCAGAAGCTGTGAAAAACCGATTGCTCAACCCTTTGCCCTGTTGGTGTGGTGCAGTGGCGAGCTATCGCCCATACCGGCTGCCGGCTGTTCCGCCTATCTCGCCTGAGAAGCTACGAGGCTGTGGAAGAAGATTACTACATCTACTTCCCCGGTGCAGCTAGTTGCGGTGGCAAATTGTTGCCTTTGTTTTTGCTAAGAGAATCTTTGATGGATGGTAAGAGCTGTAAAAAACGTTAAGTTTTGTGGTTTTTTTTCTCTCAATCAAAATACAAACAGTAATTGAAGAAAAAAAAAGGGGCTTCGACTAAAGGGAATCATACCTTTCTGTATATTAAGTATGAAAATGTATCAAGTTGTCGGTATATAAACCGACAGTTGGTTAAGTGAGTTTTGTTTTTGTGGATGTTTTTCTTATTAATCATCATCATCTCAGCCATAGGCCTCCTCCATAGATTTTCATCTTAACCAGTTGTAAGCGGCTTGCATCCAGCGTGATCCTGCTGTCTTTATCATATTATGTTTTTTTTTTCGTCCGACTAAATTTTTACATATTATATAGATTGCGGTTTTAAAAAGCCATTTATCAGCTACAGTAATAGAATATTATATTACAGTTATACATTATTTAAATAGCTGTTTATTTTATTTTAGGACAAAAAAAAGTTTTTTTTAATTATCCAGTTTCAGTGTTATTTATTTGACTGTAGTTATATAATTTTAGATTTTCAGTGCTAGAAGTCATAAAAACAGCCCGCTAGATTCATCATAATTAGGATTAATTTATTTTATAGATACAGAATCAATAATAATATTATAATACCCTTAGGGTACTTTTGCTAAAACTTTGCTACTAAATTACTTAGAATCTTTTTTTTTTCGTTTTTTCAGACTTCTTTGAGGGTAGATGCATTTTAGCGGAACAATTATTAACGATTGATTTAGCTAGAGAGTAAAGTTTATCGGAGTTTTCTTATAAAGTGTGTATTTACAGACTGTAGGACTGTATGAACTTAACACTTCTTAATTTCTACGCTTAGGTATAGTCAGATTGGCCGAACGAAATAATAACAAATTCTGGTATTCTGTAGTAGGTATATGTATAATGTATAGTATAGTGCTGGTACAGACTGGTTTTGGTATGTGTTGCTTGTTGTTATTGGCTTTCATATAAATATCTCTGCTTAATCTTTCATCCATAAGTAAATATAAAATCGAAATAACGTCTAAATACGAAATTATAATATACAATTTTGATAATTTATTTTTTTTGAGCAAAGGTAAATTCCATGGTGTTATGATATAATGTAGCTTTTTTTTGGGTCATATTAAAAGATATAAAAAATCTGGACTTAATTACTAGTTGGTAGATATGTACATCTAAATACACACAATTTACGTGTTATTGTTACAAATCTGCAAATGAAAAAAAAAAGATTTCTTATAACGACAATATTTTGCTAATAAGCAAGGTTTTCTTATAAATATAGAAATTCTTTCAGTTTAAAAGAAATAAAATAGCCTTTGTAGTCCATAAATGATTTAGATAAGTGAGAGAGTCATAAGTGAAAGAATATCTTAAAGTCGGTACAGAAGTTTATTAGTTCACAACAAAAAAATAAAAGAAACCCACGTAATAATATTATGTCGCCGCTAATATTAGGCGTCTATTCAAAATGATTTATTGATGATGACTAGAAATTACAAGTTTTAGTTGAGATATACTTGGATCCATCCTGATTGGATGATGAGCGATCCATCTTATTTGGATGATGTTCTGAAATCCATCTGTCTTGAGTGAGGATCTAGATAATATTATAATGAAACTGTAATAGTTGAATAGATAGTCATTGCAGTATTTGAGCTAATTATTATGCCATTTTTATTTGTTTAATCATAAATTTTTACTTGCAGTTACTTACTATCCAGATTATCCGAGTACCTACATATTTACATATTTTTTCAACCTTTCAAAATGTCTGTAAGTTTTTTATTTTTCTTTAACTACTCCATAAACATTTATCTTTGGTTTGCATTATTTTTGGGTGAAGTTTTAGTCAAATTAACATTTTAGTTTGGGACCAGATAGCCATGTGTGAAAGTTTATATTATAGTTAGTTCTTGTTCTTAAAAATAATACCTATTAGTTTTTTTTTTTAATTTTATTTTCTCTGAAGAAAACTTGAATACCGTTGTGTAAGGTATTTTGATCATTAAATTTTTAGGTATAAACGGTTTTAATTTTTATACTATATCTAGGCAATTAGCTTTAGTGTTGATGTTGTGATAACATAGTCTCTGTTTGTTGTACACAACTATTTTAAATATTCATTATAATATTATGGCAGCCATTCAATTCAGTTGATGATCTGGATATGTTATGATGAGATGCTGATCTACCGATGATGACGAGTATATTTTATAGCGCCCGAAGGTCCTCGGGGCGACGTCAAAAGACACGTTGATGATAAAACGTTATATAAGATGCAATTTTGGACCAACACTATACTAATGTTTAACTGAAGGTAAAATAATGGATACTATTGTTTATTTAATGTCACTATGTATGGTTTCTGTTATATTTCAAAATTTGTCCTATTGTAATATTAATTTTGGACACGTTATAATTATTTGTAAGTATTTGTTTATGAAGTTTAAATTTTGCGATACGTTATAATGGGTTGGTTTCCGTTTAAATCAAGATCAGGTCATATTAGCACATACTTAATGGCGATTCGTATCCACTGGTAATATTATTCGTTTCTACTCAAAAAATATGTTATAATTATTGCAATGTACTTTTTTAGTTTTAAATTTGCGGCACGTATTTGTTTTTCATTTTTTTAATCTAGATACTATAATATCAATGAAGAATAGAGGATGTCGAATGTTGTCATATTTTTAATAGTTCTTATTTTGATGACATATACTTACTTATATTTATTTCACCGATGATACTTTTTGTGATGCTTACTGTTTTGATATTATTGTTATATGATTATTACTGACGTTTTTATTTCTCTGATGCCTTAATAGAATCTGTCGATACTTTATTGTACTGTTTTATATAAATGTTATTATTAAAAGGCAGATTGCATAGATATTATATTTCGAGCTTAGTTGTTCCTATGAACATTATGAAATATTTAATTGTAAATACTATACAACAAATCTGTTAATATTATGTAACCGTCGTATTAGGAGAATATTGTCCGATATATTAGAAAGTATAATATTACGGTAATGAGTAACATGTCGTGTACTATCCTTCTTTTGTACTTCGAGAACGAAGTACGTGTCAGTATGGCCGTGTTAGATTAGGATATTTCAATAGTAAATTTTTATAAAGTATAAAGCTTTAATATTATTTAAAAATGTCATTTCACATTTATTATTATGAATAGCAACATTTCTTTACAAATTGGCAACATTTGTTAAATATTACTATTTCACGTTCATTATTAAGAATAGCAACATTTCCTTACAAGTTGGCAACTGTATCTTTATTCTGAATCTATGGTTATGATATTCAAAAACAACTCGACCAATGAAAAATCAACCAATCGTATAAGGTCAAATTCTGTTCCTATTTAATTGGTATAATAGTAATGGCAGATTATTTCATCCGAAATACTATGAAATATTTATAATTCATTTTGTTATTTACTGTTATATAGTTATTGTGTCATTTTAGACTTGTAAAATAATATTCAATGTTTTAATGACTAGTCACAATATTTGTTTAATAACTATTAATGTTTTACAATATGATAAGTGGTAATTATTATTTTTATAATTAATATTTAGAATTATAATATGTTATCGTATAAAATAATTTGTAATAGGTACTGTAATTGATTTCAATTATTTTGTCGTGTTGCCGGATTGGATGTTACTCATACATTTTCCCTCCTAAAGTGAAAATGGCGAGGCTATATAAACAGATGCTTCTGGTTTCTGGCTCTCTTACCGCTCTTTACCTCTGTAACTCTTGCCGAGTCTCATTCCATTTCTACTTTACTTGGGTGACTACATTTGGTGCCGTATAATATTTGAGATAAGTATTATATCGTTACTCTGTTCATTGTTCTATTTAATTGTGAAATTATCGTGTACTTGATATAATAATACTGTGTAATGTAAATTATAAAATGAGCCTTCTCATAGTTGGTGATTGTTTTTAAAATATTTCGTATTATTATATCTTTACATTATTTGATGGTTATATATAGCTGTGATTCTATAATTTGTGTGTTAAAATTGTGGTGTTGATATTTATTGAAAAGATTAGTCGCCACAAGTTTATTGGTTGTTCTTCTTGATGGCGCTGTAGTTTGGAACAGCTAATTAAATTAACTAGATTGCCAAATATTATTTTTATTTCCCATCCTGATACCTACTCTACTTAGCTGAATAATATAGGCAGGTTAATGAAGATCCTAACGATCTAACAATTTCCTTAGGAAATAGAAACTATTATTGCCTAGGTATGAAATTGGCTTACATATATAGTAGTTATATATACTACTGTATACAATACATAACATAACACATTTATCTATAGGTATATACTCTCTATCTCTCTACATAATATATACCTATAGCTAACACGTGCAAATTTATAAAAAATATCAAATTTTAGAATTAACAATAATCATTAAAAATGTATGAAATAAATCATTGTTATTAAGGATAAATTCCTGGGAAGCAAAATTATTTGGCAAACTAATGGGAATTACTTATTTTGAAGAAAGTAGTAGTTTCTATTCTGTAGTATTATTTTTAGTGACCGACCGAAGGTTCGGTTTCGGTTTCGGCCAGTTTCGGCTCAAAAATCTAGTTTCGGTTTCGGCCAAAATATGGCCGAACCTTCGGCCAAACCGAAACTCTACGTTCGTGAACTATCGCGCGTCGCTTGGTTGACTTCGGGAGAGTTCGTATCTCGCTTGTCACCCGCCATCGTCAGGTATTAGATCGCCGGCCGGTCCGTCATGTTTTCGTCGTAAGTTTAGTTTATATTGTATTATTTTTTGCGCACAGTGATTAGGTACGTGTTTGTTTTTGTCTTTTTATTGATGTTCATCAGACATTGAAGTCCTTTACGTTGAGTTATTAACACGTATTTTTAAATTATGAGAAGTATGTAAAAGTATGTTTATTCACACATACATTTATTACTTACAATATACATTTGTTTAGGTAATTTAGTCGTTGTTGGATGATATTTTAATTCTCTATGTATTAGTTCTATATGATGTAACTGTGTGTGACCCTCAGATACTTGTTATATTTTGTGCGGATGTGCATTATGTGCGGATCGATTGGAACGTGACATACATATCTAAGTAAAAATCTAAGTTAAAATGAATATATTTTTTTAGTGACAAGACGAGCAAATCAGGTGCCTGATGGTAAACATCATGATTGCCCATATCAGACTCAGTGCCACCCAGTATTTTATAATTCAAAATTCTGCGCGGCACTGCGCCTGTCACCCTGAGTTATTAGTAGTTGAAACTCGTCATGCCAATTTCGCTGGTAACTTTGCCCTTCAGACCGGAACACAGTAATGTTTGCACATTACTTCTTGGCGGATGGATAACTGGCAAAGGTGTGGTACTTCCCCAGGCGGCCCTCTAAAGATGCCTACAACTACAAAAACCTAAAGTTTTCTAAAAAAAATTGGGAAAAGATCACAATCAATGAACATACCATAATTTTTTTGGAAATATGTAATTACACAACGAACATTGCTATTTCATCAAATATTTAATTGGGGGTAATGTTAATGTATGTAAGGTTTTTTTTTAATCGAAGTGTTGATTATTGGCAAATTTTTGTTCTACGAAGTGTGTACGTGTTTTTGTGTATTTTGTTTATTTTATAGCAGTAATAAGTAAGGAAGGAAGTAATCAAAGAATATATGTAATTATCTCTCACATACTTTTACATACATTATTGTTTTGTATTTCATTCAACACATATTAAATGTCTGCACAAGTGTATAAAATAAGCCAAATTTCAGTAAACAGTAGATTTTTCAAATGTCTGAAAAAGTTTCGGTTTCGGTTTCGGCCGAAACTGAAATGGATACCGAAGGTTCGTTTTCGGTTTCGGTTTCGGCTGAAAATCGTGTTTCGGTCGGACACTAATTATTTTTAGAGTTATAAATTAAACTTGGCCATGTTAAATATAATATTACAGTTAAACTCACCTAAGGTTACCATTAGATTGCCTCCAACTACCCTTCCCAAAGCTCTTTTGACTCAAGTTGCCCAAACTGTTAGACCTTCCGAGTCTTCGGAATATGTTGCGACCTGATCCAAGATGTGCTTCAAATTCCTGCAATATAGCCACAAAAATGCATCTTATTATATATTTATTACAGAACAGTGAGGATGATGAAATCCAGGTTATTATGCATTTCGGGGCAGGTGACCACTGTTACCCACTGGGCTGGTATGCAATTTCTGTTTTTTAAGATAGAATCAACAATCAAGGCGGAAGAAATGGTTGCCCACGTAGTCCTGGAATGCGAGGCAGTAACCCTTCTACGTGAACAAATCCTCAGAACAGTGAGGTCACTCTTTAAAGCCTGCGAACTACCCAGGAAGCTTCTGAGCCTCTGGGCGGAGTTCTGGGCTGGCTACATTACATCATGTAATGGACCAGAGAAGAGTCTAAGTGGGGGAGTCCAATTTACATTTCATCACATGTGACTGTACAGCTCTGGACATTTTTTGAGGACCTTTTTTGACATCTCATTTTGTAGTCAGTGGTGGAAGTGTTACTCAATAGATAAGGTACGTAGACCTGCGGTGTTGTTGTCGTTCTTCATAATCACTAGTCGCTATCAGACTTGAGTCTTTATGTTCTGTGGCTTGAGTTAGTAACGAAATTTTAGTTCTGTGGCTTGAGTTGAATAAAGATAATCTGAATCTGAAGACGTTTTACCCTTCTAACAAGTGAAATGCCAAATAAATGCCAAATTTGGGAGAAAGACACAGACACTCTGCGAGTGGTTCTCACTCGGGACCATTTTTTCGACACAGTGCACGGTCTAGTTACTAGGTATAACAACGTCTGGTTAGTAACCGGACTTTTGACATTTGTAGTTGTAATGTCAAATCAAGTTACTAAAGTGATAGTCACAGGGTTCCACAATAGCCCTGCTGGTCCACTTTTCTTCCATGGTTAACCCCAGTTGCACCAGTTGTCAGGAAATAACTGGACATATTGCTGTGTCGCTGTCCCTGGTAGACGATCGCAGTGCAGTGTGGCCATTTCACTGAGTTTTTAGGTCCGAAGCGGTAGACATCTAACTTGACCTGAATTAATTACTACAGATTTAAGATATAAGATACCTTTTGAGCTTGTTCCAGCTGACGGCTAAACTCTCTCAACCAAGTCGGGCTCCAATAGTCCATAGTTTCGTTCTGAAAGTTACCGGCGTTCGATAAGCGTCTGCGGCGCGGGCCGATCACGTTCACAGACGCCAGCTGCGTGAACCTCTCATCCATTGTCAAGCACGTCGCGTTAATCCCGTGCACTTTGTCTATCATCGTGAATTTTTCGCAAAATAGGAGGGTACCTAAACACTAACTTAACCTAAACACAAAATTAAAACAGATATTTTAATCGAACTGTATCACCTAGCCACACTCATTCAAAGGAAAGAAATTGCTGAATGCAATGTAATTTGACACAGTAATGAGAAACCATCAAATTATTTACTGTGAATATTTTCAATTTCAATTACGTTTTCACAACAAAAGCTCGTCGGCAATCGACGCCATCATTTTTTTTTTCTGTACAAGCACAGATCACTTTAATTAGTACTCGTAAACAGAGAAACCAATAGACCGAGGTACTTTGTAACCGGGTATGAGACAGCGATATTTTCCTACTGTGTTGCCACTTTATTAAGTTTCCTTAAAATGTAAGTTAGATTTAACATCTCTCATAACGGAGGTAACTATTACCACTGCCTACTCGAGAACACTCACATAGAATACTAATAACTTCAAAATTTAACAAAGGCGTACTAAAATTATAATAGGCGATTTGTACTGGGTATTCAGTTGATTTCATATTACCATAGGTGGTTCTATTTTATATTTATTTATTATTATTTATTTTCAAATTGCCCGGGTTCCGAACCGATTTGGATGAAATTCGACCTGGATTAACACAAAGAATACTTTTTATCGCATAAATCAGTTCTGGGGGGTAAATTAAGTTTACAATAATATTATGTAAAAATTAACTTTATTGGGACTTGGTACAGGTGGAGGATAACTTTAAGAATCAGGAGCTACTATCCTCGATCTTCTAACTGTTGTGGGCGTCGGTGGGTAATCTTGACAAGGCTCGTACACTCGATTAAGTCGTTCATATTACCGTGCGTTCGTAAAGGTACGCACAAGAAGAGGTAAGAAGAACGCACAAGAAAATTGCAGGACTTCATTCTTTTAAACCAAAGGATAATATAATAATCTTCACAATGTCTTAACACTAACGATGCGCGGTATACATTATATATCGACACCAATAGCACTAAGTACATTATAGATGTATATCCGAACACGAGATGGTTTTGGTTGTGACCGTACGCGTCGCTTGCCAGAGACAGCCTTCCACGGCAGATCGGCGCGATACGAATCTAACCAACTCCATCAAGCATCACAGGAGCGCTTGCGTTGCGGACACAACTCCTTCCTTCAAACAGCGTCAGGAGACGCTGGCGTTTCGAATATGACTCGACTCCCGACACGGCATCGACATTGACCCGACACTGTAATAAAATACATATACAGTTTCAATTAATTATTCTAGATGATGGGTCCCTGGGGGCTCAAAGCTAAAAACTTTGTATTAGTACTGTCAGCGCGTCTTGTCGAGGCTTGTGGTGACTGGTGACCGCAGAGCGGGCAGCTTCCTTAGACAGCGACTGAGTGTTGCTATTCAGCGTGGGAACGCTGCCTGTCTTTTGGGTACCATGGAACCTCGAGGAGACGTGATGGACTCTCATATTTTATTTTAAAATATATATTAGAATTAATTAGTATAATTATGTTCAATTAAGCTTGAAATATTGAATAACAAATAATCAAATTACTTCTTAATTCCTATTAATTATTTTCAATCAATTTCCAATACTTTCATTCCTGTACAAGAGGATAACTAACTACCTTTTCTTCTTTAATGTTCTCCTTCTTTTATTCACTTTATAAGACTTCCCCGGAAAACGTTCCAAAAGATTGGGTAAAATAAGTGTTAAGTATGGCAGCCCTTACTCCATAATTTTGAGGTTATATTTTGGTTAAAATATTATCCTATTTTGTTATTTTTATAGAAGTTTAAGTCCCTAATAAATTATTTTACCAATGCAAATACTGTTTGATATCGATTTTATACAAATTATTCATAAATTTGCAAGTAGGCTCACCTGTGAAATGTAACATCACATAATCCTTGTTCTGTTCTATTCCGACAACCTAAAACGCAACACTGCACCATTGTCACATCAATAACAAACTTTCCTACGCGTTAAAGGCAATAAAATGATACAGGATATGAATTATTTTAGTTTTAACATGAAAAACTCCAGTTTATTGCAATGTTTGACACCAAGCTGTCGAAAAAGCTTGGAGTCAAGTGGTTACAACGAAAGGAACAAAAAATGTCTGTATGCGTCTTTATCGCGCATATTAGTTTTGTGTATCTTTGTTTCACTGTCAAGTGAAAGAGATGGAAATGTGATTAGGTCTATTGGTTTCTCTGTCTACGTTAGTACTACGTATGTACTAGGGATATAGAAAAATGAATGAATGACCGATATTATTATCAGCCGCATCCGTATATCGCGACTAAACTGGGTAATCACTCTAAAAGTCGAAAATTCGGCCGGTCACTGATCGTTTTCAGTATTTCGATTGTAATGAACATGTTTGTACAAAAAAACGATATCGATTATTTAGTAGGTATATATATTTTAAAACAATATAACTTTACCCTCCGAGCAATAATTATCAGTTTACCAATATACATGGGCACACTGGAAACGTTTCAGTTAACGCAGTTAGCCTACAAAAGTGACTTAAGAACGTGAATCGAAACGCTTTGGTCATGGGAACTGTCAACGTCAACTTTAAATTTCAATCTGTGTAGTTCATTCAATCATTCATTCTTTTGCTTAGCGACGGTCGACGGTCGACGGATTCATCAACGCTGAAAAATGCAAACTCGAAAATTGCAAAGCATTTACGAAGAAAATATAACAGAAAAGTGTCATAAATTCAAGAGAAATCGGTCCTAACTTTGGTGTGTGTTGAAGAGTGACCATTTCGTACAATAGTGGTTTCACCGGGTGTGTAGGAAGTTTGTTTTGGTTGTTACAGGTTACATAAGGCAATAACCGGGTACCATGGTGCACAATTCGTTTATAAGCCGATGTAGCGCGGAGTCGCGAGTCATTTCGATCCAACGTACGATGTCGGAGGTCGCTAACGGCACGCCGGAGGACGATACTTGCTTCACAGACATGGACGCTTGCTATGAAACTTTTGACAAGGATGGGTATGTTTACATGAAAAACACCAGATTAAAATTCACTGGTACTTCAGAAGTATTGCATATTGATTACACAATTTATCTCTGAAATTAATTTTCATGCTAAATCATAAAACAGAAGTAGATACACAGAGTCCGCAATAAAATATTGTTATTATTATTTTGTTTGAATTGTTTGAATTTTTTGAATGAATAATATAAGTTCATTTTTATGTACCAACATACACTTTTATTGTAACAAAATTGTGGTTATAAGGTTCTCTGGTGGCCTTGCTCTCGCACTAAATTGTCATTTGTACACGTGTGAGTATATTATTCTTTTGCACACCAAGTCTTAAAGTCAAAATAAATTAGTTACCTACTTGATTTCGGAATTTTAAATTTAAATTGCATAGTAGGTAATTTAATTTACATAATGAAAACTAGGTATTAAATATACTAATGGGAGTATGATACCTAACATAAAATTAGAAAATTCAGTTTTTAATCAATAAGGAAAAAAATGTTCATTATTGAACCAAATAATTAGCCTACATTTTAAGTTTTAAAAATAATTTTAAATTATACACACATGATAAATTAAGTTTAAATAGCTGGCTACAATTTTAATACAAATATTGAACATCAAAAATTAGGATAATCCAAGATTTCCATCGAGATTTCATAATAACTGACTTTACTTAAAAAGTTATTGGATTTTCCATTAGGGATTTTTCAATGACAGCCTGGGGTCTGGAACTGTGCCTGGTAGATGGCAATGGGCTCGCCCCTATAACACGGCCCTCTATAAAATAACTGGTGAATGGCAAAAATGTGAGTGTACCTACTATGAAACTGGGTTCTGGGTACCCTTCAGAGAAAAGGCGTGATGTTATGTTATGAACATATAAAACAAAACAGTTTTCTCCTCAGAGATGGCAAGCTGAACTTTGAAGAATTTGGTCTGATCTGCAAAGCATTATTCCGTAACGACAAGGGCCACATCTACCCGCTGCCTGAAGACAGAGCGCACCACATCTTCCAGGTGTTTGATAAGAACAGGGACGGGTACATTGATAAAGAGGAGTTCACCTTCTGCTGGAACCATTGGATTAAAGTTGTGAGTATAACTGTTTGTCAACAGAAGGACAACAGTTTTAAGACGTAGGTATGCTTTTAATCTAATAAGAGTATTAGGAATTCATTTTATCTTTTATATTGAAGTTCAATTTTAACATTGTTTTAGATTGTTCGACCAGTGAGTGTGTTCCTAATAGTGGATGTGCAGAATGACTTCATATCCGGAACCTTGAACATCAGCAAATGTAACGCCCAGCAAGATGGCAGCGAGGTATGTACCTCACACTAATGATACTTGTGTTATTAATGTCATTTGTACCCTTAAGCTATTCTTACACTGCCTCGCACCACGCAGCGTAGTGCGGTAGTGCGTGATCACGCGCGTGGCTATCGCATTACTGATTACCACGCGCGAGTCTGCGGTGTACAGCGGCCCCGCATTCAGACAAAAATGACCATTAATTAGGCATTAAGTAACATTTTCTCCAAACCACGCATGGTATTGCGGAGCATTTTGCGTCTCGTCCCGCATCAACGCGCGGGGACGCGTGTTTCTCTGCATGTAGCTGCAGGACCTGCATCCCCGCGCGTGGATGCATTGTTCGGTATTACTTATGTAAGGTACAGTGCTAAGTATGGAATTTCTTACCAAGTTCGTCACGGCAGGCAATTGTGTCCAATTGGATTTACCGGCCCCTATGTTTTCGCGCCATCATAGTATTGTTCTTGAATACGGATGTAAATCTACGCTACGTGATGCGGAGCAGTGTGATTAATCGCTTAATTTCATTTATTGTAATGTAATTGCAATTGTTTGTATCATGAATAATTTCGCTTGAATGTTTATTGCAATTTTAATTTTTAGTGTCATTTTGTTTAATTTAGTATTTGTAAGCAAAAATATCTATTCACTTCTACATCTTCAAACAAATTAAGGTCATTTTAGAAATATTGATTAATCATGGTGAGTCTTTTGATAACACTGATTTACAGTTGACTTATCATTTATTAGTGAATTTCCTTATTTTACTTCTGACCAGCCACGTCCCGTCCCTCGCCCGCTTTCTGCCTGCATTGACCTTAAATCTTTTTAATCCTAATAAATATGATATTTATAAATATAATTTTTTATATATATATATAATATAATTTTTCCTTCACGCCAAAACTACTGGATCGATTGGGCTGAAATTTGGAAAGTGGCTGGAATAACACATGGGCTAATTTTTTTCCCCGATATTCCCAGGGGAATGATGTCCGCGCGGGCAAAACCGATTTTTATATTTGGACGAAACTAACATGCTTATAGCGCTCTGCTAAGCTAGCTATCAGTATTGCCCAGTGGAGAATAATAAGTAAGAAGGCGACAGCAATATGCATTCGGTTCGGGTGCGAAAGAGGAAGAATTGATGATTCTATTATTATAGCGATAGATTTACAATATCAGTAAACTGATAAAATATACTCTGCTGCACCCAGTTTTATTTTGTAGTGGTAGGCCTCTTTAGCAGGGGGCCGCCTGGGGAAGTACCACACCTTTGCCAGTTATTCATCCGCCAAGCAATTATGTGCAAACATTACTGTGTTCTGGTCTGAAATTTTACCAGCGAAATTACTGGGCATGATGAGATTCAACAACTAATATATCTAAGGGTGACAGGCGCATTGCAGTGCAGCGCGCAGAATTTTGAATTTTGAAACACTGGGTGGCACTGTGTCTGATATGGGCAATCATGATGCTAACCATCAGGCACCTGATTTGCTCGTCTTGTCACACTTACTATCATAAAAAAAACTGATTTTCCTAGTTCTATGGAGATATCGTAGATGTAATCTGAAGAATATAGTGAACTTTTAGACACGCCTGCTAAAAATGCCGCGTACAAAAACCAATAAACGATGTGAAACACAAAAGTATAAAATGATGACATATCCGTAACTAACATCATGTCACATTATTTGACATTATTTCCGGCCCAATAAAAAAATAACATTTTCATTATTACGGATTACGGATCCGCCATAATATTGCATTTGAAATTAAATGTCAAAGCATGTTGGCCGTGTGTAGCCGTCACGCACACATGCGTGGCCTGCCAGAGCTATTTTCTCTCTTTTTACTGTGCTCTACTGTACTAGCTGTGCATAGCGGTTGCACCCGCGCAGCTATCGTACTTTTTACTTTCCCTGTAGGAATACTGGGATAAAAGTACCCTATATGTTATTACAGGGTCTGACCTATTAACATATCGAATTTCAGCACAATCGGTTCAGTAGTTTTGGCGTGAAAGAGTAACAAACATCCATCCATCTTCACAAACTTTCGCATTCATAATATTAGTAGGACTACTTATCAAAAAGAACCCTTTGAAGAATGCAAGTCATCAATCACGAAAAAATTGCGTCATCTATTTCGTTGTCCCAGCAAAAGCAAATCTAATGTGACATAGGTACTCAGAGTTAAAAATGTCCGCTTAAAGAATCGTACCACATATTATCATCACCTGTACTGAGTACCTACTGGATACCCACAATCCACTCGTCGTTATCAATTTATCAAATCAAAGGGCACGCGCGGCTCCTACGATCTCGTATCGATCAAACAGAACATGCCGTGCACCATGCATGTATCTACGTGACTTCTACGTAATAACGAGCCGAACCACTGTTACTGTATTTTTAGTCAGAGGTACCAGGAGATAAGAAATTATGAAGAAGTATTATTGGTCTAATATCGATGTATTCGTATTGATTCACTTTTAGATTACTTTTGCTACCAGGATGTTAGAAATTAGGAAGAAGTATCATTGATTGATTACCGAAATATATGCAAGTTTCGTAGTGTGCTTATGTATAAGTATTTTTTAAAGGCGACGCGCGTTCCAATTTTAGTAGAACATTTGCTTAATTTATTGTAATTAATGGCGATACTAAAAAATATTATTTATACACATTTGACAATCTTATTATTAGGCCTATCAAATAAAATGCAAGGTCGAAATGGCCTAAAAATAATAACAACTCCTTTCAGCTCTCCAAAACCAGCCCTAACGGCTGGGCCTTGAAAGTGATTGTATCAGTCAGTCAAAAGTTAGGATTGTTAATATAGAAAAAGATAGGAGAAATACTGATTTCACCTATTTCTTGCGAAAGTTACCCAAGTGGCTAGACATACAATAGTTCGCCGAGAGTAGGTACTATCGGCAGTCTATTAAAAGGTAGGTAAAACAAGTCATTCATTTCCATGAAACTCAATGTTATTATCTAAGTAGTAAGTATATTACGTACCTACCTACTTACCTACATCCGCGGGAGTGTCCCTGTGACATTGTGACTATTCAACCGTTTTACCAACAATAGATGACATAGTAAGTATGTACTTACGTATTTCCAATTCAATATTCACCTATTGTTCATTTTATATTTCATGCAAAACTAGCGATAATTGTTCTCCTCTATTACACCCGTCACTCTATTTTTCAATATTACACACCAGAAAAAGCGCCGGGACAGGTCGCTAGTAAACCTTCCGCCATGATAAATTAATGTAACGTGGTTCCCACGGGATTAGAAAGGGGTGGCCCTATCTAAAAATCCCCTGAGCAGGGGATCCTCTAAGGGGATTTGTGGAATATGCCATTATATAGCCGGGAACCACACGGCTAGGAAAATGTAAGGATTGATGATTGGAAATTAGATAACAACTTTCGGCCGAGGCCCGAGAAAATGCTGTCAATTTTCAACCTCCCCTTTTCTAGTCATAACCAAACAAAGCCACAGATCACTATATTAGAAACAAAGTTCACCTAAAATATTTCTCATCCTTGAAAAATTAACCTCATGACTATTTTAGAAAACAAATAGCAAAAGTCAATACAATCGCAGCTACCAGTCAGATCTAGGCGCTAATAAAGCAACAACAGGCACATTGCATGACAATGATGCAGTAACCTTTAGATAGCTACACTTTGATGTGATAATCATGAGCTAAAGCTTTACACGAAAGCATGGCAAAAAGTTGCTGGGAACTGTAACAAGTTTGTAGCCGACAAGTGACATTTGTCTAAGTATTGTAAACTGCATAAATTAGCTTTAATTTGATGACTTGAATTTCTTGTTAAAATCTGGTATTTTATTCTATCCCTCAGTCTTTAACCCGTATCCACTCACTGCTGGATAATGAGCCTCCTCTTTGTCAAATCGTCGTTCTCTGATGATATAATTTCATATTATTGCCGACCAGTCTAAAATGCTTTAGTATGTATTAGCAATTTCCATAAAAATCTATAAGTAAATTAAAGTTAAGATAACTGCTGAAAACATGCAGTTACGAAAATTCCCATAGTAAATTCAACAATAAATTAATTATCTTTTCTATTATATTTAGTTCTAAAGCGATAAATGTTTTAAGTTAATATCTCCATCTACCTATCATGCAAAATCTAACTATATCTATTAAAACTTTTCAACAAGATAATCGTTTTAAAGTTAACCAATTTCAATTAATCACTGATAAACTTTCCACTCAGATTGCGTCAAAAGTCAAAAGCACCTGAATTAAGTTCGTGGGTACATGGTACCTATTTCACCTGCAGGCAACCAAGATTGATGAAATAAGTTTTCCAGTTTGCTCACGAAGCTAACCTGCATTACGGTTTGGCTCTAAGCCAGACCATCATCGATTTCCTGCTATATTTGGAGCGATTAAATTTGCCAATTTCGTTAAAGTGATAACTTTACTTACCTACTTCGATGTTTTTAAATCAATTTGCAATTGATTGTTTGTTTTTTGTGGTAATGGTAACAAAGTGGTCCCTAAAATACTCCCCTGTGAAACTCCGAAAACATTATCTTTAAAAATTAGTAATTATCAATGATTCGTAAACTTTATTCTCCACATAGACTAGGAAAGTAAACTTAACCAGTTAGTTCAAATTTACCTTCATAGTTACAGTTTAAAGTTGGTTTACGTCGAAATAACCTGATCAAAAGCATTCTGAAAATCTATAGTTCTTTTACTTGCAACAATTTACCTACAAACCGTACAATTAACTAGCAATTTAACCAACCAAACCACAGCTAAACTTCAAGCGAATAAAGTTTCCAAACCACAAAAGAAAAACTAAAAATAACATGGAACCAATAAACAAAATGCTCCGCACGAGAACTGCATTGCCGAATTAAACTGCCTGTCAAAATCAACAGCTCAAAATAATAGTTTTGGCGAAAGTTCAGGGCTTCACACCTATCCGATGGGCAATTAGGTCGAAGGGTGCCGCGGAAGGCACGGCCAGGTACCATGCCGCGCCGAAATTGCCTGTTCTAAAATTGCCTTTTTTCTATCTCAATTGTTGAACTAGCATGACTTGGTATCTTGGCATCTATAGGTTGATGGATTTTGTAGGCTGGTGCTGATTAAATGGTTTTAATGGTCGACTTTGTTATCAGGTGTTGCTTTTCATGTTTGGCAATGAAATATGATGTGTTTTGGCTGATTTTGGCATTGAAAGGCATTGCGGAGTTTCTGTAATTTAGTAGACTAGGGAAAGGCATTTTGTTAAAGTTACTTTAAGGATATGTAATTTATATGTAATTGGCATTAACGGAATTAGGAATACCTGATATGTTTTTACAAGCCCTACTTGAGGATTGGCTGATGACCAAGAAGGAAATTATTTATTCTGTTACTGAAAACTCGTATTTCTCAAGGAATCCTGAACAGACGGACAAAATAAATGAAGCCATCAAATATAACCCAACGACATTATTAATCTTACTAATCTGATTTATACATTCGCCTGCAGCTCACAATAAAACGCGAGCTAGAATTGCAACGCCAAGGTTACATTAAGGATGGATTTCCAAAATGCAGTTGTTGATAAATCGTGCCTTTACTTGTCCACTAGCTGCATTGCTTTCATATAAACTCCTAGAGTTAAATGTTATCTGCCCTTTCAGCCTATAATGACTTAGTTCACGATTTAAAACTTGCTTCTATTGTATCCATTATTTTCATTAAATCAAGTATTTTACTATTCTGTCGTTCCATAATTGTATGTATCTATTTTTAAAAAAACGACTTAAAAGACCTAATTCAATTACCTAAATAAATTCCTATAAACCAATTCCATTATGTAAACAATCCTATTTGCTAAACAACAATAATGACAAGCGGAAATTACAACAAATCGTATTATGGCGTGTAATCATTGTGTTTTCAATCAATTTTACTAACAGACTACGCTTAGCTAATATGAGCGAAAATTTCTTTTTTATTTCGTGTTAACAAAAATTATGACAGATTACGTACATTATACTCATGCCTTGTTGCCGTTGAATAGAAGACAGAAACTATTTCTCTTCACCTGCTACGATCCCGACATACGACTTTCGCTTCTTCCACTTTCATCAAATTCTTCATACAAGCTCGTCGGCTGTGGGTAGGTGCAATCTCAATGTTAATATCAAATTAATTTCTTCAAATAGGACTTCTATAGCGTCCGTAGCCCAGTGGGAATGTGACAGACTTTGAATCCGGAGCACCTGGTTCGAATCATAACAAGCGGTTTTACATCTGCACGCTACCGTGTTTTGGTACACTGTTCATCCCGGCTTTCGTCATTCGTCGTCGACAATAGTATTTAGGTCATATCAGATGCCTTCGGGTGACCTAAAAACTTTTGACACCGCGGCTGAACGGCAACTTTTATCACTTAGTCATCTTTACCGTCCCCGTCTATGTTTATACCGAAATTCATCAATATAGGACCAGCTGTTACTTCAGCAATAATGTATGGATATAAAATATAGCAAAGATTAGTACTTGCCCTCTCTATTCCAGGTGGTAGCACCAATAAACCGTCTCCTGGAGACAGTTCCATTCGACTGCGTGTTCTACTCGCTGGACTGGCACCCTCCCGACCACGTGTCTTTCATTGACAACGTTCATATGAGAGAGCTGCATCCTTCTAGTCCTGTGAGTATATTATTTAGGTGCTACAAGTCTTGCGCTTAACTGAGTCTGTTCTTGAGGTGTGGGAGCGGCAGGGGAGGGGTGAAATGTGAAATGTCTCACTATATCCCTCCTGTACCACTCCCATACCTCAGAAACAGACTCAGTTAAGCGCTATATCTATAATTTGTACATTTTGACTAGTACTAAAATAATTCCTTCACACTTTGGCAATTCCTGGAGTATACATATATACCTAAGTATTCCTTTTTCTTGAGAACTTATAGTAACATAATATATATTTAACTTAATAGTAGAATAAAGTTCGACGCAAACGGGTCACTGACCACAGCCACCGGTGGTTATAGCCTTATAAAAATATCGTGGTCGCCACCGGCCACACTACACGCGAATCGCTACAAAATGTATGAAATGCGTGTGGCGCACTAACGCAATAGCGCACGCTCCAGTGAATTTTATCAGTGGTCCAGTTTACGGCGAGCCCAATTCCTCCGAATCCGTTCCCATGGTAACTTTGTTGACCTATAGTAACTTGCAATCTTTGTATTTGTTACATACAAATGGACCGCATTGTTAACCCTTTAAATAAAAACAAGACCACGGTTTTAGCCGTATTGATTATCTCTAAGATAGCCGTATAGATTTGTAGAATTAGGTAATGTCGCATAACATGCATAGTAAGTGGAATATATTGTTGAATATGATTTAATTTCGGGTCTTGGCCTCGATTGCGACGGCCGGCGACGAGTACTCGATACTCTGTGGATTTATTGCTACGATCACGCTACAGTTTACCATTAAGCGTGGTTTTGGAGTCAGTGAAAACATAAAAATCTACTTACCTACTTACCTACTTGCTGTACATGAACATAAAATAAAGTCAATAAATAATGCAATTGTTTGTCTTAGAGTGTCAATGCTTTTTTTTTCATTTGTACATTCCATTGTCTCGCGACACAATTGAAACAATTATGTTGTGTTTTTATAAAATATTTTTTGTTGATGGCCTATTAAAATAAATTAGAAAAAAACATTTAACATGAGTAACATTAGCGCTCCCGCACACTGGGCCACAGAGACAATATCAGACACTAGCTGCCGCTTCTAGTAGCCGCTTTTAGTTATTAGTGGCTGGACTGAAGCCACTTGTGGTCGCGGTGACCACTTGGTCGCCTTGTCTGCAAGAGCCCTTGTATAAAAAAAATGAATGAAAATTATAATAATCCGGTATGAATGGGACACAATCCACACCTGTGTCTACATTAGCATGACGTCAAAAATGTTCTATAATAATAGGTCCCCATTTATGTGCTTATTGTTACAAAATAATTTGTATTCCAATAAAAATTACTTTGTTATGTATGTATATCTGTTTTACTCGATTCTTGTCGAGGCTTTTTCTGGGGTTGTAAAAGAGTGATAAAAAGTTTAGTACGTTTGGAACGTAGGGCAGCCTAAAAAAGATAAAATTCGATGTATTTTTAGAGTAAGTCAATATTATGTGAAAGTTTTTAGTAACTTGTCTGCAAGAATTTGTGTTCAGACAGGATTATGGTCAATATAGCTCAGTTTATTTGTCTGATAATCGCATTTTCCATTAGGAATTTTCGCAATAACAGTCTGGCAATGGCAATAGGCTCGCCCTCTATTACAAGGCACTAAAAAACATAAGTCTCGAAGCATGGATTTATTTACTTTGCGACTTGCTCCTGGGTATAACTTTGCTTACGTACTCCTTCCGTGAAAATAAATAAATGAATAATATGGGACAACTTCCACACACGGTCATCTGGTCTTCCTTGTTCGTTCAAGGTTAAAAACATACGTATTATTATAATCTGTTCGAAACAATATAACTAGACTAATAACGTCACGCCTTTTGCCAGTCTCGTTGGCTCAGATGGAAGCAACTCTGCTTTCTGTACCGCAGACCCCGGGTACGATCCCCGGGTCAAATATTTGTGTGCATGAACTTGTCTGGGTGTTACTAGCTTATTTAAGTATGTATATCAGTCATCTGGTTACCATAGTACAGGCTTCTAGCCTAGTTCGGAACCAGATGCCCGTGTGTGGAAGTTGTCCCATATTATTATTATTAAGTATTCCTGTGATATTAGTATGGATATGTCGTGCAGGTGTCGGCCGACAAGGCTCAGGCGTACGACACGGTAGTGTTCGCGGGCCCGCCTCCCATGAAACAACGTCTGTGGCCGCGACATTGTGTGCAAGACACCTGGGGGGCAGAGCTACACTCACAACTGAAGGTAAATATCATGCTCCTTACTCTCTTAAACTACAACAAACATGACAGATTAAACTAATCACAAAATGAAAGCCGCGTTTTGACATTTATCTTCGCGACGTAACTAGTGATGTAACCATACGACTCGGTACTCGATACTCACGATAAATCGATTCAAGTTTGCATGAGTATTTGATTGATTGGAATATGTATTGTAAAGTGCATTGGATTAAAGTTCTGATTAGAAAATTTAACTTAAACTTTGATATTGGGTGTGGAGCCCCACTCCACAGTGGGCGGTACCCATCAATGAAAAATTTAATTACCTTCAGAACATTTTCATCGATAAAAAAAATTGGTTGTCTGTAAAGTCGGTTTACTGACGATAGTTGAACGTGACAACGCGCTCACTCAAGTAGGAGAGAGACGGATGTCGAACGCTGCCGAACGCAAAGGCCGATTGTGCTTCTTTGTCGCTCGTTCCGCGCTCTCGCTTGCACTTCAAGCCTTACATGGAACGCCTTAGAGCGAGGTAACGCCGCATGAGTCATGTTTTTTCGTGCGTGCAGCCGGCTCTATCGAATTATAAGAATAATAAGATGTTAGAGAGTGTAAGAGTGAGATTAAAAGTGTCTATTAATGTGCTAGTACATTTTTAATGCGTAAAAATTTTTGGTACTCCTGTATTTAATGAATAATATTAAAACATTAGCCCGCGGTTTAACGCGTTGATAAATATAGGTAAATAGGTACTAAATTAGACCTTTTTAAAAGCCTAATTTCTATAATATTAACTTACAATTACTTATTAATATTCGGTTGCATATATAGGGTAACCGGTAGTATTGTTAGCACCCCCCCAATCATTGGCACTTTCAACTTTGAATCGTAATATTATAACACAACACGACTGCAGCCATTTCTAATAGTTTTTCCTAAATAGTATTTTAAATTTAACGTCTGCCAAAACCAAATTGTAAGTGACAATGACAGTTAAATTGGCGGGATTTATTTTTTTCATAAATTTGCGCTCCATTGCTGCTGATGATATAAAAAAAGTTTGAGAAGTAGAAAAGAAAACTGCGTTAAAATAATTAAATTTATGCATGTTTTGTTTAATGTTTGTAATTTTTACGTAAGAGAAGGTGCATAATTTGGGATATTTGTGTAAGATTTGCAATTCAATGATTACTTTGCCAGTTTTTGATATGCCAATAATTGCACTATGAACTCTATGACGGTGTAGTCATTGGCACCTATGCCAATCATTGTACTTATTAAATGTTTTTTAAAATGCGACTTATTTGGTGTTGAAATTCATTTACATTGTAATGGAATTTATATCGCATGGATTTAACATATATTATCGATCAAATCCAATCATTGGCAGTGCCAATGATTATACCGTGGCATGTGCCAATGATTGTACCTTGGCATAATGTTGGCCATTTTTGTGTATTTCTTTCGTTGGAATAGGATTTATTGATAACTAATGTAAAGTATTTCAGGGTAAAAAAACCGCAAATGCATACGTAAATAATAAATAAATAAATTATTAATTGTCAGGGTGGCATGCCTACCTATTTATGATTAATGTAGGGTTCAATACAGAGCTGAAATAATAAGTTATGAGTAAATTTAGCTCAGTATCGAAGAACCCATATCCTACTTTATATTTAATCGCCGTACCTTTGTTTGCGTACATATCAAAATTAGATTTTTGCTTAGCTCCAAGGCAGACACGGCAGCAATTGCAGACAACCTAGGTATTAGATAATAATTGACACTTCATACCCTTTACCATACCCCATACCCATACCCCTTTTTTCTTTGAGGTATGGAACCTTATATGTAATAAAATGAAACGGGGCCAGGATCTAATGTGATTTTTAAAAGGGTCAACACGGTCGAAGCTAAGCGAAGCCTTACGGTCAAATTTTAATTATACCGTTCGAAAACTGTTGACCCCATACAATGAAATAGGTCGTGGTCAGTTTATCTACTGCAAGCTTACCGTAAAAAAAGCTTTTGTTTTGGATACGGATTAGTAAATTATTACGTCTGGGTAGTGTTTCCCATTACACTTCTACCTCTAGCCATTATTCACCTATCTACCTAGTTAAAAAAATATTTTTTGACTAGATGATTGTATTTAATATCTGCAATGAAGTGTTTATTTTTATTTCGTGAATTAACTCAGTGTTTTTCTAGTCAATGCCTTTCATTTAATACCCGTATTTTGGGGACTTTGAAATACGTAAGTAATCCGCTATTTTGTGGCGGCCGCCATCTTGAATATGTAATGATACCAAATATATTCAATTGTATTCTAATTAGAACTAAATATGTGTACTTAATATCAGATAAATAAGTCAACAGTAAAAAGAGGTAAAATTGAATTATTAAGAAACAAACAAAAAAGCCACAACAAACAGATCAAGTTTATTAAAACCGTTTAAAATGTTGATTATGATGTTTTAGTTACTATTTAAATCGGTCACGTAAGTGGTTTTTTCGAAATTCCCGGTAGTTTCGGAGAACGCCCTAAATACCCATTTAAAAAAATCATCCTGAATACCATAATAATTGACAAATTCTTAAATCTGCAGACATAAATCCAATCAGAGACGAGGAAATAATCAGAATAAAGCAAAAAAAAATTTTTTTTTAATGCCAATGATTGTACTTTTTTTGAGTGCCAATGATTGTACTTGAGTGCCAATGATTGTACTTTTTGACCACTGCTGCTAAAAATGTCGATTTTGAATACATATTAATAATATTCGAACTGGAATTATTTATCTAATTTATCACCAATAATCAACAAATCAAATGACATGAGTGTATTTAACACTATTAACGCATTATTGAAAATATTCCATATTGAATGACATCTGTCACCATTAGGTGCCAATGATTGTATAGGTTACCCTAGTACCTAATAATAAACCTAGAAGTATGTTATACCGTTGCTGTCTACTGTTAGTATAGTTATTATGTTAATATTTGTTAAAATTCAGGTTTCCTCGATACAGGCTTGCCTAGTGAGGAAACCAATAGACAAAAATAAAATAAATCTGCAAAATAGTCCTGCAAAAATGTTTAGATTGTGTGTTTCATTAAAATAAATGGTTAAGGCATACATAACATAACATAACATACATTCACGTCTTTTTCTCGAAGGGGTAGGCAGAGGTGTACCCAGGACTCAGTCCCATAGTAGATACACCCACATTTCGCCAGTATGTTATTGGTCCCATGTAATAGGGGGCGAGCCTATTGCCATCTACCGGGCACAGTTCCAGACTCCAGGCAGTTATTGAGATAATTCCTAATGGAAAAATCCAATATTAACACTTTACCTGACCTGGGGATCGAACCCGGGACCTCTTGATTGGCAGTCGAGCATGCGCCCTCTACGCCACCGAGGCAGTTAAGGCATACTATTGTAAGTATTCTGAGTGAAGGGTTCCATTCCTATACACTGCTATGCTGCATGTTAGTAATCAATTTCTTTTTGTAAAATTTTACTGTTCTGTAATTTTTTCCTTTACTTGTGATATAAAATCTCGCTTATTGCCAAATTTTTTGATGCTAGGTAAAATGGCCGTTTCTTTTGATTTTTTTTACTTAGAAGTTTGATTTCTTGCAGCAGCAAGGGACCCTAGACTCGATTTATTGATATCACTTTCAACTTGTAGTGGTAGGCCTCTTTTGCAGGGGGCCGCCGGGGGAAGTACCACACCTTTGCCAGTTATTCATCCGCCAAGCAGTAATGTGCAAACATTACTGTGTTCCGGTATGAAGGGCAATGTTACCAGCGAAATTACTGGGCATGATGAGATTCAACAACTCATATCTCAGGGTGACAGGCGCAGTGCAGTGCCGCGCAGAATTTTGAATTTTAAAACACTGGGTGGCACTGTGTCTGATATGGGCAATCATGATGCTTACCATCAGGCACCTGATTTGCTCGTCTTGTTGCTCACTACCATAAAAAAAAAACTTGATTCACGCGTTCTCGAGGAAAAAGATCATGACAGACGGACAACAAAGCGATCCTATGAGGGTTCCTTTTTTCCTTTTGCGGGACGGAACCCTAAAAAGTTTTTTTAATGAAAAATTGTAACTAATTGCAGATGGTAGAAGGTGCAATGAAAGTATACAAAGGTACGAACCCCGAGGTGGACTCGTACTCAGTGTTCTGGGACAACAAGAAGCTGACCGATACCTCCCTCAGCACGCAGCTGCGTCTGAGAAACGCCACGGATATCTACATCTGCGGCCTCGCTTACGATGTGTGTGTCGGTGAGTCTGTTTCATGCATTTGTTGACAGCCTCGTTGGCTCAGATGGTAGTAACTCTGCTTTCTGTGCTGCAGGGCCCGAGTTCGATCCCCGGCCAAATCAAACATTTGTGTGCACGAACATGCCTGTTTGATCTGAGTCTGGGTGTTATAAGCTTATATAAGTATGTATATCAGTCATCTGGTTACCATAGTACAGGCTTCTAGCCTAGTTTGGGACCAGATGACCGTGTGTGGAAGTTGTCCCATATTATTTATTATTATATTTACTCTACCTTATAGCCTTAATAATACCTTAATAACCTTAATAATAAGGAATGGTCTGACGCTACCTACTTATTTTCTGGTTATGTAAACAGGCACACATTTACATAATCAAACAATTTTTTTTTATGATAGTGAGAAACAAGACGAGCTAATCAGGTGCTTGATGGTAAGCATCATGATTGTCCATATCAGACACAGTGCCACCCAGTGTTTTAAAATTTAAATTTCTGCGCGGCACTGCACTGCACCTGCCACCCTGAGATATTAGTTGTTGAAACTCGTTATGCCCAGTAATTTCGCTGGTAACATTGCCCTTCAGACCGGAACACAGCAATGTTTGCACATTACTGCTTGGCGGATGAATAACTGGCTAAAGTGTGGTACTTCCCCAGGCGGCCACCTGCTAAAGAGGATTTGTGCGTCAAGTTTCACAAAAGCATTTTTTCATAGTAGCGAATTTTCACATCGCGTTCTTTCATGATCGCAAATTTAATTATTCGTTTTTTTTCATGTAGCGATTTTTCATGAAGCGTTTTATAATGTTCGCGTTTATTTTTTTCGCTTATTTTACTAGTAGATTATTTTATCAGTCGCATATATTTGTAGTCTTTTTTTTGAAATCTCGATTTTTTACACGTTGATATTTTCGTATTAGTGTATTATAATACCTATATAAAATCTTTTTTATATCGGATCTGATGCATGTGATGCGATTTGCAGATCAGATCGAGGTAAGGAGGAGATTGGAGGAGGTCTGGAACAAATCGCTAGCTTATTAGCGATAAGACCGCTGCTTATACATTTAAGCATAGTTTTTCGGAATCCTTTGTGTTAGTTATTTAAGTGAGTTGTAGAATAAGGTATTATCTATTTATCGAGGTGTTACGATCCGTATCAATTCAGAAGATCTGATTGAGTTTAAAAAAGCACATCCCTAATATGGCGATGGCGCTATACATAACATTATTGCGAGTATTCCTGTCTCGCTTGCACACTATAAAAGTACGGATCGTTAGAAGCTTCGGACGCATACATCGCGTTCTTACTTCAACTCTATTGTACTATTATTACGTGGGCGAATTGGTTAATTGAAAAGTTGGCATATTGGCGAGTTGGTGTATTGGCGCCATCGGTGATCAGTCGCAACTGTTCATACATTATTAACTTTTTATTACATTGATTTCCAAATAGAGGGGATCCTATGGGATGGAATCCAGGCGGGCTAGCATGTACAACTTTCGACTGTCGAGTGATGCGTGCGAAAGAGACGGCAGATTCACTCTGTTCGTGCGGGAAAATGATAAATAAGCGTCATCTCGATCATGTTATATAAGGTTCAGAATCCAACAGGACATATTATGTGGTCGACTAATCCCTCGTATTTGGAAAGTGAAAAAAATCGTGTAAATAGTGGTACTTCCCCAGGCGGCCCCCTGCAAAAGAGGCCTACCACTACATCTCAACAAACAGTCTCAACTGTTTCATATTTGGATAATAATGTAGGCTGCACATTTATGTACACTTACGCTATCCTATATGTTATATTCTGCTCTAATGTGTGGTTGTTAATTGTCCCAAATAAACTAAATAAATAAAATATTCGTGTCTGTGGATCCGTGTCTTAAGCACGAGGGGTTAATCGTACTATTCCTGAAAAGAAAAATGACAAACTGATTTACACTTACCTTGCTCCGCCGACTTCCAGTGGCAATATTATAATTTTAATTGTAGTTTTATATAAGTATTATAATACGCTAATATTAAAATATCAACGTGTAAAAAATCGAGATTTGAAAAAAAAAAGACTACAAATATATGCGACTGATAAAATAATCTACTAGTAAAATAAGCGAAAAAAATAAACGCGAACATTATAAAACGCTTCATGAAAAATCGCTACATGAAAAAAAACGAATAATTAAATTTACGATCATGAAAAAACGCGATGTGAAAATTCGCTACAATGAAAAAATGCTTTTGTGAAATTTGACGCACAAATCCTAAAGAGGCCTACCACTATTAATTCATGCTTCATGTTCATACACCTCTGCCAATCCCTTCGGGGAAAAGGCTTAAAGTTATGTTATTTCAATAATGATTCAGTTTGATAATCCAGGTGCAACTATAGCAGACGCCCTCGCCATAGGGTACCGCGCTATATTGATAGACGACGCGTCGCGCGGGGTCGACCTCGTTGATATTGAGAAAACTAAAGCAACCATACTGCACAACAACGGAGTTATTGTCAACTCGGATGAGGTGAGTTTGGGTGTGAGAGGGAAACACTTTAGATAATATAATTCTTGGGTGTGCTACACTTTTCCGAAAAACGTTAATATTGTCAATTTAACTATGTGAATTACTGTGCCCGGTAGATGGCAATAGGCTCGCAATGGCATGGGACCTATAACATACTGGCGAAATGTGGGTGTATCTACTATGGGACTGAGTCCTGGGTACACCTCTGCCTACCCCTTCGGGAAAAAGGCGTGAACGTATGTTATGTTATGTTTGAATTATTGTAAAAGGTGGACATATTTCTTATTCCGGAAGTCATCACTGGTAACGGAAATCCATTTTTTTTTATTATTATTTATTGTGATTGATTATCATGTATTGTTGGGGAAATGTAATGTTTCCCCACCGTCACCCAGAGGGGACTTCCGGAATAAGATAGAAAACCACTATGTACACAATACTGTCGTTTTATCTTGACGAGTCTGAACATAGGTTGTGCGAACTTTATACGTAAATATAAAGAAATAGGGAATCATTTCCACTCGATTGTTTGTGGTTGGCTCTTAATCTGGCCTTTACTTGCGTCAAAACATTTGGTTAATAAAAACCTTACAGTTTCTTCGTATTTATGAAAATTTTCAAAGAAGTAATTTTTTCGTTATTTTAATGTTATTTTTTATAACAAAATATGTTTTTGCGCAATTTTTTTTTATGGTAGTGACAAGACGAGCAAATCCGGTGCCTGATGGTAAGCATCATGATTGCCCATATCGGATACAGTGCCACCCAGTGTTTTGAAATTCTAAATTCTGCTCGGCACTGCACTGCGCCTGTCACCCTGAGATATGAGTTGTTGAATCTCATCATGCCCAGTAATTTCGCCGGTAACAATGCCCTTCAGACCGGAACACAGTAATATTTGCACATAATAATAATGGCCAGATTAAAAGCCAACCACAAACAATGGTTCTCTTTTTTCTTCGTATTTGTGTGTGGGAGAACTCGCTTTAAGCGATAAGACCGCCACATGTACTAGCCTAAGATTATTTTAAATGTTATTCCTGTATTGTTGTGTCCTAGTTTTGGAGTACAATAAAGTGTTTATCTATCTATCTATTTTCATTTTGTATGGAAGACGAATCACGTTAACAAGATGCAGGACCTCTACATTTACGATATTGATGTTTTGTATTCCCCTGTTTCCTCCGAATACAGTAAACTTAATAGATAAATTTATATCCTGATATTTTAAAGTTGAAGTAAAGTATGTTCCTATCATTTTTTTTTTATAAACTACATTTTTTTTTAGTGAACGTTTAGTCACGCGAGTAAAACTGCGATTTTTGGAAGTTCACTATGAAAAAACCAAGAGTTTATAAGAAAAATAAAAATGACAGGGACATAGGTTACTTCACTATTAAAATATCAGGATATAAATTTATGGAATGGGTTAATTATATTCGTAGAAAACGGGAATACAAAACATCCATTTGTTAAATTTTTCTTAAGATTGTGTCAAACTCCTAGAAGGCCATGTACGCTCTTAAGAGGTTACATGAGTGGTGATTTTTCCATACAAACGTATTCCCGTGTTTCCTTCCTAGATAACTGCGTCAGAGCAATGGTTTTTTTTATAAAATCTAGGTCTTCAGTGAGCATGTTCCTTTCATTTTCATTTATCTACAAACTCATTGTTAAATGTTATGACCCTATAAAAACATGAAAATCTGTCCCAGTTTTACTCGCGTAATAAGACGTTCACTAGAAATAAATGAAGAGTTAAGGAAAAAAAATAAAATAACAGGGACATAGCCTAATTCATCTTCTAATTTTCAACATATAAATTTATGGATAAAATCAATAATTCTCGGAGGAAACACGGGAATACAAAACATCGATTTCATTCATTTTCCATAGGATTGTGTCAAACTGCTAAGAGGTCTTGTATCCTGTTAAGAAGTTCCAAATGAAATAAATCAAATTGCAGGTGATGCCGATGGTGGAGGGCCGCGACCGTCGACCGGAGCTCGGCTACAAACTGGCTATGGAGCTTAAAAACGCTATAGAAGGAAACTAAAACATGACACACCCATGAGAAAAAACATCACTTTAAGTTTATAAAAATGTGTTTTAGAAATACCGCGCGGTAGAAATTTTATTTAGATCAATTTTTAGATTTTTTTTTGTAAAAAATTCTGTTCGATAATGATTGATGGGAGCCGTATTGGTGTTATTAAGGCTGGATAGACAAACTTATGACAGTTTTTAAGAATTATAATTAGAGTTTACTTCAGAAGCATTTGAACCAAAAAAGATCAAAAGGTGAAGACGCAGAGGAAGTGATTAACAAAGAGTTTACCAGATTTTGTTAAAGTGGATTTGTTACTTTGCCTGTCGTGGACGAACGCAGTGAGAAATTTCCCGAAGGGGTAGGCTGAGGTGTACCCAGGACTCAGCCCCATAGTAGGTACACCTTTAGTTACGTAAGTATTGTTCTTGAATATGGGTGAAAGTTATAATCTGTTTTAACACGGCTTTCATTTTGAGTGATTTATGGTATAGTTTAATTGTAATTGCGTGAAAATTTAATTAATAATAATAATAATAATAATAATATGGGACAACTTCCACACACGGAAGTTTGTTGTTTTCATATTAAAAATCGTCCGATTTGGATGATGTTATAGTTTTTATAATTACGCGGTGTGGTTGGTTCCGTCATATATAACGTAAAAACCATTGATTTAAAGAACATGGGAGATAGGGTACGTTCTCCCAGCGCTTACTCAACAACTGGCACGTGCAATTTGCTCAGAGTAAAGTTTCCACAGTGACATATAATGAACAACAAAGATAGAAAGACGTACCTAAGACCGAAGTGCGACCGAGACAACAATAATGAGACCTTATTTGAGCTTTCCATTTTCGAGAAGCCAGTACCTGAACTCCTTTTTTTACAAATCAATGGTAAAAACAGACTATTTTATTTTAGGCTACTAATAATTATTTATGCTTAATTTTAATTACCCAATGATTTTAAAAGGGAGTACAAAAATATAGATCTTGACCTAGCACTATAAATAAGCCGATGCTTTAGATAATAAATTATATTATTTTTTATAATAAGCTCTCCAGATACTTAATTTACAAAGTATTTCAATATTTAAGTACTTAATTTATTTTTCAGCTTAACGGTAAAGAATCCTCAATTTTTATGACATGTACTTATGTACTTAGTTACAATTTTTAAGTTGGTCTTTAATATTTTTATTGATATCATAATTAATTTATTAAGACAGGTCTTGATGATAGACTTTTTTTTTTTAAGAAATTCTTTAAATATGTTTGAAAGCAATTTTTAGAAATAGGAAAAAATAGGAAATAGGATAAACGAGTTATTTATTCGTCCTTAGGTAACATAGTTATATCATTTGAAATATATTGCACTGAGCACTGTATTTTTAGACATTCCTCTTACAAAAATTAGTGTTTAACAGGAAAGGGGACCTCTTAGCAGTTTGACACAGTCCTATGAAGTATTTACCAAATCGATGTTTTGTATTCCCCTGTTTCCTCCGAATATTATCAAGTTTATCTTATAAATTCTCGGTTTATTTAAAAAACACAGTTTCACTCGCGTGATTGGACGTTCACTACAAAAAAAATTAAGAATTTATAAACAAAAATAAAATGATAGGGACATAGTGTACTTCATCTTCAAAATATCAGGATATAAATATATCAAATAGGCTTACCATATTCGGAGGAAACAGGGGAATACAAAACATCGATTTGCTCAATTTTTCATTGGATTGTGTCAAATTTTCAAAGGCCGCGTACGCTCTTAAGCTTTATTTGAGTTGTCCTCTTTTGCTTAAAATCAAAACTATTTTGAATTTAGGCTAGAAATTAATTTATTGCTAAACTCTCAAAGAGCTTAGTTAGGTAGTTATTAATATTATTGCCTCATAAGCCGCATGTCCCGGGTTCGATCCCAGGGCAGGTCAAACATTTGTTCGCATGAACATTTCTATTTAAGTATATGTGTTTTATGCGTATACAACGTGTTACAAAAGGTGAAGGAATTCTTAAGGGGTGTGTAGTCTACTCTTCAAATTCAACAACTTTCAAAAGAATTGGCAAATTAGCAAGATAAAATTACCAATCAATTACAATTACCAATCAACTGATCAATTTTGCATATTTTTTTTGTAAGGGAGGAATAAGGGGGTGTCCCCCTTGTATTCCTTCACCTTTTTGTACCACATTGAATACTTATGTATATCAGTCTTCTGGTTACCATAATACACTAATTTGTACTATAGTTAGTTTGGGCCCAGATGACTGTGTAATGGCATGATATAAAGGCCTATGCCCAGCAGTGGGATGTAGTGGGCTGTGGATGATAATGATGAACATATAAATACCTATAATAATATTCCGTATATACTTATTTTATTAAATGAAACGTATATCAGCAGGCTGTTAAATTGTGATTGTTTAGAATCATTGCATTTTAGAGTTTATAGATGTGATAGCTTATACATAATAGTTCCTTTATTTGTGAAATAAACGCACTATTGAAAACATTGTGTTTTTTTATTTATTTGGGTTTGGTTTTACTAAATAAGGCCCATTTGCGCCTTTGGTTAAAATTTATAAATAAATGTTTGGATTAACTCGAGAATAAATGAGTGAAATGTCTGAATAAAAATATTATTGTAATAATTATCTTTATTTCACTTTTGCTCCTAACTGTTGATGGCGCAAGATAAATTATTTAATTATACCAATTTTTTTTTTATGTTTTAAAACAGACAGTTTTAAAATTCTATATTCTGCGCGGCACTGCACTGCGCCTGTCACCCTCGCTGGTTACATTGGCCTTCAGACCGGAACAGTAATTTTTGCACATTACTGCTTGGCGGATGAATAACTGGCAAAGGTGTGGTACTTCCCCAGGCGGGCCCCTGCTAAAGAGGGCTGCCACTACAAAAAACCACTATATATTATAACCACCTTAAATAAGTAAAAAAATAATTTTAATAGGGTAACCTATACAATCATTGGCACCTAATGGTGACAAATGTCATTCAATATGGAATATTTTCAATAATGCGATAATAGTGTTAAATATACTCATGTCATTTGATTTGTTGATTATTGGTGATAAATTAAATAAAAAAATCCAGTTCGAATATTATTAATATGTATTCAAAATCGTCATTTTTAGCAGCAGTGGTCAAAAAGTACAATCATTGGCACTCAAGTACAATCATTGGCACTCAAAAAAAGTACAATCATTGGCACTAAAAAAAATTTTTTTTTTGCTTTGTTCTGATTATTTCCTCGTCTCTGATTGGATTTATGTCTGCAGATTTAAGAATTTGTCAATTATTATGGTATTCAGGATGATTTTCTTAAATGGGTATTTAGGACGTTCTCCGAAACTACCGGGAATTTCGAAAAAACAACTTACGTGACCGATTTCAATAGTAACTAAAACATCATAATCAACATTTTAAACGGTTTTAATAAACTTGATCTGTTTGTTGTGGCTTTTTTGTTTGTTTCTTAATAATTCAATTTTACCTCTTTTTACTGTTGACTTATTTATCTGATATTAAGTACACATATTTAGTTCTAATTAGAATACAATTGAATATATTTGGTATCATTACATATTCAAGATGGCGGCCGCCACAAAATAGCGGATTACTTACGTATTTCAAAGTCCCCAAAATACGGGTATTAAATGAAAGGCATTGACTAGAAAAACACTGAGTTAATTCACGAAATAAAAATAAACACTTCATTGCAGATATTAAATACAATCATCTAGTCAAAAAATATTTTATATTAATTGGATTTTTCCATTAGGAATTATCTCAATAACTGCCTGGAGTCTGGAATTGTGCCCGGTAGATGGCAAAAGGCTCGCCCCCTATTACATGGGACCAATAACATACTGGCGAAATGTGGGTGTACCTACTATGGGACTGAGTCCTGGGTACACCTCTGCCTACCCCTTCGGGAAAAAAGGCGTGAATGTATGTTATGTTGTTATGTTAAAAAATATTTTTTAACTAGGTAGATAGGTGAATAATGGCTAGAGGTAGAAGTGTAAAAGGAAACACTACCCAGACGTAATAATTTACTAATCCGTATCCAAAACAAAAGCTTTTTTTACGGTAAGCATGCAGTTGATAAACTGACCACGACCTATTTCATTGTATGGAGTCAACCGTTTTCGAACGGTATAATTAAAATTTGACCGTAAGGCTTCGCTTAGCTTCGACCATGTTGACCCTTTTAAAAATCACCTTAGATCCTGGCTCCTTTTCATTTTATTACCTATAAGGTTCCATACCTCAAAGCAAAAAGGGGTATGGGTATGGGGTATGGTAAAGGGTATGAAGTGTCAATTAATATCTAATACCTAGGTTGTCTGCAATTGCGGCCGTGTCTGCCTTTGAGCTAAGCAAAAATAAAATTTTGATATGTACGCAAACAAAGGTATGGCGATTAATTATAAAGTAGGATGTGGGTTCTTCGATCCTTAGCTAAATTTAATCATAACTTATTATTTCAGCTCGGTATTGAATCCTACATTAATCAGAAATAGGTAGGCATGCCACCCAGATATTTATCAATTTCTTATTTACGTATGCATTTGCGGTTTTTTTACCTAAAATACTTTACATTGGTTATCAGTTAATCCTATTCCAACGAAAGAAATACACAAAAATGGCCAATATTATGCCAAGGTACAATCATTGGCACATGCCACGGTATAATCATTGGCACTGCCAATGATTGGATTTGATCGATAATATATGTTAAATCCGTGCGATATAAATTCCATTACAATGTAAATGAATTTCAACACAAAATAAGTCGCATTTTAAAAAACATTTAAAAAGTATAATGATTGGCATTGGTGCCAATGACTACACCATCATAGAGTTCATAGTGCAATTATTGGCATATCAAAAACTGGCAAAGTAATCATTGAATTGCAAATCTTACACAAATATCCCAAATTATGCACCTTCTCTTACGTGAAAATTACAAACATGAAACAAAACTTACATAAATATAATTGTTTTAACGCAGTTTTCTTTTCTACATCTCTAACTTTTTTCAAATCATTAGCAGCAATGGCGCGCAAATTTATGAAAAAAATAAATCCCGCCAATTTAACTGTCAATGTCATTTACAATTTGATTTTGCCAGACGCTAAATTTAAAATACTATTTAGGAAAAAATATTAGAAATGGCTACAGTCGTGTTGTGTTATAATATTACGATTAAAAGATGAAGTGCCAATGATTGGGGGGGTGCTAACAATACTACCGGTTACCCTATATTATTTTTTTTTTTAAACTGGTTTAAAAAAGGGTTAAATGAAAAAAGCTTCTTTCCCAAGTCGTAATAGTAAGTTGAGTAGAGTTTCTAAGCTATTTTTTTACACAATTAGTGGTCGACCTATATTTACACCAGTGTTAGTTGTTAACTGAGGTTTAATTACATTAACCCAAGATGGTGCAAGTAGGTCTAAGAAATATAAAAAAAAACTGAAATTATAAAATGATTTATTCATTTTGAAAAATTCATATAAATAATTAATTATCATAATATTTGTGATGAATTAATATTATTCAAATTGTATTCTATACTATAAAAAGTTGAGCAAACAATTATGAAAGGCTAAGATGATTATTGTTACGCCTCCGCGCGCGCTTCGACCACACTACCTAAAACAGCAACATTCTAAAATGCGGCAAATAACAAAGTATTGTAGTGTGCGTAACACGATGCTAGTGAGCGTGATAAACAGTTTGCAAGGAGTGCTAACGTGCGTTGGAAAATTGTGTTACACAGGCTCGAGTACGCCGACTTCGGCGTAGTACTAGTTGCCGCATTTGACAAGTACGACGGCGTATCTAGTCCGAGCGCGCACGAAGGCCTATCAATATCTATAATGAAATGTATAAACAATAAAATAGTTTTATTAGCTGTGCCCCGCGGTTCCACCCGCGTGGACATCGTTCCCGTGGGAATATAGGGAAAATATTACCTATTGTGTTATTATTATGTGCAATCAGTTCAGTAGTTTTGACGTGAAAGAGTAACAAACACCCATCAGCACAAACTTTCGCATTTATAATATTTTAGTAGGATAGGATTAAACTTAGCTCTCAGACGCGAGACGTTATTGAAGACAAGAAGTGACAACAAGACAGTACTATAAGTACCCTATCCACCACCTAAATACTAACTATTACTATTAAGGCGCGGTGCTAGGCAAATTCGCCCTCTCGCTCACACGTACCCACATTTGGGTACGTGTGAGCGAGAGAACTTATTTGCTAAGCACCGCGCCTTACGTGTACATATCATAACATCACACCTCGACTGCCTCGGCGGCGTATTAGGCGCAAGCTCGGCTGCTGCTCATGTGGTCCCGGGTTCGATCCCCAGAACAGGTAAAGTGTTACATATTGAATTTTTCATAAGGAATTATCTCAATAACTACCTGTAGTCTGGAGCTGTGCCCGGTAGATAGCAATAGGCTCGCCCCCTATTACAAGGGACCAATAACATACTGGCGAAATGTGGGTGTACCTACTATGGGACTGAGTTCTGGGTACCCCTTCAGAAAAAAGGCGTGATTGTATGTTATGTTCAAATAACACCACGCCTTTAATTCAACTTCGCCGGTAAGATTTTCAAGTCTCATGTAAGGGGGCGAGCCTATTTCCATCAACCGGGCAAAGTTCCAGACTTCAGGCCGCGAGACATCCAACTTGCCTGTCCTGGGAATCGAACCCAGCACCTCATCATGCTCAGCAGTAGCACTTATGCCTAATACACCATCGAAGCATCTATTTAGTACAATTACATAAATAAACACACAAAATAATATATGCTTTACATTATAAAGCAACTTCTAACATAAAACAATTCCTAAAGCTAAAAAATAAGGGTTATTCCCAGTCATCCCAAAGGCAGTCAAAATATTTACAATTTAATTTAATTCAGTATTAAATACATACTATATAATATTATCATACATTCTATCTCTAATTACATATTGATACAAATTATTGTTTTATAAAATACGATAAAGACTAATAACCTCATAGGACGGATTAAATTTACATTTTGAAGACGATAAGGCGGCAATATTTTAAATTTTGCAAAGTGCACCCTTAATACCATTATTGGATTTTTGCAATGACCCTAAAAATAGCCAGATATATCCAGAAATCCTTCTTAGAATACAACATGAATATGTAAAGTAAAATTTCAGCCATGAGACTTGCAACTCTCACCTTCCGCACCAATCCGCGTGGCGTGGCGGCACTCTACCAATTAAGCTACCGTGAAGGTACCAGTCAACCTACCGCCTATATTTATATTGTATCCTTCTTAGTTTTCTATAATCTAGTTTATGCAATTGAGTATTTGAAAAAAAAATGTCGTATTTATCAAGTTATTTTGTAAGTTTAATGAAAATTATGTATTATCCGATTCAAAAATCACGTTAAAAATTTTTTTTTTTATTAATTACAACTAATTCAAAATTGATACAGTTCCAATAGGAGTCACTTGTTCACGAACGCGCTACGAGTGGTCGCCATGATTGTGACGTCATTATGTTATAGTTATGTAGGGTACTATATAACATTTTAACGTCACTACAGGTCACGAGCTCGTTCGGGTACTATCGGCGTGTTTTCGGTACTGGATTAAAAATGATTTTTTAATTTGATATAACTTTGTAATTATAGCGAATAAAAGAAAACTAAAAATAGTTCCAGTACGAATGTTATATAATATGATCTTTCCATTTATGCCAAAAGAAAAAATTCAAATACTCAATTGTCCAAGGATTTTCACAATGACTCAATATACATTATTATCAAGACATAATATCACAGTATACTAAGAACAGTAATTCATCTTAGGCTGTTGTCATATTAGCTTGACTACTCTTACGTTGACGCTTAGGGTTGTCACTTTTATTTTTAGTTATATAAAAATTTTGAATATAAAACAGCACAATAACTAAATAAAATGACCAGTGAGAGCAAGCCAATGCGAGCGGGCGTGCAGCGTACTTGAACGCGCCATCACACTCTCGGCACGGCCCACACTGCCGATACCCGAGTCCCCCACAGATAATAATATTTATTTATATCCCAAAAATGAAAGCACAGTACAAAATAAACAAAAATTATGCTAATATGTGCGTATCAAGCAGTGCGTGCGTATACGGCGCCCTGTACTCACTCACACATTCAAACCGGCAGTGGCCAATTTCTATGAAGATGACTTACTGTTATTAGTGTACAGTGGTAATATGTACCTCTTGGTGGTAATCTAAATTAAGCAGCAGTAATACTAGACAAGACCTTCCTGGCCAGCTTCTCAGCAATAAAGTCAATGATAGTCAACACCAGTTCTCTCCGACTGGATGCACACGCCATCAACAAATCTATGGCTCGTATAATGTCACTAGAGTCCAATCGTCGCAGGAAGTTAAATATTATATAGAGCAGTTCTTTTAGCTTCTCTTTCACTGTCGTCCAGATTTCTCGCAGTGAGACTACAGCTGGAAAGGTATAAAATTTAATTGCACTATAGCTCATCCTATTAAAGAAGTACCGTTTGACATTTTATATTTTGCCGTGCCTTTAAAGGATTTTAATCTAAATCTAACAGGTCCAAAACCAAACTAATGTTCGTAGATAGAGCGGGTACACTACAGCGAACCTACGAGTTGCGCGATCTAGAGGTGGTGCACAAACTAGTGTACTTAGGATCGCAGATTAGTGACGATGGTGACTGCGAGCAGGAGGTAGTAAGAAGAGCCCAAATGTTGAAGTCAGCGGTAAAAAGATTGGAGAGAATATGGCGAAACAGGGGCATTGGCCGCAACACCAAAAAGAAGCTAATGCAAACCCTTATTTTCTCCATTTTTATGTATGCGTCGGAAACCTGGACATTAAAAGCCCGCGTGTGCGAGAGGATTGACGCGTTCGAAATGTGGTGCTGGCGCAGAATGATGAGAATATCCTGGACGGAACGTCGCACAAACGAGTCAATCCTCAGACAATTACAGATAAAAGCACGGCTCTCAACAATCTGTAGGCAGAGGGTCCTAAAATTCTTTGGACACACAGTCAGGAGAGACCCAGATAGCCTGGAAAGGCTGATCATCACTGGCTGTGTTGAGGGTAAGAGAGGCAGAGGGCGCTCTCCTACAAGATGGACGCACACGACGCAGGACGCTACGGGGGCCACCCTGCAAGCATCTATACAGATGGTGCAGGATAGGAATGTCTGGAAGGAGATGGTGACAAGGGTGTTGACGAACCATAATCACGTCCCTCAGTCATGAGGTCACGACTAAGAAGAAGAATCTAAATCTAGTAATTAAATTGTATGTCTTATGATGATAATCATAATTCCATGGTTCAACTGCAAAGGTTATTGGAATTGTGTGAGTTACGCCTATGAAAAGTTATTTCTTCTCTCTCAAAGCTTAAAAAGATGAAACGTCAAATGGCACTTCTTAGAGTTGATGGGATGTAGCTGTAATTCATATAAATTTAATCTTAATGTTTCTAAACGCAAATTTGAACTGCAATGAAATTGAATTGAATTGAATGTTAATGTTGGTATAGATTGTTTTGCCTGAAACAGGCAGTCTTAGGTACTATTCCCAATGGGGACAAGTGTTTAAGCAATGTATTATTTAAAGCGATTTTTTGAGTTCTTACACCTAGGGGCAGGGGTGTAAACTTTTTTATCATTATAGTAACACAATAGGTACTTTTCATAACATAACATTCCCAAAGGCGTAGGCAGAGGTTTATCCAGAACTCAGTCCCATAGTAGGTACACCCACATTTCACCAGTATGTTACTGGTCCCATGTAATAGGGGGCAAGCCTATTGCCAGCTACCGGGAACAGTTCCAGACTCCAGGTAATTATTGAGATAATTCCTAATGGAAATATCCAATATTTAACACTTTGCCTGACCTGGGGATCATACTTAGAACCTCAGGTACTTTTCTTTTCCAAAATTGTCAGATTGTGACCTATTTGAATAAATCATTTTAAGTTTTATTTAAGTTTTCAGTGGGTGAAATTGTTAGATACATACTAGACACTCCCAGCCCTGTAACACCACCGATCCCAGCCCCGAGGGCAGCTCCCATCCGCCCCCCTGCATACCCCCCCATCAGCCCCCCAGCTACCGCCATCACCCCTGTCAGGACGGCTGTCTCACGGTCCCATACTATTCGTATCCGGAAGAAATCCGCTGAAATCAGAAGCACATTGTAATAATTTCTCTATTTCTGCATCTGTATTAAAGTGTGTTTTATATTATGTCTATATGAAGAGATAAAATTGATAGTTGTTAACTAAATGTATTTGTTTTTTTTAAATGTGTTCAGGTATGCAATAAAGTATTTCTCCATTCAACTCTATTCTTAAAGTAATCATACAAAATATTAACAACTTAATACAACTTAGGCATGAATTTTTTCGTAGTTTAGCAACTGCTAAATAGAGTGATATGCAAAGGTCACACTCACCAATTTCCAACAATATGTGCTCCATACAAACAGGATCAAAGCTCACATCGTTTGGACAATACGGTTGCACTTGAGACGACATATTTTAAGCAATTATTGTGCAATAAATTTAGTAAACACTCTTCAACGTACGTTTTCAACGTATGAAAAGGTTGTTGATTTTATTACTATGATGAGACGTTGAATCACAGGAATAAAAATAATTCAAGTTTTTGGCAAAGAATCACATTCACTACTGTTCACTACTACCACAAGTTCTGATTTAATCACAGATCACTATAATTAGTAGATTTAATTAATTCTCCTCATGAATCTGTTTACTGTAACAATGTCAAACTGTCAAACGATGGAATTTCAGAATGACAGCTTAGTTTTTTTTTTTTTTTTTCTTCTTTTATGGACCCACACGAATGTATTGCCAGTGTCAAGTTATATAAATTTTCAAGTTAATATGGTCAATTAGTCAATTCAGAGTCAGTCAAGTCACAAGTCACAGCTCTAGTAAAGTGGTGGTCTTTACAAGAAGCTGCCGGAATTTTGGCGGGAACACGAAAAATCACATTTCAACTCTCGTATCACTTGCCAAGAGACTTGTGTATCTTCGAAAACACTCAACACGCAATATTCCACCATTATTACTCGTTAAACACTCGAAAATGCACCGATAATTGATAAAGATACGGGAGCCAAACTGTATTCTTCGATCTCCCGCCAAAACTCTCGACAGCTTAGTTCATGATATTAGATATAATAACTGGCGCCGCCCATTTCATTATTGCTATTGAAAATACGAAGTGAACAAGAGATATTATAATTTTTACTAGGTGTTATGTTTTATGGAAGTGACCAGACAGAAACGCCAGTGTGGGTTACGCGGGGCAAATCCTCGAACATTGCTACATTAGATCCACGCCTAATGCGTGTGCCAGATATAGCTCTAAACAGCACAGAACAGAGAGGAAACTAAACAGCTATAGCATACAAAATGTATGGGCTCCGACGCGCCCAGATCCGGCGTACGTGGCACACGTGTGCCGGATGTAGTTCTAGCTTTATTGCTGCCGCGCGCGGCGACCCCGTCCACAGATCACTGTATTAGTACTACGTAACCCCGTCCAAAGAGGAGTCACAGAAAAGGATGTACGGGCAACTGCTGAGCTGTGATACCGAGCGCGCCAATCTTCGAGGGTTTGCCGCGCGTAATATGGACATGCCGTAAGTAAAACAACATATTAATATGATCTAGATACATTTAATCAAGTTACTAAACCACTACATAACCACTTGTATCATATTGCTATACAAAACATTGTTAGTACTGCTAAAGATGTAATATCTTGCGGTAGAATTGGTTTAGCTTCTGTTTGACTTCTCGTAGTTGAGGTACAGCTGAAATGACATTTATTGAAATAAGGGGAAATTGAGAATAAATGAAAAAACACTGACGCATTGTCAACTAACCTAGGTACCTGAGGAGTATAATCTTATATATATAAAAATCTTGTGTCACGATGTTTGTCCCGAATAAACTCCAAAACTACTGAACCGATTTCAATCAAATTTTACATGTACCCGTATTTTGGTCTAACTTACTGGATAGGATAGTTATCATCTCAATTATTCGCAAAAGTCGTGAATGTAAACGAATAAAATGTATCAATTAATTGTTTCACAAGCAATAAGTGTTTATTTACTGTTTAGTTTTATGAAGTTCTCATAGATGGCGGTGTACGTTGATTCAACGATAAAATTCTTCAATATTGTTTGACACACAGATCAGGATGAAAGAGGTTAGATTGGAAATAGTTCCTGATTTGTATCAGAACGCTCGTCGCCGCTTGTCTCCCACTCCTCAACTCCACTACAAGCAAGAGACCAATACGCGCACGCATTACGCACACAAATTAACCATACACACATCGATCGCGAGTTTGCTATTGATTATCATCTAGCGCAAACACTGCGTTTGACATGCACTCACACACGCGCAAAAGCTCATCTAGACACGCGGCAGCGTGTCAAGCCAAGTAAGGAACTGTCTAGCCAGCGCCGAGTGCCACTTTTGACTCTTCTGTAACTCAAAATCTCTTTAACGTTCACACATAAAACTACATGTGTTTAATTATATCCATAAGGACATCTAGTAGCCCAAATTTCATGAAGCTAGCTCAAACGGTTATAAAGATATTATGAAGGTCAAAAAGTCGTAAAATTTAGCACTGACTGACATATAGTACCTAAATCTAACGTACTTCCAGATGACCTAGAAGGATGAAATTTGGAATCCAGCTCGATAATTGTGTTTAAGTGTAGGAAAAAGTCTAAAAATTTAAAAATAGAGGGGGGGGGGCATACTACTTTTTTTTTAATGTAGCGTTGGAACCGTTACAACGTTACAAGCAAATATTTGAAATTATCCCAATATATTTACAATATAACAGAAATATAAAAATAAAGTGAAATAGAGTTTGATACTTGTTCATAATGTTATTTTGTTCCTATAAATACTTTGGATTTTGCATAGAACTTGGCACTCATTTAGATCTCCTATCTTTTTGCGGCGAAGCCCACAGCCAAACATTAAAAGTATTAAACTTGGCTCTCCTTTTTTACATGTATGTTTTTGGTGGGATACATGTTACGGTCACCTAAAGGTCGATTATCGATATCGATAAAATTACTGTATCATTATTACTTTAATTTTTTGCTATATTTATTTATTTGCTATGAACTAATACGGCTTCATAGCCAATTATACTAATTAATTAATTAACTACTATACAATGTCCTTACAATGTAATGTTGTCACTATATAATTTCTGTGTCTGGGTGTATAAGTAAGCTTATATAAGGAGGTATGTATATCAGTCATCTGGTTACCATAATACATGCTTCTAGCCTAGTTTGGAACCAGATGACCTTGCGTGGAAGTTGTCCCATATTATTATTATTTTGTGACTTATTATAATTTTATAAATTCTATGTTTTTTTTTGGTCTGTGAGTTACCGCGAAAAACGTCGTTCATGCATAGAAAGAGATGGGTTAAACCTATAGTAAGTAAATAAATGACACAAGTTAAAAATACAAGCGTTCCTATTTATTAAATTATCATTTCCCTTAACTCACACTAGGTGGGGACGCGAGGAAAGAACCGCGGGGCACAGCTAGTAGGATATAAATCATACACTACCTAGGTACTTACTGAAAAAGTCATAACGATATATTTGAGCGGCGTAGCTCCTGGTTTTAAGTATCTTTTTCCTAACTCTTTTGTTATGTCATAATCATTTTCTGCAAAATGTTGAAAATTTTGCAAAAAGAACAAATTGTGCTACATTTAGTAGGAATCCATTTATTTCTACCGGTTGCCTCAATCCACAATTTTCTCATATCTGGATTTTTTGGAAACCTAAAAATAAAATTTTAATTTCATTATAAACGGAACAATCAAACATAATTTTAGACGAAAACCCACACTCTACAACTAAATTGATAATCACAATTAACATGGTGACCACAGTAGATGCCACGTATTTACTTCGCGTGACAAAGAGGAGAACAATTTTTTTCTTTAGACGCTGTTTCACAGACAGACAGACTGAAAGAGACACACACTCACTTCATAATATCCTGACACACGGCTTTCGCTTCTTCCACTTTCATGAAATTCTTCATACTACATGCACGTCGGTTGTAGTTACTATTGATTTATTCATCTTTCCTTAGGACAACATCAACTTGTTCCTAAAAAGTACGCCTACAAAGAGGTATATTAATTACAAAATATTACTCATAATAATCATTTGCATACGACACTTATTATCGACAATGTTTACAACATGGTACAACACTATCGATGCGCGGGGATTTCCCGGAATTCAAGCTTCGCCTTGGCGCACGCGACCCCTCGCAAAGAACGCAGTTCATTGCGCGATCACCTACGAGTACAAGGTGGAACCTATGTATTGTAGTAAGCAATGTATAATTTCCAATATGTTTCGCAAGTGTGTCGTTTTTGTCTAACAATTACATAATACTTTTGTAATAATTACAAATATCACTTGAATTTAAAGGTTTTAGGACTTACCGGTGAAAAGAAATCCCTTGTCGGGCTACACTACACACCTGGCTTCTTTTTCGACAAGTTATAATAGCGCAGGACGGCATTATACACTATCTTCGCGGAGCTACGTACGTTGTGACCACATGAGCGCGACTATTAGCCGGTAAAGCTAATTTCGGCGGAATTACGAGCGTCTGCTCAAGAGGGCAGCAAAGCCGGCCCCGCCCACAAGGCCCCTCTAATCTCTTTCATCTCCTCTGTGGTTTGACATCTAGGTTGCAAATACACCCAATAGATGGCGCTGTGTTCTGTTTCTTAGAAAATAAATTCTATTACTTTATTTCACAGAGGAGATGAAAGAGATTCATCCTGATCTGTGCTTTATTTCACGTAATATTTATTTATGCTCACGATATAACCGTATTATTTTAATAGTTTGTGACTGATATTTTTATAATTATACTGCGTATTATGTTACAATATTATTACCATTAAAAACGAAAAAATGTTTGTACTATTTTTGTTAGAGAATTATTAATGTCTTGGCGCCAAATTTTAATCAAAGTTTCAAGATCTGGCCATCAAATTCTATCGAGTCGCCATTTCTGGTTTGAATGTCCAAAGCTTTGGTATCTCATTCGTTCTCGAGACCTCCTCTGAGCGTAAACAAAGCTCCCTCTCGAACCATCGAGACCCACTATTTCGAACAATCGATCAATCGATTCTTCTCGAAGCATGCGAACTAGAACGTTCGGGAAATTCAAGGTTCAGGTATAAATACTGGCGCCGAGTGTCACCGCAGTTCAGTTCCTTTTTAAACACAGTTTTTAAACGAGTGAATTAATACTAGGTATCTCCCGGAAAGTGATAGTCTCAGTAAAATCTCCACGCGTTTTGAACAAGAATATGAATTTTTCAATTGAGTACACCAGTTTTATTTTAAATTTAGGTAATTCTATTTTACCGGAAGGGTTTTATTTCCTCAGTTGCGATTAGAGAAATAAAGTATGCGGTACGAAGTTCGCCGGGTCAGCTAGTTTTATTAAATAGGTTTCCAATCGTGGTACTAGGTATTATTATGTTCTGTGTCATACATCATGCATACTACTTAGACCATTCAGAACAGGAGTCATCAAGCGTACTCTCTCCTGTTACTGCCGACGTACATGAACGTTTCGTTCATGTATCCTATTGTTAAATTGACGCAAAACTTTCTATCTGTTTCCTTCACACCGAGACAGACATCCCGCGAAAACCGGTAGAAATTTAGTTGGTGTAACCGAGCAAAATTGATGTGCAGCATCTAGTACCTTATTGAGTTCTGTGATACCTACCTACTGGAAGTAGCACTTGACACTACCCGTGGTCTTTATCTTAAGCACCATACATACAACCTACATCCACTCCTGTCATACAACATAATATAAGTAGGTACAAACAACATATTCCAACGCCTGCCGCCCCTCCTATGCCGCCCCATATAGCAGCTCCTATGACGCCTCCAGTAACAACCCCCACGACGCCCCCGGACGCGGCTAGGGCTCCCGTCACGAACGACGCGTCGTCGTCCCATTCCATCTGTGGTCGGAAGCATTCACCTAAGTAGAAAAAGAAGCGTTCACCTGCAATAATAATACTACAGTCCCACTCTATCTTATGTGGTCAGTCAGCGTCGCTAGTGGAGATTTTTGCTAGCGGGGTTTTCAAAATCGGGACTGACATGCCGTAGTTCTAATTTTGCCCACCTTTCTATCTACTCTGTATCAAATGCTGAGAAAAACGGCCATCGACCCTTAACCTTGGATTTGCCTCTCTTTATCCTTTACCACGTAATGCAGTAAATAATTAGAAGATAAGAAAGCTATACTTAATATAAGCTCTATAATAAAATGTAATGAACAACAAAGATAGAAAGTCGTACCTACCTAAGACCGAAGTGCGACGAGACAATAATATTATTCGCTAGTACTCTATAATAGTACGACCTTACTTTACTGACGTACATGGACCTAATGTGACCTAATCTAAGCTTGCCATTTTCGAGAAGCCAGTACCTCATGTCCCCTTTTCTTTATACCAATGGATGGACCACTGAATAGGACTTTATGTTCCCTATTTAGTGGGATGGACTATTTTGTTTAGAATATAATTTTGCTGGAGAAATAGAAAACCCACTACGATGCAGGTGAAACACTACACTGACTTAAAATATTATCTAATAGCGTACCTAGGTACCTACCTATCTAATGTATCTAAAAGTTTAAACATAAGGTACCTTACCTACCGATGTTAATCTTTCTTCCATGTAACCAGACCCTTGATTAGTAATTAGTACCTATATCATTTAGTAACAAAATTAATGTGATATTATTAATGATCTTGTAATTTCTACAAGTAAAAAAAATAAAAAGCTTTTATTCATCAGTTTTGTTTGTTTACAGTTCCGCCATTTTTATTTTATAATTATCTACTCTCTACGGCCCCGATGTGATTTTTTTAATAGTTTGCCTACTTACTCTATGACAATGGCATAGTAAAAACACCTTTAAATACTTACCTTTTTTTAATGTCAAAGTTTGTGAGGATGGATGGATGGATGTTTATTACTCTTCACGCCAAAACTACTAAACCGATTGGGCTGAAATTCGATGCTTAACTACGTAGAGTCTATACCAGGGTTATTGCAGGGTCTTTAAACAACTGACAACTGCAATAACACTAAACTTAAGGTACCTTTTAACCCTATATTCCCACGGGTCGTTGCCCACGAGAACGAAGACTACGTGGGTGAAACCAAGGGAAAAGCCAGTTCTTTATTGCTGAATGGCGCTAAACAAAAATCATGAACTTCCTGACAATAAAAAATAGGGGAAGGTGGGTCACAGCGAATCACTTTTTTTTTGTATCTGCTATAACTGATACGAAACCACAAAACCTTTTTTATAAAAAAACCAAAGCATTTTTTTACTTGCTTAATAAACAAATCAGATTGACAAAATCTTTTCCGCACCCACTTATAATTTATATGAAAAAATAAAGGAAAGCAATGTTATATTAAAATGATTGCAAATTAATTCCTTTATTCAAAATTCCTATTTTGTATGACTAAGTTCTTTTCAATATTATCACATTTACAACAATTTCTCTTATAAAACTAACAATTTAAATCTTATACTAATATATTTAATAATAAAGCAGTCATATTATAACGTCACATGAGCGAAAAAATCTTACCAGCAGATTTAAATGAATTTAAAATTGTTTTATACATACTAATTATGAGTCCAAAACAAAAAAATATATATGAGTTAATAATGTGATTGCACAACGTTATTTTAAAAAAATATTTTAATACAATATATCTCATTTATTCTGAATTTGTTTATATATCTATCTATGTATACTTATTTCAACTAAGTCAATTATATTATGTATTGTTACAAAATTAATAAGGTACAATATAAAAAAATATATAATAATAGTACAAAGTCGGAATCGAAGTGTAAACGTGAGATAAGGAAGGCTGACCACTACCATTGGGACGCATAGCCAGGAAGAGATAGAGAGAGAGAGAGAAACGAATAAATAATAGATCCTTAATTTAAAAATACAAAATAATAGGATTTAAAAATGTCAATGTCACTAAATTAATATCAAGTTTTACAATAAATTTAAACACAATATTTATACTAATTTTAAACATTGTAATTTGACGCACTGGAGCGTAAATTGCCCGACCCACAATATTAACGAAAAAATCTGTTCATAACATAACACATTTGTAGTTTAACGAATATTTTCATACAGCTAATGTTCCATATCATAGTGGGTTGAATCATTTTCGCGTAATTTTGTCAAATTTTAGAACAACAATCAATAATATCAAGCAATAGAGAGGCTGGAGATAATCTTCTTGCCTAGAACGGTAGAAGCGGTCTCTAATATAAGCATGGCCAGTTGTGTGATGCCGCCACTGTTTACGTTGGTGAGGAGAGATGCAGCGCGCCTGTGGAAATATAAATATACATTAGGCCTTACATGTTCATGCATTTACTTTGTTACGCCGGGTAAATATAATAAAGGCTAAAAATAATTTGTCTTGCCTCATCAACTATCAACATTAGGCCAACTGCAGGCAAATTAAAGATAGGTACTTATATAAATAACATAACATACAATCACGCTTTTTTCCCAAAGGGGTAGGCAGAAGTACACCTCTGCCCACCTGCCTGCCTGCCTAGGTACACCCAGGAATCAGTCCCATATAATTAAACCCACATTTCGCCAGTATATTACCGGTCCCATGTCATAGGGGACGAGCCTATTGCCATCTACTGGGCACAGTTCCCGACTACAGGCTGTTATAGAGATAATTCCTAATGAAAAAATCCTGTATCTAACACTTTGCCTGACCTGGGGATCGAACCCGGGACCTCAAGATCGGCAGTCAAGCTTGCGCCCACCACGCCACCGATCATGATAAATACATAAATAAATTTCATAAACTGAGGAAATATAGTTTAAATGGTAAGAGTTTTGCTACCAAACGATGATGGCGCAAGATAAATTACTTATTAAGTTATGCTAACACCGGCCTAATACGCTAACCCACGAACGTGCTAGTCGGCCTTAGTAGCAAACAGCAAAACCCATCATATTTGAAATCTGATTTATATTTTATACCTAGGTATACATTAAATTTGTTTATTCAAACCACAGATCAGGATGAAAGAGGTTAGATTGGAAATAGTTCCTGATTTGTATCAGAACGCTCGTCGCCGCTTGTCTCCCACTCCTCAACTCCACTACAAGCAAGAGACCAATACGCGCACGCATTACGCACACAAATTAACCATACACACATCGATCGCGAGTTTGCTATTGATTATCATCTAGCGCAAACACTGCGTTTGACATGCACTCACACACGCGCAAAAGCTCATCTAGACACGCGGCAGCGTGTCAAGCCAAGTAAGGAACTGTCTAGCCAGCGCCGAGTGCCACTTTTGACTCTTCTGTAACTCAAAATCTCTTTAACGTTCACACATAAAACTACATGTGTTTAATTATATCCATAAGGACATCTAGTAGCCCAAATTTCATGAAGCTAGCTCAAACGGTTATAAAGATATTATGAAGGTCAAAAAGTCGTAAAATTTAGCACTGACTGACATATAGTACCTAAATCTAACGTACTTCCAGATGACCTAGAAGGATGAAATTTGGAATCCAGCTCGATAATTGTGTTTAAGTGTAGGAAAAAGTCTAAAAATTTAAAAATAGAGGGGGGGGGGCATACTACTTTTTTTTTAATGTAGCGTTGGAACCGTTACAACGTTACAAGCAAATATTTGAAATTATCCCAATATATTTACAATATAACAGAAATATAAAAATAAAGTGAAATAGAGTTTGATACTTGTTCATAATGTTATTTTGTTCCTATAAATACTTTGGATTTTGCATAGAACTTGGCACTCATTTAGATCTCCTATCTTTTTGCGGCGAAGCCCACAGCCAAACATTAAAAGTATTAAACTTGGCTCTCCTTTTTTACATGTATGTTTTTGGTGGGATACATGTTACGGTCACCTAAAGGTCGATTATCGATATCGATAAAATTACTGTATCATTATTACTTTAATTTTTTGCTATATTTATTTATTTGCTATGAACTAATACGGCTTCATAGCCAATTATACTAATTAATTAATTAACTACTATACAATGTCCTTACAATGTAATGTTGTCACTATATAATTTCTGTGTCTGGGTGTATAAGTAAGCTTATATAAGGAGGTATGTATATCAGTCATCTGGTTACCATAATACATGCTTCTAGCCTAGTTTGGAACCAGATGACCTTGCGTGGAAGTTGTCCCATATTATTATTATTTTGTGACTTATTATAATTTTATAAATTCTATGTTTTTTTTTGGTCTGTGAGTTACCGCGAAAAACGTCGTTCATGCATAGAAAGAGATGGGTTAAACCTATAGTAAGTAAATAAATGACACAAGTTAAAAATACAAGCGTTCCTATTTATTAAATTATCATTTCCCTTAACTCACACTAGGTGGGGACGCGAGGAAAGAACCGCGGGGCACAGCTAGTAGGATATAAATCATACACTACCTAGGTACTTACTGAAAAAGTCATAACGATATATTTGAGCGGCGTAGCTCCTGGTTTTAAGTATCTTTTTCCTAACTCTTTTGTTATGTCATAATCATTTTCTGCAATATGTTGAAAATTTTGCAAAAAGAACAAATTGTGCTACATTTAGTAGGAATCCATTTATTTCTACCGGTTGCCTCAATCCACAATTTTCTCATATCTGGATTTTTTGGAAACCTAAAAATAAAATTTTAATTTCATTATAAACGGAACAATCAAACATAATTTTAGACGAAAACCCACACTCTACAACTAAATTGATAATCACAATTAACATGGTGACCACAGTAGATGCCACGTATTTACTTCGCGTGACAAAGAGGAGAACAATTTTTTTCTTTAGACGCTGTTTCACAGACAGACAGACTGAAAGAGACACACACTCACTTCATAATATCCTGACACACGGCTTTCGCTTCTTCCACTTTCATGAAATTCTTCATACTACATGCACGTCGGTTGTAGTTACTATTGATTTATTCATCTTTCCTTAGGACAACATCAACTTGTTCCTAAAAAGTACGCCTACAAAGAGGTATATTAATTACAAAATATTACTCATAATAATCATTTGCATACGACACTTATTATCGACAATGTTTACAACATGGTACAACACTATCGATGCGCGGGGATTTCCCGGAATTCAAGCTTCGCCTTGGCGCACGCGACCCCTCGCAAAGAACGCAGTTCATTGCGCGATCACCTACGAGTACAAGGTGGAACCTATGTATTGTAGTAAGCAATGTATAATTTCCAATATGTTTCGCAAGTGTGTCGTTTTTGTCTAACAATTACATAATACTTTTGTAATAATTACAAATATCACTTGAATTTAAAGGTTTTAGGACTTACCGGTGAAAAGAAATCCCTTGTCGGGCTACACTACACACCTGGCTTCTTTTTCGACAAGTTATAATAGCGCAGGACGGCATTATACACTATCTTCGCGGAGCTACGTACGTTGTGACCACATGAGCGCGACTATTAGCCGGTAAAGCTAATTTCGGCGGAATTACGAGCGTCTGCTCAAGAGGGCAGCAAAGCCGGCCCCGCCCACAAGGCCCCTCTAATCTCTTTCATCTCCTCTGTGATTCAAACCCTTATTTGGATGCTAGAGGGTGTTTTTGCTGTCTTGATTGTCATGATTCGATAAATTATAAAAAACACTGACTGTGAAATGAAATATCAAGGAAAGATATCAAAAGAAGTTTTTCCGCACGTCAGTTGCAATTCGTATAACACAGTGTTTTCCGCATTAAACTCCAAAACCTTCACGTAGCTTTCTCTTTTCTACGACACTTCAGCCTAACCGCTTTGCGTGTCGTTATCTCGCAGGGGTCAAAAGGAGTGACAATTATTAAGTTAAAACATTAGTTCCATAACTCTCCACAAGCCATAGATATGTTACACTTTAACAATAAATAACAAAAGTAACAAACCTGTAGTCATCGATGCCCATCCCGGCGAGGTAGTCGTACACAATCTCGTAGAGTTCGAAAAGTTTCGCCTTTATGTCCTGCCAGATGTCTCGAATGGCCACTACTATGAAAAAAAAAACAAAAATTTTAAATCTTTAAAAACCGAAAACGCCGGTCGTAAATAATTCATTGAAAAAAATTTCGGCGAACGTGGCTATATATTTATGAGGGTAGTTTTAAATTTCCTTTCTAATTGAATTGAAAAAAAAATAATGCATTCTGATGTTTGACGAGTTGTTTTCGCTTATTATATTCATGTCAAATAATGATTTGTAAAGTTAACTTACCAACAATGCCCAAGCCGCAAGCCCCTCCGATGGCTCCACCCACGGCCATCCCAATTCTCCCGCCATAATGTTTTCCTATCAACCCGCCAGCTACCGCTAGTCCCGTGGTCGCAAGCACCGCGCTTCTCGCCTTCTTATCGCTCATAATCACACGGAAGTCAAACTTATCACATATTTGTAGTATTAATTTTTCTATGGAAATTTCGTCAAAGGGCAGTCTGGGAAGTGCGCAAGCGTTTGACCCGTATGGGCATACCATGAAGTCGTAATCAGAGTCAGAGTCAGAGTCACAGTCGAAGTAATCCATTGTTATTTGATTTTTAGGCACAAAATTACGATTTGAAGCGACACTGACAAATTCTAAAGTATATGGACGCACAATGCGCACTAATGATCAAATATATTAAAAATTTTATGAGAGTAGAGAATGGCGATGAATCACAGGACCACAGAATCACATACTTTTTATGAGAGAACGGCAGCTCCACAAACACATTTCCGGGATTTTAGATCATAGACAAGAATATATTGCTACATCAAAAAAAATCAAATGTATATACCTAATTTGCTACTTCTAGTTCCTCTTCGAATACGAATCGCAACCACATCGCAACGTGAATGGCTAGTCATTATTGGCAGTCCCTAGTCCCTACCATAAACAAAAAATGTAATGTATTATTATTAATCCGCCTTATTCACGGTCCATTTGGCTGTACGTCACGCCTAGGTCTTAGGTCACAAACGATGCACGACGTAAAATGACATTGAATAGTTTCGATGTACGTAGATAATTATTATTATTTGTTAGCTGGATTTGCACGACCAATTTTGAATCAAGCGAACGCTTCTACCACCGCGAATGTCGTGCAGATAGACAGTGAATAACGCGGACGTAAGTCAGAGCGATCGTGCGTTGTGCGTGCTTGATCGTGTATAAATTTGCTGTACACTACATGTTAAACAAAAAATATATCTCTCATGACGTATCAACGTTGAAGAGCGGCAGCGGCAGGGCAGCCGGCAGGTTCTTTTTTTCTGTGGTCGGCAGTGACAAATTGTTCTGTGATTCTGTGGTGACTGGTGACAAGTGACAGATGATCACAAAGGGGTGTCAGCTTAGTTCCCGGCCAATGCCAACGGCGAAGGAAATGTTAAAAAGAAACGGAGCTCTACAAACGACAGAGAAAGCACTATTTACTGACCCTACTAAGGAAAATATAACATTTTAGTAGAATTCAAAGTTATGGGAATTATTTAATTAATTCGGAAGATAGAAATAAACACTTTTGAATTATGTAATGAAATTTATTAATAATTTTATTACATATATTGTTCAAATTAGTTAAATCTAGACCTTAGATTCTTATGATTACTTGAATCAGCGTTAGAAGAATTTCTTTTTTGCCATCTGGCAACCGGATAATAGAAATGGCTGTTTTTTGTTTACGATTTTCACTTTTTCATTGATTTGCACTTTGCAGATCTTTAGTGGAAATAAGTTTTGTAAAGTTTCTCGTATTTGTTATAATGTGCTATAGAAAGTTTTGTTTTTGTGCTAACGAGATCATACTCTATTATTGCGATTGTGCGAAAAAGACGCCTAGGTTAGGCAGTGTTAAACTGTGGTGTTAAATATCGGATTTTTCCGTGAGGGATTATCTCAATAACAACCCGGAGTCTGGAACTGTGCCCGGTAAATGGCAATAGTCTCGCCTTCTATTACATAGGACCAATAACATACTGGCGAAATGTGGAAGTATACTTAGTATGAGATTGAGTTCTGGGTACACCTCGGCCAACCCCTTCTAGAAAGATGTTGTGTAATATAAGATTTTCCGTATTTTCATCTGAATAAAGACTACTTCTAATACCTGCCCTTATTTTTTACCCTTTGCGTATGGCATGAATAGATATAGAAGTAAATATAGAAATATAATATTGGTAGGTACCTATATATATGTAGCTAATGTTAGAAATATTAATCTCCCGCGCTACTGAATAGTTCCAGTGCGAAGCGTTGGTAGCGCTAGCGTCGCTTCGTGTACGCAAATCTGAAGTACGTAGTGGGACTTCTTCTTGTATATGTTTTCTGTGGATTAGGTTCACTTCACAGTTCACAGCACAGAGTACTTTATTATATACTGTTATACTGTTCACAGTCAGTCACAGTCTATCTCCTCATAATTATGATCTTTGGTAAAAAATAGTGAAAATATTTCTCAGATCATTCAATAAACTTCGATCTAGATAACAATGACCCAAAAGCCACTGCTCGACTACGCGCTCGCACGCCACCTCGCCATAGAACAACAGTTATTGGCCGAGGAGAAATGGGTAGTTGAAGCACTAAAGAAGATTAAGAAACAGAGAAATAGTCTACAGGTTTGTAATCGTATGTTAATAAGCTATTATCCCCAAGTTGTTTTCTATGTAATTTTACATTAGATTTATTTGCTCTGTAGTTTTTAATATTTCTGTCTGCAACAAAATGTATTTTTTTCCAGATAGAAAGATTACACCTAACCAGTGAACTAGGAAAGTTAGTGATGAAGAAAAGAGGTACTTAAATATTAAATAAACTCAACAATTCATTTTGAAAAACATTAGTAGTCGAAAAGCTATACCTATGTGATTTAATAAGAACTTATATCCCTGCACAAAGATTTAGCCAATTTCACCTTCACTATATTGTTTCATTTATAGTTCGACACAAACGAGTAGAAAAATAATGGGGGCGCCACTGTCTTTTACATGAGTAAAAACAATTTCATCAACTCATACTTTAAATTAGTTCTGTTTCTACTCTTTTGTGTCAAACTATACATCTTAAAAATCTGAAGATTAGCTCAGTTTATGTTATTTTTTTATTTCTGTCCAAAGGCGCATCCAAGACAACCCAAGACTCAACAAACAAAGTCAATGAGGAAATGTCAGTAGAGAAAGATCTTACATTCAGCATGGATGATGAGGTCTGCAACGCTGAGGAGCTCAACCTTACTGTTCCACAGCACACATACATACATCGTGAGTGTTTTATAATAATTGTTGTAATTTATTGTGTTGCCCCAATTATACTACTGGAGTCAGGCTATTAAAGGTAGTGGTCAACCCATTATAGCACAAATATCAAGTTTTTTTTTATACTGTATGCTTCTTGCAATCTGCCTGGGGTGAAATTTAAAGAACATTTTTTTTCCAAAATTAAGTAATCCTGCCAAACATAATTATTTCTTCAAAAATGTAATGATGCAAGTTTAGTTTTTATCAAAATCAGTCACACGAGTCCTTTCAGCATTTTTGAGTAATTTGCCATAATTTTGGAGAGGACCCTGAAGACCCTTTTTTAAAATTCACCTGTATTCTATACCATATTCACACCAGCCTCGTTGGCTCAGACGGTAGTAACTCTGCTTTCTGTGCTGCAGGACCCGGGTTCGATCCCCAGCCAGGTCAAACATTTGTGTGCATCGACATGTGTGTTGATCTGTGTCTGGGTGCTCTAAGCTTATATGGCCCAGTCATTTTAGGTAAAAAAAGGGGTCAACCTCGGAATGAAAGATAATAAGCTGTAAACTGGTATAAACCTTTGTTTTGTCGTTCTAAATGTTGTCTCAAAAGTCACAAGTGCTATTGTGTCCGCGTCTTAAGATATTGAAGGTCAAAGGCCGTAAAAATCGGTTTTTCGTGAATATCTCGCTTTCTTTTGCTTAAATGAGGTTTGCACCTAATATAAAAGTTGTAGAGTATAAAATTCTCTACAACTTTTGTTTGAACTTTTTTTTCATATGATCAACCATTTTTGCGGTAGACCGCGAAGAGTGCGCCGCGTAGTCATAAAAATGACAGGCCTAATGCAAGGTCAAGCGTGAGTTACGGTTATCAGTACGTTGTATAAAGTTAATTATCTACTAAAAAATTATAAATATTAAATAATGCCCTACAAGTTTCTTGTGCGTTCTTCTTGTAGAGGTATCTTTCCGAACGCACGGTAGACTCAGTACTGTATCTTCATTGACGTACAAAAGTGTCAGATTATGACCTATTTGAATAAATCTGTTTGAGTTGAGTTGAGTTTGAATGCCCATTATTTATATACTAATTATTAATTATTTATATTTCATTAAAATAAAAACGTACTGATAACCGTAACTCACTCTTGACATTGCATTAGGCCTGTCATTTTTATGACTGAACGCGGCGCACTCTCCGCGGTCTACCGCAAAAACGGTTGATCGTATGAAAAAAAATTCAAACAAAAGTTGTAGAGAATTTTATACTCTACAACTTTATAATAGGTGCAAATCTCATTTAAGCAATAAAAAGCGAGATATTCACGAAAACCCGATTTTTACGCCCTTTGACCTTCAATATCATAAGACGCGGACACGATAGCACTTGTGACTTTTGAGACAACATTTAGAACGACAAAACAAAGGTTTATACCAATTTCCAGCTTATTATCTTTCATTCCGAGGTGAAACCTCTAAAATGACTGGGCTAATATAAGTATGTATATCAGTCATCTGGTTACAATAATACAGGCTTCTAGCCTAGTCTGGGAACAGTTGACTGTATGGAAGTTGTCCCATATTATTATTATTATTATATTTCATTAAAATTGATAGAGCAAGCATAAACTTAACAAATAGAATTTTAATAATTCTGGACTCACGATCGATTTATAGATTGTAAATCCATATTTATCAAATTCCAGATCCAATCAACAATGAGCTGGAGGATATTGAAGAGTTTGAAAACGCTGAGATGGATGATTATGAAATAGACATGAATATGCTCATGAATGGAGAGTTGGAATGATACTTGGCCATTGCAACTGAGAGTTAGAACTTAATAAAATATGTAAAGATCTGAAACCATCAATAAACTAAGCACAGAATGAGCATTCTTTTCTCCCCCCAGCTGAAAACATGTGGGAATATAAAATGAATACGAAATCGTGTGAGGGGATGTTTACTAAAGATCAGTATTTTATATTTTTATAGACTAGATGGTCTATTTGCTTGAACTATGCGGATTGGTGTAAGATCAAGTTCATTGATTAAATTTGGAGTTACTTTTCAGAACTCCATTATAGACTTCTGGAACAAAAACATAGTGGGGTCAGAGTCGATTTCCTGATGATGCGTCGTGGAAGACGCGAAACACGTCGATATAGGAATGGTGTCACTAACAAAAATAATACCTAATAGCATTTCCTCTTTGCATGCAATTTTGCGGGTGGGAGGGCGGTGCACTGTGCATGTTGTGTTTGACACTAAAATCGGAACTAAAAATTCTTGTTTTGTGATCAAGTCACGACTGTGAGAGAATTTTTTTCTCATTTTCATGGGTATTAATATTAAATTGATTCATAACCCTGTGAAAGAGTTGAACCGTTTTTGCCTATCTTACACAATAAATTATTACATTGATCTCAGTTTGGAGAGCTTCAGTTCTTTCAAAACAATCTTGAATTCATGTGCATGTGGTCTAGTGATCACAAGTCCTACAGCTGATCATGAAATCCTATTCTCAGGGCTGGATTTGTGCCCGGTCCCTATTACATGGGACCTAAAACCTACTATAGGAATGGGTCAACCTCTGCATAACCCTTCAGAAAACATGATGGAACGTTGGGTTATGGATTCAAACAAACACCCAAAAAGAAATATTAACAAAGAATTTAATAAAGTTCTTACATTCATTTACACTAAACATGTATATTATGTACACTTTCATACAACAAAATTTTATCCTTATGATTTTTAAGTTTTACTGAAAAATATGTGAAATTACAAGTGTCTTGTTTTAATAAATTTATAAAAGTAAAATACGATATTTAATTCATTTTCAGAGACACGATAAGGTTGGACCACAGCCTAACCACAACACAACCAAAAATACTGCCGTTTTCATGAATTTTAGTGGAAACAACATATAATATGGATTTTAATTAGGGAAACAAAATCTATAATACATGTCGGTGTTTGGTGTGTGGGGTTCAGACTTCAAACATGTCATAGATCGCAAATAGATGCGCAAACATTGGATCTAATGACAAACGGAAAGGGGTGTGGCCGGTTGTTATGCAGTGACACTGCATAACTTTGGCGAAAGCGTCACCCTATAGCGTCGTCTTTGATGTTGAGTTGTCTTTGGGTTGGATACAACCAAACATATATAAATTTTCTTTATTTTTCTGATATAATCAGATCTTATTTACTCTGTAGAATAAAGTAAAAAATACTTTCCACTCCTCTTGCTCATAAAGTCCATCATTGCTGCGGACCAGAGCGGGGCTAAAATAACTTTTCATCCTCTATGAAAAAAAGAAGTAAATTTCTTTTTAATTTTTGTCTGTTACCAGCGAGATATTTTTTTGGTGTCGCACGTATCGAATTTATATTATTTACTAAACTATTAATGTTAGGGTCAAACAAATACAATATTTTTAAGGTAGCAATGAGTACTAAATTCCTGACTAACTATTTTGTTAAATTACTAAGTAACCATGTATAATTTTTTTTATTAAAAGTAGCAAATAGCATTTTGGTGTATCAATTTTGAAAATCCAAGAGTTGGTCCCGCATTCTTGACGCACTCGATATTATACAAAATGTTTTGATGAAATTAATAATGTTATATTCTCAAAATCGTAGTTAAAAGTAGTGTAACACGCGGCGCTAAACTCCATTTAAACTGTTTCTAATTACTCCCTCGTTAGAGCTTGCAGTAAAATTACCTCGTATTGGGTTTTCTTCGCCCCTTGTGTAAAAATCTTCTACTATTGCATTTTACCAATACCTATCTCAGATAAAACACTAATCAAGTTATTATTGGCTCGTCCTAGGTTGACAACAAAGGCGACGCGATTCCACGCGATGCGAAAATGTTTATAGTATTGCATCGCGATAACATAGGACATCCCTATTCTACCTATTTGATATTTTCACATTGCGATGCCGCGTTTCAGGTTGATCCACACTATGGCTCGCTGCGCGTGTTAAAATTTTCAGTGAGTGTGCTAAGCATCTGATTATCCAATATTACAAATGCGAAAGTTTGAGGATGGATGGATGTTTGTTACACTTTCACGCCAAAACTACGGAACCGATTGATCTGAAATTTAGTATTGTAGTAGCTTAGACCCTGGAATAACACGGGGTACTTTTTTTCTCGATATTCCCACGGGAACGAAGTCTACGCGGGTGAAACCGCGGGGCACAGCTAGTTTATAAATAAATCCACGGGCGCGAGACGGCTCGGACGTCAGATACAAGGAAACGCACCAGACCCCCGCACGCGTGTGTTCCCTTCCATACATCATACAAGGAATACAACGACACGTTCCGCGCCCGCGTTGATGTGTGATGCAACCTTTAACGTTCACCTAACATAACATACATTCACGCCTTTTTCTCGAAGGGGTAGGCAGAGGTGTACCCAGGACTCAGTCCCATAGTAGATACACCCACATTTCGCCAGTATGTTATTGGTCCCATGTAATAGGGGGCGAGCCTATTGCCATCTAACGGGCACAGTTCCAGACTCCAGGCCGTTATTGAGATAATTCCTAATGGAAAAATCCAATATTTAACACTGCCTGACCTGGGGATCGAACCCGGGACCTCTTGATGGGTAGTCGAGCATGCGCCCTCTACGCCATCGAGGTAGGACGTTCACCTAAGACAGAGCTAATTATACCAGTCTGTCACTCTGGAGTTTCATGGAAGAGTTAGTGTAATTATTATCATTTCTGAATCTAACCAGCTTTTGCCAAAATAATAGAATAAAAAAAAAATGTCTTCTTGTTTTTTTTGCATATAAGACACTATAATTTGATTAATACAATATCAAATAAACATAAATAATATTGTTATAGATATGAGTTTTTTTTTTTAAAACAAGCTAAAGTCTACCTATTTATGATGCCTCATCATCTACGCGGGTGAAACCGCGAGACGTGGCTAGTTAAAACATAATATGACACGTATAATCATAAGTATTTATTATACCATATTTTCAAAAATTTTTCAGTCTTTCATTCAATATAGGTAATAATTTCATTCAATCTCATACTCAGTCATAATAAATAAAACATAATATCTAACATGAAAAGCTACTTTGTACAAGCTTTTATATATTTAATGTTAAAATTCAACGAAAAACACGTTTTTGAGATGATTGGCTTAGATAATGGAAGCAGTGAAACAAAACGAAACCTATTTATATTCGTAAAATAAAAAAAACCGGGAACTATGTTCTTTTGAGGTCTGTATATCCGTATTCAAGATCAATACTTATGTAAGGTACTGTGCTAAGTGAGGTATTTGTCTCCGCGTTCGTCACGGCAGGCAATAGTTACCAAATAGATTAACCGGCTCTGAGTTCGGGACATCATAGTTTGGTCAACATATCATATTGTTCTTGAATACGGTTGATAGTCTGATCGGAATTCCTGATGAAAAAAAAGGCGGACGGATTCATATAAAATAAAAAGTAAAGCACCATAGTAAGCCAGTTCACTTCACTAATTCACTTTTGTTTTATAAGACTCCATCCGCCTTTTAAAAGTGCATGCTTTAAGATAAATAATTGATGTAGTTATAAATCTTTCAATAACTTTAATATATCGATTTTGTGAATTAAAATATGATCTCATGAAAAAAAAACAAATAAAATATTTTGGAAGATATTAATATCATAAATACAATTCTAAGTTATAAAATGCTAGGTGCATCCCTATTACAAAATACATAAAGTATTATAAATATGTATAAAATTATTGTATTATTTTACAAACTGTCTTTTACTTGGTTATGCTTGGTAATGTGCAGTTTGATTTATATGGTCAATGTGCATAATACCCTGAGCGAGATAACTCAGACAATATAATATTCAATGGAGCGTTTTTGTGTGGATTAAAACGCCTTTTAAAAATAAATCTTCGGTCTACAGTAGGTTATCTTGTAATTTGCAATAAAAGCCAAAAATCACACAAACATTTAAAAATGTTTATTTCATTAATTTTTACTTGCCCAATCAGGCTAAGCTTTTGGCCTGACATTATGCATAATGCCCATACTAATCAAACTGGCCATAACAAAATAAACTACATATTTTCATAGTCATAAATGGAGTCATAGAATTTCTCTACATTTAAATAATAACAAATAAGTTAAAACTTTCGTTCAACGTCTTTTAATTATATAATGCACTGCACTTTTAACACTCCTATCCAGAATCCGTTTGTAACGTCAAAATCAAGAATTACGCTTCGTTTAACCAAAAAGCCTCAATTTTAGCACTTTTTAAATTCACTGTTCAATTTCTAACTCGTCAAAGATCACAGACAGATTAACCTGAGACTTCGCTTTAATTAATTTTTTTGTATGAAAATTGGCTTATTGGCAATCTTGCCAATACGTGACGGTGTGCGGAGGTTGGGATTTTAGATCGTTCAAAAATCAAACATGTCATTATTCGAGTCATAAGCAAATATTAAAAAATTATGTGCCCTGCTTATTGGCTATGTCAGTAACTTTAACAGGAAAGAGGACCTCTTAGCAGTTTGTCACAATCCTATGGAAAATTTACCAAATCAAAGTTTTATATTCCTCTGTCTCCTCCGAATACAGTAAAACTATTTGATATATTTATATCCTGATATTTTAAAGTTGAAGTAAAGTACCCATCATTTTATTTTTGTTGAATTTTTTTTGTAGTGAACGTTTAATCACGCGAGTAAAACTGGGATTTTTAGAAGTTCACTATGAAAAACCTAACTTTCGGTTTTTTAATAACTGAAAGTTTTTTAAAAAAATATTAAAATATCAGGATATAAATTTATAGAATGCGGTAACAATATTCGGAGGAAACAGGGGGATACAAAACATCGATTTTGGTAAATATTTCATGGGATCGTGTCAAATTTCCCGTGCAACGATACACTCTTACATCCAATGAGAAACGGAGCACGCTATGCAGTGGCATTGCATAGCCCCGGCGAAAGCATACCCTAAAGCGTCGTCTCTAGGCTGAGTTGTCTGTGACGATCAAAATCAGACGATTCTTATTTTTTTCTTTAGGACGTCTTCAGCCACTTGGAATTTGTCCGTGCCAAGACCTCATAGGGGGTCTATGGGGGTAGTTTAGGGGTCTCATCACGCGGGACGCTGCGTGTTGCAAGTTGTGTAGAATAGTATATAGGCTGCGCTCGATTTGACCTCGCTTGGTGAGATCTCGGTCACTACGTGGTCGTCGTATTTGTACCATCTGGAAATGGTAATAATAGATTTTAAATAATAATAAATAATCAAACTCAAACTCAAAAAAGCTTTATTCAAATAGGTCATAATCTGACACTTTTGTACATCAATGAAGATAAACAGTACTGAGTCTACCGTGCGTTCGGAAAGATACCTTCTTCCTTCCTTCTTCCTGTTACTATTATAAATGCAAGTTTGTGAGGATTGATGTCAACTCCTATCTGACAGTTTCACAAACCTGACACTTACGCACGTCAATGAAGATAAACAGTTATGAGCCTACCATGGATGGATAGATGTTTGTTACTCTTTCAGGCCAAAACTACTGAACCGATTGGGCTGAAATTTGGTATGTAGATAGTTTAGACCCTGGTGATTGTGATAACACATAGGGTACTTTTTATCTCAATATTCCCACGGGAACGAGGACTACGCGGGTGAAACCGCGGGACACAGTTTAATATTTTTTGTAGTGGTAGGCCTCTTTTGCAGGAGGCCGCCTGGGGAAGTACCACACCTTTGCCAGTTATTCATCCGCCAAGCAGTAATGTCCAAACATTACTGTGTTCCGGTATGAAGGGCAATGTTACCAGCGAAATTACTGGGCATGATGAGATTCAACAACTCATATCTCAGGGTGATAGGCGCAGTGCAGTGCCGCGAAGAATTTTGAATTTTAAAATACTGGGTGGCACTGTGTCTGATATGGGCAATAATGATGCTTACCATCAGGCATCTGATGAGCTCGTCTTGTCACTCACTATCATAAAAAAAAAATAAAAAAAAAAGTAAAGGGGCGAGTCATCTCCTGCCGTAATATTTCACCATGAAACGGAAGTCACCATCCATCTACAAATCACATCTATAGACAAATCAAGTAGTTTCCATCCATTCACAATAGTCCTTGCACCTAGCGGGGGCTGTCTTTGAGCTCATCTTCTGTAGACGGTCTCAGAGATGGACCCCGATAGGTGCTATCTTGCCTTTAGATTAAAAGCTCAAAGTGGCCTCTGCATGTTGGACTAAATGTGATCTCCATGTACACCTATCAAAAGACCTGCCTCCTTATTACGGACCCAACAGAAGTGTGGAAAGCGTTTAATTGCTTAATTTCTGCTGTCAAACGGTATACAAAAATGGCGTTTGACTGCAAAATTTACTGCTGTTGTTACACGATTGCATGTTCGTAATACCACCTTCGATTTAGCAATTTAAACGCTTTCCACACTTCTACTGCTGTTCGTAATAAGGGGGCGGGTATGTACTAACTTGTTATATACGGAACTCTTGCAATAAGCAGTATAATGTCCGCCCTCCATGGATCCATAATGATTGGACACGGCGTACAGTTTGTACGGCTGGCTCGGCGCCGTCAGGGAAAACTGCCGCATGTCTAACTCATCCAACGGGAAATCTATGTAGGTTTGCTTCTTTCTGTAACAATATCAACATTTTTTATTTAAAAGATTAATATTATTGTAGTGGTAGGCCTCTTTAGCAGGGGCCGCCTGGGGAAGTACCACACCTTTGCCAGTTATTAATCCGCCAAGCAGTAATGTGCAAACATTACTGTGTTCCGGTATGAAGGGCATTGTTACCAGTGAAATTACTGGGCATGATGAGATTCAACAACTCATATCTCAAGGTGACAGGCGCAGTGCAGTGCCGCGCAGAGTTTTGGTTTTTAAAACACTGGGTGGCACTGTGTCTGTTATGGGCAATCATGATGCTTACCATCAGGCACCTGATTTGATTTGATTAAAAAAAAAATTTAGAAGATCAGACTTCTTTATTTTTTGATAGTTTACCTATAAGCGTTACACGCATATTCCTTGGGCTCCAAGTAGAACCGCTTGAAGTGCACGACGAGTACAGGCGGGAGGCGCGATATGTCCAGTTTCTTGAGCGCGTCTCGCGGCGCCTTACAGTTGCCACATTGCCAACCTGATATCGTTTCACCGTTCAGGTATAGTTTTAGACAATCCTGTTAACAAACAACATATCAAAATAAATAAATAATTAATATTGAAAGATTTTTTTTTTTTGACAACTTCCACACAATGTCTTCTGGTCCCAAACTAGGCCAGAAGCCTGTACTATGGTAACCAGATGACTGATATACATACTTATTATATATGCTTATAACACCCAGACACAGATCAAACAGACATGTTCATACACACAAATGTTTGACCTGGCCGGGGATCGAACCCGAGGCCTGCAGCACAGAAAGCAGAGTTACTACCGTCTGAGCCAACGAGGCTGTCATAAGATATTTATGCTGGTGAAACCACACACAACTAGTAATATTATTTTTTTCCTAATGCTATGATTTGATGGTCGAAATGAATGTTTTTGAATTTGATATTTTTTTATTTGATTATTGAGTATTGGCTAAAATCCCTCTGACGGGGAGGCCTATCAGGTCAAGTTTCAAACAAAAAATCGCATCAAAATCGGTCCACTCGTTTAGCTAAGATGCCACAGATCGACACATCAAACTTATTACACCGTTTTAAGGTCGGGGGTTAAAAAGCGCATTAAAATTACATCTCGTCTCGTATTTCTTTCACTTAGATTCAGAGCGTGTCACTCCACACTCCAGGTAGATGGTCAGAGTTGCATGTCTCATATTTACATACATACATACTGTAGTCACGCCTTGTTCCCGTTGGGGTAGGCAGAGACTATTTCTTTCCACTTGCTACGATCCTGACACACAACTGTCGCTTCTTCCACTTTCATCACATTCTTCATGCATGCTCGTCGGTTGTAGGTACTTTTGACCTGGCCTTTCCTTAAGATAACATCAATTTGTTCATGAAAGGTACGTCCGCGGTCGTCCCATACCTACCGACTTGACCATTCACACTAGCCTTATAAATCTCCTTTGTTAATCTCCTTTCGTCCATCCTCTCATATTTATGTAGATATATTTGTGTAGTGCTTCTTGTAGCGGTCAGTGTTGGTTTTTATGCAGTTCTTTAATAACACGGTTAAATACGGTCTCTCTACTGTAGTTCATAGTTCATTTATTTCGTATAAATCCAATTTATGTGTCAATATTTATATAACTTATTAATTACACAACCGTAATGTCAATAATAATAATAATTACATAAATGTAATTTCAGTTAATAGAGTATTTAATTTAAAAACTCATCGTAACTATAAAACGTCTGCTCTACTAGCCAGCGCTTCAATCGCGACTTGAAACTATTTAGACTATGGGCATCAGTAACTCTGTCCGGCAACTTATTGTAAACATACGGACCCATGACGTGTGTGAGTTTAGTCGATTTTGCCATGGTCCTGTTTATCCCGACCAACTTATTTGCGTTACGAGTTCCGTGCGAGTGGGTGTCGCTGTATTTCCTATATGCGTCTAAGTTACACCTCACATACACCGCTACTTGGTATACCATTATACAAGGGAGCGTAAGGATGCCGAGCTTTCTAAAGTGGGGTTTTGCAGACTCATCCTGCTTGATTCCCACCAAGGCGCGTATGGCGCGCTTTTGCATACGAAAGGCGCGCTCCCGATCGGCAGCGAGCCCCCACAGCTCAGTTCCGTATTGCAACAGTGAATGTACTGTTGCAAAGTAACAAGAGCGAGCAACCTGCTTGGACACCACTCGCGCCACACGCCGTAGTGCATAGCACGCACTCCCGATCCTACCACACAGGTTGTGGATATGACTATCCCTTTTCAGGCCGCTGTCCAACTGAAAGTTGCCGTGTTGGCCGGCTAAGGGTTAACAGATCCAGAGGAGGCTATTACGTGTCGAGTGTTTTCGAAGATACACAAGTTTCTCGGTGAGCGATGCGAGAGTTGAAATGTGATTTTTCGTGTTCCCACCAAAATTCCGGTGGCTTCTTGTAAAGGCCATCACTTTACCGGAGCCGTGGCTCGACCGGGCTAGCTCTGACTCCGAATTGACCATATTAACTTGAAAGTTTATATAACTTGACACCGGCGCAAATATACTAACGTCCATGAACGTCCCGGGTAAGCAGGCTATAAATACAAAACTCGACACTGGCAATACATTCGTGTGGGCCATAAATTATATTGGCTCACTTATGAGTACCTATATAAAATTGTGTATCTATATATTATATAATCTGTATAATATTATTAGTGTTATGTATGTATTTATATAATCTAAGTATATTATGTATTGGTATATAGTCTACGTATATATTATAGTATTACTATTAGGTATATATATTATTAAGTATTTGGTATTTATTTTATTTATTTAAGTATAATGTGTTCGATACCACCGTCCCTTCATATATGTATTTCCTTTCCCTGCATGGTCGCCTGGAAGAGATCGCTCCGAGCGATAAGGCCGCCAGTTGTTACTTCTTTCAAGAAGTAAGGTTTTCTTCTTTGTTATTTCTGTTATACTGTGGTAGCAATAAAGAGTTTCATTCATACATTCATTCATTAAAAAAAAAATAAAGGTTGGTACTGACAGTGAGCGTGCAGCGCGCGGCGTTGTGCGGCAGCTCCAGCGAGAGGTTGGAGAAGGAGTCGTAGGTGAGGCTCTGGCGGGCGCAGTCCTGGCAGCGCACCGTGGACCGGATCTGGCCGTGGAACAGCCGCAGGATGAGGCTCTCCTTGCCCGCGCCGTACTCCAGCCACGCGCGCTCCGGCGGCGGCAGGCTCTCCTGCAACACATCGCTCTATTTATAATGATCGCCGAGCGGTGATGTGCTTACTGTTATACCCCTCTCCTAGAGGGAGATCTGCTCGCTAAGCCGCAGCATCAGCACTATGAGTGGGAGGTACTCTAGCTGGCTGCGGAGGGCGGTCGGTCTTCCTTCAGCACTCTCACCGAGTACTTGCCCATAATTTTATTATTGTTTTCTTTTCTATTTCAAATTAAAACTTTTAAATTCAAATCATTTTTTTTTAATGATATAATCTAAGTCCCTTATAACAGAACGTTACTGTGTTCCGGTCCGAAGGGCCATGTTACCGGCGAAATTACTGGGCATGATGAGATCCAACGACTCATATCTCAGGGTGACAGGCGAAGTGCAGTGCCGCGCAGAATTTTGAATTTTGAAACACCGGGTGGCACTGTGTCTGATATGGGCGATCATGATGCTTACCATCAGGTACCCGATTAGCTCGTCACTGTTTTGAGCGTAGTAAGTCATCACTATAATGAAGACAAGGAATTCCAGATGTAACCAAGGGACGCTCGCTCCTGTATATATATATTACCTTATTATGTGGTTGCGGTATAGTGAACAGCAAGTCTACATGGAGCCAGTCCATCAATATCGTGAGGAACTCGTGGGAGTCCTGTTGTTCGCAGCCGCGGAACGCTCGCTGGTGTTTGCCTACTTCGTTCTGAAATTATACATACATACAAAAAATACAAACATTAATTAATAAAAACTTAGACGTATACAGTTACAACTAAAAAGAAACACGTTTTGTTTCAATAATTAACATATCATTATCACTATACACCTTAAAATCCTGAATGACTCACTGAGTACATGCAACGCCGAGCCTAAACCTCCGATCCTAGAGACTTGAAATTTGGAATGTAGGTTCGTTTCCTTATGTGACTAACGTTTCGAGCGTGTACTAAAGGATTTTTAAAATTCACATTCTAAGGAGTCCAAAAATGGGGTCAACTATTTGGTATAAAATTCCCATATCTCCAAAACTATACATATTAGAAATTTCAATTTGGTAGAAACACTCCTTAAATAATATATGTAATAAAACATGTATTTTAGGACTTGGCCTGCCCCGGACCTTCAGTTGTCGAAGTTACAAAATATGAATTCTGTTTTAAGTATAACAGGATAAATGCCACTTTATAATTAGTTTTTAATTAAATAAAAACATAATGAAGAAATTATATCCATTCTATCATCTTTGGTTCCTCAAAGTTTGTTAGTATGAGAAATGATAGCCCAACCACCTTAATATAAACATAAGAAATGTATGTAACATTGGGTCTCAGTTTAAAGAGCAGAAATCAGAGACGTTTTTTGTAGTGGCAGCCCTCTTTGCAGGGGGCTGCCTGGGGAAGTACCTACCACACCTTTGCCAGTTATTCGACCGACAAGCGGTAATTTACAAACATTACCGCTTGTCGGACTTGAAATTACTGGGCATGAAGAGTTTCAACAACTTATATCTCAGGCGCAGTGCAGTGCCGCGTAGAATTTTGAATTTTAAAACACTGGCAATGTCCGGTATGAGCAATCATGATGCTAACCATCAGGCACCTGATTAGCTCGTCTTGTTACATTGGTATGTAGTATGTATGTATGTATGTATGTATGTATGTAGAGTGTAGTGTAGCGCGCGTGCAGCATACCCTGAGGTCCCTGGGTGCGATGAACCTGTACTGTCCGGACCACAAGGCCCGCACCACCGCCGCCATCTCCTCCGCCACGCACCCGCGGGTGTTCGCTGACCTGTTCACATACAACATAACCTATTTGGTGTATCAATGAATTAATGAACAGATTATTTGCATAAATACACGTCCGAAATAACTTCTTATATACCTATATATAGTTCAATCCGTATTTGACATTATCTGTCGTGTCAAATATTTAAAACACTAGGCATACAAAGTAATTGTCAATCTAGTATTTCATTACATTACATTATTAATATAACATTCAAAATTATTGATTACTATTTTATTACGTCAATGTAATGAAATGATGGCGTCAATAAATTCGAAGGGTGTCAATGATTGCGTCTTCACCCTACCATGAAACAATAATCTTATTTCTATTTTTGAAACAAAATAAAATCCAATGGATTCCGAAACATTTTTCTAGAAATCTAAAAAACAAACCAACCTGTTGAGATGTTCCAAGTACTGTGAGCTACAGAAGTATGTGACGAGTATGGCGGTGTTGTTGAGGCACTGGATGATGGAGTTCATATAGCAAGTGTTGCCGAGGTTCTTGAGCCCGGTGAGACCGCGACCCTATGCACATTACATTATATTAACGCTTTTGGATGCGACTGTACTTTAGTTTTGGCACTACAGTAAATTAATACTTTACAGCGTTGCAATTAAAATATGCAAATATTATGTAGTTCAGTCACAAAAAATTCTAAAAAAGCTTCTTCTTAAGTCATCTTTAGATTAAATTGTCTCTGAGTTTAGTACTTTAAGCACTGCTTTTACATCAAAAGTGCATTTTATCAAGACTCATAGTCTGGTATTGCTTTCATAAATATTGTTAAATGTTTTCGTCAGCGTAACACATTTTATATCTATTATGAGCCTATTGTTTCTTAGGCGCAAAAGTTTCTGCATAAAGTGACCGTGACCTTGACCCGGGGTCGTTTGAATTTGACCTTCAATTTGTTAACATTTATACGGAATAATATCGATTGGTCACGCTATGCGAAACTCCTAAGTATTTTTTTAACTTCGTATTCGAGTAAAATCGTTAATTAAGATTACAATTATTTATTAACAACAAAAATGCATAAGCGTCATTTCTCTGTATTCTAATTACTTCTTTAAGTGAATTTCAGGCATACCTTTTATATTTTTTGTCTACATCATAAGGACAAAAACTGCGTTCAAAATGTCGAATTTCTGGGGTGACTATGGATGAGGCCTGGGCGTTTATGAGTGAGTGTATCAGTCAGTCAGGAAATTGTTTTTTTAAGTACTTAATAATATTATATTAAGTAGACTTGTCGTTTAACAGTTCTATCATTTCTTAATAATAATTATTCGTCTTGATGTATGTGATATATAAACATAACACATACATAGAGTCACGCCTTGTTCCCGTATGGGTAGGCAGAGACCATTTCTTTCCATTTGCTACGATCCTGACACACAACTTTCATCACATTCTTCATACGTGCTCGTCGGTTGTTGGTACTTTTGACCTGCCCTTTTCTTAAGATAACATCAACTTGTTCATGAAGTGTACGCCTAGGTCGAGCCCTACCGACTTGACCATTCACACTCGCCTATAAATCTCCTTTGTCAATCTCCTTCCATCCATCCTCTTCAAATGCCCGAACCTCCTCAGCTATCCTTTCCCTATCTTTGTCACTACATCTTCTACCACGCCACAGTTCCACGCCCTTATCGCACTATTCCTCACTTTGTCCATCAAGGTCACTCCACTCATACTTCTCAAACATCTCAATTCCACAGCATTATTCTTCTGCCAAACCCAACATTCACTACCATATATAACATACAATCACATGTTTTTCCCGAAGAGGTAGGCAAAGGTGTACCCATGACTCAGTCCCATTGTAAGTAGGTACATTTCGCCAGTATGTTATTGGTCCTATGTAATAGGGGGCGAGCCTATTGCCATCTACGGGGCACAGTTCCGGACTCCAGGCAGTTATTAAGATAATAGAAATATCTAATATTTAACACTGCTCGACGTGGGTCGAGCTTGCGCCCTCTTCGCCACCAAGCCAGTCGAGTCGAGGGAATATGTGATATCCGTACTCTATTTTAGATATTTCCATGGGGTTTTGTGGTACTTACCCTCCTAAAAAGCCAAACGATATGGTTATGCGAGTACTTGAACCGAACTTTAACTTTAAGGACCATATTAGCAGCGTTTAGCGGTATGCATCGCCGTTCGTAACGCAGTGTCTTGACTTTATTACGTATTATATACTTTATTACTTTATTTCTCTACTGGATGATCTGGTCCAATTCTTGGGTTCAGAGAATGTAAATGGTGATTTATCTTTATCCTCTCTGGTTGAATTGTGTCTTTGGTTACAGTAGGTCATAATTTTCCATCTGTCATTGGTTTTTTGAAAATTTGGAGGTTTTTGGACTTTTTATACGAATTTTCTCTTATTTAGTTTTTGACTTCTAAAGTCAATTTTACCACCACTCTTCACTTACTATATATACTCTTCGTTTTTGGGTTTATAGTTTAGGATATTTGGCTTTTTATTTCTGACTTGACTCTGATTTCCTTTATGATCCAAAAGAGTTATAGGTTTTGCTCTATATATATTTTTCTTTACACTTATATATGCTTTAAGTTTTTGTTTTTTTTAAAGCCAGTCATACATCAAAAACCTTTTGTTTGGTATACTTAGACAGAGGGAACACCAAAACTATAAGCACGACTAGATATAGCATGAATACGGTCGATATTACGCTGACAAACATTTGTTATACTGTTTACAAACACTTGCTAACTTGAGTGAACTTTCATGCAATATTCGCCTTTACGGCACGTAGTTTTGTGGACAACCGTTCACGGCGTTAGTCGCGGTGGCACTGAATGTTTCACGTGTAGGGTAACTAGGGTAGGTAGGTGGTGGCTCGCAGGGGTGGGAACTAAAGTGACGTTTATTTCTTATCATTTGCTCATTTTCAAGGTAACTTTAGTGATGGTAGAAAATCTTGGATTGTAGAATAATATTTATCACCAATCAGAATATTGTTTTTCTATTAACATTCTTGAAGCCAATTGATTTGCCTAAACTAAACTTTCCTCATCCAGATAAAGGGTTGGTATGACATTATTAATATTATTATTTTTTTTAATTTGATGTAAGGGACGAAAATAGGGGAGGCTTATGAATTCCCAACATAGTGGGTACTAATAGACGGTAAGGGTGATTTGTGTATCAAAGCTGTATCATATCCACCAATCGGAATCAATTGTTTAGTTAGTTTAATTCAGCATAACTGTGGTAGAAATAAGTTTCTTTATTTACATAGTTGTCGAGCTGAGTCACTATAATAAAAGACGAAAATGCATTTTTATACAAAGCTTTGGTAGAAATGCTCTCCTAGGCTAAGGCCGCACTGCGGTTATCTGCCACTTGCATTGAAAACTATAACAAAATGAAGCGGTTAAAAAACCGCGCGCGGTTAACCGTAGTGCGGCTCTAACAGAAGGGCACTAACTGCGTGCTCACTTGACTTGAATGTGTACAGGAGCGTTTATGTGTTTTGTGTAGTATTTGAATTGCATAGTGGTAGTTACTGAGTCTCATATTGTGGCTTCAATCGAAGCGAACGTCTAGACAGACTCATTTCAACCAGACTTCGTATTGTCTTTCCTTTTTTTGATCCGTAAAAACAAAGTGAATCTAAATTGACTACGGAGCATATAGACTGATATTGTTGAAGAATGAATGATGAATGATATTGTCGAACATGGTTTGGGTTTCGCGTCCTGTGTTCAGTGAACAAAAAAAAAAGCAATAAACTGTAAGGTGGTGATAATAAATAAATTATATTCATTGTATGGATACACAAAAATATATATAATATGTAAAAGATGATATGTTAAGACAATATAATATTATGTAAAAATAAATTATGTAGACAATATATTAAGTCGCTTGGCATGGTATGCATATGCCACAAGGATGTAAAAAAAATTAAATAAGACGGTGCGTGCTGAAAGACAGCGCTGTGCACAGTTAGCCGAGCGCAGCACATGCTGAGCACAAGCCAATTGCTACAACCACTGTAAAGTATATGTTCTAACAGATTGTAATATCGTATTAAGGTTGGGTAATAAACAAATTTTTCTTTCTTTCAAGAATATTTACTAAGTAATCATCCCGAGTAAGGTCCGGTGCACATATTATCGCGAAGCGCCGCACAAAGCATTTTGGCCAAAGCCTTGTCGTATTAATTATATTAGCGCTGATCTTCGCCATAATATGTTACGTCTTTTTATATATTCTTGAAAACTGAGTTTTAGAGAACATATTTATTATTATTAGGATAAGTCGCAGGCTCACGTTGGACGCAAAAGGCAAGCAACTGCTCGTTGTGGCGTTTAGAGAGAGACATTTTTCCAACAGATGTTAGAGAAGAATTTCTATTTCCAAGTGAAAGCAGCAGTTTATATGGTAATGTTATAATAATCCTACAGTTATATCTAGAAATGGAACCATTTATCATGACCGCCGCAGACTCGAGTCCACTCCGCGGCCCTTACTTGACCTTGACATTTAACCCACCTCTAGAACTCTAGTGCTTTGGGAAATAAAGAGACAGTAACCTAACTCGTGTATTTTTAACGGGGAATAATTGGTAAGAATTACCTTAATTTAGCTAACAATCTTTAATCGTCACTATTTTGTAACATTTTATTTAACTTGCTTTGTTTGAGTAAAGGTCAAACCTTATATATATATTTTAAAACAGTCATCCCTAAGTGACTGTCTGATTGACCCTCTCATTTATCAACGGCCAGCCTGACCATTGGACCAAGAGTGGAAGTTTTGCATAGGTTCCCATTATGATGTAGACAAGGAATAAGAATATAATTCCAGAAAGATTCACATGAACGAAGTCACGGGCATTACGCTAGTTGGTTAATAAAAGCTTGTTTTTGAAGTTTATATTAAATCTAGTAAAAAAAACTGTCACTTCCCCAGTACCCTACAAATAGATTTTTTCAAGTTAGTTTAGTTAGTATTTAGTTAGCTGGTTTACAAATCGTTTGTCAAAAAAATTCTATATATTCGTAGCCATGACAGCGCTCCCGGGAAAGATGTACATTAATTTCTATTTCCTACCTTTCCTAGGCATTTGTACCGAGTTATGTTACTGTTTCCTACTATATAATCTAGATGTCTAGACGAAGGAAACTTCAAATAATACCCTTTCCGTCACGAAGGTGGAATAGGGGAGGGAGGGAGAGAAACGATTACTATTTAAATAAGTGTTTTATTGCACACTTTTATTATGTCAGTTTATTTTTGGCTGGCATTGTGGAAAATGCACGAAAGGCCAATGAAAATAATGAGTTTGTGAGCTATGTAATTTTTATGATTGTTTCTTTTGACTTGAAATTTTGAGTATGTATATTGAACTAAGAGTAGTTTGGTAACCTAACTAGATCTAAAACAATGCCAGTCTGGAGTCTAGAACTGTGCCCGGTAGATGGCAACAGGCTCGCCCTCTATTATATAGAACCTAAAAACCACTGGCGACGTACATGGAACTGGATTCTGGGTACACACCTCTGCCTACCCCTTTGGGGAAAACGCGTGGTGTTATTATGTAGTTGTAGCAGGAACGGTGGCGACAAGCGTTTTGTATGCTATTTGTATTATGTAGTTGTCAGTAATTAGTGAGTTTGACATTTTGTTATTATTTACATTTCTATGATGCTGACTAATCACTAGTTACTCTGAATACTATTCAAGTTGAAGGTAATTACAGTCCATCAAATCTAAGAAGTACAGTTTGAAAGTTCTTATTTTGCCTCGTTTGAAGGATTTGGATTTATATTTAGTGATTTGATAAGGACGGCATGAACACGCTGAATGCAGGCCGCTTACAACTGCCTCCTTATTAGGAACAGCAATGTGGAAAGCGTTTAATTGCTTTATGTCTGGCATACAAAAAATGAAGTTTACCAGCAAAATTTACTGCTGTTGTTGCATGTTCATAATACCACCACGGTCTGGATATAAATCTAAGGGAAAGGCCTATGTTGCCATCTTGCCTATGGAGGCCTATGGAGGCCATCTTGTAAAATAAATCATAATTCCAATTGTGTGAGTTACTTCTATGCAAACTTATTTCTTCACTCTAAAAACTTAAAAAGATGAAACGTCAAACGGTACTTATTTGATTTTAGGGGCTATAGTGACCTTTTTAACTTTATAATTTACGTATCTATAATGCCAACTGATCACTAACAACTCAGTATGTCAAAGGAGAAGAATGTACAGTCATCGTGTGACAATGACGTGCCGGTCGCGGTTCAAGGCGATGAATCCCACCGCGTGCGGTAATCCGAGCCCCGCCTGTACGCAGGAGGGGCGAGCAATCAACGTGCGAGCCACATTACTACGTTAATCATTGGTTTATTAACCATCCGTGGACTTTGTATGGATTCGCTTGTCATGACGTCACTTTATTTTAATCTCTATGCCTATAATATTTTATTTTCTCTAAATTCAGTTTATTTTGGCACACAACAAAAGAGCAAACATTATTGTTAGGTGTATAAATGGTTTGGTTATTTATAATTCAAATGATCAATCAAATACTTAGTACTTAATTTAAGGAAATATAGCCAGAAATTGATTATTGTTCAGCTGTCACGTATCAAGCTATATTTTAATAGGTTTAATAACTCTGTCTTCGGAGCTGCAGGTCCCGGGTTCGAGTCACAGGCAGGTCAAACAATTGTACGTATGAGCATGTTTGATCTGTGTCTGGGTGTTATAAGCGTATATTAGTATAATATCAGTGTTCATGTCACCACAGCACAGGCTCTGTTTAGTTTGGGACTAGATTCTAGATGACTGTGTGGAAGTTGTCCCATATTTATTATTTTGTAGCTTAAAAACAATGGCTATACCAGGTCTATTGATACGCTTACATGGAGACCACTTTTAGTCAAAAATGCAGAAAGACCTCTGAGCTTTTAATCTAAATGGATAGCACCTACAGAAGACAAGCTCAAGGACAGCCCCCGCTAGGTGCAAGTACTATAGGGGTGATTTCTAGATGAATGGTGACTGGGCTATTGCAAGAGACTCCGGCACCTGCCACTTCTGTCTCATGGGGAAATATTACAGGCGATGACTCGTCGCTCACTAAACGGGTGCCCCATAAAGACCGGCTTCCCTCCATTGAGGAATAAAGGCGACGAGTAGGGCAACGTTTGCGAGAGCAACTAAGGTTAGGAGAAGTGTCCCTGGACATTAAACGGCGATCACTGACGTAAGTGAAATGAATAATAATGTCCGAGCCACGGTACGCCCACGTCAAGTATCACATGTGCGGGTACGTGAGCGGTTGCTATCCGCTACACACGTGGACGCGAGCTCGACTATAATGCCTTGTAATCGGTCATCATTACTGTCAAATACCTAATTTGGTTAGCAACTTGTGCTTTTACACGTGAATTTTTTTTGTTTGGAGTACCTACGATTGGTCGTTATAAAGGCTCATCTACATTCGTGTGCGAATAGTCTCGAACTAGAATTAAAATTCGAAGAAAAACAGCTAGTTTAACTCTAGTTAAAATTGGTACGTATATTCTTCGAAAAGTTTCGGTTTTTCCCCGATTTGTCGGTCGGCATCCTAAATGCTCCCTCGACAAGGGAATCTGCGAGCTTGCACGTTCTGAAACTCGCAGTTTTTTAGCTCACTTTGATAGTTCATGACGCAAATCGCACAAAGAATTCGCGAGCGATTGTAAGTAAAAACAATAAATGTTGTTCAACTAAACAAATGAAGAAATTGAAAACGAAATTGATTTTTATTGGTAATTAATCAACAAAATATTTCTGAAAGTTTAGAAGCTTCAATCGTATACGATTTATTAGTCGATCAACTAAAATAGAACCGTGTAAACCAGCTATGAGGCTTATGAAAGCGACAATAATCGGTTCTACATAATTTATGTCCTTAAGTTTAAATGTCACGTGGCACGTAATGTCCACTTTACTCAGTCTTCTAAAAAAACACTGTATAGATAGGTACACCCCATTTAGTATTACTAAAGCTTTTTGGAACATGTTAAGGGAATGCCAATGACCAGTAACCCTATAAATACAGTATCACCATATATTATAAAATCCCGAATGACTCACTGACTGACATGCAACGCCGAGCCCAAACCACTGATCCTAGAGACTCGAAACTTGGAATGTAGGTTCTTTTCGTTGTCTGGACGTGTGCTAAGAAAGGATTTTTGAAAATTCACATACTAAGGGGTCCAAAAAGAGAGTTAAAGTTTTGATATAAAACTCCCATATTATTTCATAATAGCGTGCGGGCAAACCCGCCGGGCTCACACTAGTATAATAGAATGTATACATACGACATCTCCCCAGACCGGCTGCAGGTCGCGGCGGCGGTCGTGGTGTGCGTGCGCGTGCGTGTGTGCGTGTGCGTGCGGCTTGGTGCTGCGGTCGAACGTGGGGGGGGGCTCCTCCTCGTCCGAGGATACCTGCCCGAGGATACATCAGCTATTTACTTCACCGGATGTATTTCATTGCACTTTCAATATTATGAAAACATCTATTTGTATATCAGCATTTATAATAGAGCACCCATAATTTAATATTATCACTACAAAAATAAGAGATCGCACTATAACTGTGTCCAAAATGACACAAGTTTCACAAGACAAACCATCGGATCCTGGCGCTTTGCCGGCCGCTGCCGCGGCGTGCTTTAGTCGCTCGCTGGGCTCGCGCGTTGTGGTTACAAACCTAACCTATAGTAGTCAGCTTGCACTGAACTTTATAGTGGGGACCATTATTATTATGGTTCTATCGATTAATTTAAATGCTAGCATTTTAACGAGTGAAACATTATTTTTAAAGTGCGTTTGAATATATCCCTTACTTAAGAAGTAAAGCGATTTGGCTGAAATGCATTCCAGACAAGCTGTGCTCCGCGGTTTTACCAGCCTAGTTATCGTTCCCGTGGGAGTATCAGGATAAAAAGTACTTATGTGTTATCATCACAGGCTCTAAACTATATACATATAAAATTTTCGCACAATCGGTTCATTAGTATTGGCGTAAAGAAGTAACAAACATGCACACACCGACTATCTTTTGCCTTTATAATTTTAGTAGGATAACTGTCCCGTTATTATTTTTATGATTAGTAATAGGTCTAACGATGAGGTTACCAAATCCTATGGGATGGGATCTAATGGGAAACCTTGTGAGGATAGATCGATGTTTGTTACTCTTTCACGCCAAAACCACCGATACGATTGGGCTGAAATTCGGTATGTACATAGAATAGACTCTGGAATAACGGATAAGGTACTTTTTATACCGATATTCCTACGGGAACGAAGAGTACGCGTGTGAAACCGCGGGCACAGCTAGTATAATATATACCTTAGCTATGTTGGGCGAGGAGTGAGAGCGACATAGATCGGGCGCGCCGCTCTCTGTGGGGGACACCATGTAAGTGTCGCCGGACGAATCCTCCTGGGACCATTATTATTATTAAAAACTCCTATTATACAAGAATATTTAATAACGTCTCGAGGAGCGGCGTCGTACTAACATTTGTCGCCCTTACAACGGAGTCAGAGCCTATTTCCTGATGATGCGTCGTGTAGACGCGAAACACGCGTCGATATATGAATGGTGTCACTAACAAAAATAATACCTAATAGCATTTTCTCTTTGCATGCAATTTTGCGGGCGGGAGGGCGGTGAACTGTGCGTGTTGTTTTTGACACTAGAAATCGGAACTAAAAACTAAAGATTCTTGTTCTAGGAGTGCAATGGAGTTCCGAAAAGTAACGCCAAATTCAATCAATTATATTATTATTTATAACATCCATAGGGACCTGAAGCCGCTACGACCATTGCTGATCTATTGTGGCAGCCCGTATGGATTATGATTCACTGCTTAGGTCCGCTGAATCTAGAAATTTCCTCCTCAACACATCAAAAAATCTAGATTTCCCGAGGAGTGATGTGTACCATCCGGGCCAATTATTTGTCGTCCGTTGGATACTGCTATTGGGCATGAGTGGGGCATCCGCTGCTAAACAATAGGCCTCCCCCATAGATTTCCATCTAGTCCGACTGTAAGTGTTCCTGCTACCATTTATCAGATTGTCTGTCCACCTTGTGTGTAGACGTCCTACGTTACGCTTGCCGGTTCGTGGTCTCCATTCTCCAACCTTACCGACCCCATCGGCCAGTAGTACGTGCTATGTGCCGCCCATTGCTTCAACTTGCTAATCCTCTGCGCTATGTCGGTAACTTTCGTTCGTCTATGGATCTCCCCATTTTGAGCAAAGCCCCCTCCATAGCTCATTGTGTTACTTTGAGCTCACTTGATAAGGCCCACAGTGAGGGGACCACGTTTCAGATCCATAAGTAATCACTGGTCGAAGACCTTCGACTTGAGGCACTCAGGTATTTTGGACGAGATTTATCGTAAGTTTTGGAACGCTGCCGAGGATTTTACTCTAGGTTTTAAATAGGTAACGATGACTTACCTTATCCAAGTTAGGTTTCTTCTTACCCCTCGCTTCTAGAAGTTTCCTCTTGCGCTCTATCTCCAACGCTTCACGAGTCCTGCGCAATGTTTCCCATCATTATCTAAGCCGGAGGGAGTCCACTGCTGGACTCGCTCATATGCAACTTGTTTCAAGGAGTAATACTTAAGAGGGTGCATCTGCCCGTCAAACTGAACTTAGCCGACTCTTACGGACACCACGGGAAGAGAGTTACTAAGTATTCTGTTGCAGTTAAGTTCCGCGTTATGTTGGGAGTATACTGCTAAAGTAATCGGATCTCATCGTGTCCACGAGCCTTTACGAATCCAAAATTATCCACCAACGGCCACAGACTACAGACAGAGTAGGTAGAAGCACACCCCGGACATTCGACTAAATTCCCATATAAAATCTCGCGCTATAACTACCTACTACATAGACAACACACACATGGAGTTTTGTACAAGTGCAAGAGTGTGCGTGAGATGATTTCCCATAGAAGCGGGACTCGTGGAGAGCTCAATCTCGCTCGTAGGGTGAAGAAAGCCCGATCGGTGGGCGGATGACAGTGTCCATTCTATACGTAGTATTATTATCTGTTCTGTGGTAGAAGGTTGAGGATAGGTCCTAATCCCACGGTGGGAGTTTTGGCGGGAAACCGAAGAGTACAGTTTGGCTCCCGTATCTTTATCAATTATCGGTGCATTTTCGAGTGTTTAACGTGCAATAATGGTGGAATATTGCGTGTCGAGTGTTTTCGAAGATACACAAGTCTCTCGGCGAGCGATGCGAGAGTTGAAATGTAATTTTCGTGTTTCCACCAATATTCCGGCGGCTTCTTGTAAAGACCACCGCTTCACTAGAGCTGTGATTCGACTGAGCTCGCCCCGACTGAATTGACTAATTAGCCATATTAACTTGAAAATTTACTTGACACCGGCAAGTAAATACACTAACGTGCGAGTCCATGAATGTCCCGGGTAAGCAGGCTATTTATATAAAAAAAACTCGCCACTGGCAATACATTCGTGTGGGTCCATAAAAGAAGATAATAAATCAGTCGGTTTCATACCGACTGCCTCGGTGGTGTAGAGGGCGCATGCTCGACTGCCAATCAAGAGGTACCGGGTTCGATCCCCAGGTCAGGCAGTGTTAAATATTGGATTGTTCCATTAGGAATTATCTCAATAACTGCCTGGAGTCTGGAACTGTGCCCGGTAGATGGCAATAGGCTCTATGGGACTATCTTCTATGGGACTGAGTCCTGGGTACACCTCTGCCTATCCCTTCGGGAAAAAGGTGTGAATGTATACATGTATGTAGTATGTATATGGTACCGTACCGGTCCAGGTCCTGTTTCTGTTGTGTGACGGCAGCGATCCGCAGCCGCTTGGCCGCCAGCTCCCGCGCCGCCGCCTCCGCTACAGACACCTCTCATATATGTATGTATATGGTACCGTACCGGTCCAGGTCCTGTTTCTGTTGTGTGACGGCAGCGATCCGCAGCCGCTTGGCCGCCAGCTCCCGCGCCGCCGCCTCCGCTACAGACACCTCTCATATATGTATGTATATGGTACCGTACCGGTCCAGGTCCTGTTTCTGTTGTGTGACGGCAGCGATCCGCAGCCGCTTGGCCGCCAGCTCCCGCGCCGCCGCCTCCGCTACAGACACCTCTCATATATGTATGTATATGGTACCGTACCGGTCCAGGTCCTGTTTCTGTTGTGTGACGGCAGCGATCCGCAGCCGCTTGGCCGCCAGCTCCCGCGCCGCCGCCTCCGCTACAGACACCTCTCATATATGTATGTATATGGTACCGTACCGGTCCAGGTCCTGTTTCTGTTGTGTGACGGCAGCGATCCGCAGCCGCTTGGCCGCCAGCTCCCGCGCCGCCGCCTCCGCTACAGACACCTCTCATATATGTATGTATATGGTACCGTACCGGTCCAGGTCCTGTTTCTGTTGTGTGACGGCAGCGATCCGCAGCCGCTTGGCCGCCAGCTCCCGCGCCGCCGCCTCCGCTACAGACACCTCTCATATATGTATGTATATGGTACCGTACCGGTCCAGGTCCTGTTTCTGTTGTGTGACGGCAGCGATCCGCAGCCGCTTGGCCGCCAGCTCCCGCGCCGCCGCCTCCGCTACAGACACCTCTCATATATGTATGTATATGGTACCGTACCGGTCCAGGTCCTGTTTCTGTTGTGTGACGGCAGCGATCCGCAGCCGCTTGGCCGCCAGCTCCCGCGCCGCCGCCTCCGCTACAGACACCTCTCATATATGTATGTATATGGTACCGTACCGGTCCAGGTCCTGTTTCTGTTGTGTGACGGCAGCGATCCGCAGCCGCTTGGCCGCCAGCTCCCGCGCCGCCGCCTCCGCTACAGACACCTCTCATATATGTATGTATATGGTACCGTACCGGTCCAGGTCCTGTTTCTGTTGTGTGACGGCAGCGATCCGCAGCCGCTTGGCCGCCAGCTCCCGCGCCGCCGCCTCCGCTACAGACACCTCTCATATATGTATGTATATGGTACCGTACCGGTCCAGGTCCTGTTTCTGTTGTGTGACGGCAGCGATCCGCAGCCGCTTGGCCGCCAGCTCCCGCGCCGCCGCCTCCGCTACAGACACCTCTCATATATGTATGTATATGGTACCGTACCGGTCCAGGTCCTGTTTCTGTTGTGTGACGGCAGCGATCCGCAGCCGCTTGGCCGCCAGCTCCCGCGCCGCCGCCTCCGCTACAGACACCTCTCATATATGTATGTATATGGTACCGTACCGGTCCAGGTCCTGTTTCTGTTGTGTGACGGCAGCGATCCGCAGCCGCTTGGCCGCCAGCTCCCGCGCCGCCGCCTCCGCTACAGACACCTCTCATATATGTATGTATATGGTACCGTACCGGTCCAGGTCCTGTTTCTGTTGTGTGACGGCAGCGATCCGCAGCCGCTTGGCCGCCAGCTCCCGCGCCGCCGCCTCCGCTACAGACACCTCTCATATATGTATGTATATGGTACCGTACCGGTCCAGGTCCTGTTTCTGTTGTGTGACGGCAGCGATCCGCAGCCGCTTGGCCGCCAGCTCCCGCGCCGCCGCCTCCGCTACAGACACCTCTCATATATGTATGTATATGGTACCGTACCGGTCCAGGTCCTGTTTCTGTTGTGTGACGGCAGCGATCCGCAGCCGCTTGGCCGCCAGCTCCCGCGCCGCCGCCTCCGCTACAGACACCTCTCATATATGTATGTATATGGTACCGTACCGGTCCAGGTCCTGTTTCTGTTGTGTGACGGCAGCGATCCGCAGCCGCTTGGCCGCCAGCTCCCGCGCCGCCGCCTCCGCTACAGACACCTCTCATATATGTATGTATATGGTACCGTACCGGTCCAGGTCCTGTTTCTGTTGTGTGACGGCAGCGATCCGCAGCCGCTTGGCCGCCAGCTCCCGCGCCGCCGCCTCCGCTACAGACACCTCTCATATATGTATGTATATGGTACCGTACCGGTCCAGGTCCTGTTTCTGTTGTGTGACGGCAGCGATCCGCAGCCGCTTGGCCGCCAGCTCCCGCGCCGCCGCCTCCGCTACAGACACCTCTCATATATGTATGTATATGGTACCGTACCGGTCCAGGTCCTGTTTCTGTTGTGTGACGGCAGCGATCCGCAGCCGCTTGGCCGCCAGCTCCCGCGCCGCCGCCTCCGCTACAGACACCTCTCATATATGTATGTATATGGTACCGTACCGGTCCAGGTCCTGTTTCTGTTGTGTGACGGCAGCGATCCGCAGCCGCTTGGCCGCCAGCTCCCGCGCCGCCGCCTCCGCTACAGACACCTCTCATATATGTATGTATATGGTACCGTACCGGTCCAGGTCCTGTTTCTGTTGTGTGACGGCAGCGATCCGCAGCCGCTTGGCCGCCAGCTCCCGCGCCGCCGCCTCCGCTACAGACACCTCTCATATATGTATGTATATGGTACCGTACCGGTCCAGGTCCTGTTTCTGTTGTGTGACGGCAGCGATCCGCAGCCGCTTGGCCGCCAGCTCCCGCGCCGCCGCCTCCGCTACAGACACCTCTCATATATGTATGTATATGGTACCGTACCGGTCCAGGTCCTGTTTCTGTTGTGTGACGGCAGCGATCCGCAGCCGCTTGGCCGCCAGCTCCCGCGCCGCCGCCTCCGCTACAGACACCTCTCATATATGTATGTATATGGTACCGTACCGGTCCAGGTCCTGTTTCTGTTGTGTGACGGCAGCGATCCGCAGCCGCTTGGCCGCCAGCTCCCGCGCCGCCGCCTCCGCTACAGACACCTCTCATATATGTATGTATATGGTACCGTACCGGTCCAGGTCCTGTTTCTGTTGTGTGACGGCAGCGATCCGCAGCCGCTTGGCCGCCAGCTCCCGCGCCGCCGCCTCCGCTACAGACACCTCTCATATATGTATGTATATGGTACCGTACCGGTCCAGGTCCTGTTTCTGTTGTGTGACGGCAGCGATCCGCAGCCGCTTGGCCGCCAGCTCCCGCGCCGCCGCCTCCGCTACAGACACCTCTCATATATGTATGTATATGGTACCGTACCGGTCCAGGTCCTGTTTCTGTTGTGTGACGGCAGCGATCCGCAGCCGCTTGGCCGCCAGCTCCCGCGCCGCCGCCTCCATGGTGCGCCGGCCCGCCTCCGCTACAGACACGTTTACACATTATGTCCTCTCAAAACACTATTATTTTTGTAGCGGTAGGCCTCTTTTGCAGGAGGCCGCCTGGGGAAGTATTCATCCGCCGAGCGGATAAATACTTAAAAATTTTGCATTAAGCAATTGAACGGTTTCCACACTTCTACTGCCGTTCGTATTATGGAGGCCGGCCTTTTCACCACCTTTTTTTTTTTCTTGTCTTTTTCCACCAGTTCCTATGGACCTCAATAATAGATGTTTCCCTTGCTTTTTTATTTTTTATTCGTACAATATACACCTCCAAATGAGACCGTTTGGACCCGTAGGAGATTTTAAGTGGACAAACTTGCATTATAAGAACTAGACGTTTCCTCGGTTCCTATAATGAAGTCTTCTAGTGGGTCGCTGGGATTACAGTTCTCTGGTAGCTTTGGGGTGAAAGAGTAACAAAGATCCATCCATCCTGACAAACTTTAGCACTTATAATAAAGCATACCTTGTACATCATTGTCGGGTTCCAGTTCAGTTTGCAGCGCGATGTTCTCTGCCAGCTTCTGCGCGTCCTCTCGTTCGCGGCGCTGGTACTCTTCCAGTTGTTCGCGGAGAGATAAGTTCTCTTGTTCCTGGTTGTATCAGTACTGGTCATTTAATTCCTTATAAGATTCCGCACAATATATAGATAACTACTGGTGGGTGGTGGCAGACATCGTTCCCGTGGGAATATCGGGAAATAAGTACTTAGTGTGTTATTCCAGGTTCTAAGCTGCCAACATACCAAATTTCAAATCTGTTCAGTAGTTTTGGCATGAGAGAGTAACAAACATCGGATGTATGTTTGTTACTCCATCCATCAATCATTTATGTAACCATTACCATTAACCATTGAATCTAACCAAAACCGCGCTAGATGGCGCTGGAGGTGAGGTAGATCTGGCAAGCGTTTATACACAATATATAAGCAACGGTAAACAACCGGCGGTTATATTGCGTAAAGCAATTTCTTACAGTCAACCTGGGGATGGAAAAGGACAGAAGTAAAACACGACGGCGGTGTGCAATAGATAATATTTTTTTTTTTTTTTTTGTGATAGTGAGTAACAAGACGAGCAAATAAGGTGCCTGATGGTAAGCATCATGATTGCCCATATCAGACACAGTGCCACCCAGTGCTTTAAAATTTAAAACTCTGCGCGGCACTGCACTGCGCCTATCACCATGAGATATGAGTTGGTGAAACTCATCATGCCCAGTAATTTCGCGGGAAACATTGCCCTTCATACCGGAACACAGTAATGTTTGCACATTACTGCTTGGCGGATGAATAACTGGCAAAGGTGTGGTACTTCCCCAGGCGGCCCCCTGCAAAAGAGGCCTACCACTACTATTTAGATAATATTTAGATAATTAGATTATATTTAGATTATTTAGATTTAGATAATATTAGTAGAAAGTAAGCTGTCTGAGCGCTTGGTCGAAGGACGTGATCATAATGCTGGCGTTTATCTGGCCCAACGTATAAGCATTGTTATTCAACGTGGCAATGCTGCCAGCATTTTGGATACGCTGCCATTTGACAGTGGTATAGAGCACGTAGATTTCCTATAGGCCGACATGTCGGCCTATGGATTTTCGAAGTGTTCTATGGCATAGCGTAATTAGTTAGGGTAGAAAGTGAGTAGGTAGCTCTATTGTTTAGTCTTTTTAGGGTTCCATACCTGGAAATAAAAAAAAGGAACCCTTATAGGATCACTTTTTTATCCGTCCGTCTGAAAAAAGTAAGATGATAGTATAGTATAACGTACCATATCGTACTGTTTGTTCTCGAGCTGCATGAGCTGCGAGAGTATCTCTTGCTCCCGCAGCTTGTATCCAGCTCGCAGGTCCTCGGCTTGAGCATCTTCTCCTTGCAGCCGGACCTTCTCCCAGTCCTGAGATGGAAACATCGATTTGTTAATCTTTCACAGGATTGTGTCTCCATACAAACGTTATACCTTAATAATTGAAAACAATGTTATATATATATATATCACAGAATACTAAAGGGACAGAAGAGCACTCCTCATAATCATTTCAATAACGACCATAGATCCGACGCAATAAAGTGCCATTCAGATCGCATAGCGCCTAGCTAATTATCGTTACATTAAATGACAAGCCGCTTCTATCACTTCTCCTGCTGCTCCACGAGTACACCTGCAGGGCTGCCATCTACTAATGTTACTGTAATACCTGCTCGGCCTCGATCCGCTGCATCTCCAGCGTGAGTGCGGAGTGCGCGAGCCGCTCCTGCTGCTCCACGAGTACACCTGCAGGGCTGCCATCTACTAATGTTACTGTAATACCTGCTCGGCCTCGATCCGCTGCATCTCCAGCGTGAGTGCGGAGTGCGCGAGCCGCTCCTGCTGCTCCACGAGTACACCTGCAGGGCTGCCATCTACTAATGTTACTGTAATACCTGCTCGGCCTCGATCCGCTGCATCTCCAGCGTGAGTGCGGAGTGCGCGAGCCGCTCCTGCTGCTCCACGAGTACACCTGCAGGGCTGCCATCTACTAATGTTACTGTAATACCTGCTCGGCCTCGATCCGCTGCATCTCCAGCGTGAGCGCGGAGTGCGCGAGCCGCTCCTGCTGCTCCACGAGTACACCTGCAGGGCTGCCATCTACTAATGTTACTGTAATACCTGCTCGGCCTCGATCCGCTGCATCTCCAGCGTGAGTGCGGAGTGCGCGAGCCGCTCCTGCTGCTCCACGAGTACACCTGCAGGGCTGCCATCTACTAATGTTACTGTAATACCTGCTCGGCCTCGATCCGCTGCATCTCCAGCGTGAGCGCGGAGTGCGCGAGCCGCTCCTGCTGCTCCACGAGTACACCTGCAGGGCTGCCATCTACTAATGTTACTGTAATACCTGCTCGGCCTCGATCCGCTGCATCTCCAGCGTGAGCGCGGAGTGCGCGAGCCGCTCCTGCTGCTCCACGAGTACACCTGCAGGGCTGCCATCTACTAATGTTACTGTAATACCTGCTCGGCCTCGATCCGCTGCATCTCCAGCGTGAGCGCGGAGTGCGCGAGCCGCTCCTGCTGCTCCACGAGTACACCTGCAGGGCTGCCATCTACTAATGTTACTGTAATACCTGCTCGGCCTCGATCCGCTGCATCTCCAGCGTGAGCGCGGAGTGCGCGAGCCGCTCCTGCTGCTCCACGAGTACACCTGCAGGGCTGCCATCTACTAATGTTACTGTAATACCTGCTCGGCCTCGATCCGCTGCATCTCCAGCGTGAGCGCGGAGTGCGCGAGCCGCTCCTGCTGCTCCACGAGTACACCTGCAGGGCTGCCATCTACTAATGTTACTGTAATACCTGCTCGGCCTCGATCCGCTGCATCTCCAGCGTGAGTGCGGAGTGCGCGAGCCGCTCCTGCTGCTCCACGAGTACACCTGCAGGGCTGCCATCTACTAATGTTACTGTAATACCTGCTCGGCCTCGATCCGCTGCATCTCCAGCGTGAGCGCGGAGTGCGCGAGCCGCTCCTGCTGCTCCACGAGTACACCTGCAGGGCTGCCATCTACTAATGTTACTGTAATACCTGCTCGGCCTCGATCCGCTGCATCTCCAGCGTGAGTGCGGAGTGCGCGAGCCGCTCCTGCTGCTCCACGAGTACACCTGCAGGGCTGCCATCTACTAATGTTACTGTAATACCTGCTCGGCCTCGATCCGCTGCATCTCCAGCGTGAGCGCGGAGTGCGCGAGCCGCTCCTGCTGCTCCACGAGTACACCTGCAGGGCTGCCATCTACTAATGTTACTGTAATACCTGCTCGGCCTCGATCCGCTGCATCTCCAGCGTGAGTGCGGAGTGCGCGAGCCGCTCCTGCTGCTCCACGAGTACACCTGCAGGGCTGCCATCTACTAATGTTACTGTAATACCTGCTCGGCCTCGATCCGCTGCATCTCCAGCGTGAGTGCGGAGTGCGCGAGCCGCTCCTGCTGCTCCACGAGCCGCTGCACGCCGCGCGCGCGCTCCGAGTACGCCTGCAGGGCTGCCAGCTACGAATGTTACAACACGGGTATAACGCATGTTGGGAAAACAGGGTCTAAACTATCTACATACCGAATTTCAGCCCAATCGGTTAATTAAATTTGACGTGAGAGTAACACATCCAACAACATTCGCATTAATAATATTAGTGGAATAGATTTTTTTTTATTATATGGGACAATTCCATTGTCATCTGGTCTCCCAATCTAGGCTAGAAGCCTGTACTATGGTGACCAGATGACTGATATACATACTTATATACGTTTATAACACCCAGACACAGATCAAACAGACATATTCATGCACACAAATGTTTGACCCGGCCGGGGGGATCGGACCGGGGGCCTGCAGCTCAGAAAGCAGAGTTACTACCATCTGGGCCAACGAGGCTGACATTGAGGCGAGAATTGGTAGGATAAGATTTAATGTCAAAGTCTAAATTGTTTATTCGATTTAGTCATAAGACACTTTTGCAAGTCATCGAAGGTAATAAGTAATGAATCTACAGTGCATTCCTCTACATGAAGAATACACAAGAAACGTGGGGCTTAATATTTTCAACTGATAGTTTTACAATATTCGGTGTGGTTACCCCATTAATTTAAAGAAAAGGGGAGATAGGGTACGTTCTCTCAGTGCTTACTCAACAACTGGCATGTGCAATTTGCTCAGTGTACAGTATGCACAGTACAATATAATGAACAACAAAGATAAAAAGACGTACCTAAAACCGAACCGAGACAACAATATATTAGTCTCTAGTACAACCCCACTCAGTGGCGTAACTATACCATGGGAGGCCCGTGGCAAAATCATATGATTGGGCCCCAGTAAAATAATTGTCATTTAATGTTTCCATGTTCCATGCTTTTTTTGACCTCTAGAAATAGCAATAAAGGGGCGAGCAACTTGCTGCGAGCGCGAAGAAAAATTTTATAGTCAAAACTACATATATAACAATGAGGACGCGAGTGCGACGATAAGTTTTATAGTTATAACAATGAAGGCGCGAGCAGTTAAATTATTTTATAAATAAGAAGTATCTAATTTATATAGGTCCTTATTGGAGGCTTATTGGAATTGATTTTAAGTACTTACTACTTACATTATAATCTTTATAATATTTACTATAGGTATTTTGTTAAAAATGTTACGTTATTACGAGTACGCGGTCTTTCGGGCCGGGGGCCCAGTCAGCCCCGGGGGCCCGTGGCATTTTGTCAGCCACCCTATAGTTACGCCACTGACCCCACTTTACTGACGTACATGGACCTAATTTGAGCTTTCCATTTTCAAGAAGCCAGTACCTCATCTCCCCTTTTCTTATGGGTTACATACATATATGTTTGTTTTTAAGGTGTTATTGGTGACTCTGCAAAAGTTTCCAGGCATCTTTGCCCTGGTTGACTTTATACCCAATAATTTATACCTTCTTTAATAAAGAAGATGAATTAATGATTAATGATAACTCTTTATTGGTACCACAATAATACACAAAATAACAAAAAGCAAACTTAAAACTAGAAAGAATAACAACTGGCGGTCTTATCGATCAGAGCGATCTCTTCCAAACAACCATGAAGATTTTATGTAGGTTTTGAATTAACCCTCCGAGAGCTTAGTTATCTCTTTTGTGATTTTATTACAGAAACATACATTAGAAATACTTTTTATTTGTTTTAGATAATCTAATGCATGACTAACCGACGAGGATGTATGAAAAATGTCATGAAAGTGAACGAAGCGACAGTTGTATGTCAGGATCGTAGCAAGTGGAGGGAAATAGTCTCTGCCTACCCCACCGGGAACAAGGCGTGACTGTATGTTTTTATGTTAATGCTAAGTTCATTTTTAAAATGCACCCGTCTGCTGTCTACCACTACATGCTAATGTATAAAATCATTGCAGTAAATATTTATTTTAACAAGTTTAAATAACAATGTTTAGTGGAAGTGTGTGAACATTTAGAATGTAACATCTGTACAGCTACATTATCTTTTAAACGAATCCAGCTTTACTTTATATGGTTCATTATTATAGTTCATTTAATCTAAGAAGTACCATTTGACAGATTTTATTTTGACTTGATTCAAGGATTTGAATTTAAATTTAGTGATTAAGAATTATAAATTTTGTAATATAATTCGTGATTTTACGGCGGAGTTTATTGAAATTGTGTTAGTTACGCCTGTGCAAAGTTATTGAAAAAACGTCAAACGGTACTTGATAGATTACATGGGCTATATAGTTAATAACGAGGGTAGTGTTGAAACAAGACAATGTTAGTATGTTTACCTTACTGGTCCTGTCGACGGCAGGCTCCCCGGGCCGCCGCGAGGGGGGGGGAGATACTTCCCCCCATGTCGGGTACTCTATTTCCCCTGGAAATATAAACAGGGTCATTGGTTATTCCTTACATTCCTCTAAAGGACTTCGTGAGGAGCTTGTTGCCTTAAATGTGTTCCGCAAAATCTGATCATTTTCGAATTATTTGAAAATTTATGAAAGATCAAGGTTGAAATATCATAAGAATATTTTATTATTATTACATAGGCAACAATACAGAGAATTATTGTGAGTCATTAAATTAAATCTACTAGCACACATAAAAAAAACTTGAAATGGAAATGTCACCAAATTTGGGTAATTTCATGCATTACATAAAACAAACAGTACAATATTTCTCAAAACATCAATGGAATATTTAATCATGCAGATTGTTTAAAAAAATTTTTTTTACTTTGTTTAAAGTAAATAATTCTTAGACGAGACGTTTTCGTAGACGAACGTAAGTTTTCGACATATTGTAGAGGATTAGCAAGTTGAAGATGCAATGGCACATGGCAGATAGAACTGATGGCCGATGGGTTTGTAAAGTTGGAGAATGGCGATCAAGGACTAGCAAGCGTAACGTAGACAGCAGGATCATGCTGGATGCAGGCCGCTTACAACAGGTCTAGATGGAAATGTATGGCCTATGTTCAGCAGTGGACGTCCTATGGCTGAGATGATTATGATATCAAATAAACCTGAATATGATCATGGGGTCTTCAAGAGAAAAGTGAATAATTATCTTCTATGAAAGTGTGTTACACCTTAGGCCTCATTTTCACATCCCATCAGATGAGATTGGGGTCAAACAATGACCTATTTAATATAAAAAAAGACGTTATCAAATTAGAAAAACATAGAAAGTCCTCACCCAACATATCATCAAGTGAGTCAGTGTTGTTCTGAGGCCGTCCCTGGGGCTGAGGGTCGGTGGTGAAGGCTGGGTACCGCAGGAGCCACTCCTCGTACCCTCCGTGCAGGGCTACGGGAGAACGGGAGTATTGCACTTTAATATCCCACTGAAACAATAATATCAAGTGACACTTGGTTAAACATTTTAATTTTTCAAAAAATCAATTTTTTTTACAGGAGCAGGAGACAGTAGACTTGTTTTTAACAGAAATAGGGTGTAATAAGTTTGACGTGTCTGTCTGAGGCATCCCTTCAGCCACGGGTAGAGGGTGGGGTACAATTCTATAGCTGGTAACCCTACGGCAAATGGAGGTACGGGTTTTGTATGTACCGTACCTTGAGGAGTATAGTCTTGAGCAGGAACAGAGTGGTGCCAGGTATGACGGTGTAGCTGTTCCAGTCCAGCAGCACGATGAGGTCCATGGAGGCGCGCTGGGCCCACACCACGCGAGACTCTGCTGGGAGATTCTGTTCTAGCACGTTGGCTGATTGACTGAAACGCAAACACATCACGTTCTTATGGTGTTCTATGTATGTTGTAAGCAAATCGCAAAAAATCCAATTACGAGAGATCAAACTAAGAGAGATATTTTCGATTTTCCTAGTTAATATTAAGCTGCGTCCAGATTACGCGCGGCAAACCCTTCAAGACCAATTAAGGTTTTTTAAATTCATACACTATATTTCAAACGGGACCAACTGGAACTTTTTTATTTAAGTATATTAATGGTAACATTATTATGTATTATCTTCCTATTACTTAATTATAAGTAAGAATTATCCGTGACGTTACTGGAAAAGATACTAACGGAAAATCAGTGCAGGTTGTTCTACAACCTGCATTATGCTGAGTTATTACCGTTTCGAAGCATTTGTGATGTTAGTATTTAGGCTAATATTTTGTTGTGTGGAAATAAATAATTTTTATTTCATTATAATATCTGATGAATCAAGCACAGCTGTATGTTCAGGATAATTACATTAAATGTTTAATATAATCTGTATAGATACACACCCAGGAGAGATACACTCCTCAGGCACGCTGATACACGCCGGATGGTTTATGTGAGACTGTATGTAGTCCTTGCCAGGCCGAGCATCCAGGATCATCACCTTCAACTTGCCGCTTTTTAAGATCTGGTATAGATTGTCACTAGTGATGATCACTTCATCTGGGTCTGGAACAATGGGATGTCAATATTATATACTCAGAAATGAGAGCGAAAACAAAAGTCATCAACAGTGCGGGTGAGGGTCAGGACAAGTTGTATTGTATTCCTTGTGTTTGTAAGGGAGATAACACACTGACAGCATGCGAGAGACGGGCGCGTTTCCTTTTATCTGACATCCGATTCTTCTTGCGCCCAGCTTTGTGCATCAACCTTTAGAAACAATGTTCTTTCCTGACCAGTTATCCCGTTCCTGCTTCAAAATGTTGGAACTATCTCTTCTATATTCTATCTTATACCAATACAATGGGAAAGCAATTTTTTACACAATAGAATAGGCTGTTATTTTAGAACAGGCTAGAAATGTATTAAAAATCCTAAAAATGTATTAAGGAAATACTAATACTAGTATTGAGGAAAGGTAAAGTTTTTTTGAGTATGTTTGTGGAACAGGATACTAAATTTAGTTTTTTAATACAAAAAGTTATTGTGATAGTTTTTGACTAATGCCAATAAATTATCTATACCAAATTTAGTCAAATCTCTCTGTATAATTTCCCATTAGCTTTAATTTTACTAGGAATAAAATGTGCTTAAATGCAGAACACTATTATCAAGTAAATACAATATATTTTTTGTAAATTTACGAAAAAAAATATATTGTAATAAATAATACATTTTTTGACATTTTCACATTTTATTCCTAGTAAAATTAAAGCTAATGGGAAATTACAAGGAGAGATTTGACAAAATTTGGTATAGAGGTAAAGCCATAATTTGTGGTAAATTACGTAATTGGTTTTTCGAAAATTTAACTAACAAGGAAAACCATTTGCCAAAACTTCTAACATATAAATTCACTTAGCTTAGTCATAAGACCATATTTAATGAACTAAAATAAATTTGTATTTATACTCTAACAGAATGGCTTTCCCCAAATACATAGCTCGAGTCAATTCCTACAGGTCATGGAGCCAACCCTCATGTCAGGAGGTCATGGAGTCAGAGTATCACGTCCCCAAGATTCCTACAAGCTAATGACTGCCCCCTAGATATCGGTAGCACACAGGTGAAATTCAATCACGTACAACAGACCAGATAAGAGTCTAAGTGCAGAAAAGGGGTCCTCTTTACAGGTGACTTTCAAACCAGGGACTTTGTATATGAAGCTGGGATATTTCTGCTGGCTCACAGACCCTACAATTAAATAATGCAATAAGAGCACTGGTTGTATTGTTCCTTTGCTTGGTATACAATTAAGTAATATTCTATTCTAAATACAAACCTGAACGAGATAGTAAAATATAATATAAGTACCTGGATGACCGAGCTTTGCTCGGTATTTTTTGTTTTTTTTTAAATAAAATGACATTTTCTAAAAATGATTCCTAGCTCGATCGATTTATCGCCCCCGAAACCCCCTATATACTAAATTTTATGAAAATCGTTGGAGCCGATTCCGAGATTCCAATTATATATATATATATATATACAAGAATTGCTCATTTAAAGATATAAGATATGTAAACTAACCAGGCAGTCCTATGAGTGGTGGTTCTATAACAGTGACAGCTTCCATTGCCTTCTTCCTGTTCTCATCCATCTTCTGCTTCATCAGCTCATTCTCCTTTATGTCATTAAGTCGTTTCACTTTCTGTTCTTTTGCATATCTACAAGAAATACATAGTAATTTAAATGAATACATAATTGTGTTCTAGTGACCATGGTTCCATGAACCTTAACTGAAAATTTATAATAAAATAATATAGGTACATGGTTACAATGAATTGAAGATTCATTAAGAGCTTTGAAAACATGTAAGTGGCTTTTTAGAGCTCATATAATCATAGATAAGTTTAAAATTATGCCTCGTTCCCATTAATGTAATTTGTGTGTGATGTTGGTTATTACCAATACTACATAACATAAATTCACGCCTTTTTCCCTCAGGGGTAGGCAGAGGTGTACCCAGGACTCAGTCCCACAGTAGATACACCCACATTTCGCCAGTATTACCAATACTACTGAACTAATTAGATCAGCAATGGTCGAAGTAGTTCAAGAATCCTATGGAGGGCATAAAAGGTGCTTATCCCCACACTTACGTATGGTAGTGAATGTTGGGTCTGGCAGAGAAGCATGAAAGTAAGATTAATGCTGTGGAAATGAGAAGTTTGAGAAGTATGACTGGAGTGACCTTGATGGACAAAGTGAGGAACAGCGTGATAAGGGAACTCTGTGGCGTGTTAGAAGATGTAGTGACAAAGATAGAGAAAGGATTGCTTAGATGGTTCAGACATGTGGAGAGGATGGACGAAAGGAGATTGACAAAGAAGATTTATAAGGCTAGTGTGAATGGTCATGTCGGTAGGGGTCGACCGCGGGTGTACCTTTCATGAACAAGTTGATGTTATCTTAAGGAAAGGCCAGGTCAAAAGTACCAACAACTGACAAGCATGCATGAAGAATGTGATGAAAGTAGAAGAAGCGAAAGTTGTATGTCAGGATCGTAGCAAGTGGAAAGAAATAGTCTCTGCCTACCCCACCGGGAACAAGGTGTGACTGTGTATGTATGTATGTACATAACATAACTTCACATCCTTTTCCTGAAGGGGTAGACAGAGGTATACCCATAACTCAGTCCCGAAGTAATGGTCGCCAGTTATTTTTCAAGTCCATGTAATAGGGGCAAGCCAATATCCATCAACCGGGAACAGTTGCAGACTCAAGGCTGACATGGAAAAAATTCCTAATGGGAAAATTCAATAGCAATTTTTGGCTGACCTGGGGATCCAACCAAGGACTTCATGCTAGTATTATATCCACACATTAGATATTTTCTATACACAATATATGCAAGGTTGCTGAGAGTGGTTGGAGAAGGAGAACACAGGTGGACAATCCAGCAGTGGACATTCATAGGCTGATGATGATGATGATGATAATGATAAGATAATTTCTAAGTTGTGTACAAGATTCAATAAAAGATTCAACATAATATTATTGTTGGCAACTGTAATAATTATTATTGGCATGGTGTCATTGAGATTGCAATTGCCAAAAGATGTGAATTACAGTAAATAATTTATTTGGGATTAATGAACTTTTGATCTTATTTTTACCTCACCTGTCAATCAAACTGTTTTTTAACATCTCAGCGGCATCTATAGCTTTAGTAGGGTTCTTGGCCCCCAACATATTGTTGAAATATGTCTTGTCCTTCAGATACTCCTTGTCCTTGCTAATGTATGCAATCACGCGGAGATATTTCATGTAATACACGTAGGAATATTCCTCGTCGCCCTTCGCCCGCGACTCCTCCGCGCTTTCGAATAACTTCTGCGCCGTTTTGCATAACCTTAGCACAAAAAACTATTTTCAATAGCTCCTCAGTTAATATATTATGCACTTAATATAAATAATAGTGTACTTACAGCGTCGCTCTCTTCGTTTTCAGGTCGGGAACATTATGTAGCTTGTCCAAATCTTCTATGCATTTGCCAAGGTGAAGCTGAATCCTTCTAGCTTCCGTCATCTTGCCAATTTAGTCCGCCGTCACTTAGTTCTCGAAATAAAATCGAAACTGAGTCTCCAGGACCTCAGTTCACTACATTTGGTCAGAAAAATGCTAGGATTACTAATAAAATTACACTGCAAACAATAAAACCCAATAACCAATCCGAAAATCTGAAAAATGTCATGTTTTTTCACTTGGCAGATTTTGACATTTGCCACAGACTAAGAAAACGTTCCATTCTACTTAATAAGAAAATTTTATAAATTTTAACATGCAAAGTTCAGTTTGTTGCTGTTTAATTTTGTTTCAATGGTTCCAATAATCTTTATTCATCAAAATGAGCATAAAAACTCCTTTCTATTCTGTGATAAAAGATAAACAATAATATGAGAAAATCGTAAATTATATTTACAGTCTGTGGTTTGACAGTAATATTTGACGTTTCCATTTTCCATTTTGACATCTACAGCCTGAGAAGTGACCATTGTAAATTGAGCCGTATTGCATAATAAAATAAAAATAATATAGTCTTTAAAACTTTTGATTCAGAGTCTATTTTACTTTGTGGAAAATCAAGGAACACTATTTAAAATTGTTTACTGTCGCCAATCAGTTCTCTTGTAAATAGCGCAGTACAAGAAGCGCAAGTTTTCATGCGCAGTGAATTCTTCCTGAATTTCCTGGTCGATTGCGGTTTCCATTTAGTTTTTCAGCTGATCACGCTTTCTACGGGCGCATATCAGTTCAGCCGCGTCGCGGGTCATGTGCGAAACTGTAGCACCGTTGTGAAGTGATTGTGTTGTGTAGTTTGATTAGCTAGTGCGTGTAAAATGTTTTCTGGACTCACGAATCAGGTCAGTTCGTGGATGGGAGCGGCTAAAGGGGAGCCTCAAGATGAAGAAGTTCCCACCCCTACGAAGGAAGCGACGGGAGAGGCCTCAGCGGCGGCAGTGCCTGAGGGCGATAAACAGAGGTAAGTAGATCTCTTTGTTTACATTCTCCTTGATATTTCACTTGCCTTTATAATACTGAATATTTAATTAAATAGTTTCGGTGAGCACTTATTTAACGATGCGACACATAAAAGATGATGATAATATGGGTTAATAAGTTGGTACCTATTAATTCAATGTATGTATTAATTTGCAATGTATAAGTATTTCATAGATAGCATTGTAGAAAATTAGATTCTATTACATCATGCCTAATTAATTACCTATTTAGGCTAATTAGAATAGTGATGTGCTGTAAAACAGAAATAAACTCAAGTATGTATTTAAAAACAGTAGGTAATAGCTAAACCATAGGGCTAACAATGTTAACACAAATTAATATTCCAACACTGGAAGTGCAAGTGTCATCCTATGCTCCATAAAAAGTGCATATTATCAATTGATTTGAATCTGGATTTTTTTATTATTGCTGGGCATAGGCCCCCTCTATATTGTTTCATCTCTATATTTGGAGTGTAGTTTTTATATAATAGCATAAAAAATTCTGGAATATTTATAAAATTTTAATTTCCTTTTTTTCTCTCCAGTCCAACAAAAGGTGGCAGCAAGTTGGACCTCATCACCAATGTAAAGTCACAGATGACAGGTTGGCTCGGCTCAGGGATCCCCATCCCCGGTCTCAGGAAAAACGAGGTTCCTCCCACGGAACCTGAAGCAGCTCCAGTAGAACTGGCCGAGGAACCCAAGCCCGAGGGCAAGGATGACGATGATAATTCTAGGTATAATAGGTACGGGGTTTGGCAGACGTAATGAGTTTATGGGTTTTGTTTTATGCCTATTTGCCTATATGTGTATTGATTTCTTTTATTATGTAAGAGAGAGGTAAGAGTGTAAAGATTCACACAAGTGTATTTAAAATAAATATTTTATTATGTTAAATATAATTCGATGTTAAATAGTTTTCCTTGATTCTCTACAAAAATTAAACAAAATATTGGTGAACATACAAAAAAAATCATGCAGGTGTACAGTATAGGTAACCTTCTTTTTTAAGTTGGTTAAAGGTATATTGACGCTTTCTTCAAAATATTAATTTCCTCTAAAAGTGGTTTGAGGAAAATACCTATATTTTAATTAAAATAAATCTGCTGCAATCAGGCATATTGTGTTATCTCATTTTATTACAATTTTTGTGTTCTTAAGTTAAATAGCACAGTCCACCATAAATCTTATATTAATCACAAAGTTAAAGTATTTTACAACAATACTGCACTGAACACATTTTTGCTTATCTGCAAAAGGCATGATTTATGTTATTATATCCAATATACAGCAATGCTTTTCACATTCATTCAGCTTTTACGCACAAATGGGTCATGCCTTAGCGCGCGTATTATATTGTTTTTTATTTCCTTGTATTATGAAAGTTGAATTTCTCACTTTCCAATTATAATAAAAAATTTAAATTCTTACTGACACACTCACTCATCAACGCCCAGCCTTGACTTGCAAACATTGAACCTGGGAGGCTGAAATTTTGCACTTCATTTTTCATTTTGATGTAAATGTCACCAAAACAGGTACCAACGGAAGACCAGCGCAGGTTGTACAGCAACCTGCTTATGCTGAGTTGGTACCTTTTCGCGGCACACGCAATATTAGTAAGTACTAAGACTAATATTTTCGTGTGTTGGCATAAATAATTTATCGTTCTTTCTTTCATTCTAAATAAGGAATTCCCAAATTCCTACGGGAACTACGTCGCAGGACTACTCAATACATATTAATATTATTTTAAGGTGTGTCCGTTTGTTCCAGTTGTTATCAGAGGCTTAGGTCTTATAATTAGAATTAATATAATTTCAAACAAATATTCAAATAATTTTAATTATCTGAATACAAGCTCTAGGTAAATACATATTATACTCCTTAATGAATAATATATTCTTAAATGATTCATGTTACCATTTTGAGGGAAAAAAGGTTTCCTGAATATTATCACTATAGTTAAACAAGTTTCTTTGTCTAAAAACCTGACTCATAAAACAAATTCGTGTGCACATTTTATCTTGGCGAAGGTTCTTTCAAATTGCATACTTTTCCTTGAATTTTTTGAAGTAGTATTTTCTATTTTAATTAATGAATTCGAGTTTGACATATTTAGTTTAAATCAAATAAGAAACATTTCAAACTTTCACGAACACCACTTCAAATACCTTATTTGCGCACTTTTCTATGCAAACTCATTGATTCTGCTCAAACCCCATTTTTTGTTTATGTCATTGTTGTGCATTATTCTGTATTAGTGTTACTCGTATTTACTGTTACTACATTACATTTTTTAGTATCTTGTAATAGGTAATGAGAAACTTAATATTCTTAGTATAGACTCCTGCATACTCTAATGTCTGTGTATTGAATTCAGCCCACATATAGTCACAAAAATCTTAAGGTAGTAATTTTTAAACTTTCGTGAACACATATTTAATGGCAAAACGAAGCTTAAACGCACTGAAAATACCAAAGTATCAATAAATCGTTACAAGGGTCATTTTTGCGTCCTATATAGGGCAGTTACTGATTTTCTCTTGCAAAATAATATTCATGAGCTTATATACATTTGCAGAAAAATCCCATCATAGAACACGATAAATATCTCTACACACTTTTAGGGAAAAAATGCAGGTATTAAGCTTCATTCAAGCCTGGTCTCTGTCAAAATACAGTGCATATATTTATTATGTCCAATAATGTCTTAGTGGCCAAGTTCCCGGCTATATAATAGGGCCACACCCGTCTCATCCTATGGGAGTCGTGAGACCCGACAGAGGGACACATTCTGAAAGTAGGCAGCAGCGCTCTCCGTTTCCAAATATTCACCAAGCCGCCTGCCAAGTGTGGTGATTACGGCAGATTCTCCCATATGAATAGTTTATGGCGTTCTATGGGGGAGGCATATGTTCAGCATTGGACGTCTTCCGGCTGATGACGACGAATGTCTGAGAAAACAGAAAGCTTTATAACAAGTACCGAACTGTGTAAAACAGGAATGATGACATGTATCGAAAGTCTTCAATTTGAAACGATGAGCTATCAATTAGTTACGAGTACTTTTTCCCTTCTCTTAACCATCAATGTTCGTGTTTTTGCCTTCAAATCTAAGCAAGTAATATGTTGTCAGTGCGACGGGTGGTGCGGACAGCCGGCCAGCGTCCACCGGAGGCACTCCCACCGAGGAGCAGCCTGCTGGAGTCGGGAATGGTAAGCTATCATCCACAGAATATCTTTATTACATTATTAGTTGTAATTATTGTAAAGGTAGATTGTGTGCTCTACTTTGTAATTTTTTTTATGTTTAATTATTGGTTTTATTGGCAAACACAAAATGAGTGGGCCATATTTAAGTGTTTTGTTGATTTTTCTCATCGTTCTTTGAGAATAAAATTTTTATAAGTTAACTCATATTATTTATCTTTTATTTTACTATTCAACAAAACGCTAGAATTATTTAAAGTTTTTTGATTTTAGTTTGGTTGATCTTTAATATATTTATTTTTTCTTATGTTTTTATGTTTGCTACATTTTGTTTCGCTAAATGTTTTCAGATAGTCACAGTAGAAACTTTTTCTCAGTGGATGGTATCGAAGTGCCCGATGTACAAGAGTGTTAGTATATTTATTTTGTTTTTGATTTAAAATTTTATTATCACTTTCATGTACTTGTAATTACGCCGAGGTTTCACTTGCTTAAAAGTGCCATAAGTGCTACCATAATATTTTACATATTTCATCCCAAACGGTGAAGTAACTTAGATCTGAACACACACACACACACACACATACGAATAAAAATAATTATTCATCCAAACACTTTAAGGGAGAAACTGTATTTTTTGTGAAACGTGCTATTAGAAAGCTTTTTAAACAGTCATTTTGTTGAAAATAACCTTAATTATTACTAATTAAAAATGATGTCTGCAGTGACAACCAAAGCAGTGGCGGGTGCGAAGTCTTTGGGCAACTTCCTCTACTCGGCAGTGAACAAGGCGGGAGCTAAAGTGAGCGAGGCCAGCGCGAAGATCAAGGAGACCGTCGAGAAAAACGTGCGTATACTGATTACTGCTTGACAATATTCTTCAGACCAACCATTCTCCATTAATATTCATGAAACTAGCCCACAAATGGAACTACATGAAGCAATAAATTAGTACCTTCCCCGACGTTTATTATGATTATATGGGTTTGTTATTAAGTAGGTTTTTTTGTATTTGAAAATAAAAGTGATTTTTGGAGATATGACATTGTTGGCTTAGACGTGCGATATGTGTAAAACCTTTCTTTTATTATATGAATGCAGTCATTGAGATTTCATACGAGATCAGTATCTCTGAGTCTGTTCTCGTTCGAAATAAAAACATTTGTTATCACTCTTTTGAGGAAGGACGTTTTCCAGATAAATTAAAAATTGCTAAAATAAAACCCTTCATAAAAAAAGGAGGAAATTCAAAAAATCCGGGCAGTTATAGACCGATTGCATTATTATCTACCATTTCGAAAATATTCGAAAAGACAATGTCAACACGATTGTACCGTTTCTTAGAAAAATTCAATATTCTCGATAATACTCAATTCGGATTTAGAAAAAACCGCTCGACCCAACTTGCAGTATATAATTATGTTCAAAATATTTATAATTGTATAAATGATAGCAAATATGCAATTGGCATCTTTCTAGATAATATGACGAAAGCTTATGATAGGGTCTCACATATTATTCTATTACAGGAATTATATAGTATAGGTGTGAGGGGAAAAGCATACGATTGGTTCAAATCATACCTACAAGACAGGAAACAATATGTACAATTAGATTTTTATGACGACAGGAAAAATGAGTACATAAGCATAGAATCTAGCATCAAAACAATAAACAATTCAATACCGCAGGGTAGTGTGCTCGGATGCATCCTATTTCTGATTTATATTAATCAATTACCTAAAAATATAAATACCTCATGTGTTTTATTTGCCGATGACGTTTCATTGCTTTTTAAAACGACAGACAACTCTAATTACCAGTCTATTGAGAACACGTTTCTACATATCAAGCATTGGTTACAGCAACATAATTTAGAAATTAATATCTCAAAAACTAAAATTTGCCAATTTAAAACTTACCAAAGAGACGCACTAAATTTAAGCCACTTTAAAAATCATATCCAGTTAGAAGAAACAAATAATTTTACTCTGTTAGGCATTACACTTGACTCCCATTTAAACTGGAAATATCACATAGAAAATTTAAAAGCAAAACTATCGAAGTTTATTTACGCACTAGGCGTGTTAAAACGAAATACTGATTATAAAACTGCACTCTCAACCTATTACGCTTATGCCTACTCTTGGCTTAATTATGGCATTATCTTGTGGGGTGATAGCACCGACTTTAACGACGTCTTCATCTTGCAGAAGAAATGTATTAGAATATTATCTAACATCAAGCAACGCGAAAGTTGCAGACCGCACTTTATAGAAAAAAATATACTTCAATGTACATAATGCAATCATGTTTGTTTGTAAAGAAAAATCGTGAGTATTTTAGGTCTAACGTTGAACTAAACGAACATTACAATAGGCGATATGGGAATAGGTTGGTACTGCCTTCAAAAAATCTAAAAATTGTAGGTAAAAGTCCGTATTATCGTGTCGCAAACATATACAATAGAATCCCGGAGCAACTTAAGTGTGAAACAAATTACGAATCTTTTGCGAAATGTATTAAACTACTTTTATTGGAAAAATGTTATTACTCCGTTGATGAATATATGAAAGACGACAAAATCAAATATTTCAAATATAAACAGGCTGATAATACTGATACTAAAATGAGTAGGTTGTAGGTAGGTAAATGTTGTAGGTAACACAATAGCTATCTACCTAGCTATTGTGTTATTTCTTTTATATTACGTTTGAAGCTTGCATGGCCGGAGCTATCCTCGTTTAGGTAAGTATTATATTGTGGGACGTTCTATTGACATGATTATTGATTAATTAATTTATTACTAATAACGACTTATGGTCAAGGTATTAAGCGAAATGAAATACATAACGTTTAATATTGTATTATGAATAATGGATAACTACTGAATTCTATTTTATTTTTTAATGTTGACCTACAGTTTTAATAGTTTAGTATAAGTTTAATATAAAATACATAATATGACATGTTTATAAAATGTGAATAATATAAATATAAACATAATAGAAATTTTAAATAATTTACAATGCATCCTCTGTTCATTGCGGCACCCTTGCAGGGTATAATATTATGTAACACAGTAATACCTGTTACCTGTAAACTGTTGTACTAATATTATAAAGGCGAAAGTTGTTGGTTTAAGAACTCTGTAGATACACAGCTAGCAACCTCTAACGACCGTGTCGCGAGTTTTATTTCTTCAAGACAAGATGTCATTCTATCTGTCATGTTCTTCTAAACTAAGCAGAGAAATGTAACGTGTTCTATATTTACTGAAATAAATAATTAATGTTTTTAATGCCATTGATTTAGTTATTAACTGGATGTCCAAGGATCACATAAAATATCTAACAAGTGGTAGCAGAGTCCTGGAGTAAAATGTAAGTAAGCCAAATAAAAATAAAGATGGCTACTCACTACCGAATAGATTCGCTGACAAAAAATAATTACGATACTTGGAGTGTCCAGGCTCAAGCCGTATTAATTAAGAATGGCTTGTGGGACGTTGCCAGTGGCATTAGAACGCCGTCTAAAAATGAAGACGAGAAAAATATCTTCATACAAAAAGATTTAATGGCACGATCTGAACTATTGTTACTAATTTCACCGTCAGAGATCAAGCAAGTGAAAAACTGCAAGACATCCTACGAACTTTGGACTAAACTAAAAAATATATACCAAAGTACCGGCCCTGCGCGTAAGGCGACATTACTTAAACAACTAATACTAAAAAAGTTTGACAGTAATGATGTTCGTGAACACTTGAATAATTTCATGGACATAGTCGAGAAGCTCGCTGATATGAACGTAGAACTGCACCCAGATTTATTGTGCATAATGATGCTCTATAGCCTGCCGGCAAACTATGAAAATTTTAGAATTGCTATCGAATCTCGTGACAAACTGCCTACTCCTGACGAGTTAAAAATAAAAATAATTGAAGAAAGTGAAGCAAGGAAAAACACAGAAAGAGAAGAAGCCTTCTATACAAAAAAGAAAAGCAAATTCTGTACTATTTGCAAGAAAAAAGGGCATACCACAGATACATGTTGGAACAAAAAGAAGGTTGATAAAGGAAAACAAGAAAATGACAAGAGACGTCAAGAAAAATCTTATAACATAGGACAAACTTGTTTGTCTATCACCTCTCCAAATAAATGGTGTTTAGACAGTGGATGTACTTCTCATATGTGTGCTCAAGAAGAACAGTTTGAGTCATTAAATTCTGAAACTGGAACTCTTAGATTAGCGTCAAATGGAATCACAACAAAAGTAGAAGGAAAAGGTAAAGTCAGTATGAACATTAATGACGAAATAGTCACATTGCAAGATACCTTGTATGTTCCTACTTTATCTACAAACTTAATGTCAGTTGCCAAAATAACTGAAAAAGGTAACAGTGTTGTTTTTACCAAAAATAAAGCCTATATTAAAGATAATAAAGGCCAAACCTCATTGACTGCCGAAAAAGAAAATGGCCTCTACTACATTAAAAGTGATGAAAAGGCGCATGTGGCCAATACTGTCACAAATGACATTCAAATATGGCATCAAAAATTAGGCCATCTTAATGAAAGTGACTTAAAAATGATTGCGAAAAAGAACCTTATCAAAGGAATAGACCTGGGAAATGGAAATTTGCCTGAATGCGAAACGTGCATAAAAGGAAAGATGACGCGATTGCCATTCCAATCCTTAGATGGACCCCAGTCTACTCAACCATTAGAAATAATACACAGTGATTTGTGTGGTCCCATCCAACCGGAAACTTTGAGCGGAAGAAAATACTTTGTAACGTTTATTGATGATTACACTAAATACTGCTGCGTGTATTTTATCAAAAACAAAAATGAAGTTTTCGAGTTTTGAAGTTTTTGAATACAAACAAAACGTCGAAAAGTTCCACGATAACTTTAAGATAAAAAATTTACAGACCGACAATGGATCTGAGTACCGTAATCGGGAATTCGACACATTCCTAAAGGAAAATGGAATCAAACGAAGGTTGACTACACCGTATACCCCCCAACAAAATGGGCAGAGTGAGCGAAAAAACAGATCGTTACTGGACAAAGCTCGATGTCTAATGATTGACGGAAACATGCCTAAAGATTTGTGGGCGGAAGCGGTACATACGGCAAATTATTTAATTAATCGAAGCCCAGCAAAAGCCCTAAAAGGATGTACACCTTATGAAAAATGGACCAGACGTACACCATCAGGAAACCATCTAAAAATATTTGGTTGCAAAGCTTTTGTTTTGGACAAAAAAAGGAAAATTTACCCCGAAAGCCACAGAAGGCGTTTTTGTGGGCTATGCACAAAATGCAAAAGGTTATCGCATCTATTTACCACACAAGAAGACCGTGATAATAAGCAGAGACGTGAAGGTCATAGAGAAAATGTATTATCACAGTCTTCAGGATAATAGTGACAAAACCTATGAAAATATCTTCGGCGGACAGGAACAGCAGCAACCAGAGACGGATAATGAGATACAAAAACACACACCTGTTGTGGACATTGAAATAATGTCGAACTCGTTTCAGAGACCTGCTGCACTTGAACCCAGTACAAGTACTGAAAGTAGTCAAGACAGGAGGAGCGTAATAGAGCCTGAAACTGAACATAGAAGATCTCGTAGACAGAAAAAAGCTCCAACCTGGCATAAAGACTATGTATTTCTCGATCAATCATCTACATCACAATCATCGTCAGATGAATATCAGGAACTGTCCAACTTAACTGAAAGAGACATAGATGAAATTACTTACCTGAGCGAGATTGAAGATAAAAATTCAAAATGGCATGATGCGATAAAGGCAGAAATACGAGCGCATATTAAAAATGGCACTTGGGAAATTAAGAAGAAAGAAAATGAGAAAAATGTTGTAGATTTCAAGATGATACTCAAAGAGAAAGCAGATAATACTAAAAAAGCTCGCTTCGTAGCTCGAGGATTTACTCAAAGACCTGGCATCGATTATAACGAAACTTGGGCTCCGGTTGCTAAGCTAAGCTCCATAAGAATAATGTTGGCTACAGCAATCCAAGAAGATTTAAAACTTCATCAACTAGATGTCACAACTGCCTATCTAAACGGTGACTTAGATGAAAGGATTATAATGAAAAAGCCAGAGTATTTGGAAGAGTACATCATGGAAATTATGACAGATGAAAGCTCAAACATAGATGATACTTTGTTCCGTAAAGCAAAGAAAATGCTGGAAGATATTACAAAGATCAAAGGAGAAAAGGTATGTTTACTGAAGAAAGCTCTATATGGCCTTAAGCAGTCCGGAAGACAATGGTATAAAAAGTTAGATAATGAACTCAAGAAACTTAGTTTCATTCCGTCAGTAGCTGACCCATGCATATATGTACTGGAGAAAGGAGGAGCTAAAGTTCTTCTCGGATTATATGTTGATGACATGCTGATGGCCTATTCCTGTCAACATATGTTTGAGCAAGTCAATAAAAAATTAAAATCGGTTTTTGAAATGAAAGATCTTGGTCCTGTGAACGATTTTGTGGGAATTGAAATTAAACAAAGAGAAGGCAAAATCGAGCTTAAACAAGAAAAGTATATAGAAAAATTACTCACCAAGTTTAGGATGGAGGACTGCAAGCCGAGCGTTACGCCAATAGAGCCTCGTCTTAAATTGGAAAAAGAAGAGATAAGTGATAAGATGATACCCTACCAGAATCTCATTGTATGGATGGATGGATGTATGTTAGTTTGTTATTCTTTCAGGCCAAAATTCCTGAACCGATTAGGTTGAAATTCGGTATGTCGATAGTTTAGACGCTAGAATGACACAAAGAGCACGTTCTATCCCGATATTCCAACGTGTACGAAGGTAACGCGGATGAAACCGCGGGGCACAATTAGTAATTATATTTGTAGTGGTAGGCCTCTTTTGCAGGGGGCCGCCTGGGGAAGTACCACACCTTTGCCAGTTATTCATCCGCCATGCAGTAATGTGCAAACATTATTGTGTTCCGGGCTGAAAGGCAATGTTACCAGCGATATTACTGGGCATGACGAGATTCAACAACTAATATCTCAGGGTGACAGGCGCAGTGCAGTGCCGCGCAGAATTTTGAATTAGAAAACACTGGGTGGCACTGTGTCTGATATGGGCAATCATGATGCTTACCATCAGGCACCTGATTTGCTCGTCTTGTCACTCACTATCATAAAAAAAAGTAAGTTTTAAGAGGCAATGGCTGCCTTTCAAATCTCCGGACTTTCACGCGAACCGAAAATGGTGTAGCATTAGTTTAGGTACTTGGCACTAATGAACTACTTAGCCCCTGGTGTGGCATTTAGTTTTATAGCTGGACTTAGCACAATGGACATTTTATGTAGCGTTGATGGCGCTATTATTCAGTTTGACTTTAGCTAATAACTGAGTTGGCAACTAAAGATAATAGGGGCACCTACTTGTTGTTATTTGGACTACGGTTTGTTGTTATTTCGCACCACTTTTGATTATTCCATACTATCTATTTACTCAGCCCGTTTCCACCCACTGCTGGGTGTATGGGTATAATAGGCCTCCTTTTATTTACGCCACTCTCCGGTCTTGTGCGAGTCATTCAGTCATGTGACCATAGGGTCGGTGGCACCCCGGACACTCGACTCAATTCCAAAATCTTCAAATTCAATTCTTCAAAGTTACGATGTAACTACCTACTACACAGACACTGCACACATATGGAGTTTTGTACATGCGCAAGAGTGTGTATGTGTGAGGTGATTTCTCATAGAAGCGGGGCTCGTAGAGAGCTCAATCTCGCGGGAGGGGTGAGCAAGGAGCGATTGGTGGGCGGATGACAGTGTCCATTCTATACGTAGTATTATTATCTGTCCTCTGCCTGTACAGCTGACGAAGTTGGCACATTTAAATATTTATTGTTTTAAACACCCACTTTTTCATCAGACCCCTTCCCATTTCCCAACCCTTATCCAAACTTGGCGACAGAAAAACCAGTTATCCGATCATAAAAGTCACCCACCATTACTAATCCCGCTTCGTAGTTACAATTGCAGCCCAACTGTGACCAATTAAACGATAAACCCTCCTCTCGTACCAGGAACGGAGGAACTTTTTGATTGGATCGTTGGCAGTAGTTATTTCTTCATCCGTAGGTAGGAAATACTTTGTGAAAGAATAAAAGTGCTATTGGGGTTATCTATGTTGGTATAAGGGGTAATTTATAAACGTGATCTTGAATCATTTTTCGTTAGGAATTGGTGTAGAACAAAATACCATTAATGTTGATAAAGAAAACATGTGCATCGATTTTTGCAGTGCCATTGTTGGCCAAAGATTTTCTCCATTTAAAACATTCTAAATAAGTCTATTTATATATAACTAGTGGCCCGCCCCGGCTTCGCACGGGAGAAGTAGAAGTGAACGTTTCAACAGGAGTAAATTCGTGATACATTGTATTTTTATAGGTATACGCAGCGCACGCAAATTAATGACTATTTCTGTTACAGTGACCAAACCTTAACAGATGGAAACAATTTCCGAGGCCTATTTTGATGATATATAAGTACTACAAACCCCTAGTACATTATTTCTACCACCATTAATTTTCATACCGCATAAAAATAATGACTTCTTCGATTATTGTGACTAAACCAAAACAGACTGATATAATGTCCGTGGCCTATTTTTTGTAGATAGTGATAATTACTACAAACCCCTAGTCCTAGAACATTAATTTATTCTACCATGAATAGTTTTCACCGCATGCATATAATGACTGTTCGATAATTGTGACTAAACCAAAATAGATGAATTTAATGTCAGTTCACTATTTTGTAGATATTGGTAAATACTACAAACCCCTAGTACATTACTTCTACTATTCTACTACTATTCTACCTATTCTACTATTGAATTTTTCCATTAGAAATTATCTCAATAACTGCCTGGAGTCTGGAACTGTGCCCGGTAGATGGCAATAGGCTCGTCCCCTATTACATGGGACCAATAACATACTGGCGAAATGTGGGTGTATCTACTGTGGGACTGAGTCCTGGGTACACCTCTGCCTACCCCTTCGGGAAAAAGGGCGTGAATGTATGTTTTTGTTATGCATTGTTGCATTGTTGGAACTAAAATATTCCTAAGAAACTTTAAAACTGTATTTTTCCACAAAAGGGCTGAAAATTTTGAAAACGCTGAAACACGTGTTTAATCATTTTCATTTTAGAATGTTTCTACAAAATTTGAAATTAATCGGCTGAAAAATGAAGTCTACTCCATACAAACTTTCAACCCCTATTTAATACACTTAGGGGTAAAATTTTGAAAAATCCTTTCTTATTACTTGTCTAGACTGTAAAAATAATCTATTGTCAAAATTTCATCATCATCGGTCCAGTAGTTTTGGCTCTGGGTTGATGAGTCAGTCAGTCAGTGAATCACTTTCTCTCTTTTATCATCATTATCATCTCAGACGCAAGACGTTCACTGCTGAACATAATGATAGGCCTCTCTATAGATTTCCATCTATCCCGGTTGAAAGCGGCCTGAATCCAGCGAGTTCCTGCTGTCTCTATCAGATCGTCTTTCCACCTTTTGGGTGGACGTTCTACGCTGCGCTTTCCGTGGTCTCCATTCAACCTACTAGACCTATTTAATCAATATCACCTAACAATGATAAACTATATCGAATATAGATAGTTTAGACCATTCACGAAAAGGTTCCGGGTGTTTCCTTTACTATATAAAGGATATAGGGCAGTTGTTATGTCGTATCGGAGGCCTTGTTCAGATTAAGCTGTGTCCAGATTACGCGTAGCAAACCCTCGAACCTCGAACATTGGCGCGCGCGGTGACTTTGCCGCGTGTTATCTGGAATCCAGCTTCAGAATCTAACCGACTTGAAACTCCGGGTATTAGGTTGACCATTCAACCTATATTTTTTTAAATTGAGCAGTGTAATGTAGACTTTAAAATTATTTATCTAAGTATTGCTGCAAAAATGTCCAACTAAGTGTGAATAATTGAATGTAATTAAATGTGAAAAGAGGTGCGTTCTCGTAGAAGACAATCTTTTGAACTATTTAAACCCTACAACACTAATGTTCAAGATATGCCGTAACGAATGCGATTAAAGTTCGGCGGCGTATAACCAAAGCCTGAAGTATGGCCTCTTAGTCGACAAGTTCGTGAGACCACCATTTTGGCTCGCAGCCAGTCAAGAATTGGGGCGCAGCGTAATGCGGGCATGACGTAAGGGCTGCCTTTGTATGGACTGCCTATATGGACGTAGCAGGGGTGGGTGTGTCTAGTCAGACATACCTTCCACTTATATTCTACTCATATTATAAATTTAATGTAAAAGGCTGGATGTTTGATGCATGCAAAAATGGCTCGACGGATTTGAATAAATGTAGGCATGTAGGCTTAAATTCTCACAATTGGGTTTTCAGGGGTAAAACCCGCCATACACAGCTAGTTAAATTAAAAATGCAAGTCTGGATGCTTGTTGGCCCCTTCCCGGAAGTACTGTTCTTTCAAACAACCTATGTCTTTAACAGTCGTTCCTGGAAAGACATATAGGCAAAAGGTATTTTGGTTAATGGAATTAAGTTTTGCGTCTTTACTTGCATACTCTGACTTTCTCATTTGATAAATATCTATTGCGTCATGCATTATACGAGTTAAGTCGATTTCTCTTTCCCTCTCTGCATCTCTCTCGCTCTCCTACACTCTAGCTAGAAACACTAACTTGGTATAATACAATCCCCCTATTGATTGACGCTAGTGCAACCTCTTCTAGATAATTTAGTAAATTAACTGAATTACTGGCAAATGCAGCCATTACGGCATATGCGCAGTATGGAATATAGACTTCATTAGTGCTGATTGAACATTGCGGCAAGGGACATAATGTGGTGAAGGTTTTCAGGGAAAATGTAAACTGGCATATGCCCTGGGCACTCTGCCCATACTGATTGTTTGTTATGATATTATGTGTGTATCATATCATATTATATTAGTGGGAGTGCGAAGCATCTACTTGGATAAAAAACTTACTTAAGAACTCTAGCAGTCAATAAACATAAGGGATAAAATAAAAAATATATTATAAATATAAATATAAGGGAAACCAGTTCTGTTAAGGAACACTCTTTTTTTATGACTAGGTTATAATTCAAATACAAAATTAATCTATTCAGACCATAGATCCATTGGTTAGTATAAGTACAGTGAACTTATGACCATGTTAGTATTACAATATTCAATTCAAATATAATAGGTATACCTATATACTTATTAATAAACTTAAATTATTCCAGTCATGACTAGTTTATCCTTTCTTCTTATTTAAGTCCAGCCTGACTGATTGCCTCTTTTGCATTTAGTGAACTTTTCTAGGATACCTACATTCAAAAATATTTTTTACTCTTACTCTAAAAGGCCGTCATTGTTGTATACCAGAGCGGGGTAATTAACTTTTAAAAAATTACTTTTTAATTTTTTCTGTTACTAATTACTAAAGTGATTATATTTTTTTGGTGACGCACGTGACGCACGCATCAAAATATTTGCCAAAATGTTTTGATGAAATTTATAATTTAATTTTTTCACAATCGTTGTCAAAAGTATCGTGTATCACACGGCGCTGAAACCCATTATAACTCGGTTTCTATTGACTCCCTCACTAAAACTCAGTAGTAAAACTACCGAACTATACAATGGATCACTTTAGCCTCTTGTGTCTATTATAAAATTCTCACCAGTTGAAAATAAAAGCAAATTGTGTGAAATATAAGTATGTCATCATATAGTATAGAAATTCAATATAGATTTGTGAAAGCTTGCACCTCATTCTCGTGACCCATATTTGCGTGGACGTGACCTAATTTCGTTCCTTTCACTGCATTTACTAGAGGTATCGTTTTTTAATTAACGCTGGGTTGCTATTACAGCTCGAGCTTTTTCGCAGGTGTATTATTGGTCTAAAAGGTCCTAACAGATCAAAAAATCGATTTCTGCGCATTTAAGGTCAGCGTCATTAAATCGTGACGCGACCTGTATTTGAAAATTGTACAAGTTTTGAGCAACTACCATCCGGAGAATTGGCCAATTAGGTATTTTTAATGCCTCTGACTTCATGACTATTGTTTATGACAATATTACATATCATCACGCCTTTTTAATAAAGGATAGTTAGGATATTTAAGTAGAGGTGTATCCACCCAGACCCAGTCCTATATAGTAGGTACCACCCACATTGCGCCTGTTATCTTTTATGCCCAATGTAATAGGAGGCGAGTCTATTGCCATCTACCGGGCAAAGTTCCAGACTCCAAGCTGTGATCGTGAATATTCCTAATGGAAAAATCTAATAACCCGGGCGATCTAACTTGGGAACAGTAGAGCCTGCGACCACTGCTCCACCTAAGACAACAGCTGGGAACAACGGCTATACATGCCTTACTTGGCAGCTCAAATTATCTATCACACAAATGATGAGCCATTCATAGAGGAAAAATACGTGCGAATGTTGCTTACTCCATTGGCCTTTGGTAAGCAACACTACGGATCATTAGTCCGATTGCATCATATTAAAACTGTTTACAATATTCCAATATAACGTAAGAAAATCCAACCTAAGTGTCTATAAAAATACAAATTAGGATTAGGTAACACAATTTCGAGTCCAATAGCACTCCAAAAGAGGCAAGTGATTCGACGCCAAGCACCTCTCTGCTAGATGGTCCATTCAAAAATGAGGTCAACAACTCAATAGAAAGTCTGAAAGCCGGTTGCCTGCTCTGAAAGATAACGCAATGCCCATTGCCCTACCCCTTACCAAATTTATTGAATATCCACAGGATTGTAGCCAACGAATAAAAAGGTTGAAAGGATGAAGCTTTTAAAAGGGTTAAATGGGGCTAGCCTGAAAATGAGTCTGCAGTTTATTGTGTAGTGTAGTTAAGAAAAATCTCTCAGTCTTCTACGTTGTTATTTACCCTACGCTTATTTTAAATTAATGCCGGAGTTTGTAGTTTTCTTCTGTTCTAGTTTCTAGTCCATCGCCAGTCATCTCTGCACTTATTTCTTTATTTTTGTCTTTAAACTTTTCAATTTACGAACTACTTAACGAAACCTACGTTTTAATATCCAAGTTATTACGATATGGGTACAATTTGTCTGTACAATCTATTTTAGGCACGTTTATCTCCCTAAATTATTAAGGGTGTATCTCCCCTTCCTGTAAACAGTCTTTGTTAAAAAATTCAATATGGCACGTAATGTCACAGAATACAGAGAATATTTTCTGGGTTATGTCAAATGTCAAAGGGTTTTACGCACTTATCCACACTTAACCTAGTTATACATTATGTACGAGTATCTAGCTGACCAAAGTTTCGGTCACGCAACATAGTTTGGGTTGATTAAACTCTGGGCCAACTAAAATTAGAACTTTGTTTACGCTACTAGAATAATATTAATTAGGAAAAAGTTGATAATTATGTAGAATAAATAGCAGAACCCAATTACATTTATAAAGTGCCACAAAAGTCTGGGATAGAAATCGCTGTTGTCGCGAAATACGAGTAAAAGTAAATTATACAAAGGTGTCAGTTTTAGTTCTAATTTTAGCCACGTCCCAAACGGTGCTTTTCTAACTAAAGAACCTGACCGCGAATAACCATCAGATTTTTGTTGTAAAGATCATTACTTACATTATTTAATGGACAATGAAGAGTTAGGCCGTGGGGTGCCAGCAATAGAATAGTACCCCCATTTCTCTACCTATTTACTCTACGTGGTTGCCGTATGAATAGGATATGGGTTATCAAATCCAGAGGACAGGCAGCAGCATCCTCCGTGTAAAACAATCGAACTGCGCTCGCCAACGCGCCTGTCAAGCGTGGCGAGTATTAGCAAAACCCTTCTTATGGTGGAGGCCTACGTCCATCAGTGAGCTTTTTACGGCTGAGATGATGATGATGAATTAAGATATATTATGGCGATATTTCGATGAGATTTTTCTAAAGCTTTTGCTTCGGCAGTATTATTTTATATAAAAAAAATATTAAAGCGCCTACTGCTAAGTTAGTTAGCTAGCAAAACTTTCAAACACACCCCACAGACATCGAATTAATAATTCAGTATTAATTTTCCGGCCTCACGTTGGGCGCTAGCATCAGAAATCTCCAGTCATATTTCAATGTCGCTCGGCTAAACGGCTTACTGGTTCAGTTCGCGGTGTCGGTAATAATGAATAGTACGTATTACCTGCGGCAGACTGAAATGCTGCCTTAATATAGGGAGCAGGTGGCTAAGAAATATCCAAAATAGCTCTAGATTTCAGATATACGAGTAGTGTAAAAGACGATCTTGCGAACATATTGGTCTATATGGATGTATGAAGGTGGATTAGATCGTCGAAAAATGTTATAATTCAGTGGGTGAAACTACACCTCTGCCTACCCCTTCGGGAAAAAGGCGTGAATGTATGTTTAATGTATGTATGAAACTACGGAATGCTGGAACATAGTTAGTTTCTATTTAAAAATAATTCACTGCCCCCCGTTGGGCGCTATTATAAACGCCTTTACGAATAAATCAACTAAGGCGTTAGCTAACAAATCGAATCACGCCCCGAGGTCTTATATGTCTTATGTCACGTAGAAAACCTGGGCACATGTGTTTATAAACAGGATCATCCCTAGGTCTCGGCTTTAACGTCTCTTACGATTTACGATAAGTTTTACCGTTGTTTTAGTTGCCTTATATATCAGGGAATTTGTCGACCTTTTTATTTCGAGAATTGAGATTATATTTCGTACCTTTGAACGAGTGTGCACATAATATTTTGTGTAAATCAAGATTAAAGTGTTTCGCCTTATTGCTTTAAATGCTATGAGATTCAATTTTATCTCGAGGCTACGCAGTAAATTGGAAATGAAGGCGGAGGGAGATTACGGTATCACATGAAAATCTTTCCATCTCATTTCGACAGTCATAAATTGCTGGTTCACATTTAATAACGCTGTACAAGATTACATGGCAAAAGCATATTTGTTGAAATCTTACGTAATGTAAGATTCATTTTACGGTATAGATATTGTCTAAATTGGGTTTCATTGTCTTCTTCATAAAACTTTTACACCTGACCTTAATTGAACTGACAACATAAAAACTCAAGCATAAATAAAAAGTACAAGTCTGACGTTATAAACCTTGCTACTCTATTGCACTCTCAGTGTCACTTACCGAGAAATTAAAACTCCTAAATAGAGGTCTGTTCGTGCTCTCCTGACGACTTAGCCAATTACCACCCAACAGTTCTGTTGTCGACATGAACAAATAAATGTCAATACCAGACTACTCGTGGACAACTTGATATCTTTCCGGCGACCTTCCGGTCTGCTGGTTTATTCTCCCAAAACTAGAGTAATGGATATATCGTGTTTATTTTAAGGGAATTGCTGTTTAAAGTGAATCACTTTACAAGCTGTTCACGTATTTTTTTGCGAAAAGGATTTTACTTTGTAAATATTTAACATAAAGCGAAAGCGGTATGTTGTAACCTAATGTTATGGATATTCCAATACATTAGTCTGATTCCAGCACTGCCAGTTATAGCTTTTACCCTTAGAAAAAAAAAATTAGGCATAGTGTAGGGTTCCATACCAAGATACCATGAACTACAGCGCCATCTATTAGTTTCAGCGCAAAGTATGGATATATAGAGTAAAATGGCCATAACTTTTAATTGCGTTAACTCAGAAGTATGATTTTTTCACAGCCACAAGGGACCGTAGATCTGAGTAGTTGATATCAATTTCAACTTGATACCTCCACGCGTTCCCGTTAAAAAGTGTCTTGACAGATGGACAGACAGACAGACAGACGGACAACAAAGTGATCCTATAAGGGTTCCTTATTCCTTTTGAGGTACGGAACCCTAAAAACAGTATATACACTAGAGAAGCATGAATGGATAAGATAATTAATAAGGTATACCTTTACATGCAGGACGACAAGAACAGTTGGCGTTTTGATGAAGGTTAGGTTTTCATGATCTGTATTTATCTAATATTTGGGTAAGCCCTTGTTACAATTACCTGGAATGTTCTTGACGTTATGGATAGGCAATATTTTCATTCGATCTCGACAGATAAGCATTAAAGAAGCTTGAGGCTGTTGTTGCACCGTCCCGCCAGGCTATGTGCCAATGGCCATATGGTGTAGTAAAAATATGTATTTTTCTCTGTTACTCACTCGGGATCTGGATCTTATTGTACGTATATGGTTATTCGAACTCAAACTCAAACTCAAACCGATTTATTCAAATAGGTCATAATCTGACACTTTTGCACGTCAATAAAGATACAGTACTGAGTCTACCGTGCGTTTCGCTAAATGATAATCACTGATTCTTCAGCGGTGTAACTGCCTGAAACTTGTGCCCTGTATTATAATAATATCAAACAAACCCTTCTGAGATTTCGCAACTTGTTGGACTTGTTAGACCCCAATTTCACGCATCAAAATGTCAGCGCCAGCGATTTATTGTCTCGGTAACAGAGGCGCCACTGAAACATATTTCCTTTCATTCCTATAAGATTTTTGTTGCGACGAGTGGAAGGTTGACATTCCCGGAGTACGAATTTGGGTCCCGACAATTCTATTTGTAACTTGAGTATTTTTTTGGTTTCCTCTTGATCGAGGGGTAACCATTCGGAATATTATGTTGAATATCAGAGCTTTTAATTTCTTTGCCTATTGTGTTCGTATCATTTTTATAATACGATTAGTTTTCGGAAAATGCTTAAATTGAACGAAAGTTTTCGTTTGGTATGATGGCGCCCAACGTGGTACCAGATTACAAGACTGTAGTTTTGATGAGATGTTGCTTGAATTTTTCCATCTTAATGGAGCGCCTGGTACAGAATTCTAAAGGTGGTGGTTGAAGTAACAGCATAAATTTTGAAACTCTGTACATTTTCGTCGGATATTAGCATATAAATATCCTAGTTTCCGGTCTGGCTTTTGTTGTTGAAAACGATTTATTTATCTTAGTTTGTTCTATGATTTTCTATTAAATTTTTATTTTATTGTTAATTTTCTCTAGCTTTTCGTTTGTTAACTCATTGTTCTATTAAGCCATGCAATTTCTGCCTAAAAGCACTCTATATTTTATTCCACGACTCCTACATCACAAACATCCGAATCGGTTCAAGAGTTTTAGCGTGAAGATGTAAGAAATCTTTTCATAACAAAGAATTCTTCGGAACGTCCATTCATCTATCAAACATTTCTTATTTACTCGTATAACTGATATGTAATTCAGAAAAAATTCAACCCGCGCAATCATGTAAAATTACCCCTACCATTGCTGCTCATAAATGACTCATTTTGTTAATACCTTATCGATGAAACTTTTGCCTTTAGCTTTGTTATCTTTAACAACGGGTCGGAACTCTGAACACGCGATGATGTGATTTTAGTTTGAGACTTTGGTAGAGGAAATTGATATTGCTAAGATATCGTCGGAATCGTTTCAGCGAATGACTTCTGCACATGTCATGAATGCTCTTTTAAATTGATCCAATTTTGCGATTGGTGTTCTTATTTCAAAGTGTAGTTCTTAAAACATAATCTATTTTATATAACTTAATGTGGTTTGAGCGGTCTGACTAACCACCAACACCGCTGTGGCGGTACCGGCTATAGAATAGTATCCCACCCTCTCTACCCGTAGTTGCCATAAGAATCAGCGAAGAGTTGTCAAAACCAGAAATCCAGGACAGCAGCGTCCTCTCAAACTCAAACTCAAACAGATTTATTCAAATAGGTCATAATCTGACACTTTTGTACGTCAATGAAGATACAGTACTGAGTCTACCGTGCGTTCGGAAAGATACCTCTACAAGAAGAACGCACAAGAAACTTGTAGGGCTTAATTTTTTCAACAGATAGTTTCACAATATTTGGTTTGCTTACATTCATTTTCTTTGAAGGTGCCGCGAGGCGACTATGCAGAAGTTTCCAGGCATCTTTGTCCTCTATGTACTCGTTGACTTTATAGTATGCCTTCTTTAGTAAAGTAGATTTTATATAGGTTTTGAATTTACCCTCTGAGAGCCCAGTTATCTCTTTTGGGATTTTATTATAGAAACGTACACTATTTCCTAAGAATGTCTTTTTATTTGTTTTAGATAATCTAAAGCTAGGTACAGCTATTTTGTCTTTATTCCTAGTATTAAAATTATGAAGGTCACTATTTAATTTTAATTTATGTAAATTTTTACGCACATACATGATGTTCTCATAAATGTATAAGGATGGTAGGGTCAGTATGTTTATTTCTTTAAATAATTCCCTCAGGGATTCGCGTGGACGCATCTCATAGATGGCACGAATCGCACGTTTTTGTAGTATAAAGATAGTTTCTATATCTGCAGCTGACCCCCACAACAGAATCCCATAAGACATCAAGCTATGGAAATATGCAAAGTACACTAATCTCGCCGTGGCTACATCTGTTAGTTGCCTAATTTTATAAACCGCGTAAGCTGCAGAGCTTAGTTTCCCTGAGAGCTCGGTGATATGAGTGCTCCATTGCAGTTTAGAGTCTATATTTATGCCAAGGAACAAAGTTGCATTGTCAATATTGAGTCTTTCACCGTCAAGAACTATGATTGGTTCTATACTTCTGACGTTAGGCAACGAAAATTTCAAACATTTAGTCTTTTTCGCATTCAATAACAGATTGTTTGCTGTGAACCATCTGGATATACTTGCTAAAGTATTATTAACATGTACTAGTAAAGTATCCTTCCTATCAACTTTAAAAATCAATGACGTATCATCGGCAAATAGAACTATATCTGCTAGACCGTGGACCATGTAAGGCAAATCGTTAATATATGCCAAAAACAGGAAAGGACCCAAAATTGATCCCTGTGGGACTCCCATCTTGACAGGAGAACTAGCAGATGTGATACCATTGACGCTAACCTTCTGCTGCCTACTAGACAAGTATGATTCCACCAGGTTCAGGGCATTCCCATGAATTCCATATACTTCTAACTTGCGCAGTAACTGGATCAAAAACCATCGATCTGCACTTACCAACCCGCCTGCCATGCATGACGATTATTTGCGAAACCTCTCTTTATCGGCGAGGTCTACGTCCAGGACTTCCAACGGCTGAGCTGTTGGTGGTAAACCACCAAAAAGGGAAATAACGACACATAGTGAGGCAAACGGTATAGATCCCTGCCTTGTCATGCAAGCACAAGCTCAGGGACGTCAAGCACAAGCTCTGTCAGACGATATTATCACGCCCGTCGTAAATATCCCGGCATAAAAAAAAGACTTATGTAGCACACACACACCCACACATATTAAATAATTGTCTCAAGCCGAGATAATAATACTTCTCTTATTAAAAAGCAAGAAGCTGGACAGACTTATTGTTTCCATTTCATTTTCATTTGTCATAATATTATTTTAGTCTATACACACACATGTTACACCGTGTCAGTTTCCATGACTCTCGCCATAAATTCGACTTGACAAGAATAAGTTTGAGAATAATTGATTAGATTATTGATACGAGTAAGTCTTCGAGCGCGCTCCGACCAGACCAAAAACAAAGCTTCGAAAACGCGGCTACTTCTAAATTGTAGTGTGCGTAACACGGTTCTAGTGTGCGTGAAGAACAATAATTTTGCAAAGAATGCGTGTGCGTAACATTTTGTTGAACAAGCTCGGGTACGCCAATTTCGACTTTTTTCAAGGACACGAATGACAGCGGTATCTAGTCGGGGTACGCGCGGAGAACTGGCAATAATCTAAGGTTTATAGATGCCGGTACAGGATATAGCAGGTTAGGGTGCGTCTATAGGTATAATCTATACCATTTTCCCCACCTCGGAATATTTCTGTCAGATACAGAAATCCAATATGTTGAGGATTTAGGTCGCGTATTTATTACTTCTAACTCTTCACGTTTCACGTCTACCGCAGCATCTACGCTTGTATCTTCCTTTGAAATTACATTAAAAACTAGAAATACAAGCTACATTTATCTTTAATCAAGTTATTCTTATTTCAAGGGATTGAATCCATACGAATTACGAATCAAACCCTTATAGACTGCGCAATTACGCAATTCGGTTCTAAATTGAGCGTTGGTATAGCTTCAATATTTCGTTTCATAAATGATTTGATTTCTCTCCTCTCGTGTATGTTATTACTTTTTACGTCGATAAATAAGGATTCTGTCGTTCAATGTAGCCTTACGAGTATATTCGCTTCAGCGATGTCTTTAAGTGCTCTTGAATCCAGAATCGATAACAGTTCCGAATTGTGTATTCCGAATTCATACAACAAATGACTAAGACTCAACAATTTTTATTTTCATGAATATTAATAACGCTGACATCACAAAGACGTTAATTAAAGTTTATGTGCCATTAGGGGATTTTTTTAATTTTCCGTAACCAACACGAGTCTAATTATTCAGCTTTTTTTTTATGGAATATTGTGACGTTTTAAACTTTTGTTATACTTATATAACCAAATTATACTATCGTCGATTCCTAAGCTTATTTCGAATATCATGTAGCACGAAAGTGTTGAAATAGGTTTTATTTTCTTTCACCTCGAGTATTTGTTCTAGCAATGGACAAATCTGCCTTTGACCGTCTTCGAAAAGGCTCTCTAAAATGTCTCAGTGTGAGTTAATTCGGTGCGACCCATTTTAAATATTCATTTCTAGTCTTCCAGACCGTTCCTAGAGTAAGCTGGATAGCTAAAATCGATTCCGACGAACAGTACTAAAGTCAACGAACTCCAGGAGTTGGTGCCGAGTGCCAGGAAGACAATCCCGACAATCTCGGAAACATATAAAAACTTGGAACCGTCCTGACTTATAACTGCGATTCTGCGACAGTCGGGAAATAAAGATAAAGCATAATACCATTGTACGTACCACTGATAGCGTGATAAAGAATATAAGCATATGTTACTGGTATTTTAAGATTTTATGTGTCATTCGTTATGAAAGAACATAATAAAGCTCAAAGGAAAATTTTAGGGCGAATATAACAACTTTGTGCATTTATTTTAGGAATGACGTATTATGTGTAAAAAAAAGATGTGATCTCATTTATCATCGTAACTTATTTTTGTCGTTGGTCCCGGCTGTTATTATAGACGATTATCGATCTGAGATCAATCAGATAATAAAATATGAAATCTTTGACACCACGTTTGGTCTTGGACACAATTCTACTCAACAAGAGGATTATTTAATCAGTATTGTTTGATAGTTTTATAGATTTGCAGGAATAGCTTAACGAGTATTGACCCTGAGTTTGATTATATTATGGTAAAGGTAGCCTGACATATAGCAGTTTCCTCTGAAGATAACATTGTTTATCAGTTGGTTTTTTTCCGATTTCCGGTTCGTGTATTTTAATATGTGCAACCTCTCAATTTCATCCAAAAATTCTGCCTTTTTGGTTACAAAGTAAATAAAACGTTACGCAATTTGAAAAGGTATTATCCCTAATTCGTTTAAGGCTTACATTTCGACTGTTGCGGACGAAATATTAAAAATGGGATTTGTTTTCTATTAATTTGTTTCATAATTATTGTTCACATGATATTTTTTTGTATTTTGTGGTACAGTAAGAATCTATATACAATTGCCCGCCCATAATTTGGCTCCCGTGGGTATGGTGAAAAATATTTTTTAGTATACTATAATATAAAATTGAGATTTTAACGAATTTATATTCGAAATTCTCTACGATTTATCTATCTAACTTACCGACTTATCGATCTCGACTTATACCTTGTCTTCTCTTTGTATTTTTATCTTTGCATTCACTATGACCTTGCAAAGCTCGATGTTTCTACGTTATCCGTTATCCGTAGTTACCCGATTAATCCGGCTACCGTTTGCTTGCACGTTCCGATGGATCATTGCAGCCTTGTCACCTTGCAAGTTGCAAGGTTACGGATATAGGCCTGACCGAGACCTGAATTCTCCCTTGAGCGCTAATACATATTGATCCAGCTTTGAACTATCACCGTCTGACTTCTTTACTTCTCTTATGAAATCATATAAGAATGTGTCTTGTTAATTTTTTGCATTTTTAATGCAAAAAAAAAACCATTTGAAGTTAAAAGAGAGGAAAGAAAGCGGTGGCAGAACTAATAAAGACACTAGGAACACGCTGGATGCAAGCCAGATACAAATTGCCTAGATAGAAATCTATGGTGAAGACCAGCAGTGGACTTCCTACGGCTAAAATGATAATGATGATCAAGATAAAATATATTAATTTATTCAAAGAGGCCGTTATAAGCACTTTAGCAAGTCATTCTATAATTTCTTTGATATTATAGATATTGATTATGTCTGAATTCAACTTTGTTTCAATGAATCAATTGAAATCAATCTATTTTCACTCAAATTCTTAGAATTTGAGTGAAAATAGATTGAATTCCAAAGTTAGTTATACCAAAATACGAACGTTTCGATGAAACCCGTATCGAGTATTGATCCTGTCAGTTTCAATAAATTTTATACGTAACTTGTGTGTGAATAGAGGAGATATGACCGTGAAACATTGCTGGGATATATCTCTCGCATACTACCTATCTGGCTGAAACATTGGGTTGATGGTAACTTCTAAAGTTTCTGTTATTTCTCTTCTTGTGGTCGGTGTAGCAAGCATTTCAAGTCCCATGTAATGTGGGGCGAGCCTACTGCCGTTACAAATCCCGGCTCTAGGTTGCTGTTGAGAAGTTTATAAAAAAAAAATCCAATAGCGCTTTTTGTTTTACCTGGGAATTGAACTAAGAACCTCATGGAATCAGCTCAGCAGTTTGCGACCAGTAGATAAAAAAAAGCAAAGAAAAAGAGACAGTGGGTTAGACTCCGAAGCCCCACGCAGGCCCTAGTATGACACGGAGATTAGTTTTCCCCGTTTATCTCTCTTTCGCGACGAACAGATAGGATAAAAAAAAACTCTGGGACTTAGTTGCCCTTGGTCACTGTGCTAGCAGGGCTGATGTATAATGTATACCACACAAATAGCCACTCGTCCAAATAGAGACAGGTCGGACGTTGCTTAACTCTGGGCTCCAAATAAGGTTTAGTCAAGAATAGCGTAATAAACTACTTAATTGGTGTTACTTCTGTTGGAGAAATATATGGCCCTAAAAGAATACCGTTCTCATAAATCCCCCCCGAACGTGACGTTACGTGGAGTTTTTCCCACAAAAGCTCGCGTGTCCTCGCTCCTGGCTAACAGTGATCCCTATTGATCCCGTCGCGGTGACCCCATCCGTGTCTACTGATCCACGAATATTGAATACCCCGCACTAAGCCCCGATTGAGCTGTCCTCGAGGACTGCTGAGGCTTCTTCTGTATTGGCGACCTTTACGGTTTTATTTGTGCTTATTTCTGATGATCTCCATGAAAATAAATCTTAGTAATACAGATATAAAGCAAGTAGTCACTGTAGAGTAAAGTTGTGTCCAGATTATGCGCGGAACCTCGACGCACGAGCCAATGTTCGAGGGTTTTCCGCGCGTAATCTCGACGCTTCTCGCGCGTGCGTGCTCCTTTGATGTGGTCTCAAAACCCGATTATCGGTTCGCCGCGCGATTTGTGAGCTGCCGGCGCGCGGCGACCCCGTCCACATTATTGCACTGGACCCGGCATAACCTGCCATCTAAGAATAAAATAAACATCAATAGAAAAAGTATTAAATAATTATTTAAATGCCGGCCCTAACAAAACATAATCTATCGCCTATTAAATTCACAAACTTAAATGTGTGTGTTGTGCAAGCTGATGATAGCGTTTGATAACCTGCCAAGATGGCAAATGTTCATATCCTCATATTTTAATAGACCTTATAAATTATCTAGCATAATAACTTTAATATGCTTCTGTCTAGTTTAATGTTTAGTTTCGTCTGAATTGCGGATTTGAATTTGAATTTTTTTATTTATAAATTTTTATTTATTGTTTGAAACTTATTTAACACAAATTGAATTATATTCATAATAATTGTTATAAGTTCTTTTAATTTTGTATTCGCTTAATTGTCTCCTTTCCAGCTGTCGCCACCTGTAATATGTTGGTATTTAACAATTTTTTTTGCTTATGTACAATATTGTAAATTAAATGATGTAAAATATTTTGGTGATCTAATAAATAAAATATAACCACTGCGTTTAATCTCGACATTGTACGAAGGCGCAATGGCGAGATGGTAAAAAAAACTTTAGGCGCTATTTGTAAATGGCAGGCAATCGTTTATAGGGTATAAACGATTAAAATTCTGTTAAACATCAAATTATCCTGTCAATAATCTGATGGCAGATAATAATATGTATTTTGTGCAGCTCGGTGTCGCTGCTATATGAGAGCTTGCCGTTGCTATATTGTGCTGACATTGCCCTTTACCACATTATAGAGATAGTGTCCAAGATTAATCAAACATCAAATGGTTCGAGAGCACGTGGGTACCTCTAACTTTACGTTTTAATGCGTAACGAGCTGACAAATCACAGGCATGGCCATACTAACGGCTATCAAATTAAAATTAAACTCTGCGCTGTGATTGGTCAGAGTCGAGAGAGAGGAGGGGTGGTGAGAGACGCGGGGTGCGATCAATACGAGACTTGTTACGTAACGTGGTGGAAGCACCTCCGCGCCGTTATCGACTTAGTTTCATACATTCGTGGGTAGATAGAGGTTATTTTCGCTCGGCGACGTCTGTAGAGTCCAAGCATCGAGTCCCAAGCTATATGACGCCACGGGTTCGCACTTCCGACCAAAGTTTCGGATGGTACGCGTCAGAATCGGCTTACAATGTAGTTTCCATAAAGTTAGAGAATCCATCGCGTGCCGCTCTCATGCAATTTCAGCGAAAACTATGAATATTGTAGTAGGGTAATTGAATAATGAAGTTGCTTGGTGCAGTTTGGAGTTTGCTTGCAATCATGATCAGTGAAGTACAAAACCGGAGATGAATAATCGTGGGTCCATTTAAGTCTATTACTAATAGAGTACTTCAACAGCATTGCTGTTTTTTCTTCATGTGTTTTGTAACCTAATACGAGTGTATATATCACGAAATTATTTCTCGATAAATTTGATTTATAACTAAACCAACAAGATTTCAGGGACAGTAGTAAATTACTGAGCTCAATAGAACCTCTTTCAAGCCAGACAAAAAGTATTTTACAGTCAGTACTCTTTCCAATACAACCTTGTTACATAAAAGCTGCAAATGTCCTCAGACCGTTTTCCATAGAACCCTGATTCATCATTCCTCTGGCTCAACAGCTTAGCGGGAGTCTCATTGAATTCGCGCATAATCTAAGGAGGATTTAGAAATTTTGCTTTCGTGTTCCAACAATGAGTTGGGTTTTATATTCTGGTTCCATAATGAAAGGCTGACTCTTACGAAGTTTGATTTCCGGAGTTACAGGAATATATTTGTTTTGTGCTAAAGTTGGTGGAAGTAAATGCAAAGCAATTGCTTTTGTTCGAAACGTATCTGGATTCTCGTGTCCTAGAAATAAATACAATTGATGAAGATAGCTCAACACCAGATTATTTTAATATCCAACCCAGGGAAGATGACGCTCAATTAAAATTGGATCAATATTGGTTTATATTAGCCCGTCAGTGCTCAATGTAATATTATGTAGTTTTGAATGACAGCTTTGAACAGAGTAACATTTATCACAATGCCTAACAATGGTTAGCGATTTATCTTTCATGATCGTTCGGGAAAACAATGAGTAATGGTGAAATGGTTTAGAACAACCATTTTTTACGCGTGTTACAGGATCACTGAAATTTAAACATTAAAATTTAAATGAAAATAAAACTTCTTTTGGAGTCAGTGTTTGGGAAACCGTGGTGACAAACGTCTATTGTCATAGGTCTGCATCTTGACGCACGCTGAGATATATCTCAAACCACACAAATTATGGCTTATCCAAAAAAAGTCCAGTCGAACGTTGCACAATTGTACCGTAGAACAATCAATGCTAAGAATGGCATCCATATGGAATCACAAATTATCCTAAGCTTATTATCGCTACATATAAATGCTCACTGTTCGGTGAAAGCGACTTCCAATACTACTAACATAAAACTAAATGTTTTACTATTTTCTATTCTGCAAGTCTGCTAGCCTTTAATGTTACTTACATTATCTTTATGTACTAATTTTCTTTTGTTGTCCGCCATCGCCTGAGAACTCATTATCATCATCAGCCTGTGTTAGTTTAGTGCACTACTTCCTAATTTGCGCCACTGAGGCCGAGTTGCTATCGGCAGACCTGAGAGCTCATCCGCACATAATCGATACGTGGACGATTTTCCCATTCTTTTCTGCCGCATACGTGCAAAGTGTGGAATGATCTCCCTGCTTTTCTCCCTCTTTCCGTTGAGCCAACATGGGGCTCTTCAAAAGGAGAGTGATTAGAGTGTTGACTGGTTGGCAACTGGTAATAATACCCCTATGGTGTTGCAGGTATCCATAGGCGGCGATAACCGCTTACTATTAAGCGACCCGTCTGCTTGTTTGCCATCAATGGCATAACAATAAATAAAATAAAATAGTATATAAATAATGTGGCAATGAATAAATCATTTCGATCCATTTCTATCATCTACTTCCCATTCATGTGTGTCGCGTAGGTTCGACCTACATTCATAAGTTTTGTGATACTCACCTCGCCCTCCTTTATATTCCTTTATATTATAACGATCGGTTTTACTACCCCGCCCGTAATAATGACTTGAATTAATGCCGTACCTGGTAACTTTGTTGGCGCTTAAACTTATAACTGTGTATTTATAGACAATGAATTATGGCTACATATTAAATGAAGGTTTGACCTCTTTGTGTTTTTCTTTTGAATATCTCTCGGCCTCTGTCCTGGTGAGTGTGGTCAACTGGTCATGGATTCAACACCCGCAAGTCAGATAAAATGTTGAATTTATCCAGAGGGAATTTCGCAATGGCTGCCTGGAGTCCAGATTTATACTATTTCACGGCAATAAGCTCGCTCTTTATAACATAACTGATGAAATATGGGTGTACCTACTATGGGGCTGGGTTGTGGGTACACCTCTACCTAATCGTTTGGGGAAAGCAATCGTAATGTTATGTTATCTTTAAATATATGGGTACTTTTTACCGTTGGGTCTGTAATTCCACTGTTGAGTCTGATTTTTATGATTGCCCGAAAGCGTCTGACTATTGATTATGCTGTTACTTTGGAAATATGATTAAATCCTTTTTAGATTTCCAATTCCAGTTCATTACGCAAATATGTTAAATTGTAATTTGTTATTTTGTTTTAGGTAAGTATCATCAATGGTTTGCAGACGTTACGTAAGACTTTGGCGTAGCCTACGTTTGGCCAGGTAAGTTGTACCAACGTCATCTAACTAAAACGTTTCAAAATACGCCGCATTGAACCCGAATTCCGTTTGGAAGATAAATTCGAGTACGTGGAGGTGTGTTCGGAGAAATGTCCCTATTTCCATATCCATCGAGAAATGTCGGTCTTGTTACATGACTTCAAGTGCTCGACGAATATAAATTGTGACGATCAGTAGCTGATATCTACTGTCTACTACTTTATCATTTAATATGATATGTTTTATACAGACGTACGTATGTTGTGGGCCTCAAATGGCCTCTACAGCTTTACCGGCAGTGGTGAGCGCAGGAGGCACTCGACCCAAAGTTTAGGGTTAAGGGCGACTAGCACAAGGGCACCTAGACGGTAGGAACCTCGGCTTGGGCCGTCGCCGGAATACATGGGGTCAGATTTGCCCTGGCACCTAAGAATGGGAGTGTCCTAGGGCTTTTCAATGGTTTGATCTGTTCAATTACTATTGAAAATTTAATTTTATATTCCCCTGTTTCCTCCGAATACAGTAAACCTATTTGATATATTTATATCCTGATATTTTGAAGATGAAGTAAACTGTGTTCTATGTTCTGTTCTATGTCCCTATTATTTTATTTATGTTTATAAACTCTTAATTTTTTTGTAGCGAATAACTAATCACGCGAGTAAAACTAGGATTTTTAGAAGTTCACTATGAGGAGTTTATAAGAGTAACTAAAATGACAGGGACATATAGTTTACTTTACTATTGAAATGTCAGGACATAAAAGAGTGGGTAAATTATATTTAAAAGAAGACAATGGAACGCAAAAATCGATTTGGTAAATTTCTCATAGGATTGTGTCAAATTTCTTGTAGCTAGGATACGCTCTTAAATTACGTCGAGACAATGCGATGCAGCGAATGTTGAGATGTTACTTGACTCATCAGTCACAAGCAAGCATATGTGCTCTGGCCTGCGCTAAAGCTGCTTGAAACATCATGTACAATGTCAATGATAAAACTAGATTCTCGCTAGTAGATCCAGAAAAGGATGCTGAATCCGTTGATCCCATGCTGAATAATTCACTCGCTGGAGTGTTTACTGCGAAGACTGGCTTCAGTGGAGAGCAAACCATTCCGTATTCATGATCGGGATTCTATCTTAGACTTGCTCTAGTGCTTTACTGTTCAGTTGGGAAAATAATATGCCAAGAGCGTCCAACTGTTGGACCGTATCGATCGTTTTCTTCAATTTTAATTTTTTTTCATTACGTTGAATTTAAGATTGAAATAACGTCACGCTTTGTTTTCTCCGAAGGGTTAGACAGAGTGACCCATACCCATGTAGGTAAACCCACATTTCGCATGTTTAAGTCCCATGTAATAGGGGGCGAGTCTATTGCCGTCATGTGGGCACAAATTCAGACTCCAAGTATGCTACTACAAAATTCCTGACGAAAAAATCTTCATGCTCAGCAAACGAAGCAGTCAACTAATACTAGTACATAACGAAATTCACATAAATTTTTAATAAAAATAATAATAATAGAAAATAATAATAAAAAATATAATAAAAATAAATACAATAAAATAATAATAAAATATAAATATAATAGTAATTATGGGGCGGGTTATTTGATTAATTGGACATGTACATTTATTGTGATTTATTGTATACATTTTATTGACTTTTTGTATATTATAATTTAACTCAAGTAGTAGTATTTAAATTCTATTTTATAACAAATTTATCTTTTTCATACTTTCATGCAATATTTTAATATAATAATAAAAAAAATAATTTTGTATTTTTCACTTATCGGCAATGCATAATTTTAGTCCATTACCTATATAAAAATCAAATCGAAATAATTGATGTGTGTGATGTAAATAATTAAACAACAAATCCGTCAAAGTAGGAACAAAGCCATTACCCGTTGGTTTCCACCATCTCGATGAAAGTGCCTCTTCAAATGACGCCGCTAATTGGTCTCGGCTGTATGTTGAATCTTACCGCTGAATACGAAATACTTAACTAAATGGAGCCAGCTCTATGATAATTATTTAAAATCAAACTGATATACACATTGCTCGGTGGCGTAGCAGTTCGCAAGCGCTACTGCCGGTCATGTGGTCTCGGTTTCGATCCCCATCAGGCAAAGGGTTATTGGATTTTTCCATTACGATTTTTTTCAATGACAGCTGAGGTCTGGAACTGTGCCCGGTAGATGACAATAGGCTCGCCCCCTTATTAAATAGGACCTAAAATCAATTTAAAAAAGTTATTTCAAAGTCTAAGCTACCTTCATACCAAATTTCTACCCAATATGTTCAGTAGTTTTGACTGTTTTTTTTTCATAAAAGAGTAACAAATATGCATCCATCCACACAAACTTAAGCATTTAAATTATAATATTCGTAGGAACTGAATGTGTGTATGACATAATGTTATGATGATCTTTATGGGAGCAAAAAGCGATAGACCAAGATAGAAAATATTAACTGAAATTCAAATGACTCCACCAAACAAAATAATAAGCAGCTTTATTAAAAGTCTGAAAGTCAAATTTACCAATAAACAACCAGATAAGCTAGCATAATGTTCGGGCTATAGTCTGAAATAGTGTCAAAGGCAGCGTTACCGAGCATTTAGTGTTAGAGTTGGTCTCACAACGATGGCACTAATTGGCCCGCCTCTACAAACACCCCTAAATTGGGCTCTATTTACATCATGCCTACGAATATGGGGTAGGTCCGCTTCATCGACTATATATACATTACTCCAAGTTTGTTTCATTATAAATCGCTAGCCCTCTTATTAAAAAACGTTGAATAATAGCATTAAGCACGTCACACACGTAGCTATAATATACACATACATACATACATACAGTCACGCCTTGTTCCCGGTGGGGTAGGCAGAGACTATTTCCCTCCACTTGCTACGATCCTGACATACAACTTTCGCTTCGTTCACTTTCATGACATTTTTCATACATGCTCGTCGGTTGTAGGTACTTTTGACTTGGCCTTTCCTAAGAACAACGTCGACTTGTTCATGAAAAGTACGCCTAGGTCGACCGCTACCGACTTGACCATTCACACTAGCCTTATAAATCTCTTTTGTTAATCTCCTTTCATCCATCCTCTCCACATGTCCAAACCACCTCAGCATTCCTTTCTCTATCTTTGTCACTACATCTTCTACCACGCCACAGCGTTCCCTTATCGCACTATTCCTCATTTTGTCCATCAAGGTCACTCCAGTCATGCTTCGCAGGCTTCTCATCTCCACAGCATTAATCTTACTTTCATGCTTCTTCTGCCAGACCCAACATTCACTACCATACATAAGTGTAGGGATCAGTACCCCTCTATGGACAGCCAGTCGTGCCTTTTTAGACACTTTCTGACTGTTCATAAAGGTATGCAATGCCCCATTCACTTGATTTCCTGCCAAAACTCTTCGTTCAATATCACAGTCATACTTTCCATCCCTTGTAAACTTAGAACCCAAATATACGAACTCTTTCACTTGTTCCACTTTTTCTCCACCAATCAGAATATTGCAAACTGTCATACTCTCTTCTCTTTCAAAAACCATAACTTTCGTCTTGCTTACATTCACTTTCATTCCTTTGCTTGTTAAAGCAGCATTCGTTATATCAACCATCGCTTGCAACTCCTTCTCCGACGATGCCAATATGACCTGATCATCAGCGTATAGGAGGCATTTGACGGTCAACCCATTCATTCTTAACCCGTACGTACTTTCTTTCAAATCTTTCAGACAATTGTCTATGAATACGTTGAACAGCCACGGTGAAGCTACACATCCTTGTCTAACACCTTTTTCGATGTTAAACCAGTCTGTGTAAGCTCCGTCTACTCTGACACAAGCACTGGAACCCTCGTAGAGTGATTTCAGTGCTCGTATCGAGTTGCCGCTCACTCCATACACAGACAATGTTGACCACAGTTCATTCCTCGCCACTCTATCGTAGGCCTTTTCCAAATCCACGAATGCGCAATAGACCTTTTGGCTATGAGCCAAGAATTTTTCGGCTATGCTTCGTAAGGAAAAGATCTGATCCATGCATCCCATTCCTTTCCTAAATCCCGCTTGCACATCCCAAATCTTATCTTCAGTTTCATTCATCACTCTTTTTATCAAAATCTTTGCATACAGTTTGCCAACAATGCTTAATAAACTAATGCCTCGGTAGTTTTTACAGTCATGCTGTGACCCTTTTCCTTTATACAACGGTACGATAACGGCCTTGCACCAGTCTCCTGGTACTCTGCCGCTCCTCCAGCAAAGGTTGAAAAGGCGGTACAGCCGACTAGCTACCACACCCTGTCCAGCTTTAAGCATCTCGGCAGAAACTCTATCATACCCTGCAGCCTTACCCGTTTTCATACTTTTCAGCGCTTCCACAATCTCTGTCATGCTAATATCACTTTCATCATCACTTTCATTTATTTCCCCGGATGGGGTTTGCACTTGCGAATCCTCCTTTTCAAATAAACTCTCAAAATATTCCTTCCATCTCTTTAGCACGCTTTCCTCTCCATTCAGAATACTACCATCCTGATTTCTGATTTTGTTCAGCTGTGAGGTCGTAATTTTTCCTCTAGCTGATCTTACGGACTTCCAGAAGAACTTAATGTTGTTCTGGAAGTCATCAGATAACCTCCTGTCAAATTCATCTATTTTTTGCTCTTTCATTCTTCTCGCAACCTCGTTTGCCACATCCTTCAATCTTTTATACTCGTTTTTTGCCATTTTTACATCATCATTCGTTGCCTTCTGCATTCTTTGATTAGCTTTTGTAGCCAACCAATCTTTCCATGCTTTCTTCTTCTCAGACGCTGCTTTTTGAACTTCCACACAAACCTTTCGTATTTTACACCCTTTCTTTCTCTTACTTATACCACACACTTCAATCGCAACTTCCACAATCCCTTCCTTGAACGGCTTCCATATCTCTTCAATCTCACTTGCTTCATCTAACATACTAAACTTTTCTTTCAGTTTACGTGCAAACTCCTCATTCACATTTTCTTCTTGCAAATTCTCAACTTTTATACGCTCTAGCACACTAACAGGCCCACGATCTCGGTGCCGCCACTTTTTAAACAGACCTCTTATTCGGCTCATAACCAGGAAGTGGTCTGTATAAATTCCAGCACCGCGATAGGCCCGAGTGTCTAGGACATTCTTTCTCAATCTTTCATCCACAATAACAAAATCAATCATACTTCTCTGGCTTCCTTCTTCTCTCGTAAACATGTGGACCTTTTTGTGTTCAAACATTGTGTTTGTAACCAAAAGGTTCCACTCCATGCATACTCCAAGCAATTTCTCACCGTTCATGTTCACTCGGTCATCCCCAAACTTTCCTAACACATTCTCATATCCATCTCGTTTCACTCCTACCCAACCATTAAAATCCCCTAACATTATTATTCTTTCATTTTGTTTACATTTATTCAAAATCTCTTTCACGCTATCCCAAAACTCCTGTCTCATCTGTTGGGCTCTCGAGGGACAGTTTGGCCCTGCATCTGTCGGGGCGTAAACCCCCAATAAAAAGATGCGGGTAAGGCCAACTTTCAACCTCACCCAAAGGAGTCTTGGGCTCACACATTCAAAGTCAGTCACACACTCATTCATTCTCGCAGAAAGAACAACACCCACGCCCTGACAGCCTCTACTGGTTTCAGGTACTCCTGACCAGTAGGCTGTGTACGAGCCATGCGTGGTGGTGTCGCATCCTTTCCGCTTTGTTTCATTCACACATAGAACATCAATCCGTCTTTCATTCATCATCTCGCATACTTCCTCAATTTTGTCATTCATGCCTCCCCTCACATTCAACGTAGCAAAGTGGCTATCCATAGCCCACTTTTCGCCCCCTCGTGAAAAGAGACGTGACGGGTTGCGAACCACGTCGCCGCCATTTAGGTTAAAATCTTTATTGACCATTGCATTCCCACGAGAAGCGAGGGAAATAACTGTCCACCCATGCAGAGCCCGGCGTGCATGGGTAAGGCTAGCCTATTTCTGGGTTCGCCAAGTCCCAGGGCAGTTTGGCACGCTTGCGACTAGACTCGCCCCTAGTCACGCAGCCCTCGGCACGGCAACCTTGGCTTGGCTTGGAGTCGTCAGAGCCTCGTTCGTTTGACAGCAGGGTGCACCACGTGCAGGTGAGGTTGACTTGGGTGGCGAGATGTTATGCCACCCCTTACACCCCATATATATTATAGCTATATATTATAGCTATAATATATATTAATATAAATCATAGCAAGGCATATTATGATATATTTTCTATACAAATATTCGACTGACCGCACACGCAGCTATAATATATATTTCTATGACGTCACCAACATATACCGTAATATACATATATTATTGCATATTAATATAAACTACGGTATCAAAGCTAAATTATATATTATAGTCTCCGTGTGTGATAAACATAACATAACATACATTCACGCCTTTTTCCCGATGGGGTAGGCAGAGGTGTATCCAAGACTCAGTCCCATAGTAGATACACCCACATTTCGCCAGTATGTTATTGGTCCTATGTAATAAGGGGCGAGCCTATTGCCATCTACAGGGCACAGTTCCAGACTCCAGGCAGTTATTGAGATAATTCCTAATGGAAAAATCCAATATTGACGCTATGCCTGACCTGGGGATCGAACCCGGGACCTCTTGATTGGCAGTCGAGCATGCGCCCATTACGCCACCGAGGCAGTTCGTGTGTGATAGTTTGCTATAATATACTCGTATATTATAGGACGGTATATTAATATATATTATAGCTACGTGTGAGACGGGCTTTTACTCCGAGGATTTATAATAGGACTAATATATTACTAATACATAAGGACTTGTTTCAAGCTGCAAGCAAGTTGACAAGCAAAAAGTTAAATATTGGATTTCACCATTAGGAATAATAACAATAACTGCCTGGAGTCTGGAACTGTGCCCGGTAGATGGCAGTAGGCTCGCCCCTATTACATGGTAGGAATAACATACTGGCGAAATGTGGGTATGCCTTCTATGGATGGGAATGGGGGTACACCTCTGCCTTCCCCTTTCGGAAAAAATACGCGATTGTATAAACAAACCAACCGATGTCCTTAGTACTTATTATGTCTAAGTTTTCAAGTTAAGTTGGTGCCAGACCAATTTACCATTAAAGCTTGTGTTAGGTAACTGTCTAGCCGGAAAGATGTCTGAAACTTGGCACACAATACAATCGAAATGAACCCATTTTTGTCTTAAAGCAGTACTTTCAGATAAATCTTGGCACAACCCTAGTTTGTTTCGATTGTTACGTTGCTTTGAGTTGTTGGTATTTCTGAACTTATCTAGAATCTAGACACACGGCAGTGTTAGCCAAGTTCACAAAACACCGGCCATGGGCCATATAACAGGAACCATTTCTTTTACTTCTGGCTCCCACAATCGATTCAAACTATGTGTATTTAATAACACTTACCTATTTACTATATATATCTTATTATAAATGCGGAGTTTGTAGGATGGATAAATGGATGTTTGTTACTCCTTCCCGCCAAAACTACTGAATCGATTAGGCTGAAATTTGGTATGCAGGTAGCTTAGACCCTGGAATCACACATGTGGTAATTTTTATTCGATATTCCCACGGGAACGATGACTACGCGGGATGTTCTACTTACATAACACAGATTTATAGGTATGAATGAATGAATGAATGAATGAATGAATGAATGAATGAAAAGTTTATTTGCGTAAATACAGGTGCGAATAAGATCTTATAAGTATTAATACACTGTTCATTCCGTATTTGACATAATATTATCTGTCGTGCAAATATTTAAATTTCTAGGCATACATAGTAATTGTCAATCTAGCATTTCAATAAAAATAATTAGTTTAACATTCAAAATTAAAATTTATAAATTAATAAAAACAAAATTGAAACAAATAAATCTAAAATTTAAAATTAAAATAGTCGTCTATTGAGTAAAAACATCTGTCACATAGCCATTTAAATATTTTGTTTTAAAATTTTAAAATTTTCATTTAATTTACTATATTCCATTGGTAATTTATTATATATTTTAGTTAGTAAACAGTTAGTTATTGGTTATTGCTTTATTATAATAGCTTATAAGCAAATAGGATCATCACAAGAATAATATTAGAAACTTCCTTCACTTAGTTAATGATGTTTGTGAGAGTTGTCAAAACTCTTAACTTTATTTAGTGATCCTTCAAACTTCTCAAGTTGATCCTCTAATTCGTTTATTTTCTTAATTACTTATCCATTTCGGCGTCGTCATCTCGTTCCTTATGTCCACCGTCTATATGAATGTGGCGCTAATGCCTACGAGATGGGACGGTTTGACAGCTACTAGTTATAGCTTAATGTTAGTTCAATTTCTGGCCATATCCATTATAGGCGTAGACGTGGATAATTTAGAATCGTGTTAATCAGTTTTTGTGCAGACTGTGGTCAAAGCAGCTGCTCGTTTCAACACTGCTTCAAGTGGACTTAATTTGTTTGATCGTGTAAATGAAGTTTTAGTCCAGCATTTGACTCCCTCATTTACTAAGTATCTGATGATGCTAGTGCAAATACGGTTTAATTTGCGTTTCGGAGATATCAAGTACAGTAGGTTTGAAATTAAAATGAGGTCTTGAGCTAGAATCTGCTCTATATTTGCTACCTAAATGTTACTTGAATCAATTACGAATTTAGATGAACTGCTTTTTACTTCTCGTTGGATCAAAACTAAAAACAATATTAATTTGTCTAAGGATACGAGCTAGATTCCTACTTAAAGAATTGGCTCCAAAACTTCTTTAATAATGTGTATCTAGATTTATTACTAATGAAGAAGAATAGGAAGCTAACATAAAAGAAAAACATTCTGGTACCTAATAATACGGCCGCCAGCCTAGTTTAAGCTACAAAAGCCTTTGCTGTGTCTATACCCTTTAATTCTACTTCTATCTTCAAGACGTTTCGCTATTACGTTGCTATTTTACCATTTCACGTTGTTTGTTGTATCTTGCCGATCATAATTGTTGTGTTTAGTTACCGTATTAACGACCTCAGTATCTTAAATTAAATTACAGGCACGTGGGTTTTAATTCATTTGAGAATTTGCTTTGCTCCCTGTGCTTATCTCTGTGGAGTAATATTATTTCTTACCATTATAAATGAGGGTTTATTATTCCTGACATCTACTGCTTCTTCCTGAACTTCGACTTTTTCATTCTTGTCTATCATCCGTCATATCTATATTCACTTCTTTTCCACTCATATTCTCTTCTTTCGCGCAGTTCATCCAGGTCTTAATAGGTGCCTTCTCCCTACGATACATTATTGGCCACGTACATTATAGTCTAAGAGTATTTTTAGACACATTACTGTACCTTCGCAAACATGTCCATACCAAACAAGTCTTCCACTCTTCAATGTCTCAGTGTTAATCAGCTAATTGCTAAACTTTATCAATTAATGTATCTGCGTCATTGACCATTAAATTACTTCTGACGTTTATCAAACTACTTTCCGAGCGAACTGATAATGAACGACTAAAGTTTCCGAAAACTTAACTTTACCGTTCTAAAAGATCTCTATATAGTAAATAGCTTTTTGCTTTTATTTCCAGCGAATAAAGTTCAAAATACAGTTGCTTGTTCCCAAAGCTCCTTGTGCCAGACTAAGAGCATAAACAGTTTTGACTTTTAACAAGGTTTTCGTTTTCTCGTTGAGAAACTTGTAACTAAGAAAGACCATTTGGCCTCGAACTCTATACTAGAAATGGAAACAAACTTATACTCGTAGATTCAAGACGAGGTATCAATAGTAAAGAACGAAGTAATATACCGCCTCAGTGGCGTACTGGTTCGCCAGCCCTACCGCCAATCTTGAGGTACTAGGTGCGATCGCCAAGTTAAACAAAAATTGTTACCCATTGGATTATAACATAACATACATTCACGCCTTTTTCCCGAAGGGGTAGGCAGAGGTGTACCCAGGACTCAGTCCCATAGTAGATACACCCACATTTCGCCAGTATGTTATTGGTCCCATGTAATAGGGGGCGAGCCTATTGCCATCTACCGGGCACAGTTCCAGACTCCAGGCAGTTATGGAGATAATTCCTGATGGAAAAATCCAATATTTAACACTGCCTGACCTGGGGATCGAACCCGGGACCTCTTGATTGGCAGTCGAGCATTCGCCCTCTACGCCACCGAGGCATTGGATTATTCTGTTATGAATTGTCAAATGACAGACAACAAACAACTTATCTAGTAACTGTTATACTTATATATCACTCCAGTAAATATGCGCTGAATCATTCTCCCTGTAATTTTAGAATGGAGCCTCACGCTCGCACTCTAATTTATTGCCTGCATGCTTCCCTGCTGTATTCAACCTGTATTCTCTATTCTGTGTTTAGTTTAACCATGGTTCATCGAGAACGTTCTACGTTTGGCTTGTTTATCTATCTATTGTTGCTTATATGCTCTTTGTTGTTTATTTTAATCGAACTGTGGTATCTATCGATTTCAACGGTCTGTACACCCAATTTCATTTACACATAGGAACACACTCAATCTTACTTCCTTCTTTAATCTATAATGACCATAATCCTTATATAATCTGTGTGTTTGTTTGATACCTCTTCGTGCCTAAATAAGGCAACTGAAATGTTTGTAGATTTTCAGTTGTTAAGAACGTATACTAGCTACTTTGAGAAATTTGACACAATCGTATGAAAATATTATCAAATCTATGTTAGATGATGATTCAGGAAAATACTAAAGTATTCCCCTGTTTCTTCCGAATATAATTATCCCATTCTATAAATTTATATCCTAATATGTTTTATAGGGAAGTAAACTATGTCCCTGTCATTTTAGTTTCTCTTATACCAAACTGTAAATTTTTTCATAGTGAACTAAGAATCCCAATTTTACTCGCGTGATTAGACGTTTACTAAAAAATTATTTTAAAGATATTTTAAAACAAAAATAAAGTGACACATAGTTGACTTTATCATCAAAATATCACTATATTTATATTAAATATATCAAATAGATTTCCTATATTCGAAGAAAATAGGGAATACAATTATTGTTTTGGTAATTTTTTCATAGGATTGTGGCAAACTGCTAAGTTTCCTTTTCCTGTAAAGATCTTGAAATAACACAGAATATATTACAGCGTGTATAACCGCGGCCCGCAGTGTAGCAAAATATTTTCTATAATTGCAGAGAAATTAATATAAAGGTTTCATTAATTACGATTCTATAATATCAAAAATACTCGTTATGGCCTCGTTTTAATTATTCAGTGTTCAATTAATGATATTGCAATCAATTAAGGTTATTAAAATTGTTATATAATAACGTTGTAAGCACTCTCTTTTACGTTACAATTATTTTAACTAGTATCTAATGAACATTTATTATTGTCTGTGCTTGTTCAGCACGATCTTGTCGAGTTGATCTGTAGCCAACCGCAGTGTTCAGTTCAGGTCGCCTGAAAACCTCTGAAATTTCCTTTCCCATCGTCTATAACGACAGCCGGGACACATATAATTTTAATATTACCAATAAATGATTTATAATTTATTAATGAGCTCGTTGTGTCCCACTGCAGGGCAAAGGCCTCCCTCCCTTCACTATTTACTTATTTAATACCTGGTGCTATTGAGGTGTTATTGACCATCTTTCGAGGTGCCTATCAAAGTTGTCTCGCCCTCTTTTTTTGGGTCTGCCGCGACGCCGTTTCCGATTTTGTGGGAGACACTAAATGGGTAATCTTTATGAATCCCAGCTTTCATCCGGCCATCCCAATTACATTTAGAAACAGCTTTACATCAATTTTTAAATATACCTAGGAGGTATTAGCAAGTGTTAATAGAATAGAATAATACTTTTTTTGCATAATAAAAAATAATGTGACTAGAGAAACATCATACAATAATGTGGTAAACAACCGGCAGTCGTATCACATTCAGCAATTACTTACACCTGTTAAAACAATAAACGATTTTGGTGTGCAATAGATATGTACTATGTATCTAGATAAAATGGGATACAGTATCTTACATACATATATCAAACTACTACTACTATAATACTACTTAATTACATAATATTTTAATCAGAAATTCGTTCTTTAATGTTTCTATTACATCTACGAAAATGTTGCGATAAAGTGAAATAATTCCGTATTTCCGGCCATTCGATCAATTCTCACTATTACATTTCCTCGAGTTGTGGCGACGCCGGGCTGGTTTCCCTCCCCTACCCAGAAGGGGTGGCGATCGTCGACCAAATTGTCATTACTTCTTTGTATCATTGTATTTCATTCAATTACACTATTATTCTTAGAAGTTCTTTCTATTATTTTATTGTGTCAATGAATCGAGGACATTTTGATAATACTAATAACTATTGTGACTTTGTAATCAATAAGGTACCACAAGCCACAACTAAATGAAATTAGAAGAAGACTGATATGCTATGAACATACCAACAACTAAACTAATAACAATTCAAAATAAAATAAAGTAAGGCAGTCGTCTTAAGTTACCGATTGCTTTGAATTCGGACGTTAAAATTTAATTCCAAATCTATAATGCTTGGATAGATTGTTTGGACAAAGTTATCTTGACTCGTATTATCATCATCATCATCATCTCAGCCGTAGGAAGTCCACTGCTGGGCATAGGCCGCCCCATTAGGGGGCTTTACCAATACTCGCCATGCTTGGCAGGCGGGTTGGCAGCGTGTATTCACGTCACATCATAGTTACTTAATACCAGCCTTTACTTCCTTTGTAAATTAACAATGTTTATACAAATCCTTCATTACCGTCCTTTTATCGGCAGACCTATTAATTTATTCATCGCCCCCTACTGCTGTTCCGGAATTACTACTTGTCTTTTATTCATTTGTTTCCGGTGAACGTATAAATAGCGTTTCCATTTCTATAAATATATCAGTATATCATACAAAACATCACGCCTTTTTCCCGAAGAGGTAGGTAGAGGTGTACCCAGGACAGTCCCATAGTAGGCATATCTACACTTCGCAAGTTTGTTTTTAAGTTCCATGTAATAGGGTAGAACCAGTATATTATCAAATAATAGTAACTATTAATATTACTGTCGATAAATTGCGACGTTTCATCAAAAGATGAATATGTTTTCTTCATAGATTTTCTTGGTCCAAAGTTACATTGCTTACTCTTAAAATCTTCTTCGAATTCCTCCTTTTCTTCTTGTTAAGTCTGTGTGTTATTGAGTTCAGATTGCTTCCATCGCCGTATTGTCCCACAACAAGTTTAGCCCATTGGATCCAAAGCACGAAATTAAAAATAAAACTTCATCCACTGACATTACTGACAAGACTACCGTCTATACATAAACTCTATGACCACAGCCGATGCCAACAACTTTACGTCTTTACAATATACATCAATTCGTTAGCTAAAGCCGACGCTTGGCATTAATGCCTTTGAAGAGCTCTGATCAACCTTTGCAATATTTACGTCCCCTATTTTAAATACCCTATCGTAAACCAATAGTACCGTTCCATCAGCTAATGTGTACGTTGCTGTAAAGGGAGTAGTAAAAATGTCGTCATCAGCCGTTATCTGGTGCCTGTCTTTTTATGGCAGCTCTTGGCTACTTGATGGCTGTTCTTAGCGTGTGGATATTTTGGTCTACGTCTTTAAACTAGTATATGCTAAGTTTTAGCTCAGGTTGACCTACTTTTATGTTATGCTCGTTTTGAATCCTGAAGTGAAATAGTATTTTAAACTTTATATTTTAAGCATATTTTAGTATCCTACGCAAATATTATTTGAGTCGCTCTACGAATAAGTTCCAATAACTTGTAAGGGTGTCGTATCCAAAGAGATATTTTGTCCTTCATACATACACCTCTAATTCAATATTATATTATATTGTAGTGGTAGGCCTCTTTTGCAGGGGGCCGCCTGGGGAAGTACACCACACCATTGCCAGTTATTCATCCGCCAAGCAGTAATGTGCAAACGTTATTGTGTTCCGGTCTGAAGGGTAATGTTACCAGCAACATTAGTGGGCATGACGAGTCTCAACAACTAATATTCCAGGGTGAAAGGCGTAGTGCAGTGCCGCGCAGAATTTTTTATTTTAAAACACTGGGTGGCGATATGGGCAATCATGATGCTTACCATCAGGCACCTGATTTGCTCGTCTTGTCACTATCATAAAAAAAATGTATGTTAACTCTTAGCTTAGGCTGACCTACTTTAATGCTCGTTTTGCGCTGGTCAAATTTAAGACATTGCATATCATTATTATGAAATAGCATTTTTTGTAGTATCCTGCGCCAAGAATATTTGGGTCGCTGTACCATACAATAAGTTTTTGGGGTACCGTATATCAAAAGTTCCAACGAGACACTATTTATTACTATGACTCCATTCTCCGGCCGTCGGCCGTCTAGTCTAATCGACCCATTTGACCCAGCACTACACGTATTAGACCAGCCAATCGTATGGGTTCTGCCGGTTAGGTTGAGAGGAATGAGTTGGTTCTTGGCATGCATTACCTAAATTACGCCCAGACTATGTAGCGTACGTAGAGTTACTATACTATTTAGCCACTAACGCAAATGCCTCGCAGATCATCTTACATAAATGTATGAGGCCATTGATGATGATGATTAGGCTCATATTAGCAATGTATTACGTAACTCATACATAATGTATATAGGACCTGTTAAATATATTCCTCTGGATCAGCACACAGCCCACTCTAAATAGGTTAATGTGTTCATCGTGTCACGTTCAGGGACTAACGCTGATGTATGCAAATGAGAGTACACTGTATCCGAGGACGGAGGGAGGCTTTGGAGCTTTTATTTTGCAGCAAGCAGAGCTTAATTACGACTTTAGTCTTCGAAATTAATTTGATGTAAAACCGAATGGTGATAAGTGATAAGCTTCACCACCAAGTTTTGTCACATCAATGGAATAAATAGTTCTTGAAATGATTTAGTGATATTTTTTTTTATCTGAAACCTTCAGATAAATTTTTTTGCATAAGCATTTTAAAATTCAGTGACTTACTTCGTTAAGCTAGATTATATTTCCACGAGTTTTCATTAGAAATTATTGTACTGAAACAGTTTAAGCATACCACGGTCGTGCGTCTTCATTAACAGACCCCCTGCTTTGTTAATTTACACGAAATATAGCTGCTAGCTATACTCTGGGTCTAAATTAGAACAGGCTTTACTTCATATACCTCCTGACGTCCACATTTCGCATGGCAATTTGAATACGTATGTAGACAGTAATGGTCATACTGAATTTGTAGGATCCGTGTCGTTAATCACGAATTTCTGTTAGACCCAACGTGAAAAACATTACATCTTTTTTGTTTAGTATGCATTATGCTGTTATGTATTGAGACTTTTGTGTGAGATGGTAAATTGGCACCAATTTGTTTGTCAGTGGTTTTGCAGAAGTGGTCTTTTTAACTACCTGTTGTCTCCTATGTATATCATCTTATATTGTGATTTGTAACTTATTTATGTATTCAATATAATTTCCATTGTATTGCCTTGGTTATGTTCCAATAGCATTATCTGCAATAGTCTGTAAAGTAGCTAGCACTTTGTTCATTCCATTTACGAGTTGCAACATGCAGTATTTCATTACTCCTGCTACTATATACAACAAATTTTATTGTTACAACTTCTATGTACTAGTTCCAATTTATTGAGCTCTTGCAGTACATTGTTCAACCTTTAATGTTACTGTGTAATGTAAGCAAATAGTATTACTATTAAGCTTAATGTGTCTACTGCAATGTTGCAATATAGTTCTTTTATTGACCGAGCGAGTGCGATGCGTCTCTCTTTTTCAACTTGGGCAAAAATGCTTTCGTATGTCCCTCTGTCCATTTTGCTGTTGTCCTCTACACGTCGCAACCAATTCTTGTAAAATTTTGTCTGTCAGTCATGGGTATTGAAAACATTAAAAGTGTCAAATTTCCCGTGTCACCTCAAATTTTCTGCTGCGAGGTCTACAGGTCACTGAATTACTAGTTTTGTTTGTAAGCATGGTCAAAATTTGGCTAAGTTGGATGGCGCTGGATGAGACTAGCAGAACACTCGAAAGTTTGGCGTGCTCTAGAGGAATTTTAACCAGCAGTAAAAAATTAGAGCATGGTAGGTAACAAATACATAGACTTACATAATATTTGTGGTATTAAAAAAGTGTCTTTTACAAACTTAAAATCTATAAACATTAGACATATCGAAAATTTTACAACTATCTTTGACATTTTTCAATCCCGAAATTCATTTTTACGTCCAAACATAACCATATTGATTTTATTTCTTAGGACAATGTGTTCGGGGTTGCCATAAACGATGTTACGATCTCTCTGCCTTGTTCGGGTATCTTTACGTCGTCGAGATCTTTCATGGACGTTTGAACTGCCTTTTGTGGTCGTTCAACCACAACACAAGACATGTTTGTGTAAAATCCCACGAGCGTAATTGGGACGAAAAAATAAACTGCTATTTTCTTATGTAATTATTTGATAAATTAAGCTGTCTCGTGAAAAAGCAGGCCCTTTAATATAATCAAGAGTTATACCGTGTTTTAAAAGGAACTTAGGGTCTCGGAAAGTCTCCTTCATGATATGTAGAAGGGCAGTTAAGTTGAGGGGAATCGAAAACTTTGGCGATTTGAAAGTTCCAATGATCAATTATATGGATTGTCCACACAACTAATTATGGCTTTAGTAGTGTATTTGAGGAAATCGGTTATGTTAGATTATAAATACTGATTTATTATTCGTTATACTAGTATATTAAAATTCCAAAATCTCAGTTTCATGAAATCAAACGCCTAAACAAATTATCTTGTTTGAAAGCGTTACTCGGGCAATCTTCAAAGGAGGTTCATTTGCATAAATATAGGATTAGGAGTTACGGCCTCGGCTTGTTTAGGAGGAAATTGCTTGTAACTATGTTTGTCCAAGTCTGGAGATAGACTTGCCGCCGGGGGTTAGTTTGATGGGCAGAAGTTTGATTTAGTTCTATTTGCTTTTATTGCTAGTTATTCAAAATTTTTTAACGTTTTTTAAGTCTTTGTTTATATCGTCATCCTTGTTCTAAACTAGACTAATTCCTGGCTTTTTTCCTAAGATTCTCGTGTGAATTCGAACCATTGTGTAGGCACTTGGTGAAAAGTCTACACTCTTATAAAGTCTCTACGTCAAAATGGTTTCGACTGTTTAATCTGGCACCCAAGACAAAGCTTTCTAAATAATATACACTGATACGGGTTATTCCCACTTGTCCACCCCAAGTCGTCAATGGGTACAACCGGGCATATTTTATAGTATTCATTTCACTTTCTAGTTCTGCTATCTACTAGACCACCTACTACCTACCTACTTGGACTAGATGACCGTGTGTGGAAGTTGTCCCATATTATTATTATTATTATTATTCTACACGTTATCAGTAAAAACAACGTGTACATATTTCTATACATAAATCTATCTACTTACTTAGTAAGATATTCTGATACTCTGTCTATTCCCCTATTGCAAATTTCACATTGGAAATACAAATCTCATTGCAACTAGAGTGCGAATACTCGACAAATCATATTTCCGCTTCATTCCCACTCGGTCTACTGGGACGGGGAATAGGGAACAATTTTCACGTACCGCAGACTAGTCTTCACGTAACCAACAGTATTTCAAATTGAATTTCTCTGTTCCGCATATTTGTGTTGTTATGCAATACTATGCTAACGCTAGAATAGTTTGGCAGTTTATGTGTTAAATCTGGCCATAACCATGCACATACACGCTGGGGTGTGCCAATTGAAGTGTATGACCGGCTTAAGGCTTTTTGATCCTGGATGTATTTTTCTACTGGTGCGACCAAGTCGCGCAGTCCGCAGTTAGTACACCTAAGAGCTTTTTCTAATAATCGATACCGCAGCGGTGCGACGTCTCTTGAACATAACATACAATCACGTCTCTTTTTCACGTCTCTTTCCGAATGTGTTCCGGACAGGACGGCCGCTGTGCGACCGATCGCCTTAGTCGAGTGGACTGTAGCTTTAGGTCGGTGATGTAGGCGACCGGCGTTGATGGGCAGCGATCCTGTCTTTTAGGTCGGAGGAACGGGGCTGGATTGTTGGAACGAAAGACTGGTCGGCGTGGCAATTTTCTTCCAAAGGTGGTACTGAGGGGTCTTGAGAGCGTTTGAAGTGTCGGCGAGAGCGATTGACGTGTCGTGTCGATGTTACTCGTGTGACGGCTGTCGAGAGACTGTCTGTAGAGTGTACGTGCGGCGGGGGTGCCGAGCGCTAGGCGCTCGGCGTCGCTTTATTCTGAGAAATCCGTGCGGCGTCTAGTCAAAGGCAGCAGTTGTCGGACCGCGCGGATTTCTGGGAACGTATTACATTGTGCTCTTTCTACGGACCCCACAGTAAAACACCGTCAGAAATATCTTTTATTTACAATAGACAATATAAAACAATAGGTACAAACTAGGCTTAGAAAATAACACGATCTTATACTATCTTAATTACTTTAACACTACTTATTATTATGTCTTAAAACTATGCTCCGACCGTCGTGAACATTCTCCCGCCGTGCAGTGTCGCTCGCGGCGCTGCATCAATCCCGGTGAACGGCGGGCGTCGTCGGTAACACGATCAGTTTCCTAACCGGTCGTCGAAGGGTGCCGCCGGCTGTGGGCTTCGATGACTCCGCGCGGCCATGTGTTGCGAGGAAGCGTGTTGTCGGCGATAATGACGACATCGCCGACTCGCACCGGAGGCCCGTGACAGCGAGGCTCCCGCCGGTGCTGGAGCTCGGGAAGGTATTCTCGGAGCCATCGGCCCCAGAAGATGTTGGCGAGGTGTTGAGCGGCGCGCCAGTGCGTACGCCCAATGAGGTCGGTCTCGTCGATTCCCGTCAAGTATGATGGGAGACGTCGTCAGGGACATCGGCAGCTGTGAAGTCGGCGTGTTTCTGTGTTTCTTGTTTCGCTGCCACGTCAGATGTGCCCGTGGATTTTCTCTTGTGCGCTTGTAGTAGGCAATACGATGTGTTTTGTTCTGCAAGATTTGCAGCGCTCGTTGTTCGGTGTCGTTCTTTGGTGACTTTGCGACGACTGTGAGCCCCTCGACGGCGAAATAGTGTCGGAGGGCTTCGTCCGTGTTGTCTTCCACGGTCGTGTGTGCCACAAAGTGCACCTGGTGTCGGGTGTCTAGGTGTGAACCATGCAGGACCCACCCTAACGGCGTCATAGAGGCGACTGGCTGGCCGCGGCGTCCCACCCGCATATCTCGCGTGACCAACAAGTGCCAATTGTCTTGTCCTATAATGACTTTTGGCTTCGTCCGGCTGGAGTCGAGGTATGGCCGGAGGTCACGGAGGTGGGCGCAAGTCATTATAGAATTGTCAATCTTTTGCGGTGATAGTTGAAGCCCTTTGACTGTACGAAGCTCCAGTTGTTGTGGTTCGCCCGTGCGGCCCCGCAGTGTGAGCGGGACGCGTCGAGAGCGAGTGGCGTCCAGCTTCTTATTTCCTATCCCGGTGATAAATAGCGGGTCGATCGGCCCCTGCGCGCCGATTTGCTCGGCGAATTCGGCGTCTATGAGTGAGACTGTGGAGCCATCGTCGAGTAAGGCCCACGTGTCCGCTTCTCCCGCCGGTCCGACGACTGTGACCGGCGCTATCTTCAAGTATGCCCCCGATGTCTTTCGCGCCATCCACATAGAGCTAACGGTTTCTTCAATGGGTGCCGCGGGCTTCTGTTGTGCCTTATAATGGTGTAACAGCTCGTGGTGCGTATATTGACACCCGTCGACGTTGCATTTCCTGCTTTTGCAGTGATGCTCTCGGTTGCGGAAGCGCAGACAGCGGAAACATAGTTTAGCTCGCTTAGCTATGTCCCATCGCTCGTCGGTCGAAGCCTTCTTGAAGTCCGGACATTCGGGCGGTCGGTGGCCCTGAATGCCGCATGAAGCGCAGCCTTTTTCTTTCTCCGGTGTCGTGACGTACGCCTTGTGAGTTGCCTGCGGTCTGCGCGGGCTGGATGATTCTTCCCTTATGTCGGGTTCCGGCGGCGCGTATGCACTGCAGAGGTCGACTTCTTGTTGAAGGAACCTAGACATGTTAACAAGGTCCGGTTCTCCCGATGGCTGGGCGCGCGAGTATTCGAACCATCGGTGGCGAAGCGTCGGCGGCAACTTCTCACAGGTTGACGTCACTAGCTCGGGGTTGTGCAGGCAATAGAGTCGGTCGAGGGCTTTCAAGGCAGCGACGATGTTAGAGAGCTTGTTAGCGAACACGCCAATGTCGCGCGCGTTGTAGACGAGGCGTGGTAGCGCGCGCAATCTCTCCAGCTCCTTTGTCGCGATGGCGTCGGGTCTCCCAAAGCGTGACTCCAGAGTCCGCATAATTTCCGCTGGCTCGGTAAAATAAAGTAGTAGGTTCTCTACCGCCTCTCTCGCTCTTCCCTTAAGGTTGCGTCGAAGGCGTGCGGTATTTTCCACGTCGGTGTAGAGGCCTGCAGATTCGTTGTAGGCGGCCTTGAATGACAACCACTCGTGATGCGATCCGCCGTACTCGGGTAGCTCGCCGTAGTAGTGGCGTGGCAGGCCCGGCTTGGATTGTCGGACGGCGAGGGTGATCGCGTTCGCGAGCTCGGAGAGTCCGGCGATAGGCGCGGCAGGCACGGCGATGTCCATAGAGGGGCCTGCAGCGTCCTGCTTTTTCTGTGCGGCGGGTAGCGGCAGCGACTCCGGGTGTTTCGGAGGTTCGTTCAGTGGCGGTATCAGAGGCCGTGCAGTGAGTGCCCGGCGGGGCTCGATCTCAACAAGTTGCTGGTCGCTCAGCCACGTGTCAATTCGCTGCGATTGATCCGCTTCATCGTCCTCGGAGAGCGTGGTGCGCGCGTCCTCTTCATCTTGATAGCGAACTTCGGCTTCTATAGTTCTCAGGCGGGCTTCACTTAATTCGATTTGCAGCTTCGCTTCATTTTGTTTGGCTAGGAGGTGTACTTCCCTCGCTCGCGCGATCCGAAGCTCGTATTCGGAACGACGCGTTGACTGTCTTGAAGTCCGCTTTGACGAAGCTGGTGGCGCCATCGTCCGAGGTGGCGGCTTGGGTGAACTACGGTCTGTCGTAGTCGGCGGGTCCGCAGGGCAAGCGGACCGCGGCGTATGAAACGCGAGTGCCGACGTCGGGTGCAGGCTTCTCATGGGTGCGGTGTCGTCGGTGACCGCGTCTGTTGACTGTGTCGAGGCGGCGGATGTAGCCGGCTGTGTCGGATTGGCCGGCATCCGTCTTTGTCTTTGCGATGAATGGGAGGCGGGCGCGCACGTCGGCGGTGCACCCTGCGTCACTCCCGAGGTTGAGGCACTCTCAACTCGCGGCGCGGATGGGCTAGAGGCGGGCGCGCTCGTCGGCGGCGCGCCCTGCGTCACTCTTGATTCGCGTCGCGATGCCGTCGTTGTCGTATCGCTGGCTTCAGGGCTCTGCTCTCGGCGCTGAATTCTTGATTTGTCGGAGCGCGTCAATACCATCTTGAATGGTTGCTGTCTTACGATCCAAAAGATCCGGCTCGAAGGACCACGATGTTCCGAATGATCCGGCTGGCTAAGGATCACGATGTTCCGGACAGGACGCCCGCTGTGCGACCGATCGCCTTAGTCGAGTGGACTGTATAGCTTAAGGTCGGTGATGTAGGCGACCGGCGTTGATGGGCAGCGATCCTGTCCTTTAGGTCGGAGGAACGGGGCTGGATTGTTGAAACGAAAGACTGGTCGGCGTGGCAATTTTCTTCCAAAGGTGGTACTGAGCGGTCTTGAGAGCGTTTGAACCGTCGGCGAGAGCGATTGCCGTGTCGTGTCGATGTTACTCGTGTGACGGCTGTCGAGAGACTGTCTGTAGAGTGTACGTGCGGCGGGGGTGCCGAGCGCTAGGCGCTCGGCGTCGCTTTATTCTGAGAAATCCGTGCGGCGTCTAGTCAAAGGCAGCAGTTGTCGGACCGCGCGGATTTCTGGGAACGTATTACATTGTGCTCTTTCTACGGACCCCACAGTAAAACACCGTCAGAAATATCTTTTATTTACAATAGACAATATAAAACAATAGGTACAAACTAGGCTTAGAAAATAACACGATCTTATACTATCTTAATTACTTTAACACTACTTATTATTATGTCTTAAAACTATGCTCCGACCGTCGTGAACAGAATGGATACACAGTCTCGTAGTAGGAACACCCACATGTCTTAAAATTTAAAAATAGTCTTAAATTGAATTCACAATTTCGCATGCTAGAATGCTAGTGTCGCGCAGAACTGCTTTGGAAATGCAAACATTGTTTGTGGACCGCTGGCACGGAATTAATGGAAAACTGCCACGCGAATCGGAAATTGACTATGGTCGTATTTACTTGTAGTTGTATAAGTATTAGTGCAAGTGAAGTTAATAATGTTTTTATCCGACAACGACAGACCATTAAAGTTTATATGATATGTAGACAGTACTTTTCTATGTAATATTGTAATTATGTGACTTCTATGTTTTATGTGATTTTGATAGGAAATGTTTCAATCGATTCGCCTAAAGACAGAATATTTTTTATTGTCGGGTTTTAGTATCTCAGCTAAGTACTATATCTATTGCTTATTTTAAAAATAAGCATGTACTTTGAGAAAATAATGGAAAAAATCCCTATTTGAAGGATATAATATATACTCCTACTAATATTATAAATGCAAAAGTGTGTGAGGATGGATGGATGGATGTTTGTTACACTTTCACGCCAAAACTTCAGAACCAATTAGGCTGAAATTTGGTATATAGGTAGCTTAGACTCTGAAATAACACATGGGGGACTGGTTTTCCCGATATTCCCACGGGAACGACGACAACGCGGGTGAAACCGAGGGGCACACCTAGTATATATGATATTTTCACAGAAATTTCACTGCACAATAATACACAATGCCTCAAGCGGTGTGAATATCCAACATGAATGTCGACGTTTCAGTTACACTCGCGAACAGAACAGCACTTTACATGTATTTTGACAAAGCTTGCCTCGGACTAGAATAAACTATTTAAATAAACGGACACATTGAATTTGAAATGGCGTTTCCATGTTTGTAAAATTTCATAGAGAAAATGCTGTTATATATTTTTATGTTGATGCAATAGACATTTTTAAAGTTTTTATAAGTAAGTTAGCGGCAGATAAAGCGCCAGAACCGATTATTTTAATTAATTTAGAATAAACGTCACAATGTAACGCCGATTAGATAATATAATATCATTAGATATAGGTGTATGAATCGATCGTTAAATTTATGTATTATTTTCGTAACATTTTTGAGCCGGAAGTTCAGGTTTAGGCTTGGGACAATATTGCGAAGCCATTTAGTTTATTTATCGATGACATGCTCTCTAAAAATGATTTCTGAGATTGATACATTCATGGTCATTTTAGACAATTTATCATTGTACTACAACAGTATTTCATGTTACCATCGTAACCCATATCAAGGGTTTTCCTCGCTGAGATTTACGTGCAGTGCCCCATAAATCAATTCACATAAATAGAAACCCCTGTCAGCCAAATTATCCAGAACGATCTTTCTGGAACACGATATTCACCTTTTTATGGTATGCTTGGGGAGCGAGCAGTATCCAAGTTCAGATGATTATGATCTGATATGTAGTGGTCTTCTATTGGTCAGCTAATTCTTTAGGAAGAATTAACACATCTCTGTGCCTGCATTTCGACCCGCTGAAAAATATCTCATGAGTTATTCCAGGGTCTAAGCTATCTACCTTATCATCATCATTATCTCAGCCGTATGACGTCGGGACTGCGAACACCACCCCTGCTGGATGGAAATTCAGTTCAGTTGGTCTTAGGCCTCTCCCATAGATTTCCATCTAGTCCGATTGTAAGCGGCTTGATCCAGCGAGTTCTTGCTGTCTTTATTAGATCATCTGTCATCTTATCTACCCATACAAATTTAATTTCAGGCTAATGTTTTGAGTAGTTTTGACTTGAAGTGGTAACAAACACTAACTTTTGCATGTGTATATGTTAGTGGGATACTGTTGGAAATTTCTACTCGTATATAATTATTAAAAACGACTATATTTAGTCGTCGAGAAGGGTTATATTAGCCTAGCAGCCTAGAAGGAAAGCTTTACTCAAATGTGAGAAAGGCTTGCCGTACTTGCCAAAGACGAGAAAACCAAGGCTTGGTTAGACTGCTATCGATCTACCAAATCATAAAAATCGTATGCTATAAACCTATGCCGAGTTAGGAGCCTATAAAATCTAGGGCATATAAAGCCCTAACGAAAATGCTCCTAAAAAGGACATATTCGTATTGTATTAATACATACATATGTAGGGTTATTATATAATGCGTGTATGGGGGCATACACGTTGTCAGGTTGGCCGAGTGTAGGGTTGATGTTATTTTGTGACGCGCATGCTACGGATTCTGTGAACGTTTTGGTGGTTTTATGGAAAGTATTAATGGCAACGTGTGATTTCACGGAAATCTATGGCATGTGCGAGGGCGCGATGGCAACACAGGGAGGTGGATGCCAGCGCGACAGATGATTGTAGAGCGAGATTGAAGATGGTGGGCTTGGAATAAATCATGTAATATATGCTGAAGTGTTCGAGTATTATTTAATGGAAAAGGCACGCTTACACATATTACATAATTGTATATGAAGAAGCAAAATAAATAAAAAATTAAAAGGTGACCCTTTCATTATTTTATTTATTTTTTATCGACATACATTTTTTTGTATCGACATTGTCATTCACTGCCACTACTTTCAGACTTCCCTTAACTTAATAATTTCTGATTTCATGCATTCTTGTCAGTCCACTCTTCCATCTCAACTTACGTATCTAAGTTACAAAAGAAATAACATACACAACTGTGTAAAGTGACCCTTTCATTATTTTATTTATTTTTTATCGACATACGACATTTTTTTGTATCGACATTGTCATTCACTGCCACTACTTTCAGACTTCCCTTAACTTAATAATTTCTGATTTCATGCATTCTTGTCAGTCCACTCTTCCATCTCAACTTACGTATCTAAGTTACAAAAGAAATAACATACACAACTGTGTAAACCTGTACCGTCACACCCTCCACATCTCAGGGGTGGCTACATCCTACATAATGCATGGTACTGTCGCGACGTCGCGTGTCTGAAAACGTCACGTACATATATAAATATACCAGTTACCAGGTACATCTGGCTACGTGTTATGAACAGGATTCTTTATTACAGTGTGAAATGAAGAGTTATATATTATTGTTTTAATGCGGACGCAAAATCTGGATGTTGAGCAATTTTATAAAAGTTTTCTCTTGAAAAATATGTGTGCAATTTTTGTGTTGAAGAATCTGGAGAATTACGATATGAAAGAAGAACATGGCTATACGATTTTAAAATTAAATAATACCCTAACTGAATCTTAATCACTGATACAGAAAGATACCTACAATTTGTCACCATCTAACTGCGTAAAACAAATAGACTGTTACTTGCCAAACTGAATCTTGGCAAGTAACAGTCATCAGTCAAGGAGAGTCATCATCAGAACTTTTCTGTGTTCATATTACATGCCTTCACTCTAGTGCCTTCAGCTCTAGCGTCCGAGGTCCAGTGGTAGTATGTCCGGCATCAAATGCGTCCATATATATATATATATATAATAATAATAATAATAATAATAATATGGGACAACTTCCACACACGGTCATCTGGTCCCAAACTAGGCTAGAAGCCTGTACTATGGTAACCAGATGACTGATATACATACTTAAATACGCTTATAACACCCAGACACAGATCAAACAGTTATGTTCATGCACACAAATGTTTGACCTGGCCGGGGATCGAACCCGGGGCCTGCGGCACAGAAAGCAGAGTTACTACCGTCTGTGCCAACGAGGCTGTCTATATATATATCTCTATACATGTGCATTTGCAGGTTTCGGTTGTCGCCTATAAGATAATATGTAAAGTGTAGTTGGAGGCCTTTTAGGAATTATGCCTACTGCCGCTCTGAAACTGCGACACTGAGACTTTGAAGCATACAAATGCTTTTTTTACATTCGTTATTGCAGGCTACAATATTATTTTATCGTTCAGTTATGTAAAAAACTCTGTTAATGTAAAAACATACACATCCGTACATAAGTTGAAAAAATACAGTCACGTCATAGTTGTGAAACAGTTCATGCAAAGGCAACATTGCAATAAAAGTTGTGTCAACATTGGTCGGTAAAGTTATGAATATTGTACTCGATAGAGTTATACGTGAACAGGAGACCAGCTAAACTGAATTAATAACATTTACATAGTATTTCTAAGCTATGGTTGGTAATGTGGGGAGTAGACACTTGGATGAATCATTTGTGAGTTCAGAAAGTGAGAGATGACGGTACTGGACCAGAAGAAGAAACGGAGGAATAGACTGGAATAAAAGAAGACGTTTCACAATCACGCCTAGTGAAAGATAGTAGCATGGTGAAGTAAGCGAAATGTTTACACATAAGTTCAGGGGTGCTATTTTCGTTCTTCATAGTCACCAGTCGCTATCAGGCTTGAGTCTTTATGTTCTGTGGCTTGAGTAAGTAACAAAGACGTTTTACCCTTCTAACAACACGTGAATTGCCAAATTTGCGAGACAGACACAGACAATCTGCGAGTGGTTCTAACTCTCGACCGTTTTTTCGATACAGTGCACGGTCTAGTTAGTAGATATAACATAACAGTCTGGTTAGTAACCGGACTTTTGACATTTGTAGTTAATGTCAAATCATCAAAATTCAAGTCGCAAATTTATTAAATTTCATCAATATAATCGTTCGCAATAAAACCAAAGTGCTAACCAGATAAAACTTTCCACTTACTACGTGTTTGATTAATAGTAAAGTTCTATTTTACCCTCACTTTCCTCAATCTACTTGCTGAAAGGACGTAGATTGGACGGAATCGTGCACATTAATTCTATTCCTTAGAAAGTTACTTCGCAGTTCAGACTTGTTGCAAAAAGCCACTTTACGAGATTTGTCGTTTTATTGAATCAGGGTGAAGGCTACCAATTCTGAATAATTCATACGCTCAACTAATGAGAATTTCACCGCTTTTTAGTGCCGTGATTTGGTTGCATCATTAAAATGATAAAAATATTGCTTGAAGTAGAACAAATCTAAAATTCTAATTTTTTAATAATATGTTTCATTCAAATTGGTCCTAAATAGACACTAAACAGAGAATGAAGCTAAAATGTAATGTATCTACCGAGCGTTGGGAAAGAATGAATGAATGAATGAAAACTCTTTATTGCTACCACAATATAACAGAAAATAACAAAGAAGAAAACCTTAAAACTAGAAAGAAGTAACAACTGAAAGATACCTCTACAAGACGAACGCACATGAAGCTGTAGGGCTTAATTGTTTCTTCTGATAGTATTGGTGTGGTACGACCTTATCGTACAATCTCAGTCGACATTGAGCGTTACTATTGGTTTATATTTAAAAAACTTTGCTTTCTGTTAGGCTTTGCTTTTTTATTTTTCCTCAACCTATTAATACATATTTGACGTGGAAACAAAATTTTCAATTTATTATTCGCTTCTTTGCTTTCAATATACATTCTGATTGCTTTGTAGCCGTTTGTGTACCTCTAGGGGGAATGGTATCGACAAGACTTCATGTGTGTTTAAAGTTATTGAATTACAATTCTTGGAATTTTTCAAAGGGAAAAAAAGCTCATTTCTACAGCTCGCTTTCTTGAAGCATTTTGATTTGTTCTGAATTTAAAATTAAATGTATTATGTGTTCCTTGCGTTATTGCGAATTATTCCAATGCTCTGCAGTTTTACGCGCTGTAAGTTCCTTGTGTGTTATTCTATATTCTAGGCTACCTACACAACATACAGTGTAATCAGTTCGGTTGTGTGTATTAACAAACATATCCACATCTATTCAGAAGTTTTGGCTTCAATTAAAATAAGAATCAATATCACATATTATTTTATCCAAATTTCGCATAAATACAAATAACATCTCTGTCAATATAAAACCGAAAATGGAAAAGCTCAATCAAATTTAAATGTTCATCTGGAAACTACCAAAAAGTTAGCTGGCGGTTTATTTGGAGCTCACTCTCAGATATGGTATTTATCGCACTTGCCTCCGAGAGCTGGATGTGATTTGTAGGATTTTTATATTCAATCCGGGTTTGGGAATTGAAAAACTCTCGTCAAATTAGGTTAGTTGGTGCCGGCGGCGCAGCGTCGGAAGTTCAATTTTACAATTATTTGTTTTTAAATTTAATTTCCATTAACATCCGAAGCTTAGCTGAAGGTTTGGCGTGTTTAGTAACCAGCATGTTTCAGTGGTCTTGGTATGAACTTTTTTTTATTAATATAAATGTATCGATTCGTATCTTCGGTATGTGAGATAACACGTAATATTATTGACAGAACTAAATATTCTATACGTTTACGTTTCCGTTTGTAAAAAAAAAGTACCATTATATTGGTATTTAAAAATTCGATTATCTTTCATCTCATATTTCAAATTATACTGTGATTATGTTCTAGAAGTTGTGTCATTCCTTTGAGGCATTTTCTTTTTAAAATATCAACAATAAATCCTCAAATATACCCTTTTTAAATTTACCTAAACGTTTTCTTTCTATCATTCCGGCTCGGATATCAATGATATCGTATTAGTAACCTTATTTGTGTTTCCGAATTTCGGTGGAAATAAAGAGCAGTAATAAACTTGAAATATGAGCGATGTAATTCACTAGATCGCCTCCATTTTTCAACAGTAAATATGTAGGGGAATAAAATGAAAATTCTTTATTTAAACTTTTCGCGTTGTTTTGTAAAATGTCAGCCCGTGACAACCCTAATGATGATTTACGGTTTGTTACTTTTACGGAAATTGGCTTTTATGTGATTAAAATTCGCATTGACGGCTATGCTGAGGGGAAATATGGGTTTAGTGATTGAATCATTGTTTATTAGGGGGGCTTTGGATTTTCCAATATTTTTAGGACATGTACTAGTTTTTCGCAAATGCGGCCATATAATTTTAGTTAAGACATTTTTATTTTAATAGGAGATAATGTTCGCACAGATTTGGTGTATACCAGATCCTGAGATACCTTCGCCAATGGTTACTTCTATACTATAGCAATGTAAAGCCTTCTACCGCAACTAAGCTAACATTTTAAGTATATTGCTCTTTACCTCAATCCGTATCCTCTCAGGAATACGACTTTGCGATTTCGGCCCTTGTGAAGTCTTGTCGAATTAATTACGAATATCTCGCGAGCGGATTAAGGGCCAGAAGTCGGATGAATGACCGCGTGAGACGGATGTGACCTCAATCCCTTAGGGTAGGGTCACAGAATACTCAATACAGAAGGAAAAGCTATTTACGTTCGGGACGTAGGCATCACCGGTTGTTGGTGAGTCCACCGGTACCTAGGACGCGTCATGCCAGCATTACGCCGACACGACGAGCCGTATCTCTATTGACCGCGTTTCTGTGCGAGAACCAACATGTCGACATATTTCATGATAGCTTAAGCATTCTAATAACTAACTTAAGATTATTTAAATATTTGTCATAAAACTCTTTAAATAAATAAATTAAAAAAAAATTAAGATATTTCTAAGCCGTTCCTAACATATATTGCGTTTGGTTTATACTGCATTATGTGTGTCTTATAAAAAAAAGGATCAAAGAGCCAAAACAAAACGCACACTATCTAATTGACTCAGACATTTTATAATTTTCTTCAAGTGCATTTGCAAGTGCATTCTCGAGCACGTGTCGTCGCCAACCCTAGCGGAATAGGTATTTTTGATCAAAAATCTGCTAGATTAGAGTAAATAAAGAGTCGACTTTGTGTGATATTTTGTATTAGGTTATAAAGTATAAATTGAGTGGGATTCAGGGAAACGGGTCAATCGGAGTAATGCCAGCTATAGGGAACCGATTGTCGGACTCATGGATATTGATGGTCCGATAAATTTAGGGAGAGCTGGATTGAGTTATGGTCAATAGTAATTTCGGATCGTTGACGTGGATACCTTTGTCTCCAATATTTGGAAGAGTCAGGTCTCGAGTCTCGACTGAAAGAGTCGCAGCTTGGTACATGATACTTGGTCGAAAACTGGCGTTACCGTATTTCGTAAGGCAACTTATACTGTTGGTCTTGGTTGTCACTACCATGTAAGGGCAGTCGCGGTGTTGTTGGAGGCTTTTACTGTGCTCTTCCTGACATATGAATTGGGTACAACCTAAGAGAGCTCCCCATCTGTACATAAATTATGGTGACTCTTGCAGTTTATATGATAAATTCCGTTTAGTTGACTCTTATAATAAATAATTGAACTCTAATTATAATAGAATTGTTATTTTTTCCATAATTGCGAAGAATAAGTAAAACATGGGTCCGCTATGATGCGATAGGGACTCCTTAGCTCACCTTATATAGCCTTGAATGAACTGCCTGAATATACATATTAAACATACAGTTCCAATCTAAAATTCCACATATCAACTCGGAAACGCCATCATTAATTAAATGACTCGAAACGTACCCAAATGTTAGGGGATTGTGGAATCGGTGACCGGAACAGATACGAGTATGCGACCTCACAAACGCCAGGCGATTTAAACCCTTAATCATTATGTGGGTAGGAAGGAATCCCAGATGAATGAGGCATCTGGTGTTTGTAGGACGATAGTGGAATGCTATAGGGATTAATTGGTTGTTTACGTCAAAGTGTGCAAGGAATTTCCATGAGTAAGAATATATTTTTTTCCGCTATGCCTAAAACATAACAAATCAGCTTTTTCTCGAAGGGCTAGGAGATGTGGAATGTGTACTTAGTCCCTATAGTAGGTACATCCACACTCCACACTTCGCCAGTTGGTGCGCGCCTATTGTTATCTGCCGGGCACAGTTACGGACTACAATCAGAATATTTCTCATGTTAAATTCCAATAACACTTTGTGTTTGACCTGGGAATCGAACCCAGGGACCTAATGATCGGCAGTATCACTTGCGACCCATTACGCCACCGAGGCAGTCTACCCTAGCCCACCCACCGAGCCTAATTGAAAAGTCTAGAAATGCCTATACGCTCATGCTTTATGCCTTTTTGTAAATTCTACTTGCAGCGGTTACTGCTGTTACAACAAAAAAGATAATCCTACTTGATATTATAAATGCGAAAGTTTGTGAGGATGGATGGATGGATGGATATTTGTTACTCTTTCACGCCAAAACTATTGAACCGATTGGGCTGAAATTCGGTATTTTGATAGTTTAGAACCTGGAATAACATAAAAAGTACTTTTTATCCCGATATTCCCATGGGAACGAGGACTACGCGGGTGAAACAGCGAGGCACAACTAGTAATATATAATTATCAATCAAAAAAGCTTTTAAAACCACAAGAACCGCCACGAGAACAAATTACAATGAAACGCTCTTCAAATATTGGATGGCAGACGATTGGAGAAATTTTAATTATCCTTCAATGCAAATAATGCAAATAAGAGAGCGCAAACAAGAGACGTTACCGTATTTAGTATTATTATAGTACTTCTGTATGGTGGGATTTCAAGAGTAGACGGGATTCTATTGATATTACCATGTTTTCGCTAGCACTACTGCCGATCATTTCCGGGTTCGATCCCAAGTTCAGGCAACGTGTTATTGGGTTTTTCCTTTAGGAATTTTCTCAATGACAGTTTGGAGACTGGAACTGTGAACGGTAGATGACAATAGGCTCGCCCTCTCGGGAATGACGAGTTTCAACAACTAATATCTCAGGGTGACAGGCGCTGTGCTGTGCCGCGCAAAATTTTGAATTTTAAAACACTGGGTGGCACTGTGTCTGATATGGGCAATCATGATGCACTGGCAACTCAACTGGCGAAGTGGGTGTTCTACTACGGGACTGTGTTCTGGGAACAGCTCAGCCTACCCCTTTGGGAAAAAGGCGTAATGTTATAATGAATCATTCAGAGGTATAGGTAGGTACTATAATTTACTGTTGGTTGTCGTTTTTGCTGGCTCGCTACTCAGCGCGGTCTTCGCACTAAAATTGGTGCAAAGGGCCAGCCATAATTTAATCATATCAGTTGATCAGACATTTTGAAATTAAACCTATCGCCTATTAATTACAAGCATGATACATGGTTATAATGATATGTTTTTATGGGTTATAGCCATTTCGTGTTGAAAGGATCAGTCAATCTGCGTTACCGACTAAACTGTCCAGCAGATTGTCCAGGGTGCGCCGGACGCACGGGGGTACGATGGAGGACCTTTTCAAAGCAAACCAAAATGCTATAGATTTGGCAAAATACTGGACCAAAGTGTTATAAATATAAAACATTATAGCTTTTTCGACTCGAAAAGAAGAAGAAGAAGAAGAAGAAGAATAATGGTATGTGAATAGATTAGGTAATATAGACACACACCTACTCAGGAAACAGCGTGTAACAAAAAGGTGTAGTAAGACTTAAGGAGGTTTCTCGTCCATACTAAATGAAAGTATGGAAAAATAAAGACTAGTTTTCCACTCAATTGTTTGCTATCAATCTGGCTATTAAATGCGTAAATATATATTCGGTTTATACCGTACCGTATACGTACCATATGGTATTTTTCATATTGGTAAAAAAAATATAAAAATAACCTCGAAATATTATTTTAACAATTTTTTTAATGTGAAACAACTATACAGTTTTCTACAACCGAATATATTTTTACGCAAATAATGGCCAGATTACGAGCTAACCTCAAACGATTGAGTGAATAATTAGTCTCTATTTCTCCATATTTGGGAAATTTAATTTTGTATGGTCGAGTAACCCCCTTAAGGGGGTGCAACTACCCATCCACTATAACAATTTGCAATAGAAAGAATTTCGAAATTCGCAAACAAGGTTCAACTTCCTACAGAAAATGGTAAATCTTAAATTTGTATGGGAAGTCGTTTATTGGCCTCGGTGGAGTAGTGATACTCAAGTGTGGAGTAGTGATACTCAAGTGTGGAGTAGTGATACTCAAGTGCTACTGCCGATCATGACGTCTAGGTTCTGAGGTCAGGCAAGTGTTATTGGATTTTTCCATTAAGAGCTGAAGGGAGAGGTGTTTTACTATACAAACACATTTCGGTGATTTCGCCTTAGGTAATTGCGCTAGAGCAACATTTTGTACATTGTTGTGTGTATGTTTGTTACTTCTGCACGTCAAAACAACTGATCCGCTTGGGCGGAAATTTTGTATGATGGTAGGGTAGATCCTAGTAAACACAACGGGACCTAGTTCATAGCGGGTGAAACTTGCGGGGCGGACCATGATATTAATATTTTGAATTTGCTTTTCTTAAGGTCTGTTCGCTAAAAAAGTAAATGTCCATAGGTCACAGAATTAATTAATAAAAATTCATTAATTTTCTGAAAGCCAAAGAAAGAATGAAGGACGCTTTTATGCATTATTTATTAAAATCGGCCTCGTTTGTTGACAAAAACTTAATGGCAGTGTTCACTTTATTCGATGGAAATTCAAAGGACCTCTGGAAACTTACTGGCATAATTAAATGAACTGGCGAAATGGATTTTGAGGAGGGTGGATCTCGGCTATTTATGATTTATATTTTTCAGGGAATAGTAGTAGGTATTGCTTTTTAAGTTATTTTTGGAAAGATTCTCTGAAAGGGATCGTCTAAGAGCGATATACGTATACGAGTTTAAAACGGTTAGGTATACGGAGTAATGGCAGGTATATTATTATTAAGAATATCAGATTCTTTAAAATAAAGCACCTGAAACACGCGGTCACCTGAGCCATCCGGAAGCCGATAAGCACCTCTTTGCCTCGCGCCTCCTATTTTTTATATGACATTGTATGGAATTACGCCCATTCGGCCTTGGTGGCTTAATTGTTCACAAGTGCAACTGCCGTTCGTGAAGTCTTGGGTTCGGCCCCCAGGTCAGGCAAAACATGTTATTGGATTGGATTTATAGGGACTTATTTTTCTTCCTAGATTGACTTTCGAATTACACAAGCAGACATGGTGATCTATTGAAGTACAAAAAGAATCACGCGGATACATGCATTTACGACATGTTTTCAAGGTCGACTGAATTCAATTGATGTGAATGTTGTCGAGGCGACGACATTTCGTAGGACTGACCAAACATATCGAGTCATGCGTCTTTCATTTCAGACGATGGATAAAATCTGTTTTCTATACTATCTCTATTGACTCGTCAATAATTCATGCTTCTACATTATTTTGATGAAAGATGAAATATTTTCAAGGATTATCTCCATGATCGGCGATCCATCGATAAAACCAACTGGCAGTCTCATCACAGAGCTCGCTCATGCGGACATTGATTTATCAAGTCACTATAAGAATTCCTTAAATAAACCTAGTTGAGTGCGCTACTGTCTGTGGGTTAGAGGGTTTTCATGTGTTATTTTCACTGGTCCCCACCTCCACGCTCCTACTGGTGACATATGAAAACAAAAAAAAATTCTCCCCCTTGTCACTATTGGTGACGTCCCTGGTGACATGTATGTATGTACATAAACCTAGAAAAATGGCGAACGGGTCTTATAAATCAAAAAGTGAAGCATCATAGTCAACTAGCTCGTAAACATAAAAATGACGCATGCACGCACACATCCTAGCCTAGTTTTTTTTCATGAACATAAAATGTTATAGCTTGTTTGTTCGCTTTTTTTTTACTTAGTATCATGTTTGCCGAGTTCGTTCGTTGTGCAAACCCAGGATTATTTCCTAGGTTTCTTGTTTGTGGTAATCCATATAGAGTAAGAGACCTCTGCAGAGGGAGGCGTATTGTTACACCTGCTCTGTATGCTCTAAGTTCAATGTTTATGAAGCTTTGACCTTCCAGTCTCAGACCTTAGTTATAAATTCTCTTTGCCATATATCCGTAGGGACACCATCGCTTAAACGGTCGTGGTTATTCTTGGCTTCAGCTCGTTAGCGTTTAACCGACATTTCAATATTTCATGAATAAGGAACAATTTAATAGGATTTTGAAATTTTTTTTATTTACAATGTATTCATAGCTGAAGGACTTAAATTATATATTGTCGTATTTTCACGATAATAACGCTTTATCTAACTCACGATTGGACGCGTCGTGATATTTACCTAAATTTACATCATAATTATAAGATATACTTATAGATTAAGGTCTTATATTTAATTTTTTCGCTTAAACACTAAACGAATCGTTTGAAATAAACTTAAATAAATTAAACTTAAGTTTGAAATAAACTTAACTTAACTTAACAATAATAATATACTTAAGGGCAACTTTTCACAGACGGTCTTTTGGTCCTAAACTAACCTGTGATGTGGTGACCAGAAGATATAGTATACAATTATATTTTAATAATATTTATAAAACACTGACACAGATGATAGACATGCTCTCATACACACAATTGAACCCGGGATAGATAGATAGATAAACTATTTATTATTACACCAGATAAACTAAAAAGTAATACATATCAATAATAGTGTAACAATTGGCGGTTTGAGTCACTATTATGTCATTAACGGGAAACCTGAGTGACGAAGAATTTAAAATTTCGGTTTTTGTAAAAACTATCGCCGTCGCTCTGCTCCTGAAAGTATGAGCTATGAATGTGTGTGTAAGAAGATTATTATTGCGACTTCGCGCGCATATTCATGTCAGTAGTAAAGTTTGTGACGCTTGTATTCAAATTAGGTAGGTACTTATCGTAGGTATTATTTTAGACTTTTTATTTACATTCTCGTAAAGATAATTGCTTAAATTCATTAGCTATGTCTAGAATGAAATGGACCAGTGGTTGCAGTGTTCAGACAGCGTTCAGAAAATCGTGTCAGCGATCAACGAATGCGAGTTCGAATCCAGTCCCAGGAGTAATTTTTGCCCGGATATTTTTTTGTTAGGAACTTTTTTCTTCATTATCTGTATTTATATTATTGTGATATTATATAATAAAAAAAATAGATACTATAATATATATTTATAGTATATATGACACCAGTCGCCCAGCGCTTAAAAATTCATATCAATGTGTATATTATCTTCGAAGGTAAGTATTGACTTTTTCAGTTCATCCTGTCAGTCTAGACGTTTGCTGAAAATATAATCTTAAATTTTTAGACTAAGCGGTCTAATCGCATGAAATACAATACGGATAAGGAAAGAATTATTATTGTATTCGTATTGTATTTCATGCGAGTAGACCGCTTTGTCTAAAAATTAAAAATATTAAGCAAAAAGGAAGTGTTTATCAATTTCGATATGAATTCTAATTGTAACATTAGACTTGTCGGTGGGTAGAATGGGTAGAATAGAAAGTAGGTAGAAAGTAGGTGCGAAATGCATCACCTATTATTATAGATAAACACACGCCCCTAGAGCGTTAGGTAGAAGGGATAGAAAAATTTCACCGACGACTAGTACCTCCACGGTAGCTCAAGTGGTAGAGCGCGCCCACCACGGATTGGTGCGGAGGGTGCGTGGTTCAAATCCCGCCCCTGGGTGAAATTTTTCTTTCCTTATTCGTATTGATTCTTTTGCTTTAGTACTTACGGTTTTGGCTTGTTTGTATGAATTTCTTTCAGTATTTTGCTCTGAAAATGGGTAAAAGCAAAAGGGGCAGGACGTTTATTTTTGAACGCTCTACGAAAAATACACTATTTACGTATAAAACGTCAAATACATTTTGCGCCTTTGCCATCCGTTTGAGTATAGGTAATACGTATACATACTTAATTATTTTGTGTTTTTCATCATGAAATTACGATAAAACGCAATTCAAATTAGGGGTGAGCAGTTAATAGTCATGTCGACCGCAAAAATTCGATCCGTTCGAACCGTTGATCGCTATCAACTACAAACTTGAAAACCATTTAGGTGGTGTTTGAGCCAATCATATGATCATGAGAACCCGGGTTTGATCCACAAGTCAGCCAAAAAGTGTAATTGGATTTTCTATTAGGGGTTTTCTGAATGACAGCTTGGAGTCTGAACCCAATAGATGACAATAGGTACGACTTCTACTACAAGAGATTTAAAATATTACTGGCAAAGTGTTAGAAAATTTCACTGAGTCTTCACCCATGAACGCAAATGCCGTAGCTTGCGATAATGCTCTTGAACCATCTCTTTTTTAAAGATGTATCTACTGGTACAAGGCCGAATAACGATTATGATGATAAAGTAATACATTTTAATACAATTACATATTATATAATATTTATTAACAAATTACCTACTTAACAGTATAGAAGACAATGAAAGATCACCATAATAACAAGTGCTATGCACTAGACATCTCATAATTAGGTTCTCCGAAGGTCTAACTGAACGAGAATGGGCCATATGAAGATTGATATTATAGTTGAATTGCATTTAAATCGATATTGTTACATACTATTATTCTTCTATTTTTTCGTAAGAAGTATTGGTTTAAACTCGTTTTCTATGAACATCACTAGGATTTTTCAAAATACTATGTCTATGAGTCCCTTCCCTAGTTGTATAAGTGTGAGTGGAACCCCCCCTCACCGCCTGCCGCACCCCGTAGAACGCGAAAGGGACAACTGCAGCTCAAAGCGATTATAACTACGAAAAAATGACGAAATCGATGTTTTGTATTCCCGTGTTCCCTCCGAGAATAATTAGTTTTATCCATAAATTTATATCTTGAAAATTAGGAAATAGATTAGGCTATGTCCCTGTTATTTTATTTTTTTTCCTTAACTCTTCATTTTTTTCTAGTGAACTTCTAATTGCGCGAGTAAAACTGGGACAGTTTTTCATGTTTTTAAAGGGTCATATTTCATTTAATAATGAGTTTGTAGAAAAATGAAAATAACAGGGACATGCTCACTGAAGACCTAGATTTTATAAAAAAAAAACCATTGCTCTGACGCAATTATCTAGGGAGGAAACACGGGAATACGTTTGTATGGAAAAATCACCCCTAATGTATCCTCTTAAGGCTGGGTTTTTTGAAGTCGACCAATGGTTAAATTTTTTGAGAAATAGTTATAATTCGGCAAAATACGTTTTTTCATCTCTAGTTAACAAGTTATTTCCACACGATTTAACCATTGGTTAGAAATTTAACTATAGTTAGTTTAACAAACGGTTAACTTAACTGTAGCCAACGAACAAAAAACCGACGCTAAGTCAATCGGTCGTTAGGTCGGTCGAGGGTTAAAACTGAGATCTAATCCTCATCCAAATGATCCTCAATCTTTCTCCCCTTGGTTTCTGGTAGGAAGCAACACGCCAACACACCAATAATGGGTGATACTCCGAACACGACAGGTGGGATCCAACCAGCGGTGGTGCGAAGACCTCCGATGAAAGGCGCTATCATACTGCCCACCCGGTTCATTGTGGAGGAGGTGCCCATGGCCATGTTGCGTGCCACCGTCGGGAACAACTCTGTTGTGTACAGATATCTGGAAGGAACATTAAAATATAATTGTAGGAGGGAAGTAATACGAGTGTCTGTGAGCCTCTATGAGGTTTATCTTATGTAATATTTAATAATATTATCTTAAAAATCCAATAACATTTTATCTGACCTGGGAATCGAACCCAGGACTATGATTAGCAGGTTATGTTCATGGTTAGTGCATATGTCTGCAAGCTGATTGATAATTAAGATGAAGGGAATATTGGATTCAAGTTTTGGATGATATTGGTATTTTTACCGATGGTTGAGAAATGGCCAACTTTATGTAAAATTAATTTCTTATCTAAATACGAATTTATCGGCAAATGTAAGAGGAAACGTTCCCGATCACTTATTGTTAATAATTATTGTTGTTATAACAAATATAACAAACGGGCGTATAAAAGTATAAATAAACCAACATATTTTTAAATAAACTGTTAAAAGTATAAGGGTAAAATTAAGACTAATAACTTTGTTTTTGTAACTAAAGAGGCATTAAAGAAATTTAGAATATTTTAAAGAACTAATCAGGTCAATCAGTGCCACATAGTTGTACCAACAAATTTACTAGTGGTACAAATATTTGCCCATTGTATCTACCATCAATGAATATTACCCGGAGGCATTTAATCTAGTACGTTAATGGAAAAATAGTAGAAATGTACAAACAATTGGTCTCTAATCATCGTAGTATCGGTGCAAGGGAGATAGAGAGAGAGAGAGAGAGAAGTTAAGGGGGGAAAAGAGGCTAAGGATAGGGTGAGAGAGAGAGTTCTTCTTCTTGGTGAGTGTAGAGGTATCTTTCGGAAGGCATGGTATAATCATTCATTTTTAGCTTCAAAGGCCTGCAAAATAGGTACCCGTATTTTAAGGCCTATATTATGCCGCTATTCCATGTTATTTGTGACCTTATTTGCATCGTGAATAACCATAATATCAAATAACTTATAATCGTCGCGTTAATTACACTATCTCAAGAGATTTGAGTCATTTTAATTACACTATCTCAAGCTTAACCAGGTCGACATACGTGTGGTCAGTTCTACGTGTCGAGTTGGTGACATACCCGCGTTTTAAAATAATTAAACTTACATAAGACAAAAGCTAGCGCCCCCACTTGTCATGCTGATGATTCCAGCAGTCATCTTCACATAATAGAAGTCGTCCGGCAGAATGAGGATCCCATTGCATACTCCGTTCAGAACGAACAGCCCTATGATTGTAGCTCGACGACCGAACCGATGGGACAGGTAACCGCCCGCGATGAAACCGAAAGCCTGAAACATTAAAACTGGCCTTTTAATTTTATCATTTTCATCATTACCATTTGGCGATAGGCTCGTATTACATGGGACCATCTGAGCCAACGAGGTTGTGTGGTGTGAATGTAGTTATAAAAAGTGGTTATGTTAATGTTTAGAAAAAACCATACGGTTTTCTATTTTTATGTCCTTAAGTATAGACCTGCCTGTATGCCTGGAGTCTGGAACTGTGCCCGGTAGATGGCAATAGGCTCGCCCCCTATTACATGGGACCAATAACATACTGGCGAAATGTGGGTGTGCCTACTATAGGACACTGAGCCCTGGGTACACCTCTGCCTACCCCTTCGGGAAAAAGGCGTGAAAGTATGTAAGTATGGACCATGATTTACCAGTCACCATTTATAATACGTTCTCATTTAGTGATGTAAGTAAGACATACAATAAACTATCAGTTGAGTAATGTGAATCTGTTGATCAGTAAACAACACAGCCATTATATTATTTTTAATGGCACATTTTATTGCCAGTATTTCTTATCTAAAAAAGTGCAAATAGAAGCTTTAAATCAAAAAGGCGTAGAGTGTAGAGTAATACGTATCGTCAAATTGAACAATTTACAACTAACAAGAACAAAAGTTGATTGATGGGTAAAATTGAGAAAGAAAGTTTTGTTTTCGCGAATCTTGCAGTACTCTTAACAGGGCGGCGACCGACGACTTCCATGTACAAACGTTATATGTACCTAAATTATTTAAAATCTGAGCATATTTCCAGCATTCAATGGTATTATTGGAATGGGGCACTAGTTATCTAGGTTTTTAATTATATTTTAGTAAAGTCATTTACTACTAGTAAGTGCCTTTAAGTTACTACTTTAAAGCTCCTTACTACGTCGTATACAAAAATATAAAAATCGTCGTATATAAAATCTAAAAAGCGTACCTTAGTTTATTTTGAAAATGTCACGTGTCCGATAAACACGTGCGAAACAGATTCACGTGCGCGCGCGCAAATAAACAACCGTACCAACCTGTATCAAGGCGAGTATTCCAAATGCCAGCGACACATCCGGGGTCGTCTGCCCGAAGTACTGAGTTGATCCATAGAAAGCGAAACCACACGCGAACCATATCAAACATGAGAAAACGTTTTTCCACCTCAAACTTGGTATGCAGAACATGTCCATGAGGGTGGCTTTCCTGACATTAATTTTGTTGGCTCTACTTTCCTCGGCTATTTTCTCAACTGTCGCTCTCATGTTATCGGTTGGAAGATTGTTCCTGAAAGGTTTTATGAATTACTGTAGAGCCGTGGGGTGCCGGCAATAGTAGGTATCCCCACCCTTTGGTGTGGTTGCCGTAAGAGCCGGCTCAGGGTTATGAGATCCAGAGAACAAGCAGCAGCGTTATTAGCGTAAATACCATCAAATTGCGCCCGCCAACCCGCCTTCCAGGCTTGACGAGCATTGGCAAACCTCCCTAATTATATATTAAGGGGAGGCCTATGTTCAGCAGTGGGCTTTCTATGACTCAGATGATGATGATGACTCCCAATTGTCCCCAGTGGGGACGAAGGAGTAAGGACCTGCGGGAATGACCCCTTCTTATGACTAACTTTGACTTACCATTTCGCCGCCGACTCCATAACAGCAGTAGCTTCCTCAAGTCTCCCAACAGATATTAACCATTTGGGTGATTCAGGCAAGATGAAGATATAGGTCAGATACACCAGCGTAGGTACCGCCATGGCGACGCTGAAACCTCGCCACGTTCTGAAGTAATACGAGATTATGGAGACCATCAGCTGGCCTATCGTCAACGGCAGCATATAAATAGACCCCAAGAGGTCTCTCTTGTTGGGGCCGAACACCTCCATAAGAAGTACGAATGATGTCATCATGGTGCCTCCAGTGGCCGCTCCCAGGAAGAACCTGACAACTGCGAAGGACCAGTAGTCAGGGCAGAAGGGCATCGCGAAGCTCATGCATGTTTCTAATGTTCCACCGTAAACTAGCGTCCAGCGACGGCCATATCTGTTTACAGAAGATCACATTAATACAAGAAAAGACATCATCTTTCAAAATAAAATTCAGAGTTCTCTTGGACAGCCATGTAAATAAGGAATAAGATCAGTCGTGTGTGTATAATAGGGCCACCCACTTTCTCATCCCGTGGGAGCCGTAAGACCCGGCAGAGGAACATATTCGGAGAGTGGGCAGCAGCGCTCTCCGTTTCCAAGTATTCCAACTACTGCGATCACCAAGCCGCCTGCCAAGCATGGTAATAACGACAAAATCCCCCTATATAATAGTTTATGACATTATATGGGGAGGTCTATGTTCAGCAGTAGACGTCTTCCGGCTGATGATGAAGGAATAAGAAAGGATTTCCCTATATTCGCACGAGAACGAAGTCGCGTGAAATACGCTCGATTATTACTGTTAAGATGCGCCACCGTCTTTCTGCTGTAAATAAATCCTCTCCATCCATTCCAGGTTGTCTGGAAGAAATCGCTTATTAGCGATAAGACCGCCGCTTGTACATTTAAGTTTAGTTACTGTATCCTGTAATGTTATTTTCTTTGTGTGTGGTGTACAATAAAGTATTATCTATCTATCTATCCATCTATAGTCATATGTATATTGTCACAGATTATTTTACTCGTGTCTTATTGTCAACCATGATGCATCTGTTTACTTTTCTTAAAGTAATAAAATAAATAAATAAAATTAAGGGCATTTGATAAATAATGTACAAGGATGGCACACAGACACAATGAATAACCTCGTAATAAACAAGACTACATTTTCCTCTCTGTTCTACGTAGTTATTCGTCAAGATTTAGCGCTATAGCCTTCTGATCTATCAAATCTGTTGTCATGTTTCGTGTTCATATCTCTATTTTATTGAATTATGTTTCAACATAACATTACATCACTCCTTTTCCCAAGGGGGTAGGCAGAGGTGTGTGTACCCGTCCTGGGTACCAGTCCCACAGCAGTGGGTACGGTACACCTACACTTCGCCAGTAATATTATAGTTTTTAGGTCCTATATTATAGGGGGCAAGCTGTCATTCAAATAATCTTTAATGAAAAATCCAATAACACTTTTTGTCTGACCTGGGGATCAAACCCGGGACCTCATGATTGGCAGTAGCTCTTGCAACCACCACGGCAACGAGGCAGTCTAACATTATATCTAAAACTTTTATGACTTATGCCAAAATATCATATTACAAAACTTACCTGTCAGAAATTAATCCGAAAACAATGCTCCCGACCAAAACACCGAACATCATAATAGTCTGCGCGAAATCTGCAAGCCAAGCCCTCTCGCAGATCAAATCCCATTGTGATATAATACTATTATCAAACTCACTGTAATACTCATACTTTTGACAGTCACTGTAACAAGTTTTATTCACGATTTCATCTGTTATGTTACCCCGTTGCAAGCACGTGAAAGTGGTTTTCGGCGCCATGTAGATTATCCCGAGCTGTACACTTGGTAAAACTAGTTTTATAGGAAACGCGGTCAGGAAAAACACCAGAATCTGCCACTTTCCCAGTTCGCCGATCGCTTTAGCATATTCATCTACCGGTTTTTTATCCGACGAGTCGGTCATAGTGGCACGTAGTCTCTTGGAGGCGTTTGACTTGCGAATGTTTGTGTTTAAACATCAATGATACTCGTTATACCAACTATCGGGTATGGGGGTATCGACTTATTATTATTCAATTTCTGGTGTTCTATTTTATTACTTTTTGTTTTGTTACTGAATATTTTAAGCAATATTGCGTAGGTCGTGTACGTAATTTATGTAGAGCGAGTGTATTTAGGTAAAACTGGAAGATAATAAGAATTATAATCAACTAGCTCTACCCTGTGGTTTCACCCGCGTAGTTCCCGTTCCCGTGGGAAAACATACACTGGCGTGACTGTATATACATACAGTCACGCCTTGTTCCCGTTGGGGTTGGGCAGAGACTATTTCTTTCCACTTGCTACGATCCTGACATACTACTTTCGCTTCTTCCACTTTCATCACATTCTTCATGCATGCTCGTCGGTTGTTGGTACTTTTGACCTGAACTTTCCTTAAGATAGCATCAATGTTGAATTTATAACTTAATAAGTATGCTACTATAGAGTTATTCCGTTTTTGGACATTTGACATAAGGATAATACATAAAAATATTCACCGCTGCTCTTCCGAAGGGTAAAATAATCAATAGTTCACATGTGAAAAGAGCAATTGTTACACTATTTGTTTTTAATGTATTTTTTAATTTTAAAGTTTCTTGTTTGTGGTGTACCATTAAAAGATTATCTATCAATCTAAGAGCAGTGTAGGGCATTTGAAACACTCTGTATATATTATATTTAAATTGTATACCATTACTAATATCAATACTGAAAAGAGTGTAAAAAAATTACATGTTCGTAATTAGTTACAGAGTATTTTCCCTAACTTGTCAGAACCTTGGTTTTAAATAAAATCGATTTCTTTGTTTTCAAATGTAAGAAAAAATTGTCGTTCAAGTAAGATCAATGAAGTTGTTTTGTTTTTATTAAATTTTTTTTATTATGTTGGCAGCAGAAAAATATAACAGGGAAAAGATGTTTTAAATGACCAAAGGATGACTTTGCTCACACTTAAATAAAAAAAAACAAGCTTATGTGAAGATTGGCTAGTAAAGTCTGTAATATAATTACCACAGTACTTCATCTAAGGCCGGTCTTCGAGTTAATGGGCTACTCTGGCATTATTATATTATTATATTATATTATTTACATAATATAATGAAACGTTTTAACGATTCATAAATGAGGTATGAGTCCGGGTTTGAGGAGTCGATATTGAGGCACCAAAAGACACTACAATATTTTAAACCTCTGTTCGAAGTCATGATAAACAATTTTTATTATAAAACTATCACACTCATGATACGACACCCGAGGGCCCCACAGACAATGCTAATGTGTGCGTGGCAGTGCGTGCGTACACAGCGCGCACACATTCAGAACGGCAGCGGCCAATTTCTATAAAGACGAACTACTGTTTTTAGTTTACTGTATTATTACTCTTAATCTCCCTCAGGCTCTCTCTCTCACCCTCTCTCTCCAGGTAGATAGATAATATACTTTATGTTCGTTGTTTCGTTTCCAGAGTATCCTAGGCGAGTTCAACCGCGAGCAGGACGCGTTCATCAAGGGTCAGGAAGGTCTCGGAGGGTCCGCAGCCGTGGCGCCCTGGATCGGAGCTCCCAATGAGGCTGGCTTGAAGGAGGAATGCTTGTCGCTCTCTACTGTAAGTCTGTTACTACTTCTACACACTGCTTTGTCAATGATCTAATAGTGAGTAGATGGAGTAGATTTTAACTTTTTATTTGTTCAGACTGTACAGACTCCAGGCAGTTATTGAGATAATTCCTAATGGAAAAATCCTATTTTTAACACTGCCTGACCTGGGGATGGAACCCTGAAACCTCAAGATCGGCATTTGAGCTTGCGCCCACTACACCACCGAGACAGTCAACAGGCGTACATAGAACGCTTAAAGAAACGTACTGATTACGGCAAAATCCCCCCTAATAAATAGTTTATGGCGTTCTATAGGGGAGGCCTATGTTCAGCATTGGACGTCTTCCGGCTGATGATGATGATGATGATTGTCAAGTGTTCTTAAAGTTCAGGTCAAAAGTACCCACAACTTACGACAATGTATGAAGAATGTGATGAAAGTCGAAGAAGCGGAAGTCGTGGTGTCAGGATCGAAGTAAGAAAAGAGAAATAGTCTCCCTGCCCCAACAGGCGACTTGATGTATGTTCATTGTATGTTATAATATTCCAGGACCGGCGGAACTTCGTCCGCGCACCGCCGGCGGGCGTGGAGTTCGACTTCGACTACGACAAGATGTACCCGGTCGCGGTCGCCATCATGGCGGAGGATACCAACCTCGAGAAGATGCGCTTCGATCTCGTGCCGAAAGTGTAAGTCTTCTCTTCCCTTTGACCACCGACCAACTTGACCAGGAGAAGAACAACGCAACCCTCATCATCATCATCATCTTCCAGCCCTTATCCCACACTAAGTGTGCTCGGCAAAGCACGTCATCTTTCGCCTCCAGCCTATCATCCGTCAACTCTGCACTCACTCCTCTTTCATATAATATATCCTCATTTACACAGTTCATCCAGATCTTTTTAGGATGCCTCCTCCTCACATATCCACTTCCGTTCATCGTCAAAGTCCTTTTGGATACAAGATTTTCATTCTGCCGTATAACATGCCCGTACCAGGCTAGTTTTCCACTCTTTAATTTCTCAGTCACTGATGCAACTTTCGGACTTCTCCTTACACGCAGAGGACGCTGCTGCCCGTCCTCTGGATCTTAAGATATACCCTTAGCCGGCTCTTACGGCAACCACGGGTAGAGAGGGGCGGGGTACTATTCTATCCCTCCTTGAGTCATATCCCACATTTGTGGGGGGGGGGGAGAGGGGGGGTCGTGCGGTTCTGGTCAGACCAACGCATGGGACTACGACCTCGGGAACTCTTTCCTTCGAGTTTACCTGTTACCATGAGCTTCTCCAGGTTATCACCCTCCTTCCTTGCTATATGGCCGAAGTACTCGAGTATCCTCTGGAGACATGTGGACTATTCTATAGCCCACGATTAATCCTCACATTTTTTTTTCTTTTATTTAATACATACATACATTCACGCCATTTTCCCGAAGGGGTAGGCAGAGGTGTACCCAGGACTCAGTCCCATAGTAGATACACCCACATTTCGCCAGTATGTTATTAGTCCCATGTAATAGGGGGCGAGTTATTGAGATAATTCCTAATGGAAAAATCTAATATTTAACACTATGCCTGACCTGGGGATCGAACCGGGGACCTCTTGATTGGCAGTCGAGCATGCATTGATTTATATATTATAAAATATTTATTATAAAAAACATAAACATTTTATTGTACCCTTAAACCGCGTAGGTTTGAGTTGGTATTCACAATCGCTCATTACCAACTGAGCTACACAGTGACGTACGAGTATATTATAGTAAGTAACATACACAACACAAACTTAATAGTAAATTTTTAAACTTTCTGTACAAAAGGGGATATTTATTGCAATACGTACATCGACAACTGTTATAAGTAACCATCTATTGTGCAGCTAAGTAATTGACATGTAACCGTATAGAGATAATTTGTTATTCCAGTATAACAGAGGAGAACTTCTGGCGGAACTATTTCTACCGGCTGTCTCTGATCGTGCAAGCCAACGAGGCCGACCACGCCGCCGGCGCCAGGCAGAGCTCCGCCGACTCGCAGGGTCAGTATACAGTATACACACTGCACTGCTGCTGTGGACACACGTATCCATTAGAGGCAGTCCACACTGGTCGCCACTGCACGCCACCGGGCTGCCTCTAGTGAATACGGGGCTTACAACTGTATTCGAGAACATCTTGGTACACTGATCGATTGCGAGAGCGAAAGAGTTTGCGCCAGGCTTAATAAAGCATGTGTAGAATAGTTCAAATGTGAAAACTTTAGTATATAACGTGTTAAAAAAAGGTGTGATAATACTTAAGGCGTTTGCTCTTCCATAAGAATTGAAATGTTTTGACGCAAATAAAAGCCAGATCAAGAGCCAACCAACAATTGAGTGGAAAATTATTCTATCTGTCGTCATATTTAGAAAATTTAATTTCGTATGGAAGAGCAACCCTCTTAAGGGGGTGCATCGACCGATCTTACAGAACAACTTTAAAAGCAATGAATTGCGAAATTATTACACAAAATTTGATTTCCCATACAAAATGGATCAGCTGATTGGCAAATTTGTATAAGAAGCTCAATTTTTTTGTTAATTTTGCAATTATTTCTCATGCAAGTTGAAATCAGAAATCAGAAATTTTATTTGCATAAAAACATGGATACTGTATAGGTCTTATAATATTACAATTTTGTTCCTCACGCTTTTTGCCCATAGGGCGTGCAAATGTAACTAATCAAAGGTAAATAATCAAATCTAATTTTCATAAAATAACATAGTTTTCGAGAATTATAATATATAATTATGAAAATATTAAACAATTTATTAATTTATAACCTAAAAAATAGTTGTTTATGGTGACGGGTAGATGTACCCTTTAAGTACTACTGCACCTTTTCTTACACATTATATAAAGTATCGTAAATATAGGTCGACCACTAATTGTGTAAAATGAGTTTGTGGGCGTCCATAAATTACGTGAGGTATTTGAGTGGGGGGAGGGGGTCGAGTCAAATCTCATCTAATCTTACGTTGGAGAGAGGGGGGGGTCTCGACAAATATCACGCAATTTATTTTCTGATTAAAACAAAAAAAAAATATACTATTTTGGTCCATTTAATCCAGATTATACATGCTTAAGATTCAATCTTAAGCGTAATCGCTTACTAGTCATAACTAGTCGTAAATAAAAGCACGAAGCAATTTTTTTTTTTCTTTTTACAATAACAATCCAACGCGTTTACGTAAGAAACCCACATTTTGAAAAATCTCACGTGAGATTAGGGGATGGGGGAGGGGGTTGAATGAAATCTCACGACATCTCACCAGGGGGGGAGGGAGGGGCAAAAAAATTAAAAAAACACCTCACGTAATTTATGGACGCCCCCTTTTGAAGCTCATTATTTTTACACTTGGAAAAGAAGCTATACGTAGTTTTGATACTTTGTTCATATAACCCTACCATGACTGACCAAAAAGGGTTGCTTTAATAAGACTAATAACATTATATTATTGGATTACCTTTTTTATCTTTTTAAAGTGATTACACAATTATTGGTATACCTACCAATCCAAGACAAGCGTTACAAATACATTTACAGAATGTAAACGACTTCAAAGGAAAGGTTTTCTGTGTTCCACTGGTAGTCATTGGTTATTGGTTTCCATCGTTAGATCTCGACTTGATTAATACAGGACCACCTAGTTGTCCCTTTCTAATGAAGAAAAAAATATCCTTTACTTATCGATCCATATTTGAAAAAATCATAGAGCATACAAAAAATTAACATAATAAACAATTTTTTGAAGTCGTTTAAATAGCTAAGTAGCTTTTTGAAATTGGTGTGACGTTCCCATTTCATAAGCAGGACTAGCATGATACTGGGATTTGGTATTTCTTTTACGAACAGTGGGCCTGGTTTTTACTGGTTTTTATGACAAACGAAATCAGGCTTTAGCCTAGCTTGGGACCAGATAACCGTGTGTGGAAGTTGACTCATATCAAAAAAAAAAAAAATTAATAAATCAACAATAATCAATTGATAATAATAAAATGTCAAAAAAAAACAAGAGGTTCATATACATTAAAATTTGTCACAAAGTTATTCATTAATATTATAATAACATTTCTGTGATAAAAAATCTTCAAAATATTCGTGCTAAGCCCACTGTTGTCTTTCTTAACTATGAGTCTCCAATTAGCAACGCAGTTCATGCTAGCCCAGCAGCTTTTGTTATTATTTTTATTTTATTTAGTTTTTTTTTAATTTTCCCCGAATACATAGATGAGTCCCAAAGCGACAGTGTACCGTCAGAGAAAGCGTCACAGGAATCTATCGATGAAGTTAAGAAACGTATCAAATCGTTGAAACTTGACAAAGAGCACGACGACGGTAAGGATTGGTTCAATTTCACGCACACTTGACACTGAGACACGCAGATATTGACACATGACGCTTCGTGTCAATCTCTCATGATTTTTCAAAAACATCATTGACATTAAATTTTCAAAGTTTTGAAAATTCATGTTTCCTGACGTGACACGTTTTACAGCAAATATAAAAAACACTGGTTATATTTATTTAAGATTTTTTCTTGTTTATTTTGCGCACACACACGTAGCCAAATTATTTTGTTTATTTATTGTTAATCGTATTACGACATTGCGTTAAAAATACTGATTCATATATCGATTGACAAAAACCAACTTTGAGAAATGAGAAAATTGAGCGTTACATGTTGTTTTTTGGTTGCATTTGATCAAACTCAGTGTGACTCCTAAATCCGGAGTATTAGTATTATTATATTACTCTTTCAGGATAATTTTATTGAGTAAGTTAACAGCGTATCCTAACCACGAGAAATTTGACAATCCTATGAAAAATTTACCAAATCGATGTTTTGTATTACCCTGTTTTCTTCAAATATAATTAACCCATTCTATAAATTTATATCCTGATATTTTCTTAGTGAAGTAAACTATGTCTGTGTATTTTAGTTTCTCATGAAAACTCGGTTTTTACATAGTGAACTTCTTAAAATTCCGGTTTTACTTTAGACGTTCACTACAAAAAAATAAAGAGTTTTTAAAACAAAAGTCAAATGATAGAAACATAGTTCCTTTCATCTTCAAAATATCAGGTTATAAATATATTATCAAATAGATTTACAATATTCGGAGGAAACAGGGGAATACTAAACATATATTTTTATAGGATTATGTCAAACTGCTTGCTTTTTCTGTTAAAGTTACATAAGTATTTATTATTTAGGTTATATGTAAGTTTGGTCAAATACAACCATTTATTATTCCTTATAAGCACCGTACTTGATAAATTAATTATCCAAAGGCGAATCTATTTCAAAGCGACTTTTCTAGTGTAGCTTCCATTCATCAAACATTTAATTATTCCAATACCAGTTGCAATAATGTGTAGTATTACTTATGAGGATACATGTACCCTTTAAACATCGATAAGATAGATAAATATTTAAAGAAAATGTCGACATCCCATACTAAGTAGATCAACTGATTGGGCAGTCGCCAGTTTTAGTCAGTGATATTTTTCTTAAATTAGATTTTTTTTTCCACTTGCTCAGAAAGTCCGTCATTGTTCACCAGATCGGGGTTAAATAACTTTTCATCCTCTAGGGGATAAAGTAAATTTCTTTGTAGTTTTTGCCTGTTACCAACGAGATTATAAGAATTTAAGAATAAAAATTATTTATTGCCAAAAAGATTAAGTACATATACATAGTTTCAAAACACAGAGAGAATTATTTTAATTAATAGTTTTATATAAATTTGCAGTGAGACTCAAACTAGACTCAAGCCTAGATAGAGCTTCTATCTAGGCTTGTTTCTTGAGCCTCCGGAGCGATTTATTATATTTTTATATTTTTTGGTTTCGCACGTATGATATTAGCAAAGATGTTTTGATGAAATAAATAAATTTATTTTCTCATAATCGTAGTGAAGCGAAAAGTATCGTGTAACACACGGCGCTAAAACCCATTATTAGGTACTCGGCTTCTATTTACTCCCTCGCTACAAAACTACCTGGTATACAATGGTACAATGGTATATACAAGGTAATATACAATGGTATACAATATCTCCTTAGACGTTTGTGCAACAATATACTATTTAATGTTTGTTTAGTTTGATGATGATGGGTAGATTAACTTTCAAGTATTTACTACACATATAGGTAACAAACACCAGGTTTAGTTTCAGCTGCCGGGTTACAAAAAATTGTCCTCTATCATTTTGAACAGCCATCACTATGAAGACCATTTACAAATCCTGGCCCTTAGCATAATGCAAACAGCAGCTTCCTTCGCGATTTCAGAGTTGGTTCCATAGTGAAGGTGGTTAAAGCAATGAGTACAATGACTCCATACAAATGTAATACCTACAAATGTAATACCTAAAATATTTACAGTCAGAGCATGTTTCAATTATACAGTGATGTTATTCAGAATAAAACACCAGTTATCTAGGTTCCTAAGTTTAAAAACTCCAATATATAAGTATTTTGCATCAAAGATTATACTTTGGTTTATATTTAGGAACCCAGATAACTAGCGTCTCATTGTATGATGGAAATATGCTCTGATTGAATGATTTAAGTATTGCGTTTGTTTGGGGAATTTGTTGGTCTCCGGCCTCTTAAGAGGATGCTAACTTTGTCCAACCTCTAACCTTATCCAATATTTACGCGATGGCACAGATTTCTATATAAAAGATGACGCTTATCTTTATCTCATTAGATTCTATGTTTATGCAGGACATGAACTATATAAAACATGTAAGAAGTTAAACGATCCAATCCAACAAGCCGACCTCCTCGCACCCCACCACATACTGTTTGGTGACTTTGCTTTCATTCATTGAAGCGTTATCTTTGAGTAAAATCAAAAAAAAACAAGTGTATTGAAGTCAAGCTGCATAGAACGCACGCTCGAGCAATGCACACATAGACATCGCTCACGGACACGATATCTCGGAGCGGTTGGGGGGAACAGTGCGAGCGCGAGTGTCATTGCTTCAGACACGCGTCTTGTGATGTTTTTTGTGGAAAGATGGAGATATTTTAGTTATTATTGGATTTTATTTCCGTTCTTCCTGTTTTATTCTCAACAATCAATTAAACATCTAGATACGAGTGCCATTACCACGATAGTTTTTTCGCATAAGCCAGAGTTGATAACCCTAGCGCCCGACCGCCGAGCGTAGGTATGAAAAGTGAGGTATATCCATTATCTTGACTTCTGTACACTTGTGTATTTTGTGGTAGAGTTATTGTCTATGTATCATTGTTAAGAAACAGCTAAATGCAATATGTTTTTTTTTTCTCTGGAATGCAGCTTAAAGCGAGCCACGGACAACCATGGGGCATCCGCAATCACAATAATATATAACACCAGTGTCACGGTTCTATATGTTTATCCTATGTATATGGGCTTATATACCACGGGGCGAGAAAGATGAACACTTACATCTGTAAGGGTATTCAATCTACTTTTGGTTAAAAATATTTGACATATCGTATAGCTAAATTGCTACCTTCAACAAGAATTAACCATCTGTTAGGAATTTAACTTTAATCATTGTCACAAATGTTTGGCTTAACTATAACTAGCGATCAAGAAACCCCGGTCCTAAGTTAACTGTCAATACCAAAAATAGATACAACAGAAGGTTGTGTGCATAGAACGGTTCAAAAACTCACACACTCACATAGCCTCTTCCTCGAACAACTTCGAGAACTCGACTCGCGCGAACTAAGGTTATTTATTACCATTCTACATAACGAGTTTCCTTTTATTTCGTATACATACCAAATTATGCATTCTTTTGGCATTTTAAAAAATCCAACTTATTTAATAAGTAAAAATGGTAAGTATCGAGTCAGTATCGGTGATCGGGTGTGTGCGTTTTCAAAACTTTGTCATTACCTTCTGCCTTGTGTATTTTTGGCAAACAGATCTTTTACAACTGTGTTCGTCTTTCTGGTCCATCCTCTAAAACTATCCAATACACCCCCTTTATTTATCATTTTATATTAATACCTAAATAGGAAGAATGTAGAATGTGGATAAAGTATAGAACTGTATTACGAAGCTCGTGTATTGAGAAGCTCCTACTTCTTCTACCCGTAATTGAAATCGTCTTGATAAAATAATGCCATCACAACAGATCAATGAGATTTTAAATCAAGAGATGTTATATGTTTGCATCACTGCACTTGTATACGTATAGTGACAAGATTCTATTGTCAAAGCCTTCTCAAAGTATTTCGTGACTTTTGACATTGTGTTTACAATGTTGGTTTGGTTTTAATGCAGATTTTGCTTTCGTTGGTTAAGCGTTATTGAAATAAAAGGCGCGTATCAAAAAGACGCATGTCATTATAATTTAAAGTGAGTTAATGTAAATAAAGAGCAGTAAATCATCTCTATATATAAAATCTTCTTGACTGATTAAGGGAAAATTGACGCACAGGTAAAGTTAGACCTCTTATAAATCATAGGGCCCTAAATTACGTTTCTATTAAACATTATGTAGTATTTTTTGGGAAGAAAACTACAAGAAATACCTTAATAATACAAAAACATTGCGAGAATGATACCCACACTAACTATTCGGTTATTTTGATGGATTGTGCAACTTTAGACAAGTTCAATTGTGTCTCAATTCAATTCAATCGTTTGTCAATAAAGTGCGGGTGAATTATAATATAAGTGATAGTTTCTTTTTTATATGAAAAAACAGGTTTGGGCTCTAGGGTAATTTTATGGCATATCCTTTAACACTTGACACCCTAAGTACATCCCAACTTGACACTAAATTGAGACACTTTTGTACTTAGTCAAAGTTACATAATCGCGCCCATTAATATTTGCCAGAAATAAATAAAAATGACCAAAACATGAATGGTTGACAGAACTATAATATTATGACTATCATAATATTATGACTTAGGTAAGTGAAAATCCATGGCATTATTATGTCAAGTAAATACCTATAATATAATATGTCACTGTTATTCCTCTCACTTTTAATATAATTTGAGCGTTGAATATGTATAGATTTTATGGCTGTTCGCAATATATTGTTTAATTCCTATATTATATTGCTATAATATTCTATATCACTGTCATATCTTCATCCCTGTTACATCGTGTGATTTAATATATATGATAAGATTAATGTTATATGACAATATAGCTTCTTTATCCCGTAATATGGTAAAGTTTATTAAATAATGTATATATCGCTGTTTAATTTAATAATTAATTTGGATTTCAATAGTCTGGTAATGTTAAAATTTCATGAAATTTGGTAGCGATATAAAGAATAATTGATCACTAATATATTTAAATATATTGGAGTCGAATCTACAGTTGGATTGTATACTTATATCTTATCAAGTTTTCTCAATGAAACCTATTTTAAACAATGAGATTATTATGTAAAGAGACTTAATATAACATCACTAAACTAAAATTGTTACACTTTTATGAAGGGCAAAATCCTTCGTGTCAGTCTTGTCAAAATGTACATAACGTCTCTTTATATAAAATCTCGTTGATTTTAACGTCTACTGAATGTTATATATGTCTAAGTATATAAATAAGGTTATATAGCAGTAACACCACATATAATATTTGGCTCAGTAGTGTAATGTAAGTATGTCTTGTACCAGTTTTGACATTGCTACTCTACTCTATCTTTGTTTCTCGCTTGGAATCTCACGCTTCTCTGCCTGATTTTATTCATCTCTGGCTTGAGTGTTTCTCAAAGTTGGTTTCATTATATTTTTTTCGTTTTGGCAATGTGTGGCAATGTTGAAACGTATGTGTTGTACAGAATAATGTGTTGTCAGTTGTCATCTATTTATTTCTTCTGTGTATATTAATATATGTGAAGGTAAAAGGTAACACCTACGAGCGGGACTAGAACCCACGACCTCCGCAGTTCCGTGACGTTGCTCTAAAACTCTAAATGTGTATCTTGTATCGTGTATCTTGTTCGATACTATCCGATGTATCTTGTTCGATACGCGTAAGAAAGACTACCCAATAAACGCATTTAAATCGGTCAATCTGATTAGGTAACCTTTGTCCATTATCCTCCGATTCGTTTTCTCGGTAAAGCCGCGTACCCACTAGGCGGGCTGGATCGAGCTGCTGTTTCGGCGGGGAGAGGAAAAAATAATTGCAAAAATCGACTTTTCATTACAGAACATTTATTTGTTTCTTTTTGAGAATCTTTCAGTTTTTTTGGCATGATATAATATCAAGACCTTTTATAACTTGTATTCAAACAAGTACCTACACTTCCCGCGCGCTCGAGACTTAAATTGTATTTTAATAAAAATATGTCAATACCAAAATGTTCTTGAATATGACGGTGGCCATTATGACATTCCCATTTCTCTCGAATTACAAAATTGGGTACTTATTAAAAATAAACATAAAAACTAAACGTGAAATGAGAGCAGCGTCATATACTATCTAGTGAGTCAATTATTGCATCCATAACTAAATACTGCTAGTGACAAACATCGTCAACTTAAAGTTTTATGATCCTCAACCACAAAATAAACAGGCACAGAACGCTGGCTTGATACAAGCGGCAATACGTACGCACATATGGCATAGAAGACTAGCGTACTTTACAGCAATGCCTTGGCGTGAGCATGCTTCTGAAATACCTATATATTTTCAATTGAATAACATTCTTCGTAGTTTCTGCTCATTTTATCGACAGAGCTAAACGGTCGTTGACCCTAGGCTTTATGGTAGAGGGTAGAGAGAGAGAGGCGCCTCAATCTCTCTCGATTTCATCATCATCTTAGCCGTTAGATGTAAACTGCTTCTCCCCCATATATTTCCATCTAGTCCGCTTGTAAGCGGTTTTCCTAGATCATATATCCACCTTGTGGGTGGACGTCGCACGTGGTCTCTTATCGAGAACCTAACAGCCCCATTAGGCCATAAGTTCTGCGTCTTATGTGCCCTGCCTGTTGCTCTCTTGCTTTACCCGGTACGAAATGGAATGACCGTTTTTCTCTCAAAGTATATAAAAAGTCTGCTACAGTCTGGCTGCCTTCTGTCCCTGTTTATTTTTGTTTCTCATCTGACAACACAACCTCTTCCCATTTCCTTTTGTAATTATTTATATCTAGTTGTTAGGTCAATATTAATCTGAGGAATAATCAAAATGTTATTAAAATTTGTGTAGAATTTTAGAATGTATATCGAATAATGAAGGTTTATAAGGAAAGGCCTACAAGTAAAGGTGCGTTCAACAATCGGACCGAACGGTTTATAGTGTTATAATGTTAATCGGTGTCCATTATAAACAAATATTTAATCTTTATAGATCTGGGGCTCAATTCTGTAAAGTTAACTGATGGTGTCGATTTGCGAATGTCAGCGGTGTGAGGAGTTATTGGCATCTCGTTGCCCTAGAGCCCAAGCTTGGTGACTTTGCACCGATATACTGTCGAAACTGTCGATGGAACGTAAATAACACTTGAGACGCCATTGCACATTTAATATTATGTTAACACAATTTTACAAAATTGAGCTCCCGATGTTAACTTTGGAAAAATAATTTGGCTATCGTGTGTCTGCGAATTTTCAATTCTACAAAATTATTTTGCCGTTCCCTCGACACATAGTTGTTATTTATTTAGTGGATCAGTATTAATTAGCTACATTATAATCGACACATGAAATTGTTTAGAAATGTTGCGTATTTAGATTACAGAATGAAAATATTGGCATTTATAGTTAGTTATTATTAATTGATATAATTATATTATTCTAAAATAATTGGTGTTGTTATTCCGTGTCCGAATAATATCTCTATAAGAACCTCTTTTTAGAATTAATTAAAAAAATAATTAAGATATGTAATAAATGAGAAATAATTACTACTTAAATCTTATTGAACGATTAGTTTAGCTAGCAGACAGTAGAATTGACATTAGAATAAAACAAAACTGTTCCCATAGTGCCTATTAGATTTTCGGGAATTATTTTTTTAGAACACTAAGTAGGTACATACCTAACCATTTAATTATCGACATCGAGTGGTTTAGGTTGTGTGCTATCTGTCTGTCAATTTGGACAAAGTCTTTATTGGTATTGAAAGTGTTACAAAAAGGTAGAGTAATATTTCAGCGAGTCTACCTGTCAAACTAAACAACTTGAAATTATAGACAGAATAGAAGACAGAATATAATTTGAGTAGTGGTAGGCCTCCTTTGCAGGGGGCCATACCACACCTTTGCAAGTTATTCATCCGCCAAGCAGTAATGGGCAAACATTACTGTGTTCCGGTATGTAGGGCAATGTTACCAGCGAAGGGTGACAAGCGCAGTGCAGTGCCGCGCAGAATTTTGTATTTTAAAACACTAGTTGGCACTGTGTCTGATATGGGCAATCATGATGCTTACCATCAGGCACCTGATTTGCTCGTCTTGTCTCTCACTATCATAAATTTTTTTTAGCAAAAACCTGAAAAAATCGATCTCCCTTACAAAATAGATAGAAGTTTTTTCGAATCTTGTAATACTTTCTTTTGGAAATTGTCCAGTTTAACGAGTAGTTCAACTCTCTTAAGTATTACTAGACCTTTTTTGTAACACTCTCAAGGCAGATGTTAACAATCGACAATATTTCAGAGCAATGGGAGAAAGAGTTGGAAGCAGAATTGAATGAGTACGAAGTAGTGGCAGATAAAACTGACGACAACAAGTGGGAGAAGGAATGTGAAGATTTACTCGCAGAGGACGTTGACCTCAAGTAAACCGATCAGCTGATGGATGAGTATTCTTTCTATTATTCGTTTTTGTATATTCGTGTATTTTTCGTTTTACGTATGTGGGTTCTACACGGTCAAGTGTGAATTGTACTTTATGTCTAATGTTGTGATCTTTTCTATTAAGGCGGTTGCTTTTTCAAACAAATTTTCATAAAAATGAAATGTCACAAATATGGAGAAAAAGAGAATAATTTTCCACTCATTTGCCCAAAACATATTAAGTTTAAGTAAACCGTATGTATGGATTTTTTCATATTTCCAAAAAAACTTTAAAATAACCTCTAAATACCATTAAACAAATTTATAAATACGAAAAAACTATACGGTTTTCTTTAACCAAATATATTTTGGTGCAAATAAAGGCCAGTTCAAGAGCTAACAACCAACAATTATTAAGTGCAAAATTATATTCTATTCCATATTTGAAAAATTTCATTTTTTAAAGACGGGCAAACCCCTAAAACACCAGTTTCTTTTTTTTACAGAAACCAATTTACAAATTAAAATTTAATTTTTGTGTTATTCACCACGTGCGGTATTCATAAGAACAGACATTTTACTACGCCTGAGCTCGTCTTTGACAACGTTATGTAAAAAAATATATTAAATTTTCTAATATATGTTTTGTTCATATTAAGTTATAGGTCACCTCTAGTTAATACTTGTTTATGATAAAAAAAAGTTATTGGTTTAATTCCGCTCAGCTCAAAATTAATCTTATGACATTAGTTATTATTGTTAAAAGATTATAAATTATAATATAAAATAATGCATTTATCTTAATAGGGATTAAGACGATGGAGAATTATAATTATTGTACTTATTAATAAATTAATTAATATGTATTTATTTGTATATGTATTGTTCGAATAAACATCAAAATATAATGTTATCATATTTTTTACATAAAAACAATTATTTAAAGTAACTTCAATGTAAAATCTTCACCAATTGACAGCCTCGTTGGCTCGGATGGTACGAGTAGTTACTCTGCTTTCTGAGCCGCAGGCTCCGGGTTCGATCCCCGGCCAGGTCAAACATTTGTGTGCATGAACATGTCTGTTTGATCTGTGTCTGGGTGTTATAAGTTTATATAATATAATAATAATAATAATATGGGACAACTTCCACACACGGTCATCTGGTCCCAAACTAGGCTAGAAGCCTGTACTATGGTAACCAGATGACTGATATACATACTTATATAAGCTTATAACACCCAGACACAGATCAAACAGATATGTTCATGCACACAAATGTTTGACCTGGCCGGGGATCGAACCCGGAGCCTGCGGCTCAGAAAGCAGAGTTACTACCATCCGAGCCAACGAGGGTGTCTGATATAAGGGATGACTGATATAAGTATGTATATCAGTCATCTGGTTACCATAGTACAGGCTCTGCCTAGTTTGGGACCAGATGACCGTGTGTGGAAGTTGTCCCACATTATTAAAAAAAAAAAGGCGTAGGTAAAAATCATAGTGTTGTAATGTTCAATTTCTCTGAGCTTTTGAAATGTTTTCTCTCATAATAATTATACCTATAATCAACATAATTACGAATTAGTTTTAGATCACTAGAATTACAATTTTTTTTATTTGAATTACATTTTATTTGCGTTCTATACACTATATACCTACAGGATGAATATTTTTAAAGGGTCTACTACTAAAGGAAATGATGCACTTTGAAGAAAGTAGTAATTTTAGCATCATCGTCGCGGCTCGGCGGCTCTGAGAAGAGCATCAGCACAGAATACTAAATGACTAAAGGGACAGGAGATACACTCTTCAAGATATTTTTAAATAAATAGCGACTCTAGCTCCTACGCAATAGAGTGCTATTCAGGTCGCACTGCGCCTAACTAATTATCGTTATATTAACATACAAGCTGCATCTCTTTCTACAGCCTATATGTTATGTCTGTCTAGCCCATAGACATTTTCCCGTCAAGATGGATGCTCTCACTCAGGCCTGGTATCAGGAGGACGCAGCGGCCTTCAATGCACCATCACTACCACGAGAAATGCTATGACTAACTACTATTTTTTTAATTTGTTTGATTTTCCACATAATGTTACTTTTCAAAAATTGACATTTGATTGATTGAATTAATACAGGTGTGATTTTACCAAAATCAACTCGTTCGATTCCCAGCGCGGGTAATTATTTTTTCAAAAATGTAATGATGCAGTTTTAGTTTTTTGACTCCGTACAGCATGTTTCGAAATTCGGCGTAGTTTCGGAGATGGCCCTGAAGACAGTTTTAAAATATTCACCCTGTATATTCCTTTATTATTTTTAATGGCAAAATATAAGTAGGTATTGTAAATATAGGTACAATCTTAAATTTTGTGTGTATTAAAATATTTATTTTCTCTTATTAGCTTGTCAGTTTATCAAACTAATATTCAAGTATTTCAAGCGAATGGACCGCTTAGTCTATAAAAATAAAATTCTACAGTTAATTTTGTAGTGGTAGGCCTCTTTTGCAGTGGGCCGCCTGGGTAAGTACCACACCTTTGCCAGTAATTCATCCGCCAAGCAGTTATGTGCAAACATTACTGTGTTCCGGTCAGAAGGGCAATGTTACCAGCGAAATTACTGGGCATGATGAGATTCAACAACTCATATCTCAGGGTGGCAGGCGCAGTGCAGTGCCGCGCAGAATTTTGAATTTCAAAACACTGGGTGGTACTGTGTCTGTTATGGGCAATCATGATGCTTTCCATGAGGCACCTGATTTGCTCGTCTTGTCACTCGCTATCATAAAAAAAAAAAACACAAATAATAGCCAATTAATATTAAATTTGAGAATATTGTTATATAGTGTTCCGTACCCAAAACGGAACCCTTACATATATTTATGCGAAAACTCAAATTTCTTTGCCAAAACAACTTACTTACCGATAAGACTAAAATATTATCTGAGACCTTAATATAATAATTATTGGTTTTCAGACAACAGAACTTTCCTGCGTATGAAACCGCGCGGCAAAGCTAGTAATGTATAAAATATTAAAAGTTATTAATTCAACAAAAAAAATTTTTCCTCACTTATGTATTATGATCGTTTGTTGTTAAAAAAAGCAACAAAATGAGATGTTCTTTTGCGCTGGTTTTTGCTTATTTTGTTTTTGTCAATAAATTCGTGCGTATGATCAAAGTTCAAATACTACTTAAAGAATATTTGTGAATAAAAATGTATCTACAATGGTCTTAGAGCATTCATAGCGGGACTTGCTCACCGCTCACTTTTCCGAGGTACCTTCATGAACAAGTTGTTCATGTATACTTTTGTTTGTGAGCTTGTTTTGAGTGCAGCTTTCATTTGTTATACTGACGCTTAATTTTCTGCCTTAATTTGCGCTATGTAGACATAGAAACCTTACGCCTCTACGAAAACCTGCAAAAACATGTTGCTCTAGAATAAGTAGCGTTTAACACTTCCTCCATGATATATGCTCTGGGATACTGATTGCTAAATAATTGCCAGATCATATAACTTTCGTGGTTATATATTTATAAAAACGATTGTTTTTTGTTGATAGTGTAAATAATAACATATTTTATTGTAATTCCTATAAAAAATTCCAAATATTTCTAGTTTAGTATTGGCTGCTGTAGTTTGCTTAGTTGTTAAACATTCCCATTTCGTATTTATAAATAAAATGTTTCATAAATATACGGGGTTTTATTCAAAAATTATTTCATACGGTTTTGCTTTGCCTTTATTTATACAGACAAATATTCAACCTAAATAATCTCGCTTTTATGATTTTTTGTATAAAAAAAATAGTTTAAAAGATAGAGTAGTTTTAAAGAAGGAACAGTTTTAAAGATGGAATAGTTTTGAAGAAGGAATAGTTTTAAAGATGGAATAGTTTTAAAGAAGGAATAGTTTTAAAGATGGAATAGTTTTAAAGATGGAATAGTTTTGAAGAAGGAATAGTTTAAAAGATGGAATAGTTTTAAAGGAGGAATAGTTTTAAAGATGGAATAGTTTTGAAGAAGGAATAGTTTTGAAGAAGGAATAGTTTTGAAGAAGGTATAGTTTTGAAGAAGGAATAGTTTTAAAGTTGGAATAGTTTTGACGAAGGAATAGTTTTAAAGATGGAATAGTTTTAAAGAAGAAATAGTTTTGAAGAAGGTGCGGGGTGGTCGGTTAGTTTTTAATTGGTCGCTCAGACTTCAAACATGTCATAGATCATGTCATGCGTAAACATTGAATCTAATGACAAACGAAAAGAAGTGGGGCCAGCAGTCTTGGCGAAACCATCCTCCCCTCCCTCCTACCGTCGACATTGAGGTTAAATTGTCTGTGTTTCACTTGTTAAAACTTAAAATGTTACGATGTACATCATAAAATATCTGACAATTGATTTTGACAGATATTATCATAGAAATCTTAAAAACAATGTAATAGAAATGTCAAAGTCACTATCATTACCTACGCCATACAAAACGCTTGTCACCTAACCTCTCACTACTAGGTACATACACATATTATATTCAAACGCAGAACCAAACAGCACCACACAGAATCCTGCACCGTGATTAGTGCTAACACATACACACACATACACAAACGTAACCACAGGTGACTAATGATTCCACTTGTTGCCTGTTGCTGCGACAAGGTCACGCGAGTATGCAGTCTTCTAGTACCTTGCTATTTAGACTTCTATGGATATAATAATATTTAGCCAGAGCCCTACCAGTGACCCAGTCAAGACTTGACTACCATCCATGACAAACGTGTATCATGCCTTACAATTATTATATGTAATTTTAATATTTAAACTTACCTTTAAAATTGTAATATTTTTAAATACTCACGGATTTGGGAATATGTTGATTTTTTTCTGGAAAATTTAATGAGTTTTCATTTAAGATAATTTCTTTGAATGATAATTTTTATGTTTTTTTAAAATAAGTTAAATATTAATTATTCAGTATGAAGTGGAAAGTGCTCGAATATAATGTGGTGTGGATCATTATACCAATTTTTTGTGGTAAGTATTATTTTTAAATATTTGACTGCCTCGGTGGCGTAGTGGGCGCATGCTCGACTGCCAATCAAGAGGTCGCCGGTTCGATCCCTGGGTCAGGCAAAGTGTTTAATATTGGATTTTTCCATTAGGAATTATCTCAATAACTGCCTGGAGTCTGGAACTGTGCCCGGTAGATGGCAATAGGCTTGCCCCCTATTACATGGGACCAATAACATACTGGCGAAATCTGGGAGTATCTACTATAGGACTGAGTCCTGGGTACACCTCTGCCTACCCCTTCGGGAAAAAGGCGTGAATGTATGTTATGTTTTTATGTTTTAAATATTTAATTACAATGCATTGAAAACCTTAAGTTAAAAATATGATAAACTAGCGTATTTCCAGTGACTTCGTTTTTTTTATGTTAGTTAGTGTCAAGACGAGCAAATCAGGTCCCTGATGATAAACATCATGATTGCTCATATCGGACACAGTGCCACCCAGTGTTTTAATATTCAAAAATTTGCGCGGCACTGCACTACGCCTGTCACCCTGAGAAATTAGTTGTTACAACATTTCAGCTCTCTAGTTCCAATCGTTGGGGCTGGACGTTGATGGGTGAGTGTGTCAGTCCAGTCTTGACTTTGATTTATAATAACACTAGCTGTGCCCAGCGGTTTCACCCGTGTAGTCATCGTTCCCGTGGGAATATCAGGATAAAAAGTACCCTTTGTGGTATTCCAGGGTCTAAACTACCTACATACCAAAGTTCAGCCCAATCGGTTTATTAGTTTTGGCGTGAAAGAGTAACATTAATCCATCCATCCATTCTCACAAACTTTCGCATTTATAATATTATTAGGATAGGCTTTATATACCTATGTATAATATAAATATTTATAAATCAAGTAATAACATTTTTTTGTTAATCTATGGTAATCAGAAAACTGATTACGCTTAGAACACAATCAACAGATCAAACAGATATTCTCATATGCATAAATATTTGATCTGCTCGGAGATCGAACCCGGGACCTGCGGCTTAGAGGCAGACCAACTGAGCGAACTAGTCAGTCAGTAGTGTTTTTACAATTAAATATGTAAAGATACAAAAAATAGGATTATATATAGGAAATCTGCGATTGTGGGAACTTGAATACAATTGAAAACCATTTTCGTTATTAGACTGATAAAAACAAATTTCATGAATATTATTAAGGTTTATTCAGACATCAACGCGGGCGCGGGACGGGTCTATTTTAACATGTTCTATATTTGTATGGAAGACAACCACTAGCAATTAAAAATGCTATGCTATTTAAATGCTGGATGTTTGTGCTTGCATTTTTTTTATTATTGTTACCATATCACTCCAAAACTACTAAACCGATAAAGTTGAAAGGTAGGTTTTAATATTATTATTATTTTATATACCTAGCTACTAGCTGTGCCCCGCGGTTTCCCCCGTGTAGTCTTCGTTCCCGCGGGAATATAGGGATAAAGTACCCTATGTGTTATTCCAGGGCATGCTACCTACATACCGAATTTTAGCCCAATTGGGTTCATTAGTTTTGGCGTGAAAGAGTAACAAACATCCATTTATCCATCCTCACAAACTTTCGCATTTATAATACTCATTAGTAGGATGGATCAAACTCAAACTCAAACAGATTTATTCAAATAGGTCATAATCTGACACTTTTGCACGTCAATAAAGATAAACAGTACTGAGTCTACCGTGCGTTCGGAAAGATACCTCTACAAGAAGAACGCACAAGAAACTTGTAGGGCTTAATTTTTTCAACAGATAGTTTTTCAATATTTGGTTTGGTTACATTCGTTTTCTTTGAAGGTGCCGCGAGGCGGCTATGCAGAAGTTTCCAGGCATCTTTGTCCTCTATGTACTGGTTGACTTTATAATAAGCCTTCTTTAGTAAAGTAGATTTTATATAGGTTTTGAATTTACCCTCTGAGAGCCCAGTTATCTCTTTTGGGATTTTATTATAGAAACGTACACTATTTCCTAAGAATGTCTTTTTATTTGTTTTAGATAATCTAATGCTAGGTACAGTTTTTTATCTTCATTATAAAATAATGTTATTATAATAATAATATATAAAACAACAATATAATTATTATAAATAATATATAATATTATGGAGGCCACTATTTAATTTGAGTTTATATAAATTTTGACGCACATAGGGAGGCTAAAGTCCAGTGGTGGACTCCCTACGGCTGAGATGACGATAATGACGATGAAGAAGACTTCATTATTAGCAAAACATTATTATTACATTAGATTACGTCAAAATAATAAATAATTTCAAATCTAATTTGAATTTGCTAATTTAGAAACAATAAAAAGGTATTTTATATGTAGTATGTAGGTTGTAAGAGGTCAAACCAGTGTCCTGTCTGTTCTCATTATATAACGTCATAGAATTAATAACAGTAGGTACTAACGTGATAAAGTCAAGATCATGAATTATTATTAATAGGTATAAGGTCTTTAATATTAATACCTACAATAGTCAATAAATTTAAACAGACATTATACTTTTTTTTTTTTATGATAGTGACAAGACGAGCTAATCAGGTGCCTGATGGTAAGTAAGCATCATGATTAAATACTATGACATGCAGGTGTGTATGTATGTGTGTTTGTGTGGAGGGTGTGTTTAAGTAATGTATATGTAATAAATAATACTGATATTGTTAGACAAGTAAGTAGATTATCGGTGTCTTCATAATCAAAGGTTTTTAACCAATCTAATATTAATTGTTTTAATTTATACTTTTGCCAGTTATTCATCCGTCAAGCAGTAATGTGCAAACATTACTGTGTTTCGGTCTGAAGGGCAATGTTACCACTGTGTCTGATATGGGCAATCATGATGCTTACCATCAGGCACCTGATTTGACCGTCTTGTTACTCACTGTCATAAAAAAATACCAATTCATACCAATGGTGTTAGGAAGGTACTTGCTAAGTTCGTACCTATACCCTATTCAAATAAGTATATTTGCATGTATGTATTTAAAAAAAAATACTTGTCGGGTGCTGCCTCGGCGTAGTGGTTAGCAAGCGCGTCTGCCAATTGTGAGGTCTCGGGTTCGATCCCCAGGTCAAGCAAGAGTTATTGGATTTTTCATTAGGATTATAAATTTTTCAATGACAGCTTGAAGTCTGAAACTGTGCACGATAGATAGCAATAGGCTTACCTATCACATGGGACTACAAACAGTACTGGCGAAATGTGGCTACAATGTGGTGATGAATGACTCCCCAAGACTCAGCCCAGTCTTGGGGAGTCATTCACCACTGGGGACTACTGGGAATTTTTTTAATGTGGTCCCACTTATCACCACTGGGGACGAAGGAGTGGGGACCAGCGGAATGATCCAGTCTTGGGTACACCTCTGCCTACCCATTTGGAAAAAGGCGTTAATATTATGTGAAATTTTTTTAATACTCTTGTGAGTATCCACCACCAAATCACAATAATAAAATTTAATTTTTTTGTAGATAAATTAATTTAATTTTGTAAATATATATAATTTTCAGGCCACCTGTTAGAGGTAGGTTGATACATATTATATTTTATGTAATAATATTATTATTAATACATTGAACCTATGACCATGCCTTACTCATGTTTAGTTAAAACGTGTACAATGACGTCACAGAGCGAATTTTTTCTCTCTTTGCGTATTGTTTGACCTTAAGGTTTCGACAGGGTAATACTCATGTTTTAACTATAAATGCGGAAATATCCAGTTTTACCAGTGCTCATTATGTTATGAATTAATTCATTGGTTATAACGAGAATAAAACTAGTTTAATTGAGTTACTTGACTGCCTCGGTGGCGTAGAGGGCACATGCTCGACTGCCAACCAAGAGGTCCCGGGTTCGATCCCCAAGTCAGGCAAAGTGTTAAATATTGGATTTTTCCATTAGGAATTATCTCAATAACTGCCTGGAGTCTGGAACTGTGCCCGGTAGATGGCAATAGGCTCGCCCCCTATTACATGGGACCAATAACATACTGGCGAAATATGGGTGTATCTACTATGGGACTGAGTCCTGGGTACACCTCTGCCTACCCCTTCGGGAAAAAGGCGTGAATGTATGTTATGTTATGTAATTGAGTTACAATTATGTACAAAGATGTTTATAATAAAAGTAGTGTAGGGGTGTAGTGGTAGGCCTCTTTTGCAGGGGGCCGCCTCAGGAAGTACCACACCTTCGGCAGTTATTCAGCCGTCAAGCAGTAATGTGTAAAAATTACTATGTTCCGGTCTGAAGGGCAATGTTACCAGCGAAATTACTGGGCATGATGAGATTCAACAACTCATATCTCAGGGTAACAGGCGCAGTGGAATGCCGCGCAGAATTTTGAATTTTAAAACACTGGGTGGCACTGTGTCTGATATGGGTAATCATGATGCTTACCATCAGGCACCTGATTTGCTCGTCTTGTCACTCACTATCATAAAAAACAGGTCATTCTCACTAGTCCCCACCTTCTCGATCACCACTCGCGACTGGTGACTATTGGAAATTATACTGCAAAATATATTTTATAAATTTAGATATTAGCTAAGTACAATGGGTATACTGAATTTAAAGTTACTTAGAAAATGCAGTATTTAAGTCTGAAGTTTTAAGGCTGAAGAAACCTAGGTTGTCTGTAATACTTAAATAAATAAGTATAACGTGCGACATATTAAATGTAACAAATACTGGAATTTGTGCCCGGTTAGCAATGGCTCGCCCTTTATTAGTGAGACTTAAAACAGCAAAGTGAAGTTGGTCTATTTGATTGGCTCATTTGTACTTAGGTAGGTACACCTCTAGACCTCTGCCTAGGCCTTCGGGGAAAAAGGCGTGATGTTATGTTATGTTAAGGGGTTTAAGAATAGAATAGAATACTCTTTTATTTCTCTTCCACAAAATTGTTACATTGCGTCCTTAGGGCTAGATTTATTGAATATGTTTTGTGGAAGACTGGTGTTATATGTGATAGGTTTAGCGAAATACCTGTGATACAAATCACCAGTACCCCACTCCACTTAATACAATTTAGTTTAAGTACACATTTGCATGAATATATAATATAGATAAAGTAGTAAAATAATAGTAGATGAAATTGAGTTTGAAGAGAAATAGTATGCACAATTTAATTAAGAGATTAAGATAAATGCACTAAAGTTGTTTTGTATGTCTGATGTATTGTGAGTGTGGGGGGTTTAAGGGGTTTAAGAATATAAATAAATTGTTAAGGGATACGTTGGAAGTATGTATGCATAGTGTAGGGTTCCATACCTAGATATTATCTGAACAAAACGCTTCCAATCCCAAAAACAATCCGCCCCTCACCAGTGGGGCGGCTTGGTGGGGCAGGGTGGAACAATCCTAGACCACACAGCACCACCTAGTTGCAAACTACAGCAAACATGAATTAAGTACCCCAGAGCTTTTAGTCCTTTCGCTAAGTACAATGAAGTGATCCTATAAGGGTTCCTCTTTTCCTTTTGAAGTAAGGAACCTTAAAAAGAGTAAAGTCCATTCTATATGGCGGCTATAGGTTTATATAATCTAAAAATAATCTCGTGAATAAATGGCAAATCTTTCCGTCAGATTGTTCTTAATGTCCTAGGGTTAGTTGTTATTTAGCAAATGATGCGAAAGACCTTGATTCTCGATGTTTTTTATTACAGGTAATGTAGCACTCACACTAACTGTTATGACATTGTAGAACCATTACTGGTATTGTGCTCATATTACGTTAGGATTTGGCTTTTATACATTAACAACAGGTAACCATTTTGCAAGAAAGATGTGCGGTTGTAACCTAAATTATATATTAGTCAGTGTAGAAAAATTATAATATACTAGTTTTGGCATTGAGGTCTTAGAAAAGAGTTTCGTCTAATGTTTAGACACGATGGATTATTATTATATTCCCTGGCTCATAGTGTAATTCAGGCCATCACTGCAAACTTCTATATAAACTCTTGTCATAGTGGTCGTGGTTGCTAAGATGCGTGGTCTTCACTTTAGATCACTCAGATGGCATTTCCGATGTTACGTACGCCGCGCCTTTATGGCGACTCACATTGCATTGCGAGAGCACTGTACCATAGATTTGATGCCTCCGTGGTTTTCTTGATAAGATTGGTGCAGAGCGTCGGTAAGCGGCCTCGAAGCTCTCATTCATCCTGCTGACCCCTGGACGACAACTCTTTCTAAGTATAGAATGCTCTTCTCTGGAGATGTGGCTAAAAACCTTCAAAATTTGTATCTGCACAGTCGACGAGTCTCTCTTTTATGTGAAGCTCCTTGAGTATAGAATTGTAGGTACGAAACACCATTCATGGTATCATCATAAGGAGTCTACAACACTATTTTTCCAGAGGGTCAATCTTCCGATGATCCTACATTCGCAGCGTCCATGTTTCAGCCCCATAGAGAAAGATTGGAAAGACAGGAGATCTCATAACTCTGTATGTAGTCTGGGTTTTCCTCCTGTCTCTCAAAATCTTGCCCAGACTTTCAACTGCCGATCTTGTGACATAAAATTATCATCAGCGAATTTAATAATAAATATGTGTTTCCCTGCAATGAATTCTCCTTGCATTGAACTTTATAAACAAGACTCAAGAGCAAAGTGCAATGCGCAAACCTTGACCTTCAGAAAGATGAATTATTAACCTTAATAAGTATATTATTAAGATTAAATGCGGCAATGCATGCGGAATATATTTTTATATCATGGTACTAGAGATAAAACGTTGTACCATTAATGGAACAATTTCAATGGTACAACTGTCCCTACGGTCCTTATCTAATTATATAAGGGTTATTTAATTAACCTTGTCAATTTCTTATAATTATTCAGGTAGGCAGATAAGTTAGTGTATGTATGGGTACTTAGGTACATATTATTTTATATTTTATTATTTATATTAAAAAAAATTAATACATAAAGAATTGATGCCGCTTCGAATACAACTTGAACCGTCCCGCGCTCGACCGGTCATTTTGTCGTTTTGTTACTACAAGAAATATTTGTTCAGAAAAGTAATGCCAAGCCAAGCCACATATTTTAACTAAGGTATTAGGAGTTGTTGAAGTTAGGGCTTTTGGAGTTGAAACTAGTTGACTGATATAATACTTATATAAGCTCATAACACCCAGACACAGATCAAACAGACATGTTCATACACACAAATGTTTGACCTGGCCGGGGATCGAATCCGGGGCCTGCGGTACAGAAAGCAGAGTTACTACCATCTGAGCCAACAAGGCTGTTAAAACTTGGCTCTACATGAGATTTAACTTTTTGATAAAGCGAGGCATAATATGTCTATGGTGGGATTCTTTCTATTGTAAGTCGTTTAGGTTGATGAGTAGATGCACCCCTGAAGTATTACTGCACTTTTTAACCCCTTTCTTTTTTTTTTTACACATTATTATGTATGTATAGGTTCCACTTACATAGTCGAGTTTAGTTTTTATGCAACTTTTTCTTGTGGTTTTTTGTACTAAGGACAAATAATAATATTATGTAATCATACTGACAGCTACTTATTATTTCAGCATTATTACCATGTGAGGGTCAGAGGCCAGGCTCGGTGGCAGATTTCGGCATCAGACAGATCATTCGATCTTTTACTTCTGGTAAATGTAACGCATACCTTATAAGTTGTATTTTATTGAATCAATACATTCATAATCATCATCTCAGCTGTTGGAAGTCTATTACTGGACATAGACCTCCGCAAAATCCGCATATTATGAGAGGTTTTGTCAATAGGTATTTGCCACGTGGGCGAGCGAGATGGCGAGCGCAGTTCGATGGTTTTACGCAGAGGATGCTACCCGTCCTCTTTAATAAAATCTTTAATTCGTAAAGTTATTAACATTGTACTGAAATTTTAGATTTAAAATATTAGTAGGAAGTAGGATTAATTGAATCTACTTATATTATCCCCTATGATAGGAAAAGTCACTTTAATATATTAAAAATCACAGCAGAAAATGTGTCAATTATTTTGTGATCACAGAACAAATTACGATCCTGTTGGTCGGAGAGATTTCTTCCACACATCCTGCAACGAAAGGAATACGTTTGGCTATAAATAATAAGGATATTAAATAAATTGGGTAAAGAAATAATAAAATGAACAGTTTCCTTATTATTTATTTTGTCCATGTTTTCAGTGCCTCAAGGAAGATCGGCAAACTACAGAGATGTGCTTTTGAGGTTTTATGGGTCAGTATCTGTTTATACCATCATGATAACATGAGGTATCGAGGCAATCAAGGTAAAAATGACATTATCTCTCACATGTCTTGTAGTGTGAAAGAGTCTTTATGCAGTCAGTATGACTGCATATCGGCCAGTCATGCTGATTGGCCGGTTGGTTCAGTGGTAATGACCCTTCCTTTTGAGCCGAAGGTCCCGGGCTCGATTCCCGCCAAGCAAACATTTGTGCACATAAGCATGGCTGTTTAATCTATGTCTGGCTTTATATAAGCGTTCATATTATATATTTTGTTAATATGTCAACATAGTTATAATAAACACTGCTATATATAACTATAAACAAACAGGCTTATACCCTTTCTTGGGATTTGAGGGGCGTATGAAAGACTTGTCCCATATATATTAATAAATTTTTAAGGCATACGTATGTATGCATAGTGTAGGGTTCCATACCTAGATACCAAGAACATACAGCGCCATCTATTAGTTCCTTGCGCAAAGTATGTAAATATGTAGTAAAATGGCCATAACTTTAATAATTATAGTATTATTTTTTTACAGCCACAAGGGACCGCAGATCTGAGTAGTTGATATCAATGTCAACTTGATACCGAACGAACGCGTTCCCGTTAAAAAGTGTTGACAGACGGACAGACAGACAGACGGACAACAAAGTGATCCTGTAAAGATTCCTTGTTTCCTTTTGAGGTACGGAATCCTAAAAAAGCACTGACTTGACTACAATTTATTGTATTTCAGTTCAAACTCTTCAACAGAATCTTCGTCGCATACTTTCCGGAATATCGGTGACATATTAATCGACCCTGGCTTCGATAGCAATAAAACTACAGTGATTTATGCACATGGGTACGTTAGCACTATTATTTATTCTGTGGCATGGGTAAGAAAAATAATAATAGCTTCTTCTGAATGAACAGCCATCTTATTTATAATATGTGTGTATATTGTAGAAGATTAAACCGAAAACAATTATCGAACTCGGCATTAGATAAGCAGGTCTATTAAAATCGAAGATTTTGTGTTTCAAACAACTATTTAGTCGAAGGATATCCCGTGCCAATATTAGCTTAGCAGATGGCAAACATCAACTCGCTACATTTGCCCTCAAGTGACAAAACAATATACACACCCCAACACAAAAATAGAACTGTGACGAAATACATAGTCTAAATGACTCTTAACAGAATGACAGAAGGGGTTACCCCAATTATATTACACTGCACGAATCATATCATATGGGTTATGTGGACAACCCTGTTGTCAGTTTCAGGTCTCCAAGATTCCTACGCAGCCTCCGACATGATCTAGCGACTGCCTCCCACCTGACATAATATGGGAAAGTCTATTATTTAATGTGTGAATATTATTATTGCGTGAAAATTTTTTATGACGAATATACAATAACCATATCAATAACTAATGTATACCTAAGTATACAGCTTGGCAAAGGTAGAAAATAGAAATGGAACTAATTTGAATTGTTATGTATAGGTACCTATTATTGCCTACGAATGTTGATTCAATTGTTTCTATTGTACAATACAGTCGTGCGTCCAATTGAATTTTCGTAAGAAATAAATTTACAAAGTCAGCGATATTTCTATACAAATAAAATAAAAACGTTGTAAGCGCTTAATGTTGTAAAATGAAATAACGTGTAAAATATAATTTTTATTATGATCATTTTTTTTTATTTATTATAAATCGACTTGATATACATAGATGGCAATAGGCTCGCCCCCTATTACATGGGACCAATAACATACTGGCGAAATGTGGGTGTATCTACTATAGGACTGAGTCCTGGGTACACCTCTGCCTATCCCTTCGGGAAAAAGGCGTGAATGTATGTTATGTTATGTTTGATATACATTTCAACGAGAAAAGGTCAATCACAAAGAAACTTGTATGTTTTAAATTAATGTTCTCTTGAAAATACAATTGGTGGGTATGTATTTTTCTCTTTATTGATTATTGACATTAAAAAAATAATTAAATGCAACCTGCGATTTGTAATTTGGGTATAAGAGGGGGTTTCTTAAAAGAATCCGTCAGTTTCGAAATGAACTTTGCCTCTAGCAGGAAGATTTGCGTCAAAACTAACAAACGAACAAACTAACTAACGGAAGATCCCATAGGAAAGTAATCTTGCCTGAGTTTAGAGATGGAGCTTCTTAATTTGGAACGAATGAAAGAATAATTAATTCAATGAAAGAATTTTGTCATACGAGTACAAATCTTTGGATTGAAATTGGATTGAATTTGGATTGAATTTTTATGCTAAATTAATAATTCTTCCAGATACGTAGAACTGGTAACAGACAAGAGCGCCCAGACTATAGTCCGAGCGTACCTAGACAATGGCGAGTACAATATTGTAATGCTGGACTGGGCTAACATGGCCTTCGGGAACTATGTCTCCGTAGCTTTGAATGTGCCTATGGTAAGAACAGAAACTAGATATTACTTTTTTATTATGTCAGCCGTAATAAGTCCACTGTTGTACTCAAGCCTCCCTCATAAGGGGGTTATTGCCGGGTAGTTCCCATTTGTTCTACCAATAGAACAAGCAGTAAAAGAAATTACCATTAATTCTACTAATAGAATAATTAGGAAATATAATTCCCCGTTGTTCTACCGGTATATCTATTATCTCGTAAAATACTTTTTAACTGCAGTAGCATTTTCATCTCTTCCTGGTTTATTATCTCTTAGTACTTTTTTGCTGACCCACCTAGCTATCAATCAAAAATAAGTTTTGTACAGGGTATTGTACTGGTAGAAATCCGAGAGTTATTTTTCCTACTCGAACATAAATATTGATATAAATTATCTGTGTTAAAAAGGAAATAACAATACTTTTATACAACATTTATTAATTGAGTTAAGTCGGTGTTTATTAAAGTGGGTTGGCTGTAAAGTACTAGGAGATAATAAACCAGGAAGAGGTGAAAATACTAATGTAGGTATATAAAAAGTATTTTACGAGATAATATATATATCCAAATAGGATATTGTAGTAGTTGTTCTGTTAGTAGAACAGATGGGAATTTTTATTCCTACTTGTTTTATTAGTAGAACAAATCGTAGAACAAATGGGAACTACCCGTTTTTCCCAATACTCTCCACGCTTGTTAGGCGGGTTGGCGAGCGCAGATGGGTGATTTTATACAGAGGACGCCGGCCTCTTCTGATCTGATAAAACTTAGCGGTGTGGGTGGGGTGCTATTCTAAGACCACGGCAACCATTGGTATTACCTAATGTTTGCTCGTATTTTCCAGATTGGCAAAAAGACAGGCGTAGCTCTATCGCGGCTGATCAAACAAGGCGTCCCAGTTGATAACTTGCATCTTATAGGACACTCGCTAGGGATACATCTCCTAGCTTATTCTGCTAGGTATCTGGCTGGTCTGGGATATAAGATACCTAGGTAAGCATTATTTTTATCTACGCAATACAATTATAATTTGTATGGACTCACCATACAGAGCACTTGAGTTCCCACGCGAAACTTAACACTTAACATAACTCTACAGATTTCTTTAGCCATAAGTTTGATATAACAAACAGTACCAATAAAGGCGTCGTTCAGAGCATACTGCTCTTTCATTTTTAAAACGCACGTCGCGCACCTGTACTCAACAAATAACAAACAATTAACAATCAATTATTCTAATTTATAACTTAACAAATAAAACAATGTATGCAGAGTCTCCAAACAGTCGAGACTCTACATAATTATATCTCTTGTTTTGTCTTTCAATATATTTTAATTTCAAGAAAACCTTGTATATTTTCTCACAAATTCTATGAAAATTATTCAAATTTCGAGAAAAAATTATAAAGACCAATGTCCATTCCAGGCCATGCAGCAAACGACAGAATCAAGAAATCAGAATTCAGCGGAATACCCGCAAAAGATAATTATAAGTACCCACCAAGAAATACTCTTACAAACATACGAATTTTATCAATTTGCAAAAATGTATAATTTCAGCCTATGATCATACGCTATGGTGTCCCGCTTACAGCACCGCCTCTTGCCAGCTCGTGGTACGAGTTTAGATTGTCACGCCATCTCTTAAGAGCGTTCACGGCTTTCTAGGAATTTGACACAATCCTATGATAAATTTACCAAATTGATGTTTTGTATTCCCGTCTTTCCTCCGAATAAAATTAACCCATTCTTTAAATTTATATCCTGATATTTTTATAGTGAAGTTACCTATGTCCCTGTCATTTAAATTGTAGTGAACTTCCAAAAATCCTAGTTTTACTCGCGTGATTGGACGTTCAATACAAAAAATGTAGAGCTTATAAACAAAAATAATATGATAGTGACATACTTTAGTCCAACTTAAAAATATCAGGATATAAATATAACATATAAGTTAACTGTACTCGGAGGAAGCAGGGGAATACAAAACATCGATTTAGTAAATTTTCCATAGGATTGTGTCAAAGTGCTAAGAGGTCCTGTTTGGGAATTTTTACTTTTTAAAATTTCCAGACTAACCGGCCTAGACCCAGCTCTACCCGGCTTCTACCCGGCGCTCCTCGGCCAACCAGTGACCAAAGCAGACGCCACCTTCGTAGACATCATCCACACTGACGCCGGCGCATACGGAACCTCTGCCCGCGCCGGACACGCCGACTGGTGGCCTAACGGAGGGAACCGCACGCAGCCCGGCTGTGTGCGCGACACTATTGTCTTCACTGATGATGGTCAGTACACTGTACACGTTACAGATACAACATAGTATGCTCTCTGGTGGGTTACACAAAATTAATACGAATACTGGTCTACTTGTACTAACTTTTTGTCTAGTGGTCGCAAGGGCTACTGCTGTTGAGCATGTTCTGCCCCCTTATTATTTATGAACAGCAGTAGAAGTGTGGAAAGCGTTTAATTGCTTAATGTCTCCTGTCAAACGGCATACAAAAAATGACGTTTGACGGTAAGTTTTACTGCTGTTGTTACGCGATTGCAAGTTCGTAAAAGCACTCTTGGTTTGGATTCTCAGGTGGGCTCAAGTTTTATTGGGTTTTTCCATGAGGAATTTCTCAATACCTGGAGTTTTTTGTGCTCTGTTGAGGGCAATAGGCTCGCTCCCAACTACTTGGCAGGCAGGTTGGCGAGTACAATTTGATGAATCTTACGCAGAAGCCATTGCTGCCTGTCCCCTGGTTCTAATGACTATTTCTACTCTTGATTGTCGTAAGAACCGGATAAGGATCCGGCTTTTTCGACAATCACGGGTAGAATGGGTGGAGTTACTTTTAATTATTATTGTCCAGATTTCTGCAGTCACTGGCGTTCGTGGGCTTTCTGGGCGGAATCGGTGACTGGAGGAGAGTTCCTCTCCAAACGATGTGTTTCTTATGAAGCTTTCATGAGGGGAGAGTGCAAGAGCTCGCCCGCGGTGCATATGGGACTTAAAGCTACGCCTGAGTATGTATAGTATTATGATATTATTATTTATTTATTTAATTATTCATTAATAAGACATAGAATGCTTACAGTTTTTTGATCTCATATAATCGTATACAATGACTTATTTGTATCTATTGTAATAATATGAACGCATTAGCTATATATGCTGTGATAAGAAAATAAGCGGTGCACATCAAAACATTTTGTAATATTATAAGAATTTTAGTATACACAACTGATTTTATATATTTTTTATGTTGGGTTATGGAACCCATAGATTAAACACAATCTAATATTTAACAATTTATAATAAAAAACTGTAATTTTTTTCAGTTTTCGTGGCAACTTCTACTTACGTACATCAGATAAGAAACCCTACGCTCTGGGCGGCGCAGATCCTATTTTATCAATAGGATAACTAATTATACACGTTTAGACAATTTATTAGAACTAGCAATAATATTTATTGTAGAATACCGGGCTCATTAAATACATTAAGTACTTCCTCTAGAGACCATTCCATATTATAATATAACATAATATGAAACTTTGAAAAAAAAATGTAAGAGGGGGTAAGTAGTCAGTCGAATAAGTGCGTCTATGTCGAATTTATTTTTAAAAAGCTGTTGGTAAAATAAGTATTTATGGCGTCATATACATGATAGGTTAGGCGTCAATCAGTGTCATCGATCATGATTGATACTGAGTGACGGACGACTAATTTATTTCTTAAATGACATCAATCATCATATAGATGATAAGTTAACTATCAATCAATCAATCAATAAATAGTTAGCGTTGAGCCCTACTGGCCAGGCCAGGTCAGGCGAAATGTGTTAAGTATTGGATTTTTCTAACAAGAATTTACTCAATAACAGCCGGGAGCTGCATAACCCTCCGTGGAAAAACGCGCTGCGTTAATATTAAGTTTCGTTTTAAGACTCTTTTGCCAAACCGTAGTATATCATGTGTGATTGTTGACTAGAAATGTTGATGGGCTTAATGAAAACATATGGGTAGGGTAGTTGTAAAATAATATGAGTACAGTATTTATTAGAAAACTTAATTATTTACTATGTACAACACTTATCTAATTTATGGTGTCATTCTGTGGCCAACGGCAAGCAGCGATTACAAGTAACTTCTAGTTTCTGCGTTTTTATATTTATTAATGAATTTCATGCCGTTTCGGACTGTAATTATCAGCTGCAAGCAGTCGCCGATTATCGTTTACATAGAATATAAAAATCGTGATGTTCCTCGTCACATGCAGTCGGCTACCGAACGGCACCTTTATATCACATAGGTACTTAATAAAAATGGCTGTGTAAACCCTATTTAGTTTCATTAACATCGTTCAAACTGTCAGGTAATGTCCTCCCTTTAGTTTCCGGTAAAAATAGACAAACTAGAGCTGCGCAAATTGGCGCCAAACCAAATACAACGGTTGGCATCCATGGACTCGATAAGTTCGAAATAAACGGTGCCAACATGGACCCTATTCTCATGGCCATAGAGCTGGCACCCATACCCATATTCCTGACAACCGTTGGGTATAACTCAGAGGTGTAAATATAAACAGTCGCAGCAACAATAGAGGCACAACTGACTCCGAGCGAGCCTAAGGTCAAAGATAACCAGAATATTTTGGGGCCACAGCCGAGTGCGATGATGAAGACGCCTCCAAGAACTAAACACGCGATGGTTGTGGTCTTCCGGCCGAATCGTGATATCAACCACATTGCGAGTAGGTTTGAGGGTATCTGAAAAAAGTTATTATTTTAACACATTATTTATTTCGAAAATAAATTGTCATAACATATTATGTAATCACGCCTTTTCCTGAAGGGTAGGTAGAGGTGCACCCGAGACTCAGTCCCATAGTAGGTACACCCACATTTCGCCAGTATGTTAATGGTCCTATGTAATAGGGGGCTTCAGGCAGCTAAAAAAATTGACAGTCTTTATATTAGGTCAGATTGCTAAAATATAAATACTGTATATAAATAGTATGTATAAATAGTATGTAATATAGTACCTATCAATTTAAAGTCATCTCTAATGTTTATATTAATATAATAAGGCCCATAAAAAGAATAGGTACATACAAAAATTACATTGTTTTATAATATTATAATGGTACATAGCTCATATTAAGATTTTCAGTGCTGCCAATGGGGGCAGACTGAAAAGGTGATAAAAATGTAGCCAGCTTTATAAAATATGGCTATGGCTTAATTACATAACATACATTTACGCCTTTTTCCCGAAAGGGTAGGCAGAGGTGTACCCAGGACTCAGTCCCACAGAAGATACACCCACATTTCGCCAGTATGTTATTTATTGGTCCCATGTAATATGGGGCGAGCCTATTGCCGTCTACCGGGCACAGTTCTAGACTCCAGTCAGTATTGAGATAATTCCTAATGGAAAAATCCAATATTTAACACTGCCTGACCTGGGGATCGAAACCGGGACCTCTTGATTGGCAGTCGAGCATGCGCCCTCTACGCTACCGAGGCAGTCTGGCTTAATTAGCCTTACCTAATTAATTTCAGACTGTCTTCCTCCACCTTAATCTCACCCCAACAAACCTACCAATAACCACATATATAAAATAAAAATTTATATCGTTATAATTTTATAAAACCAACCCTTTTTGGTTTGCCGGGGTTTAAGGGAACAATAAACAAAGTGTACAATGTACAGACCGTTCAGGTTTATTTTACTTTTGACAGCGCTCTTATGGTAATATATATAAGAGCTATCTTCGTATTCTGTGGTATAGTTACTACTTTCCGGAGTGTTTCCTGTCACAAGTTAAAAACTCCCTTTTCTTTCACAATTGAGTATTTAAAAAATATATATATCAAGGGCGGCTTGGTGGGGCAAAGTGAAACAATACGTAGTTTTTAATTTGTTTTGAAAGTTTAATGAAAATTATGTATCATCATCTGATTCAAAATTCATATTAAAAATATATTTTTTTATCAATTATAAGCGCTTCAAAATTGCAGCGGATTAGTACTCGTAAGTTGAAGTGGCAATGGGCAGGGTGCAATAGCACGTAGAACTGATGGCCGATGGGGCTGCAAAATTCTCGAATAGAGACCATGGACCGGTAAGCGCAGCGTAGGACAAAGACTTTTAATATAACTTTTAATTATAGCGAGTAAAAAAAATACTAAAAATAATTTTGTTACGGAATTTATATATGATCTTTACATTTATGCCAAAAATAATTCAAATACTCAATTAGCGGTCGACCCTTTACTTGTACCTAATAAATGAAAGTGTTACCTGTATGGCCCCAGCGGCGGCAACACTAACGAACGGATCAGGGCTGGTCTGGCTGATATACTGGTTAAACCCGAAGAAGGTCACCCCAGTGATGAGCCAGATGACGCAGCAGCATAGAGTGGTAACCCTGAGGGAGCCGTGGAAGAGGGCCGTGTAGTTCGGCTTCTCTTTATTCGAGGAGGTCATGGTAGAGGACATTGTGCGGAGGGTGTCGTCGATCTTGGCTGTTGGTAGGTTGTTTCTGAAATATTACAATATTTCACTTTTTTTTAGGATAGTGAGTGTGACAAGACGAGCAAATTAAGTGCCTGATAGTAAGCATCATGATTGCCCATATCAGACACAGTGCCACCCAGTGTTTTAAAATTCTTAATTCTGCGCGGCACTGCACTACGCCTGTCACCCTGAGATATTAGTTGTTGAAACTCGTCATGTCCAGTAATTTCGCTGGTAACATTGCCCTTCAGACCGGAACACAGTAATGTCTGCACATTACTGCTCGGCGGATGAATAACTGGCAAAGGTGTGGTACTTCCCCAGGCGGGCCCCTGCAAAGAGGCCTACCACTACAAAACTTACTTATTAAAATACTTATTATAAACATGACTTAGGGCCATTTTCCTAAAGGGATAGGCAGAGCTGTACCCAGGATCTATTCCCATAGTAGGCGTACCCACAAATTGTGAGTTATGTTTTTGGTTCCATGTATAAGGGGGCGAGCCTATCGTGAGCCGTCAACCAGAGGTTCTTCATAGTTTGAATATAGTTTGAATTAGATATTTAAAAGAAATAAAGAGCCGTTTTTTATTGGATGCGATTTGTCGCAAGCGCTACTGCCGAGCCCGATACTGCAGGTCCCGGATTCGATCCCCAGGTCAGGCAAAACTTTTAATGACAGCATGGAGTCTGAAACTTGCCAGGCAACAGGCTAGCCCCATTTTTTTATTTTATTTATACTCTAACAGAACGGGTTACCCTCCGACATGACCTAACGACTGCCCCCTACATATCTTATAGGAAACAGCCGGAACCTACAGTTTAAGGTGCCATCCGAAACACGGTAGCGTCCAGGTGAAAAGTCCACATGGTGAGATTCGATCCAGGGACTCCGGATTTACAGCCGGGCATATTCCCGCTGGACCACGGACGCTACAAATACCAAACCCATATTACATGGAACTTATAAACACAACTGTCGAAGTGTGGGTGTACCTACTATGAGTCCTGGGTACACCTCTGCTGTATACCCTCTCAGGAAAAAGGCGTGGGGAAAAATATCATTTCATATTATGCAAATATGCCTGCCTCGGCGGCGTAGTGGGCGATGGCTCAACTGCCGATCATGAGGTCCCGGGATCGATCCCCAGGTCAGACAAAGTGTTAAATATTGGATTACATGGGACCAAAAACATACGTGCGAAATGTGGGTGTACCTCCTTGATGTTTGAATGATCTGAGGTGTACCTACTATGGAGTCCTGGGTACACCCCTTTGGGAAAAAGGTGTGATTATAAATATCATTATTATGTTAAAATAATCATAAATAATTATGTTATGATTCTTAGATAACGAATCTAAAGTAGATTTCTAAAAAAAAAAATAAAGGTGAGTAGACCAGGATATACTACAGACAAACACTTTTTGCTAAGAAATATATTAAAACCAGAATTTCTACTAAATACCAGGACATTATTAAATAGGTCACATCTATATATAAGCACATAGATTAATTCTCAACTCATTGAGAATCTTGTAGAACCAAATTCTGTAGGACATTAAAATTCAAAGGCACTGTTTCTAGAATTAGGTCGACCTAAACATTTTATGGCGTCAAATAAATTGTTAATATTTTTATGACGTATCATATTAATAATACTCGTATTGTTATCTGACACATCAAAACAAACTACTTGTGACCCAGATCAAAATGTTTTTGTCTAATCTTATCAAAATATTAAGATAATGCTCTCACTTTGCATACTTTTCACAATAGATAATAAGTATAAGTTATTAAAATAAATTCACATATCGCCTTATCATTGATTGATTTTATTGATTGCTGGGAGTGGCTTAATATTTGTTTATTGTGATAGGTACCTAGGTAGTTTATCAGATTTGATGTGATGCAGTAATAAATACCTACATATACATACAGCCTCGGTGGCGTAGTGGGCGGATGCTCGACTGCCAATCAAGAGGTCCCGGGTTCGATCCCCAGGTCAGGCATAGTGCTAAATATTGGATTTTTCCATTAGGAATTATCTCAATAGCTGCCTGGAGTCTGGAACTGTGCCCGGTATATGGCAATAGGCTCGCCCCCTATTACATGGGACCAATAACATACCGGCGAAATGTGGGTGTATCTACTATGGGACTGAGTCCTGGGTACACCTCTGCCTACCCCTTCGGGAAAAAGGCGTGAATGTATGTTTATATACATACAGCTGGGGTAGGTAGGGTTTTTTCTCTCCACTTGCTACGATCCTGACATACAATTTTTAAACATAACATACGTTCACGCCTTTTTCCCGAAGGGGTAGGCAAAGATGTACCCAGGACTCAGTCCCATGTAGATACACCCACATTTCGCCAGTATGTTATTGGTCCAATTTTTGCTTCTTATAATTTCATTACATTCTTCATGCTCTACGGTTGTAGAGCATTTAACAGAATATTTAACAGGACCTCTTAGCAGTTTGACACAATCCTATGGAAAATTTACTAAATCGATGTTTTGTATTCCCCCGTTTCCTCCGAATACAGAAAACCTATTTGATATAGGTATTTATATCCTGATATTTTAAAGATGAAGTAAAGTAGGTCCCTAAGTTTTATTTTTTTTAATAACCTCTACATTTTTTTATTGCGATCACGCGAGTAAAACTGCGATCTTTGGACTATAAAAAAAACAACAAGGGTTTATAAGAAAACTTAAAATGACAGGTACCAGGGACAGGTTACTTCACCATAAAAATATCAGGATAAAAATTTATAGCGACTGCTGTGCAAAGATCTCTTCCATGTCCTTCAATGGGAAGGTACGTTGCGTACCTGCTCGACCTTTTCCTCAAACCTACCAACTTGTTTACATATTTAATGAACTAGTCTGGGTGTGGAACCAGACGGTTGCGTGTCCTAAGTGGTGGCACAAAGCTATATACGGCTCGGCTTGGGCCGTCGCCAGAATACGTGGAGTCAGACTTGCCCTGGCACACCAGAACGGGAGTGTCCTAGGGCCCTATCAATGGTTTGATCTGTTTGATAGTTTGCAGAGAAACTAACCGATCTGTAGGATCTGAGAGATCTTCGACCTCGCCGACGAGGTCGTTGTTGTGATTAAGAGAGTTGGTGGATCTGGTATCCGGCACCAGTACCGAAAACGGAGGGACCTTACACACACAAAACCAATGAAATGCAATAACTTTTAATAAAAAGGTAAAATAGTAATACTTAAAGTCGTGTACCTATCGTACCTGTCAAACTGAACAACTTTCGAAAAGAAAGTATTATTTGCGCTATTCGCTAAAAAATATACTTCCCACACAAAATGGATCAGCTGATCGGTAAGTTTGTATGGGAAGTCGAAAATATCTTCGCGAATTTTACATTTTTTTCCTTTATGAGTTGTTTCATAAGTAGATCCACCTATATACGATACCTTAGCGTAACACGGTGTGTATAAATATCTATATATAGGTACTTAGATAATTTGTTGTACCACCATCAGTTATTAACAGACGTGTGTATTAAGGATAAGAACAAATTTTAATGTGGGACCTGCCCATATAAACCGGGACCTGCGGCTTTAAGGCGCTGCCCAAAGCAAATTCGCCCTCTCCCTGACACGTTTTGGAAGATCTAAAAAATACTACATGTAATTACAGTGCTTTTTTATCTTTCTAAGATTTTTTTTCTTTGTGCAGAGTTTTATACATGAAAACTCGTTTGGATTAAATTAGATTTTGTACTGAATCTTTGTATTCTTATTCTAGAACCTAGTTGTCATCAGCAATTACATGTAGGATTTACTATATCTTCAAAAATGTGACAGACGATATGATAAGGGTGGCAGTAACACGCTGGATTCTGGATGCGGGCCGCTTACAACCAGAATAAATTAAAATCTATGGGGGAGGCCTATGTTCAGCAGTGGACGTCTTATGGCTGACATGATGATGATAGTGACTACCTACTATTAGGTACCTATACGCCCTTATCATATAATTAACAAAAAGGTCCAGACCAAACTAGTTCCTATGGAGATTTAAAGTACGAACAAAAACCCCCAACTCACATAAGAGCAGCTTTCTTGACAATATCAGCAGCATCTTCAACCCGCCCCACAGAGAGCAGCCATCGAGGCGACTCCGTCACTATGAAGAAGTAGCCCAAGTAGATGAGCGGAGGGATGGCCATCGCCAGGCTGTAGGTGTTCCAGCTGCGGTAGAAATATGCGAAGAGAGGCACTGTCATGTGACCTGGAACATAATTAGACATAATTAATATTTTATATTTTTATAGACTATCGGTCTACTCGCTTATTAACATACTAGCGACCCGCCCCGGCTTCGCACGGGTAGCAGAAGTAGGTATAGTGAACGTTTAACAGGAGTAAATTCGTGATACATTGTATTTTATTAGATATAACTCTAATGGTTTACGCAGCGCACGCAAATTAATGACTATTTCTGTTACAATGACCAAACCTTAACACATATATAAATTTATCGTGGGCTATTTTGAAGATATTGATAAGTACTACAAACCCCTAGTACATTCCTTTATTCTACCACCAATACTTTTCACATCGCATGCATATAATGACTTTCGATTATTGTGACTAAACCATAATAGATGGATATAATGTCCGTAGACTATTTTGTAGATATTGGTAAATACTACAAACCCCTAGTACATTACTTTAATCTATCACCAATAGTTTTCACACCGTATGAAAAATAATCACTGCTTCGATTATTATGACTAAACCAGAAAAGATGGATATAATCTATGTATACTGTTTTGTAGGTATTGATAATTACTACAATCCCCTAGTACATTACTTTAATCTACCACCGATAGTTTTCACACCGCATGAAAATAATCACTGCTTCAATTATTGTGACTAAACCAAAAAAGATGGATATAATTTATGTATACTGTTTTTTAGGTATTGATAAGTACTACAAACTCCTAGTACATTACTTTACTCTACCACCAATAGTTTTCACACCGCATGAAAAATAATCACTTTTTCGATTATTGTGACTAAACCAAAAAAGATGGATATAATCTATGTATACTGTTTTGTAGGTATTGATAAGTACTACAAACCCCTAGTACATCACTTTACCACCAATAGTTTTCACACCGCATGAAAAATAATCACTGCTTTGATTATTGTGACTAAACCAAAAAAGATGGATATAATCTATGTATACTGTTTTGTAGGTATTGATAAGTACTACAAACCCCTAGTACATTACTTTAATCTACCACCGATAGTTTTCACACCGCATGAAAATAATCACTGCTTCAATTATTGTGACTAAACCAAAAAAGATGGATATAATTTATGTATACTGTTTTTTAGGTATTGATAAGTACTACAAACTCCTAGTACATTACTTTACTCTACCACCAATAGTTTTCACACCGCATGAAAAATAATCACTTTTTCGATTATTGTGACTAAACCAAAAAAGATGGATATAATCTATGTATACTGTTTTGTAGGTATTGATAAGTACTACAAACCCCTAGTACATCACTTTACCACCAATAGTTTTCACACCGCATGAAAAATAATCACTGCTTTGATTATTGTAACTAAACCAAAAAAGATGGATATAATCTATGTATACTGTTTTGTAGGTATTGATAAGTACTACAAACCCCTAGTACATTACTTTACTCTACCACCAATAGTTTTCACACCGCATGAAAATAATCACTGCTTCGATTATTGTGACTAAACCAAAAAAGATGGATATAATCTATGTATACTATGGTTTGTAGGTATTGATAAGTACTACAAACCCCTAGTGCATCACTTTATTCTACCACCAATAGTTTTCACACCGCATGAAAAGTAATCACTGCTTCGATTATTGTGACTAAACCAAAAAAGATGGATAAAATCTATGTATACTGTTTTGTAGGTATTGATAAACACTACAAACCCCTAGTACATTACTTTACTCTACCTCCAATACTTATTACAGCGCATTCATATTATGTCTGTTTCGATTATTGTGACTAAACCAAAATAGATGGATGAAATATCCGTGGACTATTTTGTAGATATTAGTAAGTACTTCAAACCCCTAGTACATTATTTTATTCTACCATCAATAGTTTTCACAGCGCACGCAAATTAATGAATATATGTGACACCTTGGTTCACAATATTGCAGTTTTCTTACGGATCCCTAATATTTTTCAAAATCTCATATAGCCTATGTCACTCACACTGAATTAAGCTATCCATAAGTGAAAGAATTTTTAAAATCGGTCCAGTAGTTTCGGAGCCTATTCGTTACAAACAAAAAAACAAAGATTCTCTCTTTATAATATTATTAGTATAGATATCCTGTATATAATAAGTATTTAAGTATGAATTTGTGTAAGTAGTTTAATGTCATTAGATAATTCTGATAAATAAAATGGCATCGCCGACCTCATCGCTACATCTTTAATAATCTGAAAATGTTAATATGACCCGCGCCGGAAATCGATAAGTTTTTCGAAAAACATCAGCCTTATTTACTTCTGCCTTATCTGGTTTCAGGCGATCTGTCTGCTTGCCCACCTATGCCATAAAAAAACTTAGGGCTTCTGTGTCAAGAGTCAGGATCGCAGCAAGTGGAGAGAAATTAATAGTCTCTGCCAATTATAATAGGTAATATTATAAAGCTATATTTCCCAGACAATTTTGCAGAGGAGAAAATACGCCTCTTTCATACAACAGGAAATTTCCATAATTTGGAGAGAGAGAGAGAATAATTTTCAACTTAATTATTTGTTGTTGGTTTTTGATTTGGACTTCATTTGCGCCAAAATATATTTGGTTAAAGAAAATCGTAAGGTTTTTTATTTATCAAAAAAATTTGGTTATAGTAAAGTTATTTGTATAGTTATATGAAAAAAAAAAATAACATACAGATTTCTAAAAACCAAATATATTAAAAAATAAAAACACAAATAAAGGCCACATTAAAAGCCAACCAACAATTGAGTGGAATATATCGTTCTCCATATTTGGGAAATTACACTACGTATGGAAGAGAAACCGTCTGAAGTACTACAACAAATAGATGTTAGATCTTCTTACCAATAATAAAAGGTATCTGATACAGACAGCCAGCGATCCCCCTATACGTAGCTCCGACGGTCTCCATAACCATGACGAACGAGACGACCATGGTGCCTGCAGTGGCCACACCGAGGAAGAACCTCAACGTTGTGAATATAATGTAGGATGGAGAGTATGCCACGCCGAAACCGAGGGCGATCACCGCTGTTATGGAGAAGAGGAAGGTGTTCTTGCGACCATATCTGGAAAGGAGAATCATATTATACCACTGAAAAAGTACATAAAGAGCTATCAGTTACATAAGGACCTATGATAGCTCTTCTATCTCTTAAGTATTCTGCTAGATACATTGATTTAAAGAAAAGGGGAGATGAGGTATTAGCTTCTCGAGTGGATGGAAAGTTAAAATTAGGTCCCATTAGGTCCACGTACGTTGTCTCGGTCACACTCGGTCTTAGGTACTTCTTTCTATCTTTGTTGCATAAATTTTGAAGTCTCAAGTTTATTAACTGATTCTCTGTAATATCAGAATCGAGAATCGTGAGCATAAGATTGAGCGAGCGCAATTTTAGTAGCAGTTGGCAAGAAGTTCCGCAACCTACGTAAAGAGCCTGCAGTAGCAAACATTTTACGACTCGTCATCACTAACTGGGCCCCATGATAAGGTTCCACCAATGACAGTCTGGTTGGCACAGATGGTAGTAACTCTGCTTTCTGTGCCGCAGGCCCCGGGTTCGATCCCCGACGAGGTCAAACATTTGTGTGCATGAACATGTCTGTTTGTTATGTGTCTGGGTGTTATAAGCTTATATAGGTATGTATATCAGTCATCTGGTTACCATAGTACAGGCTTGCAGCCTAGTTTGGGACCAAATGACCGTGTGTGGAAGTTGTCCCATATTATTATTATTATTATATTATAATGGTGACACCTAAGTTTTTGACACTGTCACTAAAGGGAATTTTTACTCCATCCAGCTTGATTGGTTGCCACCAATCACTTGGCTTGGTGCGTAAAATGCAATGGTGTGCCACACCATACGAGATCTACCAACAACGGCTTGGGTTTTGAGTGGGTTCAACTTGAGACCGTGAGCTTTACTCCATTCAGAAATGCGTTGCAATTCACCGTTTAAAACGCCAACAGCGCTTGACAATTGGTCAAAAGAAGATTGGATATATAGCTGAAGATCATCAGCATACAGATGATAGGGTTAATAGGTAGTTTTGATGAGAATGGGAAATAAATCACATCACAAACTTTCGCATAATAAAATAACAAATATTTGGGGAGTGCTCACCTATCAGAAAGGAATCCAAACACGATGCTCCCAATCAGTATCCCGAGTTGCAGCATCATCTGCGTGAAGCTGGCCAGCCACCGCCTGTCACAAACCAAGTCCCACTCCGACACTATCGTATTGTCGAACGGACTCGCATCGTACTCATATCTGACACATTCTTCGTAGCACGTATTGTTTAAAACTGTGGTATTTTGACCGTCTAATGAAGTTTTTGAACACCAAAAAGTTATATTTGGTGTCAGGAAAAGTATGGCCATTTGCACCCATCCTGAGGATAGTTTTACCAAAGACACGGTTGCGACCAGGAGCTGCCAGCGCCCGAAGGTCCCGAGTAAATTGTCGAATGGGTCGTCCTTTGGAGCCGCCACTTGCGTTATTTTTAGTACCATCTTGGTTTATCAAAGAAACTCTTTGTGAAGAAAACAATAAATTCACTGATTATCTTGTTTTGTCAGCTATTTTTATAATATATTTTAATTCGTTGATGGGTTTAATATTTTTTTTATTCATTGTAATCACTTCAGCATTGTGCTTACGACCCACGGCCCACGCTTGCTGCAAAAACAATTTTATCACTTTATTTATGTAAGCATTTGTAACATCCCATTATAACTTCGTAAAGTTCGCACTCAGAAAAACTATAGTGTTACTAAAAAAGCTACATAATTACTACTCCTAAAAACTTCTTAAAATATGATATTTATTACGAAATAGATAATTATTTGTTTGTCATTAAAACCAATGCTATTAAAAGTTATTTGAATTATTTTCAATCACAAAAGATTTAATTATATTTTTAAAGGTACATAGGTAATTATTATTTAATATAATTATTATATTTAATATATATAAATTTAAAGACACCCGTTACCTCCGAAGCATTAATTCAGTCTGACTTGTTATCAATGTGTAAAGACAAATATAAGTAATATTAATATTACAAACAATATACTAGGTGTGGCCCGCGGTGTCAACATAATAACACAACATCACGCTTTTTCCCGAAGGGGTGGGCACACCCACACTTCCCCAGTTATGTTTTTAGGTTCCATGTAGTAGAGGGCGAGCCTATTGCCATGTTTGAGTGTAATTGATTGAATTTGGCGTTACTTTCGGAATTCCATTGTAGACTTCTGGAACAAGAATCTAGCTTTTAGTTCCGATTTATAGTGTCAAAAACAACATACACAGTGCACCGCCCTCCCGATCGCAAAATTGCATATAAAGAGAAAATGCTATTGGGTATTATATTTGTTAGTGACACCATTCATATATCGACACGTGTTTCGCGTCTACACGACGCATCATCAGGAAATAGACTCTGACCCCGCAATTTTGCGAGCGGGAGGGCGGTGCACTGTACATGTTGTTTTTGACACTAAAAATCGGAAATAAAAACTAAACATTCTTGTTCCAGAAAAATGTTTGAGTGTGTCAGCCTAGTCAGGACTTTTAATTTTGTATACATAGAGAAGATATTAGATTAAATTGCTTAAAACATACAATATACTAACTACCTAAGTTACATAATGACATTATACCTAGGTAAGTACTACTTGAGTAGGTATTATGTACCTACTTGAAATGAAGTAGGTGGGCGTGGACACAGAAGATGATATAAACAAATAAAAGTTATCAAGTAGTTATACTGATAAAATCTTATCCTTTCTTTTTGGCTTAGTAGCTGTAATCGATATATATATTTATCGAGGTATATATATTTTCTAGAGTGTGGCAGGCCCCTTTGTTTTGAGGGCAATTTTTTTAATGTCTTACGGCCTATGGGGAAAAGGTGACGTAATTTGGCGGGTATTCATTGTTAATATTTTAAATTTTTTGCCGTGCTCGCAACAAGCTGCTCGGGCTTTAATATTTAAAATCCTAATCTATTTCACCGCACTTGCAGCCAGTTTCTCGCACATTTGTTCTCAAATTCGGCTGCTCGCGCCATCTCAAACCAGTGTCACAAACGGTGAAGAAAAGGGGCGCCAACAGTTTTGATTTATTTTATACTATACTAGCGACCCGCCCCGGCTTCGCACGGGTAGCAGAAGTAGATATAGTGAACGTTTAACAGGAGTAAATTCGTGATACATTGTATTTTAATAGATAAAACCCTAATGGTTTACGCAGCGCACGCAAATTAATGACTATTTCTGTTACAATGACCAAACCTTAACCCATGTATAAATTTATCGTGGGCTATTTTGAAGTTATTGATAAGTACTACAAACCCCTAGTACATTACTTTACTCTACTACCAATAGTTTTCACACCGCATGAAACATAGTCACTTTTTCGATTATTGTGACTAAACCAAAAAAGATGGATATAATCTATGTATACTGTTTTGTAGGTATTAATAATTACTACAAACCCCTAGTACATTACTTTACTCTACCACCAATAGTTTTCACACCGCATGAAAAATAGTCACTTTTTCGATTATTGTGACTAAACCAAAAAAGATGGATATAATCTATGTATACTGTTTTGTAGGTATTGATAAGTACTACAAACCCCTAGTACATTACTTCCCCACCAATAGTTTTCACACCGCATGAAAATAATCACTGCTTCAATTATTGTGACTAAACCAAAAAAGATGGATTTAATCTATGTATACTGTTTTGTAGGTATTGATAAGTTCTACAATCCCCTAGTACATTACTTTACTCTACCACCAATAGTTTTCACACCGCATGAAAAATAATCACTGCTTCGATTATTGTGACTAAACCAAAAAAGATGGATATAATCTATGTATACTGTTTTGTAGGTATTGATAAGTACTACAAACCCCTAGTACATTACTTTACTCTACCACCAATAGTTTTCATACCGCATGAAAAATAATCACTGTTTCGATTATTGTGACTAAACCAAAAAAGATGGATATAATCTATGTATATTGTTTTGTAGGTATTGATAAGTACTACAAACCCCTAGTACATTACTTTACTCTACCACCAATAGTTTTCACACCGCATGAAAAATAGTCACTTTTTCGATTATTGTGACTAAACCAAAAAAGATGGATATAATCTATGTATACTGTTTTGTAGGTATTAATAATTACTACAAACCCCTAGTACATTACTTTACCCTACCACCAATAGTTTTCACACCGCATGAAAAATAGTCACTTTTTCGATTTTTGTGACTAAAACAAAAAAGATGGATATAATCTATGTATATTGTTTTGTAGGTATTGATAAGTACTACAAACCCCTAGTACATTACTTTACTCTACCACCAATAGTTTTCACACCGCATGAAAAATAGTCACTTTTTCGATTATTGTGACTAAACCAAAAAAGATGAATATAATCTATGTATACTGTTTTGTAGGTATTGATAAGTACTACAAACCCCTAGTACATTACTTTACTCTACCACCAATAGTTTTCATACCGCATGAAAAATAATCACTGTTTCGATTATTGTGACTAAACCAAAAAAGATGGATATAATCTATGTATACTGTTTTGTAGGTATTGATAAGTACTACAAACCCCTAGTACATTACTTTACTCTACCACCAATAGTTTTCACACCGCATGAAAAATAGTCACTTTTTCGATTATTGTGACTAAACCAAAAAAGATGGATATAATCTATGTATACTGTTTTGTAGGTATTAATAATTACTACAAACCCCTAGTACATTACTTTACCCTACCACCAATAGTTTTCACACCGCATGAAAAATAGTCACTTTTTCGATTTTTGTGACTAAAACAAAAAAGATGGATATAATCTATGTATATTGTTTTGTAGGTATTGATAAGTACTACAAACCCCTAGTACATTACTTTACTCTACCACCAATAGTTTTCACACCGCATGAAAAATAGTCACTTTTTCGATTATTGTGACTAAACCAAAAAAGATGAATATAATCTATGTATACTGTTTTGTAGGTATTGATAAGTACTACAAACCCCTAGTACATTATTTTATTCTACCTCCAATACTTATTACAGCGCATTCATATTATGTCTTTTTCGATTATTGTGACTAAACCAAAATAGATGGATGAAATTTCCGTGGACTGTTTTGTAGATATTGATAAGTACTACAAACCCCTAGTACATTATATTATTCTACCATCAATGGATTTCACAGCGCACGCAAATTTATGAATATGGTAATTATATTATGTGACACCTTGGTTCACAATATTGCAGTTTTCTTACGGATCCCTAATATTTTTCAAAATCTCATATAGCCTATGTCACTCACACTGAATTAAGCTATCCATAAGTGAAAGAATTTTTAAAATCGGTCCAGTAGTTTCGGAGCCTATTCGTTACAAACAAAAAAACAAAAAAACAAAAAAACAAAAAAACAAAGATTCTCTCTTTATAATATTAGTATAGATATAGATATAAACTATACAGTATAAAATAAATCAACTCGGCACTCACAGTATACTCTATTTTGTCAACGCGCTCACTTGTTTGGAATGCACTGTCCGCTTTCTAGCAGGGGGAGTGCAGGCATTGGGATTTGATTTTTTATGATTTTAGGATTGTCATGTGCAAACACACATTTTAGAGAAGGCCTCGAAATAATGTGCCCAGGGCCTCGCAATGGCTAATTCCACCCCAGAATGTGGGTTTAAACTTACAATGAGACTGGTTTCCCTCTGCCTAGCCTTCTTATCTTTGGGAAAAGGCGTTATTTATCGTTAAGATGCTTCGAGAGAAATGGTTTTCAGAAGTATGGAAATGAGCCTTATCCTGCGAGTCCACAAAGCTTTACATTTCTTGTAAAAAATTAAAATTATGAAATAATCATTTGTTATTCAAGAGTGCAAAGGTGGTTTTTAACCGCGTGCTCAATTTTGATGACCGAGCAAGCCAAGGATTCTAAAATTAGAATCCTGAGCGTTAGCGAGGGAATCATAAGAGCACGAGGTGAAAAATCTTTGCACTCGAGTGCAACACGTAACTTTTCATTCCCCTCTTTGTTCTATGCATCCCAACCACCTCATTCTCAGCGAAGAAACAACTAAATGCAAAAAAAAAGTACACCAAGAAGGTTCCGGGTCTGAATTTTTAACAAATTAAAAAAGGTGGTATGATTCGGCATGAATTCGGATGAATTCGGCATCATGGAGGTAGAAGTAAATAGGTTTGATGATGTTTTGAATTCACAAACTTAGTGCACACGATGTTTTAAATTCAATTTACTTTATCCTCTAGCGGATAAAAACGGCTTTTGCACTCAGATATCGAAGGGCAAAAATACCAAGATCTTTGGTCTTTCCGAGATGAAAAAATATTTTGTGGGACAATAACCTCTTTGACCAAGCTTTCAAGCTTCAGAGATTTTGTAGCTTTTGAAGTGAGCCCTTGAGTAGTTGGTTTATTCCACTTTGTTCACCTGGGTGAAAAGTCGCCTCAATTCACTTCGGAATCAATTCACGGGTGAATTAACCTAGGTGATGAGTACAAACAAAATTATGTATACTTAATACTGAACACATACATTCACGCCTTTTTCCCGAAGGGGTAGGCAGAGGTGTACCCAGGACTCAGTCCCATAGTGGATACACCCACATTTCGCCAGTATGTTATTGATCCTATGTAATAGGGGGCGAGCCTATTGCCATCTACATTAATTGGACAAAACACAACCGTTTATGGTTCGACAGATTATTGATGGTAGGTAAGGTCATCCTCTCGATGGGATTCGAACCCACGACCTTTGTCACGCCAAATCAATAAATGTTACGGTCGATTTACTAATCACTGATCATTGAAGAATTATTTTTAATTTGATGATTTTTATTAGATGATGATTTGACGATGTTCATAATTCAAATTGTAATTTTTTAAAACCTTTATGTAAGGTTATTAAAATAAATAAGTACCTACTTACTTATATACCTTTTTACCTCTGTTTTTCCTGAAATGTTTTTATAGTTTCTGTTATAATTAATTCATAACACGCTGGATGTAAGCCGGACTTTCCAGTCCGGTTGTACTTAAGCGTCCGGCTTGCATCTATGGGAAGGCCTATGTCCAGCAGTGGACGTCCTACGGCGAAAATGATGATGATGATGATATTAACAGATAGCAGATATAGGTATTGGTAATGTTTTAATAATGTGCATTACTTTCAGAAGGGCTCATCGCCAAATGTTTAAAAATGTGCGCGAGCACTTTTTTTCAAGGAAATAAAGAAGCTATTATTGAACATAACATAACAACCATTTACGACTTTTTCCCGAAGGGGTAGGCAGAGGTGTACCCAGGACTCAGTCCGATAGTAGATACACCCAAGCTATAATTGAATTAGCACAATAAGTTATATATTTGTGTACCTTTTATTTCATCCCCTATTATTATTACAAAATTGAGAAGGTATAATAATATGTACTTGCAAGATTAATATGACGACCGTACAAAAATCTTTAAGTAAATATTTTTAAACTACAATTTTATATCTTCTAGAATATTATTAATAGCTCTATCTACTCATAATCGTCACGTAAAATAATGAAAAGTAAATATAAAAATTGATACTAAACTTACATGTTTTTATCACTCACGTTTATAAATATAACAATGCAATAATTAAACAACAACTTTTCTCTTATGTTAATACTTTGAACGATGTTAAAATCATTACAATACTTTTATTTATTTATTTTATTTTGTACCGTTCTAAAAGACAGCTAAACAAATACTGAATAGGATACTAGAGACATCCGTGCGACGTGTAAGACTTGGAAATCAGGCATTTGGCGAAAAACCTGTTTGGACCGATATAACATGTATAGATATTTTATATGAAGATTGAAGATATCGATTTGAAAAACATGCTTGAAATATCTAGTTATTGGCAAAAAACTAAAGCCGGGGGACTACAGCTAAATGTTAGTAACAAAACCGTGTTATTTAACACGTGTTATATAACAACTCGTCCACAGCGACTTGACACCGAAAATGTTTTTGTTAGCAATTATCATTTACTAAAATAAGCTCCGTACAAGGGCAAGTGTTTTCTTGGTTAAAATACATTGATTCCGACTCACAATATGCTACAGTCTCTAAATAATAGAAAATTGCTAAATATTGTATGCTACAGAAGGAGATTATGATTTTCAAATATCCAGCAGAGATGTTGACGGCACGAGCGCTAACAAAAAATGAACTACGAACCCCCCCCGCAGGCGAAATCGGGTGATGTTTTCCATCCGCGACGGATAACGTGTTAGCGTGTTATATAACAATATTTTGTTATATAACACCAAAGCCACGCCCACTTTTCATGTTATTGTGTTAGGTAACACAAAAACATGCCGCTGCGGACCCGGCTTAAAAATTAGTGTTCTTTGTTTATATATGCTAGCTCATTCTATGTCCTATGAACTATTTATTAATAATAATAGGTCGTAAACTGTTTGTAAGTCATTTTGTTATCGTTGATTTTTCGTACTTTTTATGTGTAAGATTCTAAAGTAATATCATTTTTATTTCATTTGCATTATCTTCTATAATATTATAATATTTATATAGCCACGCGGTCAAGGAAAACATAAGCCTGTTGAATATGTAATAATATGGACTAGGTTAAAACTGTGCTATGTCAATTAAATAATTAATGTATTTACATATAGATCAGTCATCAGTGTACCCCATAGATCAGTCTCGCGGAGAAATGATTTGAAGTTATATTACCCTTCTTGTTCTTCTAAGTATCGTCACAACACATTCTTCATACGTTCAGCAAACTTATTTAAAATAAATACTCGGAAGACGTAGATTTATTTATGACGAATCAAAACTTGTTCAAGGTCCTAATAAGCAAGAAATTCTTTATCTAACCCCTTTAACTTTATTATTCGTTTATTTATCTTAAATATTTTAGTTTTCTTCATTACCTAATTATTGGCTTCCACTTTCAATTCTCCATTTGTAGGCACCTACCCATTTGACTCTCAAAAATCTTATCGTTATTCCTACAATTTTATTTTTATTTTATATTTTTTTGTTCTTTAATTTTACCTGCGCATAGTATGGCTTTGATTCAATTATAATAAATGACAACATTTATTATATATTATTCTATAATCATTATTGTATTACATCATAATCTGTTTGTTTCTATCAGTGGAAACTATTTAGGCTAAGTGTTTATTGTATTCCTGTTTATATCTTAACCAAGAAGCTGTTTGTTTTCCTAATAAAATAAAATAAAAATAAAAATAAATATTTTAGTAGTGGTAGGCCTCTTTTGCAGGGGGCCGCCTGGGGAAGTACCACACCTTTGCCAGTTATTCAACCGCCAAGCAGTAATGTTTGCACATTATTGCTTGGCGGTTGAATACCGGAATACATTACTGTATTCCGGTCTGAAGGGCAATGTTACCAGCCAAATTACTGGGCATGACGAGTTTCAACAACTAATATCTCGGGGTGACAGGCGCAGTGCAGTGCCGCGCAGAATTTTGAATATTAAAACACTGTGTGTGTCTGATATAGGTGATCATGATGCTTACCATCAGGCACCTGATTCGCTCGTCTTGTTTCAATCCGCAACCAAAAATTGAATATTTCTCCACAATGAATTTTTGTGTATTTATATATTTATCTGTTTACGAAGACTTTACCTCCACTTGCGAACTTTTTATTGACGCCCTCATGGCATCCATGACCCTGTTATTAACAGCAGTAACTACCAGTACTGCTGTTAATGACAGGGTCTCTGTAACCAAAAATAACCAAATAACAGTTTAAAAGTAAATGTAACAAATAGGAAATTATTTTTGAGATGAATTATGACATCTAACTAAATCTTTGTAAGTCTAGAATGACACGTAAATACTTTACTTTACTTCGTCTTTTTTCTCTTTCTCTCTTTCTCTGGACCATAATTTATCTGATGTCTCTTTAACACTTAAAGAAATCTCCTTGTGGAACAATGTGGTCCATGCTAGCACTGCTGAGCTGGCTTATAATATAACCCACTATTTTATTGATAGGTATGTCTGTTCTAAATTTGTGACTTTTATTTCTACAACTAATATAATATTATTTTTTCTGCACCTATATAATATTACACCGTATATTGTTACCAAATGCACAAGTAAAACTGCGTGAATGACAATAGTTTATAATAAAAATAAAACCAAAAGCAGATGACCTCGACCTTAACTTTAAGTGAATCATCACATCGTTGGGAAATAACAGATCTTACTTCGAGATTATGTTATTATGAATTTTTGCAACACGATTTAATTAGAGTTCGGCATAATAAGCCCAAAAACTACAAATTCGTCTCGCCACTTCACAGAACCCGTAATAAATAAAATGTTACGTTGATTTGTACCTAAATATCTTCCGCAAACTTTGAGCAAAATATCGATGTAGTTATAATATTTGCCATCATTAAAAATTAATTTATTATAGACAAAAATATAATATTAACTTATACGTTATATAAACAAATTATTAATATACTATATATATAAATACCTATATATACCATATATATAAATTATTTACAATATATTATGTTTACATAAAGATAAAAATTTACTTTTCTGGAGGGGTAAGGCAGAAGTGTACCCTTATTCCTATACTATAGTAGGTATACACCACATTTTATACCACACTTTTTGTATATAAAGTCCTTAATAAGGGGCGAGTGTATTAACATCAATCGGGCACAAATCCAGACTCCAGGCTGTTACATAAAATAACATACAATTACGCCTTTTTCCCGAAAGAGTAGGCAGAGGTGTATATTGGTCTCAGTCCCATAGTAGGCACACCCACATTTCCATAGTATGTTATTTGTCCCATGTAATAGTGGGTGACCCTATTGCCATCTACCGGGTACAGTTCCAGACTCTAGGCTGTTATTCAAATAATTCTTTATGACATAATCCAATAACATTGTTCTCGATCTGGGAAACGAACCCATAGGACCTCATGCCTATATATTATGCAGTATTTGCATATATGCAGTATATTATGCATTAGCGCCTGCGAACACTAGAACAACGCATAAACAAGACTCTTGATTCATGGAAAGCAGAAAGCTGTAGAGATTTTTAGAGATCTCATAAGTAAGGATACTGAAAAGTTATGAACGTATATTCTTATTGTATATAACATTATATAACAACGTCCAAATAATATGAATTTCTTACTTGACTACCTATATTATACTAGTTTCATTTCTGTCGTTGAAATTTCCATCTTGATAAAAACTAACTTCATTCGAATTTTAATTTATTATTAAATTATTTACTTCTATCATTTATAGTTTTATAATAGTATATTTGAGTAACATATTATTAAGAATATGCATACATTTTCCGGCGTAGTTAGTCAACTGTCAATAACATCAATTGTACTACATACCCGTAACATACGAGCAGAGTAGTAACATTGAACGCGACATTGTTGTAAGGCCGTACATCTTCCTCCATACGATTATAATTCATCTATATATAATATACGGGGCTACTGATAATCAGTTAGCATCTACTTTAACGGGCCATTGTAATCCTTACTTGGATAAAATTTCACTATCGAACTAACTTTGAAATCGGAAATAAAAATCAGCTGGTCATACATTTTGTTATAGATCATGGAATACTTGGTTTACCCTGATTATATTATTCATTTATTATAAAATAAGGAAACCAGCACAGTTTATTTTCTCAGATTGATTGAAACGGAAGTCTGCCCTTATTATTTTAATCTCTGACTGGTTCATATAGGTTGCACTCCAGAGGTACAGAACTCTATGTTAGTTAATATTTGTAAGTAGGTATATGCCAACAGGAACCTCTTATAATAAAACCATTGATATGAAGAAAAGGGGAGATGAGTACTGGCTTCTCGAAAATGGCGATCTCAAATTAGGTCCCATTAGGTCCACGTACGTCAGTAAAGTAAGGTCGTACGATTGAATTATATTGTTGTCTCGGTCGCACTTCGGTCTTAGGTACGTCTTTCTATCTTTGTTGTTCACCGAGACAGTCACGACATCATAATTACGACACAATACTAAAATTATTATACTTTCTGCGATTTAAGCAATAGTTTTATTGTATCGCCTTTCTTGAAGGAAAGTAACGAAATACTACCTACGTATATACACGTCATACCTACGTTACTGGAAAAATAAGTATTCTTGTTAGTGTGTGTGTAGGTTGTAAAATCCGGTTCAAAGGATCTTTTTTTTTCATTGAATTAAACATACATACATTCACGCCTTTTTCCCGAAGAGGTAGGCAGAGGTGTACCCAGGACTCAGTCCCATAGTAGATACACCCACATTTCGCCAATACGTTATTGGTCCCATGTAATATAAGGGGGCGAGCCTATTGCCATCTACCGGGCACAGTTCCAGCGCCTGACTGAAAATCAATAGTTTTCTTGACAGCAAATAAATGCTTGTCTACTTTTTAAAATAAATATAAGATATATTTTATAAGTTTGCGGTAAATATGAAGTAGGCGTTAAATAAACGTAAACTGACTTAATTTTATTTGTACAGAATTTCACGCACCTTTTATCTATAAGGTAAACAGAATACGGAAGTATATTAGGTACAAACTGGTTTACTCCTGAAAAGTACAGTTATTTAGGGATTAGGGACAGACACATATACACACACACACTAACTTTTGTAATTTTATAATATTACTAGCTGTGCTCCGCGGTTCTACCCGTGTAGACATCATTCCCGTGGGAATCTCGGCAAAAAGTACCCTATGTGTTATTTCAGGGTCTAAGCTACCTACATTCCAAATTCCAGCCAAATCGGTTCAGTAGTTTTCGCGAGAAAGAGTAACAAACATCCATCCATCCTCACAAATTTTCGCATTTATAATATTAGTAGGATTGGATTAGTAGAATAAGACACTAGTAGATTGTAAAGTATGAACAAAAGCTACCTATAAGGCGAGGATAAATTTATTTGCCTGCCTCTGTAGCGTAGTGGGCGCATGCTCGACTGCCAATCAAGAGGTCCCCAGTTCGATCCCCAGGTCAGGCAGTGTTAAATATTGGATTTTTCCATTAGGAATTATCTCAATAACTGCCTGGAGTCTGGAACTGTGCCCGGTAGATGGCAATAGGCTCGCCCCCTTATTACATTTATTACATGGGACCAATAACATACTGGCGAAATGTGGATGTATCTAATATGGGACTGAGTCCTGGGTACACCTCTGCCTACCCCTTCAGGCAAAAGGCGTGTATGTATGAATTTATTTAAGAGCTCCTTAGGTACCTATTAAAATTAGATAAGTAGGTAGGTACTAATTTACAAATTCGAAACTTTTTTTTTAACAACCAAAAGGGTTGGTTTTCTATAAATAATACAATTTAGATAGCCATTAACATAATCTAGGTTTAAGCAAGGTACCTTTACTTAATTATCATAATTTTTCACGCTTTCGTTTAACAATGCAATATCGTAAACACAACAAATAAATAAGCACTTCCTTTCCGGAAGGACATTAATATTAATGGTACACATTTCGCAAAGAATTAAATCTCTAAATCCGCCTCATCAATCAAAAACCAAATCAATCGTTCACCAGGGGCCGGTTGTCAAGCTGCCAATAACTTGTACCTATTGCCAAACGAATGTTATCAGTGAATACTAACTAACCGGTGGTTAGCTGGTCGCTACTGTGACGAAATATCGGTCTTCAAGGTCAATGTGAAGCTTGGAGTTACCTTTGTTTGTTGGGTAATGGATTATTGGAATTAAGCTTCGTATCGATCGACCTTGAACGAAATAGATCAATTATTTGGACGTACCGCGTAGATTAATCGTTTGTTTGGGATTTGCCGCTGCGATAGAAATAAAATTCGATTTTGTCACTTGCACCGTGTAGTTTTAAAGCTTTCTCGAGCTTTAATGACAAAAACCATTTTCAACTCTACTAACTCTCGACTAAAATAAATTGTTAAGGCATACGTATGTATGTATAGTGTAGGGTTCCATACCTATATACAGCGCCATGTATTAGTTCCTTGCGCAAAGTATGGAAATATGCAGTAAAATGACCATAACTTTTGATTGCGTTAACTTAGAAGTCTGATTTTTTTACAGCCACAAGGGACCGCAGATCTGGGTAGTTAATATCAATATCAACTTGATACCTCTACGTGATCTCGTTGAAAAGTGTCTTGACAGGCGAATACACACTCACACAGACACACAGTCAATAAAGTGGTCCCATAAGGGTTCCTTTTTTCCTTTTGAGGTACGGAACCCTAAAAAGACGTGTTAGAACATAACATAACGACATCACGACTTTTTCCCGAAGGGGTAGGCAGAGGTGTACCCAGGACTCAGTCCCATAGATAGGTACACCCACATTTTGCCAGTATGATTTTGGTCCCATGTAAAAAAGGGGAGAGCCCATTGCCATCTACCGAACACAGTGACACAAGAGGTGTTAGAATATAGTCAAATATATCACGTTTAGACTTATTGAAAGCGTTCAATGATTAGGTTACAGATAGATGGAGATCAGGCCATTTTAAAATATTATAATTTCAGTACACTTCATTAATTTTCACTTTGCAGTCACCAATTAACCAGCACTTTCTTATTTTAATAGTCTTACTGACTACTAACTTATGATAAAAAACACACCTACTGCCTATAAGCAGGTATTTAGTTTCCTAACTCTAGAGACCAGAAGCTAAATTTCGACTTCTACATAATCCAAATGAACACAACTAATAAAATGATTATCTAACATGACTAAAAACATTAGTGTAACAGGATTCACCGTATACAGCGTGTTCTCATCACCGGCAACCATATGAAGAATAATATGATGTCACTCGACTTTCCTTCGCCGACAGGCAGTGGCGAAATGGTTGAACATTTTGTTGTGAGATGTGGTACTGATTGGGTTGGTGAGGAGAGAGAATATTTAGGTAAGAAAGTTCTTTTTGGTATTTAATATAACAATAAGTGGTGTGATAATGGTAGAAATGTTTTTTTATAATAGAATTTGTTGGTAATTCTGTAAGAATAGATACGTGTATTTATGATACGAAATAGTGAATCAGTATAATTATATTTCGTAATTGCTATAATCATTCTGTGTGTTGTTTTCACATTAAATTTTAAATGAGTAAGAGTAGAATAAATAATAACTCAACAGGTGAATTGAAAAATCAATCAGGCGTTGCGTTGTCCAAAAATAAAAATAAAAGTTTAGTTTTGTTTAGATTATTATACAATTTTCTTATATTCTAAATATAGTCTATATGTTACACAGTTACACTCACTGAATTCAGTTTTTCGTAAGTGAATTTTTTTTTTAAATCGGTTCAGTAGTTTTTCAGCCTATTCGTTACAAACAAGTTCTCTCATTATAATATTAGCACCTTTATAGTTACTTATAGATTATGGCCATATTTTGTTGATAGGTTGAGAGTTATCTTGTTATTTTATTTCCATTATGTGTTACAGGAACATGCAGAAAACAAATCTGGCTTTAGTAATTTTCTTTCTTGCAATATTAAAAGCTGCTGTTGCAACTGAAGCTCAAAATACAAGTTCGAGTTATGATCCCGCTGAATTATTATCGTAAGCTATTTCATCTTTATGAATATTGTTTTTATATAGCTTTATTACGTATGTGCTATTATGCTGTGGTACTACTACGATTTCTACTATTAATATTTACCGTGGAAGTTTTGTGTGTATGTTTGCCTTTCATGTTCACCTTTTCATGCCAAAACTCTTGATTTAATTGTGTGTAATATGTAGTGTGCTTAGACCTAATAACAATACAGAGGGGACTTTGAGCTGAAGAAACCGCGAGGCACAGCTAGATAATAAAAAATATTGTGGTAGATTATATTTTTAACAGAACAAGGTAAAATCTCAATAGGTGGGTACCGATTTATCAATCAATGTAACTATTCTAATCTAACACGCAAAATACCAGCCGTAGGTTACATTTTTCATGATTAGTATTTACGTAAAAATAATTCTTCCACTTTTCAGAAGAATATTCAGCCCTAACATAACATTAGAATCGCGTCAACGAGGGTATGAACTCATCAAATTCGAAGACCAAGCTCCAAACACAAACCCTGGACAATATGGTCTCATTCTACCTGACAGGGACCAAAATTCTCTGAGATTCGAAGATGACGAATATGCACCTTATTACTCTTACAACGGCCAAAACTATAACAATTTAAAATTTGGGGATAGTCCAGACCAAATACATAATGGTCAAGTGGCATTTCAAAATGATAATAAATTAGAAGGGAATAAGAAACGTAAGAGAAAGCGCAGAAGGAAGCCTAAGAACGGACTACCAGGAGCTAATGTAAGACCAGGATTCCAGGAACCAGTACCAGGATACGGATATCCTTATGATTATCCTTATGGACAGCCACACAGTGAGTATCTAAAATATAATGGTAAGATAATAAATAAATGTGTAAGGTGAAAGTGGATATGTGTTTAGGTGGATAGGTGTTTTAATAACAGCTAATTTATTAAGGTACAAATAATGATAAATCACTAAGAAGATACAGCTAAAAGATGACAATAATACAACTGAGATGTTGATTTATTGGTAAAATCATATTTTTTTATTATTGCTTCTATGTTATTCTATAAATCATAATATCCCATCACAATTTTACTACTGCTTTTTCCAATTACTACTAAGTATCATACCTTGTAATACCTTGTAATGCTTATCAGCATTTCAGTCTGCTTTAACTTCATATCCGATATTAGGTCGAACAATCGATCCGCCTTCAGATTGGCAAAAATATTCTCTATCCTTTCTGTTCTTTTCTGTGTTTAATAAGGTATCCTGTTTTTAAATAGTTATCTTTTAATTTTTCTTCCTAATGTAATCTCTCCTTCCACAGGGCCTCCTCGTCGTCCTCGTCCCAGGCCATCCCTGGCCTCTGTAGCGTTATCTTCAGTGTTAGAAGCGTTAACATCTATAGCAACGTATGATGACTACCAGTGCGTGCCTCGCCTGCTGTGTGAGGCGGCTGGCGGGAGGATAGGAACCAATGGGGTCTTGCAATCTGTTGCTGCAATACAACCCTTACTGACGTGAGTTTTTATTACCAAGTTTTCGGTCAATATTAGACTTACACTAGGTACTCCAATCACTCTTCCTCGCTTTTAAAGTCTGGAAGAGAGGCCATAGTTCTTAAAAAAGAGTATTATATTCTAACAACTTTTAAATTAAAATTCTTGATTGTTCTTATTATGAGTTGAATATTTGGGCCCAAGTTAAGTCTTAAAGCTATCTGATGACTATCAGTCAGTCCAGACAGATTTCTTTGTAAATCGAGGGGTACATTTATTCACTATATTTTTACTTTTTAATAAATCCTTTTCTTATTGTACTGATCCTCAAGCAATTTTTTTTTTATTTCTATCTTACATAATATATTTACCGTCTTTCTCAATAATTCATACCTACTATCATTTGTATAAAGTTTGCTCCTACGTAAAGCATCAATATTATTTACATTATATTCATCTGTTCCTTTTCAGCCTTCTCTCAGCTTACAACGGCATCAGCAGCTCTCCACTCTTCGTGTTCGGTCGCGCAGTCTTCCTCGGGATGACCTCTAAAGGCAACACGGGGACCTGTAGATATGCCTACCCTCAGTGCCCTAACGATCCTGAAGAGCTCATCTTCTACCTTAATAACTATAATGGAGGTTTCTTCAGGTTCTTCAGTGCTCCACAAAATCTGCCCCCGCAAAACCTTGAGCAGTTCTATAATCAACTTGGGCAGTATCAAGGTCAACCAGGACCTTATGATATGAATCCTGGGCAATATCAAAATCCCTATCCAGGACCTGCTGATTATAATCAGAATAATAATTATCAAACACATAATAATAACTTTGATACAAATTATAATAATCCTGATACAAATTATAATAGACCAAGCCTCTATAACAATCATCAAGGCAACTATGCGTACAATTACAACTATGGCTCAAATCAGATTAGATTTCAAGATGACAATAGAATTCAAAAACGTATACAGAATAGGCCTAATCACAATTTAATTGAAGACAGTTTTGAAGATGATGACGGTTCCCGAGCTGGATGGCAATTTCCTGATGAAGGTAGTCAAAATTATTACAATTATCAAACAACTTCCAGTAATTATTACAATAATATAAGAGACAGCAAAACGATGAGATTTCCCGATAGCACTCAAACAAATTATGACCAAACTGATTATAGAAAAGGAAAAGTTATTAATTTCCCTGATCAAAATTACCATACTAATAATTATAATAGTCAAACTTATAACGATCGTCCTCATATTTTAACAAATAGATATGAAACTTCAACATACTCTTACAATAATGGACAAAATCAAAATTATTACAACAATAACAATAATAATTATTATCAAACAACTCCCAGTAACTATTACAATAATAATCAAGGTATAAAGTATTACAATTATAATCAAACTCCATCCAACGACTATCAGAATAATCAAAATTATAATAAACGACCAAATAATTACCAATATCACAACAACGACTACAATAATAATTATAATAACGCAGTACAAATGTATTATAATCAAAGACCTGCGAATAATAATAACTATCAAAGTAATCAAAATTATTACAGCGATCATCAAAATATGTACAACAACAATCAAAAATACCCACAAACTACAGTTTTTAACAATGAAGAGTACGTTTTTGATCATAAGAATAATTTTTACGTAAAGAATCAGAAAAATAACAATTATAATGCGAATAATAATTATAATAATCAGAACAACAATAATTATAATCCGAATAATAATTATAATCAGAACAATAATAATTATAATAACAATTATTATAATCAGAATAATTTTAAAAGAGCTGAACCAGATGATGGATTAAAAACTGTTTACGTTGTCAGAGGACATGGAGACCCAAATAAACCAGAAATTCTTAAATTAAAGCCTGGACAAAGTGTGCATTGACTACCTAATTAAAAGACTAATTTGCGATTTCCTCCAATATGAGTAGACGAAAGGGACTTCAGTATAAGGTTGTATCTACTTACGATAACTCCTATCACACTCAAAATCAAAGGACCCTGGGGTACCTATTAAAAGGCCTACTACACCCAAAGTTGATTGGGATTGTTAAAAAAACTCGTGCTGGATTCTCTAATGTTTAATTTCTTATCTCTGATGTTTAATAAAGTGTTTTAATTTTCAAGATTTTATTTATTTGTAAATATTAAACTGTAAGACATTGTGAAGGTCGTATATATTAAACATGGGAACATCAAGCTTTTAACATAAAGTTGAATATGTTGACCTCCGACCAGTACTGAATTCTGTCCTAATGACAGTGTTTACTGATAATGAATTGTGATGTACAGTGCATACGATTCAATTAGGTGAACTATGCACTCTTTTCAGAAAACTGGTAATGGTTTGTCAAGTAGTTTTTGTAGTGGCAGGCCTCTTTTGCAGGGGCCCGCCTGGGGAAGTTCCACACCTTTGCCAGTTATTCATCCGTCAAGCAGTAAGTAATGTGCAAACATTACTGTTTTCCGGTCTGAAGGGCAATGTTACCAGCGAAATTACTGGGCATGACGAGATTCAACAACTAATATTTTAGGGTGACAGGCGCAGTGCAGTGCCGCGCAGAATTTAGAATTTTAAAACACTGGGTCGCACTGTGTCTGATATGGGCAATCATGATGCTTACCATCAGGCACCTGATCTACTCGTCTTGTCACTCACTAACATAAAAAAAATTACTTATTAGTTATTACCTATATAAAGGCATATATACTTATTGATACGTATCTGGACAGGGATTTTTATTGTTAATACCTATTAAATCTCGGATATATCAATGTATACTCTTAAGTGGTATGCTATAATAGAATTAAATACACTTTATTTTGTGAATATTTATATAGTATTACATAGATTGCCGATCATGAGGTCCCGGGTTCGATCCCCAGGTCAGGCAGTGTTATTGGATTTTTCTATTAGAAATTATCTGTCTGAGACCTGAGACTCTAGAGTCTGGAACTGTGCCCGATATATCGCAATAGGCACGCCCTCTATTACATAGGACCAAAAACACAATGGGAAAATATGGGTGTACCTTCTATGGGACTGAGTCCGGGGTACACCTACCCCTTCGGGAAAAAGGCCTGATTGTTTGTTATAATATTATACCGATTATCTTAAAATTAAGGCAATAGGGTAACAAGTCATTGGTCGACAATGGGCGGCCTTATCGCCTTTAAGATTTTACTGTTATACCTATAATGTATCATAGAATAATTTAAACTGGTTTTCAAAATAATTTCAAATAGCCTATGTACCTATGTAGCAAATACCTATGTATTTAGGTACTTCTTCGACATTCTATAAAATGTCAGTGATAAAGTCGCACTATTTCAACTAAGTAGGACTTTACTCACCAATCAGTGTAATGATGTCCTTATCTTTATTTTTACACTGTCGGATCATTCACCTTTCCATCGTGTGGCGACTTGCCGTCACGACACGATTCTGAAAGTTCGGTCAAGGATCGGTTTATATGGGTAGGTACTTACTATCGTATCGTGATCTATCAACGGATTTAGTTTATGTTTGACAAGTTTAGTCAATGTTGGATTAGTTTGACGATAAATTCAGTTGATTAATTCTAGCCCTGCTACGATCCCCAGGCCAGGAAAATGGTGTTATTGGATTGGATTTTTCCATAAGGACATTTCTCAATGACAGCCTAGAATCTGGAACTGTGCCCGTAGATGTCAATAGGCTCGCCCCCATTTCACAGGACTTCAAAAACAACTGGTGAAGTGTATAAAGTTTGAGGTGTACTGGGTGTATCTTCTATGGGACTGAGTCCTGGGTACACCTCTGCCTACCCCTTCGGGAAAAAGGCGTGAATGTATGTTATGTTTTTTTTTTGTTTTTAATAGTGGAGCCCTGGGTACACCTTGCCTACCCCTTGGGGTAAAAGGCGTAATGTGATGTTATGAAGAAAGTGGGTAGGTAATAAATGCATAATAAATCATCATAACTGTGTAGGCTACATACATGAACCAAGAAGAAAGGCGGCAGCAGTTTTTTAAACAACGAGTGAAGCACCATAGTAAGCCAGCTCGCTAATGCTATAAGAACTATATATAACTATAATATATAACTATAGAAATAATACTAGTTCGTGGTTCGTGTATAAATGTCAGGTGATGTGTGCGTGCTGTCATTTTTGTATGGAGCTGGCTTACTATCTTGCTTCAATTTTTGTTTTATAAGACTCCGTCCGCTTTTTTATAGGTTCATGGTTACATACTGACCTATAATGTAGGTCTTGTCAGACCTCCAGGACAAGTCATGTTCATGACATTTGCCGTTTTTGGAAAAGCAACAGTTTTCTCGGCGGTATCGCTCTTGAACTCATTTTTTAAGTAGATAAATATTATCTTCCGTATTTATTAAATAATAATCACCGGTTTTAGCATAAAATAACATCATGCTTTTTTCCCTAAGGGGTAAGTAGGCAGAGGTGTGCTTCAGGACCTAGTCCGAGCTAGGGCAAACCTATTGCTCCTACCGGGCACAGTTCCAAGGTCCAGGCTGTCATTGAGAAATTATTTAATTTAATCAAAAAAGACAAAAGTTGTGTTATAAATCTATAACCAAACTAAAAGATATTGATTCAACCCGCATAATGCTTCTAACTAAATAAAATTAATGTTCTAACTTTATTTAATGGTTTTCGTCGATATCTTTTTGAATGTTTCAATGTCGGCTAGGAACAAATGTAGCTGACCATGTCGCCCTGTGGATTTTCGAAGTGTTCTATAATTGCATTGTGTATTTAGTTAGGGTAGAAAAAAAATGGTTCATTGAGATATATTATAATAAACCCGGTCCTCTTACTCCTGCTCCACCATCAGATCCTGGTCACCATCTATCTGTAATATATTTATTGTGACGATTATAATGAGCTCAAATACGATATATTAGACTACTGGCTCATCTAAACCTGATGCTGCATCAGCTCAAATTTACCAAGTCGTTGCAGTATCGCTGAAGTAACAAAATACAAAAATTATGGATCGATCAGATCGCAGGAAGATGTTCATATCCTTTCAGCCGTTTGATAAGAGCTGATTATCTTCTAACGACCGATTTTCATGAGACATAGCTAAGAACACACTCCACTCGACAACGTCAGCTTTCGAGTTAAAAAAACACATGAAAGTTTCCTTTTTCCAAGTCTAAACAGTCTAGACTAGCTAGACAGACAGCTATAAGTTGGCCATAATTTAAGCAACCATTTCGAACTTTGTTAATGAAGGGTTGTGGGTTTTTAAAATAGCTATAATAAATAAAAATATGTATTCGGGTACACAAGGACGACCACAGACGGACACACAAATGCACAGATACCTCAAACTTATAACACCCTTCCTACGGTTAAAAGTAATGCGCTACACGACTTCTTCAATATTATGCAATAATGGTTACCTATTTTTTTTCCTAATATCATTATATTATATAAGATTAATTATAAATTATTTACCCAGGTAATATTTTAAAAAATATTTTAAGCTTTTGCCATCAATAAGTACTTAGATATCAGGTAAATACTGTGCAATGGTTTATGCAAGGTCGCCATATCATTTGAACTCGTTATTTTTACCTACTGTTTATTCTTAATTATTTTCTAAATGGATGTGTTGCTACATTGATTGACATATATTTATAATATTGAATTAATAGGTGTTTGCCTAGGGCCGGATTCAAATATTTAGCAATATGTACTAGTTTTAAGAAATCTGGCACAAGTTTGACGAAAGTGACCAATTCATAAAGAATTTCAGGTTTCTCACCCGCAGCTAAGTCCAGATGAGTTTTGCTCTAGATTCTACTGATTCTTAAGGAATTAAAGAATTAATAATTCTAGACCAGATTTTAAGTTATGGCGAAGGTTGACCTATATAGATTTAAAAAAAAATATCAAGGTTGGTCTACTTCTTAAAATCAATGTTTTTAAGAATTTCAAATTACTTTAATTGTCTTTTGTTTTAAGTATCAGTAATGCTATAAGAGACTTATCTCTTCCAAGCTTGATCATAATAAAACTTAGACATTGTTATCTACTTCCGGTATATAAGTATGAAGATTCTAATATTTTTTTATTTCCTTTTAATCGTGTGACCTTAACCCGACACCATTTTGTCTTATATCTTCAACATTAAGTATTATTTGTAAAGAATTATTTACTCGACTAAAAATTTGATAAAATTAGGCGTAATTTGGTCTTAGAGATGGTCTTGAGCCTTAACTCTTCTTTATATTACTCTGCACTAAGCACGTCAAAAGCTACTGAACCGATTTAGATGTTTGGTATTTGGTAAGTCACACGTTTATAGTTTACTAGAGTATGACTTCGTTCGCTCGCAATTATGATATAAGGGGTCCTTAGAATGTGAGTTTTCAAAAATCCTTCCTTAGCACACGTCCAGACAACGAAAACAACCCACATTCCAAGTTTCAAGTCTCTGGGATCAGTGGTTTGGGCTCTGCGTTGCATGTCAGTCACTGAGTCATTTAGGATTTTATAATATATAGTGAAATAGTGATTAGCCTAGTTCTTATTATTTAAGATTTTTTTATTTTACGACATTTTATAGTAATTAGTAGCTGCGCCCGGGGTTCATGGGCGTATTCTTAGTTCCCGTGGGAATATTGGGATAAAAGTACTCTCTATGTGTTATTCCAGTACATAGTAAATTTCAGCCCAATCGGTCTAGTAGTTTTGGGGTGAAAGAGTAACAAACATCCATCCATCCATCCTCACAAACTCGTTTTTATTTTATTATTATATAAGAAGGATAAGATTAGTAGGATATATAATTCTTTATTTATATTTTGTTATGATGTATTTAAGTTTTTGTTTCTTGTTGGTGGGTGTAACAATAAAGAGTTTATCTATCTATCTAAGTCCATGAAAATGGGAACAAGGACGTGCATGTTCGATTCTTACGCTTAACAAAAAGATAAACAGCTAAGTAAACATCAGCCCGATCAAGATACAGACTGGCACAGAATGTGACACAAAAGTAAAGTATTTTAAAACCGATAACCTTTGCACAGTTGGTTCTAAAGAAGGTGAAACAACACCAGGTGGGTAATAACAAAACTCAAGACACTGCGACAAGGCAAACATATTCATCTAGATCACTTTAATCTCGGAAAATTCTTAACATAGCTGGTACAGACCATCTAATCTGTTGACAGCTTTGAATTAATAATAATAATATGGGACACCTTCCAGACACGGTCATCTGGTCCCAAACTAGGCTAGAAGCCTGTACTGTGGTAACCAGATTTTTTTTAAAATGATAATGAGTAACAAGACGAGCAAATCAAATGCCTGATGGTAAGCATCATGATTGCCCATATCAGACACAGTACCACCCAGTGTTTTAAAATTCAAAATTCTGCGCGGCACTGCACTGCGCCTGTCACCCTGAGATATTAGTTGTTGAATCTCGTCATGCCCAGTAATTTCGCTGGTAACATTGCCCTTCAGACCGGAACACAGTAATGTTTGCACATTACTGCTTGGCGGATGAATAACTGGCAAAGGTGTTCTGATTACATAGATAAAGGCACGTTTCCAGAACTAATGAAAATAAGTAAAATCACTCCTATCTTTAAATCGGGAAGTAAGACAGATCCCTCAAACTATAGGCCAATCTCTGTTTTGCCAGTATTAAGTAAAATCTTTGAGAAATTGATGCTAAACCAACTGCTGTCACATTTCAATAGAAATAGAATATTGCATTCAAACCAGTATGGTTTCACCAAATGCAGATCAACAACCGATGCAGGCTGTCATCTCATGACTCTTGTCTTGGAGGCTTGGGAGAGTTCACAGGATGCCATTGGAGTGTTTTGTGACCTTTCCAAAGCATTCGACTGTGTAGAACACTGCACGTTACTGCGCAAGTTAGAAGTATATGGAATTCATGGGAATGCCCTGAACCTGGTGGAATCATACTTGTCTAGTAGGCAGCAGAAGGTTAGCGTCAATGGTATCACATCTGCTAGTTCTCCTGTCAAGATGGGAGTCCCACAGGGATCAATTTTGGGTCCTTTCCTGTTTTTGGCATATATTAACGATTTGCCTTACATGGTCCACGGTCTAGCAGATATAGTTCTATTTGCCGATGATACGTCATTGATTTTTAAAGTTGATAGGAAGGATACTTCACTAGTACATGTTAATAATACTTTAGCAAGTATATCCAGATGGTTCACAGCAAACAATCTGTTATTGAATGCGAAAAAGACTAAATGTTTGAAATTTTCGTTGCCTAACGTCAGAAGTATAGAACCAATCATAGTTCTTGACGGTGAAAGACTCAATATTGACAATGCAACTTTGTTCCTTGGCATAAATATAGACTCTAAACTGCAATGGAGCACTCATATCACCGAGCTCTCAGGGAAACTAAGCTCTGCAGCTTACGCGGTTTATAAAATTAGGCAACTAACAGATGTAGCCACGGCGAGATTAGTGTACTTTGCATATTTCCATAGCTTGATGTCTTATGGGATTCTGTTGTGGGGGTCAGCTGCAGATATAGAAACTATCTTTATACTACAAAAACGTGCGATTCGTGCCATCTATGAGATGCGTCCACGCGAATCCCTGAGGGAATTATTTAAAGAAATAAACATACTGACCCTACCATCCTTATACATTTATGAGAACATCATGTATGTGCGTAAAAATTTACATAAATTAAAATTAAATAGTGACCTTCATAATTTTAATACTAGGAATAAAGACAAAATAGCTGTACCTAGCTTTAGATTATCTAAAACAAATAAAAAGACATTCTTAGGAAATAGTGTACGTTTCTATAATAAAATCCCAAAAGAGATAACTGGGCTCTCAGAGGGTAAATTCAAAACCTATATAAAATCTACTTTACTAAAGAAGGCATACTATAAAGTCAACCAGTACATAGAGGACAAAGATGCCTGGAAACTTCTGCATAGTCGCCTCGCGGCACCTTCAAAGAAAATGAATGTAAGCAAACCAAATATTGTGAAACTTTCTGTTGAAAAAATTAAGCCCTACAAGTTTCTTGTGCGTTCTTCTTGTAGAGGTATCTTTCCGAACGCACGGTAGACTCAGTACTGTATCTTCATTGACGTACAAAAGTGTCAGATTATGACCTATTTGAATAAATCTGTTTGAGTTTGAGTTTTTGAGTTTGAATTACTGATATAAGCTTACAAATACCCAGACACATCAAACAGACATGTTTATGCACACAAATGTTCGAGCTGGCCGGGGATCGAACCCGGGGCCGGCGTTTAACTAATAAAGCACCATAAAATTGACCTACGCCACTTTCACAACAAAATTTTTGTAGGTACTAATAATTTTTATAATGTTAATATTTTCGGGGGTTAGTTATGTTATATGTAGTGGTGCCCATATTGACATAATTACGCAAATAAATGCATTATTATGACTGCTTTGGTGGCGTAGTGGGCGCAAGCTCTACTGCCGATCATGAGGTCCCGAGTTCGATCCCCAGGTAAGGCAGTGTTAAATATTAGGTTTTTCCATTAGGAATTATCTCAATAACTGGCTGGAACTGTTTGTTAAGGCAGCTGTTTCAGGTGAAATAGTTTCTGACGTCTGATGATGTTAATGTCCGCCTGCGCACTATATAGCTAGAAGCGGGAAATCTTTACGACATTTCCACAGCGATATATTATAATATTATGTTCAAAGGTTAATAGTGTCGCTAGTGGAGCAATTAACAGCGGTATCGCGGCTGAAAGACCGTACTTCCAATTTTACCACCTGAACTGTTAAGTTGGTAGAACTGCACACATTATTATCAAACTCAAACTCAAAAAGATTTATTCAAATAGGTCATAATCTGACACTTTTGCACGTCAATAAAGATAAACAGTACTGAGTCTACCGTGCGTTCGGAAAGATACCTCTACATTTATCCATGTATTATTATCCATGTAAGCTGTTAAAACACTAGCGCAAATACTTTGGTGCCCCCGCGTACATTCCTGAAAACCGTAGAGCTTGTTAACAAGCAATTACGCAAGGACCTTAAATTAGTACACCCTACAGACCATTCAGGAACTTCATCTACGTAATCAAAAATTAAACTACCTAATCCATCTTAAGAATCGCTGTAAAACTTCGCCAAGTATAGGTAGACACTAGCGTCCTGGGTCGCGTTCATTTAGCTCTCAAGCGACGCTTGAGCTTCAGATGTCCTAGCTTTTAATTATCCAGCCGTATCAAAAGTCCCAGGACCTCAAGACAATACTGAAGTGTTCGATGACGATTGTAAATAGGCGGGTTATATTATTATCATTCAGTGAAAGTCGAAGGACGTAGTACTTCAGTACGCTACCGACTGTGGCGCCGCGTGCACGCGTGTCACTCAAAATAAAGTACGCGAGTGTTGTGAGGTTTTAAACAATCAAAACTCAACTGATTTAAGTATGTTTTTGTTATTTCTTAAATTACGTAAGTTTACGGAAGTGTATTGAATATTTGAAAACAACGGTTAAGCGACGCGAATCGGTTTCCATGAGACGCTCGGCCCGCATAAATTAAGGCTTTGGCAAGTAGCAACTTTAGGCGACCTAAGTTTTTGCTGAAATGTTACCAAAAAACATCGCAGAATTTAAATTTTAGTGCTACTTCAGAGATATTGTAAGTTTTCTTAGGAATTATTTTATATTGTAATAGGCTGGCCGCGATAAGGATTATAATGTGATGTAGAGAATTTCCAAGAAGCCTTAATTGTATTTTACGATATTTCTAGTTTTAAAGGCCAGTGACAATTTAGGCACATAGTTTAAGTGTCGTTGGGGACTATAAAATTTAATTATTTAGATCCTTTTGGGGTTTTCCTTGATTTACAACTTTTATATATCGAATTAACAATTTTATTATTGATGTGGATTTAAAAATTATCTCTAGAAAAGTTTTATGCTTCTTCCGTAGTACGCAGTATTTAATTACATAGGTAATGATCACTAATCATAGATGATATTATCTACATCTTAGATAAAATATATTTTATAGTTCAATTAACGTTATATTGTCGAAATGACACAAGTTTTATAAACCACCTATGAGTTTTTATCCGTTTTATAATTAATGCCATATGTACCTGCCTTTTAAGTTTTTCTATGTAGTTCTATAGAATCTTGCTATTTTATGAATAATAAATTGTTTCCGTGATTAATGTTAACGGTTGTTATCTCTACCTATATAATTGTCAAATGGCGTAATGCATTGTTGTTCTAAGTTGGCAAAGAATTTATTATGTAGGCCTGTGTTTTTTTTACTATAGCAGATTTGTACTGGGGATTATAGATTTACAGCTAATCGTCTCTATTATTTTCTTAAAGATAAATCGATATCTATTTCCTATCTAATTGGAAGGAAATAAGAATAAGCTCTACAACGTTTTGTATTTTTTTTTTTAAGATTTTGATTGGACGTTGGAGCGTTTGGAGATTTCTTCAAATTACTTTGGACAAAAAGTCTAAACAATAAAATTTACCACGACGTTAAAGATATAATAATTGGCGATTTAAATTGCGTAAGTAAATTCTATCAGAGAGAAATTGAACAGATGTTGGTCATAGGTGCTTCTCTCCTCTTTGTCTGTAAGAATTATACGCTATTATGCTTACATTTAGTCTGCACTATCATATAAAACGACGCATCTTTGATCTCACGAGGAAGTGGTCCTGCGGTTAAATTCGGGCGAGTTCGTTAAAGTTCTATTTAAACTTTTTCGCCGCGAATAGTGGTCACCTTCCGTTAAGAGGAGAGTTTCCGGCATCGTATGTCTACTGTCGACATATTGTCTATGGAATTTGGACTCATTTCAGCTTATACGTGGTAAGTAAAGATGAAAAATAAAAAGCGGTTATTTTTATGTCCTAAATTTTTCAATGAATAGAATAGAATAGAATAGAAAACTCTTTATTGCTATCACAAACTAGTACAATAACAGTAAAATCACATATTAAATCTAGAAAAAGTGTCAATGCTTCTTTCTTATGAAGAAAGAGATCTTAAAAATGTCGCGAAGTGTGCCTAGAACCCAGAATCTAGCACTTACACTTGCCTTTTTTGCATGTTCATAAAAAGATATAGAGGTACATCTATATTTTTTATCTTTAATCTATAGCAATGTCTTGTAATTTTTTTTATCAAAACAAGATAACCATTTTTTACCTTCTTTTTATTAACTCATAAAAACACCTAAAACGACAACCAAAAAGCTCTACACCAGCCCATTCGTTTTCATTGCGGCAATCATTCATAAAACGTCTACATTGTGACACCGCTGCCCATGAATAGGCTACCGCTATGGACCATCTATGGCCTTTCACAAAACACCATAACTTTGACACCATCATAACCCAATAGCCCTGATGCACCATCCTACAAAAAACTATGAATTATTCAAGATAACCCGACCAGTTTGAAAAACTTAGGTGGGAGGCATTAAAGCTGATTTCACACGTACGGCAATGCACGATCTTTTTACACTCTGCACGGTTTGTCACTGCGTGCACAATTAAAGTTTCGATCGTAAAGCTTCTGGCTCAACGGTGCGTGTCGTGCAATTACATGTAAAATTCTGTGCTTGCATATATTCGCTCCAGCTAGACTTTTGCGACAAAAGAACGCACTGAAGCATACTTTACTCTGAAATGTAAATATATAAGCGTCGAGCATGCAAGCTTTGAGAAACAGTACCGTTGAGAGCGGAAAGACTGAGCGCGTCGCCGTACGTATGAAAGCTCTCTAACTCGTGTTTAGTGGAACATTGAAGGCTCCTCAAGTTGGCAAGGTTGGCACAAACAGGTTATGTGACCGGATTCTGATGCAGGAATTGTGATATGGATTATGTTTGATTTGACAATTTGGGGACAGAGGTTTAGTTTCTTGCATTGAAAAAAGTCTTCACCTTCACAAATTAACAGAAGTAGAATCAGACTTTTCATTTAATATTGTCTTTGTACCTTGTACAAATTACCTCAAACGTCGTCGAAAAGGACGGCATTATCTGCATATCATGGATATGTATCATCTGTCTTGACATATGGACTTATTCTTTGGGGAAACTCTACGGACGTACAAAGAGCATTCATTGCTCAAAAGAAGTGCCTGCGGGCTATCGGAGGCATACGTCCTTGGGATTCTTGCAAACCTCTTTTTAAGGAATTCAAGATACTCCCATTGCCTTGCATGTATGTATATGAGTGTGCAAAGTTTGTTAAGGAGCATATCTATTTATTTGAAAAAGCTCATGAATTGTCTAGAAATCCGAACAGAATAATTTTGCAGAGAGTTCCTAAAACAGCACTATATCACAAAAATTGCTATGATATGATATATAATGCCCTTCCGGATAATATTAAAGACTTACCTACCTCTAAATTTATAGGTAAACTTAAATCTTGGCTCTTAGAACGGTTGTTTAACTCTGTTACTGAATTTTTAGATACAAAAAATCCTTGTATTTATCGGCCTAAAAAATTGTAATTGACATGAATGTTATTATTTCACTACACAATTTTAAATTTAATGTATTAATTTTTGATCCTAAACTAATTATGACATTATTTATTTATAAGTTACTTAAGAAATTTTTGCATGCTAGAGATCATACTGGCAAAATGTGTTGAACTAAATATAAAATAACCCAACAGCTGTACACCTACCACATTTTTAGCAAATAAATTATTTCATTTCATTTCATTTCATTGTAATTTATTTTTATAATAATAATATTCGTTTATTTCAGAACACTTTAGGCTTACATCAATTGTTACGTAGTAAGGACTTATACTCGTACTCTAATTTGTTAGTAAAACTATCCTATGTTTGGGGTCAGGGAAAAAATTAAATTTATTTATTTATTAAATTTATTTATTTATTAAATTTATTTATTTATTAAATTTATTTAATTATGTTATTTACATAATTATAAATTAGTATAAAGTAATTGAGATTAAAATAAATTAAATTTATTTATTTATTAAATTTATTTTTAAGGCATATTAGTATATTTTTGCATGGGTTGTCTACTTAACCTATTTCGTTAAGAAAATTAAAACACGGACACGGTTTTCGGTTCTCTAATCTCACGTTTAAAACACCCATTGTATAACTAGGTTTATTCTAAATCCCATAATGAAGTCTAAATAAAATTATAATAATAACGTCTATTTGTGGCGCCTAACGTTAATTTTAACGATGTATAAGCAAGTTTACACGATGTAATAGAGTGGTTTATTTCAAGTGGTTAGTTTTCAGCTCGTTTACTGATGAGGTTTAATGGTTTGCTCTAGTTATTTCATGGGTTTGCAATAAAAGTTAACAGTTAAGACTAACAGCTAACTTATGTAGGTATACCTTATTTCAAGTAAATTACTTTGGACAGTATGGTTTTGTAAGAATGAAAGTAAATTATCGGGAACTTAGAGGAAGCCTTCTATGTATAATAATTATTAATTAATTAAATTCGGGCACAGCTAGCATAATATAAAAATCAAATTCCTGACAGTCTAACACACTCACTCATCAAGACCCAGCCTCAACCCTTGGCCCTAGAGAGCCTAGACTAGAGATATTTTGCACAAAGGTTCCATTACAATACAGAGAACATTGTGTGTAGCCGTACCAAGTACCACACCTTTGCCAGTTAATCATCAGCCAAGCAGTAATGTGCAAACATTACTGTGTTCCGGTCTTAAGGGCAGATTACCAGCGAAATTACTGGGCATGACGAGTTTTAACAACTAATATCTCAGGGTGACAGGTGCAGTGCAGTGTCGCGCAGAATTTTGAATTTTAAAACACTGGGTGGCACTGCGACTGATGTGGGCAATCATGTTGCTTACCATCAGGCACCTGATTTGCTCGTCTTGTCACTCACTATCATAAAAAAAAGAGAAGGAATAAGAAAGGAATTCCCGAATTACACGGGAATTAAGTCGCGGCAATTACGTTAGTCGTTTATAAAGATGTAGAGTCATGTAATGAGAGAAATGTATGTATAAAGGAAAAAGTGTAATTTATTTAAATGAAAAAAAAATATTAGAGGTATAATCTATGTTTATTTCATCTGAAAAATATCTTAAAATAGGTTGTTTATATTCTTACAAAACAGTGAAATACAAAATATCCATTTGGTTAATTTTCATTGTATGAAATAAGTATAATGATCTCTTACTAAGTAAAATGAAGACATTCCATTGAATTTCGTTTATCGTAGCATTGGCAATGAAGCAACTATCTGTTTCAAGTTGAAGGTGTATAAGACAATTGTTACATTATCGGTTTATTATTGGCTTCCGACAATTGGAGCGATGGGAGGTCGCACACTAAATCTATCATTGTCTCTTATATATTATCTACGTTACTTGTATTCTTTTGTTTGTGTTTCGGATAGCACGTCAAACTATTTTGTTTTTGGTTGTTGTTATTTCGCCATCTTATCTCGCACCACTTTTGATTTTACAAGCACAAAAATATGTGTTTAGTCACAGGTAGATTAGGGTTATTATTATTTACCTTAGGTCTCAGCTGTTTCCTATAAGTAGGGGGTCTTTATTTCATGCCGGAGGCCTTGTTGTACCAGAAACTCTGACAATACGGGTTGGTCCCAGTACCTGAATGAATTGACTCAAGCAGTGTATTTGGGTAAAACCGGTTCAGTTAGAATACGAAATTTTCGTTTTGTTATTTCATTTATCTTAAATCCCTATTGGTAATAATTTGTGTAGAGTTGGGGCAAAAAGGATCTAACCTACAATAATATTATCATACATAAAATACGTCTCTTTACAATGATTTAGTTTTTAAGAATTCGGTGTACTTATTTTTTTTATCTATAAAGAATGTCCCAAATAACGCAGTGACCGTTGACTCACGCTGCAACTCATTCACGTCGCTTCACCCAATTTCGCGCCATAACTGTTTCTATTTTCAAATTCCCGAACTGTCACACGCTTCCTGGATTCAACATGGCGACATTTCTCTGTCATATCATATCAATTAAAAATCAACTCTAACTACTTATAAATAAAACACATTTTCAAATAATTAAAACCACTTACGTACACTGATTCAGTACAAGGATTTCGTCTTTAATTTCAAAGGAGTAAGGTCTATTTGGTTCAAGTGTTTTTCTTAGGTGTAAAATAAATATTCTGTCAGTAGTACGTACGTGATATGCATATAAAATAGTTTTGGCTATGAATGTCTGTCCGTTTGTATAACAATGGATGTGTGTGACATAAGGACGGACTAACAGTTCATAATATTATGTAGGTGGGTGTTAAATAATAGACTTGTAAGTCTGCATAATAACTCTGTTCTAGATTTTAAAATGCTGTTGGATTTATATTATAATACGTAGAACACGGTGTTGATTTCAATTCCAATTTAACGCTTATTTAAATTTAATAACTTTACATTTATTAAAATACTTATGAAAACTTAAATATATAAAGATCAGAATCTATAGATTTGAATATTTTTTGGTAGGCAGGTATTACACAACAATATGGTCGATATTTGACACCAAATTATGTGCTCTCTTGTAAAATCGCGTATTTGTAGATGTCATCTTGTTCTTTGTTGCCATCGACATAATATTATTGTAATATCATCTAATATTTTTGACAACATTAATTACCAAGTTACTTATAATTTAATCTATTTTAACCAATGGCAACTCTGTAAAGGAGAAACCGCATCGAAGGCATTCAGCATAAGGTCGAGTGAATCAACTCGTCACGGCCAAACACCAAATACGTACATACAGACGAAACAAGTAAAAACACCCTTATTGTTGAGGATATTGAGGTTTGAATTACGTCGTTACTATTTTGTCTATTTTTGTAAAACAATTTAAGGCAAGATAAGGTTTAATGTCTGGGTCTTAACGACTTTACACCAAAAGTACGAAAATGCCGGATATGTTTTGTTTTAGCCTTTTTGGGAGAGGCTATCTAAAATCCGGGATAAGTACCTATTATGAATAGGTATTTCTTATGATAGTGAGTAACAAGACGAGCAAATCAGGTGCCTGATGGTAAGCATCATGATTGCCCATATCAGACACAGTGCCTCCCAGTGTTTTAAAATTCAAAATTCTGCGCGGCACTCCACTGCGCCTGTTATACTGAGATATGAGTTGTTGAATCTCATCATGCCTAGTAATTTCGCTGGTAACATTGCCCTTCAGAGCGGAATACAGTAATGTTTGCACATTACTGCTTGGCGGATGAGTAACTGGCAAAGGTGTGGTACTCTTCCCCAGGCGGCCCACTGCAAAAGAGGCCTACCACTACAATAGGTATTAAGATAATTATAATATAGTAAAGAATACTTAGGTGTGCTTAGTACTACTTAGTAGTTAGTTTAAGAATTCTAAAGTATTTAGATGTTTTGAGCATAAAGTTAATACTCCTAGTGTGATTAAATGGGTTCGATCCTCACGCCAGGCAAAGTATTAAGGATTTTTCCATTAGGAATTGTCTCAATGACTGCCTAGAGTCAGGAACTGTGCCCGGTAGATGGCAAAATAGCCGCCCTCTATTTTATGAGACCAATAACATACTGGCAAAATGTGGGTGTACCTACTATGGGACTGAGTCCTGGTTACACCTGTGCCTATCCCTTCGGGAAAAGGGCTTGATGGTATGTAATGTAATCGGGTCAGATTTTAATTTTATCTCGTATTAAATTCAAATTCATTTCGTCAATTTGGTCATAATATGACACTAACTTATGCAAGTAATGAATCAACCGTGCGTTCGGTTTGTTTTTACCGCCCTTTTTTCCCCTCATAAAACAATTCCACCGTTTCATTTCATATTTAGAACTAAATAACTACCCTCACGCTAGTTCCATATTTTAAATAGATCGTTGCATCGCGTGTTTCGCATATTAGGGCAAGTAAACAACTTCAACTTAAACAAAATTAAACGACTTCAATTCTTAGATGAAATTGTACAATAAGTATTGCTCAATACTCGTATTATAACACCTATTATTACTATTATATAAAATGTATTTGGTATTTTATAATATTAGATAATTCGAACGGCAATAAAACTATAAAGTCATAAACTAATTAAAGAAATTCAGATAATAAGTTTCTTAAACTCGCGGTAAAATCAAACAAATCGACTTTCACCGTTTTTGATTTATTTGTTTAGAGAAAAGTGAAAATGTTTAACTGGTTCGTCATATGTTAATTTTTTGAGTTAAAGACACCGGTTCTTTACTATATCAGTCAAAATTAACCAGATGTCGGCTTGTTTTAGTTTTTTAACCATTTAATTGTGGTTATTTTAGACAAATTGACGGATTTGGGTGTAAATTATAATCACCACCTACCCATACATAATTATGTTTCATGCATATTCAAAAGCTTTCATAATATTATTGTCATAAAATCGCAGTTAAACTATGTTCGAAATTATAAAAATTTACTGACAAGACAGTTTTATGATCTTTATTTATAAACTACATTGAGTTTTTATTATAAAAAATGTGTATTAAATAGATATGCAAACAATTTAATAAAATATTATGTTCTAATTCCAATAATATTGGTTTTGAGTTTTATAGTGTAAACCCAGCGGCTTCGTCTGCTCGCAATTTCGTTTCTACGCCAGTTTAAGGTGCGTTGCAAGTCGTATCCTGAAATGCTCAAACACAGTATTTTTTATTTTATTTAAGCAATGTTTCCACTAAAATTGAAATGTGCAACATGTATAGTTTTGTAGATATAATTATGTGAGTTTTATACCAAAACTTTGACACCAATAATAATTGGTACATTACCGTCTGCCCTACGAATGTTTGCAGTAATGTGCAAAAAATACTGTGTTCCGGTCTGAAGGGCAATACATATTATATACCAACTATAAAATAAAATCTACTTTACTAAAGAAGGCTTATTATAAAGTCAACCAGTACATAGAGGACAAAGATGCCTGGAAACTTCTGCATAGCCGCATCGCGGCACCTTCAAAGAAAACGAATGTAACCAAACCAAATATTGTGAAACTATCTGATGAAAAAATTAAGCCCTACAAGTTTGTTGTGCGTTCTTCTTGTAGAGGTATCTTTCCGAACGCACGGTAGACTCAGTACTGTTTATCTTCATTGACGTGCAAAATTGTCAGATTATGACCTATTTTAATAAATCTGTTTGTGTTTGAGTTTGAGTTTGAGTTTGAACTAAATTACTGGGCATGACGAGTTTCAACAACTAATATCTCAGGGTGACAGGCGCAGTGCAGTTGCGCGCATTTGCTCGTCTTGTCAGCTTAGTACACGTCCAGATAGTAAAATAAACCTACATTCCAAGTTTCAAGTCTCTAGGTTCAGTGGTTTGGGCTCGGCGTTGCATGTTAATCAGTGAGTCATTTAGGACTTTATAATATAAGTACCTAGTGATAGTAATGGCTAAAAATATTTCACTTCATAATGTTAGGGCACCTAGGTAGATTGCAATATCTGCTAATCTACTCAGAGTAAGGATAGAATAGCAATTGACACCCTCGTTGGCTCAGATGGTAATAACTCTGCTTTCTGTGCCGTAGGCCCCGGGTTCGATCCCCGGCCAGGTCAAACATTTGTGTGCATGAACATGTCTGTTTGATCTGTGTCATAAGCTTATATAAGTATGTATATCAGTCATCTGGTTACCATAGTACAGGTTTCTAGCCTAGTTTGGGACCAGATGACCGTGTGTGGAAGTTGTCCCATATTATTATTATATTATTATAGATATAATTTTAAGTTCATTTTTAACACTTTAATCACTAAAATAAAATTTTATTTTATTTATATAAAATCCCATTAATTACGATTTCTGCAACTTGCTGTCTGTCTAATTTAACATCATTATAATATTTTATACAATCTTAAATCATAATATTTATTATATAACAACTATCGATTCCCACGACTGGCATGAGTTTTAGGTTAGAATACAACATGTTTTTATAATATTTCAAGTGATGGTTGTTGAGGTTTCGTCAGCGATGGTCACTTTACACCAATGATGTGTTGATATGAGCATAGTTCGTGACTCCACGGCGCCTACACATAATATTATAACGCAATTACATAGATTTATACTACAAATTGATAGTTAATATGTAAAATGATTCCCTACTCATGTTCATTCATCGGACTTATAAAATTACTGAATGACCAAAGACTCGTACGGTAAATATTTTACAATATTGATACTTGTTATTTAACGTCACACTGTTACCAGTTTCAACATTTGTTTTAAATAAAGGATCCCATCGAGTCACGCTGTTGCCCATGGATACATATTTTGAAAACGTATATACCAACCCCAACGAATAAACCTGTGACTCGTTTACTTGGACCCGTTGATATCCCCCTTTCAAATGGTAAGTACGTGTATAATTTCAACTCAAGAAATAAAATGTTGGTCATTCGTTATTTTAATAATGTAATTAATGTAACATTTCAATAAGACGGGGGGCTTTTTTTTATTTTTGTGAAGGAATTTATACTCTAACAGAACGGGTTACCCCAATTACACAGCTCGAGTCAATTCATATGGGTTATGTGGACAACCTATATTGTCAGAGTTTCAGGTCACCAAGATTCCTATAAGGCCTCCGACATGACCTAACGACTGCCTCCTTCATATCTTATAGGAAACAGCCGGGACCTACAGTTAAATATTGGAGATGGCAATAGGCTCGCCTCCTATTACATGGGACCAATAACATACTGGCGAAATGTGGGTGTATCTACTATGGGACTGTGTCCTGGGTACACCTCTGCCTACCCCTTCGGGAAAAAGGCGTGAATGTATGTTATGTTACGTTATGTTATCTTGAAAATTAAATTACATAACTTAGATATTAATGAATGAAACTCACAAACCACAGAATACAGTCCTGAACTGAATAGTTCATATAAGAGAGTATAATCTGATTGAAAGCAATTCGAGTAATGTAAGCAAGCTTAAGACCTCGGAAACCGTTCGGCAGTCGGACCACGATCCAAGGCCACGCGTGGGATAACCACTACCGACTACCACTCGGCAAACCTGTTGCCCGCGCGTTCCACTGATTAGACGAATACCTACGTATATCTACTATAGGTATAATATTATTTTAATACATTTGTGATCTCAATTTTTTGGTCGGGAAATATTGGAAGTATGTGTTGGTAGACAATCATCAAATTAATTACGAGATAAATTCTCATAACCTAGGTATTAAATTAATGTTAAAAATTAAAAACTAACTTGTATTATGAAAAATTCGGAATTCTGGTAGGTATACAACTTTACAAGTTTGGTTGTTTTTAAATGAAATTAGAAATGTTATTAAAACATAAAAAAGGTTAAAGTCTAAAAGATAGAAAAATGTTATCATACATCATATAATATTATTATCATACATCATTAATATTATATCTACCTATATAAAGTACAAAAGCCTAAAACAATTTATTATCTAGAAAATATATTATTAAAAATTAGGCTTAAAGTCACAAACTGTTTACAAAAAATGTAAAACTACGAACAATATAGAGGTATTATAAAAAAAAAATGTAAATCTCAAAGCGCCTTCAGAAAACTATTATCTAAACCAACTTATCCTATTAGGAGCATCTGTTATCATGTCTTATCACTTATTATCAGCTAGTCTATAAATATAAGGCGGCTTCACAAAGGAACCAAGTTGGAGAGCTTTGAGATAGACTGAGATAACTGATAGCATTATCTCTTAATTAAGCTTAATTAACATAATTTAACTTATATAATATCCAGTAATTTGATGAAAAGTTTTAATATGAGAAGAGAAGAGATAGAATAGAATAGAATATTTTTTATTGTTTTAACTGTGTATAAAAATGATAGGTTACATTAAAGTATAATATTAGGGTTTCAACAGTTTGCCCTATTGCGGACGTACAATAATATTAAGTAATATGTGGCAACAATAAGCTTATTTCTAATAAATGTTGCGTACAAGAATCTGTAACAACAATGACTATTTAATAGTAGGTAAATAATAGTATTTATACTTATACTAGCCTCCTTACAAATTAATACTAAATTAAGATAACTTATATAAATATGAATTCAAGTAGTATCTAATGGTTAAAGAATTCCTTTAAATTGTAAAATGCCTTAGATAATTTTAATAAAAATTTTTAAATCTACGTAACAATAATATGAGTACTTATTAAAATTTCATGACAATCACTAAAAAAACAGGAATTTTTTTCTTTGTTATGATATATTTCTCATAAATTTCCTAATCATAGGGCACGTTTCGCTTTTGCTCAAAGCGAGAAGTATTCTTTGGGTCATAAAAAATATAAATAAATTAGTCGCGTTTTTCGATAGTTGACGATAAAGGAAAACGCTGAATGCAATCCGCTCAAAACAGAGAAGTGTTGAATGAATGTCACAAGAGAGAGGACGCCTATTGTCAGCAGTAGTAGGCTGTTAATAATGATGATAATTAAAGTAATATTGCATTTTAAACGTTTTTTTTCATTTCAGGTAAAAAAACTTAGCAGTGACGAAGTTTTGGACAAATCGACAATTATGTGAAGTTATACGACACGATATATCTACTAACAACTTAATAGTGAGTGTGTACTTGTGAAATTGTCGCCAAGTGATCTGGCTTGTGGATTTATAGAAGATTTTGTTGGTGAGTTAATTTTATTTAACTTATTTTTATTTCTAAAAAAGTATGACGTACAATCTAACCGCCAATTCATACATGTAAACTCTACTTAAAAGTTTCATATTAGCAGATTATCATAATTTACTAAGATGTGTCTTGCAGTTTGACCCGCTCGTACCACAACATGTTATTCCATTGGTCTAAGCTACTTACGTACTAAATTTCAGCTCTATCGGGTCAGCAGTAGTTTTATAACAAAAGGTAACAAACCTACACACACATTCCAACAAAAAGGAAAAGCGAATAAAAATAAAGCCTATACTAGTAGTGTACATGATAGTAATCTAGCTTTTCGTGCTCTTTAAAACTATCCCAATAAGTAGTCACAGTTCTTTCAATATCTGTATTTCCTTTCCTACATAGTTGACTGGAAGAGAGCGCTCTGAGCCATAAGGCCGCCAATTATTTTAATAAAGAGATCTATTTATCTAAGTATGTTCAATACGACCGGCGTAACTTGGCGAGTTAGAACATCTGCTCTGCGAACTTTAGCGCCTGTAACCTCGTGAAGAAAACTGTAATAACCAGATAAATAAATATACGAACAAATGTATATTGTAAATGTAATGTTCAGTTCAGTTCAATTATAAGAATAACAGTTTTATTCACTAGTTATTTCCATGCACTCAATTTCGCAGAGCCTAGGCTAGTAGTCCAACTAGTCAAATCAATCAGTCAATAGTTCAAATAAAACCAGTCAAATTACGCCGGCTGTATTCTAAAATACTTAACTTTTTTTACTTTTGGTGACGCATCCCACAAACTCTTGCCTAACTAACGCATTAAAATGCTCTACATTTTTAAAAAGCGTGGAGAATTCTCTACGTATGAGTTAAATTGGTCTAGTAACGTGGTTATTAGTGACAACGTTTAATTTGCTGTCAACCACCATATCAATCAATTAACTGACCAAGTCGATTGATAGAAATTGCACAATTGAGTGCCGGGTTGATCAATATCAGTGTGTGGTGCAAATGTTAAACTTTAATCAAGTACCTAAACTATATTATATAGATCTTTGCAAATAAAACAATTTAAGTGTAACGTTTGCAATATTAAAATTACAGATTTTTACATATGAAACACCTAGTTTTTGATAAACCGAGTCTCACTAAAAACTTAATTTTTTTTACATACATTCACGCCTTTTTCCCGAAGGGGTAGGCAGAGGTGTACCCAGGACTCAGTCCCATAGTAGATACACCCACATCATATAAATTTTTTTTTCGGCAAATAATACACTGTAGTTTCTAATATATCTCTAATAAGTTTTTTTCAATGATTTATTCAAGTAATATTATCATTGGAAAACTGTTAAAATTAAGAGATATAAAAGTACAAAAAGAATTTTATAAATTTTTAAATAAAATATGGAGTCCAACGCGTCTCTTCGAACTTTAATAAGTGTATTTTTGCGTGTTACGCTACGTCGTACGTCCAAGTTCCACACCCAATTGTTGTTTTCTAGAATATAATATTTATAGTACGCATTTTTACAGTTTTGTAATAAAAGTGTAGATTTTTTAAAAACTTTATTTGCTGATGATCTTAATTTTCTTGAGGCGCTAAGTGGAACAAATGTACTGTTTTGTATTTTTAAAGTTAATAATATTATGAAAAGCTCGTGGAGCCCTTTCCACGATTTCGTGGAGCGGAGCGGCATAACCCGTCATAATCACAATATTATATACCACTATATATATTATATATAGTGGTATATAATATACATATTACATACAATATGATATGATATAACTTGTCATAATCACAATATATTTTAATTTTCAAAACCAAATTTGGTTTTGCAAGTCACATTCGCTCTCATGTGCGATAACAATAATAAGGTTCGCCGTCGACGGATACGTCTTGGAGGCCATCATATTTTAATAAAAAAAATTGAAACAAAGTCTTTTAATATAAGTACCTATATAGTCATTAAAATATATTTCTTATCCAAACGAAGACACTTTCACTCCGTTTTCAACTCATTGTCATAATGTGATAAGAAGTAGTGTGATTACGACACTTTACTCACATATTTTATCTAGCAAATACAAGTTGTCACGTGAGTAATAATATTTTAGATCAACAATGGATATTAAAATAAATAAATACGTATGTATATAAAGGGAACAAGGGGTGACTGTATTGTCACACCTTTGTCCCGTTGTGGTAGACAGAGTATTTCTCTCCACTTGCTTCACTCCACTTTTTAAATTAATTTGCACATTTAAAGGAGGTACAATGTAATGGACCTTTACAATAAATTAATATATTCTACATTTTTGCAAATAAACGATGGATAGATAAACACATCATTGGTAGGTACACCACAAAAAATAATCCTTAAAATTAAAAAAACTATTTTTTGTTTCAGCTTTTTGATTATAAATTATATTACTTAGACGACAGTTTATAACTTGAACCATATAAACAGTAGCGTTCAGCAAATTAAGACTATGAAGAAACATGACAAATTAATTGAATCGTTACTTTGAGAACAATTTTATTTAATTAAATCGTGTAGGTAATGTTACGCGGTTTTTATTTGCGGTTTTACTTATTTTTATATAAAACAATTTATTATAATATGAAAACCATCTTAGTTTAATAAAAGTCCAAAATATTTATCATTGAAAGTAAAAATATATGTTTTGTTTATTATTTTATTCTCGTGTCTATGATATTATTATCTCGGGAGAAGATAACTCGACCCATTTTTAAATGGGCGAGATGCCTCATATAGGTACAAATATTGTGTAAATGTAATGTGTATGCGCTCTCTCTTTTTAACCCCCGATCGAAAAAAGGGGTGTTCTGATGCGGTTTTTTGTTGAATACAAGCTGATCTGATCAAGAGTTACTTAACTAAGCTTTATTCTGCAGCATCAGGTTCAGTTTCAGTTTTTTTTTATGATCCGGTCTGAAAGGCAATGTTACCAGCGGCATTACTGGGCATGACTGGTTTCAACAACAAATATCTCAGGGTGACAGGCGCAATACAGTGCCGCGTAGAATTATGAATTTTAAAACACTGGGTGGCACTGTGTCTGATATGGGCAATCATGATGCTTTATCATCAGGCGCCTGATTTGCTTGTCCTGTAACATGTAACAACATATTTTGTAAATTAATTACCAATTTACTATTTTTTCCTAATAGAGATTTTAATAGATAACTACATACAGTCACGCCTTGCTCCCGATGTACTATACTAATTTAGAAAATAGTCTCTATCAGGATATATAAACCCTTTAACAACTTCAAGATCTATATAAGATATAGGTACCTGTAAAACAAATAAGTACAAACATACAGTACTTTTCAAATAGGTACTATGAATTAATCCTAAAAGACTCACTGACTGACATGCAACGCAGAGCCCAAACCACTAACCTTAGAGACTTGAAACTTGGAATGTAGGTTGTTTTCGTTGTCTGAACGTGTGCTAAGAAAGGAACTTTGAAAATTCACATTCTAAAGGGTCCAAAAAGAGTCATAATTTTGGTATAATATTTCATATATATATTATTTCTCTGAGTTCGCACATGACACTTCCTGACCTTGGATAGAATTTATTGGAAATGTGAACTGGTTAGTGATGCAAGTTCGAATCTTGTCTATAATTATTGTAATTTTATTTGATTTTAAATAGTTGTTTAAAGATGATAACATGTTACGTAGTGAGATACGTTCGGTATATTTATGAAAAATATGATAAAACGTCGAGGTTTATTGCTTGACAACGCAATACTAATAAAAAAATATATTTTCTCTCTAAACTCCTGATAGGACTCCAGACTCCAGACTGGAACGTATCTTATCTATTTTGTATACGAAAATTTGCTAAACCTTTAAAATAACATTATTTTTAAATATATTATGTTTGTTCAGCTTTGTTCTGCCCCACTCGCTACGTCTTGAAAGACTATTAATTTCGGATTAAATCGGTCCAAAACTGACATCCTTATATTCTGCTTTTGTGAGGTGTGCGGCATGACGCTCTTATTTCTATACTATTTTCTTTTTTTGAATAATTATTATATCAAAATCAAAGCAGCTCAGTGCACACGTCATGCGTTTAAGGTCGCGTTCGCTAGCAATGACCCGTTTCACCATATACAGCGAGTTGCGAAACCCTGCCTTAACATACCCTACAACAGATGGTCTGAGCTCCGAGGCGAAGGTTGTGGCCTTAGGTGCGACACTCGACATAATTCCGCCCTATTTTGGTCAGGAAGTGATGGAAAATTTCGCGGTTGTCGTTTATTTTTTATGTAATGACAACATAACATCACACCTTTTTCGGGGTAGGCAGAGGTGTACCCAGGAGTAGTCCTATAGTAGTTACGGCCATACTCATGTAATAGGGGGCGAGTCTATTGCGATTTACTGGGCACAGTTCTAGACTCCAGGCTGTATAGAGATAATTCCTGGAAATGTACATGGCAATAACGTACTGGCGGAATGTGGATGTACTGACTGAGTCCTGGTTACACCTCTGCCTACCCCTTCGGGAAAAAGATGTATGTTATGTTATATAAATTCATAATGTCCCATTCCTATAAAAAATCAAGGAATGCGTGTATTATAAGGTACCTCCGCTCGTCAACTATTCTCCAAAGTCCTATAATATCATCAGAAATTCTGAGTAACAGCTATTGACACATGGACTCTCATTAATATATCATCAATGCCCACAAGAGGGCGCCCACAGACATGCGTAAACAAATAATTACGGTGAACCGCCCTTGGCCTATACAGGCTTATGACGAGTATTCTCTATATTGGTATAATAATAGGTATGTGTGCATTGTTTAAGGAAAAAGTTGGTATCTATACGTATTCATGTATAGGTCAAGGTTGGAAGGTCATACAGATAAGCACTATAGTCTACGGTCTAAAAATACCATCGCATCTACAAGAAAATTCGTAATCATATATCTCTGGAATAAGATTCAAAAATATTAGTTCAAAAATACCTATATAATACTCTTTATTGAGACCCGTTTAAAATATATACTGTTATTCTAGCTATATTAAACTTATTGGTTGACAATAGGCCCTTGAGTGATAATATCTTCCAGACTGGAAGATCAGCCTTTGGATGGACAGACGCCATAAGAAAAAGAGTAGAGTGCACGAAAAATAATTACAAAAAGTTAGCCTAGGTAACAATAGGCAATAGTTTAATATCCTAAGCGCCAGAACCTTTCAGAAAAATAACAGTTTTATTTAATTTTCTTATTTGTTCATGAAATTCCTTCATTTAACCGCCATATGGTTTGAAGTGTGCTTAGCGCCATTTGCGCAAGTGATTCACCATTTATATTATAAAGCACGAAGGCAATTATTATGTGACTAAATGCTTATTTATATAATTCTTAGAACATTGACAGTTCATTGATGTTTAGTACGACGACCGGAAGACTTTTATCATTGTAGGTTTAGTCAGAGAAAACTTCCTACGCCCTATGACAACTGATAATCTACACCCTACACTGTTGAAATAATATGATGTTAAATGGTTATTTTATTAATCAAAGGTGAATTATCCGAACACACATTTATCCGAACGCGCCGATAGAACCGAATATTAGAATTCTAATCCAAATTATAATAATATGAAATCCTTTCATCATCATCATTATCTCAGCCATATAGAACGTCCACTGCCGAACCAATGTTAGGCCTCCCCCATAGATTTTCATCCAGTCCGGTTACAAGCGGCCCGCATTCAGCGTGCTCCTGCTATCTTCTGTCCTCTCTGAAATCCCATGAAACCTCGCAAACCACCGATTCGAACGATTCGACACAAGCGGGTCTTTGTGTCGCGTGTGTGATCCTTCCAATTAATGTATAGTTTACTATTTATTTATTTATTTATTTATGTATCTACATTTTATTTTCAGATTGAAATGTCTCAACATTAATAAATATTCTTTAATCCTGAAATCCTGACCTGTCCCAATTTCTGCTTCCAATAACGGGGATTAATGGCATTCGACACGTGCAGGTCTGCGAGATTTCATAGGATTTAATATATAGAATTCTATAGTTCGTTTCGTTCGGCATGTTCGGCTCGGGTAAATGTGCGTTCACCTTATGAAGAACATCCACTGGTCCATTTAAGAACGATATGCTTCTTTTAGAGATCTTGCAGATTACTTATTGATCTTACAGACTAGCCTTATTCGTCTATTTAGGAGACAGTAGAAATTAAGGGATATGTCGCCTTTAATAAATCTGGTGCGGGCGAGATGTCCCAACGTCCGCTTTGTTAAAGAGTTAAAGGGATAAATTTGACAGATTATTCAAATTTACGCTATCAATAAATAACAGAATAAATGTTAACTATTAGCGATATATTAGTAGGTAAATATCTTGATTATGTTTGGGAATTTTTCGGGAATATAAAGACTGAAACTCAAACTCAAAAAGATTTATTCAAATAGGTCACGATCTGACACATTTGTACGTTAAAGAAGATAAACTGTGTGTACCGTGCGTTCGGAAATATACCTCTACATGAAGAACGCACAAGAAACTTGTCAGGATAAATTTTTTCAACTGCTAGTTTTACAATGTTTGGTTTGGTTACATTCGTTGACTTTACCATGGACAACTCAAAATGACATTTAAAATTAAATAATAACCATCAAACTAATAACTTAACTTAAATCTAACTTAGCCGAAGAGAAACGGCCGTCACCTTGATTTATAACTAACTACTTAGAATGTAGAATCCGTCAATCAACAACTTTTAAATAGTGACTTAAACACGTTAACTTACCGAGAGAAAACTTAATGATTGCTTAGATACATGATAGGCTAAGATAGAACTAAGTTGCTGAAAAGCCGTGAGAGAGGTATAATAAATAATTAATTAAATTTGTTTATTTGCATTCATCATCATCCAACCGTTAGAAGTCCACTGCTGAACATAAGCCTCCCCCATAAGGGGGGTTGTTGCCAATACTCGCCACGCTTGGCAGGCGGGTTGGCGAGCGTAGTTTGATGGATTTACGCAGAGGACGCTGCTGCCCGTCCTCTGGATCCTATAGCCCTTAGCCGGCTCTTACGGCAACCACGGGGAGAGAGGGTGAGGTACTATTCTAAAGCCGGTAACCCCACGGCAACTATTATTTGCTATTATTTGCATTAATATATAATAAATTATGTTTGTAACTTTTAAGTATATAATGTATACTTATAGCTAGTTTAGACATATTGCCTTGTATATACTACCTATTATTGAGTCTGAAGTATTTAAATACCAGTTACGAAAAAAAAAGCATTTCATTAATCACGACAATATTCATTAATATAATTAATTATAATATTTCATATTGCATGATAATTACGGCTTATTATAGATGAATAAAAATAACAAGTGCTTTGTTGATAAGGAAAAGCTTCTCAGTTATTTTTAACTGGATTCGAAAAAACACGGAGGACTGTTAATTTTATTATATTATATTTTTAAATTTTGTCACGAAGACAAAATAAAAAAGTGCGTTTTCATGTCGTCTATCTCGACCCTTCCAATATTTTTTTATAGTTTACTATTTATTGATATGTTTATTGATGTCTCTACATTTTATTTTCAGCTTGAAATGTCTCAACATTAATAAATATTGTTTAATCCTGAAATCCTGACCTGTCCCAATGTCTGTTTCCTATAATGGGGATTAAAAGGATTCGTTTTATTTTCAATGTCAGAGCGGGAAAGATAAATGATATATTTAGAATGAGTGAACGAGATGTCGATACGTTTTGGGCGTCAAGGGGCACCTGCTTTTCTCTTAAATAATCATGTATTTTATTTATAATAAAAACTCGTATTTTGGTACCCGAGAGAAGGTCAATAATCTCGAGGCAGCGACCATCGGCCCGATGGTCAGCAGATGACATCTTCTTTGTCGAAAATCGCGGGATGAGACTCGTAACAGGAACAGGAAGGATACGGCCTGAATGTAGAGATAGATCATAATTTAGTTATGTTCAATTCACGCATTAATTATAACTAATAACTAATAACTAAAAATCTACATATCACATCGAATCTAAGAAGTACCATTTGAAGTTTAATCTTTTCAAGCAATTTGCAAGCCGAAATATTTTTGCATAGACGTAACTCATACAATTTCAGTAATCTTCGCCGTGAAACCATGATATGAATTTTATCACAAGATGTGCAATTCTTAATTACTACATTTAAATCTCTCAAACAAGGCAAAATAATAACTGTCAAACGGTTCTTCTCACATTGGATGGGCTAGTAATTGAGCCTAGTTTAGTCAACGCCTATAAAATGTCTAGTCTCCTCTCTTATTAAAACACAGATCTTAGTTTTAAAATGAGAAAAGGAGAGTGAATAGAGTGTTGGTCGGGTCGGCAACATACTGGCAATATGGCCCTGGTGTTGCATGCATTCATAGGCGGCGGTAACCGCCCGCCATCAGGAACACTGTCTGGTTGCTTGTCACCTATGGCATAAAATATATTACAGATATGTAGCCTGGAGTGTCTGGTCTGGAACGGTGCCCAGTAGACAGCAACAGGCTCGCCCGCTATTACATAGAACTAAAAAAAACATAACTGACGAAGTGTTGACAGCCTCGTTGGCTCACATAGTAGTAACTCTGCTTTCTGAGCTGCAGGCCCCCGTTTGGTCACCGGACAGGTCAAACATTTGTGTGCATGAACACGTCTGTTTGATCTGGGTGTTATAAGCTTATATAAGTATGTATATCAGTCATCTGGTTAGCATAGCACAGGCTTCTAGCCTAGTTTTGACCAGATGACCGTGTGTGGAAGTTGTCCCATATTATTATTATTTTTATTATTATAGTGTAAGTGTACCTGTGTGGGACTGCGCCCTGCGGGCACGCCAATTCTTACCTCTTCAGGAAAAAGGTGTGATGTTATGTTACGTGAAATATATGATTTTTGACGCGCACTTTCGTCACCATCATCTCAGCCGTAGGAAGTCTGCTGGACCTGAGCATACTTCACCTCTAATTATTGTTAGAAATTAACATATTTCCTTAACAATGTAGCGCAAAACAGCAACAAAATGCAGTCTCAAAATAATTCACAAAACATTCCATACCAAGAACATAATGATTGTACCACTTAAAGCGGTATGTTTACATTGTGGTCTCTCTCCAATGATATTTCAATTGATTCATATTGCATTACGGCGCCATTACTTTGTGAGGAATATTCTCAGTTTATGGTTTATTTAAATAACTTGTCGGTTATGAATGTCGTTTTATATTTTATTAGATGGGTTAATATCATTTATAAATGCGGAAGTTTGTCTGTGTATGTTTGTTACCTATTTGCAAGCCAGAACTACTGAATGTATGCTCTGTTAGGTAACATACATGTCAGCTTAGACCCAGGCTGAGACCCTGAATTCATCAGAATAGATTAGATTAGATAACAGATACCACAATACATAACAATAATAATAAGATGAAATATTAACTACAAAAAGAGTTACTTATCGCTCAGAGCGATTTCTTCCAGACAACCATAAATAGAGTACTTTTCAGTGAAGTCATGGAATTACTCTTGTTAATACATACATACAGTCACGCCTTGTTCCCGGTGGGGTAGGCAGAGACTATTTCCCTCCACTTGCTACGATCCTGACATACAACTTTCGCTTCGTTCACTTTCATGACATTTTTCATACATGCTCGTCGGTTGTAGGTACTTTTGACTTGGCCTTTCCTAAGAACAACGTCAACTTGGTCATGAAAAGTACGCCTAGGTCGACCGCTACCGACTTGACCATTCACACTAGCCTTATAAATCTCTTTTGTTAATCTCCTTTCATCCATCCTCTCCACATGTCCGAACCACCTCAGCATTCCTTTCTCTATCTTAGTCACTACATCTTCTACCACGCCACAGCGTTCCCTTATCGCACTATTCCTCATTTTGTCCATCAAGGTCACTCCAATCATGCTTCGCAGGCTTCTCATCTCCACAGCATTAATCTTACTTTCATGCTTCTTCTGCCAGACCCAACATTCACTACCATACGTAAGTGTAGGGATCAGTACCCCTCTATGGACAGCCAGCCGTGCCTTTTTAGACACTTTCTGACTGTTCATAAAGGTATGCAACGCCCCATTCACTTGATTTCCTGCCAAAACTCTTCGTTCAATATCACAGTCATACTTTCCATCCCTTGTAAACTTAGAACCCAAATATACAAACTCTTTCACTTGTTCCACTTTTTCTCCACCAATCAGAATATTGCAAACTGTCATACTCTCTTCTCTTTCAAAAACCATAACTTTCGTCTTGCTTACATTCACTTTCATTCCTTTGCTTGTTAAAGCAGCATTCGTTATATCAACCATCGCTTGCAACTCCTTCTCCGACGATGCCAATATGACCTGATCATCAGCGTATAGGAGGCATTTGACGGTCAATCCATTCATTCTTAACCCGTACGTACTTTCTTTCAAATCTTTCAGACAATTGTCTATGAATACGTTGAACAGCCACGGTGAAGCTACACATCCTTGTCTAACACCTTTTTCGATGTTAAACCAGTCTGTGTAAGCTCCGTCTACCCTGACACAAGCACTGGAACCCTCGTAGAGTGATTTCAGTGCTCGTATCGAGTTGCTGCTCACTCCATACATAGACAATGTTGACCACAGTTCATTCCTCGCCACTCTGTCGTAGGCTTTTTCCAAATCCACGAATGCGCAATAGACCTTTTGACTATGAGCCAAGAATTTTTCGGCTATGCTTCGTAAGGAAAAGATCTGATCCATGCATCCCATTCCTTTCCTAAATCCCGCTTGCACATCCCAAATCTTATCTTCAGTTTCATTCATCACTCTTTTTATCAAAATCTTTGCATACATTTTGCCAACAATGCTTAATAAGCTAATGCCTCGGTAGTTTTTACAGTCATGCTGTGACCCTTTTCCTTTATATAACGGTACGATAACGGCCTTGCACCAGTCTCCTGGTACTCTGCCGCTCCTCCAGCAAAGGTTGAAAAGGCGGTACAGCTGACTAGCTACCACACCCTGTCCAGCTTTAAGCATCTCGGCAGAAACTCTATCATACCCTGCAGCCTTACCCGTTTTCATACTTTTCAGCGCTTCCACAATCTCTGTCATGCTAATATCACTTTCATCATCACTTTCATTTATTTCCCCGGATGGGGTTTGCACTTGCGAATTCTCCTTTTCAAATAAACTCTCAAAATATTGCTTCCATCTCTTTAACACGCTTTCCTCTCCATTCAGAATACTACCATCCTGGTTTCTGATTTTGTTCAGCTGTGAGGCCGTAATTTTTCCTCTAGCTGATCTTACGGACTTCCAGAAGAACTTAATGTTGTTCTGAAAGTCATCAGATAACCTCCTGTCAAATTCATCTCTTTTTTGCTCTTTCGTTCTTCTCGCAACCTCGTTTGCCACATCCTTCAATCTTTTATACTCGTTTTTTGCCATGTTTACATCATCATTCGTTGCCTTCTGCATTCTTTGATTAGCTTTTGTAGCCAACCAATCTTTCCAAGCTTTCTTCTTCTCAGACGCTGCTTTTTGAACTTCCACACAAACCTTTCGTATTTTACACCCTTTCTTTCTCTTACTTATACCACACACTTCAATCGCAACTTCCACAATCCCTTCCTTGAACGGCTTCCATATCTCCTCAATCTCACATGCTTCATCTAACATGCTAAACTTTTCTTTCAGTTTACGTGCAAACTCCTCATTCACATTTTCTTCTTGCAAATTCTCAACTTTTATACGCTCTAGCACACTAACAGGCCCACGATCTCGGTGCCGCCACTTTTTAAACAGACCTCTTATTCGGCTCATAACCAGGAAGTGGTCTGTATAAATTCCAGCACCGCGATAGGCCAGAGTGTCTAGGACATTCTTTCTCAATCTCTCATCCACAATAACAAAATCAATCATACTTCTCTGGCTTCCTTCTTCTCTCGTAAACATGTGGACCTTTTTGTGTTCAAACATTGTGTTTGTTAATAAATGCAAATATTCATTTACACAATCACAAACCTATTTTTATAGTTAACGTTCCTAATTTCCGTTAAATATGAGTCATTAGTATCACGCGTTAAGAATCCAATACAAAAAGGACAATGGACATTCCTCGATCAAAGGCCGCCTGTTACACCGTGGCGTAGCACTGTTACTGCGGACAATATTACTTCAAATTTCATTATTCATCATCATCATCATCATCATCTCAGCCATAGGACGTCCGTTGCTGAACATAGGCCTTCCCCATAGATTTCCATCTAGTCCGGTTGTAAGCGGCTTGCATCCAGCGTGATGAAAATGAAATGAAAATATGTTTATATCAAAACGGGTTTTGTTAGTAAGAACATACATGTTAAAATATAATTAGTACGGTACCTATATGAAGCCATTAATAATAGGGGTAAATTGATAAAAATTAACTTTATAAAATAATAATAATAATCTTATTGTTCCAATATACTACTGATATACTTATTATATTAAATTAACGAATAAACAAATGTAATTAAGACCAGACCCATTTTTCGTTGACACTGATTTGTATTAGCGAATCTATAGAGAATTTTAAGCTAAAACTGAAATTACGAATATTGCATCGTTTTGCTTTCAATCGAAAACTGTTTTTATCATATATTCTAACAAAAAGGCGTTAGAAACTTGAAAATAAATGTGCATTACAGAATTTTGTTTTCGAAAATAAAGGTTGCAAAAAAGGCGGTCGTTACAATGGTTTAGGCGCATACCTATGTTCACATCCGAAAATGGTCATCTGAGCAGAACTTTATTGCTCAATTTGTCACATTCACACAATGTTACAATGCGGTGTGAATGCTATCCACTCTATAAAAACACTCGCTCGACAGACTTGACGCTTCTCAGAACATGTGGTGTCAAGTGGCTACCTATAGGATGGTTCCTGTCAGACGATTGTATATACAGGGGGGACGGGGGACGTATAGCTATGTACAGGATTATACATGATATGAAAATATACATTATGTACAAAGAACTCTTTATTCCAAATTTATTTAATTTATAATATTTGGTCACGAAAAAGTTTTAATTAATAATATAAAAATTATAAGTAATACTTAAACTGGTACACATCTTATACAGAAAATATATTATTCCAAATATTGATTGAAAATATTGATACTAAAACATAATAAAAAAACTGCATTCAAAAGCTAGATGTATTCATTACGAAAATTTCGTAAAGAAAATTATGTTATTAAAATTTCAAATTCCTAATTGTATTATCATTAAATAAGCGACACACTTCGTGACGGTCTTATTGCTCAAATATATTATACCAGACAAACATCAACGCAGTCTAATGTTTTGGTGTTAAACTAGTACCTAACTGGAATGTTATCTCGAACCTATAGCTATTAATAATTAATTATTTTATAAGTGCTTGCACAAGAAAGTACTTTCGATTCTCGGTTGCTCTTAAAATAGCAACACGGTTCGAAACACCTCACGGATGTAAGTAGTTATAATAAATTGATGTCTATACTGTTTTATTTTATTACTAACACGAAAAAATTACATAAGTAATTTTAAAAGCCTGATGGTTATGACGAGACATCTCGCCCAGGGTAGACATGGGCGGACGAGATGTCTTCTTTGTAGATTGTAACATTTGTATCTGTTAATCGATGTTTTTAACCCCCGACAGGAAAAGGGAGGGGTACTCGTCTGTCTGTGGTATTGTAGCTCCTAAATATAAACAAATGGACCGATTTTTTTTAAGCTGGCGTGATTTTATAGATTTCCGTACCTCAAAAGGAAACTAGGACCCCTTATGAATCGCTTTGTTTTCCATCTGTCTGTCTGTCTGTCAAGACACATTTTTAAATGGAAACGCGTGGAGGTATCAAGTTGAAATTGATATCAACTACTCAGATCTGGGGCCCCATGTGGCTGTAAAAAAATTGTATTTCTAAATTAGCATAATCAAAAGTTATGGCTATTTTACTGCATATTTCCATACATTGAGTAAGGAACTAATAAATGGCGCTCTATGTTCGGAGGCGGATTGTTATTTGGATTGAAAGCGTCTTCTTCAGGTATCTATGATCATCAGGCACCTGATTTGCTCGTCTTGTCACTCACTATCTTAAAAAAAAATTGTATATCGCGTAAAATACCAGTATTTGAATTAATTTATGATTAAATGATTTTAGTAAAAATCGTTTTACCTGTTTTTGAAATCATTCTCTCGATAAATAAGTTTAGCAGGTCCTCATAACAAGTTATCGATTATATAATATGACATAAGCACAGTAAATAATAGTTAATAACATAATGATCATCTAGTGATCGCAGTGTGAATCACATCGACGCGCGGGTGAAGGCTAACCGGCTGGTGGTATACAATATTATAATATATTTATACTGGTATATATAAACAATACATAAGATCAGTATCTAACGGCTCGTATAGAGTGTATCCGTCAAATTTCTTCGGTTTGTTCTAATAATAATCTACTATGATCTAGGGGTGTAAGGGTCCCACAATTGATCTTCAGGACTCAAAACCAACATCACCTGCACGTGGTGCACCCTGCTAGCATACAAACGAGACGCTGGCAAACCACCGTATACAACATCTAGGTGGAAATGGTCTAGTTACTTTTTAGACCTGCAACCGACCCGGCACCACATGTATTGACTCGTCATTCCTGTGGATTCTGTCGGTTAGGTCGAGAGAGTGGTGTAGGTCTAGGGCACGCCTGCACCATCTTATTAGCATCCCAGGCGATGCAGCGTCCGTGGAGACGACACTTCACCCACTTCAGCGCAGCTAAGTGGAATCTTACTGGTCAAGTACGTAAGTGCCGATCCTCGAACATGGACGCTGCTTGAATCATCTTTTATAGATGTTAAAGGCCAGCGAAGAAGAAGATGATGATGATGATCTACTCGATCATCGTTAAGTTAAGACATCAAGACGACATCCGTAGGTACGATTGATTGCAGATTCGTTAAAATTCGCGCAAACGTAGTTTTATTATGACGATGCCGAGAATTTCCATTCTGTACAAGGCCAGAATGCTGCCATAAAAATCTGCTCGCGTATAGATTGAAAATCACTTTTTAATCAAGGTCTTCGCCGGGCGCCGCGGCAGCGGTCGGCGATGCGCCATGGAAACCATAATTTTTATGGTTTATATGTATTAATTATGGATGTATCATTATTTGTAATCACGCGTTTTTAATAATATCATTACAATATGCGTTCAAATCCCTATGGTGGCGTTTAGTTATAAATTGGAAAGATCCACGCGCGCGTTCACGTTACAAACTATACACGAGTAGTACGCAAAATTTGTGAATATAATACATACATTTTAGTCACAGATTTAAAAATTGCATTACAATAAATATATTATAGTATACGCGAGACGATTCTTATGGTTGCGTCCTGGCTTTGTATGGAATGGAAATACACGACGATGCCTTTAGGCTGTATGCTACCTTTGTGACACTTATTTATCTTAAAATCAGAATCAGTGTATGTTAAATTGTTAGTAGGTCTCTTGTTGTGCGAGTTTATCAAAATTTATCAAAGTTAATCAAAATGTTTTATACAAAAAGGATAATAATACTTTCATTCATATAAAAATATACTTGACCTATTTATTATTAAAATAAATCATAATAATAAAAACAATAACCTTAATGATTGTGTTTAATTAAAGATAACAAAACATGATTTATTTGTACAGCAGTTTCTATAAAAGGATCTTTAGGTACCTACCTATTCATTTATTTTATACACTTTTACATTATGTTTATATAAACCCTATTAAATTAAAGTTGAGAACATTTAGAAGTGAATATTGATTATATTTTTTTATATTTTGCACGTATAACAACTAAAATAACACAAAAAAATGAAAATACATACAATACCTAACATCAAACATTTCATACTGGTTATACAAGAATGTGGTGCACTGATCTAATGAAATATAAATAATAAGATTATTTATCAGACTGTTCGACGTCGATTACACTGATTTTGATAACAATCAGATGAAGATAATTTTACTCAAATATTGTATCATAATTCTAGTGAATGGACCTCCCTCTAATAAGAAATGAGATAATAAATTATGATTAATTAAGCAAAGCACTCGCCAACCCGCCTGCCAAGCATGGGGAGTGTTATCAAAACCCCCCTTATTATGCCTTCGTCTAGTTCCAGCAGTGGACTTCCTACGGCTGAGATCCTGATAATAAAGCAAAGCGAGGTCCTTTGTCCTCTCGGAAACATCGCCACTTGTATGTTTGTAACTACGTATGTACGTATGTTTGTCCGGCGATAACTTGAGTAGCTTTAATACGATCTTCATGAAATTTGGTTAATAATTAGTTTGGACTAATAGAATACCTATTAAGTTAGAGCCAAATCGGTCAAACGGTGGCAAGGCCAGGGACATAGGGGCCTCGTTGTTTCATTATCGCTGCGAGATAGGATGCCTTTTACGAATTTGTCACAAACCTATCCTTTTTCCTCCAAATAGGTACAATGAATGAATGAATGAATGAATGATAACACTTTATTGGTAAGTACCACAATTATACAAAAAAGGCAAAAAGAAAATTTAAAAACTAGAAAGAGTAACAACTGGCGGCCTTATCGCTCAGAGCGATCTTTTCCAGACAACCATGACAATTAACCCATTTGATAAAATTACATCCTGTTATTTTAAATATGAAGTCTATGTTCCTATCATTTAAACATACCATACAAACACGCACATTTCGCCAGTATGTTATTGGTCCCATGTAAATAATAAGTAGCGGGCCTATTGCCATCTACCGGGCACAATTCCAGACTCCAGGCAGTTATTGAGATAATTCCTAATGGAAAAATCCAATATTTAACGCTTTACCTAACTTGGAGATCGAACCTGGGACCTCATGATCTGCAGTCAAGCTTGCGCCTACTACGCCAGCGAGCCAGTCATTTTATTGCAGCTAATAAAATAAATATATTATAGGGACGTAGTAAAGGTGGGTATATTTATCATTCTGTATCTTAATCTTTGCCCGCATACAAGTCATTCTAAATTAATGAGCCGGTCTACGCCAACATGCTAATGGCAAAAACCTAGTGCAAGTGTCACGCTCCCGAATGGGTGGTAAAAAAAGAAATTAGTCGGAAATAACCTCGCCGCGTGCCGTGCGTTCCTGAATCCAAACTTGTCTAATGAGCGACCACTATTTAATTAACGTGACGAAAACTGGAACTAAATTTACAATCATAAAATTGCTTTCAAATGTCCTAAATATATAGATACTAGCGCTCTCGCTCACTGTCTTTATGATCGCAGTTGATTGTACGTGTCCATGTGCACCTGTCAACGACGCGCTATTTTGTTTTTTCTTGGCGGGATTATTGTTGTCCTTTTTTATGGCAAAGATTATGTGGCTGAATGTAGAAGTGACAAAGGCTATGATTGCTTTTATTTTTAAACCGCAAACGTAAACGGAAGGGTGTTATAAGTTTGAAATGTCTGTGTATCTTTCAGTGGTATAGTAGCTCTCAAACAAATGGACCGATTTTGATGAAGTTCGATTGCCGATCATGAGTTCCCGGGTTCGATCCCCAGGTCAGGCAAAGTGTTAAATATTAGATATTTCTATTAGGAATTATCTCAAAATCAAATCTCAAAATATGCCTGAAGTCTGCAACTGCTGGTACATGGCAATAGGCTCGCCCATATTAAAAAAAACTTACATTCACGCCTTTTTTTCCGAAGGGATAGGCAGAGGTGTGCCCAGGACGCAGTCCCATAGTAGATACACCCACATTTCGCCAGTATGTTATTGGTCCCATGTAATAGGGTGCGAGCCTATTGCCATCTACCGGACACAGTTCCAGACTCCAGTATAACAGCAATAACTGCTATTGAGACCCGGGACCTCTTGATTAGCAGTCGAGCATGCGCCCTCTAAGCCACCGAGGCAGTCCATATTAAATGGGACCAATAACAGACTGCCGAGATGTGGGTGTACCTACTTATGGAACTGAGTCTCGGGTACACTGCCTATCCCTTCGGGAAAAAAGTGTGACTTTTAAAGTAGAGAAAGAATAATTATTTGAATATATACTGACAGAACGGCTTACCCCAATTACAGTGCTCGAGTCAATTCATATGGATTATGTGGACAACCCATATTGTCAGAGTTTCAGGTCGCCAAGATTCCTTTGCAGCCTCCGAAATGACCTAACGACTGCCCCCTACATATCTTATAGGAAACTATAGGGACCTACAAAAGAAAAGAAGTTATATTGTGACAATATTGTAACGACAAATTTTAGTATCCTGATGCTGCAGCAGATTCAGATAGACCAGTAGTCAAATATAATATCTTGTTGAGCTCATTGGAATCTTCTCAAGGAATGATGTTACAGATATACAGGTGACCAGCGTCTGATGACGAAACAAGAAAAAAGGGGGTTCTTAAATGTCCTAATTATACTTTTACTTGGCAGCTTTCTTAAGTTGTTGTTATACTCAATACAAAATTTGATAAATATCATACTTAATACAAAAATTGATAAATTTATGATAAAAGCTTTCATTAATTAATCAATTCATATATCTTATCAACACAAATTAACTATCGAAGTTTAATTTTCTATATTCTCTGACATTTTATTTTGAAGTTAGAAAATATGGATATTAACATTATTTAATTTAGGATATTAGGATATATAAAATATCAGTAGCTTTTGGGGAGGCTTATGCTGCATAGCAAGCCAGTAATCGTAACGGAGTCACCTCGTTATTAAAGATTAGGCTATTTAGATAATAATATTATGTTGTTACATACAATCACGCCATATCCCACTATATTTAAGTTGTAACTTTTTTTTTTTGAGGGGGGAAATGCCTTCGCACTTTCCTTCTGAAACGGGGGATTTCAGAAGGGGGAGTGTGGGACTTGGACCCACTAAAACCCCCCTGGGAACAGTCTTCCGCCGAGAGGTGGGGCGAGACGGGGTCGCGGTTGCATTCATCATCTCGTCCCAGCGGTAGGCCCAGTATGATGACTGGGCCTCAGCGCCTGTGGGGAGGATGACCCTTTAAGTTGTAACTGCTTTATGTTAGTTTTAATGTTGAATTATTGGCGATAAAGGCAAGGAATTTATATTCTATTTCCCGTTCTTCCCGTGGTTGCTGTAAAAGGCCGAAGTTTATAAGATCCAGAGGACGCGCAGCATCGTCAGCAGCGTCCTCTGCGTAGAAACAATCAAACTGCGCTCGCCAACTCGCCTGCCAAGCATGGCGAGTATTGGCAAACCCCCCTTATTGGGGAGGCCTATGCCCAGCAGTGAATTTCCTATGGCTGTATTAAATAAAGGCTTTTATTATTATTATAGCAGTTATCGAAAGCGTTCACTTTTGCTATAAAATAGTAAATTAATAAATAAACATGACAAGCAGCATGGCCGCACCATGGCCTACAATACCCCATTATCCAATTGCGGCTTGCCACTGCACCTTGTCTCATAAATCTCAATGGAAACTGACGCCCTAATAGGGCCAGCCCTTTCCCATACTACACCCGGTCACTTTGTACTATTCTGTATTAAGTACCTACTTCTAAATTCTAAAGTATAGGCTTCGTATCATATCGATGACTTCAAGACTCTCGATTATAAGGGCACTGCAAAGAGAAATCAGTGGCATAATGTTATTTTGACTGTTGATTTCCAAATCTCTGAAGTATCTAATGATGACATAATTTGACACCACAACAGAGATAGATAGGTATTTTTGCTAACTATTTTTACACTTTGAACCAAGTCTTGGTCTTCAATGACAATCAGGACATTGAATCCTTAGTAATATTTCCATTTATACTCAATTATAATATCACAATTAGATCTATTCTTTTATTTGAAACAAATATTTGCCATTTCCTGATTCCTGAAATATATTTGTGTGTACATTTTCTTTATCGGTAACAAATAATTATAATGACATTACAAACAACACATAGACAAAAATATTACTATTTTATAATTTAATTAATACCTAATTAGTAATTATATATATCTTTATTTCCCTTATCAATAAAATCATGTTCTACCATCATACTCTAGCAGCAAAAATATTATAATATTATGAACATGAATAAAAATAAAATCTGATTGTTGGATACGCCCATTAATTTTAAACGCATAATATTAAAATATTTAGTATTAACAATTGAACAATAGTTCACACCTGAGCGTCACTTATTTCATGCAAAGATAACATCGAAACAAATGCAATCTGCCTGTTAGTTACGCCTGTCGAAACTTTACTAGTATGTCTTGTAAATACTTACGACCTTGCAGTATTTGTAATTTTATAATAAGTTTGTGATAATAAATTTTAATTTATTGATGGACAGTAACAAATTCATTGTTTAAAAATTAATTCTTTTAATCACGACACAAACGCTATGTCAACCACAAAATGACTTACTTTCTGCTTAAAAATAAAACATTTATGGTAATGTGATTTTTATCATGAAGAAATTATTGAAATAGATTTAAAATGCAGTGAGTGACCTCCATCTTAAAAAAATATCTTACATTCATAATTTGATGCAATATTCGCAATACATAATAATATAGATCAGCAAGCAGCAATAAATAATTACCATTAATTTTGATTTTTTAATATGAATATTAATTGCTATAATCTTCTACATTAATAATTATTATTATCAATATAGCAAATAATTTATAGCAAAAATTTCACACAAGGTCACAGTGTAGCCAAATTCGCAAAATGTCTCGAAATTACCACTAGCACTTGCACCATTTAGTGTTTATTTATGTGACATTGACATCTATCTGTGATAAGATATTTAAAGTGCATTATGTATGCATTATTACGAAGTTTTTAATAATAGTTATTTTAGCAAATAATAATGCCTTGTGTTCAAAATCCAAATGATAAAATCTTGTATTAAATTATACGTAGTGTCAAATCAGTTAATTATGTATTATGTATCTGGTTTATTAATAAATAAAGTCATAATAATAATAAATTATTAGACTAGTATGTTTAACACATTATAATACCTAAATCAAATAAAAAATGCCTAAATTAAGCGATATTTTCCACACAATTTATAGCTTGAGTTAGCGCCGTTAGCAAAAAGTTTTGGTAGACGAGCGGAGTAGGTAATAAAGTCGGCGAGGTGAACGACTGTCCTGTCGGGTCAGCGTCTGGTTAATCTATGGCGAGTGGTTGCGTCCGGTACTTGAACATGGAATTTGTAGGTTAGGGTATTTGGTACGGATATTCGAGATCTATTAAAAGACAGATTTGAGATTGTCATGCTTGTTACATTACTTATACTATTATATCAGGGAAAGTGGCTCACATATTCGGCCTAGTTTACCACAGTTAGGTTTCCATTGCGTGTCAACTAATCCACAAGCTGGGGCTCGAATACCTACACCGTGATGACTAGGTTTCCTCTATCTATCCGGTACTGACCCATGGACCAACCAGTATCTTTAACTTCCATCATGGTATACGAGAGCAATCTTCGAAAGTAGATATAAACTACCTTTATGTAAACTTCGTCGCTGACAAATTAAAAAGTACAAATAAGCCAAAGTATGAGGCTTGGTAAATAAATATAACATCATGTGCCGTTTTCCTTATGGGGTCAGCAGTGGTGCGTGTTATGTTTTAAGGTCCCTTGTAATAGGAGGAGAACCTATTGCTATCTACCAGGTACAACAATCGGCTAATTGGAAGCAGGTATGTAGTAAGGATCAGTCCTTACTTTTAAATAACGCCCACAATGCGATTTCTCTACGAGGGGTTTGCAAACGTTCTAAAAGCGAAGTTTACGAAAGTTCCATCTCTTAGTTTCAAAAATATTTGAACAAAATATTCAACATCTAAGTAGGTAGCCTCACGTAAAGCGAAAAGTACCGTACTTGTGTGGGCTGTCACCATATTCGCAAGACGTATGGTACAAAAGTGCCATAACTCCTATTTTGTCGTTTAAACATGGCCGTCACGTTTTCTTTGTAAACACCATAAATGTATTTTATGCGAATTAACAGAATATTATAAACTAAACATAAGTCATAAGACCTGACTAGACGAAAAACTGAGATGCTAAGATTACAAAGGTTTATCATCGTCGCAAATTATGAGGAAAATAATGTAATTATTATTATACGGAAACCCACTAAATCACATCAAGAAACCATTTCTCTATTATCTTTGTTAATCTATTTTCAAGCATACAACATAAATAGTTTAAAATAAAGACAATACATTAATTTAAAAAAATATTTAAATATATTTTTGTAGAAATGTTAAGTAATGTTCTTTAAAAACCCGACTAACCAAGTTTAAAATATAACAACAATAATAAATGTCTATTATGAAAGTGATCATTTGCGTATCGATTCTTTGGACTATCAATTTGCATTTATTGAGATCAATCAATCAATCAGAAACATTCGTATGCAGGTGGTTGAAAACGCTTAGTTCATAGATCAAGGTTACACACTCCATCGAGATGAGTTTATTATTCATTTCCATACATGGATGGGTTCAGTATAATATTATCGAAAATCTAAATATAGGTGTAAGACGACGCAAAATGGGTGAAAACCAGGAATATTGCGAAATTGGTGTCTGTATTAATGAAAGGAAAAAATGGGACTCTTTGTCAATTTTGGGCACAGGACCTAAAAACAAAAAGAAATATTTTCAAAAATAAAAGGTACAAATGCACACACCAAGAAGGCTGTCTCCAACAATAGGTATTTAAATTATAGCCTTTTTCAAATTAATAATATCATTTAAATGAATGTTGACTGAGATCAATTCATCTTATTCAAATTGAACTTAAAAATCATAAACTGAAATCAAATTTGATACAAATAAATAATAATTATTAGTATTTTTATTGTAAGATAATTTTTGTACCTGTGTAAGTATACACATTACTTCTCTCTGTAACGTTCACAATGAGTATTCTTCTAAAGTCGATATTGTTTTGTTACAATAAATCCGTAAACCAGGGATTTACAATATACGAGTACATAATACATCCTGACTCATAAGATATTAAAATCTAATCAAAACTTCTCGAGAAAATATCGCTTGTTTATTATAGCAAATATTACAATTCAACTCAATAAACTCATCAAGAATCTAAAATTTTAGTAGAAATGTGTGTTTTTAGGTTGTGCCATTTTCGTCCTAAACAATCGACATCTGTCATTAAACTTTTTCACCCAAACATAACTTGTTGGATCGCTAAGGAGTAGAATTCTCTACCGGCGTACGTCTTCCCGCTTGAATACGATCTTGGGGTCTTCAAGAGAAGAGTGAATAAGTATCTTCTAGGAAAGCGTGCTCTATCTTAGACCTCATCTTCACTTCCCATCAGGTGAGATTGGGGTCAAACGCAGACCTATTTAATATAAAAAAAAAATCTACGACGAAGTTCGACTAGTTGGCATATTGTGAGGAACCCTAATCGATTACAAAATTATAAACATATTAAACTCCATGTGCTATCGAATGATTTATCAACTAACAATCATTAAGTAGACGTGTATAATTGCAACAAATAGATTTTATCTAAACTTCGAGAACGATCTGCAAAATACATGATGAAACATATTGCCATTTCGATATGGCTTTAAATTTTACGCATTTTTACAACTTGCAGACATAAAACATCGTAAACGGGACCTAAATTTACATAAGAAATGTATTTTTATAGCAAAAAAATACCGTAAGATAGATATTTTATATCTAGCGAGAAATAGCGAGAAATCCTAAAATTAAAGTCGATATCTAGATAGTCTAGTTTAGGTGACAAATTATTATCTTCAAGTAAAAAAAATATGCAAATAAATGATAAACTTTTTGATTCTACTTACGGTCTCTTTCGTACAACGCTGCATACAGACAGTCACCGAATGGCACCTTAAAGGTCAATGATCTCAAGATCTCCAGCTATCCAAACGCCTAATTTTTCAATCAGTATTTTGCATAACGCTGGCCAATTTCGAATTAAGGCCAAAGAAGTTGATCGAGCAATTTGTCTCGCATACCGCTGCCGGCCTAAATATAGTTAATACGCGTAACAACTTGATGCACTGTAGTCTAAATTACACCAGACCATCAAACGCTCAGGAAAATATACCATAGAACGATAAAATATTATATGATAGTGGGTACATATTATATCTGATTGTGTCACTTTGCCTAAGACTTAACTAACCTTCGTAGTAGATGAAGTGACAATGTTGTTTGTGTTAATTAAATGGATTTTTAACAAAATTGACTGACTCGGGCAAATAAAAATAAATTTTTCATTGATTTCATTGACTGACATGAAAAATAAGACAAAAAGCTGCCGAAACTGTAGAAATCTACATAATTTTATGCTTTTCTTTCATAATATTGTAATGTTTGATAGCGATGATTATGATAATAGTATCTAGTTGAATTATTGTCCTTTTGACATGAACCATCGCCGCTAGGCAAAGGGCTCTATAACTACTTAATGAAATAATGATAATTTATAACCATAGTAATATAACTCGTTATGTCATTAACAACTTGACATTTTCCTAATATCTATATAACAGGTTCGATTATGCTAATTTAATTAAACAAGACGGATTTCACTAAATTAATCGTAAAATAATTTATTGTGTCGTTAAATCAAGAACTGTGGTTTTGATTGCTTTTTTCTATCAACATAAAAGGTTACGTATGCTCATTTTGCCAAATTAGACAAGCAAGGGTCATATTTTACTTTTACTTCTTGAAAAGCTTACAAAAATATAAATAATGTTTAGGTCATTTTTCAGGTCATTGAAGAATCATTTCACTAAATAATAATAGGTAAGTTTTGTTTGTGTAAAGGTGTCAAAACTCAAAACTTTTCATAAATACTTTCACATTATTACGTATTTTAAAGAAAAATTAAATTTTTTTTTTTTAATACTATGAATAAAAAATGATAATAATAATATGGGACAACTTCCACACACGATGTTAGTAGGTAATTTTAGAGCATTGACTCATCTGTGTAATCCTTATAATCTTAGAACTAAATTTGGTCAAGTTATAACGCATGAGTAATGCCGATCGTAATGTATGATGAATTGTTTTGAATTTAGTAACGAAGTGGAGTGTTTGAGGAACTTTGATAATTGGAGCTTGAGCTTTGATTTACTGGAATTAAACATGAATAACACAAAGAATAAGGATAATATAAGGGCTATGAATTTATGAAGTACGAAAATAGGTAAAGAAGCGGCTAGAGGCAATATTCCGAGTCTGAGAGAAAGAAGGCTAGGAGTTTAATTTTAAAAAAATCCGGATCCACAGGATTTTACTATTAAATTCTTAAGTCCAGAGTTATTTCTTTATAGTTATCTTTATCTCGAAGACTGGCCCCTAGTTGTAAAAGAGGGGAGAGAGGTCTTTGCCCGACAGTAGGAAATGACAGACTAGTAATAGTAAGTGGGCAATAATAGGTATCATTTTACTATAGTAATATCTAAAAAGCGTTTTATTCAGCATTTAGACAGCCTCGTTGGCTCACGTAGTAACTCTGCTTTCTGTGCTGCAGGGCCCGGGTTCGATCCCCGGCCTGGTCAAACATTTGTGTGCATGAACATGTCTGTTTGGTCTGTGTCTGGGTGTTATAAGCTTATATAAGTATGTACATCAGTCATCTGGTTACCATTCCACAGGCTTCTAGCCTAGTTTGGGACCAGATGACCTAGTATGGAAGATATCCCAGTAAAAAAAATAATAATAACATTGTTCAAATGTTTTGATGTTAATTTTCAGTAATTTTATAAAATTTTTGACTTTAAATTAGCTGATTCGTTTTAAATTCTTAATTTTACTTCATAAATGTGTTTAAACTCACAATAAATTCCATTGCTTTAGAGTTAGCTGGCGGTGTACTGCAAGGGTCTAATTTCGAGCCGGTTGATTTCATAATTATCACTATCGAAGTATAAAATGACGACATTTTAAAGTGTTTTTGAAAACATCATAATGAGGCCAAAATTAATCTTAGTAAAAGTAAATGTTTATCAGTGTTACGTAGCTACGAGCAATGATAACGGCTGATAAGGAACGACCTTCCATCGCATATTTGTTGATATAATGATTAGAGAATTGCTACGATTAGCGGTTTCATTGGGAAAAAGCAATATAGCGTCTTCATGTCTTAATAATTGAAGAGCTTTGTTAGCACATCTAACAAGGCTGCAGTAGTTTTAACGACAAGAACACTTTTGTCTTTTTCATTTAAGTTCTGGACGTTGATTTATTCTGAATAGATTCAATTAACGTCCAGAATACAATATGATTTATTAATCTTCTTTTGTAGTGGTAGGCCTCTTTTGCAGGGGGCCGCCTGGGGAAGTACCACACCTTTGCCAGTTATTCATTCGCCAAGCAGTAATGTGCAAACATTACTGTGTTCCGGTATGAAGGGCAATGTTACCGCAGCGAAATTACTGGGCATGATGAGATTCAACAACTCATATCTCAGGGTGACAGGCGAAGTGCAGTGCCGCGCAGAATTTTGAATTTTAAAACACTGGGTGGCACTGTGTCTGATTTGGGCAATCATGATGCTTACCATTAGGCACCTGATTTGCTCGTCTTGTCACTCGCTATCATAAAAAAAACCTGATCAGATGGTTCTCGTTTATCTAAAATATAAGTATTATTTTATATTTGTTTTCTATAAGGTTCTACAGATTATGAAATTCCTATTATTTTACTATTAGGTATAAATATATTCATAATGTCCTAATCTAGAGATATTTTTATCACCGGCGATTTTATCATAATAGAATTTTTGTCTCATGTTTATCACTAAATTATGTGTTTTTTTTCTGATATTATATTATAACGTATAATCATAAAATGATAATTGATTCATATAAATATTTCATTATATTTGCTATGTTGCTACCGAGAGTCGGTATAGTTCTATTACTTATTGATATCATTATAGTATTATGATCATAGGTAGAATAAATTTTATGTCGCTATATTGTGGTTTATTATACATATTTTATGTTATTTAAATAACTACCTTCTTTACTTATCTCGTAATTCTTGTTTTTTTTAACTCTGGGTACAGATTCCGTAATTTTCCTTCAATTCAATGGTGATAATTAGAAATACAATGTTGTTTATTATTATGGTACTTTCCTCTCCCTGCATGGTTGTCTGGAAGAGATCGCTCTTAGCGATAAGACCGCCAATTACACTGTTTGTTTTTAATGTATTTTAATTTTAAGGCTTCTTGTTTGTTGTGTAACAATAAAGAGTTTATCTATCTTATATGGGTACCAACAAAATTAACTAAAAACTTAGCAACAAACAAAAATAATACAAATTTAAGCAATCGGCCTGTTCAATAACTGGTTAATACATCGCGCACAATTTTTTTTAAACAAATTGAAAATAATACAAACACCAAAGAAAATATCAAAGAAAATTTATTGAAATAAGTCTTAAAAAGTCATTTTTAAACGTCAATAAATAATGTAAATAACTAGTACCTAATGTATCCACCGTGCGTTCGGAAATATACCTGTACAAAACAACAAGAACGCACAAGAAACTTGTAAGGTTTAATTTTCTCAACTGCGAGTTCTACAATATTTGGTTTTGTTAACATTTGTTTGCTTATAAGGTGCCGCGAGATGGCTATGCAGAAGTTTCCAAGCATCTTGTCCTCTATGTACTGATTGATTTTATAATAAGCCTTCCTAAATACATAATAACATTATATCTACAACCAATCGTAACGCCATAGAGTGCCACACTGAACTTAGTCTCTGTACGCTGACAATATATTATCACTAAGTCCTTGGCACAACTCGGCCTAGCCCTTCGTGAAAAAGATGTGATGGTATGTTATATTTATTTCTAATTTCATTGCCCTATATTTGCGTACGTGAGAGAGAGAACGAACGTAATCAATGATTCATGAAAAATCGATAGCGATCGAGTAGTGAGTAGTGCAATTTCACTTAGTAATCGGTGACTCCTTTTGTTTTTGTTATATAGGTAGTATATATATTATATACCTAATTTCATTATCATAATATTATGACGCTATTTATTTGATGCAATGAGTGAACAAGAAGCACCTCCCCTCGTAGTCCAAGCCTCGAACTACTCGATAATTCAAGCTGGAAGTCCTCCCCTCCGTAGACGCCCTCGCAACGTCCTGGACGACTCGGACGATTCTATCGCCGCCGTCACATCGGCGGCGCTAGGCTCGCCCAATCCTACCAATATACGCAAACAATCGCTCTGTTTTCGGTACTGGTGCCGGATACCAGATCCACCAACTCACACAATCACAACACCGACCTCGCCGGCGAGGTCGAAGATCTCTCAGATCGGTTAGTTTCTCTTCAAATAATCAAACAGATCAAACCATTGATAGGGCCCTAGAACACTCCCCTTCTAGGGTGCCAGGGAAAGTCTGATCCCATGTATTCTGGCTCGGGCCCAAGCCGAGGTTCATACCGTCTAGGTGCCCTTGTGCTAGTCGCCCTTAAACTTTAGGTCGAGCGCCTCCTGCGCTCACAACTGCCGGGTAAAGCTGTAGAGACCATCTGAGGCCAACAGCATAAGTCAATAAAAAAAAATAGCAAGAAGTGCATATTGATTAATTATTTGAATTTAAAATTACTCGTATACTCCTTCTTAACAGCGGCACGCTTATTTACCCCAATTACACTGCTCGAGTCAATTCATATGGGTTATATAGATAACCCATATTGTCAGATTTTCAAGTCGGCAAGATTCCTATAAGGGCTCCTATACCTAACGACTTAATATCTCATAGGAAACTAGAATTATATTGGTACCAACATTTCTATGGCCGGAACTAATTCAATGACTCTGGGTTGATAGAACGGTAGTATTTTATTTTTGTAACATAATACCAAAATCAAATATCCTGTTTTCAATTGGTCCTGAAGACACTTTTGCAAGTCATTGAAGAAATAATAGGTAATAAATCTACCATGCGTTCGGAACAGAAAGGAAAGATATCTCGGCAAGAAGAACGCACAAGAAACATACTCGTAGCTTACTGATAGTTGAACAATATTTTTAAGAAACAGCTAGATTACAGGGCGAGCTTCGAGGAAAATATTGTATACATATACATCAGTAGTTTTGTGATATTCAATATCACTGCATTATACTGAGGCATAACAATTTGTCATTTGATCCTGTTTTGAAATACGATCACACCTCCAGCATCCTTTGCTACATGCACATTTGCATTAACCACCATCAATAGACCTCTCTATTTCATTATATTACTTACGATCTTCTTAGCATCCACAGGTCTAACTTTTCAGACAGTATCCTCCATTTTATCAAGATCCTTATCATTATTAAGTTTTCTATCTGCTGTGTTTGAGGCGAAGGGTCAGAATTGTTTTGCTAGAGTTGCATTATGTAATACATAGTTAGTAAAAACGTCACGATCTCGACATACTATGACACGTTTCCTGGCTTGACACGCCGTTTGTTTATTAACATTGTGGACAACAGTTTGAATATTCACGGTTTTACTCGGAAAGAGACATTACAGATCGATTGTTAATTTATCGATTTATATGTATATTAGTTTTCAACTGTCTTCCTTTATAGTAGGTCAAAAATAGAGCTAGGCATGTATAGATGAGACCTTCTAAAGTATAATTCATTGTCAAACGCCAATGGCATGTCTAAACGTTAATATATCCTTTGGAAACACGAAGTATGTAAGTAAATAGTTATTATGTTAATGCACTTTAAATTCTATTCATTCATTGTCAAGTTTTAGAGGGTTTTACATTTCGACGTCGCGCATAGGTTCTGAGCTCGCAGCATCGGTGCGATCATTAAATATAATACTAGTTTAATTCAGTGTCATAAAACTAATAGTATCTATTAAAAATTATTTGATAATTAGTAAAAGTTTAAAATTTATTATAGCGTCAATATATTGTCGATCTCACGTAAAACTCCGGAGATATTCAGACTTTTGTTGGCAAATTAAATTGAATTTATTTTCATTGCTTGAGAGGAAAATAACAATCATATCTATTCTGATATTATGAAATGACGGGATCGATTCCTGTAGGTGATACCTTACTTCATTTTGTTCTCCATAATGGAATATCTGGAATGTCATCCGACATGAATATTGAATTATTTCACAATCGCATCTCAAGTTCATTTAGTAATGTTATGTTATTATCGTTTTAACGTTCATTCTAGCTGTATAAGGATACACAATTAAAGTTATTTCAAATATAACTCGGGTACAGTTGACGACAGTATTTTTAACTATATTAATAACTAGTATAGAGAAGGAAAATGTGAATATAAAAGTCTATTGATTTGACGTAAAAATAAACAGAAAAATTTATAATTCAAAATTTCGTCCTGCTTTTAATCTATTATTTCAAAATTTATATCTTCGGCGACATTATGATACTCGAATAAGGCAATCACCTAAAAATCGAATATTGTACTTTATATCGTTTTTAATTTATAATAATTATATTTTTTTCATGATAGTGAGTGACAAGACGAGCAAATCAGGTGCCTGAAGGAAAGCATCATGATTGCCCATATCAGACACAGTGCCACCCAGTGTTTTAAAATTCAAAATTCTGGAAACTCGTCATGCCCAGTAATTTTGTTGGTAACATTGCCCTACAGACCGGAACATAGTAATGTTTGCACATTACTGCTTGGCGGATGAATAACTGGCGAAGGTGTGGTACTTCCCCAGGCGGCCCCCAGCAAAAGAGGCCTACCTCTACAAAAATTGTTGTTATAATAAAAGGGGATGAACTACAAAATAATAATCATTTAATATTATGTTCTTTTGATATAATTACCTATAGGTTTTTTTTTATTCAAATATTATTTGTAAGGTTTTAACCCATTTAATAAGCCCAAGGGGTCCGTACCGACCAAATAATATTCAGTCCAAAACTAAACAGTAAAATTAAAACTAAAACGCTTCACAGTCATAAAAAAGGTAAAAGGTTTTTGGGCATATAATTAATGTCCCTACATTTTCATTCGACATATTATTTTTATTTGTGTATGGCTCTACATAAAAAAATGACCCGTCTTGAATAACTAGATAGTGATTTCTGTATCCAACTGTACAGCGCAAGGTGTGAACTCACCAATAAGGTAGTCTTCAAATATGGCTAGATATTGAGCAATGTGAAAGTCTAGGCCGTTCCAAGGTCAATATTGGTATCATTACACCATAGAGGGAGCTATTGTTGATGTTATATTAGGAACTTAATTAATGGAGTCTATTTCCTGTACCATAATCGTAATAATAGTGTAATTTTGAAGATTTTATTTCATGATTGTTATTAATTTTTGACTTGAATTCTTGTAGAATACATATGATTATATAAAATACACATATATAATATATAATAGAAACATTACTCGGTCTAGTACGACGCCCTGTGGTACACCATTCTGTTATAAAAACTCGGCCTCGCCGCTTTGTGCTGATAATAACCCTACTTTCAATGTGTTATGTCAGGGGATATAGATACTTAACAAAATATTAATCCACCTAATCAGTTTCAAATTTTGCCTGAAGACCAGAACTGTGCCCGATAGATGTGATGGCAATATCCTTGCCTCCTATTAAATCGGAACTATGAACAAATGGCGAATTGTGGGCTATGAGTCTGGGTCATGGGTACACCTCTGCCTACTTTTGGGAAAAATAAGTATTGTTATGTTAGTAATTTTTGCGTGAATTGATAACGAACATGTGATGTCGTGTATAATATCCTAACAAACTATCGCAATCGTGATAATTACTAGCCGTGCCCCGCGGATTCACTCGCACAAAAGTACCCTATGGATTATTCCAGGGCTTAAGCTATCTGCGTGCCAAATTTCAGCCCAATCGGTCTAATAGTTTTGGTTTAAAAAGCTAACAAACATACATACATCCATCCAGACTTTTTCTTTTGTAATATTATTTAGTAGGATCATGGTGTTTACGATGAATATTCTAACATAAACTTTTTTATTTTTTTCAGATGTTAATTGACGTCGATTCGAGTAAGTTTTTTTTAATTCATCATCATTATTTGATAAATCATCATCATCATCTCGGCGTATCCAATGCATATCACCCTAATAATGGATACACAATCACATAATCATTTTACAATCTATCATTATACTAGAAAATAATTTTTAAAAAAAGTTAAAATTGCGATTTTACCAATATTGCTAAGCTAATTCCTAAGTAATGTTTACAAAATCTTAAGTAAGTATTGTTTGTTAATTAGTTTCTCTTGCCCACATACATTAACTTTACTAATAAGACAGAAAATGAAAGTATGACTCTCTTAAATACTCGTTTAACTTATATGTAAAAATATAATATACAAGACAAGTGTTACAAACAAGACAAGTGTCACAAACAAGACAAGTGAGACAAACTCTTAACTCTCTCTCTCCATCATCAGAACCTGGTCACCATATATATTCAATGAGACGATTCCAATGAGCTCAAACACAATATATTTGACATTGGCCCATCTGAACCTGCTTGCAGCATCAGGACAATGTTACAAAGTCGTTGCATATTGATGCTGTAACAGAATACCAAATTTCAAATCAATCGGACTACTTTAAAGTTCTCTTTCCCTTCAGCCGCTAAAAAGAGCTGAGCATTCCACTTTGCCCCACCAGTGGAGCGGCTTGGTGGGCGAAGTGGAACGATCCGATCTTCTAACGGCTGAACTGATGATCATGACACATATCTAAGAAATCTCTCGACCACGTTAGGTTTCAAACAAAAAAACCGTATCAAAATCGGTCCATTCGTTTAGCTACGATGCCACAGACAGTCACATAGATACATATACACGATAAAGTTATAACACCACTTCCTTCGGCCCTTCGGTCGAGGGTTAGTGTAGAAAAAAATAAATGACAAAGATCCGTAAGTGTAAATGTTACTTATTACAACAATATAATAAATTCATCATCTATCATACCACTACCGAAGAGTATGAATTAATTTTATGAAGAATGAAATGAACGTTGGAAAAAGTGAAGATCGTGTGTCAGGATCGTAGCAAGTGGAGAGAATAAATTCTACCAACAACGGGAACAAGGCATGGCTGTACAAGTATCATTATCATAATCATTTTTCATCATCATGTCATGTCATTCGCGTCATAAAGTAAAGACACAAAGACAAAATAACAACCTTCATGTACAAGTACTAACACAAGTGCTTACTGCTGCATAAATGGTCACTTAAGTACATACGCTTGACCAATAAATAGATGTTACTTTGGATTTGCCAATCTGTATAATATTCTCACAGTCTGATCTACAGACCACAACTTGAGGTGTGGTCAATTGATCAGATTGGAAACAGACGGTTTTTTATAGAAGAGGAAGGCTAATTTTTTCATTTTGTACTTAAAAGTTATAAAATCGCACTTGCTTTTAGGTTGTGGATAATTGTGCAATCACATAAGATATGTTTTATAGTTTTACAAATATGTTAACTTTTGTTTATCCACAAATGCTGTTCTGCGATTTTTTTTTTCATTTAGAAATTAACAGAACTTTGGCCGGAAAATATCATGACGGAATGCAGACTACATTGACATTGCAGTTTTAATTGATATTTCAGTTAATGCGTAATATTGGTGATACATTACTTAAATATATATATATATTATCAAATAATAATATATATATATTATTATTTGGCCATACAGCGGGGGAATTCTGCCAGCCTGATGGGTACCTTCGGACGTGGGGGTGCACGGGGCTACGACCGGGAATAGCCAACCACTTGGTGTGGAATTGATGACGATGTTACTGATAGTAATTTAAAAAAGTGATGTACATTTAAAATAATACTAATAAAGATGAAATTAAAAGAATTATAAGTATATTATTTATAGGCTCGCCTCCTATTACATGGGACCAATAACATACTGGCGAAATGTGGGTGTATCTACTATGGGACTGAGTCCTGGGTACACCTCTGCCTACCCCTTCGGGAAAAAAGGCGTGAACGTATGTTATGTTTTTTCATTACTTAAGTATTCTTGATCAGTATCTTAGTGAAAATGCAAGTGATGTAAGCGTAGTAGAAGTAATGTTGGGAATAATTGTTTAGACGTTAACCCTCCGGACACAGTAAAAGTTTCACTGATTTACTAAGGGTAGAGCTGTAAAGCTCGTCATGACTTGGACCTGACTAATTTTAATTGCGATAACAGATTTACTCAACTAGAAAATGTATATCTTAACTTGATAATGGTAATACACTAAATTATAATGTGTGGGTCTATCAATAGTAAAAAAGTTAACATTATCTGTGCGTCGGGAGCCATATTGAGCAAATTATATATTCTGTACTCGAGTGTACTCAACGTCAGTGATAACATAATGTTTTCAAGTATACTCAGGAACTTACTTTTTGTAACTCATTGAAAGTAAACGTACGTAAAGGTATCTTGTATGTCAAGAAGTTATAAGGTACTTTATATGTAACTGGTATTACGATTTAAACTAAAAAATAATTGGGTATGCTCTATAATTTGTTAAATTTTTTTTTATTTACGAGTGAAAGTACAACTTTACCTCGTAAATAAAAAAAATGTTTTTTATTCATGTCTTAACATTTATTAATTTGAAAATACAAAAATATCGTTCTATTTGCCGTGTGGTACCGGCTATATATTAGGGGGCCCTTTTCTCATCCCGAGGGAACCGTGAGACCCGAAACGGACGTATTCTGCGAGTGGGCAGCGGTGCTCTCCGGCACCAAGTATTCCAACTACTGCGATCACCAAGTCGCACAAGCGTGGTGGTTACGGCGGGGAGGCCTATATTCGGCAGTGGACGTCTTCCGGATGAATATCATAAATATTAAAATAAAGAAAGTTTGTACATTTGTGACTCAATCACGCAAAAATGGCGTAAAACATTTCGATGAAATTTGAAAGGTTAATCGCTTAAACCCTGGAAACGTAGAGCAATTTCCAGCTGCACAAAGCTTGTCAAATAAAAATATTCGCTACGAATATCATACTACAATTTATTTTATGCATAAACAGGCCTTTTCATTTGTCCTTACTCTACCAATTGCTAAATAGTAAACAGCAATTGGCAAATGTATATACTGACATAGTCTCTACAATAACGTGTAGAGTTTAGTAACGTCTCACGCATACTCTACCACTCTACCGTTCTATGTAAACATTGCAAATTATCTATATTGAATATTGAAACTATACCTCGTGGGTCAGTCGTGTTTGGACAAGAATAGGTTTTTATAATATGGGAGCTTAATTTTATTTTGTATTAAAATATGCCAACAATAAAGGGGCAGGCAAAGGTTTTTTTATGATAGTGAGTGACACGACGAGCAAATCAGGTGTCTGATGGTAAGCATCATGATTGCCCATATCAGACACAGTGCCACCCAGTGTTTTAAAATTCAAAATGCTGCGTGGCACTGGTGTAGTACCAAAGGTAAAGGGCAAAGGTGTAGTACTTCCCTAGGCGGCGCCCTGCAAAAGAGGCCTACCACTACAAAGTAGTGTACCCAGAATTTAGGTCCATAGTAGGTACACTCACATTTCGCCAGTATGTTATTGGTCCCACGAATAGGAGGCGAGCCTATTGCCATCTACCTTGCAGTACAATTCCAGACTCCAGTTATTGAGATAATTCCAAATGGAAAAATCCAAATATCACTTTGCCTGACCTGGGGATTGAACCATGATTGGCAGTCGAGTTTGCGCCCACTATGCATATGTTTTATATATATGTTTTTATGCCACCGAGACAGTATTTCGATAAATAATAGGTACTTCCTAAATATTCCTTATTTATTAAATGTATTCGTGGTATGACATCACTGATTAGTTTTACAGACGCTGTTTACAGATTTATATCCTAACTAGCAGGCTTGACAGGCTTCTAGCCTAGTTTGAGACCAGATGACCGTGTGTGGAAGTTGTCCCATAATATATTATTATATTATTTATTGAGAAAATTCCTAATGCCAAAATCCAAGAAGTGTTTTTGCCTGACCTGGGGACCTAACCCGAGACATCATGATCTTCAGGAGCGCTTGGCAACCTCTACGCCACCGAGGTAGTCGTGCAAGCTTAATGATCGCGAAGTCGAGTTGTAGTATGACATGCCTTCTTCAACTATTTAATAAGACAATCAAAGTCAACCTTGTCACTTTCATTGCCCACAGTTCCCACGTGTGGGCGGTGGTCAGCGAAAGCCTCTGTTTATCTTACTTGTCTTTTGACCAAAGAGCATCTGACCGGTTGACCGGCAAGTCAACTAGTCTGTGATTTGTCATGTACTTTATGGTGACGAATGATATTTTGTGAGTTATTTTTCGCGTTTTCCTTTGTCTGTTTTAAAATATTTACAGACATTTTTAGATATTTTCAATGGTATGAAATCATTTCGATTTGATTCTATTATACTGTTAAATGAAAAGTAATGTTTTCTGTACAATACTTATATGCTGCAATCCTGCAATATTTTACAAATAATATTGAAAGGCATAGGTTAACAAATTATAGGTACAAGATGATAATATATGTATAATAATGTAATACAACATAAATCATGCTACAATCACGCCTTTTTCCCGAAGGGGTAGACAGAGGTGTACTCAGGACTCAGTCCCACAGTAGGCACACCCACATTTCGCCAGTATGTTATTGTTGTCCCATGTAATAGGGGGCGAGCCTATTGCCATATATCGGGCACAGTTCCACCCTCCAGGCAGCTATTGAGATAATTTCTAATGGAAAAGTCCATATTTAACACTTTGCCTGATCTGGGGATTGAACCCGGGACCTCCTGATTGGCCGTCGAGCTTGCGCCCACTACGCCACCGAGGCAGTTATAATATTGTTTTGTATTACTCTCTAAGTTCATAAGTTCATAGACGTTTTACAAAAGAATTTATTGAGATTTTTACGTATCGTAACAGTTTTTCTAAGACTCGCCATCAAGCGTGCTATGTTATCGTCTCTTGTGACTATGACCTCGATGACCCTACTGTTTGCCGTTCAAGTTCTTCTGGTGAAATTGGTATTGTTTGCATTATTTATAATATAATGTGTTTGTATTACATTAGAGTGACCAATGTACGGGCACAGTACGGGTTAGGATCTGGTCTTTGAGTCACGCAATTATTATAAAAGTCTGTTAGTTCTGGCCTTTATTTCTATATTCTATGGTTATAGTCAGAACATAGATAAACTTATATACGATAAATATTATTATGAAATATACCGTGTTCATACAATGCCTGCTTGGTTACTGAAAGTTCAGGCTTCTAGTTTTATCCATAACTAAGTTATAGGGGGTCGAAAATGGCCTGAACTGCTTCGAGAGAAGGATGGTACGGCCGTGCCGCTTTTTTGCTCGACTTGGCGGGGGCACTGCCGTGCTTCTAGATTGTTGATTCGATATTTAAGTACCTGTTTATAAATTTTACTTGTACATCTCAGTCCCATAGTAGATACACCCACATTTCGCCAGTATGTTATTGGTCCCATGTAATAGGGGGCGAGCCTATTGCCATCTACCGGGCACAGTTCCAGACTCCAGGCAGTTAATGAGATAATTCCTAATGGAAAAATCCAATATTTAACACTGCCTGACCTGGGGATCGAACCCGGGACCTCTTGATTGGCAGTCGAGCATGCGCCCTCTAAGCCACCGAGGCAGTCAAAATACAAACAAAACATACAGTACAAAAAACACACACAGAAAACAAAAACAAAAGGGAGTACAAAAAAAAAAAGATTATTATCATGTTTGCGGTATCTAGGTATGGAATCCTGGTACACTAAGCATACTTACTAATGTATGCCTTATCTATTTATTTTGTCATCTCTCTTTCTCTCTATAAATCTCATATAGTGGTAGAGTCAGCCATTTTCTCTTTTCTTCTCAACTTTTCTCTATTATTGACATAGTTCTCGGAGACCTGGCGCTCTCATGTCCTCTCCTCTATTTTTTGTCATCATATTGCAATAAACAGAAGCCCGCACCACCCACAGATGTGGCAACCTTGTTAAACAAACGTGATTAGCAAACAATAGGACTTCAGCAGTTAAACAATGTTTAGAACTAGGACTTTGTCATATAAATATAATATTATTCTTAATGATATAGCTGAGTTCTTAATGATATTGGACTTTAAATTAACCTAGATAATATCAAATAATATGTATCGACGCTGGAAATTTGAAATGTCGTAAGGGACAAACCTACGCTATACAGGAGAGCAAAAAAACAAAATTTGTTCTTTTAAAACGTCACAACTTTGTCATTTTTTTTCCTATTATGATGCTTTCTAGACGGAATGTTTCAAAATTAATTGATTTATAGCTAAATATAAGTTTTACCTCGTTAAACTCAATAGTTTAAAAGATGATGTCCCTTACACTTTGACATTTAGGAAGAGGTGTCCCTTACACATGGATATTTTTGAAGAGATGTCCATTACGACGTTAAAAATTTTTTTATAACCTTACCTAATGAAAATCATTTTGTCGTAACTACCCGAACCGCCTTGTTCATGCTAGCATTTTATGTTGTAAAGTTAAGAAATGTATAGGAAAATGTAGTGATTGTAAACAATAATGACATAATTTTTTAGAAATAGTTTCGTTAATGAAGCCTAATACCGAAACCTAATTAGATTATGGATGTGGATCAAGAAAAACAAATATTAGTAGGTTAGTTGTACTTTTACTGACAAAATAATAACAATGAACACAATCAAAAAATGCATTGTGTATGCGTGTTACACCGTATGAAACAGACAGTTACTTAGATTTACGACGTTGCTAAAAGCTACATAAACAAAACTTGACGACAAAACAATTTGACTTCATACTTCTTTATTTGAAGATATATCAAAATTGTAAATATACAGATCGATAGAGGACAAAATTTCCAGTTGAATGGTATAAAAATGTCCCTTACGACAAAATGTCCCTTACGACATTTCAAATTTCCAGCGTCGGTATGTATAGAAAGTTCTCGTTTTGATTTGATGAACTTTATGAAAGGATATGCGTGAAAAGAGAGTGAGTGTAGAGATGACGGATGATAGATCAGAATAACGAAAGATGATATGCTGTACCGACCCTACCTAATGTGGGATGATATGTGCCCGTCGATGACTCCGCGGAGCTGTGAGTCCGGCGAAGCCGCTCCGCACAACGGTCTCTCCTAGCGGTGAGCTATGTTTCGTCGAGTCTTGTCAAGTAGTACACTCTGATGAAAAATTAATAAGATATTAAATAAACTTAATCAATAACTCAGTAAAAATAAATCATTAACCATAAGAAAGGCAAATTAAAGACAAGAAGATCAGCTAACCGGACTCATTCTGAATTTGATCAAATTACGAGTATATATAAAAAGCCTTGCATAATAAGCTGACTCATTTACAATTATGTACTTAGAACTAGGTAATTACGTAGGTTTATTTCATTTCCTATATAAAGAGATAGGTACCTACAAAATTATCTTTTGGGTTTATTATGTACTCAATATATCCTAAGGATATAAGCTTTGTAGAACAATGATAAGCATGGTGACCAGACTTGGAATGGTATTATCACTGGTGGAATTCAGCGTATTAGGAAAATAAAATAAAATACATAGGTAAGTAGTATGCCTATAGACTTTAAACACTTAAAACGCCGACCTGGGTCAACTCGATGACAGTACCCGGCGGCAACATGAGTCTTTTTTCAGTGACCCTATTTTACAAAATAGATAGAGAAATAAACGCTTTATTGGTACACCACAAACAAGAAGTTCTTAAAACTTATAACAATTAATAATAACCAGTGTAACAATGGCCGGTCTTATCGCTAAGATGATCTCTTCCAGGCAACCGTGCAGGGTGAGGAGAGAACCGTAATAAACATTTGGTCGGATAATATGTGTTATTCCAGGGTGCTATTCCACTGTAAAAAGCCGAAGACATTTGTCGACAACTGTCGGTGGCTAAGGTGTCTCTCGCTGCCTCCATAAACTCTTTCACAATAGTCTTTATTTATAATGACAAGGTACAATGAGTTAAGTTATTCATCGACTGACAGCACCTAGGCGGAACATGGAATACTTTGTCAATGTTCATTTAATTAGTTTGATTTGCATTCAAAATATGCCATGAATTTATAGGTTACTTTTAGCATTGCTATATTTCGACTGTTTTTTGTCCAAAAGCTTGTTATAGTACCTAAGTTATCAGGCTATTAAAAATGATTTTAGTTTCAAGTGACTGAAAAAGAGGCAAATATTTTTAGAGACTCTTTGTTTTGACATTGTTTTTAAATAATCACTTTGTTATTCTATTGTACACATAATAGTATGATGTTGGTAGAATGTGACCGTGGCGAGTACGCTTTTGACCTACTTGCCGACATGTGTTCCTTCTAAATTTGGTCATACATCCAAACAACCATGTTATATACGGTACATACAAAACATACACTGCTTATAGTTTGAACACGATGAGAAATATAATCGTATTGTTACGATTAAATCGCCAGTTTACCTTAGCAATCCCTACATGGTATAAAACATTTAGATCTATTAAACAACGCAACAGACTTTAGCGTAATAGACGAACTGTCTGAGAATAAAACATTTTTAATTTATTATTTAATGCGGTTTTCATCAAAAGACTGTTTCGAGAAAGGATTTATATTTTGTGTAATGGTACCCGGAGCGAAGTGAGGGGCGGTCACTAATATGTAATAATATTTAATTTTGGTAACTGCATAACATAACAACAACAACATACATTCACACCTTTTTCCCGAAGGGGTAGGCAGAGGTGTACCCAGGACTCAGTGTCCCATAGTAGGCACACCCACAACTTATAACAACACCTTTACCACTTTTTATACCGGTTCCGTACTACCTCAAAAAGAAAAAAGGAACCCTTATAGGATCACTTTGTTGTCCGTCTGTTTGTCTGTCTGTCTGGTCGTCTGCCAAGACCCTTTTTCTCGGGAACGCGTTGAGGTATCAAGTTGAAACTCATATCAACAACTCAAGTCCACGGTCCCTTACTGCTGTTGTAAAACAATGTAACTTAACGTAAGTCAACGAAATCAAAAGATACGGTCATTTTACCTCACATTTCCATACTTTTCGCAACGGACTAAACACCTCAAGGGTACTTCCCGTTGGCCCAGCATCATTAAATTTGACAAGAAGCCAGATCTTATATTACAAGTAAAGGCTAAAATCCCAACACCGTAAAATTTTACAAAAAATTGTGATCACTAACATGTTTGCGATATAGGTAGGTACCCGATATTGGTACTAAGCTCTATGCATACTTACTAAGTAATGCCTTAACAATTACTTAGATGTATTATCTGTTGGTTTCCAATTACTCAAACAGTTACGGAGTTGGTTGTTAGTTTATTGTGATTCTTTAAACCTAGCACATTATTATAATCTCGGTCAATCTATACACGAGACAAGTGTTCTCGAATGATAAACGACCTTTAGTAATGAGCAAGTGGTTGAATCAATATTTCCGGTCTCCTTATATTTAATCGGGTGTAAGTTGTAAGCAATATATGCTTGCGGTGGTCTATATAGTAATTTGTAATCAATCATATTATGTCCCTCGAAAACACGGTATATACTCGCCGCCTTATTACAAACAATATATATATATATATTATTAACATAACAACATAACATACATTCACGCCTTTTTCCCGAAGGGGTAGGCAGAGGTGTACCCAGGACTCAGTCCCATAGTAGAAACAGCCACATTTCGCCAGTATGTTATTGGTCCCATGTAATAGGGGGCGAGTTGTTGCCATCTACCGGGCACAGTTCCAGACTCCAGGCAGTTATTGAGATAATTCCTAATGGAAAAATCCAATATTTAACACTTTGCCTGACCTGGGGATCGAACCCGGGACCTCTGGATTGGCAGTCGAGCATGCGCCCTCTACGCCACCGAGGCAGCATATTATTAATACTATTTTCAGTGGAAACATTCACCAACTACTATAGTTATAAAACAGTGGCATAATCCATTAAGCTCTGATTTAGGGGTAAAGTAGGTAATGTCTATGATTAGACTCGCCGCACACGGGTTTCACTATAAACCATTAGTGGCACTTATTGCTATCTGCCGGTGCCTTATGCGGCACGTATGGGAATGCTGATAGCGTTATGTGAGCATACTTTAACTTTAGTATACGGGATGTTATCAAAAAATTATGAAAAATGTATAAGTATTAGATACACAAGGGATGGAAAGTATGACTGTGACATTGAAAGAAGAATTTTGGCAGGAAGTCAAGTAAATGGGGCGTTGCATACCTTTATGAACAGTCAGAAAGTGTCTAAAATGGCACGACTGGCTGTCCATAGAGGGGTGCTTATCCCCACACTTACGTATGGTAGTGAATGTTGGGTCTGGCAGAAGAAGCATGAAAGTAAGATTAATGCTTGGAAATGAGAAGTTTGAGAAGTATGCGTGCAGTGACTTTGATGGACATAGTAAGGAACAGTGCGCTAAGGGAACGCTGTGGCGTGTTAGAAGATGTAGTGATAAAGATAGAGAAAGGATTGCTTATATGGTTCGAACATGTGGAGAGGATGGACGAAAGGAGATTGACAAAGGAGATTTATAAGGCTAGTGTGAATGGTCAAGTCGGTAGGGGTCGACCTAGGCGTACCTTTCATGAACAAGTTGATGTTATCTTAAGGAAAGGCCAAGAACAAGGCGTGACTGTATGTATATGCATGTATTAGATATTATATTTATAATCAGTGTCTTGAAAGATAGTACGATTATATTTGAGCTAGTAAGTTTAAAAAAATATATCTATTTTGGTGTAAGTTGACCAGAATGAAGGTATAGGTGCTCATTATCTTCTGGATCTTGTGGATCCAAAATTGTAAGTATGTTGTTTTACTTTTTATAAAAGTTTTTGTAATAAATACTAAAATACGAGTGGAATATAATTGAAGCCATACTAATTTACTTATACAAAATAATAAAGAATACTGTATCCAAATGAAAGTGACCCATAAGCTTTACGATAACGCTTTCTCACTAAAACATGATTTTTCGTATCTTTACTTTAAAAAACAGGAAGTTTTATGCAAACTGCACGTTAAATAAACGAATAATATAAGATACTAGTAAATTCTCGCTTATTTCAATACAATAATGTACCTAATCTATGCAAACACAAACGACATTGGGCTCCTAAATGGCGCGTCACGACAAATATCAACCTTCCATGAGGTCGGCAGGAAGAATATGAATTTGTTCGTGTTTCCGTTGCGGATAAATAATTATATTATATCTTGTTTAACTGTGAAGAATTTACTAACATCCTGTATTTCATGGAATATTAAGCTCTACTTTCAAGCAGATATTGTTACGTGTTATTTACCTATGGGTTCGTCTCGGGGAGCCACTGTCCTGGACGGCCACGTACCGGAGAGCCACGATTTTGTTTAATTTCATTAAGAAGATTGAAATTTACGTTAAAATCGTGCACTTAAAAAAACATAACCCTCCTTCCTCGCAGTCGGGTTAAAACAATTTTGCTGACAAAAAATCTCAAAGTTCAGTAAAAATAATTTAATCTAAATCGTGACTCCCCGGTACGTGGCTCTAAAGGACCAGATTTTTACACTCGTATTAAAGAACATTACTTATTTAAGGCACTGTGCTAATTAGGGAATTTCTCACAGCGTTCGTCACGGCAGGCAATTGTTTTCAATAGAAATTACCGGCCCTATGCGTTCGGGCCATTATAGTATCGCTCTGAATACGGGAGTTACACACGAATCTAAAGTATTACAAGAAAATACTTAATAAATATTGACGTGTTCAATTGTAGCAGAAGTCACTTCAAAGTAGCAGTTTTCCGTAATCTTAGTAAAACTATTTAAATATAATTCACATTATTTTTACCTAATATTGTTGTTTAAATTTATTTATAGGTTTAATATATTGAAATTCTTATTTATTTTCGAAATCCTATTTATATTATAAATGCGAGTGTGTGAGGATGGATGGATGGATGTTTGTTACTCTTTCATGCCAAAACTACTGAACCGATTAGCCTGAAATTTGGTATGTAGCTTAGACCTTGGAACATGTGGTACTTTTTTCTTGGTATTCCCACGGGAACGATGACTGCGCGGGTGAAACCGCGGGGCACAGCTAGTATTTATTTAAACAAACCGCTCCTAGAGGTAATTGCAATTAATTCTGTTATGTTATATCTTAAAAGTGTTGTGGGCTACGTTATTTATCTAATTATATTTTAAGTATTGTTTTCTCATTAATGTTAATAGTTGAGCTGTTTTCTTCTCCAAAAATAATTAAAAATAATAATTGAATAATAATATTATCGTTAAAGATAATTCATGAAAACTGTACTAACAAACTGTTGAAACGATCATGTATACATTAACAGAAATAATTTAAGTGTTTCTCATTTTTATATGTTTAATATGTTTTTCTTTTTTTACAGAGCCCTGATGTTATCCTGTACATAATCATTGTAAGTTTTGAATATAATTATTAGTTTGTAAAATGTTCGTTACCGAATTCGAATTTAGTGAATTATGGCCACACTTTGCTAGTCAACCGGTTGACATAGAGTATAGTCTTCTTTTTTTTTATAAAAAAAAACCTAGATAAAAACATATTAATATATTAAATACAAAAACACTAGGTAAGGTAAAGTACCCTATTTCTATTTAAAGAAAATATATCCGGTTGATAAATCTTTAAAATACACGTTACATTCCGATACAAAAATGGCCGAGTCCCTTTATACAACCAAGGTTAGGTGAACTAGTGCAAATTATATGACACGCCATATATGGAACAAGCAACGAGACAAATACGGCTTTATATGGCCATATATGGCTTCCACACGCTTCCTGTTCGGAATGAATAAAAGTTCATTTAGTTAAGACTGATTGCCATGTGGTTAATAGCATGTTTGCGTTACGTATTTCATATTATAAATAAGTAGGTACTTTATATTATATGGCAACATATATTAAATTAATCAGCCTCGTTGGCTCAGTTGGAAGTAACTCTGCTTTCTGTGCCGCAGGCCCCGGGTTCGATCCCAGGCCATGTCAAACGTTTTGTGCCCCTCATGGGCACATAACGTGTCTGTTTGATCTGTGTCTGGGTGTTATAAGCTTATATGAGTATGTATATCAGTCATCTGGTTACCATAGTATAGGCTTCTAGCCTAGTTTGGGACCAGATGACCGTGTGTGAAAGTTGTCCCTTATTATTATTATTAGTCAAACCTGGATAAGTGAGAGCTCAAGGGACCGCGATCTCTTTTTCTATACACCCCTCTGTACCGACAGACCCCCTCAGTAACTGTGTAAGCTAGAACGCTTACACAGTTACAGAAGGGGTCTATCTCACTTATAGAGGTCTATAATAAAATACGGCAAATATGACGTAATTAGAAACAAAATACGTGTATGTATGTGTATTAAATATTCATTGAAATATAATGTGTTATTTTATAATTGTATAGTAGGTGGATTCAGCTAAGCCAAACTCACTCTATATTTGATTTCGTAATTTCCCAGATTCAAAAGCATTCACAATTTTTTATTTATCACTTAAAGACAACACACCGAGTTTTCGTTTAGAGATTATGAGTTAGTACAAGAACTTTCTTTGCAACTGCTGTGAACTGACTGTAATAAAGCTTGGTAAACAAGTCGGTACGCACATTCGGCTTTTTGAAAGATATAAGGCATATACTCGTATATAAGGTAATCGTTTCCTCTTAAAAATATTTCTTTTGTAATCTTTTTCCTAAGATGTTTGTCCTACGATAAAGGGTATATTTTCAAAGCTCAGCAGGTGTTCACATAAGATTGTTATCAATAAACATACATTCTCAGAAGCGAATCAGTGCTTGGAATCAGCGGGCAGTGTGCACAGCGCATTATAATTAATTACCTATTTATGGTAAACAACACCTGCACAATGATTTAACAGTCTTAACGGAAAAATCACGATTTTTATTACACAAGCTTATAGATTTTCACCTTCATCTACCTTCATCTTGATAATATTATAGAATCTTCTAAGTAAATTCCGTCTGCGTTTGTGACGCCTATTAAGGGTGCACATAATGGTAGGAAATTTGGGCTTAAGTGACAGAGCACACTGCCGTTCCAATTTTTTTCTAAAAAGGTATGTTTAAAGTCGAATATTGCATTTTCAGAGTAGAAGATAAGTAGAAGATAAGATAAAAGTAGAAGATGAGGGCTGTGAGCTCCGATCTTAATTTTTAGAACGGTTTTTATTTACTCAAATTACAAACAATAAATAAAAAAGTAGTCTATAAATCCATTATAATATCAGTCCGGCTATTTAATTCATAAGAAATAATAGGGTGTTGTCGGTGATAATTCCAAGCAGTTGAATAAAAATAGTTATTTTCGTGTGCGGATTTATTTTAAAGGAAACCGGATTATTTTTCAAAGTTCTATTCACTTACTCCAGTACTACAGAATTATTGAGATAATTCCTAATGGAAAAATCCAATATTGACCTGACCTGGGGTCGAACCCGGGGCCCGGGACCTCTTGATTGGCAGTCGAGCATGCGCCCTCTACGCCACCGAGGCAGTCGCAAAACGAATTCAGCACAATAATAATTATAGTAATATCTTCTTGTAACTCTTCACAATATACTTTACTTCAACTTAAAAATATCAGCATATAAATATATCAAATAGGTTAAATGACAGGGACATAGGTTACTTCACTATAAAAATATCAGGAAATAAATTTATAGAACGGGTTTATTATATTTGGAGGAAACAGGGGAATACAAAACATCGATTTAGTATATTTTCCATAGGATTGTGTCAAATTCCTAGAAGGCCATGTACGCTCTTAATATGACACACATTATGCAAATTCTTAAATATTACTCCACCTTGTGTATAGCACGTTATAGAGCACGATGATTTCAACCCACGCCACGGACGTATCCAGACGTATCCAATATCATGAGTGTTCGAGTATAGTTAGTTCAATGATCTTATCTCTTAGGATGCAACTTGTTAAGTAAATCTCGGGTTGCCAGACATTGGCTTCGAACACAGATATTACTAATATCTGAGGCTTGATACAACTATGGATATGAATCAGGTGTTCAGAAAAATGGATATACATTTTGTACATAGGTATCCATAAATATAAGCTCGGTGCGCGCCCAAAATATTCTACATTAAAAATTTCAGCTGACTATAAGTCAAAAATGGGTATATTATTAAATTAATTACGATATCGCTGCTCTCCGGGACTGTGGCCTTAAGGAACTAACCCCGTTCTATGACAGTAAAGTTCGTTTTTCAGAATAAAATAACATAACATAACATACATTCACGCCTTTTTCCCGAAGGGGTAGGCAGAGGGGTACCCAGGACTCAGTCCCATAGTAGATACACCCACATTTCGCCAGTATGTTATTGGTCCCATGTAATAGGGGGCGAGCCTATTGCCATCTACCGGGCACAGTTCCAGACTCCAGGCAGTTATTGAGATCATTCCTAATGGAAAAATCCAACATTCAACACTGCCTGACCTGGGGATCGAACCCGGGACCTCTTGATTGCAGTCGAGCATGCGCCCTCTACGCCACCAAGGCAGTCAGTATAAAATAGGCAGAATCAGAATAAAATAATTGCACAAAGTTATACTTAGAGCGGATGTTCGCCGCTGTCACAAGCGAAAAATGTCACTAATAATCGGTACAGTCGAATCAATAATAATTGGAGGCAAAGCTTTTGAAACATATATTTCATCAGTCGGATTCCGATGGAATAGTGTCAGCTATGATCAGCGCTGATCCTCGATGTCAAGATACGAATCGTGTCAAAAAAACGGGGCCAGTTAAAGTTTGTACATGTAGGTTTGTCGTATGAAGTATTAATATCATCATCCTACACAAACACCGAGGAAATACGGCCGGCGTAACTTGGTGAGTCTGAACTAGTTGTGGTAACTTCATATCAGGGTTTTGGCCACGTTGAGACTGTATGATATACGTCAAGAAACGCTGACGGCAAAATGCTGTTCGTGTGCATTCTGAGTCATTTTTCATACAAATTTCGCCCGACCGCAACGCCGCGTGACGCTCAAAATATATTATTTTAACTTGTTCAGTAGACAATAGATGGTTTTTAATACATTCGGTGTCGTTTACAATCTTCATTAGGCGCTCGCGCATATAATAACACCGCTAGAGGCATCAATGGCAGAGACCTTGAGATCGAGTTAGTTATGCAACATTTATGTAGCCTAGATCGCATGTTGATCATTGTAGGTAGTACTAATATTATTATTTATTATATTTGTTATTGCTTAGCTGAGCTCGCTGTTTTACCCACCTTAAACACTCAATGTAAGTATATATAAGTAAGTTAATGTCCATTCAGGATTATAAGTAAAGTAACATACCAAATAGAAAAAAAAACCAGCCCAGTTGTTATGACTTGATTCGTTCAAGGGAAATATAATATTATAGCATTAACCAATACATGGCGGACAAAGATGCCTGGAAACTTCTGCATAGCCAACCATCCGGCATCTTACAAGCCAACATATGTAACCAAACCAAATATTGTAAAACTCTCAATTGAAAAAAATTAAACCTTACAAGTTTCTTGTGCGTTCTTCTTGTAGAGGTATATTTCCGAACGCACGGTAGATTCTTAACTAGTTTTATATTACTGATATTATTGATTGACGTTTAAAGATGTCTTTTTAAGATTTATTTAAATAATTTTATTTTGAGTTTGAGTTTTTGAGTTTGGTTACATTACTATAAAGATGTTATGCGTATCCTACCAAAAACTTATATTTATTCAAAGTTATACTGAGTAACGGGCTGACACATTTCTAAAACAGTGACTCAATGACTCAAGTTTTTCGAAAATGGACATTTTACGGTAATTTTCCGGTTAAAGACTATTTAATGGGTAAAACCATCGATGGAAACCACTTCCTCGGATCTGATTATTAGGTTTTACTAATTACCTAGTTAACGTTTTTGGCGTAGGCTTGGCTTAGCCATGGCAAATTATTAGTGGAAAATTAGGTATAGAAACAAATAAACAGGATACAGTTTTCTTGGCAAAAAATAAAATTTAGATTGTTAATGAAAACTAAGAATTGTATTTTTTGAAATTTTATATACTTGGAAAATTATTTCACAAAAGTAGGTACTTGAAGAAGATTTAATATTATGCGTCAACGTAACTAAGTACTAAATTAAATTTACCTACATAATAATATTTACTAGGTACAATATCATGTTCTATAATGTTAGGGAGTGACAAGACGAGCAAATAATGTGCCTGATGGTAAGCATCATGATTGCCCATATCAAACACAGTGTGCCACCCAATGTTTACAATTCAAAATTCTGCGCGGCACTGCACTGCGCCTGTCACCCAGAGATATTAATTGTTGAAACTCGTCATGCCCAGAAATTTCGTGTGTTTTAAGGTAATTGTCCTGAATGTTTTACGCACCTCTCCCTAGTTAGGATCATAATTATAATATTATCTTAGAATCCCAAGCAATATTTCAAGCGAAAAACACCCTAACCCAAAATTACTTCAAAAAGGTATAGTAAGCAACACCGGGGTGCTATTACGAACTTGCAATTGCGTAACAACAGCAGCTGTTTGCAATAAGGTGGCAACCCCCTTATCAGCAGTAGAAGTGTAGAGAGCGTTAAATTGTTTAATGTCTGCTGTTAAACGACATACAAAAAATGACGTTTGACAGCAAAATTTACTGCTGTTGTTAAGCGATTGCATGTTCGTAATACCTAATATTATAAAAACGTTTGTACCTCTGTCACTCTGTCTGTTTGTTACCTAATAATGCCTTAACGGACGATCCGATCTTACTGAATAAAAAGGAACTCCTCAGACTGAAGAGACATGCAAGATTCACGACAAGTTTTGACTCCCATACAAAACTGATCAGTTTAATTATATATAGAGAATTTAAATATTTTTTTCAATCTTGCAAAATTCTTCTTTCTCAAGTCGTGCAGTACAACTACATACTTTTGTAGCACTGGGTATTTTTGTATGGTACATAATGAGTCATGTATCCTTAACACGGTTATCGATATGAGTTTCATAGTCCATCGATGGGACAAAGGACGATGTTACCATAACAGTACGCGGACGCAATACGACTAACCTATTGTTTCAATTATTGAGTTAGGGCTGTCACTTGAATGGTTACATCCTTAACTTATGTAACAAAACGACGTATTTATTATACTACAAGAATTCACAAAAATATGGTTTATTCCACTTTGTTCACCTGGGTGAACAAATATCGAAAGTTAAGCTTATTACTTCTTACAGGCGAACAGGCTACTAGACTAATATACCTATAGAAGGAGAATGGTACACTTACTTCACATTTGTGATTTTGTTACTACAACAACTGGGCCTTGTTCCCCAGTGGAGAGTAGAGTGTATGTAAAGTATTTTTTTATTAAGTATATAAAAATATTTTTAACAACAAGCTTTTTAATTTAAGCAAATTAATTTAAATTAATTAATTAAACAAAGCCTTTAATTTATAAAATAACACAATTTTTATATCGTAAAAGCTTGCCGCATGATTTGATTGCATTGAATACTTAGGTAAATTTGCGACAAACATTTAAGATGTAAAATTTGTCTAATATTATAACTTTAATATAAAAGGCTTTGTTTAATTAAATTTATATATATATATTCAGATTCAGATTAATTTATTTACCATAACTATAACAATTGTTGTTACAATGGCATGTCATTTGATACAGTCAAACAATTTCAATAATAATTATTATAACAAAAAATACTTATGCATACAAATTTTCAAATAAATTGCTAAAAAAAAATAATTATAAAATAATAACAGGTATTGATAACTATGACATAATAAATTAAAATTATTAATCGCTTATGTCAATGCATATTATTTAAAAACGAATCACAAAAATTATAACAATGATTTCAAAACTTAAACTTAATTCAAATCTAATAATGTCAAAAGGTAAATAAATTAATAATACAATTCACAATAATGTCAAAATGTAAAAAAAAAAATAGAATAAAATTTAATTATAATCTTATTTAATTCTTATCAAATTCTCAATTTCTTATCAATCATCAGATGTCTTCGTCAAAAAAAATGTTTCACTAATACGCATTTCCATGAATTCATTTAATGTATAGAACGGGTTTAATTCAAAAAAGGGTTTAATTTTGCGCTTAAATTGAATGTTATTTAATTTTGTGATGCTAACGGGTAACTTGTTGTAAATTACTATTTTATTACATATCCCTTGCTTTTTTACTTTTGCTAGCCGTACCACTGGTTGATATAACTTTTCTTTATTTCTCAAGTTATACGTGTGTTTATCCATGTTCTTTACCCTATTTTCTTTATTGTTATGTATCTCTATTAAGCAGTTATATATGTAAAGCGATATTACAGTGAGAATTTTATTTTCAACGAAGTAACTTCTTGCTGACGATCGTCTTCGTAATCCACAAATAATTCTAATGGCTCTCTTCTGGCATTTGAGCACATTGTTTACATCTGTCGCATTTCCCCACACACTAATCGAATAATTTATCAAGGAATGTATGTAGGCGTAATAAACCGATATCAGAGCTTGTTTGTCAATCAGGGGCTTGAGCTTATACAAGGCATAATTTGCACTGGATAATTTCTTACATAATTTTTGTATATGAGCTGTATGGTTTATCGTATAGTCAATTGTGTACCCTAAAAATACATTTTCGACGGCTGCTACATTTTGCATCACACATTTTCTAACAGCATAATGCATAACAATGCTCTTTTCTGCATTTAATATAATGCCATTGGCCTCGAACCATTCTTTAAGGATGCCTAGTGCTACTTGTTTTTTATTTTCTAGGGCCGACTCACAGTTTGCTTTAATACCTAAGTGTGTATCATCAGCAAAAAGACTGACAAAAGTCCATTCTGGTAAACAATTTACGAGATCATTGATGTATACTAAAAATAATAATGATAAAATAATATATATAAAACTTATCATACTATAAGTAGATAGGTATACAAAATTTCACCTAAATCTGTTGAGGCTTCAAACCTCAGTTGCACGATTTTCACGACTGGGAATACATACACAGCAAGTTGGATTTAATAAAAGCTTTTAAAAAAGTTAGTAATTTTAGTATGACTTCTAGCATGGCGTAAAGATGTAAAGTCCACAAATGTATTATTTAAAAAAGATTTGGTATAATATTTAGATGTAGTAAGCCCTACTGCACAGGAAGCGGCATGCATTTGCGCCTACACTGACGTAGACCATTGACCTGTCCCTTTTAGGCCGACATTAACATATAGGTACATACTATAGTGGATTATAGACACAGACAAATCAACTATAGACTTAGGACGACGCGTGATGCTTTCGACAAGGTTATGTAGTGACATTGCATAACGCCCGGCCCAGCTCATTTTGGTTTTTCATTTATTTAGATATACGTATGCCGTGGAGTTACCGGCTATAAAATAGTAGGTACTCCACCCTCTACCCGTGGTTGCCGTAAGAGCCGGCTAAGGGTTAACAGATCCAGAGGACAGGCAGCAGCGTCCTCGGCAAAAAACCATCGAACTGTGCTAGACAACCCGCCTGCCAAGCGTGTCGAGTATTGGCAAAACCCCCCTTTATGGGGAGGTCTATGTTCAGTAGTGGATTACTAACGACTAAATAAATACTAGCCTCCCCGCACCTCGCCACTTATTGGGTATATTGTTTTCATACAAGAATTCCCGAAAGCGGGGTCTTTTAAGTTAAATGATCTATGACTATAGATTATAAAGTATAGATACGCGTGTGTTACGCACCATCGGTCATGGTGGGTCATGGCCTTTGGGCCCATGGGCCTTGTTCCATGGACGATGTACCTATACAGGCTGTTTAAATACAAAGGAATGACAATATTTTCGTTGTAGCACGGTGCAAAGTATGTACCAAGTTCATAATAATAAATTAAAAGCAAAAAACTTTTTTAAAAAAGCTTTTATTTAAACGCTCTAAAAAGAAGAAAGATGATCCGCCATATTGAATTTAGAATGACGTCACATTATTTTTTGAGTTACTCTCAACCATCCCTTTCATTTGATAATATGGGTATCAATTATCATCGGTTGAAGTGCATTAAAAATAACTACTCCGCCATCTTGGATGGTCCGCCATATTGGATTTAGAATAATGTCACACACCATATCGTGCATTGTCATCCAAACTAAACGTGTTTACAAAATTTCAGCTCAATCGGTTGAAGATATCCACTTCAAAATTGAGTTCAAAGATTTCACCCGAACAAACATACTTACATACATTGCAAGTTAAATAAAAGCTTTTAAAAAAAACAACCGTAGCAGTGAGAAGATCCGTAGACGAACGAAAGTTACCGACATACCCCGGATTAGCAAGTTGAAGTGGCAATGGGTGGCACATAGCATGTAGAACTGATGGCCGATGGGGCTGTAAGGGTCAAGGGTCAAAAACCTTTTCACTAATGTAAATTACTTATGCAAAAGTTTTACATATTTTTCATGGGTGTATGTTTGTTACTTTAGACTTTTACAGGCCAAAACTACTGACACAATGAGAAGAAATGTTGTATTATAAAGGTAGATAGATAAATGCAGGTGAAAATTTTCATTCACTTATGGAATATTTTAGTACAAGAAGAAAATATGGCAAAATCCAATTGATTAATTTAATGGAAATCGTGGCTCTAAGGGACTGTGGCTATAAGAAACGAACCCTCAGCGAGACGCAGATAGTGTATAGATAATTGATTTAAAGAAAAGGGAAGATATGGTACGTTCTCTCAGCGCTTACTCAACATCTGGCATGTGAAATTTGAAACAACAAAGATAGAAAGACGTACCTAAAACCGAAGTGCGAACGAGACAACAATTAACTTTACTGACATACGTGGACCTAATGGGACCTAATTTGAGCTTTCCATTTTCGATAAGCCGGTATCTCATCTCCCCTTTCCTTTAAATCAATGGTTTAGGTATTACAAATAAATGTTTTCACTTCTCGAGTACCTAATATTATGTGGCACTGAAATTCTGAAACGTTTCGTATCTCTACCACGCTACTACGAAAATTACGTTTATATCCATTATTGTTTGAAATGTTAATATTCTATGTTTATTTATTTTATGTTTATTTTATTTATATTAAAATGTTATTATACTGTTAAGGTTTTTTTAAATGACAATGATCTTAAATAATTTTAGTTAAATTTCAATGATAAATAACGAAATGCAATATAATTATTTAATAATTTGTACGCCTTTATTGGCAGAATTTTGCTGGAAATCATAGACTTTAAGATCTCGTAACCAAAATTCTGACAAATAAATATTCATACATTCATTGGTTCCGTGCACCAACCAATTGCTTATTTGATCATAACGAACATAATAAAAGCCGTTTCACGGTAGATTCATTAGGTACTATTTATTGACGATTAAAAATGTCTTTTTAGACGTAATTAAATTAGTTTGAATTTTAAGTTTTGTCATGCTACAACGAAATTATTATAACTTACCAAGTATTTTAAATAAATATAGAAATTCTCGCAATTTAGTAAGAACCGCATTGTTGCCGTTGCTCTGATTTCGTTACCTACGATTAGATACTTTGCTATTTTATTAGCTCGACCACATTTTATGCTAGATTCCTGGATACTGGTTTATTAGAGGTATTTTGTATCAGTGCCTTATTTTGGATTGAATTATAACAAACGTCCGATGAAAAGGAAGTAGGTAATTCGAAAGATCTCCGCGTCGAAAAATCATTTTGCGATATAACTTTGTTCCTAAAGAATTACTCAATATTAAGTTTGCTCATGAGCACACGAGACAGGATCACAAAATTACACAATAGCTCAATTATTAAATCGTATTTTATTAAAGGAAGCCTCAGGCCAAGAATCAATAATAAAACAACGTTATCCAAAACCGATTTGTCAAAACAAGAGATAAAATCCTGTACTCGTTCATCTTGTTTACTTGATTAACTGGCTTGACGAAGTCACACCATAATCTTATTGTTACTAAATCTTTTATGAGATAATTATTATAAATTGATTTTTCAAGGACATTAAAAATCTGAAATAGAGATGTTTGTGTGTGTTTATTATGATTTCACATGAAAACCTTTGAATCAATTGTGCTGAAACTTGGTGGTAATTTTAATTTTAATCCTGGATCATCAAACAAGTTACCAACATTATACGCGTGATACCTCGCTAAACTACTATTGTTTAAATAAAAGGATACAGTGATTGAATGAATAAACTCAAACCTCTGAAAAGATTGATTTAAAATGACCTACAGCGATTGGGGCGTAGACATTGACATTTTTAAAAATTAATTTCTCTTTTCCCACTTTCCCAAAGGCTATCGCAAAACCCCGAGGCTTAAGCTAGCATTCTTTAATCTAAATAAGTAGGTAATATTGAAGTCGGAAAATTAAAATAAATAAATAATATGAATAATAAATGTTTAAATGCGTCCTGGTTTTTCCCCTATAATTAATTAATTTATTAAGCATTTCGCATCTAAAAATGTCATTGTAAATATTGATTTCGTAGAGAAATACATAAATTTTGATGGCGATAGAACTATTAATTATTATTAAAAAGGGAAAAGAATTTCATAATATTTTATGTACACCTAACATTACTTTTGCAAGTTTTAATAAAAAAATGTTTTAATTACAGAGGCGGCATGGAGAGCCGTGTGGGGTTAGACTACATCGTCGAACATGCGGAGTACGCAGAGAAACTCGCCGCGGCGCTATCATCGCCCACCGCTCCGGTCAAGAAGAAGGTAACACTTTACTTCTCTACAGCAGTTCTTAACTGGTGGTCCCTGGAAGCACCTAAAGTTACCCGTGAAGCCATCAAGAAAGTAATAGATTGGATGCAAACCCGACGTGCGTTTGTCTATGAGTAGCACCGAACCTGAAAAGCTAGGTAACAACTTTGTGAAATAGCAAATTCTATAAATAAAATACACACCGACCTCAAGAGAGAATAGTAGACTAGGTTCGGCTTCTTAGAGCGCTGTCACATCCGCACGAAACACTTGTATAATCTACTAGGAGCTGCTTCATTCAAATACACATTCGTTATACCTATAATAATAATAATGAAACGTTATACATTTTCATGCTCTTTTAATTTAACATTTTACAGCCAAACAAAACGGCTCTTTCGTCGTTTCGTCCCATGACAGGTTCGTTCAATTTAATATTTTTGGTGCGGAGGTTGCGTGGTTCAAATCCCGCCCGTGGGAGAATTTTTTCTTTCCTTATTCGTAATATTTTTTTGTTCGACGATTCGTCCCAGTCTTATTTTTTTTCTTTTAAATACTTCAAAACACCTGTTTTTTGAACGCAGGTCAGAAACATTAACATCTGGGTCATGATTACAAAATAAGGCTATCTTCTGACATTTGTATCAATTGCCAAAAATAACTGAATTAAAAGCTTTACTTTCATAATAAAATACTCTAGATCAGTTATATATCTAGGTCGTATGTTTTGTGATATTTTTATTTAATTGACACAAGAAATCTTGATAACATCAAGCGCAATTTCATTACCTAAGTATTAAGGTACTTTATTATAACCATATTATAAACATAACATACATTCACGCCTTTTTCCCGAAGGGGTAGGCAGAGGTGTACCCAGGACTCAGTCCCATAGTACACAAACATATTATGCGGTTGAATTAAACCAATATGAGTCAAACTTTTTATGCAAAATGCTTTTGAATTTCTGAACTCGCTGCCTGCATAATATCATAATATTATATCAATACTAGTTCAGTCACCCTGCCTCGGTCATCCGAAACGACGTACCTTTCAAATTTTGGGTAAATCTTTATCAAATATAATAACTTATTCTATCCTGCAAACTGCATTATGCGGTTTCTTTCATTAGATACTTACCTACTCTTTGTGCCAAGTGGATACTTGAACACGTCATGGGCCACCAGCTAGGTGTTACATTATATTCTGCAGCGCCACACTGTCATCTACGTACTAAATTTTAGCCAATCGGTTCACTGCCTCGGTGGCGTAGTGGGCGCATGCTCGACTGCCAATCAAGAGGTCCCGGGTTCGATCCCCAGGTCAGGCATAGTGTTAAATATTGGATTTTTCCATTAGGAATTATCTCAATAGCTGCCTGGAGTCTGGAACTGTGCCCGGTATATGGCAATAGGCTCGCCCCCTATTACATGGGACCAATAACATACTGGCGAAATGTGGGTGTATCTACTATGGGACTGAGTCCTGGGTGCACCTCTGCCTACCCCTTCGGGAAAAAGGCGTGAATGTGTGTTATGTTGGTTCAGTACATTTGGCGCGAAGAAGTAAGATTATCCATCACGGTTGTCTGGAAGAGATCGCTTTTAGCGATAAGACCGCCAATTTTTACACTATTATTATTTTTTTGTTATACTTAATGTACATTTTATTTTTAAGGTTTATTCTTGTTTGTGTTGTTGCAATAAAGAGTATTTATATCAGTGGGATTCAAAAGTTCCGCAGTTTTCACCGATCGATACATCGAGTAGATAATATATCCTATCCAATTCAGTATTAATGGACCATCCTAATACCAAATTATTGTCTACAGGTGTTCGAGCTATTATCAGCTCTATGTGTATACAACGCAGACGGATATGCAAGAGCTGTGGACACTCTTGATCGGTATAAGGTATGATAATCACAATTATATTATAAGAACATTCTCGAAAATTTAATGTTAATAATTTTAAGTTATTAATTTGGCCTAATTCTGAATACATTTTGAGTTTTCTGGGGAAGATGCAGGGCTATCTATCACATTTATTCAGCACTGAAATCGCTCTGAAACCTATTCTGGAATGGCACGCTCTCCTACGTCTTTGCATTAAGAACGAATCAATCTCGCATAATTAAATTCCCTCTTCCAGACCTTGAAGTCAGAGCGGTACCGTCTATCAGTAGTGGTCGAGGAGTTGAAGCAGGCGACAACCACCGACTACAAGACCGCACTGGTTGCCTTCATCAACTGCCTCATCATCTCCGCTCCGAGGTTGCCTGATAGGATCCGACTTAGGAATGAGTTTATTGGTAATTATTTTTATGCGTATTATTGTTTTACATACATAGGGGCCTTAAGCCACATCGACCATTGCCGATATACTGTGGCAGCCCGTATGGATTGTAATTTACTGCTTACCAAAGTCCACTGAATCTATAAATTTCCAGATATTCTGGGGAGTAATTTTATGTTATGTTGATGAAGAGTAATTTTAATATTATGTCTTTATAGTTAAATCAAATTTAAATTCATAACATAACATACATTCACGCCTTTTTACCGAAGGGGTAGGCAGAGGTGTAAACAGGACTCAGTCCCCTAGTGTATACACCCACATTTCGCCAGTATGTTATTGGTCCCATGTAATAGGGGGCGAGCCTATTGCCATCTACCGGGCACAGTTCCAGACTCCAGGCAGTTATTGAGATAATTCCTAATGGAAAAATCCAATATTTAACACTGTCTGACCTGGGGATCGAACCCGGGACCTCTTGAGTGGCAGTCTAGCATGCGCCCTCTACGCCACCGAGGCAGCAAATTTAAATTCAAATCTCTTTATTCTAAGTGGTCACAATGTGAGACACTTTTGATATTCATTGAATCTTAGGCTTCATGGCTTCATATTGTGTCTTTCTGATAATATTTTATGGTATCTTTCTGAACGCACGAATCTCTCTGAATGCAGAGAGACACATTCACACATCTTCATCACATCTTCATAAGTTAGAAATGAGAAATGAGTAGATGCGTAGAAAAACCGAATGTTATCGACATAACCCAGTGGATTAGCAAGTTGGAAGTGGCAATCGCCAGATCATATTATGGCATATTATGTCCAGCAGTGGACGTCATATGGATGAAATGATAATGATGCGATGCGATTATTCTATTCTATTATTCTATAACTTATTTCATTCTGCTTTACGAGACTACAGTTTTCTTTTGACATAATCATATAATTTTGGTTCCAGGGCTTGGCCTCCTACCCACGCTGAATAATCTCAGGTAAGTCTAACTAAAATCAAAATAAATATCTCACTACTTACAACTGCTTCCAAAATAGGATAAAACAAGAGTAAGTTTTCGTACTAAATTGAAGCTAAGTTAATTGGTTTTGCCACCTCATAAAATATTAAAATCGGTGCGTGGGCGCAAGGTGATTACAAGTGTAAAATTATGATTAATTTTGTTTTTAGTAAAATCATTTTATCTACGTATCTTATACAGGGTAACGAGTTGGTTAGCATTCTCCTGTTTTAAGGTAAGTAGTAAAATGGCTTGTTGAAAAAAAATAATTACATTCTATTTTTTGTCGCGATTTTCGAGTCGTTTCTATGTGAAAGATGTTTCAATTGATGAGAGGGTACAAATCGTTTATTCCTAGTTTATTTTAATGTTTTTTAAAAATATTAAAAAAATATAAAAGCAAGGTTTTCTTTATCCAAATATGTTTGTCGCAAATAAAAGCCAGATTCAGAGCCAATCACAATCAATGAAGTGAAATATTATTTACTCCTTATATCTTTATGTTTGTGTATTTTCATTTTGTATGGAAGTCGAATTATGCCCTTTAGTATTGTAATATTTTGTATAGAAGGATGATTTAACTGATTATTAGTAACGCTGTATAGACCGTGTCACCACACACCACACAAATCCGATAAACCTGGCCGTTATTGGTGGAATGGACTCTAGGTACCTTTATTATATTGTTATAATTTTTTGTTCGTTATAATCTGGTCTCAGTTTTAACGAATTTGACTATAAACAAGCTTAAAGTCATTAAACTATCGAATATCTGAGGACTCTATGATCTGTATTATATTGTTCGTTTTTTATCGCTGTGGTTTTTACCGACATCGATACCTTTTTGCCGTTGTCGGCACTTTTTGTCGAGTTTGTGTTCTTGACAAGTTTTTGCACACGGCGAGCGCCCGACAAGGTTTTTTAACAAGTTGGAGACTACCTAAGATCTTTAGAAATCTTAAGTATTACATACATAACATAAGTATTAGTTGACCACATATTTTTTAGAATATTTTTTAGAAATTAAACTTATTTTTAAAGTGCTTCGACGCAAAATCGTCATAAATATTGCTATGAATATTGGCTCGCCCCCTATTACATGGGACCAATAACATACTGGCGAAATGTGGGTGTATATACTATGGGACTGAGTCCTGGGTACACGTCTGCCTACCCCTTCGGGAAAAAGGCGTGAATGTATGTTTTTTTTTCTTTTATATTGCTATGATAAAAGAGCAAAAAAATTATCTCATTTTAGCTTACTCACCATTTCATTTTTATAGATTGCGACCAGTATTTTAAAAAGTTAACAAAACACCTCTTTAATAAACATTCGCAATATAAAACGGTACTAAACAAAGGTAAACCTACCTGACTCTTATTTCTTACAAAAAGGCTTTAGATCCGTGGGCGTCCGCACCAAATATGGTTCCAAGTTATAGGTACCTACTAGTATGAATAATCTTTTTATAGCAAGAAAAAACGTTACTAAACAAAGTTTAATAGTTTATTATTTAGATTCGCAACGGATATTTAGTTATGGTTACTATAAAAAGGATTTTTTAGATTAAGATACGATGTCAATAAAAATTTGGACGTTGATGACCGTTATTTTTTAACTACAATGTCTACATTATATTATAATATAGTTGCTGGTAAAATCAACTATTAAAAAAAATTGTGGCGTCCATGGCCCAGCGGAAATTTACCCGGTTTCAAATACGGTGTCACTGGGTAGAATGTCACATTTTAAATTTTTGCCTGGGCGCCTCAGAGTAAGGATACCAAAGAGAACCAGTCGTGCAAAAATCTGTTCCAAGCCGCGAGTCTGGTACCGCCGCAATATAGTCTGGTACTATGTAGTTAGTTGCATGGCAACCGTAGGCCGACCGCGTGATGCCATTGTTAGGTAAAAAGCTAACCGAATAACAACAGATACGTGGGTGAAAGCGATAGCCTTTCATAATTTAGGCATGTATTTACAATAACTTTAGGAATTTATGTATCATCATTGCGTGTTTCTATTTTATTTTAATTTTTTTAACACAATAAAGTGGACATCAGCGCTTTGTTCGAATGAAAAACTATGGAGTCGATTACATTTTAAATATTTTTGGATAATATTATCCGAACATAAATATATTTTTTTTACATAAATTAAGGTTTGGCATTAATTACCTAGTGGATTGAAAACATTTTAAACATTGAATTAAATATTTGTTTATTTTATCTCAATAACGCACTGCATTATAATATTATACTTTTTGTTTCTAATTGGTTTGCATGGTCCTCGTTAATTTTACATATATGATAACATTTTAATATTTTTGTGACTCGACTATTTATTAAGAGTATAAAAGTAATCATATCACGTATCAATTTAGAATAATATCGTCAAAGACCCTTTCTACGTGCTAGAATCAGGCCCACGAACCTGTACACACTATTAAACTGAGATTATATCATGTAAATTAATTATCTTTACAAACATAAATACATTTTAATTTTAAAACTTTTTGACCCTTTTAAATTTTAATTCTTGTAATATATCTTTATAAAGGTTAAAAAGTATAAGTGTGATTAATTTATTAAAAAAAATTAAATATTTAAATTACTAAATATTTTAGTGCATATAAGTCTACTCCAATGCTCCTATGTTCGCCCGCGTCGCTTAGTGTCAAATTTAACATTGAACTTCGTAGGGTGAAAAATCGTTCAATCCAAATTAGGCTTTAAAACAATCAGGTAAATAGAGTTTAAATTCAAATAATAGAAATTCAGTAGATGTCAGTAGATGTCAAAGCGCGTAATTGTCAGTGATGGACACTTTTTTGTGAAGCTTGTTCAGGGATTGTGGATCTGTAGAAGAAAGCGATTCAACGTCATTGCTGGGCGCTCAAGGCTGTTTCCTATAAGATAATATTATGTAGAGGGCACGGCACTTGTCCATATAATCCGTAGGAATTGACTCGAGCAGTGTCATCATCATCTCAGCCATAGGACGTCAACTGCTGAACATAGGCCTCCCCCATAGATTTCCATTCAGTCCGGTTGTAAGCGGCCCGCCTTTATCGTGTTCCTGCCGTCTTTATGAGATCGTCTGTCCACCTTGTGGGTGGACATCCTACGCTGCGCTTGCCGGTCCGTGGTCTCCATTCGAGAACTTTGCAGCCCCATCGGCCATCAGTTCTACGTGCTATGTGCCCTGCCCATTGCCACTTCAACTTACCAATCCGCTGGGCGATGTCGATAACTTTCGTTCGTCTACGGAACTCCTCATTTCTGATTCGATCTCGTAGAGAAATTCCGAGCATAGCCCTCTCCATAGCTCGTTGCGCTATTTTGAGCCTGCTGGTAAGGCCCTCAGTCAGAGACCATGTTTCAAATCCGTAAGTCATCACTGGTAACACACACTGGTCAAAGACTTGAGGCACTGAGGTATTTTGGACGAGAAGACAATGCGTAGGTTTCCGAACGCGCGAGCAGTGTAATAACCCATAATATGGTATATATTCAAATTATTCATATTTTTAAGGCCCAGAAACTCATAAAATGCTCCTATACTACAGGCATGAAGCAGCCAGTCACCCAGACCTTAGCGTCCAGCTCGATGTATTCGAGGAGCAGAGGGAGAGCGATGAGGCCCACGGTCCGGGAGGGATCAACCTCAACTCGCATCTGGACGTCTTCTATGCTATCCTTAAACAGGTTGGTTTTTGGAGGAAGAAACGGTATTCTTAACAAATTTTACTTATTAAAAGTAAACTGTCTGCCATAAACTAACTCAAATATAATTATTAGCAATCGATGTATTGTAATGAACGCAGACTTCCAGGCTGTGGCCGTGGGAAAAGAGGTATAGTCTTAGAACATAGATTAGGTACAAAAGTGTCAAATTCCACTTCCAGTTCCCGCAACTTTTTGTTGATTACTGGAACCCCGCGTCAATATTCGCGGGAGTAAAGTAAAGCGGCAGCAACCACAGAACAGAACCGATCATACTGGAGAAGTGTTCTTGACTGATAAAGAACTGGTTCAAGTTCCACCCAGGGCTGTAGCACCTTAGATGATGATAAAGTAAAGCGGTACTGCACACATTATAATGCGTGATTATGTATAGAACAGATGCAGAACTTATGCAGAAATTAAAACTTCTTTACAAAAGTAGGTGTTCTAAATTCTTTAAAGTTATTTCTTACGTTTTAAATACTATCTTTTATAAATCGATCTTCTATTTGATATTCTCTCAGGTCTCGGACACGCCCCAAGAGATCCCATTCCTCAGCATCCTACAGCACCTGCTGCGAATAGACCCAAAGGAGCCAGTCAGTGACATCGTGTGGGATACGGCAGAGACCCTGGTACATCGTGCCACTCTGCTGGAATCCAGAGAAGATGCAGCTAAACTGCTGCGAGCTCCGAGCGTTCAGGTGAGAAATCTTGAAGTTATCTATAGCTAGTCTTTTATTTAATCTTCGTGACATCAAATAAACTGCAGACTCTTCTAAAGGAAAGTGGGCTGAGATAACATCACATCACACCTTGTTTCCTGAAGGGTTAGGCAGAGGGATATCCAGTCTCAAAGTAGATACACATAAATTTATCCAGGAATGTGTTAAGTCTTATGGAGTAGCACAAATCCAGGCTCCAGGCGACTGTAGACTGTTCAGAATGATAATTATAATAATTTGAATTTATACTTTTAACAGAACGGGTTACCGGTCGCCAAGATTCCTAAAAGGTCTCTGATAAGACCTGACGACTGGCCCCTATAAGATATTATAGGAAAGAGCCTAAATTCCTAATGTCCAAGATCCAATAACTTTTCGCCCGACCTGGGTAACTTATGCTCAGCAGCAGTCTGTGAAACCGGACTTCCAGGAGGTATCTCTATCCTCATCATCGTCATTTCAGCCGCTGGAAGTCCACTGCTTGACATAAGCCTCCGTCTCTCTTTAGTAAATGCCTCATAATATCTTCCAGGCTAAGATGGGTTGTACATGTCAGCACAGAGACATGTCTAACGGCAGGAAGCAGAGTCTCCAGCGAGCGCTGTCCCCCCCTCCGCCACCACCCCCCGCGCCGGCGCCTGTTCCCCCACCACCTTGTAAGTATAATAAATAAATCGTTCCCGGGGAAATAAATAGGTACCATTTTAATTTTGACTGCGTAAAAATGTCTTTTTTCTTGATTGCGTTCTCAATACTGCAGCTTTACGCTTTTGAACTCGTTTAACGATTGTGTTACAATTTCATTTTTTCAACTATACTTATCAGAAGTTTAGACGTTTAGTTTAAGCTCCGATCCATATATATGCTAGCATTATATATTATGCTGCAGAGACAATATAGTGGTACATGGTAGAGTGCGAGAGCTTGACGCGCTTTCTGCTGCTTCTGCTGCTTCACTACGTGGTAGGGCCACGTAGTGCAGAAGGTAGATACGAACACGATGCGTAAAAGTATGCCGTTCTCGATACTATCGTTAAGTTTCGGTGCGAAAATAATACCTAGGATCAATGGCCATTAATCTTGCTGCATTGAGAAGACTATAGTTTCAATAAAAACGGGCTGATCATGTTACAAAGTGTTGTTAGGTGTGTGTAGTGAGTACTATTGGCTGGGACGAGTTAGGTGGACTCCAGCCCGAAATTACCTTCTCCTTCCAACACAATTTCTAATGTTCTTACTAATATGTTACCTCCACAGGCATTCCTCCACCGCCCAGTATTCCTCCTCCCCCCTCAATACCACCCCCTCCCCGTGGACCTCCCCCTCCCCCCGCGCCTCCATCCACCTCCCCCCTCCCCCCGCCGCCGCCCGCACTCGACATCAAGTTGCCTCAGCAGGAGACACCGCTTCCTAAGACTAAGATGAAGACCATTAATTGGAACAAGATACCTAATAATAAAGTAAGTCATTTGTCTAAGGATCCTTGTAAATCTTTATGAAATGGAGAAAGTATTGAAAGAGCTCCAAGCTATGTCTTGACTTGAAGAACGATAGAAATGCCGTCTTCTTGTCCAGAATTATTGTAGTCTTTACAGAAAAGTTATTTCCATAGAGATAGGTACACTTCTAACAGATTGAAACCACGTTAACCACTCATGTAATGGAGAAGAATGGTCTGGTTGTCTTACTGAATCAACCTCATAATATTATTTTCAGGTAATCGGTCAGAACAACATCTGGTCACTAGTAGCATCAAGTCACAAACACTCACCGAAGACTGAGCTAGACTGGGGGGAGATAGAGGGACTTTTCTGTCAGCAGGTAAGATTTATAACTCTTTCTTAATTCGTTTAAAAAGCACTAGATAGTCCTAGCTTTGGAACCCTGAGTGATCCTAGGGGGCCAAAACTGACGGTATTCTCTCAACTTAAGAATGGTTTTGGCAAGAATTCCTGACTAAGAAAAATACGAAACACTTCATCCAAACTCAAGTTAGGGCCAATTTTCTGATCGCTAGTTATCATCATCTTTATCAAAAATGATCTCTATTTAATGTGCAAACATTTTCACCGTAGGTTGAGTTTACAAGGGAACAGATTTCAATTAAATTTGAATCAACCTATTTGTCCAATGTTAACCTTCCAGGTCCAACCCCCCGGTTCAGCGGGCTCGTCTCCCAGGCTGGGGCGCAGCCCCATCTGCGACAGCTCCGGCGAGAGGAAGCCAAGGAAGGAGTCGTCGGAGATCACACTCCTCGACGGAAAGAGGAGTCTCAACGTTAACATATTCTTGAAGCAGTTCCGAAGGTAAAGTATTTTGGATAAACTTTTACACTGAAAGAAGTCATCTTTTATGTAACCTTATATTTAGAAATAACTATTTAAAAAAAGTTACACTGGTAACTGAGCTGGGACCATTGAAAATACTTCCGGACCACAAAGATCTGTTTTTGAACATGGTGATTTTGCTCATGGTGGTGATCGTTTTATGTTCCATTCAAAAACAATTTTATTATAATAATGATGATAGTATAATGTTTATTGCAACTTGCTTTACCTTAGTTTTTTGTAAGTGGGAATTCTTGATTTAGGTTTCGAACATATTTGGTTGTCCTTCCTCAGCATTTCACTCGCTGAGATCGCGATGGAGTCTCACAGTTCAGTTGTCGAGGGTTTCAATTTAGTAAGCACGGGTAACATTTACGATTGTCTTCAAAATACGAGTACAATGTTTTTCTAAAATCCAGTTCGAACGAAGACATAATCCAACTGATCCGCGAGGGTTCCCACGATGACATCGGCACGGAGAAGCTCCGGGGGCTGCTGAAGATACTCCCGGAGGTGGACGAGTGCGAGATGTTGAAGGCTTTCACAGGAGACGTCAATAAGCTCGGGAACGCTGAGAAGTTCTTGCTGCAACTAATACAACTGCCTAAGTGAGTAGACCATAAATCTATTTGGAAAGATTAAACTGAAATATGAATATGAACCGGGCGTTCGATCTCAGGTCAGGCAATGTGATTTTTTTTCAATAAGAACCATCTCAATGTGCCCGGTAGATGGCAATAGGCTCGCCCCCTATTACATGGTACCAATAATATACCGATGAAATGTGGGTGTACTTACTATGGTACTGAGTCCTGGGTACACTTCTGCCTGCCCCTTCGGGAAAAAGGCGGGATTGTATGTTAAGATACTCGTATTATAACAGAATTACTAATTTTATAATTTATTGTGATTTGACTCAGTTGGACAGGCAAAGACTGGACTGACAAAAATACTGGACGTATAAAACAAAGAGTGTGTAAAATATAGGTATAAATAGTTAGTTTCAGACATAAATTTACAAGTCACTAGCGATGGAAATTATTGCGATTTTACAATAATTTCACAAGCATGCGATTCAATTAGTCACAGCATGCTAGTTGCTATTGCTACGCTATTTGCTATGACACCCGTTCATTCAATATACGATCCTAACATAAAGCAAATAAAGGTGATAATTACTTAACCGCGCCTACCAAATTACTAATAATTTCACTCGCGATTCTCGAACGCAACGAGTTCAATCAGGGTCATATGAAACAGATATACTATTCCCGTCTCCGCGTCTCCCATGGTTACGAGTTACGACGGCCGACGGCCGCGGGAAAGCGCATGACGCACGCTGCCGCGCTGCCGTTGCATGATATCGCAATCACAGAATATCGCAACTAAATATAATTTGCTATATGCTATTTGAGCTATAACGTGCTATCAACGATTGCGATTGCTATTTAATCCATCGCTACAAGTCACATCTAGCAGAGACTATTTCTCTCTATAGGCTACGATTCTGACACACGACTTTCGCTTATTATTTTACTTTCATCACATTCTACTCGCTTGTCGGTTGTGGGCACTTTTGACCTGGTGTTTCCTGGTGTTACTTCAATAACTTTGTTAAGAAAACTGATCAATAAAAGTTTGGTGCAATATTTATTTCGTTCGTATTATTACCTATATATTAAAATACTCTTCATCTTCTTTAATCACTAACAATTTCCACAGCTACAAACTCCGCATAGAATGTATGCTTCTCAAAGAAGAATGGCCATCAACAGCTGGATACCTGGAGGGAGCCATCAACGCTATCCTCATGGCTGGAGACGATCTCATGTCTTCTAGAGCTCTGCAGGTATACCTTCCTCTTTTATCTTCCAGAACTATGATTATAAAATTACTACTGACGGAGAACGGTCAAAGTAATTAAACGTTGGGTGCTTGATTGTAGTCTATACCTACCTATTGTTAGGGTGTACCTTTTTTATAGACAGACTCTGACATCACAACCGCTACTGGAGTCTGAATTTGGTGCTTGGTTGATAGGCTCACCTCCAAATGTGACTTTAAACGTAACTGGCCAAATGCGGATGAACATGCTAGATGCTTGATACATATCTGCTTTTTCGGAAAAAGGCGTGATGTTATGATAAAACTATCAATCAATACCTACCTTAGGGCGTAAATAATTTTTTGGCTTGATCTTTTTCAGGAAGTCCTTTACATAGCTTTAATAGCAGGAAACTTCCTAAACGCGGGAGGTTACGCAGGAGGAGCGGCAGGAGTGAAACTATCCTCGCTGCAGAAACTGCCCGACATTAGGGCTAATAAACCTGGGATGAATCTCATGCATTATGTCGCTATGGTAAGGGAATATTTACCTTATTACCTTGGTCTTTAAGATTTAAACTTCCTTAACGCTGGAGTCTACCCAGGAAAAGCAGCTGGAGTGAAGTTTCACTCCTCTTAGTGAAGTTTCATTCTCGTTGCAGAAAATTCCGAAAATCAGGGTTAATAATCCTGGGATGAATATTGTTAAAAAGTTTTTTGGGAGATCGTATTAAGGCCCAGGTAACTGTGTTACACTTATATAGCATATTATAATTATGGAAAATTATCACATATTATTTGATATTAGTACATCTTTGCATAGTAACATTTTCGACAAGCACCATAGGTAGGTGCGTTTTTTCCTCGCTACGAATGTTGAGAAACGTCGTATGAAACGCGTGTGCAATGAAAATTTCGCACCTCGACTCTTTGTTCTCGCTCGTGTTCGGCACGCGCGAACTCGCCTCGAGCGTAATGTTCAACTTATAGCACACTTGTATCATAATGTACTATAATGTTGCAGCAAGCAGAACGCAAGAACAAAGAGCTGATCCACTTCGCCGATGACACTCACATGCTGGAGGAAGCAGCCAAGGCTTCAGTAGAACAATTGACCAACGAGATTAAGACCTTGGACACCAGGATCCGAGGATTGAAGAGAGAGATCCAGCTTCCGACCACCCAGGTGATTATTTTAATGTATTTTTTTTTTGAGAATTTAAAAAAAAACTTTCGCTTTGCAAAATGTTCACTTTGACGGGAATGCTGCTAGTCTATACCTCTTCGTAAAACGTATATATATTGTTAAAATGTTTTTTGTTATATTTGTACTCTATTTATTATACTTATGTAGTATTTTAAAACTTACGTATTTAAGTAAAGAATAAGAATAATTTTTAATGCTATAACTGTGTACAAAGATAAAAAAAAAATATCTTTGATCTGAATTCATGCTTTTGTGCTATTTTCAGGGTGATATCAAGGAACAAATGGGAGATTTCCTTCAAGTTGCAGAACAGGAAGTGTCAGCTCTCAACAAAGATATGGAAGAGGTGGAGAGCATCAGGAAACAGCTGGCGGAGTTCTTCTGTGAGGATCCGGTGTCTTTCAAACTCGAGGAGTGTTTCAAGGTAAGCATAACTTTAAATTAATACAAAATCATTTACAAAATTTAAATAATATGGTGATAATTTATATCTCGTGGCCTCGGAGTCGTCGGCTTTATCATAAATAGGACCCCACCCTCTCAACCCGCGGGTAAGAGTCCTCTGCGTAAAAACATAACTGCGCTAACTCGCCCGCCAAATGTTTATACATTAAATTATTATCCCCCTCCCTCCTCCTTACGGGGGAGGCCCTCGTCCAAGAATGGCCTTCCAACGGGCGAGATGACGACGATGATGATCTTTGCTATATTCAATATTCACCTGGTTTACATAGGACTGTCTCGGTGGCGTATAGGGCGCATGCTCGACTGCCAATCAAGAGGTCCCGGGTTGGATCCCCAGGTCAGGCAGTGTTAAATATTGGATTTTACCATTAGGAATTATCTCAATAACTGGCTGGAGTCTGGAACTGTGCCCGGCAGATGGCAATAGGCTCGCCCCCTATGACATGGGACCAATAACATACTGGCGAAATGTGAGTGTATCTACTATGGGACTGAGTCCTGGGTAGGGTGTCCTATTGATTCGCATAATGTCTTTTGTCATAAAAATTTTCCGCATACATCATTTGTCATAACCTCCTCTAGTCATAATATTGGAAATACATATTTTTTTGTAGTAATACTAATAAATTGTCCTAAAATTTAATTGCTATAATATTTTTGTGTATATTATTTTTTATTCCTATTGTTAGTTTTCATAATGGTTGTTATGTATAATTTTATAGTTAATAATGGTGTATGTCCTAATTTTCATTGTTCATAATTGTTATTGTATATAATCAGTATTGTACGTATTTTTGCAAGTGAGGTATAATATGATTATATACCATAACATAGTAACACTCTTGTATTGCATTTATGCGTAGGATCTCGCCATAACTCACATACCCAATAATAACATTTTTTATTTACTCGATTTCTTTTATATGTAAATCCACTGATATTTAATTTGTTGGCTCCTCTTTTTGTTGTAAATATTTTGTACTTGTTTTCCATTGTAATTATAATTTAAAAAGTCGTTTAAGCACTTTGTTCCAAACATTAACACTAAAATTTGACTTTGTGTTATTTTTATAATAATGAAACTACCTTCATTTTTATTCATAATCAATAATAGCGCCTTACTATAATATTTTTTATAGCAATGTAATATATCAACAGTTTGCTGCATAGAAAAGATGTTTACTACGTTATAAGTTAAGAACATTCAAAATTCTATTGGTTAGGTTAGGTTAGGTTTAATTTTTATTATGACAAAGTTAACATTCGAGCAATATACGAGTATGATTATGACACATAATTTTAGTGATAACAATAGTTAGGACATGTTAGGATTATGGCATAAAATAATATGGTTATCAATGGTTAGGACATAGAATATTATAGGTTTCAAATGTTAGGACAATTAAAACTATAACAAGTTATAATAGGAGTATTGACGTTATGACTGGTGATCATTAGCTATTACATATATTATGGCTTAAAATTTTATGAGTTGTAAAATTATGGCTAATAATAGTATGCGAATGAATAGGGAACCCCTGGGTACACCTCTGCCTACCCCTTCGGGAGAAAGGCGTGAATGTATGTATGTATGTACATAAAAGTGTCCTCCGGCAGACCTTCGTGCAGTTCTGCAGCAAGTTCCGTGCGGCCGCGAGCGAGAACGAGCGGCGCCGCGCGCACGAGGAGCAGGCGGCGGCGCGGCGCCGCGCGCGGGACACAGCCGCTCATAAGATTAAAACTGGTAACATATTTACTCCTTTATGATAGCCTGGTTGGCTCAGATAGTAGTAACTCTGCTTTCTGTGCCGCAGGTCCCGGGTTCGATTCCCGGCCAGCTCAAACATTTATTGTGTTTTTTTATTTAGTGAGTGACAAGACGAGCAAATCAGGTGCCTGATGGTAAGCATCATGATTGCCCATATCAGACGCAGTGCCACCCAGTATTTTAAAATTCAAAATTCTGCGCGGCACTGCACTGCGCCTGTCACCCTGAGATATGAGTTGTTGAATCTCATCATGCCCAGTAATTTCACTGATATAAACATTGCCCTTCATACCGGAACACAGTAATGTTTGCACATTACTGCTTGGCGGATGAATAACTGGCAAAGGTGTGGTACTTCCCCAGGCGGTCTCCTGCAAAAGAGGCCTACCACTACAAAAGGTTTATAATAATCATATTTTTAGCAAACAGAAGTGAAATGACATTAGGAAAATACATAGACAAGTATTAAGGTTAGCGACCACAGAGTATATAGCGCGCGAAGTTTAAATCCAGAGGTTGGTTTCTTGTAGAGTTTTGTTCAAGGAGTATCACATGTTCATTCTGTTTTCTACTAATAATATTATACAGATACAGATACAGATACAGATTCTTTATTGATAACACAAGTTACATGTCATTTTTCACAATGTATATTGTTACTAAAAAATTAAATATTAATTAATTAAAAATTATATATTATTTTAAATTTATTTTACCACTTGTATAGAATAAAATTCTTTTATTGAATAAAAGGAGTGTTGTAAAAGCCACTTCCTTAATCTAGATTTAAATTTAGTCACGGACGTATCCTTTTTTATCGTGTCCGGCAGCCTGTTGTACACTGCGGGACCCATTAAGTAGACGGACCTCTTCGATTTGGACAACCTATGATCCGGCGTCGCGAGAAGGTGGGCAAACTTATTGCTGCGGATCATGGGGTGGGCTGCGTTTGAGCCCCTAAGTTTAAACATGTCTATGTTTTTGTGGGTGAACAGAGCTACTTGGTATATTAGCTCACAGGGAAGTGGCATAATCCCGAGTTCTCTAAAAAGGTTCCAGGTTATAAGTAGGATTCTCAAGATCTTACCAAAAATGGCCTGTGAAAGGTAGAGGCTGTTGCCCGACACGACAGGATTTCTTTTTTTCTTTTCAGTCATAATTCTAAGTACAAACAACACTTTAGGAGAATATGCTTTCGACGTTATGCAGGAACACTGAATAACCGTCGGTCCCGTCCCTCTCCTGTTCGTTCTCTTAAGATTCAATGTTTGAGCATGACATGACATGTTTCAAGTCAAACTTCCAATAAAAACAAGCCGATCACCCCCGCACACCACCACGAATTTGCAATTATGTGTTCATACTAGAATTCATGAAAGTGAGATCTTCTTAAGTTTGAGTCGCCCGTTTCTTCAGTACAAGCCATGTAGACTTCATCATCATCATCATCATCATCATCATTGCTGCTAATAGTCCTCCCCATATGGGACAATACACGTCACGATTGGCAGACAGGTAGGCGAGCGCAGTTCGACGATATTACGCAAAGGACGCTGCTGCCTGTCTTCTATTTCTGCTAACCCTTAGCCAGCAACACGACACCCACGGCCACTATATTGGAATTGAAGGGACAATAAAACTATAATTGTTTCGTCCCAGCAGGAGGCAGTGTATGCAGCACGCCAGTGTCGGAGTGCGAGTCGTTGATGGAGTCGTTGTTGTTGGACATCAGGAACGGTCTCGGGAGACGATCTCTGCGCCGGCCACATGACCCGTCACCGTCTCCTGGTATGACTTGCTTTCATTATTATTGTTTTGTTATTCCAATGTGTTAGATAAATATTAAGATTATCTTATTATATATCCATAATGTTTTATAGAAATCAGCTTCTTATAGATATTATATTCTACAACCTTGTAATTAGCTATGATCAGCGGTTTCCAAATTGATATCTTAACTATCAGCACCGTCCTTCTAGGAAAAGTATCCATGGATGTACCTGTGGATTCAAGTGGAAAAATAAGTTTCCATGGCTCCACTATGGATTCAGGTGGAGAAAATGGTGTCCATGGATCCTAATGGAAGGAGCGAACTATACTTATGTCAAGCAAACAAAATGTAAATTGCAAACAATAGTACCATGTTTTCTTTCAGACGTGACTCCAACAGGCAGCCTACGTCGTCGCAGCCGCGCGAGCCCGGGGGGTGTGGGGGGTGTGGGGGGCGCGGGGGGCGCGGAGGGAGACGAGGAGGGGCTGCTGGAGTTCCTGCGGCACTCCTCGCCGGCTGCTAGCGACCTGCGCGAGCGCAGCGCCTGGGGCAGCCTGGGTGAGACGCTGGCTTTCTTCTCCCTTACACTCTCTAGCGGAATCCGTTATCTTCTGGGTTGGCGAGCACAGTGCGATGGTTTTACGCAGAGGATGCTCTTGCCCGATCTTGCAGCATTCCCTCGCGTTAGGTTTTGTGGGCCCAAACCAGAACCCCGAGGGTAAACTCTGCCACGATGAAGAGGAAAACTGCTGGAAAACAGTGGGATGTGGCACGTGCTGGGTATGAGCCTCCTCTTTCCTGTCATTGCTCTATCGTCTATACTATCTAAATGTTTCCAGCGATCTTCGTATTAAATAATGTGTTTCCACAGATCGTTCGTGGTCCCGCCGTGGTCCGGTGCGAGCCAAGCTAGAGATCCCGGAGCGCGAGCGCGCCGCCTCCCCCCGCGCGCCGCCCTCCCCCCTCCCCTCAACCTCCCCCTCCCCCTCACCCGCGCCCGCGACGCCACAGGAACAGAACGCTAAGCCTAAGTATGATCATTTATTTATCATATCCATCAATAACGTTTTCATTATGATTTCATCCTGGCTTCATAAAGCTTCAATTAAATGTCGTCAGATTTGGACTAGTTTAATTTGAAAGAAAGTTTTCTTATTTACTTTTTTTTTACAACTACCCTCACCTACCCGTGCACAGAATGCAAACCTACCTGCGACGAAGAAACACATTTTTTATGCTTCTGACGAAATAACAATGCAGATATTTGAAAATAAATCTCCATTTGTTCCTCAATTTAATTCCCTGGTGGTCTCCCATCGCACATTAGTCAACCTTTATTAAACTTAGAATTCGTGGTTCAGGGAATGGCGTCAGAAGATAGAGTCATGGTTGCGCGCCAACAGCCAGGAGGAGCAGCGCGCGGCCGAGCTCCGCGAGCGAGCGAGACGGCTGCAAGCTAACAGGAGGTCCTTGGAAAACGACTCCGGTATAAATCTCGTACTAAACAAATCGTCTTTAACCCATTGTGAAGCCCTGGACACATTAATTAAGGGGAGCCCTAAGACTTTGATTTTGATGAATGAAGATTACTCACTTACCACTGACTTATCAAATAAAAAGATTAACAGTTGTAATCTGGTAGAAAATAGGAGACTTTTTCGATCGTGGGACGACTCGACTCGACGCACAATATTCATGTGAGCAGCCTTCGGGTATGTGAATCCACTTAGGGTAGTCTGGTCTAGCGGCAGTCTCCATTCGAGGCTGCTCAAACCTATCGGTTTGAGCATGGTATCCCATGCTCTAGTCGTTGTAATCGAGCCACATATTGGACACAATTTCTATTCCTAACGAAACTTGCAAATTCGTCAAGAACGTCTGAGGCCCTATGGATCGATCTCAATACAAAATGTTGGTTCGATCTATAGATCGCTCCCAGTGCAGTCAGGAGTCTCTCAAGGATCTCATCCGGGTCCGTTCTTATTCCATGACATATGAGCAAATGTTACAGAGAGCGAACGAAGCACGACCCTGGAGCCGCTGCCGGAGACCCGCGCGGAGTGGCGCCGCCCCGAGCTGCCGGACAGCGACGTTGTTACAACTATCGAGGCTGTTGAAGGTTTACAAAACATCTTATTATATCTAGCTTTGGACTTTGGATTTTACATAAGTACCTTTTTAGGCGATTCTCCACGCAGCGGCGGGAGTACCTCAAGTAACGTTTCTTGTAGTATCTTTAGTTGCTTGTAGTATGTTTGTATTGATAGCACGTATTGGTAGTCAACACGCCGAACAATATTCGACAATCGTATTTTTCTTTAACAACAAAGAGAAACTGACAACCGGCTCTTGGATTGAAAGTGTCCCGATGAAAGAGTGTAGGGTAGCTTCCTATACTACAGTAACCATTTATTCCCCATTTCAGGCGTTCAACCGCAAAAGAAAGAAAGGGTTCCATGGAGGAAAACCGAAGAAAACGAAGAAATGAGACGACTGAGAAGACAACGATCCCGTCAGCAGATAGAATCTCCACAACCTTTAGTGTCCATCACGGAAGAGGATAAACGTAAACTACCCGACATTCAGGTCACCCACGAAAGAGATACGAAGGTCGGAAGGTCGGACAGGGTAGAAATAGACTCCGATAATATAGAAACCCCACCAGCCCAAAGAAAAATGTTTAGTCCACCGCCGGAAAGAGAAACCTGCAGGAAATTCAAACCGACGTTCCCCGTCAGACCAAACGTCAACGACAAAGCGACCGCAGATATGAAAGACTTATGCCAAGAAATATTAGGCGATGGCCAATTCGACAGATTCTCAGCAGCTAGAAGAACGAGAAGGTATAAGAAAAACACAGACTCGAGTTCGCCAGAAGACGAGAAAAAGCCTGAATTAGCACCGGAACTGGTGGTGGCTGAGACTCAGGTCATAAGACCGTCGAAATTGGATATCCAAGCCTCGTATCCTGTGGAACCAGTTGCATCTGCGAAGCCTGTAGAAGTTATTAAGGACGAGAAGGAGCACCGACTTAAACGCTGGCAAGATAGACTTAAAAACCAAAGTACTGACAAAAATCCGACCAAAGAGCCCAAACCTTTCATGAGGATGAGACGGCAGACCTCCATCAACCAGGAAGACGTCCAGAAAGCAATAAGAGAACTAAAATCTCCCACTGAGAATCCTACAGGAGTCTGGTCCAGAAACGTTTATAGAAACAGATCAATGGGCCCTCCGAAAACAGAGAAACTTCCAGAAAGGACGACGTCACCCAGAATACCAAAAGTGAAGAGTGAGCACGAACTAAACGATGAAGGTTTCGAGGAAACTCAGAGCCTGAATTCCGAGAGTGCTTCTCAAGGAGCTTCCTCGGGGTGTAACGTGGAATGTGATTCTCCGATCCCGAAGTCTAAATCGCCAGTTGTTCCAAAGAAAATATCTACCAAAGAGACCCGTACGCCTCCACGGACACCTTTAGACCCTAAACGAATCACGACTCCTAAGCGAGCGAATTCATTAAGAGTAGAGAGGTCTACTTCCCGAGCATCTCTCAGAAGTTCTCGAAGTTCATTAAACAGTTCTGCATCAGTATCTACGGTTAAGAAGTCACCGGCTCCTCCGAAGCCTGTTCCCAAACCCATTCCGAAGCCAGTAGTCAGGATGCCGGCTTCTAGGTCTTCTTCTAGTGGCAGTTCGGTTGGTACCTCAAGGCCTCCATTAAAGGCTAGTCCAAAGACCTCAGGTTTCATGAGACCTACACAAGCATCGAAAGGAAGGGGTGGTACAGTCACCGCGCCAACACCATTGAGAGCTAGCGTAAAATAAATGATTTTTTTAATATATAAAACGAGGAATTCTAAAATAATTGGACCATACGCAGTTTTTCTATTATAAAGATTTACTGATAAAATTATTATAAATCCGTTGAAAGCGGGTGTATACCTACTAGAAAAAAAGAAAACTAAAAGCAAGTAGGTATGTAGGTGATTCGAGAGGTCAATTTAATCTCGATTTTTTACGGTGCTATCATAATAGTGTTGTAACATAGATCTATCGATAAAAATATGGTAAAAATAGATATTTGACACGAGAATGTTATTAATTTTACATGAACAAAACGAAACCAAAAATATAACAAAATATTGTATTTATTAAAACAAATAAATAAAAGACACTTTGTTTTGTTCATGTACATTTAATTTAACAGTGCTTTATAATGGCTGCTTAGTATTAATATTAATAAAAATTATAATTATGTTATTAACCAATAGGTAAATTATTGGAAATTTCAGATTTATTTAGGTGCTAGAATCTCAACAGAACAATCTGAAGCTTTCAATGACTGATTTAGTTTACAAATTAGATCTGTTGTAATTAAAATTATAATTAATCTTAAGCCCGTACGTAATTTTTATAAGTTATGATAGAATTTAATTTAAAAGTGCGTTTGATTTGAATTAATGTGCCACGAATTAGTACGGGTATTTTATATAAATTTTATTTCCAAGTTTTTACGTGAATTTTAAAGTGTGATAATTATTGTTTGGGACTAAAAATTCAGAATTAAACGATTTTTTGTTTGCATTGTACTGACAAAAGAACGTGCCCTACCTTTCTTACGATACCTACTCGACAGGACTAGGTACAAAAGAATAAAATGGGTTTTCGCTTCTTACAATGTTCATTTTTATTCATGAATACCATCTTTACAAACTATTTTGCATGAAATAACAAAATAAATCTGGATTTTGGTCCCAGTCCCGAATCCCAGTTAAATAATACCTAAAGTCATTTAAAAAAATAAAATAGGTAAAATTTTTGTATTATATTTATTTGGTTTTTTATTCACTTATTATAATATGAAATATTTCTGTAGATAATTAAAAATAAGATTTATTAAAAAAAATGACGTAAATATAATATGATCTGATTTTTATACATACACGAAATATTTTTATTTCAATAGATCTTTGTTGAAATGTCACAAAATAAAGTAGGTAAAATATATTTTCCTTATTTAAGATTTAACACCGATGAATATTGTACGTGTTTATTAATAAGAGATAAATACAATAAAATATTATATACCCAAGTAAAAATCTTGTTTTATTAAAAACCCAGCTTTTTAAACAACTTAAAAACTTTTAAAACGTTAAATATTATCTACTTATTATGTACCTAGGTAATATTTAGCGTTTTTAAATATCACGTAATTTTTATTTATTTACTTAATAAAAATAAAATTCTAATTTTTTAGACCATTTTTATTGTAACATTTATTTTTATTTAACGAATAATAATACAATATATTTATTAAATTAGCTTTGCATCAACTAGCTCCTGTACTAAATCAGTCATTTTCCTCCTGCAAGCCGCGTTTGTGGTCCAAACTGGTTGGACGTGCTCTGAAGTTTCACTGGGATCCTAAAAATATACAAATAAAAATTAATGATGAATATAAAATCTATGACTCTATTATTTTTAAAAGATCTAAACTATCTTTGCCTTTATTCAATGAAACTTATAATATTATATTTGATAAAATCGATATCGTCTAAAACTATAATGTGAAGCGAAAGTTGTATGTCAGGATCGTAGCAAGTGGAAAGAAATAGTACATATATGTACATATATGTACATACAAAATATTTTAGGTAAGTATAATATGAATCTTTTATATACTAATATTATAAAGAGAGAAACTTTGTTTTTTTGTTTGTAACGAATAGGCTCCGAAACTTCTGGACCGATTTTAAAAAATTCTTTCACTTATGGATAGCTTAATTCAGTGTGAGTGCCATAGGCTATATGAGATTTTGAAAAAAAATAGGGATCCGTAAGAAAACTGCAATATTGTGAACCAAGGTGTTACATAATATAATTACCATATTCATAAATTTGCGTGCGCTGTGAAATGCATTGATGGTAGAATAATTTTGTAGTGGTAGGCCTCTTTAGCAGGGGGCCGCCTGGGGAAGTACCACACCTTTGCCAGTTATTCATCCGCCAAGCAGTAATGTGCAAACATTACTGTGTTCCGGTATGAAGGGCAATGTTACCAGCGAAATTACTGGGCATGATGAGATTTAACAACTCATATCTCAGGGTGGCAGGCGCAGTGCCGTGCCGCGCAGAATTTTGAATTTTAAAACACTGGGTGGCACTGTGTCTGATATGGGCAATCATGATGCTTACCATCAGGCACCTGATTTGCTCGTCTTGTCACTCACTATCATAAAAAAAAAAAAAAAAAAAAATATAATGTACTAGGGGTTTGTAGTACTTATCAATATCTACAAAATAGTCCACGGAAATTTTATCCATCTATTTTGGTTTAGTCACAATAATCGAAACAGACATTATATGCAAGCGCTGTGAAAAGTAATGGTGGTAGAATAAAGTAATGTACTAGGGGTTTGTAGTACTTATTAATACCTACAAAACAGTATACATAGATTATATCCATCTTTTTTGGTTTAGTCACAATAATCGAAAAAGTGATTATTTTTCATGCGGTGTGAAAACTATTGGTGGTAGAGTAAAGTAATGTACTAGGGGTTTGTAGTACTTATTAATACCTACAAAACAGTATACATAGATTATATCCATCTTTTTTGGTTTAGTCACAATAATCGAAAAAGTGATTATTTTTCATGCGGTGTGAAAACTATTCGTGGTAGAGTAAAGTAATGTACTAGGGGTTTGTAGTACTTATCAATACCTACAAAACAGTATACATAGATTATATCCATCTTTTTTGGTTTCGTCACAATAATCGAAAAAGTGATTATTTTTCATGCGGTGTGAAAACTATTGGTGGTAGAGTAAAGTAATGTACTAGGGGTTTGTAGTACTTATCAATACCTACAAAACAGTATACATAGATTATATCCATCTTTTTTGGTTTAGTCACAATAATCGAAAAAGTGATTATTTTTCATGCGGTGTGAAAACTATTGGTGGTAGAGTAAAGTAATGTACTAGGGGTTTGTAGTACTTATCAATACCTACAAAACAGTATACATAGATTATATACATCTTTTTTGGTTTAGTCACAATAATCGAAGCAGTGATTATTTTTCATGCGGTGTGAAAACTATCGGTGGTAGATTAAAGTAATGTACTAGGGGATTGTAGTACTCATCAATATCTTCAAAATAACCCACGATAAATTAAAACATGTGTTAAGGTTTGGTCATTGTAACAGAAATAGTCATTAATTTGCGTGCGCTGCGTAAACCATTAGGGTTATATCTATTAAAATACAATGTATCACGAATTACTCCTGTTAAACGTCCACTATACCTACTTCTGCTACCCGTGCGAAGCCGGGGCGGGCCGCTAGTAATACTATATAGGTAATATCATACTTATTAGACATTAATTATACAGATTTAAACTAGGTATCTCTAAGTGCTATGAAAATGACGAGGTACACTTTTGTGTTGAGTATGTGTAGTATAAAAGCATTACTAAAAGCTAAGAAACAACTAAAATTACGTTTACCTAGATACTTTTAGGGCTTACAAGGAGCAGACATTTGCGTTGCGACGCGACGTCGCAAGTCGCAACGCAGTGTTGTGACCTCGCTATAAGGATCGCAAATTTTTTGCGGGAACCTTATAATATTCTCTTGGGTCACGGGTCACTTAGAAAAACTCACGATATTATTTTAATTAAAGAAATATTTAACTACCTCCGATTGATAGAGATTCGGCGCCTCATTGCTGTCGCAGGTCATGATGGGGTACATGTCCAGAGCTAACCCGAGACTGAACGCTGAACATTGCCGGAACTGCTCTTGTATCCTGGAAACAGGTGATTGTGCTCAACATATAGGTACCTATATAGATATACTGGCAGTCGAAGAATAACAGCATTAAATAACGCCATTTTCACGAAGGTGTATGTATAGGTACCTAGGAAGCAGTCCTAAAGTACATTCACGAGTTATGTATTGAAGTCCCATGTAATAGTTGCTGAGTAATTTCTTAATGGAAAAACCTAATATCACTTTTTGTTTGACCTGGGGATCAAACCCGGGACTTCAGGGTCGGCAACTACTTGCGCTTGCGAACCACCACTTAGTATTAAAAAATGCTGTCTTCTTTCAGGTTGGTACCTACAGGTCACCATCATTCGGCCCGCCTGCTTGATTGCCACCTATGGCATAAAAAAGCACAATAAACACTTAACTGGTGAAGTGAGGTAAGCAATTGAGCCAAAACATACATTTCCCCTAACCGTTCCTTCTGCAACCCTCCACCCTCACTCATCAACTCGAGGCGCTCATGGAGCTCGTCCACATAGTACTGCAGCAACGAGTCCAGGTGCGCTCGTCTCTGCTCTCGATCTAGACAAAGGTACAGGAGGTACACCAGATCTAGCGCTGGAGACGCATAGCGGACCAGCTGGAAGTCTACGAGGCACATCTGGAACATAGGAAATAGATACGTTTCTATTGAAATATAAAAAACAATTCTACAGCTACCTTCTATATTATACCTTAACTAAATACGATAGGTATAATAGAAGAAGATCCACAAACTGCTAAATCGCATACGATTCAATTCGATCAATCTTAATCAAACCGTGTGAACCGGCAATTAAAGAAAATCCAATTGCTCTCCAGCCAGATCTCCAAAATACTAGTGGTAGGTATTGCCGCATTAAATTGCAATGCATATAAGTAAACTTTGGGCCATATTTCAAACACACCAAAACCAGTATCTTGTTTTTGGTGTGTTTGAAAAAATGTGTTTGGACTTCTGTAATGAGACCCCCAGTTGGATGAGTTGTTTGTGTGTCACCTGTACCATAAGTACCTACGTACTATTACTGCAGCATGTTCGAACCTTTTCTAGACTTCATTGCGCGAAGGGTTTGTCGTCACAATCTATACTTTAGATTCTAGCAGCAGTGTAAGAAAGCTTTTAGTAAAAAGTGTAGGTAGGTGTTCGAGAAAACTTATTCTGTTGGACATAGTCCATGGTACAAAGACTTCAGATAAATAAGCATTTTTACTTACTTCTGCAATATCACCGTCAGCATATCGAAATAAGAAGTTATTTGTCCAGCAATCGCCATGACAGATCACCGCCAGAGGCTCTCGTGGCTTTACCATGTCCACCATGTATTGGAAAAAGGTGTCCTCAGAGCAGAAGTTCCTGAACTTTTCCAAGTAGATATCCTTAGTTTCTGAATCCTTTAGTTCCTCTTCTACCATGGATATGGCGTTCTGAATAGCCTCGTTGTAATAAGTCCGGTAGTATTCTATGTTGTCTTCTACGAATAACACTGCAAATATAGGTACAGGAAAAAATTGGTATCACAAGGAAAAGAGAGCCAGATAATGGTAAAGTGATGAGACTGACATTACAACCAACCTGTCCGGGCTAAGGGCGCAAAAAAATAAGTGTCGAAAAATTTGAGATTAGTACTTGTACGTACTAGTACTAGTATTGGGGTTAGTATTTTCAAATAAAGAGAATGCCTAGATGTATAACCGTAAAATTAAAGTGGAAAAATTTAAATGTTTACCTTCCGTAATTCCATCCTTTTCATTCAGCAGCTCGAAGAACCTCTCAGGGTCATGACATTTCATTGCCATGGACAGCGCATGGAACTGAGACAAATGCTTCAACACCACATATGCTTCAGCCACCGTCAGACCTTGCCTTCTGTCTGGCATCACAAACCCATACTGCTTCAAGTCTTTCAAGACCACACAATCGTTTTTCGCCAAGTAGCACTTGGGGATAGCCTTAAAAGGATTGTTGAGCTTCCAAGTTGACTGAAAAGAACACATTGCTGGCCATATTTTAGTGTAGAACGCGACTTCATTGCAAAATAACTCGTCGCTTTTGAATGCTTCTCGTCTCAGGACGTTTTGTGGTAGTAGCTTGTAAACGATGGAACCTGCCCAGGGTGTCGTGGTTTCTGCAGAACCATCGGCTTCCAGGATTTTTCTGGTACCTCTTAGGGTGATGCGGTATACCATCGAGGTGTAATTGTCACCTCGTTTAGATCCGGGAGCGCCCTATGAAAAGAGTCCAGAGTAATTTCTCTAAAAGATGTGCACAAAAAATAAGAATATCTCCCTTAAAAGCATTCTTGAGCAAGATGAAAAGATGGGTAATAGGTATACCTAATACCCATTATTCCAATCACTAGTTCTACCTTCCATCACCAACTCACCTCAAACTCATCAATGACCACATCAGGATAGTCATCTCGGAGCAGTTCCTGAACCAGCTCCAGCGTGACGTGAGTCATGATGCGCTGCTGTTGCGAGACTGCGTGATTGGTGATGCTGATTTGTCATCACACTTGCAACGGTGAGTATGAAACTTAGTATCACCATGATTTGGCAGGACAAAGCTACTTTAATTATACCTAATGTGAAACTGCATAGGTAATACCTAATCATCTTTCTGCTTACATGTTCCATACTAGTTAAGTACCTTTACCTAAATATTTTTTTATTTATCCTTTAGAACTGTATAGGTAATATTATAATATACATTTCCCAAGCAGTTCCTTCCGCACTTGGTACTTTGTGTGTCTTCATATTTATTAGTAACATTTAAACCACAATCATGGTCACCATAGCAATCGGGACCCTGATTGAATTGCAGCAAAGGGGAGCCGCATTTATTGGATAATGCGAGCGGTTGTGTATCTGTCTGTTATTAAGTAATGACGTATCTCTTCCTGATTACAGATCATTCCCTAACTGATAGGTTACCTACTTTATTCATGCAGTAGGTACGTACCAACAAGAAAAATAATATTTATAAATAATAATTAATAGATAACAGCCTAAGGTCTGGCGTTTAGAGCGTACCTAAATAGGTACATGATAGGTATCTAGTAAGGAGCTATTAATTGGCGTGGTTGGTGCGCTGGATCAAGGATACTAGAGATCACTGTTTAAAGTCCAGTGTCACCTCTCTGAACATCAGCCGCTCGGACTTAGGTACGTTGTTCTATTTCGGCTCATTTTTCTGAGTGTTAAGTGCCTGCTGAAATATTCTCTTGAGACACGATAATGATTACCTAAAAACGTAAATTATACCTAAATTAAGTGAAGTAGGAAACACGAAATAAACTTAAGTTACAAACTTACAACAACTTTAGTACAACTTTAGTCTCAAGGCTCACAAAAAAATCCAAAAGGGTAAAAAAAGATTTTTGTCCAGGAGTCCGGTGCATACTATTTTATTAATTGGCATTGGCAAATGCAAATCAAGGCGAAGCAATCTTTGGACGAAACCAGATGTCACAGTTAGATAATTATTTTTGTTCTTACTGTTACTGTCAAAATAAAATTTTTCAGTTAGGTCAAATCAGTTTTAAATTGACAGTTGTCAGTTAACTTTGGCTCTCCTTCATGTTTCTTTTGTTTTTCCTTTTTCCTAGGGATGGGCAACTAGGAAAAAATATCGATAAACATCGATATTTCTCAAATGTATCGATATATATAGACTTAAAAATATCGATATGTTGATATATCGATATTTTATCTTCCACACAAAAGACATAACGTTTTGTCGTAAGTAAAATCCACTGAAAAATAAAATAACAATGAGCCACACTACTCTGACTTTACTCGCCACGCCACAACAATCAACGTACCAACACTCCAACATACGCTGTCATACGCAGTAAATGATACCAACCAAACCAACAAGCAGTGTCATTGATATAGACAAACATAACAGCACAACCAAGTCCATAGACTATAGTAGTTGCCGTTCTACGAGAGATTATACGGCGTTTCGTGAACAAAAGATTTCCTTTGGCAGTTTTGATCTGTAAGTCCAAAGGATGGATTTCAGAAGGGGAGCCACCTGAATTTTTGATTCAGGTGAAAGAGGGGTGAGGGGGGAGTTTGCGGCCGCCGCGCTTCGAATAAAAAATTATAACTTATCTAGCTATGCCACTATGGCATGTTCGGTATCGTTTTCGTATAAAAGAAACATGAGGAATCTATTTTTAAGGTTATTTAGGGGCACTTTCATACAAAAAGTCTATAATTTTGGTAAAATAGTAAATTTAAATAGTTTTTTTTCCTGTTTAGAAGTTAAATACAGCCATTTAACTTCTGAAATATATAGGTTTTGTGGTTACAAAAAAATGTATTATCGAGCTCATACTGTCTAGTTTTTAGAAATATATACTTTACATAAACTTATTTGACTATAAGTCCAAACCAAAAAAATCGCAAGTGAATCGAGTCCTGAAATTAAAATACTCACTCGACTCACATATTTCGTATATTTATTGATTTAATGTAGCTTTTCTCTACTTTTTTTTAGGAAACCATATAAAACAGACATAACTTGACGTCACTTGGATAAAATAGGCAATACTTAAACTTAAATTATATGTTTTTATTTTTACTTTTAGGTTAACAAAAAATAAAAATAAAGGTAAACACTATTTTTCACGACTATTCACGCCATAATGAGAGTTAAATAAATTAAATAATAATAAAAACACGCAAATAGATTTTACATTTATTAATAATAAATTTGAAAAAATAAAAATTCTCCAAAAAGTTAACCTTCGAATTCCTCCAAAACCTCAATGGCATCTTCAATGAAGGCCTCGCGGACAACAAAGCTGTAACAAAATAGAAATCGTTTAAAAATTTACAATATCAACGATAACAAATTCACCAAAGTTACGTAAAAATATATATATATTATATATACTCGTATACCTGGAATTTTCGGAGTTTCTATCACAGTTCTTACACAGCAGACGGCAAAGTCGCATAGACGTTTGTGTCTTAAAATTCCTCCGGATCCACATCATGATATCTCCGATGAGGGCCTTGCGGTCTATAAAAATCTATAAAAATAATATAAAATCTTACAATTTAAATGACACTAAATTCACGCCAGATAAAGTTATCTAACAACATAATAAATAAATATACCTGGAATTATCGCAATTTCCGTTACAGCTTTTACACAGCAGTGTGCATGGCATTCCCTCTCGCCTGTAAGAACATCGGCCCCGCCAACTGTTCTTGCATCCACACTTCACAAGCTCTCGCACCGCCTCCCAGATACTGGGCTGGGTTGTCCATAAGGGCTGCCATTCTCCTTCAGTTTCAGTGCATCCCCAGTCAGCTGGGGACGAGATGACGCCTCAGGAATCGAGAGCTTGTCCCCAGTCCCCACACGTAACCTGCTTGATAGGCTGTCTATAATGTATGCATCCTTAGAGCATCCCTCGTAGGAGGTATATTTTGCAAGCACTTATTTTTTGCAAATAACCACTTGCGAGCTTCTTTAACCGAAATAATTTCAGTTTCACCACAGTATAACATGATGACATACTCTTCTAATCTAATTATTAAATCATCTGTCACCTCTTCTAGTGGATTAGTAAGTGCTCTAAAGCAGATGTGGTCTCAAGACATTGCTGCCACGCCTTCCAGTGGGGCTATTGGCGTTCTTCATAATCACCAGTCGTTATCAGGCTTGAGTCTTTGTGTTCTGTGGTTTGAATTAGTTACAAAGACGTTTTACCTTTCTAACAAGACTGTGCACTGTCAAATTTGGAGGAGAGAAAAGGAAAATGATAGACACTACGAGTGGTTCTCACTCGGGACCGACACAGTGCACAGTACTTAGTAAGTTTATCTTAATGTCTTTGGTTAGTAACCGGACTTTGACATTTGTAGTTAATGTCAAATCAAGATAAGAGTCACTAAAGTGATAGTCACCGAGAACGCCAATAGCCCCACAGGTGAATGTTTTGCATTTCGAATAGAAACACAGATCGCAGAAACGGTGTCACATCCTGTGAAAGCATGGCATCCTCTGATAGCTTCTGCTCTGTCTACACCCAGATTCTGTGCTAGGTCATGTGCAGGAATGTAGCTGTGGTATTTGCCCGTACCGAAAGATATCCAGAGCTCTTGGAGACCTAACTGCTTAAGGGCGAAGAAGTAGGATATGGCGATTATAACGACGTTGAAGATAACTTTTTGGAGAAGTTTCTTTTTTAAATTTATTTTTTTATGTATTTAACTCTCATTTTGGCGTGAATAGGCGTGAAAAATAGTGTTTACCTTTATTTTTATTTTTTGTTAACTCAAAAGTAAAAAAAAACCTATAAAATTTAAGTTTAAGTATTGACTATTTTACCCAAGTAACGTCAAATTATGTCTGATTTATATGGTTTCCTAAAAAAAGTAGAGAAAAGCTACATTAAATCAATAAATATACGAAATATGTGAGTCGAGTGAGTATTTTAATTTCATGACTCGATTCACTTGCGATTTTTTTTGGTTACATATAGTCAAATAAGTTTATGTAAAGTATATATTTCTAAAAACTAGACAGTTTGAGCTTGATAATACATTTTTTTGTAACCACAAAACCTATATATTTCAGAAGTTAAATGGCTGTATTTAACTTCTAAACAGGAAAAAAAACTATTTAAATTTACTATTTTACCAAAATTATAGACTTTTTGTATGAAAGTGCCCCTAAATAACCTTAAAAATAGATTCCCCATGTTTCTTTTATACGAAAACGATACCGAACATGCCATAGTAGCATAGCTGGATAAGTTATAATTTTTTATTCGAAGCGCGGCGGCCGCAAACTCCCCCCTCACCCCTCTTTCACCTGAATCAAAAATTCAGGTGGCTCCCCTTCTGAAATCCATCCTTTGGACCTACAGATCAAACCTGCCAAAGGAAATCTTTTGTTCACGAAACGCCGTATATTGCGTTTTTTGTCGTGTAGGATTGCCACTATAGGCAATTTTTCTTTGTGTTCGACGCAAAGGACACTTAACTCATACAGCCTACCTACTTATTTTCTAAATTTATGAGATCGGATTAGTCGAATAAATGCAGATAGCTGAACTTCAAAAAATATATCGATTTTGATACGAAAATAAATATCAAAAATGGATATGTAATGGATATGGAGGAAAAAAATATCGCTGATTTATATCGATTATTTTCTGAAAAAATATCGATATTTTGATATCGATTATTTTTGCCCAAGCCCATTCCTCTTTTGTTCAGTGATTCAGTGCCAGTTTATATGTATTATCTATGGTTCAGTGGTTTCGTGATTCGTGCGGATTTCAAGCGAATGTTCAGAGTTGAATAAACTAAAGAAAATAGGAAAAATAATTATTATTTTTCTTGATAATATTCTACTTGCGTGCTGCAAGATAGCATAAAAACAAATAATAGTGAAAGCTAATATAAATATTTGTAAAAATGCCGGTGGACCAGATTCAGTATTCGGAGAGGTACACTGATGACGTCTATGAATACAGGTTAGAAAACTACAATTTAAAACCAAATTCTTTTTTAAATGTGCCATATATATTTCTTTTAAATAGTGACTGTATATCAGGGCTTATGGTGTAGCAAATCTTTAGTCCCATAATCGTTGTAGAGACATAGTTTTTTACATTCATTAAGGGTCGGTCTTACGCCATGATTTCAAACACAATATTTATGCTAAAAGTCAGCATTTTTCCTCTGTTTGAAATCTGTAGCTATAAAATACGTGTAATTTAATGATATCTAATACAAAATGTAACACACCTACAAATTTGCTTGATAATTTTCTGATAGATTGCTACATAATTTATTATTGATAACATTAACAGCTGTTTAGTGATTATACCATTTTGCTTGAAGTAGGTAGTGAATGTGCAGTTTTTTATCATTGTAAAATAAAATACTCTTTATATTTTACAACACTTTAAGCCCCAACCGAAAATGAGAAGGGTGTTATGAGTTTGATGTGTCTGTCTTTGTATCTGTATTTTGCATTGTAGCTCCTAAATATCCATAAAATGTATGGGTCGCTTTTTTTTGTATAAAAGCTATTATTGAGTTCTTTTGTGTTGCGTATTGGGTACCTACTTATCTTAAATTTAATAAATTTAATCTTAAATTTTATTTCATGTTATCCTAATTCCAGACATGTGATCTTGCCAGCTGACATAGCCCGCCTGGTCCCCAAGTCTCACCTCATGACGGAGACTGAATGGAGGAATCTTGGAGTCCAGCAGAGTCATGGCTGGCTCCACTTCATGGTCCACAATCCCGAGCCCCACGTCCTCCTGTTCCGGAGACCACGTACAGATATACAAACCGTCAACGGTTTGGATAGTAATACTAACTCTGCTGTTAAAGTATGATTTTGTTGATACTTTGAATTTTTGGGGCCATATTCTAGAATGCTAAGTTTGAGCAAAGAAGATACCTAAGTCAAGAGGGTTTGAAATTATTTTATATATTTTCCTACTACTTGGTTTAATAGGCAGAAGAGAGAAGTGGTCATTGCCTATTTTACAAGGTAGAGCCACATGCACTCTACCCTGTAGCAAAATACCTAGGAGTCAATGGCCATTTCTCTCTGAATTGATAAATTGGACCATAACACACATTTTTTTAAACTTTTTTTTTAAACACATTTAGTAATGGCTAAATTAATTATTTCAACCAATCTTGAAAATACACTGAATGTTGTGAGGGTAACACATGATACGGTGTTTAGCTAGGTTTAGTGCTTAGTACACAAAAAGATTAATCAAAATATACTAGCCATAAAAAAGCCATAATATTATGACCATATAGTGAACAAGATTGCTTGCATTGGTGGAAATTGGTGCAAATAAAATAATATGTTTAGGCAGTAACGCCTGTACTTATGCACACATTTCATGTGTGCAAGTTCCTTCTTTGCCTCTTGAATAAATATACACTTATACTTACTTAATTTGCAAGGCATTCTAGATGTGAATCCCCAATTTTGTAATATAGGTGGGCATATATTTATACTTTATTTAAAAAAATATTGAGGCTTAAAAATGTACTCAAACTTAGTAAAATAAAATGGGTTCTGACATATAATGATGTTTGATCAAACATCAATTGCTGGAAAACAAATATGCTATTATCCATGAGAACTATGAATCGTGAACCCTATAGTTTGCCACATCGATGGATTGAAATCTCTTACATCCATCTGCTCTATTGATTAATAGCAATAAGCATCCACGTAGCATGGAACAAAATCCCTAAAGAACATGTGCTCTAACGATTAATAGTGATAAGCATTGGATTGACGATCTGTGATGTTTTTTTTTGCGATTTCACTGGAGCACACATAGAAAATTGGTTGATTTTGGTGTTTGAAAAACACATTAAAATTTATTAAACCTATACTTACTATATAGTAGTATTATAATATAGTATATATACTATACTATACTATATATACTATATAATACTATGTAATATACTATATAATAGTATTGTATTTATAGTCGGTATAATAAGGCAGCCTAAGTTAGAAATAAATCAACAGCACAACAATGTTCTATTACAATTATTTATTAATGTAAATTTAAATATCTAAGCACTGGTTTTTTAAAACTAATTACTAGTATGTTCTACGTAATAGGTTTTTTTTTTATCATTTTGAGTGAAGACACGCAAATCAGGTGCCTGATGGTAAGCATCATGATTGCCCATAACAGACACAGTGCAACCCAGTGTAAAAATGTAGGAATTAATGTTCATTAAAACTAAAAATCAACTAGATAGCTTTTGGTGGATCAATTTATTAATTGTTTAAGGAAATAATTTGTAGGAAAGTTATAAACAAAAAATATGAAGAATTTCCAACACCAAAATACTAAGATATTAGATTTAGGTATAGAAGTGGAAAAAGCAACCTTTCCTGATTGCATTGGGAAATTCAATTTTGCGTTTAATGCAGCAAATTCAACCTGTGTTATAACAAACTGAGGCTCCAGAGAACTATTTGATGCAACGGCATAATCCTTTAGCTGTCTGAAAATATTTAATTAGCAGTCCTCAGTTTTTCGCGTAACAAAGGTATAAACCAAAGGTACAATTATTTGGCAATCAGCCACTCCGACGAACCCATGAATGGAAAATAGCGGGCAGCTTTGGAAAGTTCCGTCCATTATCCACATTTCGGACACTTTCAATATTTCAAAAATTTTTTATGTGGTGAACAAAAGTATGCGTTCTTCATCATTATTAAACTTACAATCTCACACAAAAAACATTTCTCCTTCCACCCTCCTCTGGCCCTTCTATATCTTCGAATTTACTCGGTTCTTTTGGTGCCCCGTTATTCCTAGCGCGCCTTATCATTTGCCTAAAGGCATTTATGTTCGGAATTGAACACGCGCTTGTGCTGGGCACAGCAGCCTAATTTTTGTTAATTAATTAATATGGATGCGACGTGAAATTCGAAGCGGCGTCACGTTTCAAATTATTTTTTAATGTCACTATATCCACCAGGTTCAGGGGCGTGACAGTGATCGCTCATTTCTTTTATCAAGCAATGCATACCGTTTCTTTCTGGTGATTCACTAATCATCTTACTATTGCAATGTTTTTGTTTTTTTTGTGAACACAGTAGGTACAGAGTACCAGTAGTATTTTTCACCTACATCTCTATAACCCTTTATAAGGCAGAGGAAACTGACATATTTATAGAAATAAAAATACTTGTATGTAAATCGGATATTTATTTGAAATTTTTTGGACTTTTTTTTTTTTTTTTTTCTTAAAAAAAAACATGGTGTCCAATATGTGGACAGCACCACATAGGCGCCTCTCCATATACTGTATACCATCGTAGGTAGTTTCATGTTTCATGAGTTTTCATATGTTCTAGCCTAAGCCATATGAAAACCCATGAAACATGGAACTACACACAGTGGAACTTCGCATCTAATGCACTGCACCTTCGACTTTTTGCTGTTACTGGCACTGCTGCACAGCCGGGTACTTCTACCCTTGAATTTTATCATACACTCGTCAATGCTCTGCGAGTTTGTAGTTACAGCAGCTTCTTGGAATAATGTATTCATACGATCAAGCAGAGGTCGAATTTTATACAGTTTATCATAGTTTGGTTCACCTTTTTTTGGTATTTTACTGTTGTCATTCAAGTGCAGACATTTCAGTATCTGTTTGAATCTCTTAGCGGTCATGATGTCCGCAATTTCAGTGACTCTAAATAAAGGATCTGATGACCAGTACAAGTCAAGGTTTGGTAGCGGATGGATGCCCATAAGGATAAGCATCCCTATAAATGCCTGTATTTCATGCTGGGTGACAGGCTCCCAATCTTTGATTTTCTCTTGTGTAGCATACAAATTTGTTTGCTCTAATATATGCAGCAAGATTTCGTCAGAAAACACAGTTTTGAAGTAAACTAAAGGAGTACTTCTATTTGATATAAAATTAGCAGGTGTTATAGGCTTTGTGTCAAAGTTATCTATCGGTACTTCGTGAGAAAAAGGTACTCTCTTCCATACATCATCGTCGTCAGCAGTATCGTCGTCAGTGTCAGATGTATCTGAAACATTCTGACCTTGCAATGGACTCAATAAAATATCGGAGTCATCAGAGTCATTATGTCGGTCCTCTAAATCTTCAATACGAACGTTTGTTTGGAGATCACTTGTAGTAGGTATTATAAACTGTGAATGTGTTGCTTGTTCATCTTCCGGAAGCTCTGGGTTTGATGGAGAGTTGAAAACAGTCTCACCTGTGAATAACTGTGAATGTGTATCTGATGATTTTTCATTTTCCAGTAGATCCAATAACTCTTGATTCGATAGAGGTGGGTTGAAAGCAGGTTCATCATTCTCGTCGCTCTCATTCCCATCCTCCAAATTTTCGCCTTCAGATATGCCGTACAAATCTTCCAAAAATTTCTCAAGTTGTTGATCAGACAACAGCTTTTCGGATCTCTGAAAATAATAATAAATAGCTAGGACGAATAAAATCAATGTGAAACATTCCAAACATAAACAGTCGAAAATCTCGAAACAGTCTCTGTCCAATATAATATGGACATCAACTAATCTACCGAAACAGTCTCTGTCCAATATATGGACATCACAACTTTTTACCAAATGTGTAAATAAAATGAATCTAACCAGTAAAATAATAGCTTTTACGTGATAATTGAAGTATTTCTAACAAATTCTAATTCAAATCTTACCTTTTTTTCCATTATTTTTGATGATGTACACAGATTTATAACGCGCAACAAAAATTCACCTAATTTTGACACACAAGAGACAGCTGTTCGAAATCAACGCCATATTCCTTTATTTTTTTTTCACGTTTCGTTGCACTGATTTATTCCTGACAGCTATGAACAACGACGATCCGTTTGCTTGAATATTTTTGCAGAAATGGGACGTAATGTATGGTGGGCAATATTTGGACAGAGCCGCCTAATTGCCATTACATATCCATTTATAATCAAAATATCTCTACCTTTTTGGGATTTTGATGCTTGAATACTTTTTGCTTGAGTAATTCATTTTCGACATTTTACAAAAATTATTGCAACATAAATTACTCACTTACTGCCATTTTTTTTTTCCACATAATTTTCACAATATCACATAAAGTAAAAAAAACACATTCATTTGTTTTTCCAACCTGTTTTAATATACCAAAGAGTTTCTATAACACGTATTATAACTCTGAACATATGCTGTGGATTATTTCTAACTTAAGCTGCCTTATTATACCGACTATCCAAATACACAGTGTTTGGTAAGTATAGGTTTAATAAATTTTAATGTCGTGTTTTTCAAACGCCAAAAACAACAAATTTTCTATGCGTGCTCCATCGAAATCGCAAAATAAATCATCATTGAGATCGTCAATCCGATGCTTATCGCTATTAATCGTTAGAGTACATGTTCTTTAGGGATTTTGTTCCATGCGACGTGGATGCTCATTGCTATTAATCGTTAAGCAGATGGTTTTTAGAAATTTTGATCCATCGACGTGTTAAACTATAGAGCTCACAATTCATAATAGGTCTCATGGATAATAGCGTATTCGTTTTCGAGCAATTAATGTTTGACCAAACGTCATTATATGTCAAGTAAATATACAGGGTTAATTAAATGATCATTTAGCATTTTCTTAGAGTCATTCCAGTTGAAATTTATCCAAAATGATGTATACCTACAAAGCCCATTTAAGAAGATGCTGATGCTGATTACAGTAACCCTGTATATACCTGCTCAAAAACTGAATGCTATTTGAACAGACAAACCAAGAAGACCATTATATATTTAATACTGACATTAACTATTATTTCCTAATTTTCAATATACTTAGGAGTTACCTACTGGTAACTCCTAAACATCTTTGTGTGAAAATAATTTCATAACATTGACGTTTTGGGTTATTATTAATTTTTAACATTTCTAACAATATACATATGTTCATATGTTGTTTTACATTTAAATAGTTTGCACAGGCATAATTCAAATTAGCTTTTAAAATAGCTAAATATTACTTCCAGGAATTCAACAGAAGTGATATTATATTTAATGTGACTAAAAATATTTCAGAAAATGTGCCTTGTATTCAAATTCCCAGTAGGTTTAATATTTCCTAATTATTCAATATTATTAAAAATTAATAAACACGTAAAAATTATATTAGCAAAATGCCTTTGAAAGCCTTTGAAAAAATATATATTATTGGAACCAAAAGGTTTTGAATTATTAAAGTAAATAATTTTAAGAACAATATGAATTTAAAGAAAATTGTGAACAATTTTAAGAACATTATGAATTTAAAGAAAAATTGCAATAATAAAATGTTTGCAGAATTTAGTTTCGACTAAAAAATATATTACATTGATATCTCCTATGATAGCTTAGCTTATTAAGTTTCGTTAGTTTAATTTGTTAATGGAATAATAAATATATTAACACATAACTTTTTGAATCAGTCCTAACCCTTTATAGAAACAATAACTAGGTCATATCCCATAGAAACTTTGAGGAACCATGACGATGATACAAGAGATATAATTTTTTTTTTTTATGATAGTGACAAGACGAGCTCATCAGATGCCTGATGGTAAGCATCATGATTGCCCATATCAGACACAGTGCCACCCACTATTTTAAAATTCAAAATTCTGCGCGGCACTGCACTGCGCCTATCACCCTGAGATATGAGTTGTTGAATCTCATCATGCCCAGTAATTTCGCTGGTAACATTGCCCTTCATACCGGAACACAGTAATGTTTGGACATTACTGCTTGGCGGATGAATAACTGGCAAAGGTGTGGTACTTCCCCAGGCGGCCTCCTGCAAAAGAGGCCTACCACTACAAAATTTCTTCATTAGTGTTTTATTTTAAGTATCAACTAATTATAAAGTGGCATAAAACATGCGTTTTAAACTGCGAATAGGTATTTAAAGTCTTTTCTTGAGACATAACAGTGTTAACATCTTAACAGTCTTAAAACGTATCTTTAGGAAGTGGATGGATTTTTCTTTTAGAAATGTATCAATGGCCCAGGCTGTCACAAATAGATCTATGGCAATAGGCACGCCCCCCGTTCCCAAAAGAGGTTTCCCTATTACTTGGGATATAAACACAACTGGTGAAATGTGGGTTGTACCTACTATGGTCCTGGGTACACCTCTGCTTTTCTCTTCCGGCGCGATAGTTATATTCTATGCCCAAAAGGTTAAAGGTTTAATGTATGTCGGTTTTGTCAGAAAGCCTATGTCAATTTTGGTGATGATATGTATAGGGGATGTAACTCAGTGGTAGAGTGTCTGCTTCGCATGCTGAAAGTCCTGGGTTCAAGTCCCAGCATCTCCATACGAAATTAAGTTTTTGTAAATATGACATTTTGCCTAATATATCATTTGGCTATACCAAAAGAAAACACATAATTTTACTATGCAGAATGTTTATTTGGATTTAACTTCTAAAACATTTTAAACATAGTAAAATATACAAATAAATGCTGAAGTAATACAGGTTATAATAATATAATGTTGCCAATGTTAAAATATACTTATAATTTTGAAACAGAAGAAACTACCTCTACGCAATAAACAAAAAATAAAATAAAATTATTAACAATTTAATATGATTAGTGTATATTTATTTATTTATTCGTTAAAATAACATAAATTGTGCTTTTTCCTTAACTTCTAATATTAGCCGAATTAATAAAGAAAAGTTTTTAAGTATCGTTGGTATTTCTACCATAATTTTAAAGTGTTGCCAGGTGGCACCAGTTTATAACTACCGTAAAAACCGTAAAGAAAATAATAATATAATATAACCATTAGGTTAAATCGGAAGTCCTTAATTGTAAAGTTAATAACAGGATCACTTAACGTTCGTATAAAAGTTGTCTCTTCAATAAATCTTATCTAAAAGGTAGGCAGCCCCTTACTATTAGACACAAATCGTCAAAATACTAGAACGGGACATAAAAATTGTCCCATTCTATTATAACTAACATTCACACGTGTCACGTCACGCCGAGGTGATAGTGAAAAAGTTTCGATAGGTATATTATAATATTTTCTTATAGTTTCTACCGACCAAATCCTATTGTTAAACTATTTCGTGATTGCAATAAAATTGCCGATAATTCCATAAAAAATCGGATCTAAAACCAGCATGCTGTGAATTGTTGCTACGCTTTGTCAGATATAGCTTGATCAATGACAGCTGAACAAAAATCAATTATTTGGCCATAATTTTATCGTAAATTAAGTACTAATTGGATTTCCTAATTTTCAACTGAATATTCAATTTCCCGATTTTTTGATAACCATTCATATACCAAATTTAAATAAATAGGACCAAAAACTAGATTTTTGTTCAGCTGTTATTGATCAATTTAAATTAAACAAGATATAGCAACTTATTTTGTCATTTGCTATGCGTCGATAGCAAATCAAACAGTAAAGTGATCTTATATGAAATTCACCTAGCTTTTACTCTAATTTGACAATTTAAATGAACATTTTCTAAGAGTAAATTGCAAATTGTTACCAGGTCTCCTACCTATCAGCAGAAAGCAAACTACGAAAATCAGATTGCTAATCACAGCATACTGCTTTTAAAATCTCAGTTCCTCTAGTCTGAGTTCAGAAAATTTTACTTTAACCACTGTTAGATATTATTATATTGGTTTGGTCCTAAGAAGACTCGGAAAGGAAACGCTAATTTGCGTAGAAGCTTCGATTATTCATGATCTAACGTTACATTTCGATAACATGATAATAAATTGTACATAAGTACGTAAATAACATGCTTTGATTATTCATTTTTCTACATTATCTACAAACTACGCGAAACTTTTAACAAATCCATGTTTAACTACGGCCATTTTTGGCATACATTCGTTTGGATATGTCTATCTATATAACAATACATTTTCCACTAAAACGTAGGCCATTTCCAGTAATACATTGTCAAATTGCATTTTATAAAACGTCAACACTTTAAAGCTAATGTGATATTAAAGCTCTCAGCTTCTGGTACTGTGACCATATTCTCAAATATTTGACGTTTTCGATTAATGTTGCCATCTAAATCTAAAAACAACGAAATTGGTAGTTTTTCTAGTAACAAAATATGGTCACATCGATAAAGCTGCCATATAAAAAAAACTCGATTATCATCGAATCGTGATATATTATACACGTGCCAGTTTTTTATACACAGCAAAATGATATGGAAGTATACAAGAAGTGATATGATAGTATGAAGATTGTACTAAAGAGATATGTACTTAAAGGATTACAAAATTTATATCGAATTTGGTACGATTTATTATACATAAATGCTCGTTTGTCTTTTTCGTTGGAACGTTTCGTTCTGGCAACACTGTTGGGAGTTTGTGGGGAGAAATAAAAAGAAGATTGGTGTTGCTACTAAAAAAAAGTAGAAATTCGACTCAACCACGTACTGCAACAACGGCCCTTATTTATACAATAAGCGTTGCATACGTTGATCGTTTTAGGACAGCTATGACGAACTAAATCTAGTCTATGCACACGAGCCACTAAATATGAACACTGCTTCAAAAACCTTAGGACATCTGCGTTGAATAATTACAAAATAAATTTATTTTGTATATGGGTGTTACACTAATTGATCGACCGTGGATCGATGGTATAGCCCAGTACTACTGGATTGATTACCTAATCAACGTCAACAGATATTTTCGATCGATGGTAGTTAGTATGGATTAGTCAACGTCGATCGATAGATTTTACTAAATCGTCGATCGTCAGTAGAATAGATTAGTCAATGTAGAACAATCAAATCTACCACACCAATCAACGTCACATCGATCAATGTCATCAATCGACGATCTAACTATTGGAGTGGCAACACGTTAAGACCGCAAATTCAGTTCGTAGTATTTTTAAATATTCATTTGTGTTCAATTTAATGCTCCGTGAACAATTACACTAGTCAATTAGTTCCTATAGCTTTAAGACTAAAGGACCTTTATAATCTCTCCCCGAACCCGAAACGTGTCGTTAGTTAGTTGGGAGTGGAATGTAGAGCTTATGTCAGATAATTGACAGGTCTCCGCGCACGATTGGACTAAATACCACTGTCATACTTGTCAAATGCGGCAACTAAAACTACGACGAAATCGGCGTACATGAGCCTGTCTGACACAAATTTTCACGCAGACTATGTGACTACTACTACTTGCGAACTGTTATTTAACACGCACTAGCATTATGTTACGCATACCACAGTTTAAAAACTGTCGCATTTTCGAAGCTGTTGTTTTGGGTGCGATATCTGATCAATGCGCGAGCGAAGACTTATCAATTATCTAAGGCTTATGTATTACATAATAAAGGCAGTGGCACAGTAAGTGCAGTGTTAGTTACCGAGTCGAAAATTAGTTGGTTATATACAAGTTCTGGTTTGAAAACGAAGCCTATATAAAATAATATGTTTTAGTTATTAAGAATTGACATTATTTACGGAAAGTTTAACAAATTAGAAGTGAAAGTTAGTAAACCTCTATCCCAAACCAGATACCAAAAATAAATTCAAAATGCTGCAATAAAGTGTAGTAATATTTACAATGTCATATTTTTGGGTCAAAAAATGTAGCCACCAAAAATAAAGGTACTTACCTATATCTATTCAAATAGGTTTTAAAGAGCACTATCATTATTTTTTTTGCTGAGACTGATTGAATGTGATGTTAACGATGAATAATAATTATTGGCTGATCATTTATGGCTTATACATTTAAGTATTACTACAACTTTTCAACATCTTGTGTAGGTAATGTGTTCTAAACAGTGTCGCCAAATCGAAAGAGGTGTTGCTGGCAACACAGAAGCACCATGCAACCATAACGCCTAGTTAACCAATGGTTATGAGTTGACCGACGGTTGTTGACCGATGGTTAACCAGGTTAACAAGTTTCTAGCCGGTGATGTTGTTTAACTGACGGTAGTATATTACAGGGTGGTTACTAAGAGCTGGCGCCGTCAGTGCTCACACTTACGTAATTTCAGTACGTAGTACCTATAGTTATAAAACAAAACAATAACTATCTCCTTTATTAACCGTGTGCAATAAAGACAGATATATTGTTGATACGTATGCGATGCGATGCGATGTCATGTCCCGCATTTTTTATTCACAGACTATGGTCAATGTGTTCTTGCCAGCTCTTGGTAACCCACCTGTAAGTGACGGTTGTTGTCCGTCGGTCGTTGTTTAACCGACTGCATGCCGACGATGTTGTTTAACAGTCAGTTGTAAGTTAACTGACGTGTGGGCGGGTGGTTGTCGGTAACCATCGGTAGTTGACGGGTGGTTCTTGGCTAACCGTCGGTAGTTAACGGGCGGTTATTCGTTGTTCGCCGGTTTTCCGTTAGTGTATTCTGGCGGGGAGGTTTGATTTGGCTCCTCCGTCATCACTGACACCAACTCTTCTACTGCGCGACCTAGGTCATCTGAAATTGTAAAAATACTAGTAATTATGCAGGCATTTTAAAATGAACTGGCTTAAATGGGTATAAGTACGTAATATTATGGGTTCTTCTAATTTCTACCCAACCCTTCGGGAAAACAAGGCGTGGCTATTCATGCCTCTATTACGTGGCGTAATATAGGTAAGTAGTATGTAACCAATACAATATAATATAACGTTAAAAGGTATTTAGGTTATTAACTTATGTCATATAACAAATGATTTTAGAGAGCTATTTTAGATTCCTGCGTGAATTAAGAACAATAATAATTAAAGTAGTAGATTTTTTGTACCTCAAGGTATGCGTCCTTCAAGATTGCATGAATAAGAAATATAAATGGTTAGTTATTTTCAACAACAAGTTGTTCCTAATGATTTACAAGACGAGAATACAACAATTATCATGCAAAAACCATGCAAACAACAAAAATGTTCAATAGCGACATAGATAATTATTATAACTAAAAAATCGGCTTGAATACAGAAAAAAAGTAGTATTATCTGCCTAACCAAAGTAACTGTCACAATTAAAATTTAATAATAGATAATTATTGCATCAAACAAATATTCTTTCTATTCTATTCTAGATAACAATTAATTAGGTATTGTATAGGTAGTCAAAGTCAAAAAGATTTATTCAAATAGGTCACAATCTGACACTTTTGTACGTCAATGAAATGAAAAATATAAATGTTGAACGACTGACCTATACAACCAGTGTCATACAAAACAATAATCAATAAAATCAACATCGAAACAGCAGTGCTTTAGAAAAAGGAACTCCATTTCAAACACAATAAGCTTTAAATCAAACCACAATGACCTACAATTCAGAGTTTAGTGCCAAACAAAAATGAACTCTATTTCACACAACATAAGGTTCACCTGCACAATGCATGAGAGAATGCACGGCGTGAGGAGGCGGCGGAGGTCTCTCTCCTTCGCGTTCCGTACCCGACCATCGGCCGCCGCCATCTTTATTTATTTACCAATTACATATTTAATATTTTGTAGAAATAAATAGGACACACTTGATTCTAAGCCACTAGAGCTAAATCACAGAGCAATAAATTACACAATACCAAGAAAATGTATGTACTGATATACAGACCCAGTACAGACTGGGGATCGAACCCAGGTCTTTCATCTCAAAAATTATCATCTTCCTGTCCTTATCGTTCACTAGGTATGATCGGAAGAAGTGTTATTTTACTTTTTTCCATTGTGTAACCTTTCCGCTATTTGCACCTACATTCAGTTGTGTTGTGATATACAAGGGGCACACTGAATTTTTTTAGAATAAGAAAGTAGGCCTGTGAGAAAAGCAGCCGTAAAGAAAAATGTATTTAATTTCGAATTAGGAACTCTGGGAATCTGTAATGTGCATTATTATCATTTGTTTTTACAAATTGGCAGCAATTTAAAAAAAATATCTATCGAGTGTCAAATAGACCATTTTCTCTAGGTAGTTAAATAAATGCATTTTGACGCGCGACAGACACCTTTTAAAATGTTGCCAATTTGTAAAAACAAATGACATAAAATATTGTGAAGAAGAGACTAGCATAAAGCTAGTGTTGTGATTTAGAATGTTGACAGATAACTGTCAGCATTCGTTAAAATGTTAAATAGCTCGGTTAACTTTATTTTTTTGAGTGTGAGTAACAAGACGAGCAAATCAGGTGCCTGATCGTAAGCATCATGATTGCCCATATCAGACACAGTGCCACCCAGTGTTTTAAAATCCAAAATTCTGCAAGGCACTGCACTGCGCCTGTCACCGTGAGATATAAATTGTTGAACCTCGTCATGCCTAGTAATTTCGCTGGTAACATTGCCCTACAGACCGGAACACAGGAATGTTTGCACATTACCGCTTGGCGGATTGCTGGGCTAGCTAGTAATAATAATATTATGAAAGAAACACTGACTAGTCTGCGTCTCGTGATAGAGTCCGTTGTGCATCTTGGCGGGAGAGTCCGTGGCCAGCTGCGAGGCTGTCACCGACCGCGTCTGGAGTGTTCCCGTGCGCCCCGGGGGGGACCCTTGCGATGGCTGGGAAGTACAACATTCTATTGTATCATTTTAAGACCTGGATGTACCCATAATCTTGCAAATAACAATAACCCAGCCGTCTACTGCTGGACATAGTGCTCTCTCATAGGGGGTTTGTCAATACTGGCCACACTTGGCGTTGATCAGCTCAGTTTGAAGGTTTTTACACAGAGGACGCTGCTGTCTCCTCTGGATCTCATAACCCTTAATCGGCTCTCACGCCAATCACGCGTAGAGACTACTATTCTAATGGCAGCACCCAATGGCACATAAATGAAACTGGAGTGAAATCCTAAAGGTTAGTATAGATACCTCATCGAGCAGCCTCCGCAGCCGCTGCAGCTGAGCCTCGAGCTGCCGGTTGTGCTCCTCCAGGATCTGCATGCGCGCCTCCAGCCGGCCCTTGTGCTGCCGCAGGAGCCGGGCTTCCGCCATCATGTCCTGGGGATATTGGATACGCTCGAACTACATGTTGCCATCAGGTGAGCCAGACTCCACAGGATCGGCAACGGCAGAGATGCCCATGCGGGTGAGAAACTACCCAAAATACCCACCCGTATTAAAAGTCACCTCAGCTGTCATCCCAATCCAGTAGTGATGTCCATTCAATTTAATATCCATTCACACAGCTGAAATGTCCATTCGACTCAGAAGCCCCCTCGGTCGAAATACTCGAAACTATCGATCGTCGTCGACTAATCCATTTTATAATCAACGCAATCGATCGACGATCGATCGATTACTCTTTTATAGTCTGATCTCCCGATCTATTTTTGTTCCTTACAACCTTACACTTGCTTTAAAATTTAATATCTTCCTACCCTTAATCCACACTAGGTGGGTATGCCGACGCATAGCACATCTTCCGCCTCCAATCTATCATCAGTCATCTCGGGATTCACTCCCTTTTCACGCATAACCTCTGTCTTATTTATAACTCTACTGATATAATGTTCCCCTCACCTGATCGACGGGAGCGTTCCTGTTATCGTTCCCCCCGTGATGGTCCTCGGGCGTGGAGCCAGGAGTCTGCTTCGCCTTCAGCCGCTCGTACTCTGCCTGAAGGCTCGCGTTCTCTTCTTCTAGCTCGCTGGAATCGTTACACAATGGGTTTATTATGATGAATTGTGAGTTGGTTTATTGATGCCACTCTTTTGCTTGCTCTTTTTTCTTTTAATCGTTCTGTTCATAATTCAAATCTTCTTTCGGTAGTTTAATATCCACTTGGACCCTCAGTCTTTAAAGGAATGACATTATGTCTCAATCAACCTTACTTTAGAACTGAGATAAATATTTGACCTACCTAAATTGGATCGCGATCAGTGAAGAGTCTTGCATCGTTTTCCTTCGTTTTTGGATCATTGAATGCTCGTATAATAAACGTGCGGTTGTTTTGCTGAGTAAATATTTTCAGTCAGGGATCGAATTTTGACTTTTGACACGTCGATCAGTGATAGGTTCACTGTGAACCTGTGTTACAACAGCAGTGATGCGAGATATCCTCACCGTATCATGGCCTCTAGCTCGTGTCTCTGCTCGCGGTGTATGATGGAGACGACCTGCACGGGCGAGCGCGGCGGCTCCTCGCCTCCCACGCCGTTCAACGACTGGCAGTACGCTGCTATCAACTGGTGCTCCTCATCGCTGGAATGTCGGTGGACACGGTCACTTCACGGACCACATGACAATGGAAAGGAAAGGATCTAATGTGCCATTATTTTTATAATTTATTTTTATTTTTATCTCAATAACTGCCTGGAGTCTGGAACTGTGGCCGGTAGATGGCAATAGGCTCGCCCCCTATTACATGGGACCAATAACATACTGGCGAAATGTGGGTGTACCTACTATGGGACTGAGTCCTGGGTACACCTCTGCCTACCCCTTCGGGAAAAAGGCGTGAATGTATGTTATGTTATGTTATTATTTTTATCATTCTTCCACTTTCATCAAATATTATGCTTGTCGGTTTGCTTTTACCTGGCCTTTTCTTAAGAGAATTTCGTCATATTTAATCAATGAAAAGTTATTCCTATGGTCATTGTGACTGCTTCGGTGGCCCACTAGGATGCCCCTTGAGGCGAAGCGCGATTGCCGGGTTCGATCCCCAGGTCGGGCTAAGTGTTAAATATTGAATTTTTCCACTGAGAATTATCTCAATAACTGGCGCTGTGAGGCCGGACCTGTGCCCGGTACACATACGGGCGCCATGCGTCCCTACACATGGCCTGAGGCCTGTCCTGTCCTGACCTGTCCGGAGTGTCCCCGGCGGCGGCGCCCAGCTCGACCTGCGCCAGGCGCGTGGCGTACAGCTCCAGGCGCGAGTGCATGTCCTCGCCCGCCAGCGCGCCCCCGCCCCCCGCCCCGCCGTGCTGCGGGGACGGCGCGGGGGACTCCAGGGCGTCGCCTGGGGATACGACGATACGTTACTGCTCCTACTCTACTACCTTCATCCGAGACTTATGCACTATGAAATGCCTCGACAAATAATTTTGGTGAGTAGGTATTTGCAGTGACATGTGAACAGGCAAAAATATCGGGAAACGACCCCGAAATTTCATAAGTAGTATATAATTATGTACATTAGTCAGCTGGTTACCATAGTACAGGCTCTGCCTAGTGTGGGACCGGATGACCATGTGTTGTCCCATATTATTATTATTATAATATGTATATTATATTCCCGATGAAGTAGTCAACCTGTTGGTTAATATTGCGGGAGGCTGGAAACCGTGGCAATTCCCGCATGCCACCAGTGGTATACATTCATTATTCCTTAATTACCACTAGTGGCATGCGGAAATTTGCCACGATTTCCAGCCTCCCGAATACACCCGAATACATACACCTGCCCGCGTCGTCCGATTTCGTGGTTAACATACAAAAAGACAGGAAGAAGAAAAAGGTTTTCTAAGTATTATGTGTGTAGAATGGTGTCTCAGCCAGGTCATAATTCAGTTAGTGAAGCAGCTTCAAATGGTTTCAATGAATATTTTACGTGGGAAATCGACACTATTACATTAGGTGTTTATTTGTTTAACCCTATCCTATAAAAGAGGTAGGAAGTAGTTGCAAGGCATACCTTCTAGAACAGTCTGTACGGGCAGATATCCGACGCGCGGATGTTTCTTGAAGTACCGCGCAGACTTGAACTTGTTGCGGAGCGCGCGCGTGAAGTCTCGCACGTCTTCTCCTGACGTTGTCTAGGAACAGTTGTTGGAGTTATTGAACCAGTCCATGGGATAATTTGAGGATATTATGAGGAGGAGAAACTGAACATAGGCCTGCCCCATATAAGGGTTTGCCAATACTCACCACGCTGGGTAGACGTGTTAGGGAGCGCAGTTTGATGGACGTTCTCTGGATCTCATAACTCTTAGCCGGCTCTTACGGCAATCACCGAATAATAAAAAATTACCTCTCATATACAATTACACACGTATCAAGAATGGGCGGAGCGCGAGTGGAAGTTAGAATCACAATTCTCGAAGCGAAGTGAGAATTGCAATCAAATTATTCGATTGTTTTTAGTAGCAACACACATCGCTAATAAGGCGCTCCTATACATCCGGCAAATTTTGTAACATTTTTTTCTGACGGGATCAAGGATCATGTCTTTCTTCTTTCCCAGTAGAACCAACGGAATCTCGGGTTTAATGACCAAAATAAGAAGACACTTACAGCAGTGCAGTACTCCTGCATAGGATGGGTCAGCTTGTGGTTCTTGGCCTTCCGTCCGCTGAAGAAACACTTTTGACACATGTCGAAATTGAAGCATTTCAGGCAACGATATCTGAAACGATAACGTGAATTTAGTTTGTTTTGTGGTCTCTATTTGATGCTGAATAAGGCATAAAAAGAATGGATGCTGTTATTTTTATGCCTTGAATGGAACTGAAATTTTAAAATTAAAAAAAAAAAAAAATGTTCTGTCTGCCTGAAGTCCAGAACTATTCCCGGTAGATGACAATAGGATCTCTCCTTATTATATGGGACCAAAACATAGCTGGCAAAGTGTTTCTGTACCCACTATGGGATGTCTTAGGTACACCTTTGCATACCCCTTCGGGGAAAAGGGCGTAATGTTATGTATCTTGTATGTTTAATGCAAAGATGATAAAAAGAAACTTTCGAAATTTTCTTCAGAAATTATTGGACACTTGTTTGATACAGCCTTGATGCATTTCATCTGATTCAGTTTTCTACGACTCTAATAATTCTTACAGTGGCTTATTATCACAACTATACCGGTCAGGTCGAGAACTCTCTCTCTATAGCGTAGGTTCTGGGCATGCAAGTATAACCTAAGTCCAGGCGATGCAGCGAACGTGGATAGGTCACTGACTCTTCAACCACGAACGCAAATGCCTTAGCCTGCTTTAACGCTGCTCAAGAAGAAGCAGCATCTTCTGCACTCTTTAAAAAATAACAATCGTTCTTACAAGGCCAGTGATGCTGATAATATTCACCTGAATCCCTGTATAGGGTAGTCCTTGCATATGTTACACTTGGCCTGGTGCTTGGCTCCCTCGGCGGCGGCGAGGCGGTGCAGCACGGGGAGCCACACCATGGACTGTGGCTCTCGCTGGAGCCACTGCAGGAAGTGGACGCCTTCTATGTGCTGCAGCTGGCCTTCTGCGTCTCGCTCCAGCGTGCTGTGGCCTTCCTCGGGTTTAGAATCTTTATCTGGGGAAGAACGATAGTTGTGATATTTTATAGGCATGACACTTGTACATAATGATTGGTATTCTTTTTTTCTTTGTGAGCTTGACATTATGCGCTCAAGCAAACATTGTAAAAATGCCAATGAGAAACAAATAAGGCCTACAAGTTTATTGTGCGTTCTTCTTTGAGAGGTGTCTTTCCAAACGCCCTTTCATTAACGTAAAGAAGTGTCTGTTTATGGCATCCCTAATGAAACCAATTGATTATCCATATTGGAGTCTAACTGCTGTCACGGCACAAAGCTTAACCTAACCTAACGGAAACGTATGATACACCCTAGACACAAAATCTATGGACAAAAAGTAAAGGCAACAAAGAATGATGGAAGAGTTTTGGTGAATAAGCTTTGTGTACTCACCTGCAGTTTTCCTATCCAGGGTACCTCCCTTGTTCCCGTCCTTGGCAGCGGAAGCTTGTTCGAAGCAACTCCTAACTGAAGGTTCTATATTGGAGCCTCCGAACGCTGCAACCTCTCCTAATTGTCGGGGCACCTAGACAAGAATGAAAAATGTGATGAAAGTGGAATAAACGAAAGTCATGTGTCCCTAACATACACAGTACAGTACAGGGTTAGTGCAGAGAAATGCCGTGAGTGACTGGCCAGTTGGCTCAGTGGTAGTGACTCTGTCTGCTGAGCTACGAGTACCGGATTTGAGCTCCGACTCGGTCATATTCACGGTCATATTCTTCTTATTCACGGAATTATTTCTCAGTTCTTGAGACCTTTGAAGACCTTTGATATGTATATAAACATACCTGTATGCAATCGTGAAGTAACAATCCTAGTTTTCTTTGGTCCGCGCGACACGATGGATCTGCGATAAGCCGGAATAAGTACCTGGACACAACACAAAATAAGGTTAATAAATATAATTCAATATTAGGTATGGTTTGTTAATTCCTATACTATAAGGGCTGAATATATTGTATGTAAATGCCAGTGGTTAAGCCTCTATCTGCTATCCCATCGGCATCAAATCCCCTATTTAGAAAGTTCTGGTCTTAAATTTCCACCCATTGTGACTTTCCAAGTTAATTTAATAAATCCCATGCCAGCCTGAGTGTTTTGAAGTAGAGATTATTAAGTATGCAAATGAGAAAAAACGAAGAATGAAATATCCATGTTTACACAGACCCTGTTAAATATAATATGTTAAAGTTAAGTTAGGCCTGTTAAAGTTTAACCATCTAAAGAAACGAATGCAGGTGATAATATTAATATTGTTGGCCCAATTTATTTGTACACCTTTCATAAACCTAGTCTTTTATTCTTTATCCCTTACCTATACTTCTCCTCGAGATGTCCCTTACACAGCAGCACGAGGCCGACCTTGAAGCTCAGCACGCGGATCTGTCCGGTGCGCTGGCTGTCGTACACGTTGAGCAACCAGTTGATCGACAGATCCAGGCACAGCGGCACGTTCACTAGGCTCGGGTTCTCTGCTGCTATCACCTGAGGACGAGGGGAATATTTAATGAACTAACTTTAAAACCAGTGAATTTCTGCTGTTGAACATTTCTTAAATATAAATAATTCGCACTATACTGTATCAAAGTAGTGTGATGTCGCACACAAGCGTATGCAATCAAATTTGGGATTAAATCGGGAATTAAAAAAAACAGTTGTCCCATATGTCCCCAGCGGTGACAAGTGGGAAAACTTTTATCAAAAATCCCAGTTGTGATGATTCTCAGTTGTCGGTTTATTGGTAGGTATATTATATAGGTGATATTCCTAGACTTTTTGTCGCCGAGCAGAACTTGTTTGCCCAGCTGTTGTTGTTCCCCACTGGGGACAACGCAGAGAATTATTTAAAAATTGCCAGTTGTCTCCCGTTATTCGCACATCTATCAGTCGCATAAGTTTGTATGAAAAACGTTACAAAGTTGGTTGATCCTAAATATATAAAGTTTGAACCACCTACCTCATAGAGCGAGGTAAGAACAGTGATCATATCAGGAATGTCAATAAGTCTGTCGTTCTGTGCGCGCAGGCCGTGCGAGTCGAAGGCTTCGAGTGCAGCCGGGAGCTGGAGCATGTGCACTGGAATATAGAGTGTATTGTGAGGCACTGGAGTCAATTATAGCACAAAAGTAGTGAGTCGGACAGAAGTAAGAATCTCACTGGTTCTGCAAAACTACCTCACAGAACTAGTGGCAATCAACGAAGGCATTTAGGAGACATTACTATGATTTAAACAAATAATAGTAATAGGTACTTATTAAGTTGTTTTGTTTTGTTTTGTTTTGGCATCAGAACTATAAGGGTGGGTACCAAATCTTTTGAAAATCCAATACCTAACACTTTAAACGTACACAGTAACACCTATTCGAAATGATTAACTTACTGCAAAGTGCTTTCTGCACCGTCCTCAGTTTGAGCGCGGTTCTATACGCGGAGAAGCGAACCTCGTTGAGGTCGGCGAGCGAGTTCATCAGCTCGATCATCTTCGGGTGGTCCCAGTGGGTCGTCTCTAACTCGTGGCTGGAAATAATGATAAATGACAATATTGTATCATGTCCCTTTTATGTTCTGAATTCGGCAGTTGTCACAGTTGTGTAGTTGTGTACTTCTGTACAAGAATGTGTTTCCTTGGATACCAAAGTATCCAAAGTTTTGTCAGGCGTACTTATGTGACAAGGCAAATCGGGGTTATTAAGTCTAGCAGTAGGTACGTAATCTTACTTAATGTACTTAAGTGTTATGTATATTTTAAACTGCGGTCTTGGTAAAGAGTAGGTATTCATTCTACTTAATCTGTTCTACCAGGGCAAGATTGAGCCGATGTCGGTGCACCATCCTAGTATATTATGAGGACATACATATAATACATAACCTTTTGGTTGGGAGTATGCAGCGGTATCTTTGCCTGCCCTTTCGGGAAAGATTCTAGTCCTGATCAAGAGAACAGCTGCCTTCACGTCAGTAGGTACTCACTTGATATAATAAGGTACGTTAGCAGGCGTGACGGCTCTCTCCCAGGGCGTGTCGACGGAGCCGGCGAGGAAGCCCTGCGCCGCGCCCGCGCCGCCGTCCCGCGCCACGCCGGCCAGCTGCCGCGCGCGCTCCTCCCCGCCCGAGCATAGCGCTCCCACCCTGGGGATGTACACGACAAACATCACATATCACATCGGCTGTTGGCGATCATGAAGAAATCGCTTATTACCGATAATAAGACCGTCGCTTGTACATAATATAAGTTTAGTTTCTGTGTCCTGTAATATTATTTCATTGTGTGGGGTGTACAATAAAGTATTATCTATCTATCTAGCAGAGGTTAATTATGTTATTAATTTATCTGGCCCAACGTAATAAGCATTGCTATTCAACGTGGCAATGCCGCTAGTATCTTGGGTACGCTGCCATCTGACAGTGGTTTAGAGCACGCGGATTTTCTATAGGCTGACATGTCGGCCTGTAGATTTTCGAAGTGTTCTATGGCATAGTGTATTTAGTTAGGGTAGATAGTAATTAAGTAGCTCTATTTTTTAGGCTTTTTTCAATAAAGGCACTCTGCCGTTTATAAAAAAATGTTATAAGTTCCATGTTTTGTCATAAATCGGGCACAAATCTAGACTCCAAGCTGCTATTGAAAGTCCTAATGGAAAAATCTAGACTTAGGTTTAAGATCTTTCGTGCGTTAAAATCTTTGGTGATAGGTAATTAGTTATTATTCATTCTTGCAAATTTCTTCGCACTCATTGAATCAGAATGATAACTAAATAGAAGAGAGTGTGCATACCTCCTTATAGATGCAATATGAATGCGTTGGTCCATTGTCCAGTGGTTTGATTGAACTTATTGATGCAAGGTCATTATCAAATGAATTTATGAGTATGGCGAATGAAACACTTCAATAGGCATTAGACTAAAGGTATTTGAAGATTGAATATCTATCTGAGTTTTACTAGGTGTTTTATATTGGATGTACCTAAGTGCTTAAAGCGATAAGGCCGCCCATTATCAACCAATAACTTTTTGTTTATAACTTTATTTTAAAGTTACTTATTATGTACCGATATTATTAAAAAAATGGTCGAAGTAAAGAATAATCTATTCTATTCTAAGTATGCATTATATTTCAACACAAGAGGGCTAGCAGTGGGTCGCCACAAGCTAATGATGAAGATAATACTTAAAAAGTATAATTGTTTCAGAGATTTTATTAAAGTAGCCAACTCTCATCATCATCATCCATAGCACATAGCCCACTATTCCACTGTTGGGCATAAGCCTCTTTCATATTAAAATAAACTACTTTAGTAGCGAGTATTTCTATTACCTAACACAGGATCATGACCATACCTGGTATTCAAATCGTCCAATCTAGCGAGCAGATGTTCAGGCAGTTGTATCTTATCCCTGGTCAACGCCTGGGCCTGTCCATGGAGCTCATCGGCCAGTCTCCTCAGCGGAGGCAGCTGGGCTCGAGCTCGGGAGACCGCGTCGAGCTGGGCGCGAGCGTCGCGGGCGTCTCCTGGGCCTCGCCAGGAGGAGCGCGCGGCTTCCGCGGCTTGCACGCGGCTGGCCAGCTCGTCCAGGGAGGTTGTGAATGTTCGCACGCGCTGGAATAAGGAGAGTTACAACTTTAATTTGCGTAAAAAATGGGTTCTAAGCTCATATAAGCTCATATTGGGAGTTGATACCAAATAAATTGGTATAGATAACCGTTTGAGGTGATCATTATGTTTTTTTATGTTTATAACATCACAGAATAAATAGTAGCCCTTACCTACCCGACATGTCGTTTGGTTTGTGTAGAATGTGTAGCTTTCTTTGGCAAACTGTTATGCATATTAAAGTTTCATTATGACAAAAAATTCCTAAAGTGCCATGAAACTTAATTAGTACTTATTTAAAACATTTTGTGCAATATTTTTTGTTTTTAAGTAGGTATAGGTTTTATAGAGAAGCGGTATATTCGCTTCAAAAATAGGTACTCCCTTAAAATATGTCCCGCTCGTGGTTGACATTTTTTTTCTCATATTATATTGCATTTTACACAAATCATTATTATTATTATTAGTAGCCTATCGAATGCCACTGCAGGGCAAAGGCCTCCCTTCCCTCTCTCCACCTGACACGATCTAGGGCTATTGATTGCCATCCATCCGTATGCGAGTCAAGGTCGTCTCGCCATCGCCTCCTAGGTCTGCCGCGTTGCCGATTTTTGGTTGGGGACCCATTCAGTTGTTGTTTTGGCCCAATGTACTTCCGGCATGCGGATGGCATGGATGACACAAATCATACTGAAAAAATTACAATTTGATTGCGATTTGTACGCCATCACAGCGTCTTTTTACAGCTTCAGTAACCATCTAAATACATCTAAAGTACCTGTTTTTTTGACCCAGGAAACATGCATTGACGCATACCCCTCTCACTCGGGGGAGTGGGAGTGGGACTCGGGGGGTTGGGAAAGAAGTATGTAGTACCTAAGACATCTCTACACAATAGATACATTTACAGCTGGAAAGTCTACAACAATACAGCATTCCACGCAGAAACGAGTTAAAAGTTTAAAAGGAACAAGTCAAGATGTCTAATGCTCATCGTGATCCGTGACCGAAGCAGTGACCTTGCAAGGGCGCCGGTCGGGTGACCTCGGCCGACCGCTCCGGTTACAGACGCCACTTGCAGCACTTCCTTGCAAAACACTACCACTACATATTTAGAAAACTAGGGAGTTCTAGAAATATTAGAACTATAGGCCATGTAATTGGTAACAATCGATTCGTCAGTCGCCTAAATTCCTATTTCGTTTCGGCAAAGCTCTCCATGTGATTCCTATTCTTTCTTTTTTAACTTTTACTGTTCTACTTACTGTTCATAAGTAGATCATAAGATTTGAGTATATACTTATACACCCAAGATAAATAAAAGATAAGAAAACGATTTAGATAATAATAGGTATAGGTTAAATTGGTTTAATACCCAATCACATAATATTATAATAATAAAAAGTTGGATAATAAAAAGTTGTCAATGGTTTGAATAAACTAATTTAAAGCTTGAATCCAAAGGATCCAAATTTCCAATCAATAGCACTAACCAAATTCCTAATAATTTATAACTTCCCGAAATTGAGCACAATTTTTTTTTAATATTTCATTAGCTTTTTGACTTTTGAAACATTAAACCTTCGTACCTATGTATAATTTGAAGTGATGTTACTCCGACAATGCCAAGGTTACTATAATATAGACTACCGCACCCGGGTCCGCTTACTGTGGTCGCACTATGTAGCAACTGGATGCCTGCGGTTACTGTCCACGGTAGAGGCAGGTTCTACTACTTCTGTAGTTTATTATAATATATAATAGTTGAAAATTATTCAATTTACTACGTGCTCAGTTTTATTTAAAAAGGGGTGTTCAAGAGTATGTATAGTACCTATTTACATAGGTATTTATGTTCCATAGAAATTTGTTACTTACTCGGTCTTCTTGTTTTCATTTTATTTTAATATTTTGTTATTAGAAGAGCAAATCAGGTGCCTGATGGTAAAAATCGTGATCGCCCATGCGCGACACTGCACTGCGCCTGTCACCCTGAGATATTAGTTGTTGAAACTCGTCATGCCCAGTTATTTCGCTCGTAACATTGCCCTTCAGACCGGAACACAGTAATGTTTGCACATTACTGCTTAGTGGATGAATAACTGGCAAAGGTGTGGTACTTCACCAGGCGGTCCCCTCCAAAAGAGGCCTACCACTACAAAAAGTTTTAGTATAGGTATATCTACATAACTGGGTAAATGTGGGTACACATAGTATGGGACTGAGTTCTGAGTTCACCTCAGACTCTTCCTACCCCTTCGGGGAAAGGGCGTGATGTTTTGTAGTCAGTATCTACATAATAATAGTATGTAGATAATATTGAAACTTATTCAAAATTCAGTTTTACGGGTAGGTTTTTATATATTATACAAAAATACTAAACCTTTTCTAAGATCTTTTATGTACGATTCTTCCTGTTTAGTTTATTTCCTGTCCCAAATCAAAAATATCCGGCATCGAATAGGTATCTATTTCCGTATGCGGAGGCTCTATCACCATATTCATCTAAGCCTTAATCGGATCCGACGATTTTTTCACAAGAATAGGGATATTATTATATTTTCCCTATTTCCTAAATGCGTATAGATCTTGATCTGTTAGGGTTGCTACAGACGTGTGTGATAATGACAAGGTTTAAGAATAAATGTGTGTAATAAATAATATGATGATCTATGTAAATTATTGGTTGAAATAATTTCACTAGAATCATGTCGGTGTAGAGTTCTTTATGACTTTCCCTTTCTATAATTAATTGTAATCTTTCTAGATAGGTAATTGATTTTATTATATACTAGCGACCCGCCCCGGCTTCGCACGGGTAGCAGAAGTAGGTATAGTGGACGTTTATCAGGAGTAAATTCGTGATACATTGTATTTTAATAAATATAACCCTAATGGTTTACGCAGCGCACGCAAATTAATGACTATTTCTGTTACAATGACCAAACCTTAACACATGTTATAATTTATCGTGGGCTATTTTGAAGATATTGATGAGTACTACAAACCCCTAGTACATTACTTTATTCTACCACCAATACTTTTCACACCACATGAAAAATAATCACTGCTTCGATTATTGTGACTAAACCAGAAAAGATGGATATAATCTATGTATACTGTTTTGTAGGTATTGATAAGTACTACAAACCCCTAGTACATTACTTTACTCTACCACCAATAGTTTTCACACCGCATGAAAAATAATCACTTTTTCGATTATTGTGACTAAACCAAAAAAGATGGATATAATCTATGTATACTGTTTTGTAGGTATTGATAAGTACTACAAACCCCTAGTACATTACTTTACTCTACCACCAATAGTTTTCACACCGCATGAAAAATAATCACTTTTTCGATTATTGTGACTAAACCAAAAAAGATGGATATAATCTATGTATACTGTTTTGTAGGTATTGATAAGTACTACAAACCCCTAGTACATTACTTTACTCTACCACCAATAGTTTTCACACCGCATGAAAAATAATCACTTTTTCGATTATTGTGACTAAACCAAAAAAGATGGATATAATCTATGTATACTGTTTTGTAGGTATTGATAAGTACTACAAACCCCTAGTACATTACTTTACTCTACCACCAATAGTTTTCACACCGCATGAAAAATAATCACTTTTTCGATTATTGTGACTAAACCAAAAAAGATGGATATAATCTATGTATACTGTTTTGTAGGTATTGATAAGTACTACAAACTCCTAGTACATTACTTTACTCTACCACTAATAGTTTTCACACCGCATGAAAAATAATCACTTTTTCGATTATTGTGACTAAACCAAAAAAGATGGATATAATCTATGTATACTGTTTTGTAGGTATTGATAAGTACTACAAACCCCTAGTACATTACTTTACTCTACCACCAATAGTTTTCACACCGCATGAAAGTAATCACTTTTTCGATTATTGTGACTAAACCAAAAAAGATGGATATAATCTATGTATACTGTTTTGTAGGTATTGATAAGTACTACAAACCCCTAGTACATTATATTATTCTACCATCAATGCATTTCACAGCGCACGCAAATTTATGAATATGGTAATTATATTATGTAACACCTTGGTTCACAATATTGCAGTTTTCTTAACGATCCCCATTTTTTTTCAAAATCTCATATAGCCTATGGCACTCACACTGAATTAAGCTATCCATAAGTGAAAGAATTTTTAAAATCGGTCCAGTAGTTTCGGAGCCTATTCGTTACAAACAAAAAAACAAAAAAACAAAGTTTCTCTCTTTATAATATTAGTATATAGTATATAGTATATATTATACACTTTCTTCTGTCTGTGTAATTTAAAAGATGTTTCACATCAAAAACCTTCGCAATAAGTTAATACAAATGGTGGCAACCCTTACAAAATGAGTATTACGTATTTATTAATACATTAATGTACCTACATCATTTCTGAAGTAGTAGACAGTCAGTGCAGTACGCGCGGGAATTTGGAATGACGCGACAGTATTTGGCATAATATTATACCTCTATCAAACATCTTATATCTTTGTGCTTTGAATTCGTATGAGGTTCTTTCGAAAAGACACTTCAAAATTCTTCAAATCAACAAGAAGCTTTTCTTTTTTTTTTACATTATGATATTACTAGCCGTGCCGCGCGGGTTCACCCGCGTAGTCTTCGTTCCCGTGGGAATATCGGGAAAAGTAATTTTTATGTTATTCCAGGGTCTTAACTATCTATATACTGAATTTCAGCCCAATCGGTGCAATAGTTTTGACGTGAAAAGGGTAACAAACATCCATCCATCCTCACAAACTTTCGCACTTATAATATTATTAAGTAGGAAGTAGGATAGTATAATAATAAGTTATATTACATTAAGTATAATATAATGTATCTTTGTATCTCTATAACACAAGATTTTAATGAGTTGGGTAATTAAGTTTACTCGTTATCCCTTACACTCATGATTAGACCTATTATCCAGTTAGTTTAATTGTGTTTGTATGTCTTACGCGGTTAATTACTCAGTTTGATAATAATTGGTCGCTTGTTAACTTTATGATTGGTTAATTAATGTCTAGGCGAGTGACGGGCAGCTACTGTGTGTTGTGTCCTTTTATTATCTATAATTATAGAAAAATATAAGTTAAACAATACTTGTATTTTTGTTGTAGATAGTAGGTCGTGACGACGTGAATAAACCAACCATATAAACCGAATGTAACAATAAAACGGAGGCCTATTTGTAATCTGTGTCTTGGTGGAAACCCAAGTGTAACCATGGCGATTTATATGCCCTGACATGGCTTTTGGTTAGATTTACTTCGAATTAATATTCCCATTCCCATTTTGAAGGCGGGCTGCCAAATTTTCATCAGTCATCTTGTACTATAGTGATCTGTGATCTGTGGTCTTCTTCTGGTTCTTGGCTCGTGCGGTGGTCGAAGTAATTTCCATACTAAACGCATTGTCGCTTCCCACCAAAGCGTTATTATAAGATTGAAATAGCGCAAAAGATATAATATGTGATGTTTTTCATGACGAATTTTATTTATTATGCATTTTACTTCCATACACATTAGATTTCATCAATAGTCCGATTTAGCTATGTTAAATTACAGTTAGCCTGATCGCCACATCGTCAGTATCATGCCCTAGATCAGGGACCGGCAAGTAATTTCGATCTATCAAAAAGTCACACAATTTTCTGCCAAACTGTGGAATGATCTCACTGTTGCGGTCTCCCGTTGAGCTACAACATGGGGCTCTTCAAAAGGAGAGTGAATAAAGTTTTGAAGGGTCGGCAACATACTGTCAATACCCCAGGAGTTGCAGGTATATATATGCGGTAACCGCTCACCATCAGGCACACCGTGTGCTTGTTTGCCATCTATGGCATAAGAAAAGCAGTGTAGCAGTCCATCAAGTGACTTTTTATTTTATAATATTTGACACGTCGACCCAAATAAATATTTCAAAACATCTTCAAGAAATAGCTTCCTGTATTCTTTAATTTTTTTAAGATCACACTGCGTCTGATATGGGCAATCATGATGCTTACCATCAGGCACCTGATTAGCTCGTCTTGTCATTCACTATCATAAAAAAAAAGATGAAATATGCTTATTATTGGACAATTTTTGGCGGTCTTAAATTAGAAGTTTGCGGTTCGGTTTTCGGATATCATTTCGGATATGCTTACATGATTACCACGCCGATGTCCCACCCCCATGCCTGGGAATCATAATCGCTGCCGCCGTATTATGTACCGTTAGACAGATAACTTTAATCACCAGTAGTTCACCTATCCTGTTCACGAGATAATAGAATTAATTTCGGTCACGAGATCTTCCTATTTGGGCCGGTCGGCTCGTGAGATCAACGGCACAGATTAACTTTAACCGACCATTGTGGTTAGTCACGATACAATATGGTCCAGGTGTAGTCTAGAGAGTGAGGAATTCCTTTAAATTTATTGAGATCCGGACCAATGATTCATACCGTGTCCGGACTTTATTAATTAATGCTTACACAATATTTTCCAGATTAGGTAGACCCAATTTTTATTTATTTACCTCCTAGAATAATATAGAACAACTTTACTTATAAGCACTTACTTATACTTATAGATTTACTTATAGACACTTTTTGGAATATAATTCCCCAGGATACCCATGTGACCAGGGATCCATGCAAGGATAATACTAATTCTAAGCCTATATATGACAATGAAGAAGGAGTCTCTTATTCTGGGAATTACGGGAAATCTGAACTTAGAACGAAATTGATTGGAGAGAATAGCTTGCAAGCAGCTTGCTTCTGGAAATATTAAGAGATCTTCGATCGATTTAATTTTTCTTTGGAACACCAACAATTTAATATTTGACTAAATGTAAATAAGTAGTTGGAATACTAAATGTAATATTTGGAAGCATTTTTATATTGTTACCCATTATAATAATGTCTAAAAAGAAACCTTTATTTTTTATTAGAACTAAATAGAGGTACCTACTTATACGTATCATTAAAATAACCACGAATTGGAATAATATTATAGGATTTATTTTCAAGTGAAAAAAACAAAGACATAGTTGGTATATATACCGACCTACTATATATCCAACTCATCATGGTATATATCACTAAATAATATAACATATAACACTAAATAACTCTCAATATTTTTAAAGAAAAATAGTTGAAGATCTGTAAAACTATAAAAACAAACTATAAAACTTCTCTCGAGAGCATACTAAAAGATAAACGGTGATATACGCATAAAAATAAATAGTCTTCTTACTACAAGGGATGTCAAACTACTCCACTTTAACGCCAAACGCACAATGCTACAGATTTTTAACCGGGATAACCGGGACGGTTGATATAAACCGGGACAGGATATCGGGACACTCGGGCCCACTTCTAGATGGACACAGTTGATAACTACCCGCATCTAAATGCTGCTGTTCTAATATAGAGTACAATGTAAAGTTCGGTAATTAGCAGAGTGGAAAATTAAGGGAAATGTATATTTTAGGAAAGTTTGATATTGTTTCTAATTAAAGTTTAAATGGAACGAGTTTGATTTCGCTCATGCCGTAATATTTTTGAATAGGTCCTTTTATACTCGTATTTGTTTGATAGTAAGTTTATCAAATCAACAAAATATGACAAACAAAATATCAAATTTGATTTAAGCCTATTATTATGTTATATAACACAACATCACGCTTTTTTCCCAAAGGGGTAGGCAGATGTGTACCTGTAGTACTCAGTCCCATAATCGATACACCCATATTTCACCAGTAATGTTTTAGGTCCTATGGCGAGCCTATTGCCATCTGGGCCATGGGTACAGCTCCAAACTCTAGACTGTTATAAAGTAAATTTCTAATGGAAAATCCAAATACACATTTTACCCGACCTGGGGACCGAACTCGAGATCTCAGGATAGGCTGGCGCTTACGAGGAGACTACAACTACGACTCCGCTACCGAGGAGAGTTGATTTTTTACTTTTGAACTTTTAATCAATGTATAGGTTATGTATAACACAAAAGTCTAAAGATCTGAAGGAAAGTAGAGTCATAATATCAAACGTTTTCTCAGTGGTGTAGATATAGTTTCAGATAGCTTGTTACAGTTTATGATTTGTTATCTAAGTTAGGGGCTCATCCCCTTGCTACTCGTAAACTTTTATGGCATTAGCTGCTATTTTTAGATGTTTTTCGGTGAAATAGGCGTCATATCTTGATGGCATTTATTTGCTATTGCAATACTTTTACTCACTGGATTTGTCGTCAACATACAGGGTTAGAGTCTTAGTCGTTAGGTACTGTCGATAATGCAGTCTCGGGTTCGATACCCAGGTTAGGCAAAAAGTGTTATATTGGATTTTTCCTTAAGGAATTTTCTCAATTACAGCCTGGAGTCTAGAATTGTGCCCGAACTTTAAATTTAAAAACATAACTGGCAAAGTGTGAGTGTACCCTTCTTGAAAAAGGCGTGACGTTATGTGTATGTAAAACAGTTATAAAGTTGGCTTATTTACTTAATGATTAAAACAAGTAATGGCCTACATGATGTGATAAATTAATTATAACTGCTATTGCGGTAACATTAAGCGCATCGCTCCGTCAATAACGTGATTAACTAAGCGTATAACTATTGTTTAGCTAAGAATACTTAATATAGTTTATGTTTATTATATAAGCCCGGTTAATGATGTCTTGTCACTGGATGTGGCGGAGTGCTAGGCAGCTCAGTGCTAGGCAGCTCAGCAGATAGCGAGCGTACGCGGCCTTCTAGGAATTTGACACATTCCTATGCAAAATTCACCAAATCGATGTTTTGTATTTCCCTGTTTCCTCCGAATATAATAAACTAATTCTATAAATTTATATCTTGTTATTTTATAGTGAAGTAACCAATGTCCCTATCAATTGATTCTTATGATTATATATTTATATTTTTCATATGAACCCTTGGTTTTTTCATAGTGAACTTCCAAAATCCCAGTATTACTCGCGTGATTGGACGTTCACTACAAAAAAATGTAGAGTTTATAAGCAAAAATAAAATGATAGAGACATACTTTACTTTATCTTTAAAATATCAGGATATAAATATATCAAATAGGTTTACTTTCTTCGGAGGAAACAGGGGAATACAAAACACCGATTTAGTAAATTTTCCACAGAATTGTATCAAACTGCTAAAAGGTCCTCTTTCCTGTTAAGCTAAGAAATTCTTTATAACTTTCTTTTTTTTTTGGAAATAAAATATCGTTAATGGTAGACTTATATTTTACGCATCCTTAAAAAAATAATCACATCCATAAGGGTAACATATGGCTGAATATATAATGTGTTTAATATCCACAATTTTATTTTTATTTTTGTGACAATATTAAATTTATTATAAGTGCATGCTAGTTTTCCAATTTATTTCTGTATGAGTCATTTTTATATGTCAATTAATTAATCAGTAACATTATTTATTTTCCTAGATAAGCTGGACAGACGAATCCAGCTTAGCACATATCTAGTGTAAAATTACCCTTATAGATAGATAGATAAACACTTAATTGGTACACCACAACAGGAAGTTCTTAAATCTAATAACAATTAATAATAACTAGTGTAACAATGGGCGGTCTGATCGCTAAGAGCGATCTCTTCCAGACAACCGTGCAGGGAGAGGAGAGAACCGTAATAAACATTTGGTCGGTGGTGTTACAGAGACTGCTTAATAAATAAATATAGAATCATAAAGGTGACTAAAAACATACTTGGTCTATATACCTATATACATACATACACATAAACCCTAATATTCCACATATATCTATTTAATAGCGATTGTAAATAAATAAATGATTAAATTTTAAACTAAATGCACAATGCAAGTGGTTGCACAACCTCGTGCCACGCGCCGACTTGGTTTCATAACGAACAACAATATATTCATTGCAAATTGTCGAGCTTTCTGTCTGTATCATGAACTGTGCGATTTATGGACGACACTGTGGCAGTGGGCCTTATTGGCAACATTGTGGATTTGGAACCACTTTCACGATATCGTGTTACGTTTAAATCAGAATTTATTGTGACTTATGTTTCGTCCTGTAATTTTGTTTTATTGCTGTTAGTGTGAAAGATCAAGTTTGTTTGTATTATTCGTGAATTTTTTTTGACAAATAATTTCTCAAGTCGACAATTACCCCGTGTTGTGTATACTTTAATAATATTAAACGGACTTTTATGCATAATATTTATAAAAGTCCCTTATTGTAACGTAAAAGTGCGGGGATAAATGATAAAAAAGCATATTCACCTCTAGGGGATGAAACGTTTTCCCCTCTAGGTAAATATATGCTATTTTATCTATTATTAAGAAAAATATCTTTTATAAATTTAACAAACATGCCGAAAGAGATCGCCACCTATCTCAATTTGCCTAATCCCCGGAACATTTTAATTAAATAAACTTTTTTTATAATTTCTATTGGATTATTTTATTTTCTCGTAATCGTATCGTAGTGAAAGTATAATGTACACGGGGCTACCCATTTTAACTCGATTTCTATTTTTTTTTTTTAAATAGTGAGTGACAAGACGAGCAAATCAGGTGCCTGATGGTAAGCATCATGATTGCCCATATCAGACACAGTGCCACCCAGTGTTTTAAAATTAAAAATTCTGCGCGGCACTGCACTGCGCCAGTCACCCTGAGATATGAGTTGGTGAATCTCATCATGCCCAGTAATTACTCAATCCAATGCAATGTTTCCAGCGAAATTTCGCTGGAAACATTGCCCTTCATACCGGAACACAGTAATGTTTGCACATTACTGCTTGGCGGATGAATAACTGACAAAAGTGTGGTACGTACAGGCGGCCCCCTGCAAAAAAGGCCTACCACTACAAAAATTACTCCTCTGCTAAAGCTGGGGAGTAAAACTACCTCTAGGATTATAACAATTAAATAATGGGTTCACATTTCTAGTAAGGTGTAAAATAACAAAGATCATAGTCAATCAGAACACAACACATTCAACAACAATAAGAAACAGTCTACGAGCAAACAAAAATGTGAAATGATCATTCACAAACAGGAAGAAAAGCTCTTTTATCTTCATAACACAAACATTCACTCCAATGCAACCTGTTAACTTGGCATCTAAACGCAGCGCTAGGTGCGAAGGCAGCGAAAAGGCGCAAGAGCATAAGAATTATTGGAATAAAATATAGTTCAAATTTTAACCACGTGTCGAGTTATATGAGATGGTAGTTCAAGGCCGGCGTCACACTGGAGCTGACTCACAACCCACGGTATCATGCAGTGTGCGTTTGTCATTAGCGAAGGGTTGTTGACCATTCGTTAAGTGAAGTGAAACACTGCAGGCGGTACAAATACTGCGGTTTTCATTGACAAAACTTTAACAACATTGAGTTTAAAGTTATAATCAACTAGCGACACGCCTCAGCTTCGCACAAGTAGGATCGAACAAATCACTATCACTACATAGTATAAAACAAAGTCGCTTCCCGCTGTCTGTCCCCATATGTATGCTTAAATCTTTAAAACTACGCAACGGATTTTGATGCGGTTTTTTAATATATAGAGAGACTCAAGAGGAAGGATTATATAATGTATAAAACATGCATAATATAGTAGAGAAATACTGATAATTTTAGATGTTTCTAATGTGATGAAATAAAATATATCACGTATTTATCCCTGTTAAAACGTTCACGATACCTACTTCTGCTACCAGTGCAAAGCCGGGGCGGGCCACTAGTCCTTAATGATCGAAATAATTCCGTAATACATTGTTTTCCGCCGTCGTGTCGGTCGTGTGATTCCCGGCTATATAACAGAGCCACTCCTTTCTTATCCCTTGGGCGCCTTCAGACCCGGCAGAGGGACATATTCGGAAAGTGGGCAGCAGCGCTTTCCGGCACAAAGTATTGCTGCGATCACCAAGCCGCACAACAAGCGTGGTGGTTACGGTAAAATCCCCCCTTAGAGTAGTTGTTCAGGCCTATGTTCAGCAGTGGACGTCTCCCGGCTGATGATGATGACGACGGTGACATTGTTGTCATATACCTAACTCTAGGTAAATATTGGTTTACGCAGCACAGCCAATAAGTCTGCATGTTTTTTTCCGATCTCTTCAACATTCAAAGTCATATTTTAGCCGCAATATTTACAAAACCTGAATTAATTATATATATTAAGCTTCTTCTTAAAACACTCCATCTATTGATGAAAACCGCAACAAAATCCATGGATTAGGAGTTGCCGGATATACAGAAAGACCGACAGACGCGGAATACAACTTTGTTTTATTATATTACTAGCTGTAACCCGCGATTTTACCCGCGTAGTCTTGGGTCCCGTGGGAATATCGCGACAAAAAATACCATATGTGTATTTTATTTGTTAGTGCTGCAGGGTCTAAACTATCTACATACCGAATTTCAGCCCAATCGGTTCAGTAGTTTTGGCGTGAACGAGTAACAAACATCCATCCATCCATCCTCACAAACTTTCGCATTTATAATATTAGTAAGAAAAGCAATAGTAGGATATAGGTAGTAGGACTAGTATTAAGTAGTAGCTCCAATAAGGATAAGGAAGAAGTGCTACAACTGTCTTAACTACATAACAACAAGATATAGTAAACTAACGGTTCAAGAAAAACTAGACATATCGTAACACCAAATATGTAAAACCAGCCTTAAGTAAGGAATCTACAAAGTGCGACCACTTTAGTATCATGCCTGATTAGGTAATCTCAGGAATAGTTTTGCTTATTCAAAGGCACTTCTGGAGGCAAAGTGCTAGTGTTGCATATCTGGTTGTCGGCTTGCATTAATGCTATTTATTTCATGTTACTGATGGCCGATGGGGGTGAAAGGTTCTCGAATGGAGACCATAGAGCGGCGAGCGCAAGATTGGTCTTTACTAGACCTAGTAAAGACCGTGGAGACACGCTGGATGTAAACCGCTTGCAACAGGGCTATATGGAAATTATTTTAATTATTATTTTTAATCGTTCACCGCGCATTTTTCTTTTAACATATATTTTGCTTAAATCTTCAGAGAAAGGGTTTAAGGAAATTTAAGTAAATTAAGGGAATGGCAAAACCGTTAGAGACCTCAACCGTTAGACAAAATATGAAACCGCTATTTTCCGATACCATATTATTTTCTAAACAATCTACCATTTCCACAACAAATATTGTAATTGTCAATACTAACAAGCTTGAGACGTAATGCTACTGCTGAAAAGTACCAGGAGGCGCTGTGTCCGGACAAAATGGCGGCCGAACCGGTAGCAACCGGATATTACCGCCGCTGACCGGCTAGCGACCGGATGAGACAACCATTTGTTTGATTATGACTACTGTGTAACTTGGACACTACCTAAATAAAAGGTAGATAATTTTATTTTTTTCCGTATATTTCTGTGTATGTCTGTATATTTAATTTTATTTAAGTAAATGTGGCTAAATTTTGATTTGTAAAAATATAAAGACATAAATAATACATAAATAAATAGATATATTTAAACGATTCGTAGCTAAATAGAAAAATGTATAATATTATTGATTTAAGTAAATATGTAAATAGGTACTACTATGCATCCAGGCAACGGCTTGCCCAATTGGGATGAAATTTCAGAATATTAATTCTAGAAAATGTTTTGCTTATAAAGTTTATCCAACCCTATTTAAAATATAAAGGAATTTTGTAACATTTTTTGAACTGTACGGCGCTACTTTAATAAATCAATATTAAAAACTACGTAGGTCCATAGGTACGTACTTAGGCCCTTAAACCATATTAAGTATAAAAATAATATGGGACATAATATAGGACAACTTCCACACACGGTCTTCTGGTCCCAAACTAGCCTAGAAGCCTGTACTACTTATAACACCTAGACACAGATCAAACAGACATGTTCATGCACACAAATGTTTGACCTGGCCGGGGATCGAACCCGGTATAGAAAGCAGAGTTACTACCATCTGAGCCAAAGAGGTTGTCGAAATATAGGTAATTATATTATATGACTAAAAAAAAAATTAAAGTCATATAAATTCTCGACCAAAAAAAAGGTAATTTGGACGATGTTTGTGTACAAATTCTAGGTCAAACTCTCGAACCGTAGCGTGAACTGTAAACGACCTACAAAGTTAAGACCGGAAACACCCACCACTTGCAGATTCTTTAAGAATTACGATATTAAAAATGGAGCATCTTATTTTAACGATTTTTTTTACTGTTCGTGCTGTAGGTCTTAATAAAACTAACATTAAATAGGACACATAAACATCAAAGGGCTAGTCGTTCTGCCTTTACGGTATAAAAAACTGATAACTATGTGTATGATATGATTTTTGAATGTACGAGTAGGTATTAATACCTACTCATACATTCAAAAATAATATTTATAATTAAGAATTTTAGAGTCTAAAATTGGATGAGAAAATTTGTATCATCAGACTTTTAAAGGCATTCCCCTTACCTATATCAAGTTGCAATTTCTATAACAGAAAACTGTTTCTTTTTTTACGTGTAAATAAAGTTTGAAATCGATTGGCAAATAATAAATGGCAGACTTATATTTTATTTTCGCGTAAGCCATGTTTTCCTTTTAAGGCATTGTTCTTTAGTGAAAAGTTGTAAATAAGATTTATTTAGCAAATTAAAAACTGTTTTAAATATTGCTTCAACTTTATTTTCATTAAACATCCTGTATGAGAGTTAGAGCTTCCGCACACGGGAGTAGCGTAATCGTATTGTAAGCGTAATTGGCTTACATTCATTTGTGACTTAGACACTACGACTGCAATCGGGCTGCACAGTTGGTTTGCAGTTTGTTGCAGTCGTACCAACTGCATTCAAACTGCAAATTTGCAGTCAGGGTGCAGTTTAATTGCAGGCCGTCTGTGTAAAGGGTCAAATCTCTGGTTAGACCAATATTATGTTTTACTCGTTTACGTTATTGTTGACGTCATATTTTTTTATTTTTAAAATGGTTCAACGCGTTATACATGTATTGTTTGTTTGTATTGGTTTAGACCAATCTAACCACAGATATGTGTCGGTTAAGTAGTAGTTATTGTTAAAGTTGCTGCTGTTCTGTCTGTACTGATTTCCTAGTAGTCTAGTTCACAACCATAAAATCCATACTTTCATACATCCATACGTGCGAAAGTGTGTCTATCTGTCAGTTTATCTGTTACCTCTTCACGATTAAACTGCTGAACCGATTAGATGAAATTTTGTATGTAGGTAGTTTAGACCCTGTAATAACACATAGGGTACTTGTTATCCCGATATTCCCGCGGGAACGAACACTACGCGGGTGAAACCGCGGGGCGCAGCGAGTAAAAACAGTAGTTGAATCAAAAGTGGCGACTCGACCGCGTGTCGAGTATATCGCGATCGAGTTTGTTTTTGTTAGCTTGTTATGAAAAAGGAATAAGACAATGTTACGCTGACGCTACGATGCGCTCACGCTATCGTTTGATGTGCGAATGTATTAAATTCGCCAAAGATTAGTAAAGTGACTAGTGGCTAGGTACTCTGGTACAATGCACCCGGCGGGCTTCCTCCTACGCGACGTAAACTTGCGATTAACAGCCGGTTAGCCACATTGATCGCTATGCACTTTAGGGCAAAGACTTCTGGAAGTGTCTTTTAATACTGACTTTTTTAAGCTGGTTTTCGTCCGTGCTGTGGTGATTATGTACAGCACAAATAATATATAATCACGCGGCTAATCAAATATAACAAAAAAAGTATCCAATAAAATTTGCACATAAACACCAAAAAACACGAAATGGAGACATGCACAAATTATTCATGATACATGAACAATTTGTTCATAATTTGTTCGTCTGCCTCGGCAGTCCGATGTATTTTGCTGGTATAGTACTTGGCAAGGAAAGGTTTTTATAATTTTGATTAGATTTATTGACTGTCAGCAACAGAAATGGTTAGGTTCTTAATAATTTAATAATATTTATTTGAATTTATACTCTAACAAACTTCATACGGGTTATGTGGACAACCCATAATTTTGTCAGAGTTTCAGGTCGCCAATAATATTCCTACTAAGGCCTCCGATATGACCCAGCCCTAGCGTAAGATTACTTACCTAAATAATGTTCTGAATGCTCTAAGCTACGTTCCGATCGCTAACCGATAGATTAACGATCACTCGGTAACGGTTACGCGTAATAACGCATAATATCTGGAGAAATGTGGGTTGAGGAAGAATGAGATTGGCTACCCGGCGAGCCCTGCTTTGCTGTGCAGGTAACATTTTCTAGTAAATTGGTACAGTCGACGCAATAATTTAAGGCTAACATTGCATACTTTTACGTTAGGTTGGCTACTAACATAAATGTTCGCTTCGTCCGTTCCATTGAATATTTCGGAACGAACAAATTTGATTCATTATCAATCACTTCTGAAAAAATACAGTTGTCATCTGTGGTGACTAATGAGATGGGGACGCGTTAGACTACTTAAGAGGTAGTCGCTAGGGACATTGGGTATCTGTTGGGCTTGCTGTAATGTGTCCACATCGAGCGAATACTCATGGCAGAATGTCAGTCACCGCCTTTTTAGCGATTTTGTTCGCGGTTTCCTTCACAGGGGAAATGATCTACGAATCAATGAATGCACATAATATTGACAATAAATAGGTACAAATTTGTCCCTTTTTTTGGCCCAATTTGTTACTATGAAAATTGGTACAATAGAGCTATTTTCTATTTGTAGGCGTCTCTGAATGAGAAGCACTCGTATTCCACAACAAATTATATTTTTCAAACTATGCCTCCAATAATTGCGTCGACAGTACTTTATGCGTTTATGTGTTTAGCTATTATTCATAGGCTTCCAAGTTTAATTTATTGAAGATGCCGGACTCTTGTTGCGTCTTTGTTCACTTCCTTGCCAATTATTATGCATATAATAATATATATAGATATATTATATATATATATATATAGATGCATATCTATAACATTTTCCTATTGAAGCATATTTACCTAGATATATCTATAAAAATCTTTCATATATGAAAATCTCAATTCATAGTGAGTTCAGTGTATATGTTATTTTTATCAAAATTACGCATCCATAAGTAAACTGCAATACTATAAATTATAAACAAATGCCAATTATTATTATGATATAATTATAATAAAATAATGTGCAGGGAATATTAACTTATCTGTGGCAGACGGGGCTGCTCTATATTGGCACAAATTAAAAATAAAACGAAATTGAAAAGAGTAAATTTAACAAAATCAAGGTTTAATTTCATTGACTGATTTTTAAAGGGCGTGGGATTACGAGGAACTTTTTGAGTGTAGAAGGCCAGCCCTGGCTGTCGACTCTAGAGTTAAAAGGACTCTAAGGGGCTGTTAATGTTTTTCGCAAAGATGATATTGTACTAAGTATATCTATACTTCTATATCTATATCTATACTAATATTATAAAGAGAGAAACTTTGTTTTTTTGTTTTTTTGTTTTTTTGTTTTTTTGTTTGTAACGAATAGGCTCCGAAACTACTGGACCGATTTTAAAAATTCTTTCACTTATGGATAGCTTAATTCAGTGTGAGTGCCACAGGCTATATGAGATTTTGAAAAAAAATGGGGATCCGTAAGAAAACTGCAATATTGTGAACCAAGGTGTTACATAATATAATTACCATATTCATAAATTTGCGTGCGCTGTGAAATGCATTGATGGTAGAATAATATAATGTACTAGGGGTTTGTAGTACTTATCAATACCTACAAAACAGTATACATAGATTATATCCATCTTTTTTGGTTTAGTCACAATAATCGAAAAAGTGATTATTTTCATGCGGTGTGAAAACTATTAGTGGTAGAGTAAAGTAATGTACTAGGGGTTTGTAGTACTTATCAATACCTACAAAACAGTATACATAGATTATATCCATCTTTTTTGGTTTAGTCACAATAATCGAAAAAGTGATTATTTTTCATGCGGTGTGAAAACTATTGGTGGTAGAGTAAAGTAATGTACTAGGGGTTTGTAGTACTTATCAATACCTACAAAACAGTATACATAGATTATATCCATCTTTTTTGGTTTAGTCACAATAATCGAAAAAGTGATTATTTTTCATGCGGTGTGAAAACTATTGGTGGTAGAGTAAAGTAATGTACTAGGGGTTTGTAGTACTTATCAATACCTACAAAACAGTATACATAGATTATATCCATCTTTTTTGGTTTAGTCACAATAATCGAAAAAGTGATTATTTTTCATGCGGTGTGAAAACTATTGGTGGTAGAGTAAAGTAATGTACTAGGGGTTTGTAGTACTTATCAATACCAACAAAACAGTATACATAGATTATATCCATCTTTTTTGGTTTAGTCACAATAATCGAAAAAGTGATTATTTTTCATGCGGTGTGAAAACTATTGGTGGTAGAGTAAAGTAATGTACTAGGGGTTTGTAGTACTTATCAATACCTACAAAACAGTATACATAGATTATATCCATCTTTTTTGGTTTAGTCACAATAATCGAAAAAATGATTATTTTTCATGCGGTGTGAAAACTATTGGTGGTAGAGTAAAGTAATGTACTTGGGGTTTGTAGTACTTATCAATACCTACAAAACAGTATACATAGATTCTATCCATCTTTTTTGGTTTAGTCACAATAATCGAAAAAGTGATTATTTTTCATGCGGTGTGAAAACTATTGGTGGTAGAGTAAAGTAATGTACTAGGGGTTTGTAGTACTTATCAATACCTACGAAACAGTATACATAGATTATATCCATCTATTTTGGTTTAGTCATAATAATTGAAGCAGTGATTATTTTTCATGCGGTGTGAAAACTATTGGTGGTAGAGTAAAATAATGTACTAGGGGTTTGTAGTACTTATTAATACCTACAAAACAGTATACATAGATTATATCCATCTTTTTTGGTTTAGTCACAATAATCGAAGCAGTGATTATTTTTCATGCGGTGTGAAAACTATCGGTGGTAGATTAAAGTAATGTACTAGGGGATTGTATTAATTATCAACACCTACAAAACAGTATACATAGATTATATCCATCTTTTCTGGTTTAGTCACAATAATCGAAGCAGTGATTATTTTTCATGTGGTGTGAAAAGTATTGGTGGTAGAATAAAGTAATGTACTAGGGGTTTGTAGTACTCATCAATATCTTCAAAATAGCCCACGATAAATTATAACATGTGTTAAGGTTTGGTCATTGTAACAGAAATAGTCATTAATTTGCGTGCGCTGCGTAAACCATTAGGGTTATATTTATTAAAATACAATGTTTCACTAATTTACTCCTGATAAACGTCCACTATACCTACTTCTGCTACCCGTGCGAAGCCGGGGCGGGTCGCTAGTAAGTTATAATGTGGTTTATACCCACAAGTATGACGCACGTAACCAATCTCAGAAGACAAAGAAAAAATTACCTAAAGAAAGAGCTATAAATTATAAGCTAAGAGTCATATTATTAACCAACAAAGAATTTACATTCCAAACCAAGAAAAGATTGTCAACATAAAAACAATTAAGAGTCAAAATAATGTCAATTACTGTCAAGCAATTTTCACACCTGTCAATTAAAGATGGCGTCACAATTTGTCATAGTCGTATGCCCGTGCGCAGGAAATGTCAGAATGTCAGATTTGAATTTCGAACAGCTGTGAACAATGTCACCATGAAACTATGAACACCAAATACAAAAGGTAGAGAAGGCCGATTATAATATTATTTAGGTACATACATATAGACAGATTATTTCTCTCCACTTGCTACGACCCTGACACACGACTTTCGCTTCTTAGACTCTCATCATTTTCCATACATTATGCTATTATTTTGCTATTATATTATTTTGGGTAAATGATCTCAAAGCTTTCAAAACTGAGTCTTGGCGATTAACTGTATTGACCAGACTGGAGTAAATTGTGATTCAATGTTTTAAGTCAAAATAAAGTTGATGCTTCCATGAAAGTTATTTAGTAAATGTCCTTCAAATATTATTTCGTGTTCGAATATACCTATATATAACCTTTACACTATGCACTTTATATTCAACATTATTCATGCCCCACCAGCAAGGCACGCACACTATGAAACACCAAAATGTTAAAATAGAATTACATAATAGATACTCCAGATTGTACTACCATAAACTAATTAGTATTTTTTTTTCTAAAAGACACCTATCTACTAGAGAGTCTTGCCTAGTCGACCATTCGTTCGCGGTTAAGCCGTTTTCCGTGTAAAGTACCCTGTAATGTTATGCGTCTATGTGTGTTTTACCTTTTCGCTCGTTGTATAGAGCCTTCTGTGCTTACTTGTGTTTGTGTTTATGAGTCATACGATTGTTTTAGACAAAGTCGTGTGTCGATAGTTAAATAGCATTCTTGGGCACGTATGTTACGTAATAGTGCGGCATGGCGCCGGGCACGGGCTTGTCTCTTGCCTTATGATGCAGTTAATTATTAATTATAATAATTTATTGTAATTAATTTAGGTCTATTAATAGGCTAATTTATTAATTTAGGCCTATGACGATATGTACAAAAGTTAGTTAGATTTAAGGGCAACTTTGAAACAAATATGTTTTCAAATACTGGTAATAGTTAATTAAAGTTGCTGCAGACTGCAGCGGTAAAATATTAGTAATGTCGTCTAGCCAAATTATAAAAGATGCAGCGCTCGATCACCCACACTTCACACAGTATAATTTGCTCGCGATGAAAACATGTAAATACCACGAAGACGCTGACGCGTTTCGTTCAAAGAAGTAAAAGACCATGAGGGCGGAGAATTTGAATAACGCTACAGCCCCCCTGTTCTCCCCTCCACTTCCATCTTGTGGATTTTTCGCAACATCTTCTGTAGAATGAAGTCCTTAGTGTGCCTCTCTTTAGATTGAAATCCGTTGATAAATAGCGCTACAGTAAACTTCCCCCTTTTCCCCGTTAACTTCCCCTCAATCAATAATCGCGGTCGAAAAATATTTTTCGTCAAAATCGGTTGAAAAAAGGGACCTATAGGCGATGTCTACGCCTGTCTGACTTGACTGGCAGAGGAACAAAAGCATTTTTGGCCAATCTTAAAACTAAGACGCTTCACTCGCTCGGTCAATAACTACCTATATAACTACAACTAAAGTAATATTGATATAACAGACGACAGAATATAGCAGTACTTTATATGAATTTATATCGAAACTTGATTTTACATAATGTATGCAAAAATGTAGAGTCATTGGCCGACTGTGTTAGCGGTTTTCGCGGACGAATCCAATTTAATTTTGAATCCAGTTCTTTCACACGAGTGTAATCTATCAATGTCAATGTTATAAATAATAATTAAAAGTGTATGTCGTCACACTTTAACATCAATTATAATTAGCAAATGTTTTTGGAGCAAAATCTTTGTGAGTTTGTGAGTTTTGCAATATCACATATATTTATGTATAATGATATAATAACAAATGATTATGATTATTATAATCACTTGTGGCATGGGGTTGCACCCAGCTAGCTCGACTGCCGATTATGAGGTCCCGGGTTTGATCCCCAGGTCAGGCAAAGTGTGTTTGGTTTTCTTTAATTACGAATTTCTCTATGACAGCATGAAGTCTGGAACTCTGCCCGATAGATGGCAATAGAGTCGCCCCCTATTACATGGGACCAATAACACATGACTGAAATATGGGTTAGGTCTCTGGTCATTAGAAGACATTTTCTCAAGTCATTGAAGATAATAATACCTAATGAACAACACACAAGAAACTTTTATGGCTTATTTTTTGTACTGACACTTTTAGAATAATGATTGTTGTGCTGTTTTTCTGTAATAAGATGTTCATTTATCCAATTTATTAATAATTCTTACCGATTCCTCCTCCTCCATAGCGCTGATGAGCTCATAGTACAGCATCTCAGCCTCCTCCGAGACCTGGACCTTCGCCATCTCACAGTTGTACGTGATCTCACAAGAGATGTCACTTTGCACGTGCATTTTCATCTTATCTCTTGTACTTTTACTAAACTGACACGAAATTTGATTGACACAAATTGTGACTAGCTTTTTAGTCCTTATAATTTGGAACTTCGCCACTTATCTTTCGACGCACAGAAATTGTTTCATAAACTTCGATACAAAATTCAATTTTACACAATTTTTTTCGGTTGTTATTTTAATTTTAATTAAAAAACGATATTCTTTGGCACTAATTTCCCTAGAACTGCTGTTTTGTAATGAATAGATATATATTATGATTGTAATAAATAGTGATATTGTTGCAATGATCACGTAATGGCTGCGTCGGTATTATTTTGTAACGTTTTCTTGATAGTTTAGATTGAAGATTAACTTTTTATTGTACACTGAATAACTATTATTATAATATTTGCTATTTGCCTGCCTTTGTACATTATGATGGGTAGCAAAGTTACCAGCGAAATTACTGGGCATGACGAGTTTCAACAACTAATATCTCTGGGTGACAGGCGCAGTGCATTGCCGCGCAGTATTTTAAGTTTTAAAACAATGGGTGGCACTGTCTCTGATATGGGCAATCATGATGCTTACCATTTACCATCAGTCACCTAATTTGCTCGCCTTGTCACTCACTATCATAAAAAAAATTTAGTTAAGCCTAGACTACCTCGGTGGCGTAGTGGTCACAAGTTCTGCTGCCGGTCATGAGGTTCCGGGTTCAATACTTATCTATAGGTCAGGAAAAGTATTATTGGATTTTTTCAATAGGATTTTTTTCAATAACTGCCAGGAGTCTAGGACTGTGCCCGGTAGATGGCAATAAGCTCACACCCTTTAACAGAGGTCCTAAGACATAACTTGGCGCAATGTGGGTCTTTATCTACTATGAGACTGGATCCTCGTTACATCCCTTTGGATGATATTATGGTATATTTGACGTTAAGTGCCATAATTATGTCGTTAGTATGTTACTCATTTACTCTCGCAAATTTTATACTGTCATATCACTTGATGGGAAGTGAGATTTTTCGTTTTGTGTATCGCTAGTTGATCCTTCAGTGCTTTGACCTCGTGTGGACGAGTAATGGTGCCAGAAATATTGCTATTCGTCATGCTTCACGCGGACATTGGACATCCCATCTAAATCGTCAGAGGGATGTTACCTAAGTCCTAAGCAGCTTACTGATATTGAAATTTAATATTAGGTTGAGTATACTTATTTTTGGAACCTACCTATTTTATTTTGTTTTTCAAGCAAAATAGGCTGTTCGATTGCATCGTGCTTGATGGCAATAATTTATTGTCAAATTATTGTTTTAGAAAAAACATGAAAAATCATAAAATGAAATTAAGAACTTCTTCCTTTTTTAAGTAGGTTATTATTAAAACAACCTATAATTAAAAGAACCTAACGTTAAATTCTGAAAAGTTGATCTACAATACTTAATTGACGAAAATATCTTAAGTCAATATTATATAAAAAAATCTTGAAGTTGTTTAAAACAAAGCATTTTCCATTCCAAATCTATTAAAGTAGGTAACAAATTGAAACTGCGAAAGGAAGTTTGCCAAATCATTCACAAACAAACCGCCAATGGGCAATAAAAGTCCTAATATCTCAATCTGAGTTTCCCCGAGCACGTAGGTTTAGAATTAGTGCTTACTATTTCTAGATCTTGGCAAACTAGTCCCCATCCGTTACCGGTGGGTCTATATTTAGCTTGCGGAAATCTAGGGCTTCTAGCTAGACTTTGTATTGTTTAGATTCTAGGAAATCTAGATTTAGCTTCTAATAGATCAAGGGTAATAGTACATATATCTTATAAACTGCTAGAAACTGCCATGGCTCTGTACAGATACCTGTAGTAGCAGAGCATTATTACTTATAATATAAAAAGATCTATTTAAGAGGCACAATACCGTAATACACTGTACTGATAATAAAAATCGATGAGTTTTAGGTTTGGGTACGTGGCACACGCCAATAAAGCTCTAACTATAGACATTTTTTAGCTTTTAAAACAATTATAGTTAAATTTTTAACAATTTACACGTTATGATAGGCCAAGTGATTAATTTGGTATATAACATAATACCCAATATGTGAATGCGGGCCACTCATGTTCAATAGAAGTATCCACCTGGGACGAGAAATAATTCGCCCAGATGAGATACAAGACATCACTCCTCGGAAAATCTGGAAATTTCTAGATTCAGCGGGCTTAGGCAGTGAATTATAATCTATATGGACTGCCACTATAGATCAGCAATAACCGAAGCGGCCTCAGGTCCATATGGATGATATAAATAAATAAATACCCAATATGAGAGAGCAATGTGATAAGAACTATTGAAAAAAATAGGTGATTAAAAAAGTCACCTCTGAAAACAATAGACTTTATGCAACTGGCATGTTAAAAATAATTCTAAAACGCCGTTAAACAATGTTCTAATTTAATTAAAATATTCGACATTCATTCCCACATTCCTCTCAGCTCTCAACACATACATAAAACACTCGATGTCTGTATGTATGAGACATTCCTGCGATCTAAATCAGTCCCGACCTACCGATGCAACATCACAACCGAGTATGCTAAGTAAAGAGTTACTCTGCCAAACATAACTTGCCAATATAACTTAACTTGCAATACTTGTGAGCAATATTAATTCATTGCAAACTAAACATGCGAAATGCATAAATCGTGCGATGTCATTCTACGACTACGATAGCAAAAAAAGTTTTAATGTTATTTTGGTCCTAATGTCCTAGCAGCGTATTATAAGTAATCGGTGATGCGTTTACTCTCTACTTTTGAGGAAAGCCACAAAAACGTGTCTTATGTTATTGTATTATTATTGAAATTAAATAACTATTATAAATAGTTTCTTTTTTTATGATAGTGAGTGACAAGACGAGCAAATCAGGTGCCTGATGGTAAGGATCATGATTGCCCATATCAGACACAGTGCTACCCAGTGTTTTAAAATTCAAAATTCTGCGCGGCACTGCACTGCGCCTGTCACCCTGAGATATGAGTTGTTGAATCTCATCATGCCCAGTAATTTCGCTGGTAACATTGCCCTTCATACCGGAACACAGTAATGTTTGCACATTACTGCTTGGCGGATGAATAACTGGCAAAGGTGTGGTACTTCCCCAGGCGGACCCCTGCTAAAGAGGCCTACCACTACAGAACCTACCTACGTACTAAATACAATTATTATTATCAATTTTGTTGTCAATATAAATAATTTCACATAATTTATTGGGCGCTATTATAAGTAGCATTCACGTATTTTCTAACATCCTGACTATAAAATCACTAAAGAATACAAAACAGTGTTTTGTCCGCCATATTTATTCGTCTCACACGCGACGATGGCAACTTATAGGTATTTTCACTACTTTAGAGAAATTCACTTTCTGGCCGAAACGGAAACATGGCCCATTTGAGCATGGCCTATTTTGTTCTGCGTGTAATGGAACGGATTGTGAAATGAGAGCTTATCCAGACGTTGTTATTTTGAAAGATTGAATGAATGAAATGTGTTTGACTACGGCAGAGCCAAATAAAATTATTTAAGTTGTTTTTATCGATGTCTATAAATTATTTATTTATTACGTTTTAATACATTCTAATAAATAAAGTGGTTAGTCGTTTCGTTTTAATGGAAGATGAAAATTCATTTCTTATCAAAAAAGTAATTTAAAATATTTAATTCGTATGTACCTCTACGTATTACTTTGTCCTCCCCAAGTCAATAGCCAAATCATTAATTAGATTCAAACACCAAGTCTATCAAAAACTTCAATGAATATAAAACGTAAAGGGGCAGTAAAAGACCCTTCTTAAATACGTGTACGATCGTAAACCAGTAAAAACTTCATTGTTGCTGCTGTTTTTCGAACCCCACATCACATACACGCTTCAATGGGTTGCTGTTCCTTGTTGTGAATGTTATGGGGAAAGGAGAATAAATAAAATATAATGGACAATACTGTTTTGTTGTTGTTTTAATATAATCTTAAGTCAGGCAAATCAGGACTTTTATGTTAATTTATTATGCTCTGGAATAATTTATTAAGTTGAGCCTCTGAATAAAGATTAAGATTCCCATCATCATAATTATCGTCAGCCCATATTATCATCCCACAGCTGGGCATAGGCCTCCCACCTTGTGTCTTTTCTCTCTTTATGTAGCGGATCTGATACGTTTAAATATTTACTAAAACTGATTGGCCGCCAAAGGTTCAGCCCTTATTAAATCTCGTTTTTTTTTTACTTTTCATTATTAATCTAATAATATAATATCTTATTTAAAATAAATGTCGTATACTTATTATGATAATATCAGAGTGAAGTCTTGTTTTTGCATTTTAGTTAATTCTTTTTAGAAATGTGGGATTAAGTTAGTCCTGTAAATATGGACTATATTGAGTAACTCTTATGGCTTCAATAGCGAAGGGCCAGGGGCACCTAATGGTGTTATGGTGCACCGATATGGTATATCGAGAGCGGAAGTGCAGTAATGAACTGGGAGTCAGTCGAGCCTGGTTTATGTTTTCGTCACTTATCGGAGTTATTTCATGTCTCTGCTTTTATAGGATTACGTAACTGTACTTTTATGAAGTTCATTGAATTAAGTTTTATTGTAAGGTAAACCTTAAAGTTTTAATCACGTTTTTTGTACGGAAGACGGAAACATAAAAACAAATCATGTCATTATTGCGATAATGTGGCATTTTTTGATAAACAAAAAATAAGTAGGTTAGTAGTACAATAAAACGATACAACAAAAATTGCAAACACATTAAAAATATTAAGATTAGGTTGTTTTCGTTTGTGTTAGGAAATTATGATTCAAAACAATTTCCTGGCTTTATAATATTTTTGCTTTTGTTTTAATATATTAAAGCTTAAATTAATGAATGTGTGAAATAGAATTTGTTAATTAAAATATTCTTAATAAAGTATAAAATGAGTCGTAAAAATAGTTCAAAAGTTCAGAGCCTTTCGCGAAAACTTTATTTCTGTCTAGCTAAGAGTTAACATTAACATTGCGAAGTGGAAACCAGCATAAATCGCGCTGTACAAAAGCGCTGAATAAATCTAAGCTCACATCGAGACATCCTGCCGGAGATTTATAACATTTGTCTGCGCTGAGATGTTATTTTAAGCGGTGGATTGCTGTTTTTGCACATATTTTGCATGACAAGATGAATGTTTACTAAAAATTTAATTTACAGTTCATTCATTTTTCAAAATGAATGAACTTAATAATCATCATTTTAATCATGCTAGAAATGAGGTAGGAAGAAGAAACTTAATAGTTTTTTATTATTACCTATTCAACATACCTTCCAGACATACTATATAAAATAATAGTGAATATGTCAATACGATATTTTTGTAACTGAATTTTTGGCCAAAAAAAATTGACTACAAAATTTTTTTTCTTAAATAAGTTTATATTAGTAATTTACTTTAATAAGTTCAAGTACGAAAACTATATAGAATATTAAAACATCTCAAAATACACAAATTTTAACGCACAGAAAAGACTCTTGAACTATTTAAAGCAGTATACAATAATTAGTAATCCCATTAAGATAAAGTTTGTGTACAATAAAAAGTTCAATAGCTTAAATATTGAAACATATTGAACGCCCATCGATCAACAGGCTCAGATTACATGTAATACTCGTATCATAATGTCATACGAGACCATTACAAGATAACAGTAACACGATAAGCCTATTACAACTCGGAACACAAACACTTTATTATTTAATCCTTTTTCACGTGAAACGGAACGTATTAAAAAACCAACGGTCCGAATTGCATTATTATCGCACTGCATGAAAATAGCGGCCCGAATTGCACTAATTTCGAATTGTTTTTTTTTTGTTTTATAATGGCGGCGCGGGCGCGTTCGCCCGACAGCCGGCCGCCATGACACTGGGGCTGCGCGGGCGCACACCCATAGTATTTACATATTATAATGTCCTGCGTGATCTTGGCAGAAAGCCGATGCACGCTCAGGATTCCTGCGAACTGGTTTGGGAATGAAAGTATAACTGCCTCAAGGGCGTTCGTTTTTAGCACATTGTGAACCCTTTGAATATTTTAAGCAATTAATTAAGCTCAACAGTTTCTTAACTTCTGTTAGCTTAATGCTCTAAAATTCAAAATCGTTTATCCGTAGCAATTACAAATCAAATCATAGGGTTACAGATTTTTTTACAAAACCTATAAGTACAAGATGATTGAACGTGTACCTGTACATTTTTCAACCACAGTTTTCAACCACACAAGAGAACTGTGGTCAATTTATATCAACAAAATAAATAAAAATGTAAATTTATGACAAATGTGAAGGTACCCGATAGAAGTTGGCAACACTGCATGCAATATCACCAATTAAGCACACAGTTTAATATACCGTAAATCCTGACAATATTCAGGAACGACCATGAATGATCAATTTGCTGTCATACTGTCTCCTCTTTAAGTTTCTACCAGGCATCATTTATCTAAAATATTTTAAAATAATTTTTGAAAGATATTTTATTAATATAAAATATTTTTTTAAATTTTACTTCTTATAAATTATTTGATTCTCATAATAATTATTATTAATATAACTAATTTTGAAATGTATTTTAATTGATTGACTTCTTATGTATATTGATTTTGTTTAAATAATACATACATCCTTTTTTATTTAAATAATATAAGAAACACAGACTGTAAATAACCCTTCCATTTTGGCTTTGTCGGATAATCAGCACCTTTATTATACTTAATTGCAATAATGCTAATGAACACAAACTATTACCGAACCCGGAATAGAACCTACTACCCAGGGGAGGCATTGTGTCTCAATCCTGACGCGCCCGGTCAATGACCTCTCATATTGAATGGCATATTGAATAACGATATAATTACTATAGATAAGTACGTATTTTGTGACGGCAAGCGTGACGAATGAACCAGATTAGAGAACTACCACTACAGTTTCTCAGTCAAGTTGTAATTACAACGTCTTCATTACACTCCACTTAACTGCATAATAATTTTATAACTAGGTATCCTTTGCATCCATTTCAAAGATTATTTAATTTAATGTAGGTAGGTATATCGTTTTTTTATCTTAGATACTTCCTTTATTAAACTTTGACATGAATTGTTCATGTCTAATTTACTCAAAGCAGGAATTCATTCCGGCGATTCAGGGAGGCGAGACCGAAAATAATCCATATTTATTTATGATAGTCTGTAAGGTATTTAAATAAATGGGTCTGGTACTTATAATTTATTGCATGAAATAAACGAAATATTATTGACTACTGATTATTGACAGTTTCGATGGCTCAGATGGTAGTAACTCTGCTTTCAGTGCTGCATGCCCCGGGTTCTATCCCCGGCCAGTTCAAACATTTGTGAGCATGAACATGTCAGTTTGATCTGTGTCTGGGTGTTATAAGCTTATATAAGTATGTATATCAGTCATCTGGTTATCATAGTATAGGCTCTGCCTAGTTTGGGACCAGATGACCGTGTGTGGAAGTTGTCCCATTTTATTATTACTATTTCGCTTGAAAACACGGGCCATACGCCATACCCGATCTTTAATACACAACTCCCAGAGTCCCAGAACATAATCATACCCTACTCAAAACAACTACTAGCTTCCATACTACAATGTAATTTCAATGTAACAAGCAAGTCGATGGAGAATGTAAGCTATAATGTAAGCTATAATAATGTAGGAAGTCAGTTCGGATTAAAGCAGATTGTATATTGCATTTAAACTGAGGTGCTAAACCGTTTGGATTTAACTTATGGATATTGGTTAGCTGGTTAGTGAATAAATGTATTCAATCGAGTTTATCAAGAAAGAGAAGATTGATATTAAATGTTTTCCTGGAGAAGATCAGTATAATCTACTATAATTTTCATATTTATGTTCATTTTAATAAAAATATGTGTAGTAATGATGTATATACTTTTGAGCTGGCCTTTCGTTAGAAAAATCTCAAACTCAAACTCAAACTCAAACAGATTTATTCAAATAGGTCATAATCTGACACTTTTGCACGTCAATAAAGATACAGTACTGAGTCTACCGTAATCAATAATTGTTTATGAAAAGTACGCGTATAAGTACACCATATATATATGCTCGACTGCCAATCAAGAGGTCCCGGGTTCGATCCCCAGGTCAGGCAAAGTGTTAAATATTGGATTTTTCCATTAGGAATTATCTCACTGCCTGAAGTCTGGAACTGTGCCCGGTAGATGGCAATAGGCTCGCCCCCTATTACATGGGACCAATAACATACTGGCGAAATGTGGGTGTATCTACTATGGGACTGAGTCCTGGGTACACCTCTGCCTACCCCTTCGGGAAAAAGGCGTGAATGTATGTTAATGTTATGTTTATAAGTACACCATTTTTTTAAAACACAAATAAATCTTCCCATCATCGCCCTTCTTTTACCGAACCTCGAGACAAACGGCAAAGCGTCACCACTATTTGGTAAATTTACCAACAGCTCTCACGAAGCGATTTGCCTCATCATTTATCATGAGAATGACGAAGCAATGGAATTCACTGCTGTCGTCCGTTTTTCCCGAAAACTATAACGTGTAATAGGTATTTACTATTTACTGAACAAGTATACTCCAACCAGGCCGCATCATCACTTACCAGCAGGTGAGATTGCGGTCAAACGCCTGTTTAGTTACACATAAACAAAAAACTCGTCGTGACAACTTACATGACGCAAAAATTTTTTTACTATGAGATACTGCTTTATGTCTACAGTCTACAGAGACTGCAGTATACAGAGTACTATCGCAAGGAAATTGAGTTTTGAATAAGCAAGTACGTATTTAAACGGTTCATCTTGGTAACTCCGCTTGGAATTGGATAGAGGGGGGTAAAAATTAAATAAAATTCGAGCTCAGTAACGAGGAAACCCTGTAGTTTCCTATTTAATTATGAATTTATGAGCAGCGGGCAAAATGCAAACCTGGTTGGGGTGCGGACTTGTTGAGTGGATACGGCGGGGTGGACAACATATTTTGATATTTATATATTACTAGCGGCCCGCCCCGGCTTCGCACGGGTAGCAGAAGTAGGTATAGTGATTAAACAGGAGTAAATTCGTGATACATTTTATTTTTATAGATATAACTCTAGTGGTTTACGCAGCGCACGCAAATTAATGACTATTTCTGTTACAGTGACCAAACTTTAACAGATGTATAAATTTACCGCGGGCTATTTTGAAGATATATAAGTACTACAAACCCTTAGTACATTATTTCTACCACCAATAGTTTTCACACTGCATGAAAAATAATGACTGCTTCCATTATTGAGACTAAACCAAAATAGATGCATATAATGTCCGTGGACTATTTTGTAGATATTGATAATTACTACAAACCCCTAGTACATTACTTTATTCTACCTCCAATATTTTTACAGCACATGCATATAATGTCTGTTTCGATTATTGTGACTAAATCAAAATAGATGGATAAAATGTCCGTGGACTATTTTGTAGATATTAATAAGTACTACAAACCCCTAATACATTATTTTATTCTACCATCATTACCTACCAAGACGGTTTTTTTTACTGTTACAACAATCTTAATAATCTATTGTATTTGTATATACACAACGTGCTACAAAAAAGTGCAAGGGACGCAAAATATTAGCTGATCAGCTGAACCACTTTTATTTAAAGTAAAAATTTGTCTTTGCAATTTTCGCAATTCTTTCTTTCGAAATTTGTTCGAAATTTTATTTATATACTCATCGTTACTTACACAATATACATGCATAAGCATCATTACACTTTTTGTGACACCATATTTCCTGCTTCCGCTACCTCTCGTGAACTAACCACCACCTCATCCGTTGCAGCATCTCTGAGTTCTGGTTAATTAAGACACTGTTATGAGTGGCACTTACACCGTTCTAAATAAATAAGAGGATTCACTGTTCCCTGTCCAGACCGGGGTAATGAACAGGCAGCAGACTGAGTTTGGGACACCTAGTATTAATGGTGAACTAAATTATAATTATACAAAATTACATTTAAATTTATCAAAATTATATTATTAGGACTTACAAAAAAAAATTAAGAATCTTCAATTTATATAAAAGCGGGTAAATATTTTTGAAGAAATATTGTCACCATTACTTAATAATATTTATAATTTTCTTTCAATTCAATTTAACACCAAATAAATAACATCAAATGTTTAATTTTAGTCAGAATTTTTTTATATATATGGGACATCTTCCACACACGGTCATCTGGTCCCAAACTAGGCTAGAAACCTGTACAATGGTTACCAGATGACTGATATACTTACTTATATACACTTATATCACCCAGACACAGATCAAACAGACCTTAGAAACAGACATACTCATGCGCACAAATATTTGACCTGCCCGGGGATCGAACCCAGGGGACCTGCGGCTCAGAAGGCAGGGACACTACCGGCTGTAACGAACTGTATTTTATTATTTATTTACTAGGTTGTTATTTTAGTTATGTAAATAATTTTAAACCGAATCAAGGATCAGATTTGTGAGTTATCACATTTTCGTGATTCCGTCCAAAAATCTTGTTAGCGAAAATGAGGTAAATTCTAATTTCTACGCAATTAGATGGCTCGGGTAGATATTTAATAATTTGTCGTTATGTCGACGAGACGGTCCTCAGGGAGCTTCTCCGGTTATTAGGTAGTTATATTATGCTATCTGTGGTGTAGAATCACTATCTTTGATGACATGGTGCTTCACAGTGGAAGCGAAGTTACGTTTTGATAGACAATTTTAATATGCAGTTTCTAAAAATAAACTTAGGTATAGTGTTATTATATTGTTAATAAAGTCTATTAGTCCTTTTAAGCTAGTACTTAATTAAAACCATAACGGTACTTGGTGTCATATGTGGACATGAAAAATAAATAAATGTAATGTTTAACTTTTTAAAAGATTTTTGACATAAAATAGACTTAGCACGGCTCTCGACGATAGCAAACATTTTAAAAGAAATTCTGAAACGAAAAATCCAATACGGAGACCCCAATCCCTTACTTTACAAGCTGCTAACGCGCTAAACCCATCTGAAACGGCGGTACATTGACAAAAAACGCTGAATTTCCATTTTGGCCACGCGCCAGTTCGAACCACGGTGCTGTATTAACATATTAATGGTGTATGTTATTATAAGCGATTGGCGCCGACTCAGGGGAATGAGGATACTATGGGATCTTGTATGCCAAGTTTCAGGGTATACCAGGGTGTGATACCTCGATGGCTCAGATGGTAGTAACTCTGCTTTCTGTGCCGTTGGCCCCGGGTTCGATCCCTGGCCAGTTCCAACATTTAATTGTGTGCATTAACAATGTCTGTTTGATCTGTGTGTGGGTGTTATTAGCTTATATAAGTATGTATATCAGTCATCTGGTTACCATAGTACAGGCTTCTAGCCTAGTTTGGGACCAGATGACTGTGTGTGGAAGTTATCCTATAATTTTAGTATTATATTATTATTATTGTGCAAACATTACTGTGTTCCGGTCTGAGGAGCAATGGCCCCAAATAAATACTTTTAACTTATAATATGTATTGATTTTCAATAGAAACGCTGCATTTTTTATTGACAATATAAGGATGGAAACATTTTCAGTGAAACACAACATATTTCATGAGCCATTTATCTCAATCAGTTTGCAGCACCATTCACCAGTTGGTAATAACCGGTGGAATGTGCCAGCGCAGTATGTGCCAATAACAACAATTGAACGATGCCTTCTTCAAGATAAAACTATAAAATCTTAAAAGTTTGCTCATCAACAAACCTTAAAATATATAAATCTTTTCAGCGGGCGAAACCGCGGGAGGCAGTTAGTATACCAACATTATACAAAATAATAGATGCTCCATTTTAAATAATTAATTATACGAAAAATGTATTTTATAATAAGACGTGCAATTTCTCACTATTGAACAATAATAGTACTACCACGAACAAAACTCTCACCAAACCAATATTTAATTATTATGCACAAAAGGTTCACGTATGTGAATCACGAAAATTAACGCAGGAGATGTCGCTAGTGTCTATGTGCTAGGACACAAAATGTGGATGAAAGTTGTAGTTCTATTCTTAACCGCACTTTAGTCTCTAGTCACTACGTACAGAACAAAGATGACTGCCAATAACCTCAAATCCCGTTAGGGGTTATTTATCGTCAGTAATACCGCTTAGAGCACCAATAGATGGTGATTTACGGCATAATGTGGGTACCTTATACCTAACTGTTTATTAAGCGTTTAATGTTGAGCCTAGGTCGTAAATATTGATACGACCTATACCAATGTATCCAAGTAGTAGACCTAGGACAAAATACGAGTATCATAACATAGCATCTCAATCACATCACATTACCAGCCAGATGACGTCCACAGCTGAGCATTAGAGCTGTAACAAACCGTATGTATTCGTTACTGAGTAACGGGTACGCCATCTAGTACCGAGTAACGAAACGTTACTTACGAATACTTTTCGTTACTCGCATGTTTCGTATCATGGTTACATACGCTGTTTCAATGACGCAATGTAACGCTGCGTTCATGGAGACTAGAGTAGTCTAGTCTCCATGGCTGCGTTGATGCGTGTATTGAAACGTTTCTTACTTATCGTTTTTCATAAATTTTATGTAATAGTATGAAAATTATTTCACTGTAACTTAATTTAAAAATTAATTAAATAGCACGCTTGTGCGCGCAACTTAAACTAGTTCTTACACAATATGCGCCGCGCCGGGATTGTATACTGTACGCGTACGCAATACGACTCGATTAACGATTTGTTCCTCTAGCATAACACAGCATGTTATGAGGTATTAGGAGTAACGAGTAACGATACGATAGTAACGAGTACTGAATGTATAGTAACGAATACATACGGGTACGTTTTTTTTTCGTTACTTTTACACCTCTACTGAGAATAGGCCTCCCCCAATAATGGTGGGATTTTGTCGTAATCACCACGCTCGTTGTGCGGCTCGTTGATCGCAGTAGCTGGAATACTTGGAAACGGAACTCTCCGAATATGTCCATCTGCCGGGTCTCACTGCTCCCACAGGATGAGAAATACGAGGGGAGGTCAAAAAGTTCGCGGAATGGAGGGTTTAGAGAGGGAAGGGGGTAGTTATTTTTACCTGTCGCTACTTGTTGACTCAATACAATTATAAATACTAAGTTTCAGCCCAATCGGTTCATAAACCTTTGAGATATCGCTGGATAAACAAGTCAATCGGGTAGAAAATATCAACTATGGAGAAAATTGAGTATCGTGCCGTGATTAAGTTTCTCACTAAGCAAGGAAAAACACCTCAGAACATTATGGAAGAAATGTCATCAGTTTACGGGGACTCCTGCCCTGGAAAAACAATGATTTACAAGTGGCATAGTCTTTTCAAGCAAGGCAGAGACTCAATTGAAGACGATCAGCGATCAGGTCGGCCAATTGAAGCAACGTCCTCAGACATTGTTGAAAAAGTTGAAAAACTTGTTCTAGAAGATGCACGCCTAAAGAAGAAACAAATCGCAGAGATGACTGGAGTATCATCTACGACCATTTTGAATATTCTCCATGACCATCTTGGCATGTCTAAGGTCAGTGCAAGATGGGTACCGAGAATGCTCACAGCGCTTCAAAAACAGCAGCGCGTCGAGTGTTCGCGCGAGTTTTTGGAGCTGTGTAGTGAAAACAGGGATGAATTTATGAACCGAATTGTGACTGGACATGAAACTTGGGTTCATCACTATGAACCTGAGTCGAAGCAGGAGTCAATGCAGTGGCAAAAAAAAGGCGCAGCACCGCCCAAGAAGTTTAAGGTGTCACAATCGGCCGGAAAGATTATGGCTACAGTTTTTTGGGATTCCAAGGGGATTTTATTTATCGATTATAAAGATAAAGGTGTTAATATCACGGGGAAGTACTACGCTACACTACTGGAAAAATTAAAAGTAGCAATTAAAGAAAAGAGAAGGGGAAAATGGTCTCGAGGTGTGCTCCTTTTGCACGACAACGCACCCGTTCACAAGAGTCATGTTGCGATGGCTGCCTTACACAAGTGCGGCTTCGAAACTTTAAACCACTCTCCCTATAGTCCAGATTTGGCCCCTTGTGATTATTATTTGTTCCCAAACATGAAAAAAGAGCTTCGTGGAAAGAAATTTACGGATGAAGTGAAGTCGGCAATATCTGCTTATTTTGAAGGCCTTGACAAATCATTTTTTTTCGAAGGTATAAACAAATTATTTGAAAGGTCTGAAAAGTGTATTAGGGTTAATGGAGAATATATTGAAAAGGAATAATAATTTCATGTTTAAATTCACCCCCCTTCCCTTTCATTCCGCGAACTTTTTGACCTCCCCTCGTATAACAATATTAAGTATTTTCCCTAAGCGGTAAGCTGAGGTATTACCCAGGACTCAGTCCCATAGAAGATACAACCACATTCCGCCAGTATGTTATTGGTCCAAAGTAATAATGGGCGAGCCTATTGCCATCTACTTACAAGGTGCACAGTTTCAGACTCCAGACTGTCATTCAGAAAATTTCTAATGGAAAAATTCTATAACACTTGCTTCACCTGGGGCCTGTGCTAGGACCTCACGAACGACAATTAGCGCTTGCAACCACTGTGCCAACGAGGCAGACGAAATATTATGCTTTACTGAAATACCTAAGTGTTAAATGTTAATTCTAAGAATCCGATCCTTATAATAATTAGTGAAACCTTAGAATAAAGACAGTGCGAGACTTTTGAGTGTAAACCTGCAGTTTTGCTCTTTTGTGTTTTGGTATTTATCTTCCTTCGTCACTGAAAGTTATTTTAAATATTAATTCTATATATCCTAGTCTTACTAATCCTCCTAATTATTAAAAGTTTGAATATATAGAAAGAATGTACAAGCTAGATACTTGTCAACCTCTTAGGAAACTATGTACGAGTAAGTTTCATATTCCCAAATCAGAGGGTAAATTCAAAACCTATATAAAATCTACATAATTAGGCTTATTTTAAAGTCAATCAGTTCATAGAGGACAAAGATGCCTGGAAACTTCTGCATAGCCGCCTCGCGGCACCTTCCAAACAAACGAATGTAACCAAACCAAATATTGTTAAACTATCAGTTAAAAAAATTAAGCCCAACAAGTTTCTTGTGCGTTCTTCTTGTAGAGGTATCCTTCCGAACGCACTGTAGACTCATTACTTATAGGGTAGAATAGAATTGTACTTTATTGCATAGCAAAATAAAATAAAAAACAATGTTACAAAACAATGAATAGATATCACGGTAAACAACCGGCGGTCTTATCGCATTAAGACTTCTCTTCTTACTCTTACAGACACTTATTAGCTTCATTGACTTGCAAAAGTATCATTTGCTTCGAACATAATAACTCCTGTTCCTTTGCACCGGGGGAACTGCGAGATAGTTTGTTACGTACATATTATATGAAATTAATTTGATATATCGTCCAACCCTTGTAGAGCAAAGAGCCACATATGGTATATGTATGGTAATTGTAGAGACAGAACAAACAAGGCTCTATAATGAATGCGGGGTCACGCGTCCTGGGGACACGGTCTAGAGGCCTGATGATGCATTTTTTGTAAATATCTAGAGTTCAGGGTAGAGTAAAGAAATATTATGCTATTGTTATCCAACTATGGTAAAGTGGAAAAGGTTATATTTTTAGCAGTGTATGTATGTATATCATATTTGAGATTTTTATTTTTAGTGAATTAGTTGTACTTGATTCGTTATAATTATTATGGTGCTGATAACAAAGTCTAGACTTTTTATTCAGCTAAAAGCTCTCCAATAAAACAGATAGGTATCTCGAATATAAAAAATACATAAAAAAACTGCATTTTGGGTAAACTAAGTAACGTACATAATTGACATAATATAAATCATTAATAATCATAGTATGGACAATTATAATTTATTTCTTACAACTAGTATTAATATAACTAATTTTAAATGTATTTTAATTGATTGAATGCGACTACTTATATTGTATTATTCTTTTATAAATTGACATTGATGAACTAATTGCATAATTAATTAGTGTAAGAGAAGACTGGACATTTTTTCGCATAACAATAATTTGAAATTTTGCATGTCTGTGAGTCTACGGGCGAAGTATGTGAAACTTACAGCAATATGTACAACTCAACTAACTACCATACTTCAGGCAAATAAATATATTTCATTATTTCATTTCATACCGGTACAAAAATCACCGCTCGACACAACGTGACTATAAAACTACTCGCCGCCTCTTCTCAATTTACCTTTCATACAAACTAAATAAAAATATGCAGAATACATTCACAGTTATGGACCAATAAAAATATATCTGGATTTTTGTAAATAATACTTCAAAGGGAATTTCATAGCCGGAAAATTGTTATTTACTCGTTTACCTTTGTCTAATATTACGTAATGGATGTGCATAGCATATAACGGAAGTCATTTAAATTGCGGTAGATAAAGTAGTAGTAGGTAGTAGTAGTGAAGTACTTTCAAAATTGGAAATCCTCAAAATTTTACGAAAAAGATAAAAACAAGCAACTCTCGAAAGACTGTGATAGTCTACAGTCTATGCTAACGAGTACGCCATCCCAACCACTGAATCTTTTACTAGTGTTGTGACATATTTTTTATCGATATGGACACAAATTATGATTATTGTCGATATCGATAAAAAATTTCAAAAATATCTTTCGTCACATAATAGAAATTATTAATTATTTCAAGTTAATGCTTTTTTGTACTGTACTAATACTGTAATAATATTATGATTGTTAAAAATAACATACATTCTGGTGATAAGTATAAGTACGGTACCCATAAATAGTAATTAATTAAACGGACAACATAATAAATCTTAGTAGGTACCTATATGAGCCTATCATGTATCAATTAATTTTGAACACGCCCTAGCGGCATAAGATTCACTGGATGTGACTTATAGAGTGTAGTTTTGAAGAATATTTAGGCGTAGTTTGAAAAACAAGTTGTAATTTTTATGAGCCTAGTTCTATGTTGTATATCGTCGTAGTATTATAATTATTGTGCGATTTCCTGTTCGGCTAAAATATTGTTACATAATTGTGTAAATAATTGTGCGGAATTATTCATAGTTCACAAAAAAATATCTGGTCATCGTATTGAGCTATTGCATAATATGTAGAAGTGACTTTAATTGAAACTCTACTTTTTATATAATAAATCAGAATGAAATTGATTTATAATCAAAATTAAATCCAAAATATTATATTCTGGACTTAGTTTACTTATTAAGATCATCCACATTGTGTACATCGCGCCAGTTAATCTATCCACCATAATATTAACGGAGTTTTGAGGTGTATGGAGTTATTTTTTGTGTGCTATTTCCAGCTACCATTTACCTCCAGGCTTCAGTCGATTGAGTTTTGGGTATTTAGGGCAGAGAGGCGTGATGCGTTTTCAAATGCAAGCATTAATGGACCGTGTCACTTCCTCCCGCCCGCCATATTGACGCCTCTTTGATGACTCCATTCAAAGCATTCAGCACGTCCGGATTAGGCACATCCATTCAAATGTATATCAATCGAACTTAGAGCTTTGTTTGTGAGATCTTGATTGTGTTTGTTCAGTAGGTATTAAATGTAAGAGAATATTAATATTAAGGGTAATTAATATGCGTACATATAAGTACTGTATATTTAAGATAGTTTGTGTTGTCTCAGCAGATTTATATCAATACGTTCGTGATATTTTCATGAATACTTTCATTTTACTTGACACTAATGCCATCTGTGTAATTCTTTGAGAATTAGAATGAGTTATGAAACCAACATGACCCTACGGACCAATCTTTTAGTACATATAGATCATCACAGATGGCGCCATTTTTAATTGAGTATTTTTCGTAGTAATTTTCACGTGAAAAAAAAAATTTTACAAACGTTCCTAAATTAATAAAATGACCTCGGTTAAAATTTATGTTAATTAATAAAATAATTCCTTAGACATTTTAGAACTATGATTAAACTCAAAAATCTGTAATTAATCATTCTTCTTCAATAGAACACTTCTTCGTCATGCCCTAGTTTATCTCTAGGTGTGTTCTCTTCTTCTATTCTTCTTCTAATATTAAAATCTCTTACCTGCACAGCGTCCTCTAGGCACTGCCCCCAAGCGTCGCTCCTATCCACCAAAGAGTTCCACTTGTCAGCAAGCTTGGCGACCTCCCGACGGATGGATCGCGCCAGTTCCCGCGCCTGCTCCTCCGCTGATCTATACCCTCGGGAGTCACCTTCGCTGTCGCGGGATGCTGAGGAGAAATAGACTTTGAGAGTACGTGATATGAGTTGTTTTTTGAAGGGAGAATGAGTGCAGTTAAGATGGTTTTGAAACATGTTCCTTAATAGTAGTACTTAAGAGTTTACATGAGAGGTGATTTTTCCATACAAACGTATTCCCGTTTCCTCCCTAGATAACTGCGTCAGAGAAATGGTTTTTTTTTTTATAAAATCAAGGTCTTCAGTGAGCATGTCCCTGTCATTTTCATTTTTCTACAAACTCATTATTCAATGAAGTATGACCCATAAAAACATGAAAAACTGTCCCAGTTTTACTCGCGTAATTAGACGTTCTCTAGAAATAAATGAAGAGTTTAGGAACAAAAATAAAATAACAGGGACATAGCTTAATTCATCTTCTAAAATTTTCAAGATATAAATTTATGGATAAAATCAATTATTCTCGGAGGAAACAGGAGAATACAAAACATCGATTCCGTAAATTTTCCGTAGGATTGTGTCAAACTGCTAAGAGGTCCTGTATCCTGTTAATAAAGTAATTGGTTTATTGTTTCAATGGTTTTTATAAAATGTGTAACTGCCATGGTACGCTACCGTGTAGTGGTCGCTTGCAGTCTACTGCCGATCATGAGGTCCCAGGTTTGATCCCAAAGTCAGGCACCTCTGCCTACCCCTTCGGGAAAAAGGCGTGTTGTTATAATGGCATGACTGATACTGGGCATGACGAGATTCAACAACTAATATCTCAGGGACACAGGCGCAGTGCAGTGCCGCGCAGAATTTTGAATTTTAAAACACTGGGTGGCACTGTGTCTGTTATGGACAATCATGATGCTTACCATCAGGCACCTAATTTCACTCACTATTATAAAAAAAATAAAAAAGAAGATGATAAAATCAAATTCTTACGTGGACTATAAAGTTACTGCTGTTTATAAAAACAGCACTTGAAAAATAAACAAAAATGTCAAAGCTAAGTAAAAAACCCGTCCATCAAACGGCTCCTGGCATCCAGTCCACTTAATATCTGGAGCGTGATGCAGGGCGGGCGGTGGAATTTAATAATTACGTCGTTACTTCCGCCCTCCGCTCTGCACCAGAACGTTGCACCGCTCTCGGTGGCTTGCTTCACAGAATACAGCTTGCTTCAAGTAAAACTGTTGGCAATGTTACTGTTCCAGAACATTACAGAAATAAGAACGCTTTTCTTGCTTGCTCTTGAACGATTTGATTTTGTTGAGGAGTTTGAGTTTGAGTTTTTCTGTATCTTTTTTGTTAAAGATACCCAAGTTCAATATTAATCATCTACAAATTAAAAAACTAACAAATTGTACGTCCCTTCACAAAGATTAAAACTAAACAGCCAGAATGTATACTGTATGACAATAAGAATATATAATAAGATTCCTAACAATATTATAGAAAATGACCTTCTCATGTTTAAAAGAAAATTGTTTGAAATGTTAATGACTAAATGTTATTATTCTGTTAAGGATTTTTAAAATGACAATGATCTTAAATAATTTTAGTTGCATTTCAATGATAAATAACCAAATGCAATTTAGTTTCATACTTAACAAAAAAATGACATTTTAAACATAATATACTTATTTTATAATTCAATAATTTGTACGCCTTTATTGGCAGAATTTTGCTGGAAATTATAGACTTTAAGATCTCATGTAACCAAAATTCGGACAAATAAATATTCATTCATTCCTTCAAAATAACTGTTTTAAATTAACATGTGAAAACAAAGTTAAACTTCCACCCTTCAAAATAATTATATAGCCGTTTGATACACTTAATTGTTTTTCTGAGGAAACAAGGTGGCGAGAGGTGGATAGGTTTTTTATTTATTTATCTTTAAAGTAAAGTTTTATTTAAAAAGTCAGGCCACATTATTTTAGAATACTTAACCCGCTTTTTCTATTTTTGAAGAATTGAAGACAATTGACCCTCGATAAGCTCTTTCAAAAACTATTTTAAAAATCGCATCTTCGGCAGCTAACAATTCACTCACTTTCTCCAAGAATTTAAGTAATTCAAACTAAACTGTAGACGAATTAGTCAGTGAAAGTTGAACCCTTCGCGCGAGATTTCTCTAAAGTAACTTCTAAACTCGGAATGTCCTCGGATTTACGAGTCTGTTGAAATCTCGACAGATTTAGATTTAAACTTATTTTAAGCGTAATATTTCATTAAGGGTTGAATCTCACTGGGCGAAAAAAACCTTTATTTTCAGGATTTATTAATGAGTAAACTGGAGGTTAGATCTGTGCCCGGCTTCATTTGGCTCGCCCCCTATTACATGGGGCCAATAACGTTGAATCGATTTCTTACTATGGGGCTTAAAACACAACTAGCGAAGTATGTACTTCTCTTCTTCTTTTTTCTTCTCTTGTAATAGGACTGTATACTGAGTGTACTCAGTATTTCTTCTGTGTTCCCTTTGGGATAAAGGCGTGATGTTATTATTATTTTTTTATGATAATGAGTGAAAAGACAAGAAAATCATGTGCCTGATGGTAAGCAACATAATTACCCACATCAGACACAGTGCCACCCAGTGTTTTAAAGTTCAAAATTCTGCGCGGCACTGCACTGCGCCTGTCACCCTGAGATATTAGTTGCTGAACCTCGTCATGCCCAGTAATTTCGCTGGTAACATTGCACTTCAGACCGGAACACAGTAATGTTTGCACATTACTGCTTGGCGGATGAATAACTGGCAAGGGTGTGGTACTTCCCCAGGCGGCCCCCTGCAAGAGGCCTACCACTACAAAAATGTTAAATGGTAAAAATGTTATGTTGTAAAGTAAATATCATAAATGAAGTGAGGGCTGGATAATAATAATAATAATATGGGACAACTTCCACACGCGGTCACGTGGTCCCAAACTAGGCTAGAAGCCTGTACTATGGTAACCAGATGACTGATATACATACTTAAATACGATTATAACACCCAGACACAGATCAAACAGACATGTTCATGCACACAAATGTTTGACCATGTTGGGATCGAACTCGGGGCCTGCGGCACAGAAAGCAGAGTTACTACCGTCTGCACCAACGAGGCTGTCGATGTGTAATTAAATCGATAAAAACCTCACTACACTGAGGTTTGCGATTATATCAGACTTTCGTAGAACTTCAACAATTTATTTAACACCATAGCGCGATGGGTTTTGACCATATTTCGGTTTGAAAGTAATTAAGAGGTAGGTAGAGTTGCAGAAGGTCTTGAATTTCAGTATTTTCAGGAGCATGCTTTAATTAAGGTATCTTTTCATGTGTTTTACAAATTGTATGGGATTTTTCAGGACTGTACTGAATGGAAGCTAATTAATGATGAATGAGTAACTTATACGAGTATAAGTTCAGGGAATAAAAGATAAAGTTTTTTGTGTATCTTTCTGGCTTTCATTAGTTTAGTAGTGGTAGGCCTCCTAAGCAGGGGGCCGCCTGGGGAAGTACCACACCTTTGCCAGTTATTCATCCGCCAAGCAGTAATGTGCAAACATTACTGTGTTCCGGTATGAAGGGCAATGTTACCAGCGAAATTACTGGGCATGATGAGATTCAACAACTCATATCTCAGGGTGACAGGCGCAGTGCAGTGCAGCGCAGAATTTGAATTTTAAAACACTGGGTGGCACTGTGTCTGATATGGGCAATCATGATGCTTACCATCAGACACCTGATTTGCTCGTCTTGTCACTCACTATGAAAAAAAAAAAAAAATTGCACTTTTGTTACATCTACATTTTTTAATGTTATATTTTAAATAAGAAAGTACAGCAAGTGTAAATAATATAATTTAAAACATAAGTACACTGCAGCCTTGTTACCGCTGGGGAGAAGAAACCAGTTCTCTCCACTTGCTACGATCCTGACATACGAGGTTCTTCAGCTTTCATCACATCCTTCATTCATTAATAATGTAAGAACATGCAAAAGAGGGAGAGACTCGGCAAGTTTGGCTTTATATTATATCGTTGTCACTTTCACACGATTTTTTAACTACCAACACTAATAATTTTAGCAAAAATGTAATTTTAATATTTTAACGTACAAAACGTTTTTTTAACTAAGATTTACTACTTAGGTTGCAAAAAGTTTCGTTAACTTAACGAATAATTGCGCCTTTTAATTACGCCCGAAGGGGTAGGCAGAGGTGTACCCAGGACTCATTCTCATAGTAGGTACATCCTCATTTCGCCAGTATGTAATTGGTCCGATGTAATTATGGGCGAGCCTATTGTCATCTACTGGGCACAATAACAGACTCCAGGCAGTTATTAAGATAATCCCTAATGGAAACATACAATATTTAACACTTTGCTTGACCTGAGGATCGAACCCGTGACCTCATGATCGGCAGCGTCCACTACGCCACCGACGTTCGTTAACTTCTTCAACTTAATATTGCTTTCAGATTACCTATCAAATATTATTTTTATATTCTTAAACACAATTTCATGTCATTCCCCGCACTACATTTCACTTATCCTCCGTACCATGAAACATAAAGAGTGTCGCACCATCCCGAAGTATCATGAGAAAAATGTCCGTCATAACTGGGACCGTGGCCATTTTGATAAAACGTCCGCGATCATTGCTCCTCTCGGCTCCGTTTTACGATCAAGCCAATGGGCGGAACGGATAACGGACTTTAAAGATCCTTGTACACGTAAAGTTAATATGTACACGTATAAAATCAAATATGAATCAACCCTCAAATTTCAACAGATTTCCAAAGAGTTCCTAATTCGAAAATTAAAATACATTTTTCATTGGCTGCTTTTCTTACTGGCCTGCTAAAATAATATGATGCGCAGCAGTAGCCCATATCATCATCATCATCTCAGCCACAGGACGTCCACTGCTGAACATAGGCCTCCCCCATAGACTTCCATTCAGTCCTGTTGCAAGCGGCCCGCCTTTATCGTGGTCCTGCCGTCTTTATCAGATCGTCTGTCCACCTTGTGGGTGGACGTCCTACGCTGCGCTTGCCGGTCCGTGGTCTCCATTCGAGAACTTTGCAGCACCATCGGCCATCAGTTCTACCCATCAGTTAGTAGCCCATATATACGTTATCAAAAACTATTTCACTCACAACCACTCACAATGTTCATAAAATGGTAGGTAATGGTCAGTGGCGTGTCAATGCCAACTGTTCACGATCGTGTACAGGAGTCTTAATGTTCATTGTCGGGGTATTTCAAACGCGACGATTTGTGACTTCTCATTGATAGTGTTTACTGAGGGTTAACGTCGTTTATCTCTCACTGTGTGAGTTTGCAAACAGTTACGTTGTTTTTCGAGATTTTTCTGATACTGGATGCCCTTTGCTGAGTTTTATTTGTTTTTGAAAATTACAGACATATTACAACTAAATATCTTTGTAAAATGTTTGTAGTATATAAAATATACTATAATATGATCTTATACTTTTGTATTATAATTAGGTATCTACCACATTGGGTCTGTAATTGTCAAGAACAAATAAAACACGGCGTACTTTATGAATAAGATCATTTACAAAAACTTTTTAGCAATTTATTAGTCATATATTCTGTTGACATAAATAGTTGGTAAGATGTAATGGAGAAGCCATGGCTCCTGACACACAGTTTCTAACTAGTTCGGGAGTCTATGGATACATTTAAGTGGATGTAACATTTTTATGTCAATAAAAATTTATTTATTTATTTAATTAGGTTGGCACTAATACATACACTTAGCGAGCTTTCAGACGAACGTCGGCGTAACGTCAACGTCAACGCGACGCTAATGCGGCGCTGTGGTCGGGCGCTAATTTGTATGAAAAAGAACAGTAAGTACACACGTCGGCATCGCTCGTCTGAAAGCTCGCTTATTAGCCGATGCGAGGACTGCCCCAGTGGCGTAGTGGGCGCAAGCTCGACTGCCGATCAGGAGATCCCGGGTTTGATCCCCAGGTTTTTTTGTTGATAGTGAGTAACAAGACCAGCAAATCAGGTGTCTAATGGTTAGCATCATGTTTGCCCATATCAGACACAGTGCCACCCAGTGTTTTAATATTCAAAGTTCTACGTGGCACTGCACTGCGCCTGTCACCCCGAGATATTAATTGTTGAAACTCGTCATGCCTAGTTATTTCGCTGGTAACATTACCTTTCAGACCAGAACACAGTAATGTTTGCACATTACTGCTTGGCGGATGAATAACTGGCAAAGGTGTGGCGAAATGTGGGTATACCTACTATAGGACTGACTCCTGGGTATACTGCTGCCTACCCCTACAGGAAAAAGCCATGATTGTATGTTATGTTATTAGACAATTAGTGCTCATAATATAGTAACATTAGTAATAACTTTAATATAGAACAATATTAATTAAAACACACAATATAGGCAGATAGACAACAAAGCGCAAAAGCACTCCAAATCATAAAACAGTCAAACTATAGAGATATCAAACAGCCCACAAAAACATAATCACCGAGCAATCAATCGGACTCATGAATGATTGGAAGGCGCCTCCATACAGGGCCGGACTAAAGGAACGGGGCCAAACTTGGGGCACAAAACTTAATCGCTCACCAATCAATCGCCTCCATTGATTTGAAGCCGGATTGAACATTAACATGCAGGTGCGGCTTCAGGGTATTCCGGGTCAAAGATAATTAAACATTATATTTTAATGATGTTAATACTAATTTGTTAATTCATCTTGAATTAAAAAAAAGTATTTTTCTCGAAAAAATTAAATTACTTTTTTAATATAACTTGATACGAGTAAACACAATTAAAAATTTGTATATGCACGTAGTCTGAGGTTTTTGTTTAATTAGTTGAAATCCATAAAAACTTTATATTACAAAATTTTATTTACAATGTTTGTTGCCATGGTGTTAGATCTAGATTAGTATTTGATCTATTCTAAGTAGGTGCACAAAATAAAACGTAGTTACCTAACTAACATTGAAAATTAAACACACCCATCACTTATCACTAGACCAGCCAGCCAGCTAGTCTGTAATAATTTTAAGTAAGCTGATTTAGCCCTAAAACATTGTCCTGAATCCATGTCTATCTCAGATTGATTGAACACTAGCCGTCCATCGCCGCACGGAATTTGCAATTAGCGCACTCCGCTCGCTTCTAATTGCGTTCACTCGTTCACTCGTTCCGTTCATTCATTCATTCAATGCCTTTGTTTTAACTGGCGTATTGACTTTTTTCAATTAACACTCTTATCGACGCGTCTTCATTTCGTTGTTTGGATTTGGTAATTAATACAACGATATCGGTTCCATTAATTAATTAAGAAAATATGAACGAAATGTTTCAATGATTGAATTTGATAATATTTATTCGCATAATATTTTGGGTCAGAGAATATTATTACATTTAACCATTGATTTAAAGAAAAGGATAGATAGGGTACAATAATATGGGTACAACACTCGATCATCTGGTCCCATAAGTACAAAGAAACTGTAAGGTTTTCTTCAACGAAATATGTTTTCGCATAAATAAAAGCAAGACTTGCTGTGGGGTTACCGGCTTTAGAATAGTACCTCACCCTCTCTCCCCGTGGTTGCCGTAAGAGCCGGCTAAGGGCTATAGAATCCAGAAGGCGGGCAGCAGCGTCCTCTGCGTAAAACCATCAAACTGCGCTCGCCAACCCGCCTGCCAAGCGTGGCGAGTATCAAACTCAAACTCAAACAGATTTATTCAAATAGGTCATAATCTGACACTTTTGCACGTCAATAAAGATAAACAGTACTGAGTCTACCGTGCGTTCGGAAAGATACCTCTACAAGAAGAACGCACAAGAAACTTGTAGGGCTTAATTTTTTCAACAGATAGTTTTACAATATTTGGTTTGGTTACATTCGTTTTCTTTAAAGGTGCTGCGAGGCGGCTATGCAGAAGTTTCCAGGCATCTTTGTCCTCTATGTACTGGTTGACTTTATAATAAGCCTTCTTTAGTAAAGTAGATTTTATATAGGTTTTGAATTTACCCTCTGAGAGCCCAGTTATCTCTTTTGGGATTTTATTATAGAAACGTACACTATTTCCTAAGAATGTCTTTTTATTTGTTTTAGATAATCTAAAGCTAGGTGCAGCTATTTTGTATTTATTTCTAGTATTAAAATTATGAAGGTCACTATTTAATTTGAATTTATGTAAATTTTTACGCACATACATGATGTTCTCATAAATGTATAAGGATGGTAGGGTCAGTATGTTTATATCTTTAAATAATTCCCTCAGGGATTCGCGTGGACGCATCTCATAGATGGCACGAATCGCACGTTTTTGTAGTATAAAGATAGTTTCTATATCTGCGGCTGACCCCCACAACAGAATCCCATAAGACATCAAGCTATGGAAATATGCAAAGTACACTAATCTCGCCGTGGCTATATCTGTTAGTTGCCTAATTTTATAAACCGCGTAAGCTGCAGAGCTTAGTTTCCCTGAGAGCTCGGTGATATGAGTGCTCCATTGCAGTTTAGAGTCTATATTTATGCCAAGGAACAAAGTTGCATTGTCAATATTGAGTCTTTCACCGACAAGAACTATGATTGGTTCTATACTTCTGACGTTAGGCAACGAAAATTTCAAACATTTAGTCTTTTTCGCATTCAATAACAGATTGTTTGCTGTGAACCATCTGGATATACTTGCTAAAGTATTATTAACATGTACTAGTGAAGTATCCTTCCTATCAACTTTAAAAATCAATGACGTATCATCGGCAAATAGAACTATATCTGCTAGACCGTGGACCATGTAAGGCAAATCGTTAATATATGCCAAAAACAGGAAAGGACCCAAAATTGATCCCTGTGGGACTCCCATCTTGACAGGAGAACTAGCAGATGTGATACCATTGACGCTAACCTTCTGCTGCCTACTAGACAAGTATGATTCCACCAGGTTGAGGGCATTCCCATGAATTCCATATAATTCTAACTTGCGCAGTAACGTGCAGTGTTCTACACAGTCGAATGCTTTGGAAAGATCACAAAACACTCCAATGGCATCCTGTGAACTCTCCCAAGCCTCCAAGACAAGAGTCATGAGATGACAGCCCGCATCGGTTGTTGATCTGCATTTGGTGAAACCATACTGGTTTGAATGCAGTATTCTATTTCTATTGCAACAACCCCCCTTATGGGGGAGGCTTATGTTCAGCAGTGGACTCCTAGCGAAAAGCAAGATCCAGAGACAACCACAAAAAATTGAGAGTAAAAATATTCCCGTTTTCATATCTCTGTATTGTCATTTTGTATGGGTGACGTTTAACCTTAATTTAACATAACGTAATGTTCTTAGCATTGTTTCATTAATATTGTGTATTTGTTGGCATATCCGTGAGGACCTATTATTAGCTCTAGTGTTTAATAAGATACGTTTCTTATACTATAATACGATTGTGTACGTTTCTATAATAAAATCCCAAAAGAGATAACTGGGCTCTCAGAGGGTAAATTCAAAACCTATATAAAATCTACTTTACTAAAGAAGGCTAATTATAAAGTCAACCAGTACATAGAGGACAAAGATGCCTGGAAACTTCTGCATAGCCGCCTCGCGGCACCTTCAAAGAAAACGAATGTAACCAAACCAAATATTGTAAAACTATCTGTTGAAAAAATTAAGCCCTACAAGTTTCTTGTGCGTTCTTCTTGTAGAGGTATCTTTCCGAACGCACGGTAGACTCAGTACTGTTTATCTTTATTGACGTGCAAAAGTGTCAGATTATGACCTATTTGAATAAATCTGTTTGAGTTTGAGTTTGAGTTTGAAATATATTTATATTTCTGATACAATAATTTATATATTTCATTATTTTATTCTCTCACAATTGTAGTGAAAATTATTGTGCAACACAAGGCGTAAATCAAAACCGAGTTGTTTTGATTTACTCCCTCGCTTAATCTCGGGAGTTAAACTACCTCGTATACAATGGGTCTCTTTAGCCCCGTGTGTAACAATCTACTATCATTCATTTATATTTTAATTTTTTTTACTAACGTGGTTAAACAAAACGTGACTGCCTCGGTGGCGTAGAGGGCGCATGCTCGACTGCCAATCAAGAGGTCCCGGGTTCGATCCCCAGGTCAGGCAAGTGTTAAATATGGGTTTTTTCTATTAGGAATTATCTCAATAACTGCCTGGAGTCTGGAACTGTGCCCGGTAGATGGCAATAGGCTCGCCCCCTATAACATGGGACCAATAACATACTGGCGAAATGTGGGTGTATCTACTATGGGACTGGGTCCTGGGTACACCTCTGCCTACCCCTTCGGGAGAAAGGCGTGAATGTATGTTATGTTTATGAGTTTGCAGATAAAATATAGGTGGGTAACATTAGTATAAGTAGCAGTTTTCATCAAGTGACCACCACCTACCTCTCTCATGTTCAAATCGATTTGTGAATTCGTGCACTGTGGCGCATGTAACTGAAATTGGCACCACAGACTAGCTAACAGCTCGCGCCGTCGCCTCTGTGATTAGTTTACCTACTCAGTTACTGTTGGATTGGATTTACTCTGTGCCAAATACAAGGTTTATATGACTTTATATTAAACTAGCTGAAAGATCAGCTAACTATTTAATTCTAATTAGCTTAACATGAGTTAAACGCATTAGATTAATAGTAATAAGAATATTATTTGGTAGATTAATTATTTTCTTTATAGACTTGTGAAAATGCTTTTCGAGACTTACTTAAAATAAAGTTTTTTTATAGTTTGAGGTGACACCTAGGTGGTGGGTAGGAACACTGCATAATATGCGAGTACCGTTCGCATTTGACCAAGTTTACTTACGTTCAGTATCACTGGTGTCGGAGAGAGGAGGTTCGTTGGCGATGTATTGTCGACCACTCAGTAAGTTGCTCTCTACCACCGGCCGCTTGTCTTCTAGTTGTCTTCTGAAGGCGCGGTGGTCATCCTGCAACCAATTATTAATGAAATGATGTATAAATAATTGGTAAAATTAGTTAAAGTTTATATTGCAATCGATCGAATCTCGCTACTGACACTTCCGTCTAGCTATACTGGTGACCAGCTGGTCACCAGTAGGGGTTATATTGCTAACCTACGACATTTTTACTATAATATCTTATCTTATTGAAATGACGGGTGTCTATGAAAAAAAAAAATTGCACAAGGAGCAGAGAGACTAAAATAGAAAATTATAATAACATAGTAAATACAGTGTTCGAAATCCTATGTGCTGAAGATTTATTAAAATAAACCCTATACTACGCACCTGAAAAAGTTTACCTGAGAATTACTTTCAATAACTGTTGTAACTACTGTAAGTAGATTTACTTATTAATATGCACATCAACTATAAACAATACAATAGTATTCTTTAAATCTATGTTAAATATACAGCGTTATAAAAGTAATTTTCTTTTATATTCATAGCTGGAATCGATGATTTTTATTCATGATAATATGATAATAAATCGGAGTATTTTTACTATAAATTAAGCCAACTTAATAGAATTTGGTGGAAATTTTCAATTAATTGCATCTACTGGCATATTAGTGTGGTTAAATTGTTCATAGCCAGATGTTACATTCGGTCGGATATATCCTGAATCAGCGAATCATGCTGTGAAATATTACGTGTTCGCTTTAATTTATAATAAAATTTTCATTTGAGTTGTGCCCGTTTCTGATTTTACAGTATTTACCTACATAATAATGTTATAATTAGAAAAACATTAACAAAATTATGTAGTAACTGTATAATTTTGTTATAAGACCTGAACCGATGGTAGTAAGAGTAAAGCTAAAACTTTTGTTACCACTTGTACTCGTGTACCATAAATAGATATCTATCATTATAATTTGTTTAGTGACAAGCAGATAAAACAAATTTTATCTCATTTCCACGCTAGGCCATGTAGGGTTTTCAATATAATGCTTTGATTCATTATACGGAAATTTAATTTTTCATTTCAGTAAAATTGTCGTACTTTTATGGAACGCTACAGAGCTCGGTCTTCAAGTCTCCGTATTCGATCACCACCAAACTTTGCATACATCTGCGCCCTGTTTAATCCCAATGTCACTAACACATACAAACCCCTCACCTGTTGTTTAAGCAAAGCATTAAGGTCTCCCCTGGGAGGAGCCAATGCGTTCAGCTCGGTCTCCTTCCTGATCACCCACTCGGTGAGCTCTCGCAGAGATAGCAGCAGCGCCGACCAGTGCTCGGCGTTGCTCTCTAAGCGATTCCTGAATTAAGAAAGAATTCTTCTTTCAAGAGAAGTTTAAAAGTGTTTCGGCGATTGACACATTCAATCATCAATTTTAATGTTGGTAAGTTTTACAACTATAATTTTATTCTTATAACAATGATAAAATAGTTTTAATGATATAGATACAATTTTTGTGAATAAGTTAAAGGAACGTATTATACTCGTATTTCTTGATTAAAGACTTAATTATTGGAGAAGTATTGCCCTTCGAGTAAGTCTAATCTGGCAATGTAGGCTGTGCAATCTTAATGTAAATTTATTTAAAGAATTATGTAGGTATTCAAATCTAAACCTAGCTTTTCCTAATCTGAGCTTTCAGACCAAATCTCCAACTTAACAATAATTTAGAAAAATAAAAAAAACAAGACTGTAATATCATTTCTGCAGAAAATAAATAAAGATAATCCCATTTGAGATGAGCCTAACGAAAACGTAATCAAAAACTTGGCTCAGAGTACCAAGTCTTGTATGAAAACTGTTTGGCATCGGTGCATCAAATATATTGTACGGATTCCGCCCGGGATTAGATGTAACTTGTCTTGAACCCGCAATTTTATATTCAAATCCTTGCCGAAGCTTTATCCAATCTTTTTACTATTTTTATAAAATGAATCTAATGAAAATTCAGAAATAAGGCTATTTAAATTCTACAATAACATTTTTTGGGTCTAGAAAATAGTGCCTTAAAGTTTATATTACTTAGAATCTATTTATACGAGATTATATCCTCTTTGGAACAAAGTCGGAAGGCCTATCAAAGACCACATTGTTGTAAATCCACAAACGTTTCCTAAACACATCAAAAACAATTTGCAAAGCCCCCGACCACAGCCCCCTCCCAAATTACACTTCCTTTAGTTCGGCCCTGTTTAGCAAAAATGTGGTGCGAGTTTCAGCGATTTGAAACTGCTATTTTTTTATGAATAGTTATTTAGAAGTGACTATGCGCAAGTAGTGATCGTCCGGTTTAGTAATGCTCCACCTTCCAATATTAAAACTTCTTACTATATTATTACACATAACATGACAGGACTATATGGCCAATATTTACCAGTAGATGGTACTGAGCATGAAAGAGACAGGAGATACATTATTTTAGGTAATTACCATTTATCATAACATAACATCACGCTTTTATCCCAAAGGGATAAGCAGAGGTGTAACCAGGACTCGCCGTCCTTTAATAGTTACACCCATACAGTTACGTTTTTAAGTCCCATGTATTAATAGGGAGCGAGCCTATTGCCGTTAATCGGGCACAGTTCCAGACTCCAGGATATCAGTGTAAAAAATTGTAATAAAAGAATGCAGTATCATTTCTTGTCTGACCTGCGAATCAAACTTGGGACCTCATGATTGACAGAAGTGTTTGCGAACCACCGAGCCAGTCACAAATTATTAATTAGAACAATATAGTAGGTACCATTAGGTATTAATGATTTTGAATAATTATTTAAATCTTAATCTTATTAATTATTTACCTAAATAATTATTTTATTTTATTGAATTCTGTTCACGAATTTCTTGTTGTCCCGCAAATAAAAAACCGCAGACTCAACATTAAAACGGCAATCTAAATAAATCTAAATGCAAATAAAACTCGCAGTTTATCGTCAAATGAAATAAGCAATTACATGAAGTGGCTATAGACAGAAGCGGTGGCGTTTTATTCCGAGGACATAAAACAAGGTGATAAAATGATTTTAAAACCGCCGTGGTTGCCGCCATTGTTTTATGTGGGTATCAAATCGCTAAACAGTGGGTTTTAGTGCGTTACGCGCGCTGATCTCGCCGGTTTTTTGGGTAGGGGCACAGTGATAACGGGCAGCGAGTAACCACGACTAGTACCGTTAATAAATGGTAGCTATTTAATATACAGAGTTACTGTTAAAGAGTACGCGTCTTCTTAAATGATAATGGTACTCTTCTCTCATGTCTTTTCTTTGATGTTGCTTTTCTTTCACAATCATAGAGAGTGGTGAATGTTTGGTGAATTTAGAAAGCTTGGAATTTTTATTGCACATTTTTTAATAAATTAATTCATACATAATTTTCCAAACTTTTTTTCTTTGTAGAAGATATACTGTTCGTTAAACAAAGCGTTTTGTGAAAAGCCCGTCAACAATTTGGCATGTTGCGAACTGCGAACTTCGGCATTCGAGTTATGCACTCAAAGGCAAGAGATTATTGCATAATCTGACGTACAGGGTGATCTAACAAGCTACAGAAGCTAAGTATACAGGATGATTAAACAAAAATTCTCGTAATTTTTATTGTAATTCTTTTTGAATCTTTGTGTTTGAATAAAGAAGTTATTAACATAACATACCATCACGCCCTTTTTCCCGAAAGGGTAGGCAGAGGTACCCAGGACTCAGTCCCATAGTAGGCACACTCACATTTTGTCAGAATGTAATTGGTCCGATGTAACAGGCAGTTATTGAGATAATTCCTAATGGATAAATTCAATATCACTTTGCTTGACCTGGGGTTCGAACCCGGGACCTCATGATCGGCAGTCAAGCTTGCGCCCACTACGCCACCGTGGCAGTCTTAAGAAGTCGAAGAAGGTGTTTATTATTAAAAATGGTCTATTTACGAAATTTTATACAAAGAGATGTTATACGGCATACCTCACTCTGGCAAGAATATCTTCAGGTAGTTTGTCCTGAGTGCACTTTAAGACGAGTCATTTAAGAGCCGCGTGTTTATCGCGAATTGTAAGTAAAGTGACATTGTAAGCGAACGTATATCGCCGCATTATATGAACTTTGCCTAGTCTATAAAGTGTAAATATCGAGCTATTATATAATAATTAATTATTGTAAAATATAATTTTATAATTAAAATAAAAAAAATTAAAATTCATTTATTTCAGGCCATTTCACCCATACATCAAATAAATCAAAATAATTACAAAGTTATCCTTATTTAATTTAATGTCTCGTTTAAACAGTTTCAGAAATAGTACCTACAAGTATTGTGTGAATGCTTTAGTTGCTTATAACTATATATTAAATGATATGCATACTGATATGCAACGCAGAGCCCAAACCACTGATTCTAGAGACTTGAAACTTGCAATGTAGGTTCTATTCGTTGTTTGGACGTGTGCTAAGGTAAAAAAGGATTTTTGAAAATTCATATTCCAAGGGGTCCAAAAAGGGCGTCATAGATTTGGTATAAAGCTCTTTGGTATATTTCATAATTGCGAGCAGGTAAAGCCGCTGTGATTACACTAGTATACCTACATAGTAAGTCGCCCTTAATAAATAAATAAACAACGTAACTCCATATCACGGAATTAGATAGATACGAGAGTATATCAGTTGCTACCGATCATTCAATCACATCAACAATGCCTCTCTACATAATTACATACACAATTTGACAGGTCCTGAACATAGGCTATAGAAAACAGTACCTTAGCTGTTTCAGTATTCGCTCCTGTGGGCCTCATTTTTGGGAAATTATTGGAATAAGAAGTAGAATAGAATAGAATCTAATAGATTACTCTACATATCGACCATTTTTAGGGATCCGTACCTCAAAAGGAAAAAAGGAACCCTGATAGGATCACTTTTTTGTCCGTCTGTCTGTCAAGACACTTTAACGGGAAAGCGTGGAGGTATCAATTTTAAATTGATATCAACTAATCAGATTGTGGCTGTAAAAAAAACATACTTCTAAATCAAAATATTTTCATACTTAGCGCAAGGAGCTGGCGCTGTATTTTAAAGCGATTTAAAGCTTTTTGTTCAGGAATCTATCAAGGTATGGAGAATCCTACACTATGCATACATACGTATGCCTTAACAATTAAAAAAAAACATAACATAATAACATACATTCACGCCTTTTTCCCGAAGGGGTAGGCAGAGGTGTACCCAGGACTCAGTCCCATAGTAGATACACCCACATTTCGCCAGTATGTTATTGGTCCCATGTAATAGGGGGCGAGCCTATTGCCATAGCAATTAGCTATTGCATAACAATTTAAATAAATTTTTAATGTACTATATATTTATATAGTACATCATAACTTAATATTGAGGCGACTTTTTTTTCCACTTTGCTTACCCAGGTGAACAAAGTGGAATAAACCATTCCGACACCCGTCTGTCGCTTCTTACACTTTCATCTCATTCTTCATGCTTATGAATATGTTACTCTAATCTAATGACTTCACTCACTGCGTGCAAGCGTAACCTAGACAACAATAGTAACCATATCGACGGCTTCACTATCAACTGCTGGCATTCACGCAGATCTGCATGACAATGAGCGTCAAACTGGTTGACTGGGCAACTTGAGCTTCCTCGTACAATATTATAATCCTAGGGCTAAAATGGAGGGAATATAAGCCTAGACTACCCATGAAATACTGACGATACGGTTCTAACAATGCTCATGCCAAATATTTATTTTATACTAACTGTGCCCCGCGGTTTCACCCACGTTCCCGTTGGAATATCGGGATAAAAAGTACTTTTTATGTTATTTCCGGGTCTAAACTATATATATACCAAATTTCAACTCAATCGGTTAAGTAGTTTTGGCGTGAAAGAGTAACAAACATCCATCCATACATCCTCACAAACTTTCGCATTTATAATATATTATTATGTAGGATATTAAGTAGGATTAAATGCCAAATATTTTATATTATCATTCAAGTATAATGTCCTCCTAATGACATCACGGTAGGCATCTGCCTACCGTGCGTTCGAAAAGATATCTTAATGAGGAACGCACAAGAACTTTTAAATAATGAATGGCAAGACGAGGAAATCAGGCGCCTGATGGTAAGCTTCATGATTGTCCATATCAGACACAGTGCTACCCAGAGTTACCCACGGCGCCCTGTACCCACTGTACCTACTGCGCCTGTCACCCTGAGATATTAGTTGTTGAATCTCATCATGCCCAGTAATTTCGCTGGTATGTGATCAAATCGCACTAGTTAACTAAATATAAGTCTATGTATAAGGTAATTTATTTATTGTAGTCTCTAATTCTAATGCAGTAAGACGTGTCTATAATCTCATGGTTACAAACCTATAAACCAACCTTGTTACCTTTCGTCGTGAATCCTAATTTTATCTCTTCCCAACATACAACTAAGCTACTAAAATTGACTTTATCACCCGAATACTCATTCATAATCTTAGTAAGACGATTCACCCGTCGTAAACCTAATCTCGTTTCAGGTGGCAAGCGATAATAACCCTTATTCCTTTACCTGTGTACCCACTGGCGTACGTAACTTAACTGAGTTAGGGTTGTCAATTTCTCGGATTAATAGCTATTACTAGACACGCGTAGCGAGTGGCAGACGTTAATCTGTTTAGTAACGTGATAGCCCTGAGGTAGCGATTCTGTGGTCATTGACTAATTAGGGATGGGAGTTTGATGACGTTCGAGGCTAATTTCGTTTTGATTAAATGAATCGTACAATGTTTTGGCGGTTGCTGAAATGACTGTTATTTTAGCAGATAACAATAAACTGCTTTATTGATTAAACAAAAATAAAATTAAGAGCCTATTCCAATAAATACAAAGATAGCTTTCTTGACGTTTACCAGTATACTGCATTTATTTGTGGTACGGGGAAGAATTAAAGCTCTACCTTGTACGTACTATTATTTATACTGTGCCTCCGTTTTTTTCTTATCTATCATTATTGCTTTACTTAATTGATACTATAGTTAAAGGGGCTGCCTCGATTGGGTAGTAAGCGCAAGCACTCCATGAGCACCATGGTCCTGGGTTCGATACCCAGGTACAGCAAAAAGTTGGGATTAGGAATTTTATCACAAACTGGATTTGTGCCCGTTGATGGCAATAGGCTCGCCGCCTTTATTACATGGAACTTTTAAACATAACTGGCAAAGTGTGAGTGTACCTATGATATTGGGTACATTTCTGTCTGACCCTTCCGAGATAAAAGCGAGTAATGAAAAGCTTGAGGAATGTCATGTCAAACATCTAACAGCTCTTAATCTATACCAACGGTAATTTGTCATGTTGAAACAGTTTAATTTAAAATATATTTTCTACAGAAACGCGTTAAAACTGTGCGTTAAAACAAGCTTGCACTGTTGTAATCGAAACATCTATAAACGTCACGACATGGTAAATGACAGATTGCAAAATGGCGGCAAAATGCGCAAATTTACAAAATGGCGATCGGCGCAAACTAAATAGAGGTGGCGTTATTTATAATGCGGAATTTCTGATTTATTGTTTTTGTGATTCTATTTGAAAGCTTACAAAAATAACTTTTATATTTTTGCATTATTCTGGATGAATAATGCATTGATATTGAATAATTACATGTTAATAGAAATCTATGAATTTAGTTTCAATTCATATTAGAAATATGTTATAATAAAAATGGTAATTAGTGTCGTCAGAAAATGATCTTCATATAAAAATTTTAACTTAGTTACAATACGGTAATTTTGTCTTGGCCAGTCTGAACGTAGCCTCTGCGAATTTTAGCCATGTAAACTCGTGCACAAAACTGTTATTCCCAGATAAACAAATATACGAAAAAATATATTGTAAATGTAATGTTCAGTCATAATAATGATAACAGTTTTCTTCACAAGTTTTCTTGCGCTAAAGTTCGCAAAGCCTATGTTCAGACTCGCCAAGATAAAACGACCGCGTACTCTAAGCATGTCAAGCTTGCTAAGCTTATTAAGTAAATTGCTACTTTTAAACTGAATCCTATAACAAGGAAAATGATTAACTTTTTGCACACTCGAATATTCAAAGCTCCCGTCAAATTATTTTCGACCATCAACATTTTCTATTGTCAAGGAACATAACAGTTATTTGCGTGGTAAAAGGGACAACTCACCTGATGGCCATGCTCTTAGCCTTGAGATGATGCCACCTCTGGTTCATCTCGTCGAGCCGTCGCTGCAGCATGACCGCGTCTTCCTGTGACGACAAGCTGCCCAGCAGCCGCCGGCCCGTGCCTGTGAGCGAGGCGTACACATCGCGGTGGGTCTCGATCTCTGACTGCAGGTCCTGGGAACAAGAGAAAACATCAATCTTTATTCAAGTAAAATTTTATATTTTTTATAGACTTCGCCGTCTATCCACTTGAAATACAATATGAAGCCTCTTTAATATACGTTCCTATAGGCGTTAGGTAGGTGGGATAGAAAAATTTCGCCAATGACTAGTACCTCCACGGCAGCTCAATTGGGAGAGTGCCCAGCAGGTGGATTGGTGCGGCGGGTGCGGGTTCAAATCCCGCTCGTGGCTTAATTTTTTCTAACCATATTCTTATTGTATTTATTCTATTAAGTCTGTAGAAGACGTTTTTGAACGTAAATGAAGCTTATAACTAATGAACTTACCGTGCGTTCTGTATGATACCTCTACAAGAAGAACGCACCAGAAACTTAATAGAGTCGTCACTTAGATTTCATGTTTGATTGCTGAAATCGACTAACATAACGCAGGTCGATTAAAAAAAAATGGCGCAACATATTCACTGTTGTGTAAGTAAGGACAACACAGTATACAACTCGCGGCAATCGCCTAATAATACTAACTATTCTGAAACCACCTCAATCTATGGATTTGCATTAGTGTGATTGCAGTGAACGCGTCAGGTTTCGTTAACCGACCTGTAGAAGACACAAAAGAGGAAAACAGTAAAAGGTTTGACAAGAACATATCCAGCGCAGTACCTTGCCATAGTGCCACCTTGCCTATTGCCTGTTCCCATCTAGGTCATCAGTATGGAATCTTATATCTTTAAATGAGCAATTCTTGTATATACGTATATATATATATAATTGGAATCTCGGAATCGGCTCCAACGATTTTCATAAAATTTAGTATATAGGGGGTTTCGGGGGCGATAAATCGATCTAGCTAGGAATCATTTTTAGAAAATGTTATTCGTTCATTTTATTCGTGTTTTATCGATAATCAACTTAAACATAAACTTGGAAGAAAAATAACAAAAAGGAGGCGTTTGACTCAACTGAAAAATATGACTCTTCCTGACATCGTAATTCGTACTTAAATATAATTTCTAAAAAACACAATTAAAAAAAAAAAAATACCGAACAAAGCTCGGTCATTCAGGTACTGATAATAATGTATCGACATATTGAAGATTCATCTAAAGCACTACATAAAATAATCTTTCAATCTTCTAGTTATATCCGGGAGTAACATTTTGCTTTTTAAAGTCCAGTAAAACAGCAAAAACGTTAAATTGATGACATGGCAGTAAAGACTGGTAAGGAAACTCGTACTATTCGTACTAGTCATATTATAAAGTCACCGCTAAAATCTACGCAAAAAACACACATTATTTTGTATATTATTCAATCCTATATTTGAATAAAATCAACACCTGCGCCATATTATTATGATAAAAAGGTAAGAACCCTAACATAAGCATCTTTTATTCATACTCTCATACAGTTTTAACATCAGAAGTGGGATAGTTGAGTCGCGAGTCCTTCTTGGGCGAAGTAAACGGGCAATTTGTAAAAGTGGCTCAAGAATTGCCGGGATCACGTGACAAATGCTGTGCCCATTTGAGCAGGGTCGCTTCACATATGAACACAAATCAGAAAAAAATATGAAAAATGCTCATCTTGTAACTGTAACGTGAGATTTGCGACGTCGCCATTTTTTGTGTTTGGAAAACCGTTAGAATAATATGATATTCTTTTGTTTTTTCAGTAAGAAATATAAGGCTTATATTATTAGTAGCAGCTTTTGATGTTTAGGATATGTACAGACGAAGTGATGTTTTATTTTGTGATATACCTATATGTTTTTACTGTTTTTATATCTGACTTCAAATACTATGACAATAAGGGAGGTCAAACCATTTTTACAAATTATGACTATGACTTTTTGTTTAGTCTATTTTGTCCCACTGCTGAGCAAAAGACGTCCCCCAAGTTCTTGTGTGTAACAGGATCCTGGGTCAAATCAAAACAAAATCAAAAAGACAGATGACATATAAGAGGTAAAGCTTCTAAGACTTTTTAAAACATAACATAACATACATTCACGCCTTTTTCCCGAAGGGGTAGGCAGAGGTGTACCCAGGACTCAGTCCCATAGTAGATACACCCACATTTCGCCAGTATGTTATTGGTCCCATGTAATAGGGGGCGAGCCTATTGCCATATACCGGGCACAGTTCCAGACTCCAGGCAGCTATTGAGATAATTCCTAATGGAAAAATCCAATATTTAACACTATGCCTGACCTGGGGATCGAACCCGGGACCTCTTGATTGGCAGTCGAGCATGCGCCCACTACGCCACCGAGGCAGTCTAAGACTTTTTATAATAAAAAATGGACGTAATTTGCTTATCTACGACTAAGTATTTGTTCCACCAATTTTAAATAGTTACATTACAGTAGTGCTTTAGACTTGAAAGTCCAATTTATCAACCAAGCATTGCAACCGGTAACAGCAGGGCGGTTGCAGACGTCGCGATGTTTTGCCTCGACATGCGACTGCTATTCAACAATGTCTCTACAATCATTTATCAGACTTTAACCCGAAAGAAAATCGAAATCGGGAAGTTGGTTACAATAATCTCCTAAAATAAATCTCCTGCAGCCTGAGCAAATATGGACAAATGCTCGTTTTTCGAGGTAGGTAATTGGAACCAATGACGATAACGGAAGAGATAATATTTCTTTATTCGTATTTTATCTTACAAACACAATTTTACTTCATTCTGTCACATTACCGACCAAATGTGATTTACTGTACTGTCCTCTCCCTTCACGGTTGTCTGGAAGAGACCGCTCTTAGCGATAAGACCGCCAATTGTTACATTATTTGTTATAAATGTATTTTAAATTTAAGGTTTCATGTTTGTAGTGTAATAATAAACAGTTAATCTATCTATCTTCAAAAAATACGTTTTTAAAACTGCAAATACGACGATTAATAATTTTGCTTCGCACACTTTCAATAAAAAACTATTTCTGTAAGACTTTTTTTTTATATAATATTTTATTCAAATCAAGTATAAGTACTCGTACAAAGGCTAACAATTTATTTATTTTAGAATTGAGTCCAAGTGTAGAACAAATAAATATTTGTTAAAATATCATTAAAGCCAATCTTATTCAAAGCAGGTCCATTCCATTCTAAAAATCAAAATGCTACCTACACTCAATAAATATTTAGTATAAAATTAAATAAGCAGGCACCTATTAATTAGTTTTAAGTTTAATCTTACCTTCAAGAACTAGGGATCAGCTAACATAATTTAATTACAATAAACAATACTACTTATTTAATTTATTGTTTGTAACTTGTAGTGTGGTAAAAGTTGCGAATTAGTTGCCCAAAGTGTTAATACCCTAAACTAATAATTGTGCGGTGTGTGGCAAGCCTTAACCAGGCATGTGCGGATTTTGCGGGGCCTTAATTAATTTCAAAACTGTTTGTGTTGTGTAAACAAATTAAAATGGGCCTTGTTTCGTGTAAACGTTTGTAGATATTTCATTAATTTAATTAATGCTGCAGGTTTTGTGGCTTTCGTTAGATTAAAATTTAAATGGATAATTTCCAGACGAAAGTAGATATCGCAAGCCTTAATATTTGTATAAAAGTTAGCGTGTCATGCGTGTGCGTTTTTCTAACTACTTTGACAAGTATGTTGTCAATACTTGTCAGAGTTAGCAGTAACATCTGCACTATATATTATTAACATTAATTCACTTTCTTTTGAAGCGAAATCATATTATTATTTGTTCTTATTATTTTTACAACCTGCACTTCAATCGAGCAAAAAGCTGTTTCATTCATAGAAAATCTTTTTGGACCTACAACAGTGTGTTTGAAACAGCTAATGGTTTTGCTTGATTTCTGAGTTGGTTACTTAGTGAAAGTTTTATTAATTGACGAATACAAATAAATGACACTGATTATTAAACCCTGTAGATATACAAAATTCTATTTTCTATTGTTCTCAACTGGCTAATAAAGAACAGTAGGTGCGTATCTCCTCTACTGACCCACATATTTCAAAGTGGTGAAGTAAACAAACGAGTAACGAGATCGCTAGGGATGTACCAAGTACAAAGGAACACAATAATGTAAAGGGAGAGGTAATAATGCATACATACGCATACGGTTCTATATTAGCCTACGTGACAATGCACACATACGTACTTAGGAAAGAGATGGGATCATTTTTATCGTACGATAAAACGAACAATAAATTTAATGTTAATACATGTTTTTTCGTATTTTTATCAAAAAACTCTATAATATAATTATTACTCTTATCAAGAGCGTGCACTAAAAAAATCTTTTTCGCTATCTTAGGCCATCCAACATTTTTGGTTTAGAATAATACCATAAATTTTGTCATTCAAAATAAACGAATATGCAAAATTGTTTTAAAATCCAGTTTTAACTAAAACATACATACGTTAATACATACATACAAACATTGCAAGTTAAATTGAAGCTTGTCAACAATTAATTACTTGAGTTTCTCGACACCCTACGACTTTTAATTTTACAATTTACCAGTAAACAACAATGCTGTTACACAATATATAGAGAAAACTAGTAATACGGTCATTTTGAATTACGATTTTTACCTGTTTATACGAAAAATTGCTGAGCTTTGAGATTTCATTACTTGACAAGTATAGAGATAAACTAGTGATTCAAGAAAAAAATTAACAAAAAATTTAAATGTATAATTGTAAATGGAGCACAACGTGGACGGGTCGCTAGTTAATATTTTAATTGTCGATTTTTGTATGAAACTATCGATATAGGAGTAATAAGATGGTACATCCCTAGAGACCGCCGACAGCGCGTCCACAAGGCAATATTGATGTTGTTTACCCGCGCCTATCGACGCCACGCGACCCCGCCTCCCTAATATAGGACCTTCATGAAATAACCACCACAGAACATTAAATACAGAAGGATAGCTTTCCAAAGAGGAACTGGTAGTGCACAGGGATACCTCGCGATTTCTTTATGAAAACCCTGATCAGAGTAATATGACAAAGATATATATTAAAGATACCTAATCGTATTAAAACCCATAAAAGGAAAAAACTTCCTCCTATAATTTTAGAAATCACAAATCTTAGTACAATGTAAAAAACCTAACGTCAACAAAACTAGTGAATTCTAAAAGGAATTCAGCGCCATCAGCGCTGTTTTTGATTATGTGTTTGTTCCGTTTTAACGCTAAAAGTACTGAACCGATTAGGCTGAAATTTGGTATGTAGATAGCATAGACTCTGGAATAATGCATAGAGTACTTTATATCTCGATTTTCACATGGGTACGAAGACTACGCGGGTGAAGCCGCGGGGCACACCTAGCTATATTTACAAAACTTTAAGTCATCATCTTAGCCATAGGACGTCCACTGCTGAAAATAGGCCTCCCCCTTAGATTGCCATCCAGTCCGGTTGTAAGCGGCCTGCATCCAGCGTGCTCCTGCCGTACTTATCAGATCGTCCGTCCACCTTGTGGGAGGACGTCCTAAGCTGCGCTTACCAGTCCTTGGCCTCCATTCGAAAACTTTACGGCCTTAACTAAAAACCTAAACCTAAAAACCTTAACTTTAAGTACATAACTAAAAACCTAACCTGTCGCTTCTATCAAACGTTTAGTCAGGCTGATTGATTCCACTTAACGTATCATTATAAATATTGTACCTAGATAATTTAGAAAAGGATAATACTGTATTAATATCCATAAGAAACGAGATTTCAATAAAACAATATCATAATAAGATAAAGGTAAATCACCGGCAGCCTAAAAACTTAAAGCTTTAGAGATTTATTAGCTCATATCACATAATTTCGTTACGATTTTCAAGTTATTGACGAACAAACATGCAAAACTAAATAATAACATACAATAAACGTACAAATATAAAACAAACGCCGATTAGTTCGATTTAAACGAAAGAAGGCTTATTATAAAGTCAACCAGTACATAGAGGACAAAGATGCCTGGAAACTTCTGCATAGCCGCCTCGCGGCACCTTCAAAGAAAACGAATGTAACCAAACCAAATATTGTAAAACTATCTGTTGAAAAAATTAAGCCCTACAAGTTTCTTGTGCGTTCCTCTTGTAGAGGTATCTTTCCGAACGCACGGTAGACTCAGTACTGTTTATTTTTATTGACGTGCAAAAGTGTCAGATTATGACCTATTTGAATAAATCTGTTTGAGTTTTGAGTTTTTGAGTTTGAAACGTCTCTTACATTAATGAAAAGTCTATGCGTTTATATTAAATAATCAACGCCTTTTTCCCGAAGGTAGACCCACATTTCGCCATATTAAATGAATAGGTAAATGTCTGGAGCAACTTTTCTAATGCTTACATTTAATATTATGTATAGGTATATAATGTATGAGTCAAAATAACTTTCTGCATATTATTGACTATGAACATAATATAAAGGCCTCCAATATGGGCAGAACGATTCTTTTTGTTATTATAATAAAGAGGCTATCTCATCGAAGGCGGTTCATTGAGATTTCTACCGAAAAGTATATTATGTACATAAAGTTAAAAAAAATATACCTTAAGGTTAATATTCTTGAATACCATAATAATGTAAAAGTATATAAGTAGTTTTATACAGGGTTACAGATGAAAGAAAAAGTTATTTCAAGTGATTAGTAAGACCACCTTTTGAATAGTATATATTTTTTTAATGTTTTAGAGAATACTGATTGCCAGTAAGGTACCCTGTATATAAAAACTGAAAGAGAAAAGACTGGAAAGGAGACTGAAAATAAATGTATTTTTTTATTTATAAAAACATTAAAATTAAACACAGTATTTCTCGGAAACGGCTCGTCCGAATTTGATGCAATTTTGTAATAATATACGGTTGTATTTTTAAGTTTATATTTACGTACCTAAAAATATAATAATAATGTTATATAGATATATTATTCAGATATATGACATACTCATAAAACTTATTATGTATTATCTGACCCATAGTAATCAATCACAGCTTGTAGGTACAATCGTGAACAAAATCCGAATAAATTCAATTGTACATTAATTAAAAACTCGTTATGTATGCAAAATGTTTGATTGTCCGTCCGTTGATCACCGAGCTTGTTAGTGTGGACATACGTTTAGCATTATTGTGGATTAATAACAACATTTTAAAATAATACTAAATATAACATAACATCAAATTAATTAAAAAATTCAAGGTGTTGGCGAGGCATTGGTTTAAGAACTGTAGGGCAAGGTTCGAATCTCAGTATGTGATCACTTTTTGGATTTTATTTTATACTCGGTAGGTTTTTATGAAACGATTGTATTTATAGAAAAAATACCAAAACCGTAAAATTTAAAAAAGATTTTTTTTAACATATTTGCTGTAGTTTGCAACTAGATGGCGCTGTATGTTCATTGAAGGCGGTAGAGTTTTGTTGAGGTATGTAGGTATGGAAATCTACACTACGCATACATGCGTTTGCCTTAACAACTTTTTTTTTTAATTTTTATTGTTACTGTCTAACTAAATTATGTGGCACCCCTTGCGGGTAGTTATTAATACGGTTTATATTTTATAATTGAAATCTGAACATTGTGAATTCAGTTGTTGTGTACAATAACGCAACATTCAATTTTCAACGGTTTCGTTAAATCATTGGAATTGGTTTCATGACGTCGTTTAACGGTTTTCATGGTACATACATACATACAGTCACGCCTTGTTCCCGGTGGGGTAGGCAGAGACTATTTCCCTCCACTTGCTACGATCCTGACATACAACTTCCGCTTCGTTCATTTTCATGACATTTTTCATACATGCTCGTCGGGAGTAGTTACTTTTGACTTCTTCATGGTGATATTATAATATCACCATGAAGAAAATTAAATAACAATGCTTCCAATATCATAAAAAATAAAAAAATAATTTCTCATAATAAACAGCTCATATTATATTTTTTATCAGAATCCTGCCGGTACGAAAGTTTTGTATAATTTATATAGATTTCCCAAATATTTTGAACAAATTCTTTGCCCAAATAAACAAAGCTAACCTCCCTTAAAATAGTTACGTTCCATTTCACAGTTAATTTTGTAATATTTATTTAATAAACGACGTTGGCTCAAGGAGTGTTCTTTAATGACGACTGATTGACGAATTGACGTGCAAAAGTGTCAGATTATGATCTATTTGAATAAACCTTCTACATTTTTTTTTTTTGAGTTTTATGTAACCATAAGTGAAGAAAGAAGAACCACAGTTATAACATAAATAAAAAATATATCAAAAATACGGCTCAAATTGCTGATTTTAAAAATTGTAAGCTTAATGATTATGTCTTAAGTTTATTTATTAGTTTAATTGCTTTTTTTTTGTATTTCTGAAAAGAAAGTGTCAATAGTCCAAACTATATGCGCAGATTTTTATTTAAAGCAAGAAAACATACCTATTAACATTCGCTCCGTCAAAAAAACAAGTTAATTCAAACGATTCAATGTAGCCGTTATTAAATCGGCGATATTAACGTTTTAATTATGTTAAAACAATATTTCATTACAATGTAAGGGGAGAGTGGGGGAGGCTTGGTATCCATCTCCCCTTGTCTTGAGAATGCCTCTTCAACAGATTTATTATGACGCAGCTTTCCCTTGAGTACTTTTATTCCGACGTTTTTTGCCAAAGAATATGATATTAAAATGTAGACATTTAATTTTAAAACATGGTACAATTAAATAACAGTCATTCAGGCGGACATTTCTGATATTTTAAAATTAACTTAAATTAAAATAAGTTTATAATAACTTATGAGTTGTTAAACTTAACACTTTAGGAATATTAAATCACAAACATAAAATAAGATCACGTCTTTTTCAAGAAGGTAGACAGATGTGTACCCAGGATTCAGTCTCATAGTAGTTAGTAGGCACACCCATATTTCGCCTGTATGTCATTGGTGTCATGTAAATAGGGGGCGAGCCTATAGCCATCTACCGGGCACAGTTCCAGACTCAAGACAGCCCAATATTTAACACTTTACCTGACCTGGGGATCAAACGCAGGACTCAATGTCAAAAATATTATATGCCTATACAATTATTTACACATACTTTTTAAAGTAAGTATTTTTTAAAGTATATTTACGATATTCCCCCAACGTAAATGAAACGGACGTAAATGAAATCAATCACAATAAATGATTTGTAAAATGATCGTGGCACCGAACAATGCGCTTATTGCAACAATCCATTTGCGGCTTTCGCCTATCATCCATTTCCAGTCGAATGTTTATCGCATTTACATTAAAAAATAAAATCATATTCGAGTTGGAAGGCAAGGAAAATATTGCATTAAAAGTGAAGTCATAAGTGTATACTTCACTCCAAATTGGTTAAAATAATTATAATAATCAGGAATACTTGTTCTATTGAGAGATAAATAACAGTATTAGTTTTATATAATGATTTTTATATAAGGATTTGATCCCTAGGTCAGACAGTGTTATTGGTATTGGTAATTAGGAATAATCTCTATGACAGTCTGGAGATTGGAACTATGCCCAGTAGATGGCAATAGGCTCGCCCCCTATCATTTATAAGCTTCAAAACTTGGTAAAAAAATCTACCGCCACATAATTCTTTTTTAGGGTTCCTCAAAGGAAAAAAGGAACCCTTATAGGGTCACCTTGCTGTCTGTCTGTCTGTCTGTCCGTCAGCCAAGACACTTTTTCACGGGAACGCGTGGAGGTATCAAGTTGAAATTGATATCAACTACTCAGATCTGCGGTCCCTTGTGGTTGTAAAAAAAAACATAGTTCTAAGTTAACGAAATCAACAGTTATGGCCATCATACTGCATATTTCCATACTTTGCGCTAAATCATAGATGGCGCTGTATGTTATTGGTATTTAGGCATGGAACCCTAAAATATGAATACGTACGTGTGCCTTAACAAATTATATTTGTAATAAGTTTATAAACTAGGTAAAGAATTCGCATAAATTTCTACCACCTAACTTTTATCCTATCTAAACTATTATTCTATGACAAGACGCAGGTGCGCGCTAACCTGCGAAGGCAGGCCAAGGGGAGAGTGAGGTAAATGGGGAGGTCGTTATATTGATACTGTTCAAGCTCGCAGCTAAGCACCCTGTACTCTGTGTATTCTCTAATGGGGGTGCAACTTTGTCTTAAGATTACATATAAGTATATTCTATAGTTAGTAAAAATTCAACGTATTCTGTTGTTTAATTATAGTTAAGTTTTTATTAAAAAAATCTTTTTTTAAATGTAATAATAATATGTGAAGAAGCATTAAAACTGATACGCAAAGATTAGGCTGGCTTTGCACATAACATTAAATAGAAAGTCGCGCTTTTATGAGCAGTGAGGACTTTTTAAGTTTTATATTGCCATTTAAAAAAGAAAAAAAAACATTTGCATTTTACACTTTTAATTAATTTAATGGAACTACTGATACAGATGATGTGGTAATATAAAAATATATCAGTTAAAATCATGATTTAAAATATAAAGATTTTTCATTTAAAAACAAAACACAACAAAACCTATTACAAAAAGTTATTTGTCTGACACTAAAATGTTTAAACATAAACATTTTATTACACAGTATAATATAAGTAGTTTGTAAAGTAACATAAATAACATCGAAAACGAAATGTTAAATAACTTTTTTAATATCCTTGAGCGTGCGTAGTGACGTAACTCGTATTTAAGTTTTCCAAAACATTTATTACTTTTCGCTTCGAAAAGTTTTATTTACTTCGAGATTTGAAACGGGCGAACTCTTAATCTAGCAACAGTTTTTACAGTTTTCTTTTACTTGAATTTAGGTATAACATTATATTGAAATAAGTGAATTGCGGAAATTGCCTGTTAGCGAAATTTTCCCATTTTACCCTTCAAACACCTTCAAAATTATTTTTGTTCATTTATAAAATTACAACCGTATTTTTTGTAACTCATTATAATTTGTCTTGAAAAGTAACGTCCGTGGACCAGCGGAAATATGCCCGTCTTTAAATCCGGAGACCCTGGATCGAATCTCACCAAATGGACTTTCGTCTGGGCGATACCGTGGTTCGGATTGCACTTTAAACTGTAGGTCCCTATAGTTTCCTATAAGACATGTAGGGGGCAGTCGTTAGGTCATGTCGGAGGCCTTGTAGGAATCTTGGCAACCTGAAACTCTGACAAAATGAGTTGTCCACATAACCCATATGAATTGACTCGAGCAGTGTAATTGGGGTAACCAGTTCTGTTAGAGTATAAAATCAAATAATAATAATAATTAATGATTATCTCTTGCCATTCGCATCTAGCTGCTTCCTGCCACTCTTTAGATGTCGTCAGTCCATCGTGCTATAGTACGACCTGTATTTCTCCGTCCCAATATAGGCCACCACTCTGTTATGGCTGTACACCACCTGCCATCACCACGTCTGGCCACGTGTCTTGCCCAACTCCACTTGGATCTCAAGCTGCCTATTTTCGATTAAAATAATATTCTATAAAATATATTTTCAAAACCATGATATTATTGTTATAGTTATTTAAATCTTTTTATTTTAATTCTCAACTACAATAACTCCACAATACAGACATAATAATATAATAGGTAATTATTATGTGTGGTTTTGTAGTGGTAGGCCTCTTTTGCAGGGGGCCGCCTGGGGAAGTACCACACCTTTGCCAGTTATTCATCCGCCAAGCAGTAATGTGCAAACATTACTGTGTTCCGGTATGAAGGGCAATGTTACCAGCGAAATTACTGGGCATGATGAGATTCAACAACTCATATCTCAGGGTGACAGGCGCAGTGCAGTGCCGCGCAGAATTTGAATTTCATTAAATTAAACCCTTTCAAATCAGTAGATATGCGTCAAGATGTCGGGAATTAACCTGGAATAATTCGGACAATCAGCCCGGATATCAACCTGGGTATAAATTAGTAGGTTGGTCACACAATGGGAACCTCTACCTACAAAATAAATTGAGATAGTCCACTTTAGTGACCATCTCAATTCACTCACTGAATAATAAATGCCATGTCAAAATTGTATTTTTACAATGAATTTTAGATAAAATGTATACTTATCAAATTAAAGGATAATATAGTATAAAAAATGTGTATTATAGCTTAGAAAAACTAAATAGTAATGTAGATACCTATTTCATAGAGCTGTCCTAATTTATAGATTCTGGTATTTTCATAAAGCATAATAAGTGCAAAAATATTAAGTGACCATAAAATCGTTACAATTTATTGCATTTTTTTCAGCTTTTAAGTGAAAACTTTCTGGCTTAATTCTACTAAGGTTTACACTTATTGTACATCCGTCTTTACTGGTCCCGGATGAACCAGTTACGGTTGAGAAGGATCGCGGTCGGAATGGCTAATGTCCCGGATTAAAACCTTAACCGGACAAAATGGCGCGGGTCTCGCCCGGTTTTATCATAATTTAACAGGTGACATAATAATGTTTGTCATAACATTGACAATTTTATTTATAGAAATTATTGATATAATTTATTTATATTTATTTATAGCTGAAGCCTTAGGTTATTGATAGAACCGAGTTTGTGCAACACAATTTTACACGCACACTAGCACTCCTTGCAAACGGTTTTTCACGCACATTGGCTTGTGTTATGCCCACTACAATATGAAAGTTGCCGCATTTTCGAAGCTATTGTTATCAATAATCTAAGTCTAAAGCGGATGTTTCAAAAATGTAACATTAACTTAGCCAAAATTTCAATTGCTAATTATAAGGTTTAGTACAATTTGTAATCATGTTACATAAGATCTTACTTTAGCAATCTTGTGGCTTCGTCTCAGTGATAATCTTAGAAATTCTTTTGTTAATCTTCGAATAAAATATTATATCGTAAAAATAAGAATGTTCAAAATTTCAGCTCTCAGATTTAAATTTGTTAAGATATTATTTTTCAGAACTCAACATAGATCTAGAAGGTACTATAAATTAATAAATGACAAATTCCAAAACATTTAAACTTTAACATAAATTGTAACAATTTACAAAAGAAATGGAATATCATAAAAGAATCGAATATGAATCAGTGAAATGAAAATAGAATAAAGCTAAGTCTTGTTGAAACAATTGAAACATTTTATAAAGTTGGAAGTTGGCAGCATGCCCCTTGGCAAGACGTCGCAGATTCCTTCTACGATAAGGGATTTACAAGTTTGCTCTAGAACCGCTTCACGAAACAACATCTTAGTTCAAAATGATACTTAGAATAGTCTAAAGTCGAGAGATTTCATCTTGGAGCTTTGTTTGCGGTTTGGTGTGACGCACAAACTATACGAACTTCGAAAAATATAAATCGAAATTATAGAACGCATATGATTGCTTTCACACATTAAACGTTGAGTGACAATCGAGAAAAACCTAAGAAATCAATATAGACTGAAGTAATTTGCACTTTTACTTCAACATCAAATGACTTTTTTACATTATGTTGATCAAAAAAGTTTAAAGAAAAACAAATCAAATACTAGAGTTAGTAGTACTTAGTAGTAGCTAGAAGTATATATAATGTTTTTTAACATTGAGCAAAACATAATAAAATACAAATCAATAATGTAATTCGGTTATAGAACATCTGTAAAAAGCCGAGAAACCAGCAGAGTATATAAATCAAGTCACAAACGACAGTAGAACCGGATCGCGGTGTAATCCCGCCAGCGGTAACCGGTTGTAACCGGATTTACCCGGATATGCCTGGCTCGGGCACCTGCGATAACGAGGCATGTTCGCCCGTTCACTCGTTCGTTACTACCGGTTTTATTAGCTACTTGATTATTGTGAGTATTGAATTATTGCAAAGACTCGACCAGGAGTTGGCTTTTGTAAAAAACTACATAGTGGAGACCATGTAGGATATAAGTTGAGGAGATATTATTGGTTGTCCAAGCGGTCAAGTTATACATCTTTTTATTAGAAAGGACAACTTTAGGATAAGCCATTATTTAGTGATTAAGTACTTAGGTTTTCGGGGTTGTTACTCAATTATTTAAAAAATAATATTTATATAATATTATTTCAATAGAAACATTTTGTAAGTATATGCATGAAATCTTATAATATTAATATTATTAATTCAATAATACATTATCTTTTAATGCAAATCACACAAGTTAACGACACTAACACGACACGGCATTGCAATTGCAGTATCTAAAGTTACCTAAGACTTCAATACGAAGGCCTCACTGCACTTATTACTTTGAAACATGAGTTATTCCCGAGTACAATTCTAAAAAGACGTAGGTAATAAACGCGTATACGTGCTCAAAGAGGCACGCTTCCCCAAATAATTAAATACGATTCATATTAATAACAATTGTGCATACGCTTTGTATTCGTGTGGAAAGCGTGAGAGGGAGCGGCACGTACCGCCAGCGTACGTGCCGCCCCCGCTCACGCCATCTTATCCGGTTTTATAAGATGATGGACGCTTGTAAAGACAGATTGGCGTTTAAAGTTTCTGATAATGTTATTTGAACGAATTTTATGTAGGTGATAGTGGTTTTAAGATGTATACGCTTTTTAGGAGATGCAAAAATATGTTTTAAATAAATATCCAATTGAGATTATAAATAATAAGGATTTGATGGGTATGTGTAAATCTGTTTGTGTTTTTCGTACGAATTCATTCAAAACCCCAAGCAGGCTCGCTTGGACCCCTTTTTACTTATTTCATATTTTTTCATTGCGTAGGTATATACTTAGTGGAATAAACTATTAAACTCTCTTTTAGAGATCATAGCGTAATTTATTTTAAATGTATTTGTTATATTTTTATGCCTAAACTAGTAAACCGATTAAGTAAAACTTTGAGATCCACAAATAACACATATTTCGTTAATAATCCGTATGTACTCTAAAAATCTGTCACATTCAAAAATAAACCTATTAAAATGCGAATGATCTACTTTTTTACTGCCAACCCAAACCGGTCCAACTTACAACCGGGTGCTAAACACGCTCGGATATAAGCCTAGCCGAGTGGCTAGGTTACATTGACAATGGGATGCGTGGACCCGGATTCCCAGATCGAATATGAAATGCATTATTTATTGAGAGAAAAGGGTTTCGCTGCCAATACCGATTTTGTGACCGGATAAAAGTAATCCTTAACTGGGTCATACGTATTATGAAAGGAAAGTAAAAATACGGTAAAAATCGGATGAGTGATATTATTATTTATATTTCTCAAATGCGTTTTAATAATATCTTTAGTTTAACGTGTAACGTCTATTGTGAGAGTAAGATATTCTTAAGAAATAGTGTACGTTTCTATAATAAAATCCCAAAAGAGATAACTGGGCTCTCAGAGGGTAAATTCAAAACCTATGTAAAATCTACTTTACTAAAGAAGGCTAATTATAAAGTCAACCAGTACATAGAGGACAAAGATGCCTGGAAACTTCTGCATAGCCGCCTCGCGGCACCTTCAAAGAAAACGAATGTAACCAAACCAAATATTGTAAAACTATCTGTTGAAAAAATTAAGCCCTACAAGTTTCTTGTGCGTTCTTCTTGTAGAGGTATCTTTCCGAACGCACGGTAGACTCAGTACTGTTTATCTTTATTGACGTGCAAAAGTGTAAGATTTGCACGTCATATATATACCTATTTGAATAAATCTTTTTGAGTTTGAGTTTAAGTTTGAGTCTCTTAAAGAGGGGGATAGAGAGAATTTGTTGAGTGTGGCGTTTCCATTCGGTTACATTGTTCCTGTCTAACATATTACATATTTACTAAACAGCTAGGTATAAATATATATTTAAAGAAAGTTCATATTAACAAGAATGAACGTAGTATGAGTCTTGTTGTCAAAAAATACACTACTGCAATGTCTCCAGTGTTAAAACCATAATATCGCTTTGCAACGTTATAAATAGAATAGCATTCTGGACGATCTCTATCATTATTAAGTATCAAGTAAGTTATCAAGCAGAGAAATGCTGCAATTAGCATGATTGACCACCGATGATATAATAGAATCAGTAGTGGACGGTCGAATGTCCTGGTTATAGCGTAGTCGGGACAGCCGGGACAGTAATCGATCCCGGTTATTGAGTTACAATCGAGACTGCAGCCCTAAGGGCAATTTGTGGCGTAGATGTGCGACTAGAGTTATTTGATGATGAATTCTCTCATTCGAGAGAGAGTGGCATAACTGGAAAAGTACTTACCTAAGAAAATTGGTACACCTCTGCCCTTCACTTCGGGGAAAAAGGGATGAAGTTATTGAGAGAAAGTGGTTTTCATTATCATTGAGGGTGTTAATAGTAATAAAGTTTTTTTTGTATATAATCAGGAATTAGGAATAAAGGAGTCAGGGCACTCCCTGACAGGGATTGCGAGTGCAGTTGAACTTTTACGCTTCGCCAAGCATAGAGAAGAGTACGGAAAGCTGATTGCCAACCTTTATTGATTGAAGGGGCACCGAGAGAAGAAGAAGGGGAAAAACAGACTTCTAGATTATATAATCTACATTATGGATACAAACTGAAGGTAAAATGTGATATGTAATAAACATAACATACAATCATGCCTATTTCCCAAAAGGGTAGGCAGAGTTGTACCCAGAACTCTATCTTATAGTAGGTACACCCACTTTCGCTAGTATGTTATTGGGCCCATGTGGCCCATTGAAATACATATTTACTGTTCAAAATAATTGAAGCTATTTATTGTATATAATATATATTTATTGTAACACAATCGTTCGAGTCTCTCAATAGATATCAAGCCACAACAATATTGAAACCTGAGAAATTTTCATAATAATTTGGAAAGAAAACAATTCTTAGTAATTCAATACAAGAATCCTACCAAACGCGAAATTTGTTTGAACTTAATATCGTTTTGTAGGTTTTCTTTGAAATTGAAAAGGTATTAACAGATAACAAAAAACATTTTTTATTATTATGTAAGTTATTGGTGACATAATAAAATAAAGAATGTAGAAATGTAAACCAAAAAGTTTCTATTATATTACAAGAGACAGTGTCATCCCAACACTTTAAAAAAAATTGCTCGGGTTATTCTGCGTACTTGTGCGTGACGATTACACGCATGGCTAGCCCGGGGTGGTATTATGAACATGTAACGCGTAACAACAGCAGTAAATTTTGCTGTCAAACGTCATTTTTTCTATGCCGTTTGCTGCAGACATTAAGCAATTAAACGCTTTCCACACTTTCAAATGTTATATGGCGGATCTCATATTTATGTTTTTTTTTGTTGGGGCGGAATTAATGTGTTTATTATTTATTAAGTGTTAATTATTGCTGATGTGTGTTCGTTTTTTTTTTATAGTTTTGTGGTTTTTGGCTGATGTGTTTCTTGTGAGGGTAGGGCTAGCTCAGACTGAGTAAAGGGGAAGGAAAAGTGTCTAACTTTTAGACACATTTTTTTTCTACAACTGCTATTAAATATTATCTACATCAGTGCAGATAACAATACCTACATAATTGAGCCAAAATAAAAATTAATTGTTAAAGCACACCTTGTATACGCTTAGTGAGGGTTCCATACCTAGATACTTGAAAAAAACTATTCGGCGTTACAGCAGAACATACAGCGACATCTAGTTGGACACAACTGCAAGCATGTTAGATATCACCATATTTTTTGTAAAATTTTTCGGTTTTTGGCTTTTTTCCTTTACTTGTGATATAAGATCTTGGTTATTGTTGTTCATGGTGCTAGGCTAACGGGAAGTACCCCAGAGGTTTTCAGTCCGTTGCGCAAAGTATGTAAATGTGCGGTAAATGGAAGTATCTTTTGTTTGCGTTGACTTAGAAGTTTTTTAAAATTAATTAAATAAGTTTTAAAAGACATTTTTAAATGTCAAAAAATAATATTTGTAACTATTAATGAATCTATTGTTTTGTTTTTTTTTACAGCAGCAAGGGACCCTAGACCTGAGTTATTGATATCAATTTCAACTTGACTTCACGCGATCCCTAGAAAAAGAGTCCCTTCAGACCTTCAGACGGACAGACAGACAGACTGATAACGACGTGATCCTATATGGGTTCCTTTTTCCTTTTGAGGTACGGAACCTTTCGAAAACTGCAAAGTACAGATGAATTATGAACAAAGTATAGAGATATATTTCAACCAATTCACGTCAAAACTTCCTAAACCAAATGGGACGTTTTAATAATAAGTGGGTAGCTCTTATATCCATTAAACAAGGGTTCATTACAACGGGGCATAATTATTTATAATATTATATAAAATATGCTTCACCCCACCTGTTAAGGCAGACATCTTTAATATTACACATTTACTCATAAAGGCAGCCATTATTAATTTAACGCACAATTAAAATAATAATTAAGCTATAAACACATTCGAATTTAAACTCTATAGCCACCATGGTAAGGTGGCAATTGGCATGTATTAGTATAATCCGTGTTAAGGGTGGGTATTCATCGAAGGTGTTAGGGGTTTGTGATGTATAATTAGTTGACATAGCGTCGAGTTAAAGTGTTAAGTTATTAATTAACTTGAAGTTATACTAGTTGAGAACACAGTGGAGTGTTAACTTCAAGTTTGAATAGAGCTTTATCACAGAAACATCAAAAACTTGTTATAATAACCAATAAAAAAAAATTTAAACTTATCTAAAACAACAAAACAAGTTTAATTAAACAGGTAAATGAGATTTTTCTTGATTTTCTCGATTAAACCTTGACTCCAAAAATTCCCCCATATGAATAGTTTATACATCGTTTTATGGGAGTCCTATGTTAAGCAGTGGGAGTCCTATGTTCAGCAGTGGACTGTCTTCCGGCTGATTTGGATGATGAGATCTTGATTTGGTACAAAATAAGACCATAATATCGAAAAATCCATTAAAAAAATTATATAATAGATAGAAAATTGATAATAGAAGGTGCACAGTTATATAATAAACTACCGTCTGCTATTAAAAACATTACCTCATTTAATATATTTAAATCTAAACTCAGCGAATATATTATGATTAACCGGTAATCAATAATTAGATAGGTAGTAATAATAAATAATTAGATGAGGTCGTGTTTAATATTATATTTGTTACCGAACGATTATGTAAAAATTAACATAAGCCAATATTGTTCTCATGTAAGTGACGTTAAGTCTTTTTTGAGAATAAATTTCTTTAAACCGAAAATTTTAATAAAAAAAATTCAGAGGATACTTTTATACTTTTAGATAAACAAAAAACTCACCTTTTCAAAACAGCGGACCTCAGCCAAAAGCACTAAATTGATATGGATGAACCTAGCGTCTTCACACGACCGGGCTTTGACTCTGTACCCAGGCTTATTATAATAGTACTTGTAACCCGCATACTCCGAACTGTCTATATCCACCTTAAGCCCACCAGAGAAGGCCCAATCACCACCACACCCACAACAAAGTCCTTTGGTCATGAATGTCTCCCATTCGACCTTATTCACACTATCCGTAAGGTTCACATTCGATTGCGTCAATCCGGCCGCCCCCGCAAGACTGCGCGGGCGGCCGGGCCATGTGCCCAAGTTAACTTGACCTCTAGCTCCTTTGGGCCTCCTTTGAATCTTCCAATCGTCGGAGCTCTGATCAGCTGGTCGTCGCCATTTCCACTTGGAGATCACTCGTGGTTTTTATGGAGATGTCTCAGTGAGTCCGTGGGCACATTTGGTTTGGTTTTGTTGGTTCAATTGGTTCGTATTGATTCATTTGAGGTTTGGTTTCTGGTAAGAAGTTTCTTTGTTGAGATTGTATTCAATAGATTTATAAATTTTGGTGTCACATTTTAAGCAATAGTAGGAGTATTTCAAAACAAATTTAATGCTTACTACACAATAAATATTAAAATATTTTTTGTAATTCATAAGCAAAGCCTAAACTTCTGAAGTACCTATGTTTGTTTAAAAAACGGGTTTTTTTATTGTTAAGTGTGTAGAAAAGAACAGAAAACTCTTTATTGGTATCACAATCAGTACAGAAAACAATAAACATAAAAAAAATTAAACTAGAAAACGTGTACCAATTGGCGGCTTTAGCGCTCAGAGCGATCTCTTCCAGGCAATCACGCGGTGACAGGAATTAGCTTTACACTTAGGTACCTACTGATATATTAGGTAGTTAATATTTTCAAAATTCTCATAGAAACTACGAAGATTCGGTTATCATTTTAAAGGACCTATTTTTAATTCAATTATGATAAATAATGTGTATGATAATTTATTAAAAATAGCACTATGAACATTGAAGTAGATAAGTAAAATAAAGACGAAGTAGAATAAAAACAAATAGTAAAAAACAAAGCTGAGAATTTAATTAAAATGATACCCGCCAAGAGATCTCTCATCTCGTCTGAGAGATCTAAAACAATACCGTGGAAGAAATCTCTTCGAGTCGCTAATTAGAGTGTAAACCGACCCGGCGAGAAGGGAGGGTACAATCACTGAATCATCCCTCCCTCACGAGACCATTAATCAAATAACTCTCCGGTGATTAATTAGAAAATCAGCAATTAGTACAATCGCTAAAATTAAGGAGGACCAAGGAATTACGAAAATATAATGGATATGGTGTATAGAAACATACTTAACAGATATTTTTTTCGAAGCCGTAGGCAGAGGTGTACCCAAGACTCCGTCCCATAGCAGGTACACTTCACTAATTATCTGAGTAAAAGAGTTAGTCTTATTAGTCTGAGTAAAAGAGGGCGAGCCTATTGCCATCTACCGGGCACACTTCCAGACTGTCATTGAGACAATATAGATAGATAGATAGATAAACGCTTTATTGATAGGTATACCACAAACAAGAAGTTCTTAAAACTAATTAAAATTAATAATAACTAGTGTAACAATGGGCGGTCTTATCGTTAAGAGCCATCTCTTCCAGACAATCGTGTAATTTGTTATGGGTAATCCAATAATAACACAAAAAAATATAGTGAACAGTTTATTGTATCCTCTACAGATACGACGTGAGTCCCTAGTCAAAATATCGAATTAAATCGAATTATTCGATAATAGTACCATACGTTTGCGTATTCGAATGTCGATTAATCCATCGTTTCCGAACAACAATCGAATAAAAATTTCCACCGATGCAAAGACCAACAAAGTATTGCAATCGAAAAGCAGTCCAATCAAATCGTACCAATTGATTTAGTAATATGTTTTTTTTATCCCATGTGGCCGTGTGGTTTCCGGCCACCCCTTTCTCATCTGGTGGGAGCCGTGAGACTCGGCAGAGGGACATATTCGGAGAGTGGGCAGCTCTCTTCGGCACCAAGTAAACTACAGCGATCACCAGGCCGCACAACAAGCGTGGTGAATACGGCTGAATGTCCCCATATCAATATGGCGTTCTATAGGGTAGGCCTATGTTCAGCAGTGGACGTCTCCCGGCTGATGATGATGATGATGATGAGATCAGTCAACCGAGTCAACCGAGGGACTTATGTATTTTTGTTAGATGTCATCCAAATTATTTTGCAAAGCATAGTGAGGTTATAGCCAGACAAAAAAGAACAAAATTTCAACATCAGCTATTCCAACCCACTTGTCACAGGGATATTTATAAAAGGAATGTGTATAATATGTGTATCGCTGTTTATAATAAACTGCCTGATGACATAAAGATGTTAAAGGGCTTTCAGTTCAATCTTTCTTTACAAAAGTGGCTACTTGAAAAATGTTTTTATACTGTAGGTGAATATCTAAATTTTAAATGATTCTAATTAATAAAACATAATATAGCATAAATATAATTAAGTTATATAGACAATATTTTTGAATAATTTGGACATGTATCATCATTTGACATAATATAATCATCAATAATTTTAATATTTGCACGCCTGCATGCAGGTTGAATACCTTGACATATAATTAGATTTTAAGACCTTTATATATCGTGTATTCTAGCAAATAAATATTTTGATTTGATTTGATTTGAGTTAAAATTGAAACTGAATCACGGGAGAAGGCTCGCATTGCTATTGAATAAAAATATTACTCGTAGTATATTATTGTAGCACTTTCGTAGCTAGCGTAGCGCCGTAGCAGCGCCGTAGGCTATGCTACGCAACTGAGTCCCGATTTGAATGTATGACCTAGTTTTTTTTGTATTACTTTTAAAACTTATGGTGCCGATTCTAAAAAAAAAACATGTTTTAATAAATTTACTTGTAATTTTCGTATCCATTTTTATTGGTTCTCAGACTCATAATCCCACTTTATAAGAAAATAAATTCGATAGCGTAATCCTTAGCGAGGATTAATATCGTATTAAGGGGAGTTACAAGGAATTATGTAGATCTCGCGGGAATCATGACTGGTTCGAATTCAATTCAGAACATTTGTTTTCATGTTAGCCTTACGCAATTTATTTTTTACAAAGAAAAATAAAGTTTGTTTTTTTTTCTTTTTAAAAATCATTGAGTTGGGGGTAATATCTAAATTAACTTACACATACTTATATATTTTATTAAAATTAAAAAAATGTTAATACAAATGCTGCTCATTGCCTTTTACTCCATTTCACCTCGAAAAATATAAATTGACACATCAATAACCAATACAGTGGTATCAACTTATGCCGTTCAGTTAATAGCGTCGCTAGTGTCATTGATAGTAAATTAGTTTTCTTAAAATGGCGGCTGATATGTCATATTCCTAATTTTTCTACTATTGTAAATATAACTAAAAGTAGATAAAAGAGAACAGAGTTAAATTTATATAATAAGGAAAGTTAAAATAATTTTGAAGCCGTTTGAACCATTAAATGCGACTGTACCCGGTATTGCCAGCGTATTTCTTTATAAAACGTAATATTGGCGGAAACAACACGTCCTGGCGGGCTGCCAGCTGCCAGTCACATAATTACCCCGACTGCGAGTCCTGAATGTCATTTGTTTAAACAGATTAAAAGTAGCTAACGATGTCTTGGAAATTCAGAAAGAATTCTAGAATTATACTTTATTATATTAATATATCTTTGATTTTAACTAGTGGCGCCTTAAAGTTGCGTATACGCGTCATTCTGAATTCTGAGTTCACATGAATTTTTTCGTAAGTCAATTTCATCAATTGTCAAAGGAAAAGCTAGTAAAAGTTTCTACCAACTGTAACAAAAAAATCATTTGATATTGCTTAGAAACTGTTGTTAAGTACTAGATAGAAATATAAACAAAAAAATTAAAAGGAAAGGAACCCATGTTTTTAAATTCTAATCGTATAATAAATACGAATGTTTGTCGGTATGTGTGTAAATATTGACAAAGCTGCTTAACGGATAGGGTTGAAATTAGGATGTAGATAGCCGAGACACTGAGATAATATAAGGTACTTTCTGCAGGCCAAGCCCTGGAGCAGCTATAGGTACACCATACACCAAATAAATTTTTGTAAAATGGTATTAATTATTAATCAAATATTTCCTAAAATGTGATTTCCCTTACATTAGAAATGTATATTATAGTAACACAAACCCAAAGCGTCTATGATAAGACGGATCCATTAAAGTCCGGCGCGAGCGGATCCCTTCATTTCCTGTCTCCTAGACTCCTGGGATCCTCTCTATTTGCGGCTGCATGGGATAAATAACGAATTTTTTTGGTTTTTCCTTTAAATCATATCTGACTACTGTCGGTACTAGACGGTAGTTATTTTGGAGAGAATCTCGTCACCGCGTTTCAGGAAAAAACCAATGGTTTACTAGCAAGCGCTTCTCACGGTGATTCTCAGCTGTTATAAAGCATTACTGATGTGTTATCATAAATAGATGCATATTTTAAAATAATTCAATTGTATCTAAAAAAATAATAATTTAATAAAACGGGCTCGTGTTCAGTGGAAGCTCTTTTAGGGTTCCGTACCTCAAAAGGAAATTGGGAACCCTTATAAGATCACTTTGTTGTCCGTCTGTCTGTCTGTCTGTTTGTCTATCTGTCAAGACAATTTTTAACGGGAAAGCGTGGAGGTATCGACTTGAAATTGATATCAACTACTCAGATCTGCAGTCCCTTGTGGCTGTAAAAAAATCATATTTCTAAGTTAACGCAATCAAAAGTTATGGCCATTTTACTGCATGTTATTGAATGTTTAAAGCCATTTAAAGCGTTTTGTTCAGGTATCTAGGTATGGAACTCTACCATACATACATACTTATGCCTTAACAATGCTTTTTTTTTTCAAAGAACGTCTCTTTCAAACTCTAGATACTTTGTAATTTATTTTGTATTTTTCTACAACACTTGAAAACGTCGCCATATCCATAAAATCCAACATCAAGGTCACAATTCACTCTCAAGTCTTAAGTTAGGTCTAAGTGCGACCGATGGTCTGCAAACGGCAAGACAATCTAGATGAGTTTCAACTTAAGTTCAACTTAAACAGTCTAAACGACTAAGTTGAAACTTATAGTTCGGTTCATCGGAGTCGGCTGATTTACTTAAGACTTTAAGTAAAGACTAAGTTATTGAAAGGTTTGATTGACCTATATCTTCTAAACTTTATAAAATATAATAAGTAACATCTTTGGCTTGCGGGTCGCAAGGAATTCTTCTGAACATGAATACTAGGTTCGATTCCCGTCATCGTCATCTTATAATTAATAATACGAATAATATGTGACAACTTCCACACATGATCATCTGGTCCCAAACTAGGCAGAGCCTGTACCAGACCAGATCACATAACATAACATACATTCACGCCTTTTTCCCGAAGGGGTAGGCAGAGGTGTTTCCAGGACTCAGTCCCATAGTAGATGCGCCTACATTTCGCCAGTATGTTATTGTTCCCATGTAATAGGGGGCGAGCCTATTGTCAGCTACCGAGCACAGTTCCAGACTCCAGGCAGTTATTGAGATAATTCCTAATGGAAAAATCCAATGTTTAACACTGCCTGACCTGGGGATCGAACCCGGGACCTCTTGATTGGCAGTCGAGCATGCGCCCTCTACACCACCGAGGCAGTCAAGACCAGATCAAATAGATATTATGCCCATGCACACATTAAGCTTGACCTACCCGAGATCGAAACCGGGACCTGCGGCTCAGAAGGCTACTACCAAATGATACCATCGACCTACCTACCTGCCTACCTACGTTTTGAGATTGAATGGATGAAAATACCTAGACTATTTTACCTTTATTTAATAAAGTATATCTAAACCTATTAAAAACCTTCAAAGCACAAAGATAAGCTCAACTTGGACTCGACTTGCCTTCATTACAGACAGAAGTACAGATAATGTCTAAAAGTTAACAGAACAGGAAACTATAGACTATTACAATATCTACGGATCAGCTAGTTCGATCTTTAGATCCACTTCTATAAATCTTTAGTTAGCCGTTGCTTGATTCGATTTATGTTTTTATGAACTTGATATAATTTAGAAAATAAACCCGTGCTATTTATTTATTAAAGCCCATAAAAAAAACTGTTTCAAACTTAAACTCAATCTCAAACAGATTTATTGAAATAGGTCATAATCTGACACTTTTGCACGTCAATGAAGATAAACAGTACTGAGTCTACCGTGCGTTCGGAAAGATACCTCTACAAGAAGAACGCACAAGAAACTTGTATTTTTTCAACTTTTTTGTTTGTTGTCATTTGTTGTCATAATACTTGACCTCTGGCACTATTGCAATATTTATATTTGAGACTGTACTTTTCATTGCATTGGTTTACATCTGCAATTTTTGCAATTTAGTGCCTTCAAAAGTTACGTTGTACTTAACACAAACTGACTAAACCAACATTTTTTGATTTATGTAACCCACAATTTTTGACCTCATGCAAAAACCTGCCCTTTTACAATTCTTGTGATGAGTTGTTCATTTTCTAGCAAATCTTAAAGATTCATGAACTCAGCTAACAGAAGTACGCTAACACATGGTGTTTTATTGCAAGGGGGTGAGACCAAGCATTTCACCTCCTTAGAGAGGATCGTCGCTTAATATTTTGGTTTAAAACGGTTATTGTGAAAAATAGAGATTTTTGTCTCTTGAAGGTTTAATACCTTTTGAATCTAATAGAACTTTTTCACACATTTATAAGTTGTGATTTAAAAACTTTTATTTTTTATTTGTTTAAATCGACATAAAATTTTTAGTTTCCGGTCTTTTATTATTCTGCCCTACAATATTTTATTTTGATTTTTTTTATTTCATTTCTGTGGATTAATTAGGTTAGGTTAGGTACTCTAACGGAAGTTTGATGACGTAAACGCATAATATTTTCAACCATGTATCATACCAAAATGTCTTATTTCACGCGATCGAAGTTGAAAGAGTACCTGAAACAAAAAATAATATTGTTAAAAATATCGTAACACTAATCAATAATTAGTTACATTCTCAACCTAAACGAAGACTCTTTAGGAGTATGCTTTCGCTGAGGTTAGGCAGTAACACTGCATAACAGTCGTCTCCGCCCCTTTTTGATTAAAATGTACTAGCCGCCATCGCCTGATAGCTCATCCACAGCTAATCGATACGTGGATGTCGCACACAGTGCAAACCTTAGGAATAATCTCCCTGCTGCGGTCTTCCCGTTGAGCTACAACATGGGGCGCTTCAAAAGGAGTGTGAAAAAAAGGTTGAAGAGTCGTCAACATACTGGTAATACCCCTGGTGTTGCAGGCATCGGTAACTGCTCACCATCACACCATCAGGCGCACCGTCTGCATGTTTGCCACCCATGGCATTAAAAAGAAAAACAAAAATACATGACATGAACTATGTCTTCATGTTTAAATTCTAAACGATACAATATATCAAAAATATTATAATATAAATTACCCGACCTCTCGCGTACCCTGCCACTTAATGGCGATTTTGATTTCATACCTATGGATGGATTATTATTATTATTATTATACCAATATTCATGAAAATGGGTCTAGCACAGAATAAACAATAGTACAAACTTTTAATTTGAATTGTCTGATAGTAACTGTAAAAACATGAACAGGTCAGACTAAGGTCAAAGTTATAAATTAGTGAGACAGTGTGGTCAAGACTCAATCCTTCTGAAACTGTTTCAAATTCATACCTTTGTCAAACACTGCCTCAGCCTGGGGCTTGGACATAGAATTCTAAATTAATTTAACCTACGTCAATCTTACACACATTTCGCAAAGGTAAAATGCTTTAAGAAGTCTACTGTATATCTAGCTAACCTTTTATAAGAAATATATTGGTTTTTAATGTGTTATAAAATTTATTTATTTAATAATTACGAGTATATCAAGAAGTTGGTTAAAGTATTTATTTTATTTAAATTTTATTAATTCTTTTACTTCATTAAGTAAAAAAAAGAGAGAGAGAAAGGTAATTGGAAAAGTTGAGCTGCTTAATATATTATTTTGATGTTTTCTTTAAAATTAACCTGTATAACGTAATGCATACCTTTATGAACAGTCAGAAAGTGTCTAAAAAGGCACAATTGGCTGTCCATAGAGAGGTGCTTATCCCCACACTTACGTTTGTGTTACGTATGTTGGGTCTGGCAGAAGAAACATGAAAGTAAGATTAATGCTGTGGAAATTAGAAGTTTGAGAAGTATGACTGGAGTGACCTTGATGGACAAAGTGAGGAACAGTGTGATAAGAGAAGGCTGTGGCGTGTTACGTAGAAGATGTAGCGACAAAGATAGAGAAAGGATTGCTTAGATGATTCGGACATGTGGAGAGGATTGACGAAAGGCGACTGACAAAGGAGATTTATGACATTTTCTTATTATTTATTACTAGCGACCCGCCCCGGCTTCGCACGGGTAGCAGAAGTAGATATAGTGAACGTTTAACAAGAGTAAATTCGTGATACATTGTATTTTAATAGATAAAACCCTAATGGTTTACGCAACGCACGCAAATTAATGACTATTTCTGTTACAATGACCAAACCTTAACCCATGTATAAATTTATCGTGGGCTATTTTGAAGTTATTGATGAGTACTACAAACCCCTAGTACATTCCTTTATTCTACCACCAATACTTTTCACATCGCATGCATATAATGACTTTCGATTATTGTGACTAAACCAAAATAAATGGATATAATTTATGTATACTGTTTTGTAGGTATTGATAAGTACTACAAACCCTTAGTACATTATTTTACTCTACCACCAATAGTTTTCACACCGCATGAAAAATAATCACTGCTTCTATTATTGTGACTAAACAAAAAAAGATGGATATAATCTATGTATACTGTTTTGTAGGTATTGATAATTACTACAAACCCCTAGTACATTACTTTACTCTACTACCAATAGTTTTCACACCGCATGAAAAATAGTCACTTTTTCGATTATTGTGACTAAACCAAAAAAGATGGATATAATCTATGTATACTGTTTTGTAGGTATTAATAATTACTACAAACCCCTAGTACATTACTTTACTCTACCACCAATAGTTTTCAAACCGCATGAATAATAGTCACTTTTTCGATTATTGTGACTAAACCAAAAAAGATGGATATAATCTATGTATACTGTTTTGTAGGTATTGATAAGTACTACTAACCCCTAGTACATTACTCTACCACCAATAGTTTTCACACCGCATGAAAATAATCACTGCTTCAATTATTGTGACTAAACCAAAAAAGATGGATTTAATCTATGTATACTGTTTTGTAGGTATTGATAAGTTCTACAATCCCCTAGTACATTACTTTACTCTACCACCAATAGTTTTAACACCGCATGAAAAATAATCACTGCTTCGATTATTGTGACTAAACCAAAAAAGATGGATATAATCTATGTATACTGTTTTGTAGGTATTGATAAGTACTACAAACCCCTAGTACATTACTTTACTCTACCACCAATAGTTTTCATACCGCATGAAAAATAATCACTGTTTCGATTATTGTGACTAAACCAAAAAAGATGGATATAATCTATGTATACTGTTTTGTAGGTATTGATAAGTACTACAAACCCCTAGTACATTACTTTACTCTACCACCAATAGTTTTCACACCGCATGAAAAATAGTCACTTTTTCGATTATTGTGACTAAACCAAAAAAGATGGATATAATCTATGTATACTGTTTTGTAGGTATTGATAAGTACTACAAACCCCTAGTACATTACTTTACCCTACCACCAATAGTTTTCACACCGCATGAAAAATAGTCACTTTTTCGATTTTTGTGACTAAACCAAAAAAGATGGATATAATCTATGTATACTGTTTTGTAGGTATTGATAAGTACTACAAACCCCTAGTACATTACTTTACTCTACCACCAATAGTTTTCACACCGCATGAAAAATAGTCACTTTTTCGATTATTATGACTAAACCAAAAAAGATGAATATAATCTATGTATACTGTTTTGTAGGTATTGATAAGTACTACAAACCCCTAGTACATTATTTTATTCTACCTCCAATACTTATTACAGCGCATTCATATTATGTCTTTTTCGATTATTGTGACTAAACCAAAATAGATAGATGAAATTTCCGTGGACTGTTTTGTAGATATTGATAAGTACTACAAACCCCTAGTACATTATATTATTCTACCATCAATGGATTTCACAGCGCACGCAAATTTATGAATATGGTAATTATATTATGTGACACCTTGGTTCACAATATTGCAGTTTTCTTACGGATCCCTAATATTTTTCAAAATCTCATATAGCCTATGTCACTCACACTGAATTAAGCTATCCATAAGTGAAAGAATTTTTAAAATCGGTCCAGTAGTTTCGGAGCCTATTCGTTACAAACAAAAAAACAAAAAAACAAAAAAACAAAAAAACAAAAAAACAAAAAAGCAAAGATTCTCTCTTTATAATATTAGTATAGATTAGTATAGATAGATTATTCAATTCAATTTATAATTTATGACTATTCATTTCTAATTTCAATCAATTATGAACTGTTATGTCGATTCATTTTATTTTGTAGTTTTTGTTTGCTAATTTGTATTTTAAATTAATTTAGTAATTAATATTGTTTACCGATCTATGATCCTTGTTGGTCGAAACTATTAATAATAATAATAAGGCTAAAGTTGATGTTATCTTTAGGAAAGGCCAGGTCAAAAGTACCAACAACCGACGAGCATGCATGAAGAATGTGAATGTTGAAGAAGCGAAAGTTGTATGTCAGGATCGTAGGAAGTGGAAAGAAATAGTCTCTGCCTACCCCAACGGGAACAAGGCGTGACTGTATGTATGTATAACGCAATGTTTAACTTAACAATACTATATACAACTGCCGCTTTAAATAAACTTTAACTGCTATAAAAAACTTTAAATAAAGATAAATTGCCATTAAGTAAAGATAAAACTAGAATACAGATTTAATAAGAAAATAGATTTTAAATATTTCTTGAAATAATATAATAATTGCAACAAATGGTCACAATTTCGATTATAATTACAGGAGTCAAAAAAATAAATTGAATCTTAATGACTTACCTCATTGCTCTATGTCATGTGACATTCCGTCAGAATGCCCCCCGCCTCTAATAATTTAATTAATGATCTATAATCTATATGCTTATTACTATCAGTCATCAATTAACTCATATTATTATATTATACCTCGGTGACTGCCTCGGTGGCGTAAAGGGCGCATGCTCGACTGCCAATCAAGAGGTCCCGGGTTCGATCCCCAGGTCAGGCAAAGTGTTAAATATTAGATTTTCCATTAGGAATTATCTCAATAACTGCCTGGAGTATGGAACTGTGCCCGGTAGATGGCAATAGGCTCGCCCCCTATTACATGGGACCAATAACATACTGGCGAAATGTGGGTGTATCTACTATGGGACTGAGTCCTGGGTACTGGGTACACCTCTGCCTATCCCTTCGGGAAAAAGGCGTGAATGTATTATATTAAATTAAATTTTCAATAATTTTATTCTCTAGCACTGCACGTGCGACGAGACGTAAAAATAACAAAAGAGAGACCTATGCTCAGCTTTCGTAGGCTTGCAACGGTTAATACGGCAGCGCATAGTGGATTCAATGTTCTGAGACACATCATAAGCGCGATTCAGGAATAGATTGTGTACAAAGTAACGCCATCTAGTAAAGAATACAGAAAACTGAAAAAATTATAATTTTTAATAAAAAAAATTAGATGATATAATTGACCTACTTAATAAAAGATTTTTCACACCTCTTGCTCAAAAAGTCCGTCATTGTTGCGGACCAGAGCGGGGATAAAGTAAATTTCTTATAATGTTTTTCTAATATACCAACGAGATTATATTTTTTTGGTGACGCACGTATATATGATATTAGCCAAAATGTTTTGATGAAATTGATAATTTTATTTTCTCACAATCGTAGTGAAAAGTAGTGTAACAAACGGCGCTAAAACTCATTATAACTCGGTTTCTATTGACTCCCTCGCTATACAATGGGTCACTTTATGTTGAAAAAATTAAGCCCTACAAGTTTCTTGTGCGTTCTTCTTGTAGAGGTATCTTTCCGAACGCACGGTAGAACTAGTACTGTATCTTTATTGACGTGCAAAAGTGTCAGATTATGACCTATTTGAATAAATCTGTTTGAGTTTGAGTTTGAGTTTGAGTTTGAGTTTGAGTTTAGCCCCTCGTGTTGCTCACGGACCTATTATGTTTTTATAATGTAACGATCTTTCGTTACATTATAAAAAAAAACATAATAGGGCAACGCGCTATATAACTTCGAAAATCCACAGACCGACATGTCAGCCTATAGAAAACCCAAGCATAAATGTATAAATGAATAAAATTAAATATAACGAAATTCGCGCAATCCTAAAAAAATATTAATTAACTAGCTGTGACCCGCGGTTTCACCCGCGTAGTCTTCGTTCCCGTGGGAATATCGGGATAAAAAGTACCCTATGTGTTATTCCAGGGTCTAAGCTACTTACGTACCAAATTTCAGCCCAATCGGTTCAGTAGTTTTGGCGTGAAAGAGTAACAAACATCCATACATACATCCATACTTACAAACTTTCGCCTTTATAATAGTACTAGCGACCCGCCCCGGCTTCGCACGGGTAGCAGAAGTAGGTATAGTGGACGTTTATCAGGAGTAAATTCGTGATACATTGTATTTTAATAAATATAACCCTAATGGTTTACGCAGCGCACGCAAATTAATGACTATTTCTGTTACAATGACCAAACCTTAACACATGTTATAATTTATCGTGGGCTATTTTGAAGATATTGATGAGTACTACAAACCCCTAGTACATTACTTTATTCTACCACCAATACTTTTCACACCACATGAAAAATAATCACTGCTTCGATTATTGTGACTAAACCAGAAAATATGGATATAATCTATGTATACTGTTTTGTAGGTATTGATAATTAATACAATCCCCTAGTACATTACTTTAATCTACCACCGATAGTTTTCACACCGCATGAAAAATAATCACAGCTTCGATTATTGTGACTAAACCAAAAAAGATGGATATAATCTATGTATACTGTTTTGTAGGTATTAATAAGTACTACAAACCCCTAGTACATTATTTTACTCTACCACCAATAGTTTTCACACCGCATGAAAAATAATCACTGCTTCAATTATTGTGACTAAACCAAAATAGATGGATATAATCTATGTATACTGTTTTGTAGGTATTGATAAGTACTACAAACCCTAGTACATGACTTTACTCTACCACCAATAGTTTTCACACCGCATGAAAAATAATCACTTTTTCGATTATTGTGACTAAACCAAAAAAGATGGATAGAATCTATGTATACTGTTTTGTAGGTATTGATAAGTACTACAAACCCCTAGTACATTACTTTACTCTACCACCAATAGTTTTCACACCGCATGAAAAATAATCACTTTTTCGATTATTGTGACTAAACCAAAAAAGATGGATATAATCTATGTATACTGTTTTGTAGGTATTGATAAGTACTACAAACCGCTAGTACATTACTTTACTCTACCACCAATAGTTTTCACACCGCATGAAAAATAATCACTTTTTCGATTATTGTGACTAAACCAAAAAAGATGGATATAATCTATGTATACTGTTTTGTAGGTATTGATAAGTACTACAAACCCCTAGTACATTACTTTACTCTACCACCAATAGTTTTCACACCGCATGAAAAATAATCACTTTTTCGATTATTGTGACTAAACGAAAAAAGATGGATATAATCTATGTATACTGTTTTGTAGGTATTGATAAGTACTACAAACCCCTAGTACATTATTTTACTCTACCACCAATAGTTTTCACACCGCATGAAAAATAATCACTGCTTCAATTATTGTGACTAAACCAAAATAGATGGATATAATCTATGTATACTGTTTTGTAGGTATTGATAAGTACTACAAACCCCTAGTACATTACTTTACTCTACCACCAATAGTTTTCACACCGCATGAAAAATAATCACTTTTTCGATTATTGTGACTAAACCAAAAAAGATGGATAGAATCTATGTATACTGTTTTGTAGGTATTGATAAGTACTACAAACCCCTAGTACATTACTTTACTCTACCACCAATAGTTTTCACACCGCATGAAAAATAGTCACTTTTTCGATTATTGTGACTAAACCAAAAAAGATGGATATAATCTATGTATACTGTTTTGTAGGTATTAATAAGTACTACAAACCCCTAGTACATTACTTTACTCTACCACCAATAGTTTTCACACCGCATGAAAAATAATCACTTTATCGATTATTGTGACTAAACCAAAAAAGATGGATATAATCTATGTATACTGTTTTGTAGGTATTGATAAGTACTACAAACCCCTAGTACATTACTTTACTCTACCACCAATAGTTTTCACACCGCATGAAAAATAATCACTTTTTCGATTATTGTGACTAAACCAAAAAAGATGGATATAATCTATGTATACTGTTTTGTAGGTATTGATAAGTACTACAAACCCCTAGTACATTACTTTACTCTACCACCAATAGTTTTCATACCGCATGAAAAATAATCACTTTTTCGATTATTGTGACTAAACCAAAAAAGATGGATATAATCTATGTATACTGTTTTGTAGGTATTGATAAGTACTACAAACCCCTAGTACATTATATTATTCTATCATCAATGCATTTCACAGCGCACGCAAATTTATGAATATGGTAATTATATTATGTAACACCTTGGTTCACAATATTGCAGTTTTCTTACGGATCCCCATTTTTTTTCAAAATCTCATATAGCCTATGGCACTCACACTGAATTAAGCTATCCATAAGTGAAAGAATTTTTAAAATCGGTCCAGTAGTTTCGGAGCCTATTCGTTACAAACAAAAAAACAAAAAAACAAAAAAACAAAAAAACAAAGTTTCTCTCTTTATAATATTAGTATAGATATAGATAAAAACACGTGTGACCACAGATATAAAGTTCATAGAACGGTAAAATCAGTAATATACGCAACACAGCTGAAGTTTTTACTGTCTCATAACATTCGTATAAATAATTCAGGCAACTTGATGGGAGGGGGAGGGGGGGGGGGGGGGTGCATCATAAGATTTACGTATGAAATATACCTGGGTGTCGTAAAACCAAAATCGACAACGTTGGGGATTTCCTTTTGCCAGTAATATCAGCCAAATTACTTTTGTGGAATTATTCAAATTATAACATTCCTCATAACATTACGTAAAATAAAAAGTAGTTATGCATATATTTGTTATATATAATAGGTACATACTTAAATTAAAATACATTTTTGAACAATTTAATACTCCAAACGTACCGCTAGCGTAGCGTTAACGTAGCTTTGTGAGAATTAAAATTAGGTATCAAAGAATGATTAAATAGGTAAAGTCCCCGGGTTGTCTCTAAGAAAATCCTTAATGCTATAAGAACTTTCATGTGTTATTTTATACTGTTTTATTTAGTAGCATAATTATGTTTTTTTTTGTATTTAATTCTATTTATTCTGATATGTTTATTTCATAAATTCACTCAAAATTGCGATTATTGAATTGTAAAGCGTTTTATGGTATCTCATCTTTTCATAATAACAGCGTCGCTATTAGTGGTATACCGATCAATTAGAAACCATAATAAAAAAAAAATTCGTTCGATATGTTTGTTAATGTTATAAAAATATTTTTTTTTTATATCCAAGGTAGGGTTGAAAATTAACAAATTGTCAAAACTGTGTATACTCATTTTTTAACACAATTAGTGGTCGACAATAACGTATAATATGGCCCACTTCGCACCATTATGGCAAGCACAGAGGAAATCCTTACAATGACATTTCTAGAGTACTATTATGTTCAAAGACTTTACCTATAACATCACCTGTGGTTTTTAAAACATCATTTACCTATGGAAACGTTTTCGCGAAATCATCGTAAAGCTGAAACTCTAGCCGTCAGCAAACAGTTCACAGTCGAGGATATTGTGAATAAAACAAATCTGTCTGCGCCGTTTAGCTCTTATTCCCATCCGCTACTCAGCTATTTCCTACATGGTGTGTGGTACAAGACATGAGACCAAGCGGAGAACATTTTGATTCGTCTGAAGTCTGAAGTTAAAGAGAGTCTGAAGAGTACAGATTGCAGAAAAAATACCGCTGGATAATAAACTTTAAAAGATTCTTTTTCTTTCGTTTGTTAAGAGATAAAAATTATTGTTATACCTAGGTAAAAGCATTGATTGTAAACCTGTACGATACAACAGTGTAGTCAAAATACTCGCCTTTAAAATGATTTCTTTTTGGAAACTGACGTAAATTGCATAATTGTAAATACCGTGCCAATATATACTACTTATCAGAAAATTTTGTGTGTGAATTTTAGTTCTTCGGGGTCAGTATATATCACACACAATAATATTATAGTTATATCAATTATAGCAAAATTAGATCGAACTATACCTACAGAAACTGTATTCCCAAAAATGTTAAAAAATTATAATATCTGGTCAATCTATAGTTCTCTATTGAAGTACTCTATTGAAAAACTTAATTATTATAATACTCGTAGACCGCACTACTAAATTTTATTGTGCCATCAGGCCAGAATTCCAGCATACCATTATCACTATAAATCTTTTAACTTACGCCACACGCAGCCATCTCTCCCCGCCGGTGTCATTCGCGAAGACACGCCATTCCCGACAACTATTCACCCCCCTTTCCCTTTCCAACCTCCCCTCACATTCTTCCCCCGTGCCCCGAGCCCGGCATGTGATTCACATTCTGTTGCTCTTTGTAGGACATGCCATAATTATGTTATGGGGATTGTTTTAAATTTCGTTTTAAACGTGTAATATGAATTTCAAGAACCAATATTGCAGATGTGTTCCTAAAATTCTCAAATCATTTTGCATTATTTTTCAAACGTTCTCTGTAGGTAGTCTGTAGATTTTCCAAGTATTTTATTGCAATGGTTAATAGGGTGAATTGGACATGGATCCTCCCGGCCTTCCTAGGAAGATCATGCCTGGTGCTGTAGAGGCATACGCATGCAAAGAGGAATGAGGGAAGACCGTTGCTTTAAAGACAGCGTCAAGTGTGACTTATCCTCTTTTGGAACATGGCAACATGGCAATTGGGAAGACCTCGTGGAGGACAGAATAAAACGGTGAAAATTTATAAGGGATATGAAGGACTCATAAAGGACAAAGGAAAGTATAGAGCTCAACGATAGAGCCTGGATCGACAAACTCTTCTAGGAAAGGGCAGCGCGACAAGGTACAATTGAACACAACCCCATCAGTTGCAACACTCGTCTGCTCCAGTTGGTTTCTTTAGTATCTAAGGAATTCTTCAAATAATTTGGTTTTACCGTCGGGTAGTTCAATTCTGAAGATACAATATTCTCGTAAAGTTTTCCCGTTAAAAAGAGATCAATAAATGATCAAGATAATAATTCCAAAGCAGCAAATGGAAAAACCTTAACAAACTCCAATAACAAGATCGTAATGGTAACAGACACCCCGGAGCAGTCGACTCACCCCGCGGGTAACGCAGGAGTCTATTGGGAAAATGGAATCACCCACTTGCACCCTTCCACGCTATTTCACACGTTTGCTCGAAAATCTGACATAGGTACTGAAAAATGGGTGAACAAGTTATTAATAATAACGTATTAAACACACAAAACAGAATAATTGATGGAATTTGGCGTTACTTTTCGGAACTCCATTGTAAACTCGTAGAACAAGAATATTTAGTTTTTAGTTCTGAGGGAGGGCGGTGCACTGTGCATGTTGTTTTTGACACTAAAAATCAGAACTAAAAACTAAATATTCTTGTTCTAGGAGCAATGACGTTGAATTGCTTCTTTAGTTTACACAAAACAGAAGTCAGAAGACTCAAACTCTAAAATACATAATGAATGAAAGAAATAATGATGTCTCAACTCGTATTTGACAACCGTTAGAATTTCAACAACTCTTAATATTATTTAGTGTATCTTTATAATTAAAAAATGTTTTATCATATTTAGGTATAAATTTGCTGGATACAGTAAACGCAACAAAACTGTAGATTTTAATATTATTTTAGTAAATGATAATCCATAAAATCCAGCGAAATTAATATCTCAGGGTGACAGGCGCAGTGCAGCGCAGAATTTTGAATTTTAAAACACTGGGTGGCACTGCGTCTGATATGGGCAATCATGATGCTTGCGAGCCAATCAGTTACCATCAAGTAGCTGATTGGCTCGTCTTGTCACTCTCTACCATAAAAAAATATTTATCATTATGTAGGACAAACTTTCAGTCAATGTGTCACCGTCGATGAATGTGAATCAGAAGAAAACATTGAGTCGCAGTGCGTTGATGCGTGAATAATATTCAAACGATATCGAGACCGATTGATAAATCGGTACGATTCGATTTATCATCGCAGCCGATATTTTACTTCGTATTTCTGTATATAATCTTATCTCGCTGAAACCAGTCGAGGTTATAATCTCGTTATTGTTACATTTTAGGTAGTAAATATTATTTTTCTGTTCTATTTACATAGGAACCACCTACAGTTACTATTGAATTTTAACAATTTTCTTAGTATTCATCTCTAAACTAATCATATTCATCAAAAACAAACACGGCAAAATCGGAACAATTAGATAAATAAACTCGCGCAAAAAAACAAACAATACAATTAGACAAAGTTTTTTTTATCAAAACATTTTTTTATCAAATAGACCTAAACTTAAAGAAATAATCAAGCTATGTGTTTTTCCTCCACTAGTAAAGGACGGAGAAAGAATTTTTTAAAAAGAAACGCATGGCGTTTAATTTCTAGAAGAAGCTTAACATTATCACAATATACTTGGTTTGGTTACAATATGTATGTTCTACTAGGAAAATAACAAAATAATATGAAATAAATGAAAAGAACTTTATACAAGCCTTCAGTTGAAGCGAAGTAAAGTAAAACCGTGAAACAGTTGGGATGGTTGAAAGTGCAGAGTAATCCTCTGGCCTTAATCCTGCAGTCAGAGGAAACTGTTGCGAAGTTTTTAATTTCAACTGCGACTTTATATTTATATGTATGCTGTGGCAAAATGTGCATATGGTGAAATAAAGTTGGCACAGATACATAATAAAGTTTGCTGACTTTTTTTCAATAGGGCAGCCTGCCTTTATTGATAAAAGACTAAACAATATAGCTCCCTACTTACTATCTTCCCTAACTAAATACACTATGCCATAGAACACTTCGAAAATCCACAGGCCGACATATAAGCCTATAAGAAAATCCGCGTGCTCTAAACCACTGTCAGATGGCAGCGTACCCAAGATGCTGGCAGCATTGCCACGTTGAATAGCAATGCTTACGTTGGGACAGATAAGCTGACTAACTGGTTAAAAGAATGTAGTCTAAATCATTTCAACGTGTTACAAAAAGGTGGGGTGATACTTAAGGAGGAGCATCTAACCCCCTTCGGCAGCTTTGGAAACGAATGATTCGAAACCGGTTTCCAAAGCAGATGGATTCTTCTATGGAAACCTGGTTTTCAATCAAGAAATATAAATCGGTTTTGGAAACTAAAGAACCTATAGAACTGATAAAAGACAGAATTGCTAAATTATCTTAATTATTACATCTTTTTTCAACACGTAAATTTTTTTTTATATATTATATTTTTATATAGGGTGTTTTTTTTTTCTACAATAATATAATTAATACTTTCTATAATAATATTCTAATGCAGGGATGAATGTTTAGATGAACTAGGAAAAAAGTTTTAAAAACGGGTCCAAATAAGTTATCCACGTTTTATAATAAAAGACGAGTACATATTATACAGACTTTTAAATAGTATTATCTCTGATACGGAAATTGATAAAGGAGTCCGAGGTAACGGTTGGGTAAAAAAAACAATTCTATAGAACAAAATCACGAAATTCCCATAATTACCAAGAGAATGAAATCGCAATAGAGGGAAGCCGATAGTACTCGACCAGTACATTTCTTTACCACAAACAAAAAAAAAAGAAACTAAATAAGTACTTTCGCCAATGCCTCCAAAAAGCAACCAATATCATTTCTTAACTCCACAGTAAACTAAAATCACATTCCCACGGACGATTTGTCCCACCCCCCGAATGTAACAGTCGTTTGTTAGATCGTTTTTTCTACGGGGGATGAAATGAGGGTGATTCCCCCTACACCCCGTCGTTTGATCCCTTGCTGACTGACAGCCACCGTTAACGCTGTGGTCATTGACAACAAATCACCGAAATGCTGCTTGTTAGGGTTTTCCTTGTTGCTTTTAAAGAGAAACAACATTTTATATTACAATAATAGTTTAAGAATAAATTGGATGTAGTTATGCAAAAAGGATCCATCTCGCAATATGACCGAAAATTATCAGGTTTTTTTTGTTATAGGGCAGATAAATACACTAATAATATGCCAGAAATGCACTATAGAATATATCATATAGGTGGATAGCAATCCACCTTAAATACACTATGATATAGAACACTTCGAAAATCCACAGGCCGACATGTCAGCCTGATAATCAACACACTCCCTATCTCTCGTATTTCCGATAACATTCTAACGCCTGTTATTTTACCGATGCAAAGTCTCTTTGTTGCTTTTGTTATTTTATCAGGCGTAAAGTATCTGGATTTAAATGTTTTTATAATTATAAATGAATTGCCATTAGGCCGGCAATTATTGTTGACCAATTATAAGATTAGCTGTGATATTTAGATAGTTGTTCCATGTGCTTAATAAACTTTTCTCAATAAATAGTTAGTATCTAAGAAAAAAATATTAGAACATCATAACATACAATCACGCCTTTTTCCGAAGGGGTGGGCAGAGGTGAACCCAGGACTCAGTCCCATTGTAGGTACACCCAAATTTGGCCAGTATATATTATTGATCCAATGTAATAGAGAGGACGAGTCTATTGCCATCTACCGGGCACATTCCTAATAAAATCCAATAATTAACAACTTTGCCTGACCTAGGGATCGAACCCGGGACGTCATGATCGGCTTTCAAGCTTGCGCCCATTACGCCACAGAGGCAGTCAAAAAAAATTATTGCATCAGGTAATGCTTAACCGACCGCCAAATCTCTGGTAAGACCAATATTTCACATTATCAGTTGTCAAAATGGGAAACAAGTAATATTGGTCTAACTAAAGATAGATTCGTCGGCCGGTCAACGATTGGTTCTTGTTAAAGTTTTTAGTCTCATTATCCTGCCTACTAATATTAGAAATATGAAAGTTTGTGAGGATGGATGGATGGATGGATGTTTGCTACTCTTTCACGGTGAAACTACGGAACCGATTGGGCTGAAATCCAATGTGTAGATAGTTAAGACCCTGGAATAACACATAGGGTACTTTGTATCCCGATATTCCCACGGGAACGAAGACTACGCGGGTGAGACCGCGGGGCACAGCTAGTAGATAATAAAATATTTAGATATTTATTTATTAGGAAACACATTTACAAGTTTTCCTAAGGTAGACATTACAATGCCAGCCACAATGACAGCCTCGTTGGCGCAGACGGTAGTAACTCTGCTTTCTGTGCCGCAGGCCCCGGGTTCGATCCCCGGCCAGATCAAACATTTGTGTGCATGAATATGTCTGTTTGATCTGTGTCTGGGTGTTATAAGCTTATATAAGTATGTATATCAGTCATCTGGTTACCATAGTACAGGCTTCTAGCCTAGTTTGGAACCAGATGACCGTGTGTGGAAGTCCCATATTATTATTATATTATTATTATAATGAGCATCAAAAACTAACAATTACAATAGTGTAGATATAAAATTGTCAGTTTCAATTTACAGAGGACTGGTGTTACAGGATTCATGACAGAAAAAAGCACAAAAAAACAGCGGAAAGCCGAAATAACGTAAAAATAATAACGCTATTAGGTATATTGTATTATTATAGGAGAGAAAAACAAGCGGGATCTGAAAAGTGTTGTGATTCGTTTCGTTCATGGTCGGAGGAGTAGACGAGGGTTCCTACATCAATCACCTCCCTCTCTCTATGTGTCCGGCTCTGTGATTTGTCAGGGAACACTCACGTTTACAGTTACTTAGCTCTAACTTTTAGAATTACTAAAAAAACGATTGAAGGAGTTTTGTTTCTGTGTCACGTCACGTCGACATTACGTTAAAGTTTTAATTTTATTTGGAGGCCTAATAATTGGATTTTCAAATATGTTAATTTATTATTAAATTAATTATAATATTATAAGCAAATATTACTAAAATTTGAATGCGCGTCGCCATATGTTGTGTCGCCATGTGTATCACATCGAATGCTACAAATGCTATTTGAAGTTGCTATTTGATTGAATTTTATACTTTTTATTGTAAATATTGCGTAGAGCTAACATTATCTTGTAGCTCTAGACTTTAACATCTAAAGCTACGAGTAAATCTTCACTTTTAATTTCGCTATTCCAAAACAAGTACGTATTAAGCTCATGTACTGACTCTGATTTTATGTTAATGTGTGTGTTTATTTGATGGTTTCTTCGTTCAGTAATTGGGTGCAGGTTAAAGGGAAGCCAGTATGCGTTTTGTTGCTTCCTAGAGCCACCCACCGGACCACATGTAGGTTGAGGAAAATTGAGGGTTTCTTGTTTGTGGATCCGACGGTAAAGGACAGTTATTTGTAACTGTTTGATTAAGATTGAAGTTAACTTTGAACCGAGAAAACCACCGGTTAATCTTATAAAATAGCTTTTATATTATAATGTCCTATTGGTGCGATGGATCAAAGACGACATCAAATAGCGGCAGGAATCAGTTGGATGCGAATGGCAATAAATATGGCAGAAGCGAAGGCCTCCGCCTAAGCCCAGTAGTGGACTATTATAAAAGGCCGATGATGATAATGATACTGTTATGTCATTTTCTATACAAAATAATTCAATCTCAATCTCTACGTCCAACTAATAAAATAAACGCGAAAGTTTGGAACTTAGGCAGTTAGGTGTTAATACTAATAATAATTACCTGTTTTCTATCAAACAAAAACTGAATCGATTTGAATGTCTGGTATGAAGGTAAGTTCTTAATGGCTTCTTTACAATGACATACGCTTTCTATTACTGAACACTTTTTACTTCACTTTTCAGTTGGAACTACGAGATATTACTTATTTATATACTACAGTGGTAGTAAATAGTTTTCTAATTTGCCATTCTAATCTGGCTGCGATAGTTGGAAGTTGATCCAAAAACGCAAACTATTCGCGATCAACTGCGAACTTCCTCGGACGCACAGAATTCCGCATAATGTAGAATGTTACACATTTCGGATTTCGCCGCGCAGGCAATGGAAAATATAAATAGTTTTCGGGATAAACGCGTCACTATTCCGGTACATTTGAGCAGTATGGACACTTTTATCAAAATGTATAATACGCCTCAATAGTGTGACGTTTACAAGGTTCTTTACGATAAATACCTAGTAATATTACGTAGGTATCGCATATTGTATATATTTTAAGTAAAAATACGTTCATATTAAGTAGGCTGCCTCGGTGGCGTAGTGGGCGCAAGCTAAATGCCGATCATGAAGTCCCAGGTTCGATCCCCGGATCAGGTATCAGTGTTATTAAATATTCCATTATGAATTAGGTATCTCTATGACAGCCTGTAGTCTGGAACTGTGCCCGGTAGATGGCAGTAGTCTCGTACCCTATTGGAATCATTAACATGCTGGCAAAATGTAGGTGTGTACCTGCTATGGGACTGCGTACTGGTTACACCTCTGCCTACCCCTTCGGGAAAAAGGCGAGATGGTATATTATGTGTAAGTAGGTATCGATTAAACTCAAAGTAAAAAGGTATGAATTATTATTGTAATTCTTCTTCTTCTTCTCCCTTGCAATTATCTAAACACGACATAATATTTTTTGTAGTGATAGGGCTCTTTTGCAGGGGGCCGCCTGGGGAAGGGTATAACTGGCAAAGGCGTGGTAACCTTTGCAGTTACCGATAACCGGAATTATTCATCCGCCAAGCAGTAATGTGCAAACATTACTGTGTTCCGGTCTGAAGGGCAATGTTATCAGCGAAATTACTGGGCATGACGAGTTCCAACAACTAATATCTCAGGGTGACAGGTGACAGGCGCGCAAAAAAACAACTGGGTGGCACTGTGTCTGATATCATGATGCTTACCATCAGGCACCTTATTTGCTCGTCTTCTCAGTATCATAAAAATATATATATAGTAAGTAGGTAATAATATAAATAACGCATAACATTGAAATTATAAGCTAGGGTTCACTGTTACATGAGTATAATAGTTAATTTAGTAATTTAGAATCTGCTTTATGTATTTAATAACCATTTTAGATAATACGTATATGAAAAAAGCTGAGTTACTGTTATTGACTTATAAGCAAATATTTCACGAGAAACGTCGGAGTTCTACAATGCTGTTCGAACTAATAGTTTGCAATATTATTATTTATATTGTGGAAATAACCAGGATTGTATAACCTTAAGGATATCTAAACTCGGCGTACCTATAAGTGATTTCGCTACATTTCATATACAGTTTGCAAAATTGTACCCAAAAACTTGCGCAAAAAAAAGTATGTAAATTGAGATATTGCGACATAAAACTGACTTAAATATCTATAAAATATAGTTTCCATAAATTCTAAATCCAACAAAATTTTTATAAAATCACACAAAAAGAATTATTATCTAAGATAAATGCTTCACCAAAATAATAACCAAGAAATCTTATTATATTGTCTTCTAGAATAACATTTATTTAATATAATCCCGCTAAGAAGCGAGTGCTTATCGATACTCTGAACAAAGTTTGACAGCCTCAGCACTATCTGAACACAACACTAAGCCGCACGCGGATTATATCTTAATCCATATAGTGATGGGACATTATTATCGATAGTATATCGACAGATGATTTCTGTCGTGGATATGAGTTATTATGGACTATAACAAATAAATGTCTCGGATAATATGAACTTACTTTACAGTTATTTTTTCAAACCTCAGTTTTTATTTTATAATGGTCTATTTGGTTAAAAAACAATGACACAAAGGTAGATTGGACGACGTTCATTCTTATCACCTATTTTAAACAGGAAAGAGGACCTCTTAGTTGGCACCATCCTACGGAAAATTTACTAAATGGATGTTTTGTATTCCCCTTTTTCCTCCGAATACAGTAAACCTTTTTGATATACATATTTATATCCAGATATATTTATTTCCAGATATTTTAAAGATGAAGTAAAGTATGTCCTTATCATATTTTTATTTTGTTTATAAACTCTACATTTTTTATAGTGAACGTCCAATCACACGAGTAAAATTGGGATTTTTAGAAGATGACTATAAAAAAACCAAGGCTTTAAAAGAAAAATTAAAATGACAGGGATATAGGTTACTTCACTATCAAAATATCAATATATAAATTTATAGAATGGCTTTATAGTATTCGGAGGAAACAGGGAAATACAAAACATCCCTTTAGTAAATTTATATATACGATTTGGTAAATTTTTCATAGGATTGTGTCACATTCCTAGAAGGCCATGTACGCTCTTAAGAATAAAAATAACTGTTCATCGATAAGTATCGATATTCATTTACATTCAACATAATGTCTCATTCCTAAACGCACAGGTGTTCCGACAGTGGCGATCAATTAGTCGATAAGCTTTCAGTATTCAAGCACTAGGTTCTCTATGCACTAGGTGCATTAGGTATGCATACGACGCATATCCAGTTCTTAGCATTAGTGGTTTTATATTTTAGTGCAAAGCCACGAGAAGATAGGTGTTTTACTGTGTTTTGGCAGCATAACTAGATGTACTGAAGTGATAATGCTCTAACCCACATTATCTGAAAAATAACTCTTTAAAGCAAGTAAAAATGTTTTAGTTTAATCAACTAAATAGTAATTTTTTTTTTTTTTTTTTTTACATTTTGGGTTATATATATATCCTTTGATGCGGATTTATTTATGATTTAAGACTCGTTTTATTTTTAAAAGGCTCGCTCTTAGTGTACTAACAAATTATAATTAATATCTCTCAAAGTAAATTTTCTCTTATTAAAAGTGTAACTTTAATTAATAAATAGTATAATATATCAATGCCAACGCCGTAAAAGGCAGATTTGAGCTGAACTTGTTGTATTATAAATGTGAACTATATGAACCTTAAATATTTAGAATAAATGATTATGATTATGAAATTTCCCTAAGTTAAAACCTCAGCCAAAATAGGTTTTTTGTAAGACATTGGATCGAGAGCGTCCCAAGTGGGATTAAATACTGGATAAAGGGCAGATTATCCAAAATGGCGCAGCATCACCCTCCCGAGGGATTACAAGGAAAACGAATGCGAATGAAGATATCAATAAGCCGAGGATTATAAACCCCGCCTCGACGTCACATTACGATAATATAGCTTGTGGTGGAGTTTAAATATTTATTATATTATTTTAAGATAAATGAAAAATAGCATGCAAGTTAGGGGGTCGCTTATCCATTCTAATGAAATTTCCCAAATAATATGAAGATGAGACAATAATTTTCCACTCAATTGTTTGTTTTTTTCATATTTAAGTACGAAAATTAAGGTTATTTTAATGTTATTTTGTATAAATACATACATACATACTGTTTTCTAAAAAAATATATATTTTGGCGCATATAAAGAGCACACTTCAAAACAATAGACGTGGAGTGCAGTGACATAACCCCTGTAACTAAAATTCCCAGTTTGCGATTGCTGCAATTCTTAATAAAGTTTTAAAATAGTTCGACTCGTTGCGATTGCGGATTGGGGAAACCAGCAAGTTGACATAATAGTACAAATTTGACAGTTGATAGTCGCGGCAATTCTATACTGATTCAGTCGTCGGTTGCTATATATTATATAGTCAATGGAGTAAATAAATATATATGAGTTCGCAGCTTATTTTGTACCTTTATGTTTCAGGTATAAGTTCATAGAGGCTAGTCCGTAAAAAGTCGTTTACAGAACGGAAGTAGGAGTATGCCGGAAATAAGAACTAGCGCGAGTTAGGGTTGCCACCCAGAAAGATCTATAAAGATGTCTTAATCTGTAATAAAAATAGTATTATGGAAAAACTAAGTTTACTAATGTATTAATAATATGGTTTGTTATCAAAGACATAGGATTTTTTGGGGTTCTTTAGGATTTTTTATTTATTTATTATTATAGTAAAATACTACATAATAGAAAATTAAAGTAACACGATTTAATATTGTCGTAGACGGAACAGAATTCTCACTCACAAAATAAACACGAGAGTTGGGATATGTATTTAAATTTGAAGTTCGTTAAATTATCTTTATACTAGTCACGCTAAAACTATTGAACCAATTAGTTTAATCAAAAGTATTTAGGTAGCTTATATCTGACAGAACATGTAAGAGGTTACTATGAATGCAGACGATATAACATAATACACCATCATGCCTTTTTCCCGAAGGGGTAGGTAGAGGTGTATCCAGGGTCCTGGGCTCAGTCCTATAGTACACGCACAATTCGCCAGTATGTTATTGGCCCCATGTAATAGAGGGCGAGCCTATTGCCATCTACCAGGCACAGGCGGTAATTGATAAAATTCCTAATAAAAAAATCCAATAAGTAACACTGTCTGACGACTTTGATGATCGAACCCAGGGCCTCATGATCGGCAGTCGAGTTTGCGTCCACTACGCCACCGAGGCAGTCGAAATGAAATTAAAAAATATAAATCTTCAAATTATAATAATTATAGCTAGTCTTGGTTATTGAATGTTCGACAACCCTACGTACCTAGAGATGTTCCAACTCGCATTAATCCAACATTAAGTCGGTAGCGAGTAGAGACAGCAGGACGGTAAGCCTTTTACACTTATGCGGATTACATACAAACCGACAGATACTTCTGTATTTTATTATTTGTTTAGATGTTTTTTTTTTATGATAGTGAGTGACAAGACGAGCTCATCAGATGCCTGATGGTAAGCATCATGATTGCCCATATCAGACACAGTGCCACCCAGTATTTTAAAATTTAAAATTCTGCGCGGCACTGCACTGCGCCTATCACCCTGAGATATGAGTTGTTAAATCTCATCATGCCCAGTAATTTCGCTGGTAACATTTCCCTTCATACCGGAACACAGTTATGTTTGGACATTACTGCTTGGCGGATGAATAACTGGCAAAGGTGTGGTACTTCCCCAGGCGGCCTCCTGCAAAAGAGGCCTACCACTACAAAACATAATAACATTACGGTGGACCACAAAAAAAACTATGGACAAAAATACAGTAAATTATGTTTAAACGTCACCCATACAAAATGAAAATATAAAGATATGAAGAAATAGGGAATTATTTTCCACTCAATTGTTTATTGTATTTTGTTAAAGAAAACCTTACAGTTTCTTCACATTTATGAAAATTGTAAAAAAGTAGCTTTAGGTAGGTAATGTTTATTTTATTTTAGTTCTAAGTAAAGCAAAAAACATACAGTTTTATTTAAGAAAATGTGTTTTCGCGCAATTAAGTCCAGATCCAGAGCCAACCACAAACAATTGAGTGGAAATTATTCCTTGTTCTTCATATCTGTGTATTTTCATTTTGTATGGGTGACGTTTATCCTTAACAAGCAGATTTAATATTTTTTTAATTTAGGTAATAAATATATTATGCTAAAAAAAATATATGTATTCCATACTACTTATATTATCGATGCGAAAGTTTGTGTATGTTTTACGTTCGTTACCCCTTAACGCCAACACGTTTGAATATAATATTATTAAGAAAGCTTATAGCGGGTGAAGCCGCGAGGCACAGCTAGTATCATAGAATAAGTGAATGTGCCCAAATAAAGGTGAACACATAGCATTTTCTTTTTATTAATACAATATAACTATGCAAACAAAAAAGGTATTTACATACTACCCCGATGTAGATCAAAATATCAAATCCTGAATCCTAAGGACAAGATAGATTCAAGCTCCTTGGCACAGAATACGACATGGTATAGGAGGGGCCACAGACTAACTAAACTGCTGAGCTGAATTTACTGTCGCACCAGAATACAACCGTGTCGTATGAATGTATATTACGCTGTGACATATTGAACTTATGCTCACTGCTGAAGAATTAATGGATCGAATAATTTGAATGAAATATCGAATAAAAATTCCACTAGCTGTGCTGCTATACGGTTTCCCTTCTAAACCTTTTCTAGTATTACAGGTTTTAAGCTACCTTCGCACCACCTTTCGGTCTCATCAGTGGCGGTAGTTTTAGCAAGAAGGGGTAACAAACATGATATATGCACTGCAAGTCACATTCGCCAAACAACGTGCTTTAGTTAGTGAGCTTTACCCATTCGGTTACAGTTCAGTAGTACGGGACGGTGGTTCTTGGGATTAATTAATAATATTTATGTTAATTTACCTATGCTACTGATTATTTAAATATAAGCGGGGTAATTTAATTTTTTTACATATATTTTTACAGATTAAAATATGCTTGAAACATAATGGGAATATGGAAAGAAAAACTTCACCTACGAGCGGGACTCGAACCCGCGTCATTCCGCGTGGCGGCACTTCCAACTGGAGAGCGTAGGTAAAAATGTTCTTACCATACTAACATAATTGTTTAATGTTAAAAATATTGAACCAAAAAGCTTACATTTGCAGAGTGCACGATGTTTTCAATGCCCTGCGGTGGATTCCGATCACAAACTTTATATTATACAGTATTGAACCAAGAGCAAGCGCTTTGACTGTCATTTATGTCACAGAAGATAGCGATACGATGAAAATAATTTATAAATTAATATGTGTTTATTTGTGTGCCATGGGTGTCAGCAATAGAATATTACACATTCCACCTTTTGTGCCGTAAGGGCAGGATAAGGTTTTAAGGTTATTTAGGCCAGATGACGGGCAGGAGCGACCTCTGCGTAAAAAACATCGAACTTCGATCGTCTGCCATGCGTTGCGATGTGGCGATATTGGCATAACTCCCCTTTATGTGGCTTTTTCCAGCAGTGGACTTCCTACGGCTAAGATGATGATGATTATTTGTTAATTTGAAAGTTAATGGCAAATACAATTACAAGTCCTTTATTAAAAACTAATTTTGTGTTAATGAAGTGATAAAGTTAACTTTAAAAGATCTTTACAGTCCCACTCTTACTCGTATCTGTTCAGTTAAAAGCTAGTGGAGAGGCGCTAGTGGAGAATTTGGTAGTGTCATTCCTCAAAATTGCGGCTGACCTGTAGTTCCAATTTTGGCCACCTGTACAAATAATTTTGTGGCACTACATTTTGTAAGTTTGTGCATTCTACAATTCCTCGTTAGAGATAATTGATCTATCTTTAAATGAAAAAGAGCTAAATCCAATCGAAATGTTTATACTGAATTAAGTTTAAAAACCTTCTTATTAACCTTGCCTTTTGTTAACAATAAAGCTCAATGTAAAGCCAACGTCAACATTATCTTATTCAAATAGGACACTTAAGAGAGATAAAAAAAACCAACAGAATCCGCTGACGTCTGCTCCTTAAGCCGTATTTGAGGGAAAGATTAAGAAGTCAGCAGGCGAACACGCTTCCTTACTTTGTTGCGTTGCGTTTTGACAGGGCTGCCACTCCGCACTTATTCATAAATGATGAACAGTGTTCAGCCACTTACTGCCTATGAAAGTTTTATATTACCTCACCGTTACGCTACTTTAGTGTATAGAGAGGAAATAATTTTTTTTTTCTCGCACCCTTAGTTCGGAATTCGGATTACGGAATTTTCTATTTGTCTTTGCAGACCAAATTATATGACAGCATTTTATAACACCATATTTTATAATATGTATAAGTATCTGGTTGATATTAGAAGCGTAATTATCTATAGGTATCATCACCCTTTTCAAAATATTATTACAAAGAAATATATAAATTTTTAGCTTTCTGATATTATAATATTATTATTACAAATAGGTATTTACTTTCGCTGCGTCAAATTCAGGTAATCTAAAAAATTGTGTCAACCCTCGCTCTCGCACACGCGCAGACCGCTCACACCGATCAATCACAGCGCGCCGCCGCACGCACACACACACAAACGCTAATGTAGCATTAGAGCTTGCAATAAAGGGCTGGCATTCGCGGTCTAATATATACGAAACGAGATTTTCTTGTAGATTTAAGACTTTTCTCGTCTGTTATTATGACCGCTATGATTTTATTAGGGTACTACCACTAGTTATTGTGACATTTGAAAAGTGGAAAAGTATGTTTTTACTGTAATTTTATTGCTACTGGAGCTAGAAATTAAATTATCGCTGTGATTTTAGTTATCGTTTATTACCACGGTTCATGTTGCTTTATTCATTTTATGGGGTTCTATGCGTTTAAAGGGAGAGTTATTTTTATAAAATATCTTTCTCTTATTTAAAATATTTTTTATTTATTTTTCCAAAAAGAACGGTGATCTACAGTAAGAGTTATAAAATAAGTAGAAGTTCAATCCTAAAGTAAAAATGTCGTAAACTATGAGGAGTATCTGGTTTTGAAATAAAGCCGCTATATATGTATTAGAAATTAAATAAAACTATCAAAATACATATATCGAAACGTTCCTACCATTATAATAATCATAGCGATTATCCCAATGTCCTAGGTTTTCACGTATTTTCCGAAAGCTGTTAACCTAAGAACTAACCTAACCAATTTCCTTTAATAGGAGGTACCTAATGCTATCATAATAATATCATGACGTAATAATAATACGTAATGTCTTTCAGAAGTAACGATTTTCTTCCACTCTCAGAGATTTACCGTAAATTGAATTGTTTCCAAACAAAACTTAGGTTCGGTTAAAGGGTTTAAGCTAAAAGCGTTCATATTACACTTTTGTCAAAATCCGCGTGCTTTGTGTGCACATTACCTCTATATTTTGCGTGTTTCATTTTACTCGTAGTTAACGGACACTTTTATGAAAATAATTAATTATTACCAGGAAAAATGCCCGGCTTTCAATCTGAAGTATCTGCATTCGAATCTTTTTGGATCTTCGAATGTGGAGGTTTTGCCTGGGCGCTATCGTATTTCAGATGGCACGCGAAAGGGTAGATCCCTGCTATTTTATAAAATATGTGGGGGGCAGTCATTAGGTCATATCAGAGGCCACGTAGGAATTTCGTCGACCTGAAACTCTGACAACTCTGGGCTGCCCAGTCCATATAACCAGTATGAATGGACTGGAGCTGTGTAACCCTGTAAATAAAACCCGTTTTATTAGAGATAAATAAAAATTATATTTAATTATGTTTCATAAAACAAACCTTTGAGATTTTGCGAACTAATCAGTATAACTTACATAATATACATAGTAAGGCATATCCTTTACATTAGCCCCCAAGTAAACATAATAGAACCCTACATCCTATGAGATAAGGCACGCTTGCACTGGACCGTGACATAGGTCTTATGCTAACATATTGAGAATATCGGGTGGAAACTTAATGTGTTTTACGAAAATTAATGTGTTATTTATTTCATGCATTAATGGACTGTCTCGTTGGTCCAGTGGTCCAATTCTGTTCTTTGTTATTTATTTTATGGTACAAACGCACTACTAGTAGGTATAGTTATGTATATTTACCTAGACGAGCAACTTGACACAATCCTATGGAAAATTTACTAAATCGATGTTTTGTATTCTCCTATTTCCTCCGAATTCAGTAAACCTATTTGATACATTAATATCCTGATATTTTAAAGATGAGGTAAAGTATGTCCCTATCATTTAATTTTAGTTTATAAACTCTACATTTTTTTGCAGTGAACGTCCAATCCTGCGAGTATAACTGCGATTTTTGGTTCACTATAAAAATACAAAGTTTATAAAAACAATTAAAATGACAGACATAGGTTACTTCACTATAAAAATATCAGGATATAAACTTATAAAATTGGTTAATAATATTCGGAGAAAACACGGGAATACAAAACATCGCTTTGGTAAATTTTTCATAGGACCGTGTCAAATTCCTAGAAGGTCATGTACGCTCTTAGGTTTCTAGAATCTAGAATTCTAGAAATCTAGAATTCTCTAAAATATCTAGAATTCAAATCACGGAAAAAAATACACTGTAAATAAGGCAATAGTATGTCCACAATAGATAGGTTATGTTGATAAATTAGTCGTTCTGATAACAATTATTAGACAGTTTGATTTATACATTTAAGTAGGAATGAAGTTCGAATACCTGTCGACCCTCTTCATAGGGCTTGTCATAAATAACAGATAGAGATATAAAGTGGAATTATATCAAGTTTAGGATTAGGTATGGTTGCGAATATAGATTTAGATAAATAAAATCTTAGACCATAGCTGTATATATCCAGGGATATTTATGTTGGTTTGATTGACACAATTATTTAGGCATTTTTTGGACGACTTTGGGAAGTTACCTTTGTTTAAATTGTGGTTTAGAAATTGATCTAGGTAATTGACTCTTTAAGTGTAGTGACTGTAAAGTTTTAATCGATTTATAGGGTCCCCACACAACTTCAGACAACTTCAGATCATACAAAAGTGTGTGGGGTCCCCACACAACTTCAGACAACTTCAAATAATACAAAATTGGGGCAAATGGTTCGTATAATATACCCACGGCCGGTGTTTTGCGAACTTGGCTGACATACTGCAGTGTGTCTAGATTCACATAAAAATGGCATGCTAATACGAGTACCTATACCGAAATAAACAAGTTTTTAAAAGATATAATAAATAAAACAACATACTTAGAAATTCTTACGTAAAAATACTTTCAAAATCTCACTTCAAAAGACCTCACAATGAAAAAGTGACTCCTTAAGGAGATAAAATACCGCCCAAAGAGCCCCAGCTAAAATATGCAACAGTCAAATTCCCAAGTAATCTCCCACCCGGCACTATCCCGAAACCTTGAATAAGTATCCCACATTAGGATACATGGAAACCACATTTCTTTTATACCCTTGATTTCGTAGTCACGGCACGCTTGCCGGTTTCAATTGAGAGACGGGACATGGGTCGCTACCGGGACAGCGGGACAGAGAATGCGAGAGCGTGTCAAAAGATTATCTACATTTTAATATTATTCGAGAGTGCTACGATAGTTTAGACAAGCGTAAATATAAAGATACATATTATGTTACTTTTAAGATTTGATATTAACGTTTCATGTTTATTGTTCGTGTATTAAATAATATTCACATCGCGCCGATGTTATTACAACGTAGTTTAAATATTTTTTCAATTCAGTAAGCTTTATTGATGCATTGATATATCGTTAAAGAATTTTCAGAATTTATTAATTTAATGAATTTAAATTTAAAATGATTGTACATTTATGATATATTTTTTGATATCCATAGTATTGTTAATAAATTTACAAATTGAATAGCTACAATTAGCTACTGTATTAACTAAAAGAAATTTATCAGCGCACTTTGCCTTCACCCGTCGTCGAGTAGGCATAACCAGATATCTTTTGCGTATACTTGTGTTGTCAAATCTGTGCCCGAATTGCTGTAAAAAACATTTATTGTTTTGTGTAATTTGTTCTTTCTTAATAAACTTTTTCGTAATTTACTAATAATATATAGAATATATTTTAAAAGTTCAAACACTGTTTATATGAATTATAAGTATAATCAATAAAATAACTGGAATAAAGGTACAAAATAATAATATCTGAACAATTTAATACACAATCTGAAATTCAGCGTTAGGTTTCTTTTGTAGTGGTAGGCCTCTTTTGCAGGGGGCCGCCTGGGGAAGTACCACGCCTTTGCCAGTTCATCCGCCAAGCAGTAATGTGCAAACATTACTACGTTCCGGTATGAAGGGCAATGTTACCAGCGAAATTACTGGGCATGACGAGATTCAACAACTAATATCTCAGGGTGACAGGCGCAATGCAGTGCCGCGCAGAATTTTGAATTTTAAAACACTGGGTGGCACTGTGTTTGATATGGGCAATCATGATGCTTACCATCAGGGCCGTCTTAAGTTTATTCTGCGCCGGGGTGCGGGACTCAGCCTGCGCCCTCGTTTTGTTTACACTGCAGCGTGGCACGCGACCGACGACTGCATGCTGCATGCTGCTGCGTAATGAGGTGGACAATCCTTTGGTGCTGAGCAGCATGCAATATTATGTCCCAGACAATTACATGAGGACTGGTCGACGTCACCATCATTTGTTTGCGCGCGCTACGCCGTTGCATACTTGCTACGCAAACAATGCACCCACGGCGAAAGCGGTGGTGCTCATCAATAGGTTTTTGCAGACAGTTCAGAATGCTGACATACATGCTGATACCATTAGCAGCCTGTATAAATGTTTTTGTTTTTATTTGTATCATGTGTGTATTTTGTAATGTTGTTTGTATTGTATTATGTTTGTGTTTTGTTTTGTCTAGCTGTATGAGTGCTTTGGTGTAAACTGTAAACTCATATTGTTTTTGTTGAATAAATTGAAATTGAATTGTGTAGTGTAGTAATGCGGTATGACAAGCGCCGAAAGCGTAATAAAAGTAAAAAAAAATATTATTGTTGATGACTATTTTTTTTGCTTGCGCATACATATTTGTCGTAAGTAAGGGTCGTTACACATCTGACGGAAGATGCGTCGCGTCTTATTGGTTGCGTAACGTCAGAACGGACAAATGTATGATAAAACATTCAACCTTGTACACTCAACCGATGATGCGTTAGTACAACAGTTGGTACGCTCGACGCATTTTCCGTCAGATGTGTAACGACCCTTACAAGTATATAAAACTGTGCAATAGCGTTAAGTGCAATGAAATATCCAAAATTCAGCGCTCGACAGGCGCCCCCGGGCACTCCGCGCCCGGGTGCACCGCACCCCTTGCACCCCCTGGTAAAGACGGCCCTGCTTACCATCAGGCACCTGATTTGCTCGTCTTGTCACTCACTAACATAAAAAAAAAGGTATCTTGAGTCATGTCACGCTCGTGGCTTCTAGAGTGACCCGCGCCCCGCAGACATCATAGTCTCGCCGTGACACCAGTGAATGTATCACTAATACGGGACAGCTCTATACGGAGATTTTGTCTTGAATAAAGCAGGTATTGTATATTTGGTACCGTACCTCACAGTTTCCGAGAAAAATGCTCTATGTGTTATCTCAGGGTATATGCTATTTTTAAAGTTCAAGTTGATAGTAAAGCGGTAACAAATATACCCATATACACACAAACTTTCCCAGGAAGTTGTTTTTATTTAAATAACCTAATTAAATAAATATTTTTATTTAAATAGCGTGATATCTTCGACTTCGTTGCCGTGGAAATTCAGGGACTTGCGTTCTTATTCCTTGTGTACACCATAATGGAAACCTGTGCGCAATTTCGGGCTAAGGTTTGAGGTTGGGCATTGGTAAGTGAGTGCGTCAGTCAATCACTCAGAGATTGTTTCATTCCTAAGATTAATAAAAAAAAGTACTTGGTATCTTAACACATCCAAACTTCCTAATACTTATTAATACGAGATATTTTCTTTTTTACTTGTTTTGCTTCAGTTTTCTGTGTAATTTCTACGGTTAAAAATTTGCAATGTTATATTTTTATAAAAATACATGATATTATGAAAAAATGTTCATAATATCATAGATTAATGGCGAAACGGGCAAGCTGCTACCTACTCTACATTACATCCAATAATATACACAATATTATATACAGGAGGTCCCGTTATTGCGTCCCCGACGTTTATTACGACCGTGTGGGGTCATTCCGGGATGAAAATAATTGATAACCACCCTTGTTGGGGGATGATAAATAAAATAAGAGTTTTGTTAGTAGCCGACGTGATAAAGGTCGATGTTTACGGGGTCTTCGAGGACCTACTGACCTTTAAGGTTCAGAAAAGTTAGTAGTTTTGAATACTATAGTGAATGTTGATATTGTACACGGAGATGGACCTATTTAGGTATTATGTTGCATTTATGCAATGTATTTTCTTCTGAGTGCGAACTGTGGAATGATCTCCATGCTGTGGTCTTCCCATAGAGCGACAATATGGCGCTCTTCAAAAGGCGAGTGAATAGGGTGTCGGTGTTGGGTGTTAAGGGTCGGCAACATAATAGCAATACCCCTGGTGTTGCAGGTATCCATGGGCGGCGGTAACCGCGACCCATCAGGCGCACCGTCTGCTTGTGCGGCCAACTATGGCATAAAAAAGATACCCATTGACTCGTTTTTCTCGATAATGTCATAAATTATATTTATTTTAGATGTTCTTATGCTAATCTAATAAGTAAAATGTTTGCACATTTTTGCATTTGCTAAGCAGTAAGCAAAGGCTAGGCGTTATATTAGCTAGTTGGACTAGTAAGTCCAAGTTTAATGAATAAACTGTCAATCGTATGGTTGTTAACAAATGTTAACTTATGAAGTAAATCAGGTTTCGTTTTTAAATTTATATCCCTTAGTTATGTCCCTTAGTATAATCCCTTAGTTCAAACTTACATTTGAATAGAAATCACAGAAAGTATTAGAAGAACCCACAGATAAAAGAGATGCACTTGTAACCGGGACGCGGGACATGAATCCCGGATAATCCGTAGTGGACAGGTTAATCTGGGACGATTTGTGTCCCGGGAAACCGGCGCGGTGTTGTTATGTGTCATCCCTGATTTATAATTGTCAACTAAGAGATGACTTCCTCGAAAATGGTCACTATTAATTGATACGCAGTTCTAAGATCGTTCTCTATGATATTGAAATTGTGTTTCAAACCACGATAAATATTATATTTTCTGAAACCGCTCTGAGAAATTCATGAAGTTTAGATTTTTTTACCAAATAAAGCTGAAGAAATTAATCATTTTTATTAGGTTTTAACTAAGCAAGTTAAAATATTTAATTATTCTTTTTACTGCCCTTATCTCACTCTGGGTAGCAGGTAGTGACGTCACAACACATCTACTGCTTCAATTCTTAACTAGCATTCATCTTTGCACTCACTCTCTGCCTACACTTTTTTTTTATTTAACAACAAAGTATAGGCAAAATCAAAGGCAAATCGGTGTAAATGTCATTGTACATAAAATATCGCTTGAAACGTGTAAATTACATGAAACAATGAATAGGTACCAAACAGATGTCATGCGGGCGGCGTATCTACACGAGCGAGTATTATCTGTGACATTTCTTTGTACTCATGACATGATTGGCATTGTTTATAATGATGTTTTATTTAATTCGCTTTCTGCTCATTTGAGGTATTTTTATAAAAAAAATCTTGACATAAACTGTGCAAGGGAAATAACTAGATACATTATGTGAATGACACAATGAAGGAAGAGTGGCAAAATCGATGCCCAGCAGTAAACATAACATACCTTCACGCCTTTTTTCCCGAAGGGGTAGGCAGGACTCAACCCACATTTCGCCAGTATGTTATTGGTCCCATGTAATAGGGGGCGAGCCTATTGGCATCTACCGGGCACAGTTCCAGACTCCAGGCAGTTATTGAGATAATTCCTAATGGAAAAATTCAATATTTAACACTTTGCCTGACCTGGGGATCGAACCCGGGACCTCTTGATTGGCAGTCGAGCATGCACCCTCTACGCCACCGAGGCAGTCCCAGCAGTAGGCAATTATAATAGCATTACTGCTTACTTACTCACGAGCTTACGCTAGTGACATTCTGAGGAATTTCTTACTTCTCTATAATATAAGAAATAAACCTATTTGTAATTTCCGCTCTGTAAGTCCAAGGGTTAGAGGAATGGACGTTGTGTGAGTGTCAGGACCTTTTTTTTATTATGTATAGAGACGATATGAGGGATAATTGAGAATAAATACATCAATGTATTACAATAACATATTAAATATAGTTTGAAATATTATACAAAGTTTTGAACATATGCATTAGCCTTGACTTATTTTAAATGTAACGTGAAATATTACTGCAAATATTACAGCAACCCCTAACTTTCGGTCCAAATGATATTCACAAAACAAATCCCATATTCAGAAGCGGGCGTTCTGTCCGCGACAGTACCGCTTGCAGTGCTTAACGAGCTTTTGTACATAGTTGTACTTCTGACAGTTCGCAGTTCGCAGCAGTGCCGCATTTGTGTACCGTGCCACTCAATAGAGAGGGACAGAAGACAGCCTTCAACGAGCGATAAGACGCAAAAATAAATTAGATACAAGGTAGAGGACCCAATTATTGATACCCTGCCCATTTATTGATACTCCATTATTTTCTAGATATCCTACTAATATTAGAAATGCGAAATTTTGTGAATCTCCGCTTGTTCACCTATGTCATAAAAAATAAAAAAAAACTACTGAACCGATAAGGCTGTGATTCGGTACGTAGATAGTTTAGAGTTTAGAGCTTAACAAAGGGCATGTTTCCCAATATTCCCACGGGAACAATAACTACACGGGTGAAACCGCGGGGCACAGCTAGTATCAGTAAATATTTTCAATTGATATAACTGTAGGTCGATTTAATTTACTCGTAGTAAGGAAAACCAACAATTAAATATTTAATAAAAAAGTAACTTTTTTGTGGTATATATTTTTATATTTCCAGGAAAATTATGGAGTGTCAATAAATTGGTAGGGTATCAACAATTGGGTCCTATACTTTTAAAAATCTATTACATTAATTTAATTAACTCCCCAGTCACTTCCAGTTGTTGTGTTTATATACAACCGCACTTTGTCGGTTACGTTTAGGGGGCGAGCCTAATGCTATCTAGCGGACACAGTTCCAGACTCCAGGCTGTCATTGAGATAATTCCCAATGAAAAAGACCAATAACATTCTTTGCCTGACCTGGAGATCAAACCCGCGCCCTCATGATCAGCAATAGCGCTTGCGCCTACTACGTCACGGAGGAAGCTGGTAATAAGCAAAAAAAATATTTCTTACTCTACCTATACTTTAGTGTTTTTCTTAGGTAAATAAATTTTATTCGTTTACGTCAACTAAGGAATGTTCCATAATTGAACGCGCGGTCGTGTTCGAGCTGCGTGCTACAATCCCTTGGTATTTTTATCTGAAATTTGCGAGGCCACCTTTCTGCATCTGTGAATTTCATCCCTGTACAGTTTAGACCAATCCGCGGTTCATTGTTCTAGACACAGATTTGATTTGGCTCTATTTAATTTCACTCTTTGGTTCGGTTTGTTAGTTAAAATATTAACCGAAAGATAAGGCAGAGTGATGTTTTAATGTTTAATACAGAATGCAGCTAGTAGAAGATGATATAATAATATATAGGTATTATAGTTACTGTTGTAGTGTTGTGCTCAGCAATACAACAAAATAATAAATGGCAAGAGTACAGAAGTAAATATCAAGAACATACAGCGCCATCTATTAGTTCATTGCGCAAAGTATGGAAATATGCAATAAAATGGGCATAACTTTTGATTGCGTTAACTTTGAAGTGTGTTTTTTACAGCCACATAGGACTGCAGATCTGAGTAGTTGATATCAATTTCAACTTGATATCTCCACGCGTTCCCGTTTAAAAAGTGTCTTCACAGACAGACAGGACAGACAGACAGACAGACGGACAACAAAGTGATCCTACAAGGGTTCCTTTTTTCCTTTTGAGGTACGGAACCCTAAAAATGACGTTTGACAGCAATAATTACGTAAGTTTACTGCTGTAGCTCCGCGATTGCAAGTTCGTAATACCTACCCGGACTGGACTTACTCGTAGCTTCATTTCAAGTCAGTTGAAATAAAACTGAAAGGACCTCTCACATCACATTCTTTCGTAGCATAGTGGACCCTAAACATCACTTTTAAATAGTTACCCATCTATGTACCAATGTTTGATCTAAACACTTAGACCACTTCGCATTAAGACTGCAGTCGGTAGCTGTTCTGTTCAAGTGATTTTTAATTACAAAATCCGTCAGCTGAGGTCTGGTAATCGTCCATTGTGTGCAACTGTGTGAGCTAACGAGCTACCAACCTATGGAACTGCTAACTGCAGCATTACAAGCCGTTAAACTGCGTGTTAAACTGCCCCCGCTCTTACTCTGGTAATGATGATAGTTTACACTCGAAAAACTTCGCTCTTTAGGAAAATTGACGCAATTCTTTTCTAAACTACAACTGTACCTAACAAACGTTAGTGTGTCGTAGAAACAAAATAATTATTATGACAGGTGTTACAAAAAGATTAGACTTAGGAGAATTAAAAATCTAAATTACCGAATAAACCTATTAAAAACTAAATTATTGAACAAAATTCTCCCACCCACATTAACTCATCTTAAAGTGAGTTTCTCTAATTTGTGTACATTTTTTCGCGAATATTATTAAAAAAACATGTAATTTCGAGATATTATGTTTTTATAGTATCATCACACGCTTTTGTATCAATGGTAAAGAAAGCTTTAAAATATCGACATTTCTCCATCAAAAAATCAAATTATATGAGTCAAACTTAGTTTAACTAACATTAGGTAGGTACATAATATATTGTACTCGTAATGTATAAATTTTTATTTTAAAAGGCGTATATTAAGCAACTATAATAAAACTAGAAATGAGAAACACGTTAACAACAACAACCAAAATAGTTGTTGATCAAAATAGCGAAGTCCCAGATTAACCTGTCCACATCGGCTTATCCGGGATTACCGTCCCGCGTCCCGGATTATCAGTTAACCGTCAAACATGGCTGGTAAAACCTCATCATTGATTTTTTCATTTTAAATGGCATTAATTATAATAATGTTGAAACAGAAATTTAACTACTTATTGTACTAAACAAATTAACAGATACAGAATTATTCCTTTCAAACTATAAATTACATAAAAAAAAAAAAAAATTAATGAACTTCCAAGCTCTGCTGAAAACTTCAAGACTCTGAATACTGTAAGCAATTACTGCGAGCACCGTGAACATTTTGATTAAAACAGTAGGCGGTGTTTAGATTTCATGATTTTTCAAACTTTGTTTATGGCCAATGTTATCTAGTCTTCCAGCGACCACCTAAACACTACAAAGTGTTTGAAAAGTTGGGATTACAATAATAATATTATTTTATTATACGCTATAAAACACGTTAAAATTTTCAATGAGTCTATGAATTAAAAAATCACAATAATGGTTAGCATAAAAGCTAAAAAAATAACACAATAACGAAATGTAAGCCTTTATTATTGTTACAATAACAAATCGATTGACAAATTATTAATGAAAACCGGACCAATGCTTAGGCGATGCGAATGGTTAAACTAGAAATACGACTACAGAAATACAATAGCTAAAAATAAAATCCTTCCTTTTTGGGTCTTACCGTAATACGGTAAATAAATACAGCAGTCCTAACAAAACACGTAAGTTGACTTAATAAACGAATTGTAGGTTCAAAATAAACATACTATCTAATTAATTAAATTATTTGTACGCGCTGACAAATATTTGTACGTGAAGTTAATAAGCTGAACATTGTAAACACATTATAACCAGGATGAGAATCCAGGAGAGTGGTTTGTGTGGAGTTACGATTATATTGTGATTATATTATGATGATAGGTACAATAAAATAAACCTTGTATGAGGACTGAATCCTGGGTACACCTCGGCCTACCACTTCGGGAAATAGGCGTAACTGCATTTTTTTTAATGATAGTTAATGACAAGACGAGCAAATCAGGTGCCTGATGGTAAGCATCATGATTGCCCATATCAGACACAGTGCCACCCAGTGTTTTAAAATTCGAAATTCTGCGCGGCACTGCACTGCGCCTGACACCCTGAGATATTAGTTGTTGAAATTCGTCATGCCCAGTTATTTCGCTCGTAACATTTCCCTTCAGACCGGAACTCAGTAATGTTTGCACATTACTGCTTGGCGGATGAATAACTGGCAAAGGCGTGGTACTTCCACAGGCGGCCCCCTGCAAAAGAGGCCTACCACTATAAAAACTCTATGTTATGTCATGTTAAATTGAATGAACGAATAGTAGTTATGTTTTGAACTCAATAAAACATTTAAACACTAAAAATTTAGACGAAAACTTGTATAAATCTATCCGCCCTATATAGCGACAAAAAAAAATTGCCAACGCAAACATTCAATAGTCTAAAATAGAAATAAACTAGAAACTAGGTACAGTAACATCTAGACCAGAGTAACAGGCGGGCCTGTCTATTCCATGTCGTATTACTAACAGGATACGAAGCTGGAAATGTTTATTTTTACCATAACTAGCGCGTAAACTACCCTTAACATCTGTGGATATTGGCTACACTATATGGAATAATGAAAAGAAAAAAATACACTATTAATTCTGAGTGTACATATTTTAAAGTTCAAAAATAGTTACGTTTTTTGCTTTAGTTTATAAAAAATTGAACTGCGCCTTGTAGTTAGTTGCACCCACTGAAAATTATAGTATAAGTATTTCGATAGTCCAAGATCGAAACTACCTATATTATATCAAAATTTAGTCTAATCGGTACTGTGTTAGTTTTGAGATAAAGAGGTATTCAACGCACACAACACATCCATAATTTTGTACGTACTTATAATATTAAATAGATTAGTACCAGGGTAGCAGAAATCAGCAGAAGCTCTACTCCTGCTGATGGACGATTTTGTGAAGAAATAGCTCGAACGCTTCAAAGAACAGTCGTTATTATGAAATAAGCAAAATGAAAGGGCACAGCTGTTCAGAAGCGAGCCTCAGCAATAGGTCACTGTTTAATTAAAACGAGCTAACTTTTCTGAAAACCCGATTTTAATTTATTTATCCTATAGGAGTTTGTGTGTGGCCTCGTTCCAGCAGCAGTTTTTGAACGTTTAATTGCTATGTTGATGTCAAAATAACTAGATAACATTCTAATTTCTGATGAAGTTTCGTTATTTTCCAAAAAATTAAATACTTTACCAAGCATCGACTTAAAACAAATGACGTGTGACTCGCTTTCATTAGGGCGAAAAATAAAAATCTCTTGGGATTACTTTTCACTCGCAAGTATTACAATGATATTATGTAATTTATTTATTGAAAAATTGAATAAAGAGTTAAATTACATAAAATAATATCATCAGCTAAAAAATTAAAGCCCAAGTTTTCTAATTGCAATGTACGTCACCTGTCTACCTCCCAACAAATCCGTCATTGTAACTAAGCTAGTCTGAGTTTGAGAAAGAAACCCAAAAATAATGATATTTTGTACGAATTCTTTCTAATATAATAAAAAAAGTTTATAATCTGAGCATTAATCTTCAGTATTTCAATACAATGCAACGTGTACATTTCCTCTAAGTAATTGATTTAGCAAAGTTTTAAACCAGTTACGAAGCTATCTAAAGACGGATTGTGTGCGCAATTGTATTTATCTACTTATATATACAAAACTTAAAACTATGAGGAGGCATGGAAAAGAGAGAGGAGAGGACGGAAGGACGAGACTATGGAAGCAAAAACTTTCGAGACAACTTTGAAAATAATAGTCCCGCCCGAAATGTCAAGAGCGAAATTATTACACAGTTTTTAAAAGTGGCAAGTTTATTTTAATGTAGAGAACTGTTTTCATTTTGTTAAAGTATTTTGTTTTCCACCACTAGCCACTAGGTTATATTAAAAATACAATTTTATTGTGCCAAATTTTGTTTGCTTGCGACACAGAAAGTCTGCTGACAAAAATATGGCCAAATAAAAACTTTACAAACTTAATTGAGCGGATAACAGCCTGCTTCAACTCTGCAAAATTTTGATTGAGGAGTTGTCTTTAAACGCGAATTCTTGTACCTACTCATCAATGTTGATAAATATATATTTTATGAACTAGCTAAGACTCGCTGGAAAGAACATTATGTGTTATTCTAGGGTCTAGGCAGCTATCTACGCACCAAATTTAAGCCCATTTGGTTCAGTAGTTTTGGCCTAAAGAGTTAACAAACACTTATCAACAAAGGGGCAGGCAGACCCAGGATTCACTCCCATAGTAGGAACATCCACGCTTTGCAAGTTATGTTTTAAGTCCCATGTTGCCATCTACCGGGCACAGTTCCAGACACCAGTCTGTCATTGAGAAAATTCCAAATGAAAAATCGAATTGAACTTTTCCCTGACCTCTCGGGCTCTTATGATCGGCTCAAGCACTACTGCTTGCAAATCACTACGCCATCTAATCAAATAGTTAACTGAATAAATTATGATACCTGCATGAAACTATCCAACAAATACATACAAGCTATATTTCATCCGGGTTGTTATTAACAAACCGGGACAGGCCCCCGGAGTCCCGGATAAACCGGGAATCATTTGCGGGATTGCGCGGAGAAAACGTTAATTTTTGTAATTGTCCCGAGAGTTGGGCAAGTGTTCCGGCTAATTTGTTCTATAGGATGTTTGATTGGAACGCTTTATATGAAGGATCTGTGTTTATTAATTCAGGATATTGGATACAGAATGATGTTTTACTATTCATTTTTTCTTGGCTTTATCGAGGTAAGAAATGAGCTGAAGCTGGGGTTTTTGATCTCTGGTTAAGTCGACTTTAATGTTAAATATTTATACCGAAGCCTAAAATATTTGGCGAAATTCGTTTGTTCATCCCTATTAAGTTAAACAATCCTATAAAAATTTATCAATCTCTTCATTTGTTTCAAGTGAATGTCTTTTAAGGTTGTGACCTATTCCTGAAAGGTGTTTCTCAAAGTTTAACTTGATATAATTTGCCTAGCTTTGCGGCATATTGCCAATAACCTTTCTATTAAAATATTCCATTAAATAAATATTCAATTCATCTAAAATATACCAATTCCCCATTTAATCGTTAACACTACCATTTATCACCATAAACACCCTTAGATCAAATAACCCATAGAGGGCGCCTCCATACAAGTATCTAAACCCGCCATTAATCAAATAACGTCAAATAATTTACTATATTCGTGAGCAGATGCCGGCTGTCTCTCACTTGACATTCGATATGACACGATGAATAACTATCCTTCAGTGCATAACAGGGGATTCTGGACCTTAATACTATCAATTTAAAGACTAATGTGGTAAGTGACAGCCCTAGTTTAGAGTTAATGTAGAATTTTAGAATAGTGTATTTACTTCAACATTCTTAATTATTATTTATTGCATAATGCAATAAGTCCGCCGGTAGTTTACCGTGTAATTTGTATTATTACTTTTTGTAACGTTTGTTGTTTCAGTCAGACTGAGCATCATCATACAGCCATTGAGTCAAACAGTGGGACACATTTTTTTTCTACGCTTTTGCTGCTACAATGGGCATCTACACATATCGGTGGTTGGGGTCACAAGTCATCAGCGTGCAAGTCAAATACAAAAAGAAATTATATATGTACTTTTATACCATAAGCCTAAATAAATCCTAACCTAATTTCCTCTCCGCAAATACTCTACCAAAAACGTAGAGAATCAATAAAGCGACTCTATATCGACACTGAAAAAACGCTGAATTCTCCGACATACTTTGCCAACGGAAATTGAACCGCATCATAAGTAAATAAAGAATATTTTCCAAGGAGACTTTGTGGTTTTGAATGAAATTTTATGCAGATTTCATATTCAATCTCCGATACGAGAATTTATTGCGTTCCTGATGCCTCTACATTTTTGATTTGTTATTATTTCGAGTTATGGCGGCTTATAACGCGTAAATGGAACATTTTAAAGGGATTTTTTTTGCGATTATTTTTGGGATGTGATTTATTTTTGAAGCAAAAGTAATTTATGTATGTAGCTTCCTTTGAAGGTAATAATGTCTTAATATTTAACATAACGTACTTCTTACGCTTTCTTCCCAAAGGGGTAGGCAGATGCGTAGTAACCAGAGTATGGACACTGTTATAAGTCCCATGCAATAGGGGCGAGCTTATTCCAACCTACCGGGCACACTCCAGGCTATTATTGAGTTTTCTCAAGCCTGGAGTGTGCCTGGAGTTATTTTTAACTAATGGAAAATGCAAAATTTGCTTGACCTAGGAATCGAACCTGGGATCTCATGATTGGCAGTAGCGCTTGTGACCACTACGCCACCAAGGCAGTCATTATTTAAAACATCATCATCTCAGCCATAGGACGTCTCAGCCACTGCTGAACATTGCGTATACTTATCCAGCGTGTTTCTGCCGTCCTTATCAGATCTGTCCACCTTGTGGGTGGACGTCCTACGCTGCGCTTGCCGGTCCGTGGTCTCCATTCGAGAACTTTGCAGCCCCATCGGCCATCAGTTCTACGTGCTATGTGCCCTGCCCATTGCCACTTCAACTTGCTAATCCGCTGGGCTATGTCGATAACTTTCGTTCGTCTACGGATCTCCTCATTTCTGATTCGATCTCGCAGAGAAATTCCGAGCATAGCCCTCTCCATAGCTCGTTGCGCTATTGTGAGCTTGCTGATAAGGCCCAAAGTCAGAAACCACGATTCAATGACATTTGAAACATATTAATGTTACGTGCGAAGGTTTGCTTAAACTTAATTGCATAAACTACTGAACCATTTTCTGTAGTGTAGTTTTAGTCTACACTAGATTCTACAATTAAATATTTTTTGCGAATAAAACCGTGAAGCGTGAACTAGTTATTTTTAATGCCCAGAAAAATTTAAACTTTTTAAGGTATCATATAAATAATTTATATCACCGTTATAAAAACATTACGATTAAATATTCATATAAAATGATATTACGAGTAAATAGAGATAAATATTGAGTTTGTAGCAACATAGCTCACGGGTGGTCCGACCTATTTATACATTCCACGATATCTTCATTGATTTAAGGAAAAGGGGAGATAGGGTACGTTCTCTCAGCGCTTTATCAACAACTGGCACGCGCTGTTTGCACAGTGTGCAGTTTGCACAGTGCAATATAATGAACAACAAAGATAGAAAGACGTATCGAAGTGGGACCGAGACAACAATATTATTCGCTAATACGACCTCACATTTCTGACGCACGTGGACCTAATGGGACCTAATTTGAGCTTTCCATTTTCGAGAAGCCAGTACCTCATCGCCCCTTTTTTATAACAATGGATATCATTGAATCATTTTATTAAGGTATAAACATTTAACGTTTGGATGATTTCGTCACTTTGGATAGTTATTCTTTATTTTCTTGTTTATTAGCGTCTAGATGTAAAAACATACAGTAGTAATTGCAGTATATTGCACCACAGGTATAATTATTATTTTAATATTATGAATTTGTAATCCCGCTTATGTCATTTTTTTTGTTACTCGGCTAACATCTGTGTTCGAGCATGGGATAATATGCTGAAAACCAGCGCTGCACAGGGTGACCCTGTGCAGCACAAAGCTGAGCATATCCCAATTGCTAGTAGTAATTTAACTTTATTTAATTTTTGTGAAATGTTTAAATTTGTATTTTTTTTTCTATGCTGGCAATAAATTTATCTTTATCTTATCTTATCTTTATCATACATTCACGCCTTTTTCCCGAAGGGGTAGGCAGAGGTGCACCCAGGACTCAGTCCCATAGTAGATACACCCACATTTCGCCAGTATGTTATTGGTCCCATGTAATAGGGGGCGAGCCTATTGCCATCTACCGGGCACAGTTCCAGACTCCAGGCAGTTATTGAGATAATTCCTAATGGAAAAGTCAAATATTTAACACTATGCCTGACCTGGGGATCGAACCCGGGACCTCTTGATTGGCAGTCGAGCATGCGCCCTCTACGCCACCGAGGCAGTCAAGATGTAGATATTCAATATGTAACGAAGCTTGAACCAGGGGCTCCAGATTCAAAGACATATTTCTACTGAGCCACGGATTCTTGTTACATAGGTTTCACTGGCAAAAAATTATGTAAAATCATCATAGTTATGGAAATCTCATCAAAATTATTTCTAGAATTGCCATGCCTTATGTGCCTGGAGGAAAGATAGAATGATATAAACACTATTGTTAGTCTTAGGCTAGTACAAGTTGCGGTCTTATCGCTTATCGCTCTGATTTCTGAACGGAAAAAAGTAGAATTATGAATATTTCTAGTCGGCAGTGTACTCATTCAGCAGGCAGGGGGTTGCTTTGGCATAAAGAGATCGCTTAAAGCGATAAGGCCGCCCATTGTCGCCCAGTAAGAATTACTTTAGTTATTTTAAGTTGTACCTTAGTATTATTTTTACCTTAGTCTCAATAAAGTCTCAAGTAGGCCAGGTCAAACATTTGTGTGCATGAACATGTCTGTTTGATCTGCGTCTGGGTGTTATAAGCTTATATTTATGTATGTATATCAGTCATCTGGTTACCATAGTACAGGCTTCTAGCCTAGTTTGGGACCAGATGACCATGTGTGGAAGTTGTCCCATATTAAAAAAAAAAAAACGTATTGTATTGTATTTTATGCTCCATCTTAATTTATTAATAATATCTGGATGACCGAGCTTTGCACGGTATTATTTTTTTTTTATTTAATAAAATGTCATTTTTTAAAAATGATTCCAAGCTAGATTGATTTATCGCCCCCGAAACCCCCTATATACTAAATTTTATTAAAATTGTTGGAGCCGATTCCGAGATTCCAATTATATACAAGAATTGCTCATTTAAAGATATAAGATTAAGTAACTACTTATTTACCAGCTTATTAGGTATTCTAGGATCTAAGGCTCGTAGGCTTTTAAAAAGTAGTCACACTAAGCTATAATATAATCTAAATACAACATTTCAACTAAAGGTTCAGTAGTTTTTGGCTTAAAAGGTAACAAACACACACAATTCACTTATTATACACAAACGTTCATATTTTTGTAAAATTATTTATGGCACTTTAGCACATTTGAAATCGTCATCGTTCTAATCATTATTGAGGTAACCATAAATCAGAATGAAAAATCTAATATTATTATTAATCTAATATATCTAAATATTATAATATAATATAAGTCGAAACACATCCACTCGTAACTAGTTGCCACAATGACATGACACAAGTATGTCCTAGCTGTATATTCCCACAAAAATGTAGCCCAAGCCCATTACATCCGGGAAGCTAAGTGCGGGTTCGGTTCCCGCGGCCGGCTACACGACACCCCGTCTCCGGTGACCGATCTATTTGCGGTGATTTGACCAAAGCTGTGAGATACTCGAACCGTGCTGTGACTCATTATATCCGAGTCATTGGTTATTGATCATTGATCTGATTGATTTTTGAAATAACCATTTAAAAACATCTTTAAAATGACTCTTTAAAGTAAGTGGAGTCTGGAAATGTGCCCGGTAGATGGCGATAGGCTCGCTCCCTATTACATGAGACTTAAAAACATAACTGGCAAAGTGTGGGTGTACCTACTATGGGACTGGGTCCTGGGTACACTTCTCCCTACCCCTTCTGGAAAAGGGGGCGATGTTATACGATGTGTATATTAGGTAATTTTCGACACTACTCTGTATTGTCTCAGTATTTGACGCGTTTGAAATCAAAGATCTACTACAAAACGCATTCGCAAATATAATTTTGTTTTATTTTTATTTTTTTTATTACAAAACATCGCCAAAGCACGAACCATTGCATAATAACTATGACTCATAATAATTTATAATAATGTTATTAATAAAAAAAGTGAATCGATTTAGATTTTGGTGACTCAAATAAATTGTTTAAATGTTCCATAATAATTGCTGCACTCGTTTTCTGCGATCTGTAGCCCGCTATTCAGTTTTCTAAGTCTAATCACCAACAATCATAATTAGAAAAACTTGGACACTCTGAATAAAATCGAGTATATGTTCGTAGCCAGCATATGTATCTACATAATCTGGTTACACACATCTTCATTAATTTTATTTACTTCATTTACCACGTTCTCTCCCTAGTTAAATGGTAAGTGTTAAGTGGCAACCCCGAGAGTATGTACTCGTATATTGATATTCATATTGGCAGTAACACGATAAAGCTCTCGGTGCAAATTGCCCGAGACATGTCTTGAATGAGAATTATCACCGTTGCACGCTCGAAAGCTTTTACATTTTTCGGTTAGTTTAATAATGATGATTTAGATGGTTTACTTCTGGTTTTCGTTAAGGCATATTGTAATGAAAGTAGTTTTAATTGAGTTTTAAATACTATAAATTGTAGGCTTAGTTTGAGAGAGAGGTACAAAACATAATAGAAATTACCCAGTAACTCAGTTTATGCATTACACCGTAACAGATGAAAGTAACAAAAGTAACTAGGCGACATGTACAGAACGGTGTAGTGTCGACGAGAAAATAGTCGATCCGAATTGAAAAAATTGTGCATAATAGCGTATGTAGACAAAACGCACCACAGTTAAAATTATGAACGTGAGAGATTATGTTGATTATGTTGCGGAAGATTCGAGGTTACGGACGTTACATATCTTTAACCTACAAGCTGCCACTCTTTCTATTGCGTATACCTCTATCTGTGCTCTCTGTCTAGCTCAAAGAAATTTTCCCGTCAAGACGGGCGCCCCAGCTACATGAAGTTTCATACCTTTATTGCGGAGTGTGCCAGAATTCCAGGCCTGTTTATATCTACTAAGTAAAAATAACTGTTAAAAATAAATTACATTATAATTATATAGTAATAATATCTAAAATCTGTGAAATTTATTATATTTTCACTTTTTATTTTATTGTATAAAATATTTCAAAGTATTTATGATAAAATGTTTAAGTAATTTGTAAATCCACAGAAAATGCGGGCTTCCTAACAAACATATTATCATTCGCCAGGTGTTTGGTTCCCCTACATTGTTGTTGCTTTATTTAGATTAATCACTTTGTAAATGGTTTCAGAAAACGCCCATTTCATAAAAAATTAAGCCGGAAAGACGGTTGCTACTCTAATTACTATGAAATTTTGTTGAGTTATTCATCATTCAATATTCATTATTCATAAGATTTTATATGATAAAACAAGCATTTTAATAATAATTGCTTTTATTAAACTTAAACAATATGTAGCCTTTACTCAATAAAGTTAATTCTAAGACACAAAAGCTAGTATGTCCATTATCAACGTGTCAAGTTAGGACAGTCCCGTTAGTAAACGTAACGCTAGGGTGACAACAAACATATGAGTCTTGAGTCCCTTCTCACACGGTGTGGCGCCTGTCATTTGTTCAAACTTTGTTTGACAGTATGTGAGATTAAGTTTCATATCTGTTAAGATAACACATTATCGTCCTCTGGGACTCTTGTGGGTTTTTAGGATGTGCATATGAAAATATTTACTTTGGATATTAATATATACAGATTCGTTTGATATTGTAATAGGTACATATATGGATTCGGCTTCATTTTTGTATTTTTACATCACATGCCAAATTTAGATGTGTTTGTTACTTTTCCCACCATAACTGCTATAAGTATATATTATATTATGTATTAATTTAGATGGAGCTTAAAAGAAGTTGAAAGTATAATGTTAAGAATATTAAACAAAACCTATATAAGGCCCCAGTTGTAACTACGACATTCAGTTTGCCATATAAAAATATGATTTATTATTTTTCCAGTATGCCTATTATGAATTGAAATTTTTTTGATTGGAAACACCTATCAAAAGCAAAAAAAAAGCAATAAAATATTTTTAAGTCGAAAAGTCCTAAATCAACAGTGAGAACCTATTCCCCAATAAATTAGATCGAAATAGAAATTTCCCTTGAAGTGGTTTCAAGACAATAGAAAATTTAATAAATACCAGTTCCATCTGGAATGTTCCGGTCAAAGCCAACCTTCGGCTCCATTAAGAAAGCATTATATGCAAATGTAAGTGTTCTTTGTGAGCCTAAATTAGATTCCGTTCCGTAGGAAATACAGGGCAGTCATTTGGAAAATAGACGTCGGGTTATTCTCATTTTTAGCAAAGCCTAAGTACTAAAACAATAGGTGCCTTGAATTGAGATGATCGGGGGGCACGGCAGTGCCCCTGCCAATAAAATTTACGGTTTCATAATCATTTAAGAAGAAACTCTCTCCAAATTTTTTTTAATCCTTAATATCCTTAAATTTTGGAAGTATTTTCAAAATGTCTAAAATGAAAAATGTTTTTCAATTATTTTAATAAAAAATCTTACCAGATTACTTGTTTTCTTATCAATGAATCACGTATTAAACATACCTGAAACAAATAAAAATGAATAATAAATACAAAAGTATATTTATTCACGTGAAATGTTCCAACAAATCACAATTAGAGCCATTCACGTTCATGACAAATTGTGTACCACAAACAATATAACAAACGACCAATAAAATTAATTTTATAGACGCGACAACTATCACATTTTGTTACGCTATAAATAAATAATAAACTTTATTTGGCCCATATCCTATTTTTATTTTGAACCTTATTTCTTTGCAATACTGTCTAAGTTCGTAAATAAGATTTTGTGTTTCACTTAGACTAAAATATAAAGGAAACAGCGACTCAAATAGCGATACATAAATGCAATTTATTGGTATTAAATAGGGCAGATCGATATTTGATATTAAATGTATAATACTTACAGCACGGAATAAATATATTAGTACTTGCAGTGTTTCAATGGTTTTGCAAGAAAAAATATTTTGCTTGTTTATTAAAATAATCGCGTTAAAGGTAGGTTTTTATTTATTAGTTTTAGTAGTTATAAAAACGCACAATCACACAAAGACTTGCTCTGTATGTATAAAAACATATTACGTTATACTCGCTTAAAAATATTATATACAGTCTTGCTGCAATATTTAAAGCTTCTCCTGTGGTTGTGTGCTTTATGTACCAGGGTTCACAATGGAGAATGCAACTTCATAATATAACAGTTGTGGTAAAATACGATAGTCAGTATTTCATAGAACTCACATCCGACACCCCTATATCGCAAGTCGAGAATTGTCCTATCAAGTTTTACGACATGGTCACTCTAGCTTTGATGGACAATGCTTTCAAAATGATGTATGAATATTTAACTTATTCTGTTTAATTCTTAAATATTATTTAATATTTTGCAGTATCTAGGTACTCGTATATTAAATAGTGTGGGTACATACTCAACCTACCACTTTCGTGATACCTATTCAAATACCTCAATTTAATTTCCTTAATGAAATCTCTTCTTCCCAAAAAGGAAGCGTTCCTGCCCTTTCACTCTCGACATAAAAAGTATGGTCATGAATAAAAAACTTACTAATAGGGTTTTGAGTGATCTCTCCCTAAAAGGTGAATTAGGACGCACGTGTGGCTCTTTCTTTGTCCCTTTCCAGGTCAGGGAATTTTAACTTTATTTACTAATGCATAGGGTTCTAATTGACTTTGCCAATTCTTGATTTTTTTGGGTTCCGTGTAATGTATTATAACATGTAAAGGTGTGTTTCCACACAATTAAACAGGAAGCTTAATGAAGGTAGGTAGATAAGTTAATCTGCCTTACGACGTGTTACGAACTGGTGTACAAGTTCCACGGCGATTTCTTATCGCATTTGTTTTCGATTCTTTGTTTAGCTGTGACTAATTATTGTCAGCTGCGGTGTCAGAAAAATTCCTGATTTTACTGGAATTTTATTTATATAAGTTTTTTTTTATTTTTTGGGGCTGTATATCATAATAATAATAAATAATAATTTGAATTTATACTCTAACAGAACGGGTTACCCCAATTACACTGCTCGAGTCAATTCATATGGGTTATGTGGACAACCCATATTGTTAGAGTTTCAGGTCGCCAAGATTCCTACAAGGCCTCCAACATGACCTAACGGCTGTCCCCTACATATCTTATAGGAAACAGCCGGGACCTACAGTTTAACGTGCCATCCGAAACACGGTAGGGCCCAGGCGAAAAATCCACATGGTGAGATTCGATCCAGGGACTCCGGATTTAAAGCCGAGCATATTCCTTCATATCATATTGGAGAAATGAATCTTTATGACATTGTGTACGACTGCCTCGGTTACGTAGTGCAAACGTTACTGCCGTACCCGAGGCCCGGGTTTGATCCCCAGATCAAGTAAAAGATGTTATTGGATTTTTCCATTAGAAATTTTCTCAATGACAGCTTGGAGTCTGAAACCGTGCCCGGTAGATTGCAATAGGCTCGTCCCCTATTACATCTTTAACTAAATCGATATGTTCCCCGGTCGATGATTCTCCAAGAAGATGATGTCCTGGAGATGAACAAGGCTCCCTTAACTCACTGGCCCATATGAAACTCACATTTACGCAGTTTTTATCTCATAATTCGTTTAAATAAGTCCAAGTAATGAACCAGTCGTAAAGTCTCTATAAACTTAGATTTTATTGCCTTTAACGTTCGATTTACTATCCGTTTATACAACTCTATCTAGCTTTACTTGTGCAGACTATCGGGAAGTAGTTCCGTCTATAGATCTAGACTGTATGATGTATGAAGGCGTTAAATGGCCACCGCTTTTATATCGATATGTGATTTCCTAACAAGAATCATGAAAGTCACAAATCAGGAACAGAAAGCCAGCCCTATCAGATTCACACTTGCCTACTCGTAATGACGAACCCAACAAATAAACTACTGTAAACCGATGATTTTATAGAAACTGAGATAGATGCGTTTTACCCCCTGCTTTGCATGGCGAACTCAAGTCAACCTGATTGGCTTGAGTCATGATAATCACACCTTGCCTTCCGCCGATGTTACACTTATAAGGTTTGCTACTCAAGTAGCTGTGAACCTGTGTTTATCTCTTTCTGACAACCGGGTTTTATATGTCTCTGCTATCTTTTACCTTAATGAGTGATGGAAACAAAACTGCACACATTATGTAGGTACAACAGAATTTCGCCACGTTTTAAAGCTGTGTTTAGTGTATAACGTCTGTTTCAATAAGATCATACTACAAACTAGTTTGTGTCGTCGCGTCAAGGCGCGAGCTGAAAAATCAGCGTTACTGACTCGTCTTCAACACATGCTGAGCTTGCATCTATTCAAGCGACACTGTACGGCGCGACTATGTCCTTAAATATATTACATTTATAATATTATGTATAATCATTTTCTTATTATTACAGTTATATGGTTTTTTTTTTAGTTTGTTTTGGTTTTGTGTCTTTTGTGCAGTGCTGTCCATATAAATGTACTTCATTCACAAAAACAAAAGAAAAGAAAAATATTCTCTAGAGAGTGCACTCGCCGCCACGAATCCAGTAGTATTTCCTGTAAAGTAGCGCGTCGTGTGCGTATTGTGCCTAGAGTCAATCATTGTATAGAGCCATCATAGTCTTCTGTCGCTAATTGTTTTGTGAGTATATCATAATAGTTGTTATTTAGGCGCTAAATATAAATGTAAAGTCAAAGTTAAAGTATTTACTGACGATGTAAAGTGTTAAATGAGTTAGTGATTAAATCGAGCCTTATTGTTAATCAAATGTACCTTGAGCCTGTTACATAACCCTCTATTTTATACACCCTATAGATAATAAATGCAAGGAAGATAAACACAGTTTGATAGTTGAGGGGAAGTACTAAATTATCTTCAAGTATGGTTGACGTCCACCCACAAGGTGGACAGACGATCTCATAAAGACGGCAGGAACACGATGGAGGCGGGCCGCTTACAACCGGACTGAATGGAAATCTATGGGGGAGGCCTATGTTCAGCAGTGGACGTCCTGTGGCTGAGATGATGATGATGATTATGATGGTTGAATGGAAATTTGACTACAGATACAATGAGATACCATTTCTGCCCGATTTACGTACTCGGCTTTTGAACCCATATTTGTCTTTATTTGTATTAAGAACAGTTTTGTTGGGCTTTTTCTGAAGCTATAATAATTATCTCTTTGCATGGTTATCTGGACGATATCGTTCTGAGCGATAAGGTTAAAAATAAATTGTTACACGCTTTCTCGTTTTAATTTTTTTTTTTTTTTTTTTTTTTAATGATAGTGAGTGACAAGACGAGCAAATCAGGTGCCTGATGGTAAGCATCATGATTGCCCATATCTGACACAGTGCCACCCAGTGTTTTAAAATTCAAAATTCTGCACGGCACTGCACTGCGCCTTTCCCCCCTTAGATATTAGTTGTTAAAACTCGTCATGCCCAGTAATTTCGCTGCTAACATTGCCCTTCAGACCGAAACACAGTAATACATATTTGCACATTACTGCTTGGTGGATGAATAACTGGCAAAGATGTGGTACTTTCCCAGGCGGCCTTCTGCAAGAGGCCTACCACTACAATCAATAAAGAGTTAAGAGTGTAATAAATATATCTATTGTTGCCCCGGAAATTATTTAAGCTTGTTATCAAAATGACCAGTTTCCCATAATGGCAACAAATCGCTAACCATTGGTTTGACAATTTGATTGTTAACAGTCGTTTCGCACTTGTCCTTTCGAAACCACAGACCTTCGTCCAACACAACACAACACATAGCCACTATTTAGTGAAACAATGTTTTGAACAATAATATCCACTTAGCTTAACGTAAATTATTATTACTATAATTCAGGGTAATGAAAATTTACGATAAAGACAGAGTTACTGGTAATAAGTACGCATCCTCTTAAAGGGTGACACTATGGATCCAACTCTGAAATTGCGAAAATACATCAGAAAGAGTTTCTGGATATACTTGACAACCTACCTGGATATACTTGATTACTACCATCTGTGCCAGATGGTAGCAACTCTGCTTTCTGTGCCGTGAGCCCCGGGTTCGATCCCCGGCCAGGTCAAACATTTGTGTGCATGGACATGTCTGTTTGATCTGTGTCTGGGTGTATAATCGTATATAAGTATGTATATCAGTAATCTGGTTACCATAGTACAGGCTTCTAGCCTAATTTGGGACCAGATGACCGTGTGTGGAAGTTGTCCCATATTAAACGACGTACACAGTAAGTTTTTTGTAGTGGTAGGCCTCTTTTGCAGGAGGCCACCTGGGGAAGTACCACACCTTTGCCAGTTATTCATCCGCCAAGCAGTAATGTCCAAACATTACTGTGTTCCGGTATGAAGGGCAATGTTACCAGCAAAATTACTGGGCATGATGAGATTCAACAACTCATATCTCAGGGTGATAGGCGCAGTGCAGTGCCGCGCAGAATTTTGAATTTTAATATACTGGGTGGCACTGTGTCTGATATGGGCAATCATGATGCTTACCATCAGGCATCTGATGGGCTCGTCCTGTCACTCACTATCATAAAAAAAAAAAAAAAGTTACCAGTAAATATTATAACTTATTTTAAGTTACATAACAGAAATTACCATCTTCAGTGTTTTAGGACACTTCAAAAACACTTAATTTTTTTTTTAGATTTTTTCTTGGTTTAGGCGAACATTGTCACATCCGGAAACATCTCCTAAGCATAAATTATCACATTCGCTAATCGTCATTGCAAAAATTGTCATATTACTTTATTTTTCCGCGTAATGTTACTTCCTACATTATCTGATTTTTTAATGCTCTATCACTCGAATCACTCTAAAAATATTAAATTGACTCATCGCGGTAAATTCGAGACAATAATAAAGTACCCTGTATTATAGGCACGAATCTAAGAAATTATAAGAGAAACCCACTTCGCTCGTTTATGCAAACTTGAGATCAAATATACCGAGGTATTATGTTATACTACCTACAGCTATATATATCAGTTCGAGTTATCAACCTAACAGCTTAATACACGGTTCGGGTAGATAATAACTAGCTAGAGGCAAGTAGGTCGCACCTGGATGACTGACGAGAGCACTAGGGTGAGAAATATTAGCGCACTAAGCTTCTTAGGTTATTTTCTAGAAGAAGTCGTCTCGTATTATTATGACAGGGCGTCTTTATCAGGTGCGGTGGAGAAATGATTTATTATTTACGAAACGTGAAAATTGTGCCTTATTTTTGTATTTACTGCGTTTGTGTAAGAAAAATCTTTTTTTGTGTAAAAAGATTTCGGTGGGGATTCCTGGATATTACAAAAAAAGAGTTTAGAGAAAAGAGCTTAAAGAAAAGTAAATAATATAGACATCGCCTACTTTATATCTGTATATTTTATTGAATGAGTCAACTTTATTCTGAAGTAGAGTAATACGAACAATCGATTTGGGTTTTCATATGATTGTGACATATATTTTTAATATATTTTAGAAATAACTTGAGAGGTTTTCGTATGGTGTTAAAATATTACGATAAAAATTTGAAAGTGCCAATGAATAGGGCTAACTAACAATAACAATACTACCGATTACCCCTACACATAATAATATTATTATTATAGATTTATTAGGATATCAAATACATTTTATTGCTCAATGAAATCCCACCAAATTACAAGCAAACAATGAGTCGGAACCACTATAATCTTAGATTACATAGAGAATAATACAAAATTAACCATTAAACATATCTCTCGGTTTTAATACTCAAGTTTATTAGTCGTTTAAGATTAGGGACACTGTACCAAAGCACTAAACGTGACCACAGAAGCATACATTGTATTTAAATACCGCTTTGGAGTTTATATCTAAACCTCAATTGGACAGTTTTGTAAAATACACCTACTTACTTGTGAACTGACCAGAGAGAATATCTTATGTGATAGTAACCTCATGATTAAAATGCCCACTTAATTATTGTGTATATGGGGTGTTCATTTCTTTGTATTATGATTTTATGTTGGTTCTCTTCCTGATGTTTGTTCTTTAAATCAAGTGAATATATCATTTTGATCAATTTCTATTTATATCCCCGGGTTAAAGCGATCTGTCTCTTGCAGACAATGAGCTTTATGGCCCCTACTCACTATTGTTTAAATTATATAAATATGGTAAATGTTTATAGTTTTAAGTAATTAAGCTGATAATATGTATAATAGCTAACGCGTATATTACAACAATAAATCAAAATTAAATAAATAATGGCATTTCATGCAAGGAATGTGTCTAGTGATACATCCTTCTTCCTACATTTCAATTTAGTAAGGTCTTTAGTAAGGGTATAATTTATTCTAAAGCAGTGAGTGGAAAATAAATAAAAATTTTAGTAACAAATTTGTCATAGGTAGTACTTAGTGCAGCGTAGCGTCTCAAACTGGATCCTGTTGTTAAACAAGAATAAGAAAGCTACTCTCGTTCATTGAGTATTGTGTGAGACTTGACAAGAAATCAATTTAAAATAATTGCGAAATACTATTATTTCCGCTTACAAGCGGACTGGATGGAAATCTATAGGGAAGGTCTATGTTCAGCAGTGGACGACCTGTATGATGATGATAATAAATAAATAATTAAAATGTTTCGGAATTGGTATATAACTTTTAACAGCCCATTATATTAAATGTATAACAATTTCCTATATAATACAACATAGTGACATTAAATTCCCATAAACGTTTCCATACATCACTTTGTTAATGGTCTACAGTTTCGGCACCTTTCATATTTTATGGGAATTTTATGAGTCGAGAAAAGTTTTCATATGTTTGGTAGTAAGTGATAATAGATTTATTTGTAGTTAAAATTAGTTTAACTATAAAATATTTATAACTTTTTGATAACCACTTTTAACAACCAACCTTTTACTGATCGGCTTCTTTCCTTTTCGATGAAAGATACGTAATAAGGACTTTATAACATAATTTGTTCTCCAAATATAACAACAACCTTTACTGTTTACGCTTTTATGGTCTTGATGTCACCCCAAAACGTTTTTAAAACTGCTAGAGTTTGTATATGAGAATATACAAGGTAGACAGATAACCAAGAAAAGACCGCAGGAACACGCTGGATACAAGCCACTTACAACTGGGCTAGATGGTAATTTATGAACCTATTTCCAGCAGTAGACTTCTAACAGCTGAGATGATGAATATAGCCTCACGGGAAAAAGGGTCGATGACAGTAACTGAGACCGAAAAAGAATGTAATGTCTTTTCTCTTCGTTAAATTCTTAAAAACGGGCAAAATACCGACAGCCACCCGAAAACAGCCGAGCACGAGAACAAGAAGTAGATAAACTCTCACTCTTCTTGGGAGTTTTCGGCGAGAGTTCGTATAGGTCCGTCGAGGTCCCTAAAAGCCACCTGACAGCTCCCACAGCCAAATAAATCTCATACCAATAAAGTAACACTTGACAAATTGGTCCGATCCTGTCTGTCTGTCAACAGTGTAATATCAACATCCTGTGTACCCATAATTTGGACATCCTGTATTGGAATTGTCACAGTACCTAATGATAATAGTTTGGGAGCTAGCGTACGATTTGGGTCACTTATTTTAAAATTTTCCGACTACGGTAAGGTCGAGAGAGGTAGGGTTATGTTTTTGCATGCTATAATGATATTATTGCACTCGTATTTATATGCCAACTAGTGGTGCCCCGCGGTATCACCCGCGATAAAAGAACTTTTTATTAGTTTTTTTATTATTCCGGGGTCTAAACTATCTATATACCGAATTTCAGCCCAATCGATTCAGTAGTTTTGGCGGGAAAGAGTTACAAACATCCATCCATCCATCCTCACAAACTTTCGCATTTATAATATTATTAGTAGAATATTAATCCATTTTTGTAATACGGGAAACAGTTACAAACATCCATCCATCCACCCTCACAAACTTTCGCATTTATAATATTATTAGTAGAATATTAATCCATTTTTGTAATACTGTAGAGCCTTAACTACCAAATCATTTCTTATGTGTGAGATATTAATTGATTCGATTATAATACAAGTAACTTATACTACATTTTTTTTTGTCTTGCTTTTTATAGTTTTTAATTTTTATTTTATCTGGTACTTATTTACTTGGGTAGGTATTTCAAATTAGTCCATTCTAAAACTTTTCAACAAAAGACATAAAAAGTTATAACATAAAAACAAAATACATAAAAGTAAACATGGTAAACAGTGCGCCGTAAAATATAATCCCAGTAATTTTTACAACATTTTTTTATGAGTTTTGGAAATGCCTAAAGTTTAAATTTAATTAATATTTTGACTGATTAGTATGAAAGCTTTATTTTTATGAAAATTTTGTACATAAGATAAACATACATTCACACCTTTTTCCCGAAGGGGTAGGCAGAGGTGTACCCAGGACTCAGTCCCAGTAGATACACCCACATTTCGCCAGTATGTTATTGGTCCCATGTAATAGGGGGCGAGCCTATTGCCATCTACCGGGCACAGTAGAATTTTATACAAGTTTTTATAAATGGGTCCTAAAGAAACAAAATATATATTAACAGATTTTTATGAACTAAAAACGAAAATAATTTTCATTTGCATCAGAAAAATAAACTTTTTAAAATCTGCATAGAGTTCGCTAACGCATTGAAATAAAGGACCGAAAACCGGATATTTCCGGATGAAAGCGGCACAGAGCGACTCAAAGCGGATAGAGTTATAGAGTATAGCCTAATGATGATACAAGCTTTCAATCTATGACTCTTTTTACTATAAGGAACTCTTTATATTATGTACAGTGAGTTCAGCAATGTACTCTCTACATAATGAAAACACACTTTATTAACTAAAAACTAAACAAAGATGATCCTAACTTTTTTAAACTATGGGTTTTAAACAGTTTTTAAAATTATTACAAGGTATCAATCAATAACATACTGGCGAAATGTACCTACTATGGGACTGACTCCTGTACACCTCTGCCTACCCCTCCGGGAAAAGGGCGATGGTATGTGAAGTTCTAAAAATACCTTAATATTTTTATCTGTAATTTGAACTTTATTCTTTTTTTAATAATACTTTTTAAAAATAGTTGAAAATCGCTGCGTCGAGCCGCGCGTGCCTTTGACATTTACTGTTCTATAACTCCATGCGAAATTAACTTAAAAATCCACGGAAAAATAGCCTCTATCGTACCCGTAACAACGTCGAATATTCTTTATATAGCATCCATGTAGAAGGTTCAGCGGAAACGCCAGGAAGTGCTCTGGGAAAGTAAGATAATAGAATTTGGGAAATAAATTTTGTTGGAAATTCGAGTCCATTGTGTTTGGGAAAATAGATGAAAATCTATGAATTTAGTGCATTAGTAATAATAGTTTTACGAATAATTAGTATCTGGTTAGTGAATAGCAGTAAATTTTCATTAAAGTACCTAAGTACTAATTTCCTTCTTACAGTGGTTACTGTTGAGTACTGTTTCGCCAGAATAGTAATTACAGAATTATCGAAACAAAGTTAATTATTGTTGATTATACATTACCATTTCGTAAACCGTCCTGGTGGGCTTCCAGTAGGCGGAGAGCTCACGTTCATACAAGTTAAAGTAAGTAGTTAATAGATATTATAATATTTTAGTTGTAAATATAAATTCATAAAAATTAAAGTGTTAATTACTTAGTAACGTTAATTTTATTTTAACAATAACTACTATTGACTTTTGAGCTAAACTATAAATCATCCTTTTTTACTAAAACATAAAAATATTATCAAAGTTGTTTTTAATTAGTAATGAAATTAGTAGGACTTACAGGAAACCCCTTGATTATATTTAGTAAAGAAATTACGCTTTATTTTACTGTACTTTAGAAACAATTTTAACCCTAAAATCCAGTATTTTTTTTCTTATATAGGTAGAACTCAAATAACTAAATATGACTAGTATTATAAAAATAACCAGCAGCTCTCGGACTATAGTAAAACGTCTTAACATATTCAATGAATCGGAATGCCCAAACAAGAGGCTGAAAGGATATAGATTTCTATTGTAATTACATTAATAATTACAGCTATTCTTTTTATAAGGTTATTTAAAATTATTAGTAGTATTTATTATAATATGTAAGAGGTAGTTCACGCAATAACATATATGCATGGTAAGGTAATAGAACACACAAGGCATGAACAGACGATCCAAGAAAGGGAGCACGAGCTTGAATGCAAGCCGCTTACAACCGGACTAAATGGAAATCTATGGGTAAGACCTATATTCAGGAGTGGACGTCCTACGACTGAAATGATGATGGTGTAGTAGAAAAGAAATCAAAATATTCAAATTAACAAGTAGGTACCTTTTTTTTTAAGAATACCTTTAGAAAATGTAAAATGTAGGTTAACTTTGCTTAATAGTTAGTAGGTCGACAACTGGGGGGTATCTACAACAGGAGCCAGGGGTCATATTTACTTAAATTCACTCAAGTTGCAGAAACATTTGTTAAAACGGATAGTTTTAGATGCATCACCGTTTAAAATATAATTATCTGCGTACGGGAGGTAAATGCTGGTAATTTCTTACGCACTTTTTTCTGTCCGAATTCAATGATAAGTAAGTGGTCTCAAGCAATGGCAATCTTCATATTAAACTGCAGATATCATACAAAAAACATCAGCCAGTTTTTGACAAGACAATCCCGGTTTTTTTACCCACAAAGAGGTGTAGGTACCTTCTGCAGACGGATGTAATACAAAAGTCTGGTTTTTATCTGAATTATTCACGGTGTTATTAAAGTCGAATTTGTCGTCTGTCGGTAAGTTTGTCGCGGTTCGTTGACCCCGATTGTTCCAAGTTTTTGCCGCGGAACGGGATCGCCACCCGCGGGAAACCGGGTTAGGGTTCACACATCATTTTTTTTTATGATGTAAAGTGACAAGTTATAATTTTTTTCTTTTTTATATTTTAAACATTTATAAGTTTTATAGAAACACAACATACCATCACGCCTTTTTTCCGAAGGGATAGGTATACACACATATCGCCAGTATGTTATTACAGTATGTCATTTAATATAGAGAGCGAGCTAGCCTATTGCCATCTGCCGGGCACAGTTTCAGACTCTCCAAGCTATCATTGTGATAGTTCCCAATGGAAAAACCAATAACACTTTGCCTGACCTGGGGATCGAACTAGGGACCTCATGATCGGCAGTCGAGCTTGACCACTACGCCAGCAGTAAGTTACAAGCACAAGGCACAAAGTATACCTATTTCCATAATAGGCACACCCACTGCGCCCGTTATTTTTTAAGCCGCACGTAACAGGGGGCGAGCCTATTGATATCAACCGGGCTCAAATCAAAACTAGGCTGTTATTGTCAAAATTCTTGATGGACAATCCAATAATACTATGCCCAACCCCAACCATGGAATCAAACTTAGGACCTTATGCTCAAAGGTAACGCTTGTGATCACTGGACCAACGCGGCAGTATTATTACATAATATAACATTATCAATTAAAAAGTTAAACAATATACTCGTATATGTTTGAAGTGTGAAACCACCGTCCTTCTAGCATCTAAGTATAATTCCTGTCACCGTATGGTTGCCTGGAAGAGATCGCTCTGAACGATAAGGACGGCAATTGTTACAAGTTTTCTTGTTTTAGTTTTAGATTTTTGTTGTTTTCTGTACTAATAGTGATACCAATAAAGAGTTTTCTATTTTATTCTATTCTATTTATGACAGCAAAAGTGTATTGTAATTTTGAATGATAGCTCATGTTAGTAAACATTGTATTACAAACAATATCTCACAGAGTTGTAAAACGGACCGTGTAACATAATATCAATGCACTTAACAATAGAAGCTACATAATATTATATTATGTACTTATAGTAGCTATGTTTCGAAGAGATTCTAACTAAACAAAACATGCTAATATATTGCAAAGGTGTTATGTTTACGTGAAAGTTGTATTCAATGTCAACTTGGAATGTATTTAAACGATGGTTTGTTATTAGTTGAAAATACTATCATATGTGGGATTTTAAAAAATTTACAACACGACGCCTTTCCCGAAGGTATAGGCAGAGGTACCCAGGACTCAGTCCCATAGTAGGTACACCAACATTTCGCCAGTATGTTATTAGTCCCATATAATATCTCTCTTGTTCTTGGATCTTGTTATTAATTACTTATTCTAAGCTAATGTTTCTCATGTAAGTGACTATGTCTTAATGAGGAATAAATGTCTTTAAACCGATATAATAGGGGGCGAGCCTATTGCCATCTGCCGTTATTAATTAATTATTTATTTTAAAGTTAAGAATTTATAAAAGCAAATAACAGGGGCTTAGTTTACTTAATATAAAAAATACCAGGATATAAATTGGACAAATAGATTATAATTAAATTCGAAGGAAACAGGTGAATGAAAAAAATCGATTTGGTAAATTTTATACAAGGATTGTGTCATAAGTTAGTATTCTGTGTCATAAGTCAAATTCCCATAACGACGCGTATCCCCAAAACATCCAAACTAACGATATTGTTAATAAATTATTAATATACAAAGTAGTTCTGTCAACACGTCATAAGAAATGTTTGATGCGTCACGCCCCTCCATTAACGATCACAAAAAACGGTGATCTCTAATTGTGAGAAAAAAAATAACACCTCAAGCTTGGAGATTGGTAAACTTGTGCCGAGTTAGTTAAGATTTTAGTTTGTTTTATCAAGGCTATTTAGAATTATAATGAAAAAATAGTGATGATGATGGTGAATTGAAGTGTCATCATCGACGGGCAAAAGTGTCAGATTGTGACCTATTTGAATAAATCTTTCTGAGTTTTGAGTTTGAAAAAATTGTATACTTGGATTGTTATTTTTTAGATGTAATCATAATTTAGTGGAAATATGACAAATAATAGTAGAGTAGATTCGTATAGAAATATTTTACCTCTATACATTCACGACAGGGTATAGTAAATGATATCATGAAAAAATAAACATGACCCTGATTTTTCCTTCAGTGTAACAACCCTACTGAAAGATTCAAGCAAAATACCTATCGCAGCCGCGTTCCATCGCTTTCATCGCTCACTTGAACTTGAGAATTTTAATCACCCACTCAATGTTTGCACGGCCGGCGCTTGACATACATCATACATACATAAACTTCATACACGACAGCTTTACTAACATTCCGTTCCCATACTACTTTAGAAATATTTTTTTAAACATAAGTAACCAAAACAAATACATGACTTAGGTCCCAAATGCCTACTTTATTTAAATATATAGGTAGGTAGTTAGGTAACAACATAACTACTTATTTTACTTATTGTACAATATTATGTACAATTTTACGACTTTTAACAATAATTTTATTTGATTAATTTACCTTATTAATTTAAAAAAATCTTCGTAAATTTCTCAGAAAATGATAACAAAAACATCTGTGTCTACTCATTATTTCATTCCGATTTTATTAGTCACAAAACATCCATAGGAAGACATTCCGATCCCATAAAAAATCTTCATAAAACCCATAGACCAAATTCTAAGAAATATCTGTCAAAATAGTAAAACTTGAGTTATTCTATGATTGTGAATCATGCATTATTTATTCGTGGTATTTATTTGATACGCCCGCGGCGTCTCTCTGAATAAACCATTTATTTGTTAATTTGACTGTACATAACTATTGTAAACGTGAAATTATTCGTACTTAGGAAATATTATTTAAATTAAGAATTGTATAGAATTTCTGTCGCAATATTATTATTTTAGGGATGCTTTTTATACCTACTTATAGTTTACTTATGTTAGGGATTAGGCGCATATTGATTAATTGTATTAAAATACACATTGGTTTTTTTTTATAAGAAATTGTCTATATACAGAAATATTAAGGTTTCAGTCCTGGTGGAATATTATTAATAATAAATGAGTAACATGTTATTTCACGTTTTAACACAAATATTCCGTAAAGTTTTCAATTTTAGCATTCTGATAATAAATAAAATTATATTAGCGTCCATGCCCCAGGTGTCTGATGGTAAGCATCATGATTGCTCATATCAGACACAGTGCCACCCAGTGTTTTAAAGTTCAAAATTCTGTGCGGCATTGCACTGCGTCTGTTACCCTGAGATATTAGTTGTTGAAACTCCCAGTAATTTCGCTGGTAACATTGCCCAACAGACCGGAACACAGTAATGTTTACACATTACTGCTTGGCGGATGAATAACTGGCAAAGGTGTGGTACTTTCCCCAGGCCTACCACTACAAAGTACGTGATACGTAAAGGTGTAGGTCCCGCATGAGGTCATAGATAATAATGGTTTTGTCATGTCGGAGGCTTTCGGGCCACCTGAAACTCTGACACCACTGTTGACCACAGAACGACAAGAAAAAATACTTATTACTTAAGTATAATCGTTAAAAATATATATTTTTGTAAACAAAATATGTACTTGAAAAATTAGACACGAACTTGAGACCAAAAGCTTCTAACGCAAACAGTAACACTTAACAAGATGACAGAATAGATACACGATAAAAATCACGCCACATTCCGCTTCCTGATTGCGAGTAACCGTGAGCCCTAAATACCTGCGCACGCGCATACTATGAGATTTTATCTTTGATAACCATACACTTTGTATTACACGGATCCATCATGTCATGTTTGTTTGTTGTTTGATGATAAAAAACTAAGCTCAAGACTCAACGTATTTTAGAAGTTATTTTAAATTTGAAATGGTGTTACAAAAAGTTTATAAAGCTCAAAATAAAATTATAATTATACGGTGAAGGTACTATTGAATATGAATCCAAAACACATAGACAAGGTTCGTTTAAAAAAAATGTAATAAAATAAACATCATTTTTATTACCTAAGTAATTATATTAAATGCAAGTAACCCAATCAATATCATTTGTACCAAAAATACAAAAATAAAAAGTTAGTTGAAATAAATTGACAGTGGTGGCAACCCTACTCAGACATAAATGCGAATGCGCGAAAAGTAATTTATTTACGCGCCGCGAATTTGATATGAAAAATAAATTCGGTAACCTTGAACTCACATAACTTAGCAAACAGGTTTTAAAAAATATCATTTTAAAGTCTATTACGATTGTTTTAAAACTAGAATTAAGAATATTCAAACTAACCTAACTGCGTTCCACGGTACTTTATTAATTAATTCTTGATAAATTTTTATAATTTATATTTTAAATAATAGTAGAAGTTTTTTTAGTAACCTTTATAATTTATAACAAAACTTTTAAAAAATTTCCTAATTTATAACTATAAACTTTTGTTTAAAAAATGCACTTCCACAAGTTGTAATAGACTTTTTAGCAATATCCATTATTGTATATTGACCTGCTACATAGTCAGTACTAAGTAGTTCCGCTAGAGAGACTTGTTTCTAAAAACAACAGTTACGGTCATAGGTCTAGTTTTACCGACATGGGTCAACTTGGCAAATGGCTCACTTTTATTGGTAAATAATTAGGTATGCTGTGAGGATGCCAATTTAGAACATTTTTAAAAAAATATTGTGTTAATAATAATTATGAAGTATGAAGTGTAGGTTTTGAAGTGTACCTTTTAAATAATACCGCATAAATAAACCATTTTCAAAATCTAGTACTTTATAATATTAAAGTTCGCAACTTGTTAGGTAAATTTTAAAAGGCTTGTTACACTATAATCATTAAATAACGGCGTCTTTGCATATTTTTATTATGAATTATGTAACCATAATACCTAATTTTAGACATCCTGTTACATAATTTTGAGATACAAAAAATAGGCCTGTTATTTACAAACTTGCATACATTAAACTGAATTAGAAATTAGCTCAAGCCCTGATATTTTCTAATTACTATCACCGTTCGTTATTATCTGTAGTCACAGAATGATCAAGTAATATGTAATTAAGTCGCACCCATCGCCCACGCAGCCCTAATAACCCTATAATGTCTGGGGTCCGTGCGTGTCCGGTCACTATTGACCTCTCACCCGTGTGGGGTCAACGCTACGTTATAAACTTTGTAGAGATAGTTTTATTACAATAGTTTAAAATTTATCCCAAGACTTTTTACTATGTTTCATTCATTCATTTCATTTATTAATTTGTATCGTAGGAAAAGCCTGGATGCTATCCGCTCAATGCAGAGAGAAATGCCACATGAGTGATGAAGGCCTATTCCCAGCAGCAGTGGGATGATAATATGGACTGACGACGATGATGATGATTATTTTAGAATTTGTAATATTAGAAATACCATTCATTGATATATTTTATTATGCTGAAATTTTGAATTTAACATTATTTTAATGATTTTAATGAGAGTCTAGAGAATTTGTTTTAATAGTGTTATAATTTATCTTTGTAAGTGAAGTTAAAGTTGATCCTAACTTGGTAAGGTAGCAGTAGACTACACTACCTTACTATATACTATTTTAATTTTGTAAATTTATAGCCGGCCCCACGTTAGTTTGGATTTCGTATATTATGCGCTGCTTTATCAAAATCTAAATTAAACCTATTTAAGTTAGATTTGTAATACCTAATACCTATTTTTATGTTTGCTATTACAGTATATTTAATTAGAGGTAATTATTTGGACGTTGGCTTCAAACTAAGCAATAATATGTAAATAAGAATCAATTGCCGGAAAGGTAATTTTTAACATTGTTTCGTTTGTTACAACAGGAATATAATTATAGAGCATTAAATCGGCATTAAAGCATCTAAAAGTATTTAGCTAAGTTACTCATTCCTTAAGAAATAAGTACTTTTAATTGATACGCACGAATATTTTTAAACCTATTTATTGTCAGTAAATTTCCGTCTTTGAATTGGTTACCACACTTCCAATGCTAAATCATTGTTAGAAAATTTAATGATCACGGATATAAAAGTATAATAATAATTTATTTAAGAATTAGTCTTCCTACACAATTAATAGTGTTTTCTTTTAAGGTTTATAATCATTTTATATAATTAAACCCACTCTATCTATGTAGACATAGAATTAACTAAAATAAAACACTTAATAGTAACCAAACATGGAAGCAAGGTTAAAAACGTGATACTATAAAAAAGAAAAAAAAACTATGTAACCAAGAAATAAATATGTGTTACGTCAGCCATTAGGTCTCCGTTGCTAACGAGAACCATGGATAAAACACTTTAACTTGTATTTATTGAACCAATCAGCTGATTGGTCATGCCGGCTTAAATACTATACTCACCTAACAAAACGGACGGATGAATGGGCACGCATCGCATGCGCATACGCATCGTAAATCCATTGACACAATCTCAACGTGAATGAAACTTCCAACAATAAAACCTCAACCTTTTTACAATCTCACAACACTAAAAAAACAAACACTGACAGCTGTCATTAAAACGCGGGAATTTCGTACACTCGCGGACACAATTGCGTTTATTTTTTACGCGTTTTTTTTTGTTATTTGTGGCACGCGATGTGAGCTCATGCAGCCAGCTATAACACTGAGGTAACGGCGCGGTCCGCGGTTGTCCGTCGGTTCGTCCATGGTCGTGCTTGCGTAACGTAACGGGGCATAGAGTAAGTGATTTTTGTGTACAGAACGGTTGTGGTACATAGTTTATCTGTTTGCCGAACGCATAAGTGCGTGTGTGAGCTTAATAAACATACACATAGCTTCTGAGCTAAAATACAATATATTTATGATGGAAATTACTCAGATAATTATATGTTGCTGTTTTTATGACATATTTTATACAGCAGCTTTGTTAGGCACTGCTTGAGTTAACATATTCTTTAATAAAACGCCCGCTAGTAATATAAAAATAAGTGTCAAATATTTTAAGATTATGATAATGCTTGTACAATGATGAACATATTATTTATTTCCTTTTTATAAATTTACCTATCAGGTTATTGAATACATAAATGGTAGGTCTATAGCACCGAACTATGTAGGCGCCCACACTAAACGTTCGACATGTCACATTCTACAACAATAGTCATATATATCACTTGCTTTACTGACTATAAACGTTTCTTTAAGTATGAAGTGTAGTTAATCTGTGGCGTGAGTAGGCGGCTTCTTATGTGCATACTTTACGGAATAATTACATGTTAAAGCCTTTTCGGTGTTTTTATTAGGACTTAATTGAAACTGTACTTATTATGATTAATTTTGAAACTTCCTTCCGATGCAGTTGTGCAAATTGAGCACAGTCTGTTTATTCTTACTTGTCGGAACATAGTAACAATGGCTATTATTTTTAATTATTTAATAATAATTGTATGAATTTCAAAGTGACCAAATTTCTTTTTTAGGGTTTAGAACCTTAAAAGAATAAAAGGAATCCTTATAGCATCACTTTGTTGTCCGGCTGTCTGTCTGTCAAGACAATTTTTAATCGAAACGCGTCGAGGTATCAAGTTCAAATTAATATCAAATACTCACGTCTGCGGTCCCTTGTGGCTGTAAAAAAATCATACTTCTAGCAATCAAAAGTTATGGCCATTTTATTGCAGATTTGATACGAAATGTGTATCCAAATTTTGTCGTTGGCTCCATCGTTACCGTGGCTCATGTATGCGAGACATTGGTTTAAAAGCTGTAGAGCAAGGTTCGAATCTCAGTATTTAATCACTTTTTGTATTTTATTTTATACTTATAGGTTTTTATGAAACGATTTTATTTATATAAAAAAAATAACATGTTTGCTGTAGTTCACAACTAGATGGCGCTATATGTTCATTGTAGGCGGTAGGGTTTTGTTCAAGTATGTAGTATGGAACTCTACACTACGCATACATACGTATGCCTTAACAATTTATTGTTATTCTTGGATTTGCACGTCCGATTTGCCGAAAGTAAAAACCGTTCATAGTACTTACTTATTTATTTTGGATAATATTTTTACAAATTAGCGTGGGTAATGAGTTTTTTGGATTGTGCTGAATACTTTAGGCACATAATAATATTTATTGTATTCAAAATATGGAATAAGTTTATTGCGTACGTTTCAGACTCGTAATATTTTTATGTTATGTTATAAAAATGCGGTCCATCTGTATTACTTGCAAAAGTGTAGTTTTACTGACCTACAATTTTCTACCTGTAAATTTTATACCTGTTTAGGTAATAATAATAATAATGTCACATTGGAAAAGTATATTGAATTTTTGTTACAAGTTCAAGAATGTAAAAGAATTTAGGTTATGGAAAGTTTTATGGTGTTTCATTTCATCTGCCCACACTAGTAAATTTAGGTATGAAATGACAACATAGAAATAAAATAATTAAGTAACATTCCATTTTTTTAAATAAATAAGTTTATATTATGATCTGAAATAAGGGAAAAGTTAGTAAGTGCTATATACTTAATATCGATAAAGAGACGTCATTAACGTTCGAATGCCAAAGAAATGTTTAATTATTATGTAATAATTATTAATATTATTTATGTTATATACTTTTACATAACATAACATAATCTTTAATCTTATGCCAACAATCCTCAAAATAATATAAAATTTGTCTGTTCGTTACGCCTTTACACAAAAACTACTAAACCAATTGGGTTAAAATATATTATGTAGTTAGATAGCTTAGAACCTCCAACACATGGTGCACTTTTCAGCGAGTGAAACTACCGGGCACAACTAGTGTCATATAATATTGAATCCGTATTGGACGCAACGGAAGGCATACTTGTTACACAATTAGCATAACTTGAATTATGATTTAGACATATAGAGGTATATGCGGTATAGATATGCCGTCGAGAACCTTGTGTAAAAGGTCACGGTTTTGGCGAATGACAGTGAATATTGGGCTTAATAGTGACCTCGGTGGGGCCAACTTGGCCTATCATACATACTCGTAGTATACCAGACCTCTTTGTAATATTTCAAAAGCAGTTTTTAACAGGTGGAATTAAATAATGCTGTTAGAAACGCCTGTTCAAAATAATTTAAAAGTTGTCTTTAAATCTAATTAAGTTATCTGAAACTCGTCGATAGCATGGTATAGACACAAACCTCGAAACGAAAATAATGTTTGTGAGCGATACGTACTTTTAAGAGTACATAATAATTTAGCTGCATTGGCTACATTTTTAATTACAGCCTCCTTGAACATTTTACACATTAAAATGAAATTATGTACACAGCCGTTGAAGTCGTTGAAATTTGTAATATTTAATATTTCCTAATAATATTATTTATAATTGACGCCCTACTTCCCCAACAAAGTGTGCATTGTTATTATTTTAGTTTCTTACAGACCTAGTTAGCGTTTGTGAGCTCAAACGAATGTGAGTCGCTCGCCTTCCGTGTTTCATTGCTTGTTTACTTACGATTAGATCAAACGAGTTGCTTCAAATGTACAGTACCTGGAAACAACATTAATATATTTATAATAATATTGAAAGAAGACGCAGGAAGCGGATCTAGGATCACGCTTGCAATTTTGGATTGAAAAGTTCAGATAATAAAATCTTGGACAGATTTTAATATTGTGAAATTGTCACTAACAGAGAGGGTTTCTCCAATTGCACTGCAGACTCAAACCATTATAAGTAAATTGATCACACGGTCAACCCATAGCCCAAATGTCAGTTTCAGATCAGCGAGATTCCTACAAGGTCTCTATTTCATATGAGACAATCGGGACAACCTACAGTCTACAGTTCAACTCGTTAGAGCAGGCGAAATATCCACCATGTCAATAAGATTTGGACTCAGGAAATTCCGATTTGAAGTCGGATTACATGGATTAAAACCCTAGCGTATAACTAACAAACGAATGTGGCTCGGATACAGGACAAGCACACCATAAAAAAAAAGATTTAAGTAAATAATGTACCTATAGGTGGAATGAGTATACAATTTAATAAGAAATCTTTTAAACTTAACATATAAAAAAAAATTACATAGGTGTTATTATGTACCTTTACTATATATTAAATAAAAGCATCATTATTACGGCTAAGACAATAATGACGAGTGATTTGTGACGCTTTCTAGAGGCACAGCACAGCGGTCACGGTCAAACTGAGATTTATTGGTCTCATTCTCATATTGTTAGTGGAACAGTTATCTCATTGTCTCCACTAGTTGATGATAATGACGGGTAAAGGAATGGGGTTATGAGACTAACCACTTCGTGGATTTTGATTTTAGGATATTTTAATTGGGCACCAACAAAAATAACAATAACTAAAACAAAATGTAGCCACAACGCTCAATATAAGTCATAATCAAAAGTCGAAATGAGGAATAAAACATGTATAGTAGCAAAATTTAGAAATTTTAACGGACAAAATTATGAATAAACTGTAATAATAATATTATAGAATACTGTTTCGACCAAAAGATCTAAAGATGAAAATGCTAAAATTTTAATAAATTTATTAATATTTACATGAAGAATAACTATTAAACTCGACAAATAAAGTCCTGAAGATTCGCCGGCCGCTCCCGTGGTACACTCGCTTCACTCATACCCAGCTCGCGAACTATCGTGGTCTCAATATTCAAAACAGTAATCTGTGGAATATTATTCTTGGTAAATAAGTATTTTGGAAGTTTAGTCGAAACTTAAGTTTTGAATCAGAAACCGATAACTAGAGGATTAGAGAAGAATGGTATAGTTGACATTGTAAGTCCACGAGGTAGTAGTATCAAGTTCTATAGTAGCGTGGGCGGTTCCCATTGAGAAACTATCAGGTTTATAACGGTTGTAGGGATCGCCTACACTTAAGGCCATTAAATTGTAACTACAGTAAGGCCCATAGGCGTGGACTTTGTTTTTCATTCAAACCCATAGTTATTTGCTTTTAAAGTATCCACAACCGACAAGCATGTATGAAGAATTTGTTGAAAGTGGAAGCAGCGAAAGTCGTATGTCAGGTTCGTAGCAAATGGCAAGTCTTTTTCTACCCCAACTGGAACTAGGAACGCAAGTTCGGAGAGTTAGCAGTTTAAAAATTAAACTAACCCTAAGCTTCTTGTGCGTTCTTCATCAATTAATTTTATTTTTTATTATAATTTAATTTTAAATTACCTCCGCATAAAGATATTCTTAAAGAATGGAAATTACAGCAGAATTGTTTTATGCATCTAATACATCTCATGCAACTTTATTAAGCTCATACTGTTATCAAACGATATTGCACCTGAACCTGTTTTCAAAGACAGAGGATGGCACTACCTTAACTCACCAATCCCAACTCTATTTCCGAATAAATAGCGACGAATATCGCGTGTATTCTGTTTTTGTTTATAAAACCAAATAGTAAACAAATGTGTGAAAGTGTATTTTTATGAGGGAAATAGAATAGAGTCATAAAAGTGTCTACTGTTTTCCTTTAAAGATTTAAAGCTCGCTCGGGCATGCATGAATGCACTGCGCTAAGACCTAGGATGCCTAGACTTGGGAATATTCTATGCTGGGCATTTTGTACATGCCTCTTGTGAATAAGGTTGGTAAATTAAAGTAAGCGGCAAAGCACTTTAAGTTTTATTCTTTAAGTTATACCTTTTTCTCCAAAATATTATGGATAGTTATATAAATTTATAACTTTTCAATATGTAGTATATAGTGCTACAGTGCTACACAATACAGAATAATAATAATTTGAATACATACTCTAACAGAACTGGTTACCCCAATTACACTGATCGAGTCAATTCATATGGGTTATGTGGACAACCCATATTGTCAGAGTTTCAGGTCACCAAGATTCTTAGGCAGGCTTCGGCATGACCTAACGACTGCTCCATACATGTGAATAGGAAAATATAGGGCCCTACAACTGTAGTTTTGTTTTTACAGAAAGTACAAAAAATTAAATAATGATAAAAAGCGTGTAACATTTGGAACCTTATCGTTCAGAGCGATTTCTTACAGAGAACCATGAGGAATAATTATATTTATTAAAGATTACATTATCGTAAGTATCAACGACATTGTTTAATTATAATCTGTATAACATTTTGAGACTAATGGTAAATTATGTACAACTAGCTGTGCCCCGCGGTTTCACCTGCATAATGATCGTTCCCGTGGGAAAAAAGTACCCTATGTGTTATTCCAGGGTCTACCTACATACCAAACAGCCCAATCGGTTCGTTAGTTTTGGCTTGAAAGAGTAGCAAACATCCATCCATCCATCCATAATATTAGTAGCAAGTAGGATTTATCTTGTATTTATGTGTAGTTAACTAACTCTGTTCTACATGAAAGAAAGCTCTTATAAACGGTGAAAGATAATGAATACATAAATATAACGCCATTTATTTACTACTCCCACACTATGCATTCTTCACTAACATGAATGAAGGGGGACTACCATTTGTCGTATTCTCGTTGCGAACAAGTTGACAGTGACTTTACAATGACTCTGTTGAAATATTTTAAAAGGTAATAAATATTAAACAGTCATTAGCATTATAGCATTAGTATTATAGTATTAGCATACTACTACTGAGTGTTTACTTTGTCACTGCGATCGTCACCCAAAGATAATATTATATATTATTAATTTTATAATAATGTCAAATATAACTTTGAGTGATGAGGGCAATACAGTGTCGAAATATATCCGTAATATTCCACACAATATATCCTGAGTATTTCTTATATCTATTTTACTCAATTTTAGGACTCGTCGGTATTGGCGCTTTGCCGGCCGCTGCAGCGGTATTGCTTATGTAGGGCTTATTTAGGTTTTACATTGCGGTTAAGTAAGTAAGGCTTCATTATACATAAAGTATCCACTATATTTTTACTTTCGTTTAATTTAAATAAAATTAAAAACTAATAAAGTTATAAAATTAATTAGAATCCAATAGTAGAAATATTTTATCAAACCCAATATCGGGCATTCTGTGACCGAATTTCGTAATAACATATGCATATAAAGTAATTCGTGGGTTTATATAGTATATAATGTGGAATCAACTTTATTGCGTACTTTGTCGCAGTAAATATATTTCTAATCTCCTTCGTTTATCAATGAAGAGTGAATAATCTTATTGCTACAAGGTGCGAGGTCGATGCGTGGGAGTTTTAATTGGACTATTGATGACGTAGAGATAACATTCAAATAAATGATTTCATTTGAATGTGTACTATTATGTGGAGTTAATAGACATGTCAAGTCGTTTCATTAATGAATAATAATAATTATTAAATGAGAAATTATTATATTTAATGAAAAACGTTTTTAAGAATTATTTTAATTTTGCACCTTAGTAACATAAAATAATTTTAGAGATTCAAAAAACTGCGCCTAGAAGTTGATTACTTAGACAAAAATGATTATCAAGCGAATGTTTGAGACCGTTGATAATAAACATACGGATACATCTTTTGGTAACTGACAGGCTTGCCGCTTTAAGCGATTTCTTCACATATTTTTAGTATTTGGTGAATGAAACATATCACCAAAGAATTAATTACCAAAAAGTAAAATAGTAAGTGGTAAAACATAAAGAGAAGCTTCTGTGAACAACATTACATGGCTTACTATGAACGTAGCTTAGGTACCACAGATTAATTGATCGATAACAGCTGCATGATAGATGAGGTACACCTTAGTTTATTCATTATATGATAGCTATGATGAAGCGTTAGGAAAGTGACTATTAATTATTATTCTTCACACTAGTTGGTACATATAACTAGTCGGACATTTTTACCCCAGTATTTTTGAATACAGAAATAAGGGCAACGCCACAACACTGCGCTGCGACGTCGCATCGCAAATCATGAAGCTGAAAGTTAGGTTAGCATAAAGTTCTTAGAGAAGTAAATTTTTGCGATGTGATACCACAACGCAGTGTTGTGGCCTCACCCTATGAGACTTTTAGTCCTGTGTCTATGTGTTAGTTGTGGTTGTGGGAGAATAATTATATGTGTAAGGTGTAGTTTAATAGTTTCATAAATGTCTCATTCATTCCACTTGAAGCAAATCGGGAAAAAAATGAACGATGGATACCTCATGAATTGAGTGAATCGAACTTGCAAACACGCGTCGGCTGCTGTGTTACTTTGCTCAACCGACACAATAATGAAGGGATTTTAAATCGAATCATTACTTGTGATGAAAAGTGGATACTGTACGATATTCGGAAGCGCTCGTCGCAATGGCTGAACCCAGGAGACCCAGCCAAATCCTGCCCTAAACGAAAATTAACTCAGAAAAAGTTACTTCTGAGTTTTTCGTGGACTAGAACCGGTGTCGTTCACTACAGCTTTCTAAAATCTGGCCAAACGATTACGACAGATATCTATTGTCAGCAACTGCAAACCATGAAGGAAGAACTAGCTGCTAAACAACCAAAATTGGTCAATCGCTCTAGACCACTGCTGCTTCACGACAACGAAAGACCACACACTGCACAACAAACAACCACTAAGTTAGATGAGCTATAATTGGAATGTTTGCGACATCCACCGTACTCCCCGGACCTTGCTCCAACAGATTAGCATTTTTTCCGGAATTTGGACAACTTCTTACAAGGAAAAAAATTCAACTGCGATGCGGCAGTCCAAACCGCCTTCAAAGAGTTTATTGATTTTCGCCCCCATGGTTTTTTTTAGTAAAGGGATCAATGAACTACCTATGAGATGGCAAAAGTGCATAGATAACAACGGTGCATACTTTGATTAATTAAATATTTTTAACAAAAAAAAAATGACTTAATATTCCTCCCGTACAAAACGCCAATTTCATATAATGTAAGGACCTAATAATAATTATTCTTGTCACCCGATTTACATAATACTAGGTACGTAATAAGTAATGGATATTCCCTGTATCGATATTTGCAAGTGAAGCCGGGCACGGCGCTAGTCTCAGCCGATGCCTAGTCAAGTGTTGGATCTACTCGTATAATGGTGGCATGAGGTTACGATACGGTGACCATGGTTTGAAGAATAATGGCACTTTTTAAAAATGCTTTATAAACATGAAACTATTTTTGTAACTATATGTAATATACATGTATTTTTACTAAATTTTAGTTACTTGACAACACTGTATTGTGATGTCAAGTTGTGTATATGTATCATTTTGGGATATGAGTAAATTACATTCATACAAGACAGCCTAATCATTTCAGGAGTTGTAAAATACATTCATATTTTTCCGCAAATTATCACATGGAGTAAAGTGTGCCAGGGAGAAGAACAGTTGCGACAGCCCCCAATTGCTTCATCCATTTATCTTACACGTGATAATACCGATATTCGCTAAATATTATTTTAATAAAAATAATAAATGTATTATTCTCAAACTCAACTAAATTTAATGAAACAGTATTACAATTTATAAAAATATATTTTATAAATGGCCCGCCGTTGTAACGACCGCTGCTATTTTTACTGTTCAATAAATAAATACTAGATACAATTTCCCCCAAATAACCTCAAAACATCCACACTATAGTCACCCTACACAGCGTAAAGGCTGCGAAGTGCTCTCCACCCTGTATACAGTCCATATCCTGTAATAAACGCGCACCCTGTACCTACCAGCCACAACTGAAACTGTGCTCTCATACGACCTTACATTTTGTCAACTAAACCACTTTTCGTGGCTTTACCTATCCTATTACCTTGTTACTGCGCGCTAAAAGATTTTAGCTCTATTCATTTTTAGAACGTAGACTGGGTATAGTGTTATGTTACTTACAAAGGGATTTTGCTTAAACTTAAAATTCAAATTGACCTACATTTAAAATTAAGTATGCTCTCCTTAACATTACTCGTATAGCTGCGTTCCGACAATTCACTCGCTAAAGACAGCCTTGATCGATCAAGGTAGGTGCTTACCTTTAAATCTTATTGGTTAACTAGTTTTGATTAATGCCGATCCTGCTGAAATATTAGTATCTCGGTCATTCAGATCCTGCTGTAACAGCGATACCTTTCGGCGCATAACCACAGGACACAAATGGATTTATTGATAGATCAAAGTTTACAAACGCCTACAAGAAGTTAAACGCAAACCGTACAGAGTCTTTGCTCTGAACTTTTAGTAACTTTACAATATAGTATTTGGAGAAAAAAATGTTTAGTAAATTTTTAGTTTAGCATAAAAAATATTTATAAAAATAAAACATTTTCTCTTTTATTATATAAAAGCTAAATTTAGGGCAAGAAGGCAGAAATTGACAATACTCTTCTATCAGTGATATTCAATAGCCATTCCTACACAATGGATACGATATCTGAGACTCGAGACCTCTCGACGGAGGTATTGTTTGCAAAAATAATATTTTTTTTCCAGTCCTTTTGCGTCCGGTGACCGCTCACAGTACATGAACGTTCATTAAATTCTACATGTTTTCGTCTGTGTCAGGCTCAACTGACGTAACCATCAAAATAGGATTTTTTCAACAAAAACCTTTATCACACATACTTAATTTTATTTTAAATATTAAGTTTACTCATAATAACATGATTAACCTAATTTTATAATAACATCATGAATCAAAGTTATCTTGGGTAAATGTGTAAGATTCTACAAAGCTTTTTTAAACTGATAATATTATCAAGAAAAAGAACGAATGAAAATGTTTGATATCCAATTGATGATGTACTGTCAATGAGTTATAATATAATATAATGTAGTTCCTTCAGCTTGTGCGGTTATTTCGTCGGTAAGCTGTCGAGCGGCGAGAGGAAATGTCACCGTTGTCACAATATCGGATATTTTACTGATTTTTACTCTAAATCTATTTACACTCTTTGCAACACGAATTTTTCCTTTGTAAATATTCATTTTATTGAAATTATTTTTTTGTTAGCGACATTGCATTTAATATTTAAGCCTTTGGATATCATTACAGAGAAAATGAGATCGTAATAAAACTAGTATACATCATGAAACGCACTTGCAAAGTTGCAGTCAATTGTTACAGTTCAATAAAATTAGATCAAACAAAACAAAGATAAAAGATATCAATTGAAGCGTCATCTATCATATTTCACTTAAAACAGCGCTTTAGAAACCGGAATTCGGAAAATCTTTTAAAATACGAAGCACTTACCTGATTGCCTTCTTTCCTCTTGATAAAATACTTGATGTTACCCCCATTTGGTTATTTATTGGTTGAAAATCTTTAGACACGGTACAAGCGTGTTTTATTACCATTTATCCAGTTAGATTTCGTTATTTATTGGCATTGTTTAGTGTCCATTATCATTTGATTAGGATTCGTTTATATATACGTAGTATTCAGATTTGAAATCTCACCGTTAATATTTAATTCTAAGGTGACAAAAAGAAATCTTGTCAGAGTGAACCTAAATAAAAAAAATTATAACTGGTAAGTAATAATTTATAATAAATTTTCACTAAAATTTAATTTACGGCCTTTGTATTTCTAAGCGTCGATATACGTTAGTAATTTTAAGTAATAAACAAATATCACAAAAAACAAGTAAGTAAGCAAACCAAAAGCAAATCCGAAAGTCGGCATTGAAGGAAGTTTCTCTTCCTGATCTCCAGGAAAGTTAGTAGTTCTTGTAATGTTCCTGGAGAAGTAACAAACAGTAAGAGCCGTCAAGGTGCAGTCTTATTAAAACTTGGCGAAAGTTCCACTAATTGTTGCGGATACTGGTTTATCAACGGCGCAATTAATAGTTCTGTTTTTGCTCGGGGAAGTTATTGTGCTGCTATTATTTTTGCAACTTACTCGTATGTTGATACATTAAAAATTTTGATTATTTTTGTGTACAATCATCAAATGTACGTAAGACGTCCCCCCACAAGGTATTTCTAACACGATTTAATAAAGACAGCAGGAACAAGCTGGATGCAACTCGCTTACAAACGGACTAGATGGAAATCTATGGAGGAGGCCTATGTCCAGCAGTGGACGTCCTATTGCTGAGTTGATGATGATTTACAGGTCATAATATATTTATTATATGTACTAGTATATTGCACATAGATAGATACATTTTAGAGCACACATAAAATTAATAAATCATAGTATGTTAATAGTAGTAGTATAAATAATATTAATTTAGTATTATAAATCCACGCAAATTTAACCAATCTTTAAATCTTGCAAACGTACTTGCACCTACTTATTTGCATTGTTCAAATACAAAGAAAAAGTGATTAAAGCTCTACTATAGAATAAAATATACTCTCTCTACATAGAAGTACGACTCCGGTAGAGTTTCCAAACCGGTAGAGTATGAACCGGGCGGCACCTGCGGAGACAAGGCTCTACCAGCTGTGAGTTGAGTCCTTCGAATTTGTTTGCGAAAGGATTTTAAAGGGAATTTGAATTATTTTTCCGTCAACTCAAAATAGAATAGAAAAAGACGGCCTCGCGATAATTACGACATAATTAGAAGAAAATTTCCATATCTGAACTAGGTATGTATAAAGAACTTTTCTCTGGGGTTTTAGAAAATAAATATAATATTACACAGGACTCCTGATATCTATCTTTCTTTTTTTATGATAGTGAGTGACAAGACGAGCTCATCAGGTGCCTGATGGTAAGCATCATGATTGCCCATATCAGACACAGTGCCACCCAGTGTTCTAAAATTCAAAATTCTGCGCGGCACTGCACTGCGCCTGTCACCCTGAGATATGAGTTGTTGAATCTCATCATGCCCAGTAATTTCGCTGGTAACATTGCTCTTCATACCGGAATACAGTAATGTTTGCACATTACTGCTTGGCGGATGAATAACTGGCAAAGGTGTGGTACTTCCCCAGGCGGCCCCTGCTAAAGAGGCCTACCACTACAACTACTTTACGGTAACTACTGAAACTAACTTTACGGTATGAGTGTCACAAGGTGACTGACATAAAATAACACACACTATGACGTCTACGAGTTTAAACATTTGAATCTAATTTCTATATTTATTTGATTGAAATAACGTAAAGTTAGACTCACTGTCTGTTTTCTACGGTACATATAGCGGCGCCGGCATTTGACGTGCATGTTTTCTGCACATTAAATCTGTGACTTTCAATAATATTTAAAGCCCAAATAATGAACAAATCTGCATCTCTACATTTAGTTTTTTAGGTCATTCATATAATATTTTTATTAAAAGTTGTGTAAAATAAAAAAGTCCCTTTCGATTGTCAACAAAAATATCCCACTACGAATAACCTAAAAATACAAATTGTAAAAAAATGTCCCTTCCTGTCCGTTTGCAAATGAACGAGAAGCCATCCCTTCCGACCGGATGTTAGACTAACGAGGAATATCTTATCTCTCCTCTCCTCTCTTTACTCTACTGGTGGAGATAAATCTTGTTGGCAACGAAAATTTGACGAACATAATTTATTGAATTTAATATTATGCAATTATATCAGGTATGTAAAACTTTTTGTCTGAAATTTATCTGAAACGGCTTCGTCCGCTTAAAGTAGGCAGTATCATTCCCGGGTTTAAATACCAATACGGACCATCTTGAACTCAATCGGTTATACTGCTGGTGAAAAGATGTAACAACTTTCGTTCATTCCTACAATCTTCCGCATTTCTGCCTAATAATGTTATGCCACATCAAATGGATACTTGTATACATAAGAACATGTACGTATCAAGAAAAATTGGTACAATTAAGTATATTAAACTTTTGAGTCAATGGAACTGCAAAAAAAAAATCGAATTAAACAGCGGATCCTAATTGAATTATAAAGTATACCGATTGAAGATCAATCAGTATTAATCAAATTCTCATTTCAGGTAGAATGTCAATCGTTAGGTAAACTTTAAAGCTGCGATCAGATACGGGCAGATAAGGGCAGATAGGGCAAGGGCCTCATTAGGGCAGACATCTCTCTAAGGGTCCCCATTCATTTGAGAAACTCTGCTTTTCTTCAGTTTCCCTTTGAGTATATTTTAGTAGAATAGAATTGTGTGAACGTATTTATATCTTCACTATGCCGTTTTGGAAGAAAAATTAGTTATAATTTTATGATAATCTAGCACAAATTTTAACACCTTAAAAAAGTACATAGAATCTTTTTAACTCATTATTCCCACTGGAACGATGCCTATGCAACATTTTATTTATTACAAGCAATGCACTTCGCATAGCTTGAAATGAAATAAAAAACATTTTCCATTTCTCAAGATAGCGATTAAAGATCAATGCAACTAAACTTGAAACGTCGTAAAAATCCAACAACTTTTTAACTACGTACCTTTCAGAAAGTTTCATAAACTCACCGCTTTACACTGTATCAGAAACTTGCACTACGATTGGCTGCGGAATATAAGAAAATCCAATATGGCGGACCGTGCGTCATATGTTCCACACGACAAAGTATCAAATGACACGTAAAAAGGTGCCTCACCCCTGAATATTGCTATCTCTAATATGAAACTCGGAAATTATAAAATTCAACGAATTCGACCAAAGTGCGGTAGTTGCAATTTCAACTTTAATGTTAACCGTTTAAAACGTCGTTTCGAATGGTGAACTTTTTATCGTCTGCAGATGCAATTCAACAAAATGCAGATATGGACTTTATTAAGGTAAAGTTATAGTCTTATTTTGCATGAAGTTTAATAGTTTAAGTACGAGATAATTTAATATTGCTATTTACTTGTAAAAGTTGCATAAATGAATAAAAGCTTACGGTTTGCAATTTTTTATGTAAAAATGTAAACGATTAACTTGCCTAATATTTGTAGACATTATAATAATTATAATGATTAATTTTTCGAGATGAGTTAAAAAACTTGGCTTCATATATGTGTGAGCAGTTTAAAGTCATTGAGCCTGGCTCTCGTAATAGACTCATAGACGATAGCCGCTAGATAGTATCAGAGGACCTCAAAACTGACACTAACTTTAACCACAGAACGATTCCACAAGAAGAAATGAAAGCTTCAAATAATAAGTACAAAATGACCCTTCAAGAGGATGCTGACGGATAACCAGTAACCCTGTATTATTATCGTAGCAACTTCTTTACCTGGCTTATTCCTATTCATCCAAAAAAATGTTTGCATCACATCCAAAGATTTAATTAGATAATATACATTATATTTCAATTCTCAGATCTAAAATATTTTAACGTAGGTTCATAATTTAAAACAGTCACACGCAGTCGATAAAATAACGATTTTAATATCTTAATGTCGCCTCGCATTTTTGCTAATAAAGATATGGCTTGTAAACTTTGTGTTAATATCCCCGTTAATTAAACAACCCGGAATTTGTAAAAAATAATAGGTATATGGTACCCGGAAGGATTTGTTTTGAGATATCTATCAACCGTTAAAAATTGTCCAAATTAAAGTCACATTATCATATACAAATAGCCAGACACACGTAGTTCAAGTGAGTCGTCCAGAGGGAGCCTCTGTACAGGTGTCCAATCATATGCTCAATTTAAACTTGGACGCACTTGGCTCGAACGTTAGTTTTCTTGTTTAAGTCAAATATTCCAAACTACTCGTATACTACCAGTATACGAATATTTGGTACTTTAATTAGCAATTAGCTTTGGATTTTATATACTTGTGTTTTAAAGCAAAATAAATTATTTGAATATACTTTTTTTACAGAACGTCAAGCATTTTTCCTGAAGGGGTAGACAGAGGAGTACCCAGGACTCGGTCCCATTGTAGGAACACACACACTTCGCCAGTTATGTATTTAAAATCCCACGTATCAGGGGCGAGGCTAGTGCCATCTACTGGGCACAGTTTCAGACTCCAGGCCGTAATTGAGAAAAATTTGAATGGGAAAGTCCAATAAGACAATAATTAGTTTAGGTAGACCCCTATTGGAGGGGGCCACCTGGGGAAGTACCACACCTTTGCCAGTTATTCATCCGCCAAGCAGTAATGTGTAAACATTACTGTGTTCCGGGCTGAAGGGCAATGTTACCAGCGAAATTACTGGGCATGACGAGTTCCAACAACTAATATCTGGGGGTGACAGGTGCAGTGCAGTGCCACACAGAATTTTGAATATTAAAACACTGGGTGGTACTGTGTCTGATATGGGCAATCATGATGCTTACCATCAGGCACCTGATTGCTCGTCTTGTTACTCACTATCATAAAAAAGGTACACTATTTACTTAGTAGGTGTTATTTTAACGCAAAACTGCTTTGAATTTCCATCTCATTCCATCAAAGTTAAAAATTCTATTCTATATAAATTTCATGTGAAATTATAGCAAAGTTTAAATTGAACCTACGTGAGAAACACCTGCTTAGTTTGAAGTTTTCACCGTGTGATGTACATTCGTAAGAATAACGTACCTATGCCGTTCTGTGAAACTTAGTACTTAATTACTACTTACTTAGGATATTGTTTAATGACTAGGTATTATGATGAATTTTCCTTACCTGGAACAAAGAAAATATAATCATTATCACAATTATATTATAAAAAGGTTTTGTTACATTATTATGTCCGTAATTTATAATATTTTTTTTTTATTTATTTAAATTTAAAACAGACAGTGTCCATATTATATTAGTAACAAAAAAATCTTAAAATCTATGTTATTAAATAAAATGAAAATGAAAATCGAGCCAATATTATTATTTGGCACTGGACCAGCACGCTCCATGCATAGTAGCCCAGTGCCACATAAAGGGGTCGTCAGTACGTGCCCCAAACACACTCAGAATTCTGTTGTTGCTGGTTCCCAGCCGCGTCATCATGGAGGACGCTCTTTTGCGCAGTATTGCATGAAACCATATTTAATGCCATGCAATATTTAACACTGCCTGACCTGGGGATCGAACCCGGGACCTCTTGATTGGCAGTCGAGTATGCGCCCTCTACGCCACCGAGGCAGTCTATATTTTTGAGCCAACGTAACTGCAAAAAATAAAATCAATAGAATTCTCAGTAAATACCTACGAGTAATTCTGATATTGTAGCTATTAGCTCATACCTAGTTTATTAGCAATATACCTTAATTACCTAAAACTAACCGATAACTCTTTATTGTTAACAATAACCCCGTTTATTTTAAAACCACGGTTTTAGTTTAGAGCATGGCAGTTGTGGTTTTCTCCGCGCTTCCGCATCCTAAATTTGTATTGTCTATTAATGTATTGTTAAATTATATTATGTGTTTTATTTGGAATTATGTCACGAACGAGTCGATGAGACCACTGCAAGTTAGTTGCTCATATTATGCCCTTCAGCCGCTAGAAAAGCGCTATCCGCGCTGTTCTAGCGGCTTCTTTAAACGGCTGAACCAATTTTCATGAGCCGCAGCTCATCACATCAGATTACACACAAAAAACTTCATCGAAATAGGTCTTCATTTAGGAGCCACGTGTAGACAGACACCAATACTCGTTAAACTTATAAAACACCTTCCGTTTTTCGATCGGAGATAATAAGAAAATTTTATTATGAAATCGTAGGTTCAATGTGAATACAGTAGAGTTTTTTTATTTTATTTTAGTCTAATTATTTCATCATTTGCCCGGTAGATGGCAATTGGTTCGCCCCCTATTACATGGGGCTAATAACATACTGGCGAAATGTGGGTGTATCTACTGTGGGACTGAGTCCTGGGTACACTTCTGCCTACCCCTTCAGGAAAAAGGAAAGTGTATGTTATTTCATCATTTTCATTTGAAATCCCCAAAAAGTACAACAATAGATGCATTATTCGTACATAGTCCAATCAATCCACAGTAGCAATTTAAAAAACACGAGAAAACTTTTCGTTACTTATAAAGTAAAACTTTTTCACGTCCACCACAAACCGAAAACGAATAAATAAACGTTAAAAATACAGTGAAAGAATGAAAATCAAAAGGAAAACCGAAACACTCCCCGTGGCCGCATAGATGGCGCCACCGAACGTCATTAGTGGGTCGCACGTCCGCTTCCGGCAGGTACCCGCCTTTCCTGTGGGCTCCTGTAGGGTGGCAGTTGTAAGGGGGGCATATCCTCGATGCCATACATTATATTCGCGGTATTATTGTTGTTCTCTGGTATTTTTGTAGATTGTTTTTATTTTAATTAATAATATTATAATTTTAATTTAAAAAAGTATTAGGATGCTTGTGTTTTTTTAATCATGATTTTGTTCGTTTGATATTTTTAGGGTTCCGTACTTCAAAAGGAAAAAAGGAACCCTTATAGGATCACTCTATTGTCCGTCTGTCTGTGTGACTGTCTGTCTGTCTGTCTGTCTGTCTGTCTGACACTTTTTAACGGGAACGCGTGGGGGTATTAAGTTGAAATTAATATAAGCTACTCAGATCTGCGGTAATTTGCGGCAGTCAAAAAATCAAATTTCTAAGTTAACGCAATCAAAAGTTATCGCCATTTTTCTGCATATTTCCATAGTTTGCGCAAGGAACTAAAGATGGCGCTGTATGTTCTTGGGATCTAGGTATGGAATCCCCCACTATGCATACATACGTATGCCTTAACAATTTATATCTATATTGTAACGATCTTAAGGTAAGTCTTATGTCTTATGTGCAGAGTAATCCATAATATTAATATAACCTCTTATTAAGTATATCCATGATTAAACTTAAGTTATCTATAATTTTTTAAGGAGTTCAGAAACTAATCAAAAATTTACGGCTAATTTAAAATATATAAAAAACTATATTAAATATATTTTAATAAGTGAATCGATTAGTCTCAGCTGTCGACGCGTTAAGGATTTTGGTTTAAATATCGGTCCGAGGACGAGAGGCAGTTCATCTTCTACGAGGGAGCAGGCTCTTGGAGACGAGAGCTGACATGATGAAGATCCTCTGGCTGTTCAGTTTATTGGCAGTGGGGGTTTGGGCCAGGCCTGAGGGTAAGTTACCATAATTTATATAAATAAATAGATTTTTGAGTCTTAAATATTTTACTTGTATTTTGAACTATGTAGGTTTTTTTATGATATTGAGTGACAAGACGAGCAAATCGGGTGCCTGATGGTAAGCATCATGATTGTCCAGATTGCAGATTGTGCAGATTGTAGAAGTATAGGTATATATACAACATAGAAAATAAGATTTGTAAAGATCATCTCCCTACCCCTATTCTAAATTAAGTGTTGGTTACCACAGCGCGTCTTTTTCGCCACTCTAGTTATGTCATCTCTCTGCATTAACTCCTTGCACACTTACACAATACATACAATTATTATCTCTACTTACACAATATATACAGTTGCTTTAAGATTTTTATAAATAATTAACAAATAAATTCTTTTGTTAACTATAAGCAAGCCCATCGGGTGATGTGTTCGACAACGAAGAATCCCGTGCGTTTATCCCACGAGATTTGATCAACATCGATGGAATAGGTAAGTTCTTTCATATTTTCAGTATCTCCAGATAAATCATAGACTAACTCGGACAACCAAGTATTTTAAAAGACAAAATAATATTGCATTGATGTCTGAATGTTTTCATTCTACTCATGTAAACTTAGAAATTCTACAAAATTGAGAAAAATCGAGCACTTTATTTGATTTTCTCCATATCAATGATCCTAATTAGTAAATTGTTTGTAGTAGTGTCTGCAAGTTCCATGGAATCTTTATTATTTATGCTTACTTATTAAGATTAAAGGCAAAATGACTTGTATCACCGAAGGGTTAAATAGAGATGTGCCCATTCCCATAGTGGGTACATTCACATTTCGGCACTTATGTTTTTAAGTAATAGGAACCAAGACGAGTGTATTTTTTAATCTAAGTAATATTTCAGGAGTATCAAGATGTCGCCAACCGGGCGATATGTACCTAGCCCGTTCCTGGGGCGGTTGTCACATCTGCGCATGCTTCCCGTCCAATTGGGGATCGGGTGTCATGGCCAAGTGTGCCCCATGCAGCTCTTGTCTGAGTAAGTTCCTCTATGTCCTTCTAATATATAATTAAAGAAAAGTCTATATCCTTTTCCTTGTAGAGTTAAAACACCAGGGCTAACATTGACAGCATTTCCCTGTTCTAAATTGTAAGTGTAAAAGAGACAGCTGATGTTCTCACACGAATGAGAAAAGCGAGGAAAGAAAAATAAGGCATGCTAGGCCAACCGATGTCAAAGTGACCTACCTATCCACCATCTTTCGTACTAAACAATAACTAATATTCCCAATTTCTTTCTTTGCAGCTCCAACAGGTGATTATTACCATTTACTACTTATTAATTTATGTAAGGATTAGATTTTCATGATACAAGTATAAAATGTAACGCACAATCAGACAGAACCCCATGTTATAGGTAGTTGGGATGGTAGTACAGACAGGGACGCCCTACGAGATCCAGGTATGTGGGGATTTACATGTCGTGGAAGATACCAGATTTGCCGAGCAATAGAATGATAATACAGAGCCCTTTTCTTTCAATAAGCACTAGCACAAAAGACGAATACAGTTTTGAATTATTTTCCAATTTAAATCTTGGTAAGCAACTCAAACAGTCTTTGCTGTTGTGCCCACCTTTGTTTAGTAATGTCATAATAAATAGATCAGCCATCATGCTATCATCGCGAGACCTGACTTGATACTTTTAACCATTTCTATTTATAAAATTAGACTGTCTCGGTGGCTTAAAGGCTCAACTGCCGATCATGGGTTCGATCCTCAGTTCAGACAATATGTTAATACGTTTTTCAATAAGGAATTAGATAATAACTATATTATATTGAGATCAATGACAGCTTAGAGTCTGGAATTATGCCCGGTATTCATTAATTTGGTAGGTATTCTGAAATAATTAACTTAAGGACATTTTCACTCCTGACTATACTATGTTGCGCCCGCGCCCACGTTTGAGTCGCTCCCCACAAAATAATAAAAAATTTAAAGGTGGTGAGTCAACCGCGCGGTCGCTCTTATTGCGGTCGAGCTGCCGCCAACTCAAAATTCCAAACTAAATAAGAAGAAATGGTTAAAAGCAGAGACAGTTCGTGCGACGATCGAGTAATCGCGTTTTATTATTAGGACAAGGTGTTGAATGTGTTTATATCTGTTTGTTTGGTTTCAGTGCCGATCCCGATACCGTCACCGATTCCGCAACCGCTACCGGGACCAATTCCGATACCCATTCCGTTACCAGAACCGTTTCCGGTACCGGAACCGTTCCCGGAACCGTTGCCGGTACCGGAACCGGTGCCGGAACCACAACCGTATCCACCTTATTGTAAGTAAATACTATTGGTACAACTGAATGTATGTTTTGTGTTCCAAATTGACTTTTGCACTATCTGGTCACGGGTCGAAATCATAGTAGACGAATTATAATCAAGTCATGATAGGATTTTGAGTTAAACCAACTCTAACAGTAAACTTGCGTAACTGGTCCCTCTTGTCCAGGTGGTGTAAGACCTTACTGTGTGATACTTTATGCCAATTTATAGGCTAAGTGAAGAAGAGAGCTGCAATGTTGAACATCGTATGGATTTTCACAAGCCGCTGAGATTAAATACGGGGCTCTTTAAAAGGGGAGTAAACAGAGTTTTGAAGGGTCAGCAACATACTGGTAATAATATCCCTGGTGTTGCAGGTATCCATAGGCCCGTCTGCTTGTTTGCTACATATAACATAAAACAAACCCTAACAAAACACAAATAAGTAACAAAACACATATAAAGTAAATACGTGTTTACAGGTCCACCACCTATTGTGATACCAGGACCACCACGTCCATATCCAGTACCAGTACCAGTTCCGGGAAGAAATATATACATCCGAGTCCCGGTTCCCGTACCATCTGAACCTGAGAAGATATACGTGCAAGGTCCTTCCGTCCCCGTACCCGTTCCTGTAGAAACGCGGGTACCGTATCCAGTGGCTGTGGACCGTCCGGTAGCAGTTCCTTCACCACCCAGGATCGTACCCGTACCGTATCCAGAACCGGTCCCTGGTCCCGAAAGGGAAATTCCTGTCCCAATAGCAGTGCCGTCTCCACCGGTCAGGATACCATATCCTGTCAATAGATACATTCCGATACCTGGACCGGAGAAACTTGTGCCCGTGCCTATAGGAGTACCAGTTGAAGGTTGGTTTTACGTTTGATAAATTTTTGCTTATGTCACTGTAAGAAATACAGCGTGCAATCGTTGATGGCATCAGCACAGTATTACGGTATCCAAGTTGTAATAAATGATTTTTTTACAGATCCATCATACTACACGGTTCCTGTAGTCTACTATTTATGTAAGTCACTTTATGATTCATCAACTACTGAGACTTTGTTGAAGGTGAATTTCTCTCTTAACACGTTGGATTTTCTACAGCGCCAATCTGTAGAGGTCAAATCCCCTTGCAAGCATTCAACATCCCTGGCGATTACTGTCACATATACGTGTGCAAGATCCAATACAATTATGTCTACGTTGAAACACAAACGCTCCCACAGTGCCGTAAGTAATCAGTCCAGTTTTATAAACATTAAATTAAATAAACTTCATAAAGTACTTTAGCAAGTTAATAGACTCTTTGTAAAGAATGGACAAAGGAACTGGGCTTATTTATTTTATTGCCAGTTTAAAAAAAGAAATATGATTGGAAGATATTGTACTACGTAGGTGGTGGCTATGCTAGTTTTGAAGCAATTTGTCTTGTATGCAATAAACTGATCTATAATTATGTCTGTTCTGTAATCTGACTTTACTGTAACATAAATGAAAAGCAAGTACAACTCTGATTAATAAGTTTTATTATTGTTTGTTTAGTAATTTATCAAAAATTAAAAAATATCTCATAACTGCCTGTTTAAAAACCCAATTATATTTTCAGAGGAAGAAGACGGTGGTTACCCGTACCTAACGTCAGCAAATGCTCTGGCCAATGCAGTTAGCAATGGTGGCAATGCAATTTCTAACGCCCAAGCCAATGCCCTCTCAGCAGGTGGTTTCGGAGGAGGAGGTGCTGAAGCTAACGCTCTGGCGAACTCTCTCAGCACTGGTGGCAGCGCATTTTCTAACGCTATTGCCAATGCAATTGGAGGTGGCAACGGGTTCCCTTCAGGTCTACTTCCTGGAAGTGGCTACTCCGGCCTTTCAAGTAGTTTCCCAGGGTCATTAGGTGGCAACGGATTGTCTGGCTCCGGTCTTCTACCTGGAGGTGGCCTGCCAAGATACGGAGGTGGCGCTGAAGCAAATGCTGTAGCTAACGCTTTAAATCTCGGAACCAGCAATAGATTCCCTGGACTTTTGCCTGGTGGAGGGTTGTCCGGATACGGTGGAGGTGTCGAAGCAAATTCGCTAACTAACACCTGGAATTTCGGAGGTGGAAATCCAGGGCTTGGAGGTGGTGCTGAAGCAAATTCATTAGCCAATGCATGGAACCTCGGAGGCGGAAACGGGGGATTGGGAAACCTTGGAGGAAGTGCACAAGCGAATTCATTGGCCAACGCTCTGAGTCTCGGAGGTGGAAATGGAGGTGGTTCTGAAGCAAGTTCCTTAGCCAACGCGTGGAATCTCGGAGGTGGAAATGGAGCACTTGGAGGACTTGGAGGTGGTTCTGAAGCAAGTTCATTAGCCCACGCGTGGAACCTCGGAGGTGGAAACGGAGCACTTGGAGGACTTGGAGGTGGTTCTGAAGCAAGTTCGTTAGCCCACGCGTGGAACCTCGGAGGTGGAAACAGAGCACTTGGAGGGCTTGGAGGTGGTTCTGAAGCTAGTTCATCAGCCAACGCGTGGAACCTTGGAGGTGGACACGGAGGATTTGGAAATCTTGGGGGTGCTGCTCAAGCACATTCGTTAGCAAACGCATTGAGTTTAGGAGGTGGTTTGGGAGGGTATGGAAGTGCAGGATCGAGTGCTAGTACTGCGGGCTCAGGGGGTGCTGCATCCTCGAGCGCTGATGCAAGTGCTTTAAGCTCTGGTGGCTTCGGAGGGTGGGGTGGGTTCGGAGACGCAAGTGCTGGAGCCAACTCATACACCTATGGAGGGGGAAGTGCGGCCTCTAACGCCCTCGCAAACAGCTTCGGAGGAGAGTCATCAGCCAGCGCACTATCTAATGCTTTAGTGGGCAACATTAGAAGTGGAGGTTTGTGATTATTTAGTAGATTACCATTATATTTTTAGTAAGAGTATATTTTTTTTGTTTACTAATTACTATATTTATTATCAGTTAATAATTCATAACTCTGATCAATAGTAATCATTTATTGTAATTTGACAGGTAATGTCAGTGACATTACCTGTCAAATAACCCTGACTAAGATAACATTAATTTGGACAGAAATAATTTAAGACTAGATATAAATCTATGGGGGAGTCCTATGTTCAGCAGTGGACGTTCTACAGCTGAGATGATGATGATGTTATTTTTTAAATTTTTCTAATCGTTCAATTTTCCTTTCAGAGGACAGCAGTAAATAATATTATTTAAGGCTCTTCATACTTCTGGACTACACCTCAGCAGCAAGAACATGGACATCGCGTTTTAATCTTAAGTTCAAGCATCAGAAAATGACAGGATACTTACATTTTATAATATATTTTATAATAAAAACATTTAGTGGGCACTAAGTTTGGTTTAATTCACGATTAGTCATAATTTCCTAGTAGGCATTATTCAATAATATTTCAAATAGTTGACAGCTATTTCAAATGTGTATTGGGATCCAATTAAAACGTTATGCTTTGGTTTTAATACATCAAACACCGCTACCGTTGTCAAGAATTTTCTATGGGTAATTAACAGTTTACTATAAAAGGAAAGTTCTCTTGGTAATTACTATTACTGAAGTTTTATTGAAGTAGTGAGTAAATTTGAAGGCTTCACTGGAATATTCAGGGTCTATTATGCGAGGAGGCTTAGCCTGGAGGCTCTGCCTCTTCGCTTCTCTACTGGCTGTAGGTCGAGCTGAAGATAATTATTCTCATCAACACAGTCTAGGTAAATATTAAATATATTATTAAAAGAAATTTTATTCATTGTTAATAATATTTGCAAGTGTGATTTATGAAGCCTCACCTCTATAATATTGCAAACATAATACTTAGGTCATAATATATAAACGCCATTTACGCAATATAGGTCGATCTGATGAGGTTTTGGGCGGAGGGTGGAAATCTGGTGCTCCAAACAATATAGACGAGAGCAATGGTAAGATTGGTTTCTACACCAAGGAATTTTTATTAAAAAATATATATATTAAAAAAAATTGTTTTCAGAGTTAGTAAGAGGACATTTGATATCTCCATCGAATGTACCTATAGACATAGAACCAGCAGACGATAAACGAAAAGCCTATCCAGGACAACATTTTAGCAGTTATAGCGATTTGCTCAACAACTACCCTTACCAAGTAGAAGAGCGTTCTGAAAGTTATGTTCCAAATTACAACTTAATCAGTCCTAGACAAGATTCTAATGCCCCCCAAGACCAAGAATTGATTGGTACCCCACCAGCAATATTTGCAAATGGACCGTTAGGACAAAATGACCAACCACTGATCGAATTATGGAATCCTTCAGCATATGGTGTACTTTCGGAGAATGGTAAGCAAAAAATATACCAATAAATATGCTCTAGGATGGTAAATTTATACTGATATTAAAGCTGCTATATAACTTTCAGCTGGTCAAGAAGCCCTAAATAGTAATGATGCTATAGCTGAAAAAGAGTCTTCAGATCTTATCGAAACAGAATCTCTAGATCAGCACCCAGATTTGCAGAGACCATTACAACCAGTAGTTGTGCCCGATTTTGACTACCGACATTCGAAAGGTACAATTAGTTTGGAGTAATGAAGTAAATCAGTAAAGTACAATAGAATATCTAATTATGGTATCTATTTGCAGGGTTGATCTCAAAACTAATAGCTATCGATGATCTAATTCATTTACACAATATTCCTGGTAAGTGAACTGATACAGGGCTAATATAAATCTATCTTCTCTGGCATTCAAGTCGAGTCAGTGAACATTCAAAAAACTTTTAGGAGCTGGCAGTGCAGTAAACTGTTCCAAAGTGGGAGATATCCACCGCTTGTGGCAATACGATGGCGAGTGTTTGGTGTGTGTTTGCCTAAAAGAAGGGTTGTTCAAGTCAGTGAAGCCAGTCTGTGTCAGCTGTGCAGATTGCTTGGGACCTTATCCACAGCCTACTCGGAGACCTGTCACGCTTCCACCTCCTCCAGCACCATCTCCGGATGTTCAAGGTAAAATCATTGTCTTTCTAGTGTCAATGTCATTGTTTAGTCTAAACAGACCATGATGACTGATCCAGAACAATGTTTTAGTTAAACCAGTTTACTGTTATATTGTAAAATGTCTTATAATATAAATTATTTTTTTAGCATCGTGCAAGCCTCTACCTATCAACGAGCCATTTCAGAGTCCCCTCGACCCGTGCAAGGTGTGCATATGTACCGAACAAATGAATGTTTGGGGCAAAAAAGGCGCGACTATCCGGTGTGAACGGAATCCAGAATGCGGTATATGATCATTTCTAAAGTACATTTCTTTCAAAAAAGTACGACTACCTCGGTGGCGTAGAGGGCGCATGCTCGACTGCCAATCAAGAGGTCCCGGTTTCGATCCCCAGGTCAGGCAGTGTTAAATATTGGATTTTTCCATTAGGAATTATCTCAATAACTGCCTGGTGTCTGGAACTGTGCCCGGTAGATGGCAATAGGCTCGCCCCCTATTACATGGGACCAATAACATACTGGCGAAATGTGAGTGTATCTACTATGGGACTGAGTCCTGGGTACACCTCTGCCTACCCCTTCGGGAAAAAGGCGTGAATGTATGTTATGTTAAAGTACGACTGTAAGTAATTTGATTATTTCATTTCCAGTTATTCCACCAGATGGAACTACCGTGTGTGAGTAGTCTTTTACATACGTAGGTAGCAGTTGGTTGCAAAAATTTAACACTTGGTTTATATAATTTTATTTTTCAGCACCAAGCCCTGACGGACCCCTACCTTGTGAGTATTTTTCATCTAAAATTAACCAGCTTTTTGCTGTTGCAAAAATGTATGCCATTCTCATCACAGTCATTCTCCTAATATAAACAGAATAAACGAATCTAATATATTTAACACGTAATCAACAGTAAACGTGTGCGAGAAGCTTCCTCTAAACGTGTTATTTCCGCACCCGCACGACGCATGCAAGCTCTGCAAATGTTCAGTCATTCAGACCGCCAGGGGGGTGGTCGAACAGCAAGTCACCTGCTACGTCAACCCGGAATGCCGTAAGATATCATTAAATTTAATTGTCTGTGGCGTAGCGTCTGTGACCTAATAGGAATTTGTCCCTCCACCTTCGAAGGCTGAGTTTGAATTCCATAACATATCACATCTGAACGCTACGTTGCTACAAAAACGATAAGCCGTTTACCCCGTCAGAGAACATAGTCGTTATCCGGGTGACCTGAAAGATTGACTCCACGTACAGATCTCCTCGACAAGAAGTAGTAAATTATTTAATAACAAGATACTCGTACGGCTTTCAAGTAAAAGTTTAACAAAGTCTTAATGTTATGATCTGTTAATTGTCGTGATGATTTTTTGTTTATTATAAAACGAAACTCAAATTTCGTCTATTTCCAGAACCGCCCATAGTGCCAGTCACTGAACCACATGAACCTGGTAAGTTAACAGAATCATGATTTCTGATTTATCACATCTTACGGCTGTCATTCAGTATATTGCAGATCTTTCAAAACCTGAACTTGAACTCGATATATAAAAATATATTCCCAGAAAACATTTGCAACAACTACGAGGTAAACACCCTGTTCACTGACCCATACGACTTATGTCGCGAGTGTCAGTGTTACCATGCAATCACAGCTGGCGAAGGTCGGACGTTGCAGATACAGTGCAGGACTAAACAGGAATGTAGTAAGTATCATCCTGTATCGTTACTTGTTCTATCATTGAGGCTTGGGTTCTTTTTAATCCTATTTGCCACTAAAACATAGAGGCGAAAGTTTGTGGATATGTTGAGATGTTTGGATGTTTGTTACACAATGACGCAAAAACGGCTGAAGAAATTTGGTTAAAATTGGGACATATTTCCAAGTAACAAGGTACTTCAGTAACATGATAAGGTTGTTTTCAGTGGGCACAGCAAGTTTTTTTAATAAGCTTCATGAATAATCGCGATAAAATCTGTTCGAACTCGTTTGATTCGATAGCTTCTTTGGAAATTAACTACGAATTTTCGAAATAACGTTTTAGATTCCAATTAATTGATCTCAAGTTGTACTTCTGTTGCATGCCTTAATCCTGTTCTTTCGTTACTTACAGTTCCGTCACCGGAGCCCATACTAACTACACTACCACCTGATAATCCATTACCACGTAAGAATTTAGATTTTTTTTAATTTTACTTTACTCAGTACCAAAGGCCTCCCGACATTATTAATCTGTAAGTATATACAATGCTGCTGTGCCAACCATATTCTGGTGCAATTATTACCGTTATTGCTATGGTTACTCAGAAGATGAAAGACAATGATGAGTTATAGCGTCCATGGGCTAGTAGGGATAAGTCCAGCTTCGAATCTGGAACCGTACTGGGTTCCAATAATTACATGTGTCTACCGCGTGCGTGTGTCTTGCTTTGGAAGGCACGTAAAGCCACTGGTCACGGCCTCGAGTCTAACACGATGTTCGTTAAATATTTTTCAGTAACATGCAGTCCAATTCCAAGTGGAGTCCCATTCCAGAACCCTTTGAACCCGTGCCAAGTGTGCATCTGCACGGAAACCATCGACCCCTTCGGAAGACCTGACGTCTACATCAAGTGTGATGAGAACCAGGAGTGCGGTATGAACATTATAATCTCATGAGTTTCTTCACATCCACGCTAGGGGGTTGCGACTCGACTCTTTGTATGTGACCCGACCCGCCGCCGCGTATATGTGAAAAAACTTTAAGTATTGATCGTAATTGACTAAAGACATTCAAACTCCTCAATGTGCTGTACATATTCGAGAGTTTTTTTAGTACAACTGTTAAATGAACCAGTCGCTATAATAATTTTTTTTTTTAGTGGTGCCACCCGATGTAACAATTCGTAAGTAAAAGTTTTTTATTTTATTTATATAATTAATTGCAATTTATTTTATTTGCGTTATTTTATAATTTTAGCTCCCATCCATATTGATCCAGTACCACGTAAGTACCTCTTTTAAATATAATTCTTATCCTTTTAAACCGACTTCCAAAAAAAAGAGGAGGATCTATCTACTACGAGTTTGACAGCCTCGTTGGCTCAGATGGTCGTAACCCTGCTTTCTGTGCCGCAGGCCCTGGGTTCTATCCCCGGCCAGGTCAAACATTTGTGCGCATAAACATGTCTGTTGGATCTGTGTCTGGGTGTTATAAACTTATATAAATATGTATATCAGTAATCTGGTTATCGACAATGCAACTTTGTTCCTTGGCATACATATAGACTCTAAACTGCAATGGAGCACTCATATCACCGAGCTCTCAGGGAAACTAAGCTCTGCAGCTTACGCGGTTTACAAAATTAGGCAAATAACGGACATAGCCACGGCGAGATTAGTCTACTTTGCATATTTCCACAGCTTAATGTCATATAGGATTTTGTTGTGGGGGTCAGCTGCAGATATAGAAACTATCTTTATACTACCAAAACGTGCGATTCGTGCCATCTATGAGATGCGTCCACTCGAATCCCTTAGAGAATTATTTAAAGAAATAAACATACTGACCCTACCATCCTTATACATCTATGAGAACATCATGTATGTGCGTAAAAATTTGCATAAATTCAAATTAAATAGTGACCTCCATAATTTTAAAACTAGGAATAAAGACAAAATAGCTATACCTAGCTTTAGATTATCTAAAACAAATAAAAAATCATTCTTAGGAAATAGTGTACGTTTCTATAATAAAATCCCAAAAGAGATAACGGGGCTCTCAGAGGGTAAATTCAAAACCTATATAAAATCTACTTTACTAAAGAATGCTTATTATAATGTAAATCAGTACATAGAGGACAAAGATGCTTGGAAACTTCCGCATAGCAACACGCGGCACCTTCTAAACAAACGAGTGTAACCAAACCAAATATTGTAAAACAATCAGTTGAAAAAATTAAGCCCTACAAGTTTCTTGTGCGTTCTTCTTGTAAAGGTATCTTTCCGAACGCACGGTAGACTCGTTACTGTTTATTTTCATTGACGTACAAAAGTGTCAGATTGTGACCTATTTGAATAAATCTTTTTGACTTTGACTTTGACTTTGTTACCATAGCCTAGCTTTTAGTGTGTGGAAGTTGTCCCATATTATTTTTATTATTATCTATTAGACTCGGCTGGCACAAACTTCAAATATATGAGTGGGTAGCGCTTATAATAATTATATTAATTTATTTTTCGCATTTGAGTGCCTTTTTGTGTTTTTGAAGTCGATTTAATTTTAATTATAAAATAGTTTATAAGATAATAATTATACCTTATATTATTATAGTTTTGATTTTTTTCCGACATAGCTATTTAAAACTTGACTAAATTGTAACATGTCGATACTAGACACAACAGAAGTCGCAACGTATATTGTGTGGAGCAACGTTCCGGCATACAAAAGGATTTAATCAATGTTTACAAATTCATCATCATTATCATCTCATCCATAGGACGTCCACTGCTGAACATAGGCCTCCCCCATAGATTTCCGTCCGGTCCGGTTGTAAGCGGCCTGCATCCAGTGAGTTCCTGCAGCCCTTATCAGGTCATCTGTCCACCTTGTTTGTGGACGTCCTACGCTGCGCTTACCAGTCCGTGGTCTCCATTCGAGAACTTTACAGCACCATTGGCCATCAATCATCATCAGTTCTACGTGCTATGTGCCCTGCCCATTGCCACTTCAACTTGACGCTGAGCTATGTCGGTGACTTCCGTTCGTCTACGTTCTCCTTGTGTCTGATTCGATCTCGCAGAGAAATCCCTCTCCAAAGCTAGTTGCACTATTTTGAGATTGCTGATAAGGCCCGTAAGTCATCACTACAAATTGTGTGACAGCAATTATTATAATCTTCCTACAGTTCCCAGTTGCTCGAAGTTACCTACAAACGTGCCATTCCCTCATCCAAGAGACAGCTGCAAGACCTGCAAGTGTACCGTCCAGGTGCTGCCTACTGGACCGCAGGAGTTCATCTCCTGCTACATTAACCCTGACTGCGGTGAGTACTTCAAATTGTTGAAGCATCGTTTCATTTTATTCGCGTGTCGGAGTATAAATTTAACTTTAAAATAAAAATAAGGATACAACCGTAACTAACTAAGGTTGTGGGTGGGTAATCGGTGAAAAAGTCGCAAACAAAATTGAATCGTCACTTGTCTGGCTAGAAGGTCTGATGGTAGATTATGGACCTTGGCGCTGACAGAATGGTGGCAAGGCTAGGACATAGGACTAAAATAATTATTTATTACTTAACCTATTCTCTTTTTTATCAGAAATGACACCAAAACCGTACGAACCATGTAAGTTGTTAATAAAATGACTATTTTGGGTTTTACTAAAGTTTTTACTAAATTTGTTCATTTTAAGTGTACTTATGGCTAATTATGTTTTCCCAGCGATCTGTGATAGGTACCCGACGAACGTACTATTTCCCGACCCTCTCGATGAGTGTAGAGTGTGCAGGTGTACCTTACATACCACTATATACGGAGAGACAGAGAGACACATCAGTTGTTACATAACGCCCGAGTGCTGTAAGTATAATAATATCATATTTGGGCCATTCGTTTTCTGACAATACGAATTAAGAAGTGGTGTACCCATTACCACAGTTCACCAGTTTTTATACCATGGCTAATTGTAATGATTATTTAATTTAAGATTATTTTTATTTTAGCGAGTTCAACAATTGTGCCAGTAACTCTGCTCCCTCCCAATATTGATGAGGGTATGAATTTTACGAATATTCTGTATGTAACACTATAATTTTTATTATTACAATTAAATATTATTTCATCATCGGTAATTGTTTTCCAGTAACTTGCGCTCCCTTGCCGAACGGGCGACCGTTTGAGAACCCTCTCCATCCGTGTCAGATCTGCGTGTGTCGCGAGATCCTCGGCCCGAGCGAACCGGACGTGCAGATCGAGTGTCGGGAGAGCCCACACTGTGGTACGATATGAATACATACAGTCAACAGTCACGCCTTGTTCCCTTTGTAGGGGTAGGCAGATACTATTTCTCTCCACTTGCTACGATCCTCACATAATACTTTCGCTTCTTACACTTTCATCATATTTCTTCATACATGCTAGTTGAATAGTTTGTTGTGGGTAATCTGGATTGGTGCGTATCTTTTTTTTTATGATAGTGAATGACAAAGACGAGCAAATCAGGTGCCTGATGGTAAGCATCATGATTGCCCATATCAGACACAGTGCCACCCAGTGTTTTAAAATTTGAAGTTCAGCGCGGCACTGCACTGCGCCTGTCACCCTGAGATCTGAGTTGTTGAATCTCGACATGCCCAGTAATTTCGCTGGTAACATTGCCCTTCATACCGGAACACAGTAATGTTTGTAGATTACTACTTGGCGGATGAATGACTGGCAAAGGTGTGGTACTTCCCCAGGTGGCCTCCTGCAAAAGAGGCCTACCACTACAATATCTAATGTTGATACTAAATAAAGAATAATATTATTAGTTGATTTTATAATAATGTTTTATTATTTACTTCATTGGTTGCAATTATATCGAAACACATAGTACAAGTAACTATGCCAGTCATATTCTGTAAAGACTTCTAAGACAGAAAAGTTGTAAGAGCTACAGATTTTTTCTTATGATTGGCTCAAAACAGTGAAAAGCGCAGTTATGTAGTTAATAAATTAACAAAAAGTTTTCTCTTTTCAGTTGTACCCCCGGAGATAACCACCGTGCGTAAGTATTATATTTTAAAATTTGTTATACTGTCGTATCATACGTCATCGCATACGTCACGTATGCATAACTAGTACAAATTCCGACGAAATTCCGTGCGAAAGATATTCAGATTTTTACATCTAGCTATTCATATTATTTCAGCCGCTATCGACAATAATACTCCAGTACCACGTAAGTTTTTCTATGATCATTATTTCAAAATATTATGTAGAGTTATCCACCCATTAATTGACTTATCATGTTTTAAAGGTCTCTCTCTCATAATTTGACGTAGTTTAGCGAAAAGGATACAATCCGGATTATAACTTATTTAATTACTAGTAGAACTCTTCGTAGTTTTGTAATTCACAGTTATATTTTGATAATATTGTGAGTTTTACTCTTTATGCTTAGCTACGTCCATTTCATACTAATAGAGATTATGATAATATGATTTTAGTACCGGCATGTGCAAAGTATCCATCGAACGTATTGTTCCCGCACCCGCGCGACGCGTGTCGGTTGTGCAAGTGTACGGTACAGTTGACTTCACACGACGCGCCCGCCGAGTACATCACTTGCTTCGCTAACCCTGAATGTGGTATGTACCTAACAATCAATTGCAGCATTTATTAATAAGTAAAAAATAGATATTTAAAACGAAAACTATTTAAATTCCTACTCTCTAATAGGTATGCCACTTTAAAGAGATAATTCCACGACTTCATCCGTATCTTTGTGACCTTGATTCTTACTCGTATAAGAATATCGATTATTTAATTTTGATAATACAAAATACAATATAACACACTTCAAGTCAAAACTTCCAGTCGCGCAGGGAAACACCATTGATTAATATAGCTTGTATGAGTCGTAATAATATTTTATTTCTTTTATTCAAGCATCGACAACAGAATCATTCACGCGAGCTCCACCTGAGCCTGAAAGTCGTAAGTGATTTAACAATAATTTAATACTAATTCCGCAAAATTATTGATTTTATGACATGATTTTAATGTTAAACTTTAATATTTTATACTAATTTTAATCTAAATAGGTATAAAAAGCTTGGTAATAATAACAGCAAAATGAATATTAAAATTTTTTTTGCAATAAATCTCCAATAACTAGATGTCACTAGCTATCAGATCACTAATTCAATTAAAAAAACATTCTTTCAGTGACTTGTAAGCCACTGCCAAGTGGAAGGCCTTTCCAGAGCCCTCTGAACCCGTGTGAGATCTGCATTTGCATAGAATCTGTGAATGTATACGGAAAACCAGATGTTCGGATCGAATGTCGTGCTAACCCTCAATGCGGTATGTGTAATATTATTGTGCTACAATGTAATTTCGAAGTGCTTTTTATCGTGCTTTAAATCGATTATTATTTAAAATATTTTCTTTTACTTTTCAGTAATACCACCAGAGACAGTTACAACAGTGCGTAAGTAGTAATTTGAATATTTTTAATTGCCTAAAAAAATGATTCCGTCATATTATTTAACTTCAATTAACCTTATTTGCTTCAGGCTAAGTCTGCATGACGCTAAAAAGAGATGAGTGGCGTTTTCATGTGCTAAATGCTAAGATACATACTTAATAATAATTTTATATTGTTTCAGCTGTAATTCCTGACAATAAACCTGTGCGACGTAAGTATTTGAATAAAAACGCAAGATTAAAAAAAAATGGTAGGTTGTTCTCCATATTTTACATTATTGTATTTGTTTACAGTGCCATTATGTACAAAATACCCCGAGAACGTATTGTTCCCGCACCCGCGCGACGCGTGTCGGTTGTGCAAGTGTACGGTACAGTTGACTTCACATGGCGCGCCCGCCGAGTACATCACTTGCTTCGCTAACCCTGAATGTGGTATGAATTTTAACTTCGTTATTAATATTGTTTTTCGTTCATTTTATAAGTTATTTATATTAATTAACCTAGCTATTGAATACCCCCTTTATGGGAGAGGCCAATGTCCAACAGTGGACTTCCTACAATTGAGATGCTGTTGATGAACTCGCTATATTGCGTTTGACCCAAGCGGTCAAATCTTGCAATTGAATATAGAGCAACAACAGATGAAATGATTTTTTTTATACACATTTGGTTTGGATGGCAACGCATGGTTAGTTAAGTGACGTCATTCTAAAACCAATATGGCATACGGCTCAAGACGCCGAACTAGTTACCTACTTTTTAAGCATTCTTAATATGGGCATAAATATTAAGGGTATCAAATGAAACGATATGAAACGAAAAAGCTTGTATCAATAATTTTGTTTTATTTTTGTTTTCGTACTTTCCAATTTTATCCGAAGAGATATCCTTGTAACAATCCGACAAGATTGTCACTGGAAGATTCCTCACTTCTTTGTCAATATTGAACCATTACGTTTTGTTGATTTTGTTATTTTTGTTCACAGAAACCACACCGGCCCCTCCGAGTAAGTAATTTAAGTATGTTAACAGTACCTAAATCCAACAGCATTATTTTGTCATTTAGCAAAAAAATGCACTTACCTCTAACAAAATTAAAATAGAATTAACAAAAACACCGCATCGGTGTTTGTAATTACGCAGCTTAAGTGATAATGCAATTGAAGTCTTATCTCATAAGCATTAAGGTCGTTAATGTTTGTTTCAGGTCCGTGGCCACCCTCTCCCCCCGGCCCCCTCCCAGGGCCCTCGCCGCGTGAGTTATCTCTATTTGCATCATCATCAATTATGATTAAGAGCTTTCATGGCAATATACGTAAGCTTTTAGGGCATCTTTGGAAGCGAAAAATGAAATGACATATAAAAATTGGGAAAGAAACTTTGAACTAGTGGTAGGGGGTGAGATACTACATACCCAAGATATTTGAGAAATTGTCATTTTAGAAAGTCAGAAAATGCTGTTGTAAAACAATAACAACAAATTATTGTGTGTGTACCGATGAATATTGTGTTGATGATTTTAATTAGGTACGTTTAAGAACCTTTGTACACGTCTTATTTAATCAGCGCCGACAACGCGCAGATGTAGCGCTTATTTATACGCAATTTAAACGTTAATTATCAGTAACAGTCCTTTACTGTAGAAATGATAATGTATCAATATACGGCGCTTTTAACGCGCGGCGTCTTTGCAGAAACTTTGTTACTAAATACGCTGTGTGTAGAGGTTTTAAGAATTCCTTTTGAGAATGAAACGAATAATTTCAGACGAATCGTGCTCTCCCTACGCACCAAACAAGCCTTTCCAACATCCCTGGGATGAATGCCAAGTCTGTGTCTGTTCTGAAGCTATCTCCATAGGGCACATCACTATTGAAGTCAACTGCTTCACCAAGAAATCTTGCTGTAAGTTTATAACCATCAGAATGTATACAATTGGGTTTGGATGTCAATAAAGTTGTTTATTTTGACCTTATAGGTATCGAGATCCCATTCGATTTATCCGAGTTACCAAGTAAGTACCCACGCCTTTAAATAATTATTTTTTTTTTTTTTTTTTTTTTTTTTTTGATTTATTCAAATAGGTCATAATCTGACACTTTTGTACGTCAATGAAGATACAGTACTGAGTCTACCGTGCGTTCGGAAAGATACCTCTACAAGAAGAACGCACAAGAAACTTGTAGGGCTTAATTTTTTCAACAGATAGTTTCACAATATTTGGTTTGGTTACATTCGTTTTCTTTGAAGGTGCCGCGAGGCGGCTATGCAGAAGTTTCCAGGCATCTTTGTCCTCTATGTACTGGTTGACTTTATAATAAGCCATCTTAAGTAAAGTAGATTTTATATAGGTTTTGAATTTACCCTCTGAGAGCCCAGTTATCTCTTTTGGGATTTTATTATAGAAACGTACACTATTTCCTAAGAATGTCTTTTTATTTGTTTTAGATAATCTAAAGCTAGGTACAGCTATTTTGTCTTTATTCCTAGTATTAAAATTATGAAGGTCACTATTTAATTTTAATTTATGTAAATTTTTACGCACATACATGATGTTCTCATAAATGTATAAGGATGGTAGGGTCAGTATGTTTATTTCTTTAAATAATTCCCTCAGGGATTCGCGTGGACGCATCTCATAGATGGCACGAATCGCACGTTTTTGTAGTATAAAGATAGTTTCTATATCTGCAGCTGACCCCCACAACAGATGGTTATCTTATTCATATATTATCTTTATAATCAAATCTGATTAAAACTAAGATAAAATTATTTTAACCGACTTACGCAACATAAAAACTTGTAGCCGATGATAAAAATGTAATGTTCTGTAATAAGAAAAAATAACCCTCAAATATAACTTTTTATTGAAAACTTTGGACCAGTTTAACCCTCATAAGGGTTACAAAATCCACACCTGTGATCTCCAAGGCCAACCCAATCCCATCCACCAACGATCACCTAAACCTGAATGAGAGCAATAAACACCGCTCACGTACTACCGACTACCCCTTCAAGCCATATAAAACCTCGCGTTAAAAACAACAAAAAGGTAAAAATTTATGAGCGACCGAGCGACACGGCCGTCAGAAATGACAAATGTAAACCCCAGGTGGCACTAAACGAACCCTTCGCAAATCCAATATCTCCAGCAATAAGGCTTGCCAATCAATTGGGCATGAGCAATTCAACCGGGAAACTAACAGCCAATGATTGAAGCCTTTCGCATTGCCCATTGAATACCATGCACCCTAAACTTGGTACAATCGCACAGTCTTTTTTTATGAATACTTTTAACCCGGTACTTGATTGTACGGTAATTCGAAGGCTCGGTACAGGTGTTAAATTTTATACTCCCGTGAATTTGCTGCTGTTTTATTTGTTGACATATGGACTCTTTTATTGCAGTCGTGGTCCAGTTTATTTTGCTTTCGTTCGATATATTATTGAAAGATGTTATTGGTTGGTAAAAAGCAAAAACCGTCACGACTTCATTGTATTTTAAATTCGTAACTCGTTATCTCATCTTACAGGTAGCAGTACCGGGCCGTACATAATACGCCCAAGATTAGATATCTCAGGATCGAACAGCGGCAGTATGGATGGATCTATAGCAATCGGAGCCGACGGTCAGCAAGTCGACCTCAAAGAGATATTAGACCCTAACAACATAGGCCATTATTTGAAGCCTACAGGGCACCATGGAGCTTTTTCGTATATACCGGGACAGGTACACATACACACACAAGGCAGCGATGGTGGCAACGTTAATATACAAGACAATAATGAAAGGAATCGTATTATTACTAATGACATGATACATAAAGAACCTTTAGATTTTAATAATCAAGCAAAAAGTGAAGATTTTGATAATAATATGAATAACATAAACATGTACAACCATCAAGCAAATGGTGTTACTGATTACAAGCAATACAAAACTCCAGGATACATATATTCAGGAAACTCACAGTACAAAATACCTGCCGATATCAGAAATCACGGGAACAAATACATTTCTTCTAATGGTCAAGTTGTAGTACCAGGATATGTAGACCAAAGATATATAACAAATGGTCATAATATGAATCCATACATTTTATCTGGAAATGGTCAAGAATATAATTATATACAAGGGAATTTAAATCCTGGAGGACTCTATAGAGGAACAGAAGATTTAGGTGGTCAAATTAATCAAGCTTATCTTAAACAGAATATCCGAAATGTAAAACCTGACTGGATGAAATGGTCTCTTGATTCAGGTAAATATTTTCAAGATGTAGAAAATATCTTTCAAAATAAATAAGTTGTTAATCATTTTTTTTAATCTGCAGTACATGGTCCACTTACAGGAAATGTGAAAGGCAGTGAACGAATGCGAACCAAATCTGGTAGGTATACAATATTATGATATAAAATAAAACTTATTTGCGAATCCATAAAAATGCTGTTGCCTTAAAATTAATTCGGAAGTAAACCAAGATTAATATTATTATACAAAAAACAACAATTTTTAAAGACGCTTTCCCAAAATTCCTGTTAAATCCCAACAAGCAAATCTATGAAACCTCGACAACTTTATGGATATAAATTAAAAATAAATTACGGAACCATCTGTGCCCGGATCATACAAATCCATTTTAATCAAACTTCAGTGGATCTAAAGCTTACTCCTGCTTATTGGATTTTTCCTTATAACTAAGTTAGAAAGCCTTAGGCTAGTTTGGACTAGTTCACTTTGACATTCGTGCAGAAAGCTACCCTAATTTTTGGAGAGTTGAGGACGGAAATTAATCCTGGAAATGTTTTGACATTAGACCCTAATTAAGCGAATTTTTGGGAAAGTTTGTGATGAATTGTGAATGTTTTCTCGTTACAGGGAGACCCGATAGCAGCCAGTCTGATGAAGCATCTGGTTCTGGAGAGTAATAGATGTTACAAGATGCTAATAGACGTAAATTGAAATAATTAGTTATGTACGAGTAGGTTCGCTTTTTTTAAATAAAACAGAAGCCCCTGAGAGCAAATAATTAAGATTGTTGGGCTGAAATAATTTCCCATACAAACTTTGAAGAACTAATGACGTATAATTTCTTCATTGGTGTTTTATTTGAAGAAAGAACTAATTATAAAGTGACGTTTATCTAGTTATACAACACAAATACGTTTTAAAACTGCAAATAGGTATTTAAAAGCTTTCCCTAAGAATTCCATAATTCTGTATAATACCTATTTGCAGTCTTATAACGTATCACTTGTAGTATAACTGGAGAAATGGCACTTTATAATTAGTTGTTATTTAAAATAAAACACTAATAAAGTAATTATTATATAATATCTTCTAATGGTCATTGGTTCCTCAAAGTTTGTAAGGGAAATAATGTTGGCCCAACCACCTTAATTAAGGACACTAGATATAATATGGAAGTAGATATTAACTCACCACGACAAAGAAAAAATGCTATTTAGAACTTTGTTTATCACAATAATTATCATAATTTTATTTCCAGAAGATAAGAGAAACAAAACAGACGACATGGCTATAAAACTGGACTGATGGCGTTTCCATGAATGAGTAATGTATGAGTTCAAAGCAAGAGGCGCTTCTGAGTGCATCAATAAATGATGAAGTGCCGTACTCTGATGTTTTATTTTACACATTATCCATTTTTATCAACAACCCTTTATTTAGCTATACCAATTCTAATGAGTATAGACAGTAGTAGTAGACATCAGCAAGTTTATAGAATAGAAAAGAACAGAATAGAATATAAAAACTCTTTATTGGTACACACAATTAGTACAGAAAACAACAAAAACAAACATTAAAACTAGAAAACGTATAACAATTGGCGGTGACACTATGCGGTGACAGGACTTATACGAAGATGCTGGAAGGGCGGTGGTTTCATACTTTAAACAAATTAATATACACACAATTATATACACGCAATTTGTAAAAAAAGTCAATGTAAATACCATAGATGTACCACAAGGGCGCATATCTTGCCCTTAATTTCATTATAATTATAATTTAATGTACCTAATAGGGCAGGTTACGGATATAAAGTACTCAGGAACCTCTAATAGGATTATTTGCCTCATAATTTTAAGGAGATTAGCATAAAATATATTATGCTTAGCCCCAAAGAAAATCTTTTTTACATAAAAATGTATATATATCAGCTAAAGTTGTTAAAGAAATATGGTTTAACTTGCAAATAAGTGCACAAAATCTATCGCAGGATTTCGTAATTTTCTATGAAAATTCATTCATTCACGTGCCATAATATTTTACGAGCAGTGAAAATATGATCGTGACTTATAAGAAACGAAACTATGATTATTGTGTGGTTGGCTTTGTTTATACGAGGTAAGATTATAGAAAACAATACGATAATAAGGAATGCAGGAAGGCATAAACAAGAATGTAGAAAACAAAAAAATATAACACCATGGCTAACATTTACATATAATATTACAGTACATACATATATACATAATAAAGTTCCATAGTTATATAAACCTCAGAGCTCGCGACATTTCACGTAATTATATGCGCGCTGAATAATGTATGAATATAACGAATTTTGTATTAATTCATATTATGAAGAATGAATACATAATTAAGAAGGGTTAAATCACCGTGAATTTCGGTGAGACTATGTCGGTACATTGATTTGTTTAATAATAATTAATTGTATTACAATAACATGATGTAGGCTTCTCATTGAAATATTGCTATTCGAAATTAAATATTCATAAATTTTCGATTCAGTTTATGTTTTCTTATTGAAAAAGTATCACATAAAGTAAAACAACTAAATCGGGACCAACATTTTACCAATTCAAACAAACTTAATTTTCTCTATAGCAGACAAGCATACCTATCGAAAATATGGATAATAAAATAAATGCAGTTTTATTACCACATTATTCCTTTTAAACCCAGCCTTACAACTTTAATATTTGACGATACTAAATGCATATCAAACTAATTAAGTCCGGAACACACTAATCCTCCAAAGTCAACGTAATCACGTTATATGAATGTTTAAAGACATGTTTCGGTAATTATGTTTGTGTGTATCACATACTCTGCTATTATCACTAATAACATCGAGAACATCGTCTGAGGTATTTAACTATAGGTAGGTACATAAAACAACTGGTAGAAAATGCTAGCCCTCGACTGCCTTGGTGGCGTAATGGTTTGCAAGCGCTACTGACAATAATCCATCCAAATTAGTACATGAAATAATTATAGGTCGCGGGTCTGATCCACAGGTCAGGTGAAATGAATATTGGATTTTATCAACCGGAATTTTGTCAATGACGGATTTGGAGTCTGGAACTGTACCCGATATAAGGAAATAGGCCCGCCGCCTATTACAGGGGACTAAAAAAACATAAGTGGCGTAGTGTGTGCTACTAGCTACTATGAGACAAGGTCCTAGGTACACTTCTGCCTACCTCTTCGGGAAAAAAGTGTGATGCTATATTAAGCTAGTCATGTTAAAATCGCTGTGAAAAAATCTCCAAGGGAAAAGGGCTCCACGATTTTGTTGGTTTTCTTCAGAGGATTCGAATCACCCTAAATATAAATATACTTATTTTGCCTTAGTGAGTAACAGCGAGTATGGCACGACTCCATACCTGGCTCATATAGACGAGATGCCAAACATAGCCAAACATCAAGACGCGGAACATCGAGGTCCAAACTGGTACGACTACGGCAGCTCAGACTCTGACAGCGATATGGAAACCACTGAGACGGAATCAGAAACGTAAATACATCAAATTCAAATTATCTTTTACGGAACTTAAACAAAATTAATATTATGTAATAAACAGTGCGAACGATACCTGCGAGACATTGGAAAACTGTGTTGTAGACCAACGCCCACCTCCAATCAACTAAAATAAAATTTGTATTGAAACTTGGTAGAAATGGTAATTTCATGCTACTAGGTTACAGTAACAGTTCAGTCAGCAATGCTGACTGCTGTTTGCACATCAGGAGAAAGAGATTGTTTCATTATAAACGTTAGAAATCAGTCTTCACCTTGTTGTTTATTCAGGTTAAAACCAAAACGACAAAATCAAGATAATATGCTTTATTAAGTAAAACCACTTATGTGTTCCAGCGGGTCGACATCTGACTCATCATCGAGCGAGTCCTCGTCGGCGTCTTCATTCGAAACAAAGGAAAGGAAGTTGGCGTAAGTTTTCTCATTAATATCAAATTAGGGAATCCAGTGCGCGTCCCCATCTGCTCATATTACACGGAACTGATGAACTTGGAAACTTGGTCATAGACTAACATAGCAAAGGCTGGCTGAAAAACTCATCAAACTCTACCTATTTTTTTATGATAGTGGTTGACAAGACGAGCAAATCAGGTGCCTAATGGTTAGCATCATGATTGCCCATATCGGACACAGTATCACCCAGTGTTTAAAAGTTCAAAATTCTGCGCGACACTGCACTGCGCCTGTAACTCTGAGATATGAGTTGTTGAATCTCGTCATGCCCAGTCATTTCGCTGGTAACATTGGCCATCAAAGAGGAACACAGTAATGTTTGTACATTACTTGCTTGACGGATGAATAACTGGCAAAGGTGTGGTACTTCGTCAGGCGGCCCCCTGCAAAAGAGGCCTACCACTACAAAATTCTATATTAAGATTATTTCTCTTAGCCTTCAAGGTGATACAACTTACATTAATGAAGAGAAAAAGTTAACAGTTGGTAACAAAAAATATGATTACGCTCCTGGTAACTTAGCAATGTAGGTACATTATGATTTCCCTGCAAGAGAATCCTTCAAAGTGAACACGGCTTGCACAGGACATTATGTTAAGTGATATAAAGTAGGCCTATGATGAGGTGGGCTGTGGATGATGATGATGATCCTTCAGAATTAGTGATAGTCTTACAAGAAAAACTTTCATTCGAACCTATCGCAATTTTATCTCACTTTAGTTTGCAGAAAATCTTTTAAGTTTTCCGAAATATTAACGAAAAACATGAATATAGAACCGATCATAAAAACAAAAAAAAATGTAGACAGATTTTGAAGTAATTTCTAGATCAACCATCAAAAAACCAAAAAAAAAAATTACAATGCAATAAGTCTCTGCACACGTCGTATTTAATCACCGCTGACGAATCGCGCTTACACTGCCTTGGATTCGATCGCCTTGGAAACAATCGTGTTGCGACAAAATTGCTTATGCGCTGATAAAATACGCCTTGTGCAGAGGCTGTAATGATAATGTTAACAGTACAAGAGTGTACCGCGTGTGCACCCCATGCCCCCACGACATGATGAAGACGTACAAGAACCACGGCATCAAATGGATCTGCGGCAGCTACCAGCGCGCCAGGAGGACCTTCAAGAGCGAGTGCATGATGCGGTATAGGAACTGCGAGGATGGAACTAGTAACATCTTCTCGTACTTTTATATTACACTTTGCATAATTGAGGACTAAGCCCACATACCCAACCCGCTGACCCATCGATCTCGGCGGATAATTTTGACGTATTTCCTTATTAAGATAAGTAAAACTTAAAATAATCAGTATTGCCACAGTCTCAAGCAATAGCTCGGTCAGCATCCAGAATTCACACTCATAGCCCAATCAAGTAGTTTCCATACATTCTCAATAGTCCTTGCACCTAGCGGGGGATGTCTTTGAGCTCATTTTCTGTAGATGGTTTCTGAAATGGGTCGCGATAGATATACCCATAAGGCATATACCCATTTCTATAGGTACATCCACACGACGTCAGTTATGATCATTAAGTCCCATGTAATAGACTGCCTCGGTGGCGTAGTGGGCGCATGCTCGACTGCCAATCAAGAGGTCCCGGGTTCGATCCCCGGGTCAGGCATAGTATTAAATATTGGATTTTTCCATTAGGAATTATGTCAATAGCTGCCTGGAGTCTGGAACTGTGCCCGGTATATGGCAATAGGCTCGCCCCCTATTACATGGGACCAATAACATACTGACGAAATGTGGGTGTATCCACTATAGGACTGAGTCCTGGGAACACCTCTGCCTACCCCTTCGGGAAAAAGGCGTGAATGTATGTTATGTTAATAGAGTCGAGTGGGCTGCCATAAACCGGCCACAAATTCCATCTCTGATAAAATCGCTAATGGAAATGTCTAAATTTTTGCCTGACCTGACAATCGAACCCAGCACTACATAATCAGCAGTAGCACTTGCGCCCTCTGCAATATTGAGACAGACACTATTTTAATTTTTCCAGTTATTCATCCGCCAAGCAGTAATGTGCAAACATTACTGTGTTCCGGTCTGAATGGCAATGTTACCAGCGAAATTACTGGGCACGAAGAGTTTCAACAACTAATATCTCAGGGTGACAGGCGCAGTGCAGTGCCGCGCAGAATTTTGAATTTTAAAACTTTTGGGTGGCACTGTGTCTGATATGGGCAATCATGATGCTTACCATCAGGCAACTGATTTGCTCGTCTTGTCACACTATCATACACTATCATAAAAAATATATATTATCACTAGATATATTTCTAAAACTATGCCTGGACAAACACATTCGAGTTATACATACATACATAAAAAAAAAAAAGAAAAAAAAAATTATGTTATAAACTGCCTAAGAAACTATTAGTACTACGGGCCTCATTAAATGAATACAAATTGCTTACAAGTTTTCATTTCTTACAATAATTTTTGTATTATATACGTAGAATGATTACTGTCTAAGTCGTAATTGATTTTTTTTTACTTTTGTTCCAGTGTTTGTGAAAATCTACGACACCCGTTGCAAAAAGGACAAATATCATGGTCGACATTGGTTCTACATTTACACTGTTTAAAAATGCAACTTATTTACATAATCTTATTACATTATAATGGTAATTGTATTATATTCATAACTTGGTCATAATAATTATGTTAATATTAATAATGTGTGACGTCTCCTCTGTCAATTGAGATAAAATCAGTTTTCAAATAAATTAGTAGTTATAGGTATTAATTGGGCACTGATGTTTTAGATTAAAGGTTCGAATATGACAGGTATTTTATTTTATGTAACTAAATGCCAGTTTATAATAATTTCCTCCTCTTTCCGAATATGACAATAACATTATTATCCTAGTTTTATATAAAAATAAAAATATTATTATGTAAATATGAATCATGAACAAGTGAACATTAGCGAAATACTACGAAGAATTTCTCGTTTGGGAAAGTGCAGCCACGCGGAACAGCGAAGGTCGTGGGTTCGAGTCCCGCTCGATGGTGAAATATTTCTTTCCCATATTTACATTATATTCATGTGAAAAAGAGTACAAATCGCTTTAACAGGTTTATTGTTATTTAACTCGTATTATTTAATTGTAGTGGTAGGCCTCTTGCAGGGGGCCGCCTGGGGAAGTACCACACCTTTACCAGCTATTCATCCGCCAAGCAGTAATTTGCAAAAATTACTGTGTTTCGGTCTGAAGAGCAATGTCACCAGCGAAATTACTGGGCATGACGAGTTTCAACAACTAATATCTCAGGCTGACAGGCGCAGAGCAGTGCCGCGCAGAATTTTGAATTCTAAAACACATAGCACTGTGTCTGATATGGGCAATCATGATGCCATCTATCATAAAAAAAATTAACAAATATTTTTAATGCATAGACTGTTTTTAGGCATGCTATCTAAACATTATTATAATGTGATATATATAGGTAGTTTATGGCATACATAAAAACTATTACCACCACGCATCTATTACCGTCTGCCCCCACGGTATCGACGGTAATTTTTATTACCGCCTATCACCACGTTCACGAAATGATGGCCAACGGTAATAACTATTACTGTCGCCGCCGTGGGGGCAGAATTCGTGGAGGCAGACGGTAATATACCATATTGATTTGATTGATTTTCAAAATTCTTTATTGACAAAATTATATTACAAAACAAAATTATATATATACAACTAGTGATATCTAACATAATTTAAGTAGTTATACAGGCTAGGATCACCTTTTAAAACTATTGGTACCAACAGGTCAAGATTGGAGTATAATATAATTATTCTCATAAAACTATTATTCTATATAAATTTTTTGTGAATAAAATAAAAATCCTAGTTTCAGCGTCAAATCATCAAATAAAACAACATTTCACAAAACACTCAAAAACAATAAAGCGCAGAAATGCGCGACATCGTAAAACACTGAGTGGTACCGCCATAAATCTCTCCCACTCGATTTATTATTACTCGAATACGTTTAAAATGGAAATAAATATGGTTGCGTGACGGATCAAGTTGGCGATGGTGCGAATTGGTGCAGCCGTTATTGTGGCACTGGTGTTGGGTATATTGTTCGATACATTTTATCCTAAATAACATCGGTTTGTAGGCTTACTCAATGTCATTTCATATTGAACTGACGTTTTACTGTTGCATCACTTTATTTTTGCAAAACTATCTTGAGGGCATACTATTATTATTGTATCCATCCTTAGGGACCTTGAGGAGCTTCGACCATTGCTGATCTATTGTATAGATATAATTCATTGCCCAAATCCGCCGAATCTAGAAATTTCCAGATTTTCCGGGGAGTGATGTGTTGGATCCCTTTGGGGAGTATTTTAGGGCAAACCTACTATGACATGCGATATAATCCTGCTTCAGGATCAAATCGAACAGATCAAATCCTCACAAATGCGTGACGTACCTGGGGATCGAACCCAAGACATGCGGCTAAAAACAATATTTTTTTTATTATTAAATCTAAATGTAATAATGATAATAATATGATATGGAACACAAAGGAATTTTCTGATTACAGTAGATACAGTATTCTGTTTCCTGAACACCACACTGAAGCAGTTGGACGAGAATGAGCTGATGCAGAATACTAGAAGAAGGAAAAGAAAGCACCTGTCTACTTCCTCCTCATCAGCTCAAAAAAGTAAGAGGTTCATTTAACCAATAATAAATCCCATTTTCTTCAATTCTAGTAATAATATTACGACTGCGAACGATTTTGATAAATGAATGTATTTGTCACATTTACGCAGCCAAACTACTGAATTCATAATCATCATCATCATCATCAGCCAACGATCGTCCACTGCTGGACATAGGCCTCTCACAAGGCACGCCGCTCTCGATTCTGTGTTCTCCTTCGCCAACCTCTCTTCTTTTCTTTTTCTGAAATGAATTGGTTGAGGTAACATATATTATGTTTATTTTATCAATTAGCTTATTGATAAAATAAACAAATAACTTTAAATAGAAACAAGTAACTTTAAACTTTAAATAGTGGAATAACATTTAGGATTCAGTGGATAAAACTGTGTGACGCAAATAGTTATGCAATAAACCTACCTCTGGCGTATCTTTATAGAGGTATATTTAATATACTTGCATGTAGTCAAAGGATAAAGCCGACGCGACGCCTCTTTCGTCGTTGGGGTGGTAAAGAGACGTTTATTATAAAATATTGCAATGCAGCGTTCTCTGTGAGTTTATATCCGGCTCAGAACTGTAGCATAATATTAGACATAACATAACTTGTAGAGCTAGTAGCATAACTTCAGCTTAAAGTAAGCCCTGATTTCAATGTTAAGCGACGTCTGTCCCTACTTGGATGGGCGATGATTTGTGTGATATTACAGTTTGGTGCTACCGATAAATGGACACGTAAAGTCAATAAACGATAGTTGTGTCAATCATGTCAGAGGCCTTCGAGCGACATGACAAGGTTAGTCCCACACTGACACCCACAAGAATGGCTTTAGAAAACGAGATCCCGGATAAAGAGACTATAGAGAGACGGGATAAGTTAAAATTCTACATGATCGGATTGAGGATCAATATCACTTTGATCTGATGTAGGATCATCCACGGTACCCTTGCCCTACAGTAACTTGCGTAATGAATAAAGACCCGCATCGAATAACAATGGCTTCAAACGAATCCTCGAACTAATAATGGAATTCAGCGTTGTTAGAGTCGAGTCCGATAAGGAGCTGTTTTTGTTACTTTTAAATGGTTATTAAACGCTTTGCTGTAATTTGAATAGAGGAAAATTGGTGCCATGTTAGAGTTTAGGAAACGAGTATGATATTATAATTACACTAACAAACTTAAGTAGGTATTAGTTACATAACTTTGGCTCGAAGAAACAATAACACTCAAGAATCAAACCACACCCATACTTTCATGCGGCGACCAGACTTCAGAAATATTTGTATCAACGTTCATATTAGAATTATAAACCTGTGGGCTTATCCCACGTTACATGACATATATTTAAAATTACAAACTCCACACAGACCCAATGTATGGCGACCGCATTATACATATTATCCGCATTATATTTTGTATTTTTGTTTGCATTTCCTACAATCATACCCTGTGAAGTGTGAGTGAAACTTGTCACAAAAGCCGAGTAACGTCATCAAGAGTATCTGCTATTCATCTTTCCAGAATCCGACAGTGGCAATGATGATGACGAAACTATGGGTTTATCATCCGTCACCTCATCATCATCGGAAGATAAGAAGTATCCTAAACCCAAATCCAGTTTAGAGAGGAGAGGATGGTATGCGATTTTTTCTCTTGATCTTACTTTTTTAAACTATTATACTTTTTTTTAACTATTCATCTTCAATCCGTGGTAACTTATTAGGAATTAAGTTGTAGCATATGAGCCAAATATTTTGTAGTGGTAGGTCTCTTTTGTAGGGGGCCGCCTGAGGAAGTACCACACCTTTGCCAGTTATTCATCCGCCGAGCAGTAATGCGCAAACATTACTGTGTTCTGGTCTGATGGGCAATGTTACCAGCGAAATTACTGTGCACGACGAGTTTCAACAACGAATATCTCAGAGTGACAGGCGCAGAGCAGTGCCGTGCAGAATTTTGAATTTTAAAACACTGGGTGGCGCTGCGCCTGATATGGGCAATCATGATGCTTACCATCAGGTAACTGATTTGCTCGTCTTGTCACTCACTTTCACATAAAAAAAACACTAAAATAATTTTAAAGACAATTATTATGATTTCCTAGTCTTAATCTTAAACTACTTATTAATTTACAGGAGAAAATGGCATCGCAAGTGTACGAAATGTCCATCAGACATGAGGAAGAAGTGGCGAGATCCTTCCATCCAGTGGATCTGTGGACAATACCAGCGTGCTAGAAGGAGCTTCAAGAGTCTCTGCATGATGCATTACAGGAATTGTCAGGATGGGACCAGTGAGTGATCACTTTCTTTTCGAATCGAACTTTGGGAAATTAGAGCATATTGGAAACGTGGAAACTTCTGCATGACACGTTCCTAACAAAAAAAATTAAATGTAACCAAAATGAATATTTTAAATTTTAATGAATAACAAAGTCTATTGTATTTTTATCAGAATTAAAGGTCTGTGCAAAATATCAGATCAATCTGTCAACAGCAGGAAAGGAGTAAATTTTTAAACCCAATCCATAAATAATAACTACAACAAACCGGTCAAGTTAAATAAAACCGTAGTAATAATAAATTGTTAAGGCATACGAATGTATGTATAGTGTAGGGTTCCATACTTAGATGCCGAAACAAAACGCTTCCAATCCCGAAAAACAATCCGCCTACAGAACATACAGCGCCATCTATTTGTTCCAAAGTATGGAAATATGCAGTAAAATGGCCATAAGTTTTGATAGCGTTAACTTAGAAGTATGATTTTTTTACAGCCACAAGGGACCGCAGATCTGAGTAGGTATAAATATAAATATAAATTTCAAATTGATACTTCCACGCGTTTCATTTAAAAGTGTCTTGATAGGCGGACTGACAGATAGACACACAGACAGACAGACAGACACACAGACAGACAGATAGACACACAGACAGACAGATAGACACACAGACAGACAGATAGACACACAGACAGACAGATAGACACACAGACAGACAGACAACAAAGTGATCTTAAAAAGGGTTATTTTTTTCCTTTCGAGGTACGGAACCCTAAAAATGAGTAAATAGAACTTGACAATTTTCAGGTTTGAATCATATACAGGTTTGGCTATAAACCGACCCAAACGCACTAAAATGAAGTTAAATTGTTCGGTATGGGATTTTTCCATTAGGAATTAACTCCCCCGCGGGGGAGATAAAAAAAAAATTTAATGTAACCAAAATGAATATTTTTTACGCGGTAAAACGTGTGATGTTATATTATGTTATTTTCCAGTGTTCGTAAAGATCAGCGGACGCCGGTGTGCCAACAGTACAGGCAAAGAAGAGCCTCGTCGAGGAGAACATTTCTTCTACGACTACAAGGCCATACTGTTTGATGACTCCACCGACTCCAAGTCGGAATCATCCGATAGTTCTTTAGGATCATCTGTTTTCTAAACAATTTATTACAAATGGATTCCAATTTAGTTTTTCTTTTTGTCAACCTCATAGATGACGGGACACGAAAGATTACCCTATTTTGACATCGATGAAAGATTTTCACTGATTCACTTATTAGGATGGTACTGAACCGAATGTAGTAGATCTCTGCTACAAGAAGATATTCTCAAATTCATACTCAAAAAGACGCATTTGAACGTAAATAAAGCTAACAATTTATGAATCTACCGTGCGTTCAGAGAAATACCTCTACAGCAAAAAGGTCGCACAAGAAACTTGTACTCAGCTTGGAGTCATTTTTCTGCCATCTCACAATGGGAGTCGGCGAAGCACGTCTTTTTGCTCCATTCTAGTCTATTATCTGTCGCATCCATCATATCTGCACTCACTCTTTTTTTACGCATACCCTAATTCACACATTCTAAGACCTGGATGATTCCAGCAGAGCGCCCCCTCCTCACATAACCACTAACATTCATCCTAATAGATCTTTTGGTCTCATCATCTCTTCCTTTCGCATATGATGACAACCGAACTGACTCAGCTTTAAATAGAGCCTACAGTTCCTTCAAACCTGTATTCATATTTCCAAAACAGGACCTCTCGGATCCCCGGAGGAGATTTCTTCGGCTACCACTCCTTTATACGCTAATTATCCAACTACGAGTATGTCAAGCTATGAGAACAGTGAAACCCCTTTAGAGCGTATCCCAATTACGAGAAATTTATCACAATCCTAAGAAAAAATTACGAAATCGATGTTTTCTATTCCTCTGTTTCCTCCGAATAAAATTCAGCCATTTTATAAAATTATATCCGGATATTTCTAAAGTGAAGTGAACTATGTCCCTATTATTTTAATTTTATTTTATGAACTCTCAGTTTTTCTAGTGAACTTCTAAAAATCACAATTTTAAATGTTCACTACAAAAATAATGAAGTTTATAATAGAAGACAATAAAATAAGATAATATTTAAAATGTTTTTGTAATAATTATATTGCAGCGTTTACTTCATCTTCGATAATATATATAAATGTATCATATAGGTTAATTATGTAAGGAGCGAATTGAAAAATTCAATTCATCGTTCAATTCAAATCAATTTTCCATAGAATTGTTAAGAGGTGGCGTTTCTCGTTAAATACATCCCCGTGCATGTTTCGTGCCCCGTGCTCTTATCTGTTACAACTACGATATTATATTTATTAAATTAACCAACCTTCATAATATAAACATCCGTTTGTACTATAAGTGGGTTTTTTAATGAACAAGTATATCACAACAAGGTGGTGGTTCGATTTCCATTCTAAATGGAATTTCACATACAAAACATAAACATAACATACATTCACGCCTTTTTCCCGAAGGGGTAGGCAGAGGTGTACCCAGGACTCAGTCCCATAGTAGATACACCCACATTTCGCCAGTATGTTATCGGTCCCATGTAATAGGGGGCGAGCCTATTGCCATATACCGGGCACACAGTTCCAGACTCCAGGCAGCTATTGAGATAATTCCTAATGGAAAAATCCAATATTTAACACTATGCCTGACCTGGGGATCGAACCCGGGACCTCTTGATTGGCAGTGGAGCATGCGCCCTCTACGCCACCGAGGCAGTCCGATGGAATTTCACAATTATGCAAAAAGAGATCATAATTATCCACTCAATTGTTTGTGTATGGCTTTATTTGCGAGAAAAGATATTTGTTTACAAAAACCGTGTGGGTTTATCATATTTATGAAAACTTTTATTTTTTTCTTAGATATGAAAATACGATACAGTTTTCTTTAACTACATATGTTTTGGTGCCATAAATGCCAGATAAAGATAAAGATCATACTACAAACCATTGAGTGTTAAATATTCTCCCTTTGTAAAAATTCATTTTGTTAGGAAACCAGACTACCTTAAACAGATGAGTTATCAACGGTTAATTAACTGTCCTAATTTTTGTACACCCTGTTAGTTTGTCTTATGCCCACCATTTTGTAACATGTTCCAATAACCTGTCGAACAGTATCACGTCTCCCACGTTCTCGTATGAAACCAACATAAATCAAGCTCTATTATCTTCAGATATCATAAATCCACGCGACGTCACGCGTCCATTAATCGTTTTGCTAAGTAATTTGTCATACGAGAACAGACAGACAACGACGATGAAAACGTTAGTGCGGGTCTGTGGAGTGCAGTACCTTATGTGATGTGAATTAGGGTTTATTTGAGATTTTGTTGGGATTATATTTAAGACTGAAACGCCTATACAGGCCTATACAGTATAGTCCATGCATTATTTAAAAATTGATCCCTGTTTTCCTTTGTCACGTTATTTTCCTATAACTTAAGAACGATATTACCGATGGCATTCATTTTTTTTAGTTTTCTAAAACTTTATAAAAGTCTCTTATGGAAAGCAAAATTAAGAAAATTGCGTAGAAAATTGGAAAAATCAGGAAACATAAAGAAGGAACGAATCGAACCTTCACGCGGGTTTAACAGTCCTCATGGCGAAGTGGTACGACGTAGGCGGGGTCAGCTAGAATGTTATAAAATTATAATATTAATTGGTTTATATATTAGATGGATAAAGACGATGTAAGATTCAAATAAAAAAAATTATATATTAAAATTTTTATTCATCAATTTGTTCACAATATAGTTCAATATTATAATTTTCACGACATAATAATATAAACCGATAGCTTACTTAACACATACATTGATTCGATTCTTTTGAAATAATGTACGATAAGATAGCTTTATTCAATTTCGTATAAAACGCTGTTGCACGAAGATCAGTAACTGAATTACTGCACACAGTGAGACAAAACCGTAAGTGCATGTCGTCTGGACTATTATCATACTATTTTCCACTCTATTACCTTTACGTCAACGACTATTTTTCTTCGTAGATAATATTCGCTGTGTTATTTATTGTTGCTTCAATTTAGACTCTATTTTGTGAGTAGTAAGTGCATTTTAGTTAGCACATGAATGGCGGAAAAAGGTGCAAATGCATTTGAAATGGAATGGCAGTGAAGTGTGGAAAAGAATGCAACTATAGTCCGTTGTCGAGTTTAGCTTCAGATGGATGTAAAATGATCTCGGTGACTTAATGCTCTATGCATAAGACTTTCTATCTTAGTACTTTTGCGGAAAATTGCTCTTAAAATTATAAATCTTAAAGAAAAGTTCCGCACTATATTTTGGTAAAAATATCTGCCGGCTGCATGTCTGACAGGCGATAGTAAATATTATTATTAAACAATGTAGCTTGATACATAAAGTGTCTAAAGACATAACTTACGACTACTCAAACTCAAAACTCAAACTCAAACAGATTTATTCAAATAGGTCATAATCTGACACTTTTGCACGTCAATAAAGATAAACAGTACTGAGTCTACCGTGCGTACGGAAAGATACCTCTACAAGAAGAACGCACAAGAAACTTGTAGGGCTTAATTTTTTCAACAGATAGTTTTACAATATTTGGTTTGGTTACATTCGTTTTCTTTAAAGGTGCCGCGAGGCGGCTATGCAGAAGTTTCCAGGCATCTTTGTCCTCTATGTACTGGTTGACTTTATAATAAGCCTTCTTTAGTAAAGTAGATTTTATATAGGTTTTGAATTTACCCTCTGAGAGCCCAGTTATCTCTTTTGGGATTTTATTATAGAAACGTACACTATTTCCTAAGAATGTCTTTTTATTTGTTTTAGATAATCTAAAGCTAGGTGCAGCTATTTTGTATTTATTTCTAGTATTAAAATTATGAAGGTCACTATTTAATTTGAATTTATGTAAATTTTTACGCACATACATGATGTTCTCATAAATGTATAAGGATGGTAGGGTCAGTATGTTTATATCTTTAAATAATTCCCTCAGGGATTCGCGTGGACGCATCTCTGCATTGACTTTAATCCACTTTAACCTATGTATAGGCATATGAAAATCTACAAAGTATTGCAGAATATAGAAAGAAGATTTTGCGAATATTTATTTTGGGGAAGAAGCAGCTACTATTAAGGCAGATGTTTTCTGCATATCGTCAACTGAGATGTCTGAGATAAACATAATAATCAGTAAAGTTACATGTTTCTCCTTAGTCCCATTACGATTTCCAACAAAAATAACAAACTTGTTATAATATGAGATCAGTTACGTACCCAGCGTCAGGCATTCATGCCCGTTGGGACTTTTTCAGGATTTTCATGTGAAAGCCGCTCTTTTTCGGGAAACCACGGTTTTCAGAATCTATTTGAATACACCTTAGGGGCTTTTAGCTTTGTTAGGGGTTGTGATTATTAGGTTGGCATGCTTGATAGTTTAGAAAAACAAAAACCTATGGGTATAGTCTTTTTTTATGTTTTTCTTATAGGAATTGACCGTAAAAAAAGTACCAACTCATATTTTAAAGAAACATTTGCTTATAATTTGTATAATACAAGTCTACGTATAGTGTGTTTGTTTACCACTTTTATAAAAATATTCTAATCAACTTAGATAGAATATTTTATAAATAACAAAACACAATCTCCATCCTTATCTGGAACAAACAGCTTGCAACAACCATTACCTGTTCGCTATCAAAAGTTATATCAAAAACGGTCGAGCACTCGCTCCTAATGTGCCAATTTGCATAAAACATTGACTCATTTAAATTTTTAAGCACAAAAATGCTAGATTGGGTGAAAATGTTAAACGTCACACAATAAATGTTGTGTACAAACGAATGGATAAAAATATCGAATTTTATAATAAAGAACTTGCTGTAAACTAGTCTATAAAAGTATACCCAGCAATAATAAATAGTAAAGACGTATATAGACTTTTATCGCAATAATTTAGGAAGACTAGCTTAAGATAATTTGTCCTCAGCACACTAAGACACATTGTAAAGATGCGCCGTTTAATTCCATGGCACAGCTCATGAAATCAACTAATAAGAGCGGAACTATTTTAAATGCTATTAAACCAAACCCTATGGAATAACATTTAAATAAAATTTCATTTCCCATCATCGTTGTGTTGGGATGTCCTACGTTGCGGTTGCTGGTCTTTGGTCTCCATTCGAAAACCTCATCAAATATCATTGATTTTAAAATATTCCATTCTCAAACATAATAAACTCAAATATAGTAAAGTATCTCCCGCTTGCCTCGCACCGAGGTGTCCTATTAGCTCCGTAATAAACATACATTACAGTTGGTTCGTCGTATATTTATATTATTCTTGTTATCACATGTGACTTGCGACGTTCTCGTTTACTTCATTTAAGAAATATTCTATTTGGAATTTTGTGACACATTTATCATGTGGGCTTTTATTATTTATCGACATTTCTTGTTGTACTAGGCAGCAGTTGTGATGTTTTTAACCCGACCGAGAAACAAAAGGTTTGTCCACATGGAGTGGGCATGTCCAGATCTGGCGAATGCGCGAGCAACGCGCGAATAGCTTCTAGACGAATGAAACGATTTTGATGAATGTTTTTTGTTTGAAAGTTGATGTAATCTAACGTGTTCAAAACTATGTCTCATGAAAATCAGTTCAGCGGTTTGAAGATTATTAGTTCTTTTCCAGCAACTGAAAATATATGACCGACTTCCGGTAGTCCAATCGCTTCGAAATTAGGTATCCTGCCGCTTTAACAATATTGCAACGACTTGGTGTCCTTGACTCGATGCTGCAGCATCAGGTTCAGATGGGCCAGCAGCAGTCTAATATGACGTGATGGGTTAATTAGATCGTCTCAATGAGTATGTTCTAGCTAGATGGTGACCATCGCCTGATGATGGAGCAGAAAAAAGAGTAGAAGGGGTTTTGTAATTTTATCCATTTATACATTTTATCCATTTAGTACTTGTACCCGAAAACTGAAACGTACAAATACGTACCTACGTTTCAGTTTTCGGGTCCGGGTATACCGTCCCATTCTCCTTATATCATAAAAGTAAAGTTTGTGAGTGAATGTGTGTGCTTCTCCGTTTTTCACGTAAACACTACTGAACCGACTTTGCTGCAAAGTATAGATTTAGAAATAGCACAAATGGTACTTTTGAGCGGGTAAGACCACGGGGGCATAGCTAGCGGAATGTTGGATATTTGGTAAAGGTAATTAAATTCGCAAACCACAGTTTAATATTCATTCAGTAAATAACCAGTACATTCCCAGAGGAACTCTAGTGCGGACCCAACCGACCTCATACGACTCCACACGAGGGGGCACCGCAGGCCTCGTGACGTGGACCAATCAGCAGCTCGTCCCATGAGACTACAGGGTCCAATTACTAACCGGCCAAGTGAACAAACACTCAAACAATATGTGAGGGATATATAATCAATTTTGGTTGTCAACTTATTATGATAAGGTTTGGTTAGGTCCTACCTCAGTACTTATTACAGTTAGAAATTTAGAAAACCTATTTACTGTAGTTAATTTTAAACCTGTGAGCCTTTGCGTCTTGCGGGTAACAAGATCAAATTGCAGAAACGCTACTAAAATCTATTTGCACTACTTACAAGACATGATTTTTTTCTATAAATCGATATGAAAGTGACAAAATACGTCGCCTACGTTATTACAACTCGTCGTAATATGTATGCTTTATTTAGAGGATATTTACGTATCGAGATATTATTTTACAAATATACATATTTATTATGGCCATACGAGTATCCATAAAATAAATATTGAAAATCTACAAATAAAAGTGTGGAATCCTTTCTAACTAAGCCTCTAAAAGCTTCAAAATCCCATACGGTTTGAGCACAGATATTCCTGAACGTGTTAGTGAGTCTCTGGCATATTCTATGTTTCGATATTCACAATCGACGTCCAATAACTGCGTTAACAACGGCGTCATGTCATCGACTCGTTCACTCCGACCACTTGCTGCGAGTGCGCCTGCAGTCCGGGACCAATGGGACAGGCCCAGTTTAATGCACTGTGTCATGCATTGAAAATAATGGAGTCCGAATTTTTGTCAACCTTTTTAGTTACTTTTTCGGTGAAAGTTTTAATAGTATTTTTTGACACTAGTAAAAATTGTATTATAAAAAGATTAAACCAAGTTGTGTCTTTAAAGTCTATGTCAGAGGTTCTCTATTAACAGTTGGACAGATATTTAAGAAACTCACCTTACCTCTCACGCCTTAGTATTATACTCGTAAATATGTTATAACGTTCCCAAAATAAAACAAAAGCAAGTTAATTATGTTTAAACAATTTTATAAAAAACAAAGTTTAAACAATTTGTTTGGAAGCAGTTTATAAAAAAAAACATGTGTTATTTTTTATTACGTCACACATTGTCCAAAAACGGTTCATTTTTATAGCACGGAGCATAACCATAGTGGACATACGAGGAACATAAAATACAATGTTTGAACATTGTCCGGCCGTGTGTTACACCGAATTTCACACTCATTTCTAACCAAAATTCGTTTGCTTGACGTATAATGTTTCGATGTTTCTTTGTGTGAGTGTAAATAAAATGAAATTATAATTATTGAGTTAAAACGATTCTTATACAATACCTACATGGAGTAGGTATGAGTTATGAGAGCCTGCAAGCTTGAAAGGCTACATAAGTTTGTGTTATTTTTAATAAGTTTTGGCATTAAAAAAATAATGTCCTCATTGCGTTAACTTACTTGAAAAGTACGAAGTAGTCAATGTCGATTATATTATATCTATCTAGTTAAATTTATCATAATGTTCTAAGGTATTTTCGTATAATAAATCAAAGAAGTGTAAGTACGAACGAAATTTCAAGTGAAATTTATCTGGTTTAGATCTAAATAAAATTCAACAGAGCTTAGCAGATAAACAGATTTATGAAAGCCTAGTTATTAACTCGAGGAAACGAAGATAATCCGGTCGGAGATTTCGCAAGAAAACGGATTATTGTAGACAAAATCATTTAGAGGGTCGGATCCGTAACGCAGATACCTTCGGGAATAAGGTTCGGTACACTAATATTATATTCTATTATCATAATATGAAAATTTCGAATGTATAAAATATATTCCGATGAAGTAAGTCCATTTCGATTACATTATTATGTCCACGTAGATTTTAAATTTGGGAAGAAAATTACACACGATGGGAAAAAAATATTCCACGTGTCACAGTGTGACTCGTTGGGAACTCACCCTACTTTACATTTAAGAGTTAAAATTACAGCTCTTCCTTCCAACCCACGATAATATTGTCACATATTAAACTCCGTATTCATTATAAAGGTTACCAGATGTCAAACCGCTAACTCGGTCACAGCAAAATTGCCAACAACGTACGCCTGTCCCGACAGAGTCACCCCGATGTACCCTCACGTCAGCAAAACAATAATTCTATTCGGGGAGCATTCGTCGGGAATAATAAATTAAAGGTTGGCGTGACGTTTATAAATTCCTTGCCCTAACTCGACTGTCACCAAGTTTCATCACAAGGGAAGACGGGCGTGAAATATTATACTGATGTTGAACAATAACATTGAATATTATATTTTTATAGATTGAGCGGTCTATTCGCTTGAAATACAATATGAATATGGCAAGACATATTTCACCCCCGGGCGGGACTTCGACCCGCACCTTCCGCACCAATCCGCGTGGTGAGGTACTCTACCAATAGGCGGTAGGTAGGTGGGATAGAAAAATTTCACCGATGAAAGTACCTTCAGGGTAGCTCAATCGGTAGGGAGCCTCACCACGCGGATTAGTGCGGAAGGTGCGGGTTGAAGTCCCGCCCGTGGGTGAAATATTTCTTGCCATATTCATATTGAATTTTTATAACCATTTAGAGACAATGCTACATAAATATTAAGATTTTTTGGTTTAGTATTTGTTATAGATTACTAACACCTTGGTCTTTTTAACTTCAGTCTGTGATTGTAATATTATGATTCTGTAAGTTGTTTTAAAATGGGCAATGATTACAATGTTTGACCCAAGAATTTCAATTTACTATATTTCTTAATGAACTACTGATTTCTTCGTAATTTTAAAGTTATAAGTGAAAGATGTACAAAATGATAATCACAATGACAATTTAAGTATATGAGAGTACCTGTAACTGTAGCTTTAATCTTATTTAATAGGTACTATTGTTACGTGACGGTGTAAGGGGCAGTCGTCAGGCCATTATACTAATGGCTCGGTGGTGTGCCGTACGCTGTCTTGCCCCGCTGCTGACCTCTGCTTTGATAATTTTTGCTCTCCCACTCTTGACCACCCTCTTGCGATAGAATGTACGCTTTTATTGTCTTACCAAGGTATTGTACACTTTGTTCTAGGTAATATAAAGAACGTACAAATAGAAATACGGACTGTACGTGGTCATTTATACTCATTTGATTTTATTAAACCTTTAATTTTTCTTAACTGAAAAACTTACAGCAGTTTGTCTGTAAATTGGACCACAATAATTTTGCAATATTGTTGTCTCAATGTACCACATCTGCATAATTTTCTATTTTAGTAGTTTGAATGTTTGTCGTTTAGACTTCACTCAAGATTTATATCAAATTTTAAGCAAAGATTGCTATTAATATTGTTTAATCTCTGGATATTGAACTAAATAAGAAGTTTAAGACGTTTAAGGAGATTTCTGCATTGACTTAAATCTAAACTAGTATTTCGAAATAAGACCAAAGTAATAAGAAAATGTGTTGATGAGCTTGTAGTAAAAAAATGTTCTTATTTCTTGTAGAGTCGTTATCTAAGTGGTCATCTATAATAGTGTCAGAGTCGTCAAGTCACCGAAAGAACTCTGACATAATAAGATTGTAGTATAATATGACGACCCAGATGGACTGCCTTAGCTATGTTATAAATACTGTCAAATAAAACTCACTCGCTAAAATTTGTGAGACAAAAAAGCCTTTTCAATTTACTCCGCATAGTTTTATATTATACCCTTGACTACACTTGTATCAAAACAGAGTTTCTGGTACCGTGACTTCCTATATTTTAAGCTAGAGTGGAGCCGAGAGGTAATGTTATAAATATTTAATGTAGCGCGATCCATGCTGGACCGTTTTTGTCGATTTGAGGTGTAGCCTTGGGTTAATAATAGTGTACTGAAATTTAACAAAATCTTATAAATTATACTTGACGCTTTTGCCCAGGCTTAAGACATGGCTAATAGCCTAAACGTTCACACAAACATAGAAGTCCGTACAAGGCGAAAGGCGAATTTTGCACCTGTTAAAGAAACTGTTAATTATTTAAAGTCGAAGCCACCCGCCCTCCCTACCCGTGGTTGCCGTAAGAGCCGGCTAAGGGTTATGAAACCCAGAGTACAGGCAGAAGCGTCCTCTGCGTAAAAAATATCAAACTGTGATCGCCAAACCTGACAAGCATGGCGAGTATTGAGAAACCCCTCAATGTGGGAGGCATATATCCTGCAGTCGGCTTTCTACGGCTTAGATGATGAAGCTATTACAGTCATAATCATTATAAAAGACAAGAAGCTTTTATGCCTATAGAGACAATGTAACGTACACACGAGTAATTTGTAACCATTTCTCCTAAATATTCAGAAATTCCTCGTAATGAATTCAGTCATAACTCATGACAATTTCCCTAAAACGATTCCGCAATTAGACGATAACATCCGCCAGTTTTATATCTGAGTATTTAAAGTCACAGGACGCAGCGCAGGTTGTCTCGGTAACCCATTTAAGAGGAAGTGGGGCGAAGTGGGAGGAAGCGGGGCGTTTAATATTTATGAGACGAGCGGCTCCAGAGCTCGCGACGCGACGCCTCGCTATGCTACCCGTGATTTGCTCAGGTTACCTGCGCGTAAAAATGTTCAGATTCACTGTATCTTTCGAAACTATGATATACACTACTTTGTGATTGTAAAGTTTGAGAAACAGTTAAACTAGTGTTTTGTTTGAAGCTTTTCGCATATGTATAAAGTATTTTATCTCATTATTTACTACTTACTAAAAGACATGGAATAAGTTTAATATACACTGGAGTCTTAAGATATCCCTAATTAATATCAATAGAATCATACAAACATAAGATATAAATACTTACTACAAAAAAGTCAAAGGAACAAAAACTCTTAAAATTAATTTAGTGTGAGTTTATTTTTGCATTACGTAGTATTTAAAAAAATTATTGTATTAAATCAGTGCCTTTAAAAACTAAGAGTACATAGGGGTAACGATAATTTTATTTTTATATTTTGTTATCATCTAATTCGATTTTGAAGTAAAACACAAGTTTTTATCCAAACTTCGCGTCTTCATGAATTTTATTCCATAAACCTTATCTCAAAAGCCACTCAAATATTAAATCTACCATTAAAATAAATGACATCGCGAACACCATAACAAACGAAATGAGCCTTTCCACCATAACCTTGTTTACTGCGCTTGTTATCTTTTATCAAAAAACTATCAACCGTTCCCATGGGATTATAATATCAAATGTTTATGGTATCGCTTGTGCACTATAAATTGTTTATATTCTTCTGATACCCTGTTATGGAGAGGTAAATGTTTAACTGTTCTGTATCAACGAGTTAAATATTGTATGTACAATTTCTGATATTTTACAACGTATGTATACATTTTGAGCTTTAAAATTATTATTGGGATTTGTTTACCAAGTTTTTATATTATATTTGATTAAATAACTTAACCTCACGTGTAATTCTCAAGAAGTAGGCCGAAGTGTACCCGCAGGATCCATTCCTATAGTTATAAGTACACCCACAGGCTCTGTATCAGAGGGTCTGGAAAATTACTAGTTTGCAACACGTCAGCATTTTAAAACGTCTTTATGGTGACAATGTCCAAGTGCCAAAACGACTTACTAATAAAACTCACACCCACATTGCTACTCATATGCTCTCTCTTCAATCGGTCCCTCAATGTTGAGGATCGTGACTCCGTTCCCTATACTTTCTCGAGATTGTTTTCTCCACTGGCCCCGATCTTCGGCTTTGTGGAGTGCTTCGCTGACGTATATTTCAAGCTGTTGTGAAACCTGGTCAGACCATCGTTTCGGGCTTCGCCCTCTAATAGGCCTCTTCCCATCTACTTTGCCTGTAACAATTAGTCTTTCCAGGTTATCGCCGTTTCTGCGCGCATTATGGCCGAAATAGCGCAGCACTCGTTGCAGGCATACGGATGACAGCCTATTGTCTTCATCAAGCTTCAGCTCTTTGAGGACGAAATGCTGTCCATGGAATCCGCAGCATTCGCCGCCAGCACCACATTTCGAATGAATCGATTCTGTGTCTGTCCGCGGCCTTTAGGGTCCATGCTTCGGAGCCGTAGAGAAAGATGGAAAAGACCAGTGTGCGAACTATGCGAATTTTTGTTCGTCGCTTGATGTTACTGTCTTTCCAAATTCTACTTAGCTGAGTCATACTCGTAGCTGTTCTTGCCATCCCAATGCGCAATAATTTCAGCCCCATATGCTAGTTATGTTTTTTTTTGGTCCCATGGGAGCGAGCCTGTTGTAATTTACCTACCACAGTTCCACAGTTCCTAATGGAAAATCTTATAATAATACTTTTTGCCTGACCTGGGAATTGAACCCGGGATCTCATGATCGACAGTAGAGCTTGCGACCACTAAGCCACCGCAGCAGTCAGTTATAGATAAATTAAAAAATCCCTTTTCCATAGACTGAAACCTATTAGATCATCCCTTAGCAAACTTACCACATTCTACTCTCGATATAATTTTACGCGAGAATAGCATTGAATCTACTTTCTATCACTTACTTCCACCGACGATGGTCTACCATGGAATATGTAATAGAACGGAGCGCTATGGATTTACTTCTTATTTTAATATATTTACATAAACAAATATATGAAATACGGAAGCGTACGATAATATGACGAATTCTAATCATTCTTCGATGACTCACAAAATAATTTGATGGTTGATTTTATTTGACAATGTTTTAATATGTCAAGTTAATTATCGTCTTAGCCGTTGGAAGTCCACTCTTGAACATAGGACTCCGTGAGAAGGGGGCTTAAACAATACTCGCCACATACCTATAAAATAATAATAATAATAATTCATTTATTTCAGGCAATAGTACGTATAACAATAAATTATACGCACCAGAGGCCCATATTAATAAATACCTTACAGACTAACATACATAAAAACATAAACTAAAACACCTAGGTACTACTAGGTACTAGGTAGGACTGCCTCGGTGGCATAGAGGGCGCATGCTCGACTGCCAATCAAGAGGTCCCGGGTTCGATCCCCAGGTCAGGCAAAGTGTTATATATTGGATTTTTCCATTAGGAATTATCTCAATAACTGCCTGGAGTCTGGAACTGTGCCCGGTAGATGGCAATAGGCTCGCCCCCTATTACATGGGACCAATAACATACTGGCGAAATGTGGGTGTATCTACTATGGGACTGAGTCCTGGGTACATCTCTGCCTACCCCTTCGGGAAAAAGGCGTGAATGTATGTTATGTTATGTTAAAACACCTAGGTAGGGATAATTTTCTGTCTCGCCTCCCTAAAGCGCCGGAACACGATTCCTGCAGGCCAAAATTCGGGTGCCAGGAACATCTCCTTATATTTCACCGGAAGCCGGAGTACGTAGGACTTGAAGTTCTGCGTCCTCGTTGACTCCAACCTCGACAGTGAGATCTGGGAGAGTTCCTGTCCTGGGACTCGTCCTTGGCTCTTCTCCGTGATGTAGCGTACTACCTCCTCACCGGATGTGCTCTTCTCAAACCGGGAGAGATAGATCGCCATTATGGGCTCTGCGACTCGAATAGTAGTCGCAGCGGGAGCGGTGCCGCGTTGGTTGCGTACTGGTCGAAGTCGACGCTTCCTCTTCTCCACTAGGGTGAAGCCGCCCTCATCGACTTTGTTCATCGGCTGGACGGGACCTGGCGGGAGCGGGCTGACATGTGCGGCCTGTGCACAGGCTAGCTTGCACGTTGATTTGCGTTGCTGCTGCTTTTCCATGTTGGTAGAGGACCGCTGCGGGTGCGCGGGCATTAAATAAACCTCATTTACTCTAAGGTTCCCACTTTCTCTGGAAAGAAGTAGTATAACTTTCTCTACATAGATTGTTTCATCGCGCGCTCTTGATGAAAACATTAAAAGTATTTTAATACTAAGCTCAGAGCCCAAAAATTCCGTATTCCGGAAATCTCTCCGACATCGTGCAAAACTGCGATACAATCATTATTATCCAAAAAATCTTTATCTGTTTACAATATAAAATAAACACGGTAAGGGAGAACAAATAAAACGGTTTAAGGTCTTTCAAATTATGTTCAAGAGGGATATTTCGGACCACCTCTTATGACCACCTATATACATTCACCCCCTCCTCACAATTGCCCCACCTGACTCTAAATAATAATTATGATCCAAATGCTATAGAACACGATTTGCCTTAAACCGGTCGAGTTTTAATTTATAACATATAATCACGCTTTTTAACGAAGGCAGAGGTGTGTACCCAAGACTCAGTCCCATAGTAGGTACACCCACATTTCGCCAGTATGTTATAGGTCCCATGTGATAGGGGCGAGCCTATTGCCATCTACCGGGCACAGTTCCAGACTCCAGGCTGTCAGTGAGAAATTTCCAAATGGAAAAATACAATAACCCTTTGCCTGACCAGGGGATCGAACGTCATGATTGGCAGTCAAGCTTGCATCCACTACGCCACCGAGGCGAGTTTATTTCTATTTCATAAACAACATGTATCGAGTATAATAGAGTAATATAAAGGAGCCCTATTCTCCCTCACCTGAAATTCATAGGGCTATAAGTCTGAGGGTGTTTCCTCCAGGACAAACGTTATTGAAAATAAATTGGCCCGAAACTACCTAAAGAATGTTACTATGTTATTGGGAAAGAATGAGATCAACCCTCGACTCTATAGGGTTGCTGCTACTTGCTATTATACTGAGTTTTGTCGACACTCCTTAGCTTGAAATTATAACAAGGTTTGTATTAAATCTATGTCATTTAATTTTATTTCACAGATATTTTTTTAATAATTTGTAAACTATTACTTAAAAATTCTGGAAAATATTTGACATTCTAATTTTACCGCACTATTTTTTATACCAACTTCTACATTTAACATCGTCCTATTTCAATGGGTATAATAACATAATATTATACTTTTACAAAAAAGCGAATAATCTCCTCTATTTGTAGACAACCCTAATAACATGTGATGGGTAATCTACGGGTATTCCCGCTGATCCACAGGCGTCGTCGGGCATTCTCTATGATAGGTGAAAATCTTTACTCCGAAGGTGTGAAATTTTCTATTATGTTTTCGAAGGTGAATAATGATTGCATTGGCTCTTATTTTATAGAAAGAAAAAGCTTTTACCAAAACCTATCCATATTTACTATTTCATAATTTTTCTTCAAACAAAGCCAAAATAACAATTGAATGTTAAAATAAGGCTTTCCCAGAATAGAAATTATTTTCCACAAATAAATTCAATCGTTTAGCGAGGAGGAGAGATTGTTAACATTTCCAAACTGTCAGTCAAGAGTGAGATATCAATGTAACAATGAAATAAATTCAAAGAGAAGTCTTGAGCTCGGTCAGAGATATAGGGGTGCGACATGCTGTGTCACTAGATGTCGCGAGTGTCGCAAGACGTCGACATTGTCGCGTTCCGCCTTTGTTTGAAGCTCTTTGCGGAGCTTTCGCCAAAATTTGTGAATTACGATATTATGCATAATTTTCTTTAGGAAAAATCTTTAGATATTTTGGGTAGACTTTATATTATTTATAATGATTTAATTTACTTTTTTCGGCACTTCATATTATTCTAAGTCAAACCAGGAATAATAATCAAACCAATATTCACTACCAGAAACAAAACCCACCTGAAAAAGCAGACTCTGCTGAAAAACAGATTTTGTGACCTCTTATTTACCATCACAACTTCTTAAGGCCTATGAGAGGGTCAAGAGTATACATTTAAGGCAAACCTTTGCAATAAGTGCTATTCAAAGAGACGACGGTATGGCCGTGAAAAAAAAAGCGATTTTGATACTTACGAGTATGTCGAAGATAATAAGGTTCGTTAAGCTGCTGCACAAGTGATTTTTGAATAAGAACAGAAATTTTGTTAGTGTTTCTTTATTATGACGTTTCTGTAATGCATCAGGTCCTGGGTTTGATTCCTAGATCAGGCCAAAAGTTCATATTTTCCACTAGGATTTTTTTCAAAAACATTGGGGGGGGATTTGTGCCCGCTTGATAGCAAAAGGCTCGCCCATCTCTTAAATGGGACTTAAAACATAATTGGCTAATAAAATTAATGAGTAGATCAACTGATCCCGCGGGATCAGATTTGAGCCACCTCGGTTGACGTAAGAGCTGCTTAGGACTATTAGAGTGGGTACACTCTGGTATCTCTGCCTCACCCTACGGGGAAAGGGCATGATTTGTCAGCTTCCTAAAGTCAAACCAATTTATATATTTAGAATGATAATATAATAAGTTCAATCTACATCGGTAGTATATCTTATAAAGGACGATATTACCAATACTGCAACGTTATCCATGAATGCAAATGTTCGTCCCAGAGGTAACCGGGACATCGATGCTAAATGGGCTTCATCCGAAAACGGGACGTTCGGGTTCGAAATGAATTTTGGGATAAGGTTCATAGTTATTGTAAATTTTGTATTGTTTTTGGCCGGTTTTCGAAGTTAACCCAACATACCCTAAAGTTTCAATTTCTAAAGTAGTTTTAGCTGGACTCGTGCTTGGTATTAATTTTGTAGAACCGCCGTCATCAAGAAAATATCAAAACTTTACCGACACATAAGACAATTAGAATCTAACGCCGAGTTTCAAAAACTAACTTTAACAAAAACAAATGCCCTGGTTAGATTAATACTACGTATCACTATGGTACTACGTACCATTTTAGCAAATGTTCCAATAACGACATAATATAACGATATAAGAATTAAACGTGCAACTTGTACAGACCAATATGTCTAACCAGAGATTTGACGGTCGGTTAAGCGTTAGTTTTTGTTAAAGTTAGTTTAACAGTGTAAATTGTAGCACGGAACAATGTAAATAAACTTGTCAAATGCGTGTTGGGACGCGCATGTGAAGGGCTCCTCACTCTCCACCGTATGTACTGATATAGCTATAGAAATCACGCATCTCCTCATCAAATTAATGTACCTTACACAGCAAATTAATAAAAAAACAATTGTCGGTCAAGTAAGTCACATAATAAATTCTTTTCATACGTCAATTTCTAAAGCAAGTATCATAAAAAATCTGCGGATCTACCACTTTTATTGAAAAACACGTTCCTTGTACTATTCGGACTCTATTGTTCCTCTTGAAACCAATCTTCACACATTGTTTGTCCATTTTTTTCTGTCCATTGAAGTGCCACTTGACTATGAACTATTTGTCCCAGACTCAATCTTATTGACCAGCTTCCAAAAAAAACAAAGAATAGATGTTGTAGTATTTTACTTTGTTTTTAAGAGGTAACTGATCGTTTTACAAAAATACCAATATGTGGCTTAGATGTAATATTATGTCATGTATTCTTTATCTATTCCTAAATAGGTTAACCACACTGCTGCTGTTCAATAGGTACTTTGTTTATCTATGATTTTTAAGTATTGAAAATATTTAGAGATATGGTATTTTAAGGGTTGTTAGTTAAGGGAACGTAGGTGGCAATGATTTTTGTTAAAACTTGAAATAATAAGGAAGACTGTAAGTAACCGGCAGTCTCATCACATTAAGGAGTTTATATACAGATAACCTGATGATGGTATGCAATAGATAGGTATCTAGATTATAAATATTACACAGGATACGGTATCTTACTCGTTTAATATAAGGTAAATCATGATAATGTTATATGTGTATTGCCAAATATTGCTTGAAATCTTCTTCGAAAACTCTAGTCAGAATTAGTCTTATTTGATTTTAATTAGTCGGAAAAGTGTCTTGTATGGAAAAGTCCTTGAATTTATTTTATTTTTAGTATTTGTTGTTATAGCTATTATAGTTACCCATATTGTGTAAGATTTTCAAGTTGATAACTATTGCCATTATGGTGTTACAGCGTGAAACGTTGAAAAAAAATCGTGATTTGTATGAACGCTCCAGTTATTTATTAATTGTATTTAGTCATAATTATTTCATAATATAGCAATCATAATCATTAACGTTCCGTGAAAAAATCAAATACCTAGCTGATGCCGTTTTCACGATACACGAACGAAATCGAGAAATAAATTTTGAGCAAAAACACGTTTCTTGTATGGAGAGTACCTTCAATTATAAACTTTTTTTTAATTTTATTATTTGTAGTTGTGGCGGCATTAGGAATACATGTTTTGTGAAAATTACAAGTACCTAGCTATAACGGTTTATGAGATAGAGCCCTGTGACAGACGGACGGACGGACGGACGGACGGACGGACAGCGGAGGCTTAGTAATAGGGCTCCTTCGGCACCCTTTTAGGGTTCGGAGCCCTAAAAAGAAAATTTTAATCAGTACTGCCATAATTTAAAATTTAAATGTTCCGAACATAGCTCATATAAGCATACGTATCCTTTTCGAACAACACGTAAAAATATAAACTGAGATAAATAAAGGTCTTGAAAAGTTCGGAAGGGTTGGAACCCGTAGGGCCATTACAAAGGGCAGATTAAATGTGTTCCTTTAAATTGCTGCATGTACCTACTGGAGCCCGTGTTTAACATGGCGGATTATCCCGTATAAATACACCCGGTTTAAATTTAACTTCGGAGTTTGGAGAATGGTCTGGAGCAAATTATTTTTGAAATAAAACCGTGATCTTTATCGTGACGACGATAAAATTAAAGCACGATCGAAAGTTCCTCAACAGCAAAAACATTATTTTTCCTATTAGAAACAGATGTTAGCGCCTTCTTAAACACGATAGCAAATCACTTGCAACTACGACTACATTACTTATTGCAATGGAAATTGAAGATATTATTTTTTTCGCTTTTTTGCACTATAACCAATGAATCATTTTTTTGGTTCTCTTCTATTTTATGTTATAGCTATATTAAGAATTGGATAATAAATACATTTTATGTAGATACAACTGCTACCTACTACTCTACAAACGTGAGCCAGCCCTTACTGAGACCGCAAATTGAACTCCATTCTAAAATCTAGACGAACCCCACAATGGCGGCGCGCTAATGCCAACAGTGTGTAGGCATTTTAATGAACCCCGATATGGGGCACATGCGTCGCTAGGGTTGGGAAACAGTCATTGTTTTTCAGAAAATACCGGAAACCGGAATTTTAGAGAACGTTACGGTCTGCTACGGTTTTTTTACGTGGGTAAATGATATGTTCAAAATAAGATATTGAATAGGTTAGATAAAAAAATAAAGTTGATTGAAAATATCGTCACTTTTAGTAACATCCTTCTAACATATCCTTATAAAGAAGACATTATTTTTTTTTAAATAAATGGGTATCTGACTAAAACAAAACTTTGTAATATTTTCTCTAACTTTCACAAACTAATTTCAACAAGGTCTCCTGACAAACACTGATAAAAATAAAATACAGAACTTACATAATGTATGGACTCATCTGCCATAAGGTAAAATCGTCATCATATCAACCGTAGCCGAACATTGGTTAAAACCCCCTTATGGGGGGCCTCCACAATGGGGTTTTTGCCAATAGCAGGTTGGCGAGTGCAGTTTGATGGCTTTTATAGGTAAAAATCACTATCCGTAAACAAATCGGAACATTATCTCATCCCTACGAGAACAGCTAGGATGTAATAAGTACAGAAGAATCTGCGGTAAACGCTGACTATACTACCCACTACCCACGCCCACAACACACTACCCTTTTACCATTTCCCAGTGGTGAGACAATACCGAGTACTTTTCAGTAGTTTTCTGTTGACGACTATCGTGAAAACTTTCAGTAAAAGTGTATTTAAAAACAATTTATTGAAAATATAACAAAGTTATCCAGGCAATAAGAATACTGCTCCAGAGTGCGGAGTCAACAAAAAAAATATTAATATCGGTCCACAACTTTTTAGAAATCGATGAAAATGTCCGTAAAAAAGGCAAGGGCTTTCTTTTTGCAGTCGGCCGAGCTACGCTAAGCTTTGCGCTAACTTCTTAAACTCACACTTAAATGGCAACATTCCCCCCCCCCCTCCCCCACTAGTCCTACACAAACATCCCCCACCCAATATCTACACAACTAACAATTAAAATAAACACTAAAACACATTCGATGTGTCAGCGCGCCACTTTGCGACAATTTCGTTCGGCTGGCTTAACCCTCACCGAACCAATTGCAACTGTAAGCCTACGGCTTTGGCATCAAAATTGAAAAGCACACACTAAACTCTCCAGATAACTCGAAAACCTACCAAACTTGTCGAACTAATACGCTCTTCTTACCTCAAAATGGCTAAAGTTTCTTCCGACTACCAAACGGCTTGGATCCAACAATTTTACACTTTATTCATCTGGTGATAGAGTGCAAAACATTTATTTAGGTAAAATATACAGGTTGATACTAAATAATGGAGTAAGTTTGCAAGTAGGCGTTTTTGAAGCACCCCCAGACCTGTTGAAAGGTTTGCCGAATTAATTTTTGTTATGTTAAACCGTAAAGAGTTTGTCAAAGTTTTTACGTTCTGGAAATTCGTTTCCCCAAACCAATGAGGAGAGATTACCAACTTTGTAATTTGTGTTTTTATGAAATACCCTTGAATTTACGGTACAGTACTTAAATACCTCATTTTTGTAGAAGGAAAATACATTTAGGGCAGATGAAATTTTTAACAATAAAAGTTTTTTTTTGCTCTTAAAATATAAAATTATGAATGTGAATAATATTATCAAAACTGATATCAGAAAGCAATGCATGCATATTAATAAAATAAGTGTAGATTCAGTTTAGAGTTTCCCGCTAAGTCTCAATAGCACGCCGGAGGATAGATAAGGCAAACGTCTGTAAAATTACGAATACCTTTAGGTAAAATGAGCTTTTTTTCTCGATATTTCGTTTCAAGGAGGAAAATAAATCTTGAATGGTTAGTTGAAAATTGAAAAATGGTAAGAAGAGAAAGACTTTTTGTAAGTTTTTATAATATTTGATACACTTTTTATTGATCTTTGCACAATATGTTGGTGAAGCTAAAGAATCCCACACTAACTTATAATAAGATAATAATTATTTTGTGCCTTTATACATACTTTATAAAATGTTTTTTCTTTCCGTTTCTTAACTGATAAAAAACTAAAACAATATGTTTCGGCAAGAAACCACGTCTGTTTAAATTAGGTATCCGTATCGCCACCAACAGTTTACCAAAAAAAGCAAGAATTCTCTGGCGGCTATGTAGCGGCAACATTACGCAGCGTTTCCTGACGATTAAGTTCGGAAAGTGGCAGGTGACGAACAAAGTAAACAAGTAATAAGTTCATTGTGGCCCTTAGGGATGATACGCGAAAACTGCCGAATTAGTAGACCGGTCCCTAAGGGACGCCCTGAAATGTGCCAAATAAGCGCCGTCTCACGTGTTCGCCACTTTGTAAAGGTTTTTGTAGGTAATTGAAAGGTCTAAACGTGTTAAGTTGGTTTGCTGACGGTGATATGAAGAATTTTATATTTATTAGGTTATTTTCACATAAACGATGATTTACTATTGAGTAAGATCAACTGTTACTCAATAGTTAGCAGTAGTATTATATATTTTCAAGTTGTAAAAATTTAGATTCTTAAAACCCAACAAGATATTAACAAAGTGCAATGCAGCGAAGCTCCCAGGAAATGCGCCATAATTTTCCGCTATTCTCCATTATTCCGGGCTAAAGTTTCCGGTACTAAGTGTTTAGCAGACAATACCGCGCCATAATGAAATTATATCTACACTTCCAGTGAGCTTTATTGTGACGCTGCAAATTATTAGAATGGATGATTATATTACGTATTCAGTATTCATGTATCTACATGTATTTAGGTAAAGGTTGGCGCATATTTTCCATAAGGGAGAACTGTGGCTAACCGTGGTGTCAGAAACCTCAGATTGTCCGATGGCCTACAAGTTAAAAATCTGGCAAGAGTGTCTGTAGGTTCAGACAATTACACTTGAGACATTCGAGACAGTTGCTTGACCTTAGTTGCGGAAATAAATACACAGCTTATTATGAGGTTAGGTTATTCAAAAAGTTTTCCTAGAGAACATTCAGCTAAAATAATTCCACTTAATCTCCCAATGTCACAAGCAAAAGCTCGGTTTTATATCTCAACAACTTATAAAAATGACCACAATTAACCTCAATACAAAGAAACACATCGCGGCAAGGACCATTTAATTCATTACACTTATTGTGCTGATAATTTGGGTCGCGAAAGGACGGTGTTATGGAGCATCTGAACATTAGGGGGCGAGATGTCCTCGCATTGTACTCTAACATTACCCATTCACTAATGTTGGCATTGAAAGCAATGATTTTTCTACACTTCCTTCTTTGAATTATATTAAGATTGCTCTAAATATTTATGAGCTACATAATAAGGCAAAGTATTTGCAAAATATTTGAATATAATGTCGTCATTTTGACTTATGATTTAAACTTACCAATAAAATTGAATCTTCAATCTAATCTATTGTTCATCTTGTTGGCTAAACTTTGCTAAATGAAAGGCTAAAAGGTAGATGAGGTCTTCTAGCTGGAGACCTTCCGTCGGTAAACCGGGCGGTTGGAACGAATAGTCTTGATCTTCTATAGTTAAATGTAATCATTCTAGCGACAACGAAATTCAATACAAAAAGTGTTAAAATTATTAACCAATTTTTCCAATTATAGTTGTGTAAATTAGATCGATATTATATCTATACTAGTCTATACTAATATTATAAAGAGAGAAACTTTGTTTTTTTGTTTTTTTGTTTTTTTGTTTGTAACGAATAGGCTCCGAAACTACTGGACCGATTTTAAAAATTCTTTCACTTATGGATAGCTTAATTCAGTGTGAGTGCCATAGGCTATATGAGATTTTGAAAAAAAATGGGGATCCGTAAGAAAACTGCAATATTGTGAACCAAGGTGTTACATAATATAATTACCATATTCATAAATTTGCGTGCGCTGTGAAATGCATTGATGGTAGAATAATATAATGTACTAGGGGTTTGTAGTACTTATCAATACCTACAAAACAGTATACATAGATTATATCCATCTTTTTTGGTTTAGTCACAATAATCGAAAAAGTGATTATTTTCATGCGATGTGAAAACTATTGGTGGTAGAGTAAAGTAATGTACTAGGGGTTTGTAGTACTTATCAATACCTACAAAACAGTATACATAGATTATATCCATCTTTTTTGGTTTAGTCACAATAATCGAAAAAGTGATTATTTTTCATGCGGTGTGAAAACTATTGGTGGTAGAGTAAAGTAATGTACTAGGGGTTTGTAGTACTTATCAATACCTACAAAACAGTATACATAGATTATATCCATCTTTTTTGGTTTAGTCACAATAATCGAAAAAGTGATTATTTTTCATGCGGTGTGAAAACTATTGGTGGTAGAGTAAAGTAATGTACTAGGGGTTTGTAGTACTTATCAATACCTACAAAACAGTATACATAGATTATATCCATCTTTTTTGGTTTAGTCACAATAATTGAAAAAGTGATTATTTTTCATGCGGTGTGAAAACTATTGGTGGTAGAGTAAAGTAATGTACTAGGGGTTTGTAGTACTTATCAATACCTACAAAACAGTATACATAGATTATATCCATCTTTTTTGGTTTAGTCACAATAATCGAAAAAGTGATTATTTTTCATGCGGTGTGAAAACTATTGGTGGTAGAGTAAAGTAATGTACTAGGGGTTTGTAGTACTTATCAATACCTACAAAACAGTATACATAGATTATATCCATCTTTTTTGGTTTAGTCACAATAATCGAAACAGTGATTATTTTTCATGCGGTGTGAAAACTATTGGTGGTAGAGTAAAGTAATGTACTAGGGGTTTGTAGTACTTATCAATACCTACAAAACAGTATACATAGATTATATCCATCTTTTTTGGTTTAGTCACAATAATTGAAAAAGTGATTATTTTTCATGCGGTGTGAAAACTATTGGTGGTAGAGTAAAGTAATGTACTAGGGGTTTGTAGTACTTATCAATACCTACAAAACAGTATACATAGATTATATCCATCTTTTTTGGTTTAGTCACAATAATCGAAAAAGTGATTATTTTTCATGCGGTGTGAAAACTATCGGTGGTAGATTAAAGTAATGTACTAGGGGATTGTATTAATTATAAATACCTACAAAACAGTATACATAGATTATATCCATCTTTTTTGGTTTAGTCACAATAATCGAAAAAGTGATTATTTTTCATGCGGTGTGAAAACTATTGGTGGTAGAGTAAAGTAATGTACTAGGGGTTTGTAGTACTTATTAATACCTACAAAACAGTATACATAGATTATATCCATCTTTTTTGGTTTAGTCACAATAATCGAAAAAGTGATTATTTTTCATGCGGTGTGAAAACTATTGGTGGTAGAGTAAAATAATGTACTAGGGGTTTGTAGTACTTATTAATACCTACAAAACAGTATACATAGATTATATCCATCTTTTTTGGTTTAGTCACAATAATCGAAGCAGTGATTATTTTTCATGCGGTGTGAAAACTATCGGTGGTAGATTAAAGTAATGTACTAGGGGATTGTATTAATTATCAATACCTACAAAACAGTATACATAGATTATATCCATCTTTTCTGGTTTAGTCACAATAATCGAAGCAGTGATTATTTTTCATGTGGTGTGAAAAGTATTGGTGGTAGAATAAAGTAATGTATTAGGGGTTTGTAGTACTCATCAATATCTTCAAAATAGCCCACGATAAATTATAACATGTGTTAAGGTTTGGTCATTGTAACAGAAATAGTCATTAATTTGCGTGCTCTGCGTAAACCATTAGGGTTATATTTATTAAAATACAATGTATCACGAATTTACTCCTGATAAACGTCCACTATACCTACTTCTGCTACCCGTGCGAAGCCGGGGCGGGTCGCTAGTTATAGATAAAAGGGTCCGCTTTCCATTCAAATTACCATCATACTTCGAAAGATCCGATAATGTAATGAAAAATTCCAAATAGTTCAGTATTAATTTAACAAAAGTGAGATATCGTCAACCTTTTTTAATTAGTAAAAAACCGTCAAAGCTAAGAATAAAGATAATAGATAATTGATTGAATTTGGCGTTACTTTTCTGAACTCCATTGTAAACTTGCGAAACACGTATCGATATATGAATGGTGTCACTAACAAAAATAATACTTAATAGCATTTCCTCTTTGCATGCAATTTTGCGGGCGGGAGGGCGGTGCACTGTGCATGTTGTTTTTGACACTAAAAATCGGAACTAAAAACTAAATATTCTCGTTCCACGAGTATAAAGATAAAAGATTTATTCAAATAAACCGTTGAAACTGCTAAAATAAACCTATCGTAGGTATCTGTAATAATGATATTTTTTTAGTAAGTGTAGAAAAACGCGTGTGCAAATAAATTTAATGAAGGATAATCTTAAAAGAAGTGTTTTTGTTTCCGTTAGAGCTTAGTGGACCATAATCCGCGGATTCGACTTCAATGACACGGCATCCCTTATTGCGAGTGTTATATTGAGTGTATATAGAGTGGGTTTTACTGATTCAGTTATATTATTATATTATTATTTTATACCAACTTATCTACTCCTATTTTATTATATTGTAGCTGTGCGCCGCGGTTTCACCCGCTTAAACTATCATATTTACAATATTAGTTAGAAGTATGATTTGTTAGTACAACTGCTTGCTGCAGCAAAAATATCACAAGTATAAACTAAAACCGAATCAAATAAAAAACTAATTATGGAAAAATATCATAATTTCAATACAATTCTGACAAAACAACGATAAGTAGGTACAACACGTACTACTTATTCCTAGAAAATGTTTAAAATGCATGAGATATTGCGGCACGTGTCATTACTTGAAATTGTACGTTTTTATTGAACCATAACAGTTCGCCGGAGACGGCAACAGGTACCGTGTGCTTGTAAAATCTTACACCCCTTTCTGACCTAAACAACGAAGCAAAATAAACTTTAACGACCGGAGATAGGGTTAGAAATGGCGTACGCGCTCAGACTTTATTATAAGGGGAAATTAAATCTGTTGTTCGTAATTTTGTGGGCGATTGAAGCGGCGGGTAGGTACAAGTGTTATCTTTGAAATGAGAGCTCCTAAATACTAAACTTCCATTATGGTTAATGGCGTAAGCTGTTTTACGGAGATAAAGAAAGAGGGAGCTTTTGAAGTTAGATTTTAAGGACCTAAAACCACTTAAAGATACTGTAAACCTACATAGGTATATAACTGAGACATAATATAATTACAAAACAAAGTACAAAAACTGAGATACGTATTCTATTACGTCATAATGTTACGTAAAATCGCTTCGTCTCCACATAACAACAAGTGGCGTTGTCTAGTCCCTTTCTTTTGTTATTGCAAAAAGAATCTAAAGTCAGGGATAAGAGCGTGAAATATAACCTGTTATTACAACTATTTGGGAAGAAATTAGTTCAAATACTCTTAAATTAAAAGTAATCAGCTACTCGGCCTACAAAGGATGCGGAAAACTTCATCGTGAGAGGAACTGTGACGTCACATACACAATATTCCACCATAAACTTGACTCCGGTGACATAGTTCTGACCCCATCCAGGCGCAATTACAACATGGCCGCCACTCTCCATTACCAGCGGGCCCACTTCTGTACAATCTTTTAAAAAATTCACATGCGTTTCGGTTCGCTCGCTCCACGAGAAACGTTGAGCACCCCTGGATTTATGCTCTCGACCTAATATTAACTTTAAGCCCTCGGACCAAGGTTTATTTTTGTTTGGTCTCCATTTTTTTAATTTTAAGTTAAATGTTGTGCGAACCGCAATGAAAGTGGTATTGCTAATTAAAAATTTTGTGTTTTTAATTTAATTTGTGGTGATGTGGACGACGAGAACAGTCAGTTCAATTTTATTAACCGAGTTAACGGATCAAATACTTTCATTTGATTTTAGGCTCTATTAATTGACGAAAATTCTTAGGTAGGTAACCTAATTAATAAAAATACGAATAAAATAAATAACACTATATAAACATGTCGTGTTGACCAAAAAACGTACACTCATTATTAAAGAACATCCTTAATAGTAATGAAAACCTAATACTTTCAAAAGAATCCTTCAATTTAATCTCAAGGAACCTCCCTTACGTGCCGCTAACGAAGTCTGTTTCACCACACTCGGGTGTAAACAGTACGTTTATATAGCCAGCCCGAGTAAGAATACGGCTTGTTTTTATCCGGAACAAATCCTAGGACGATAATTAAAAAACTAGTTCGGTTTCCGCAGCTTACTTTGACCCGGTTTTAAAACTTTAACTTTAAATGTACTCCAGTAAAACAGAGTAATAGTTTATGACGTAATGAAACTTACTTTTATCGATGAATATTATTCTCAGACACTGGTGCTTTGAAAATTCTTACCTGGAAAGAAAAACAAAATTATAATAATATGAAGCCGTGCAAAGTTCTCTTTATTCAGCATACAATATTAGTCTACGTAAAGTTAATCTCAAATATTAAATATAGTACTTTATACATAAATATCTAAGCGTCGAGTGATCCGAGGTTTAAACGCGATTTATTTATATTACCATACTGATGCCTGGTTGCAGAAAACCGGATATAGATTCTACTAGAAGTATACAACATTTCTAACATCATTTTTAATGTTTTAATTTTTTTCTTTAATTAAATAAAAACACTAATAGAATACGCAATATTTCAAGCGAATAGACCGCGTAGTCTATAAAAATATAAATATTATAAAAACACTAAGTAAAAATTACAATTATAATAATATATCGTGAAGTATAAATAATCGTTTATGTATAACTAATTAATTATTTGATGCATCATGATTCATGCATCCAATTATGTAGCATGAAAATATTCATATTAGACAGAAGTTTGATAATTCAAAGGAATATCAAATTTGATTATCAAACAACTGTTGTAGGATCAAAATATACAACAAGAGGTAAAACAAAAATTACTTCACAAAGTTGAGGTCACAGAAGTTTTTCAGCGAAAGCTCTTCTGGTTGAGTACCGTCGCAATTATGTGTAGCCACCCTAAAGCACAACTCGGTTTAACTAGAATTATCCGGTTTTGGTAATCAAGCGGGTGTTTGTAATTTGGCCGCGAGCGAAATGAAATGGTGCGACCGTGAGGGAAATGAAATGGCGAACCCGCGAGACAATACTTTTAAAATGTTGTGTAAGTATTTGCACGAATGTTATATTCCAACTCTTTAGGTGAACTGCATAAAGTACTAGTGTTCAAAGTTATGCCATACTATTCAAAGTTATAACAGCGTTAAATAAATACCAAACGTGCTTTTAATGAAATTTCAGTGTTACCTATATCAAATTGTAACTGCGCATAGTTCGACGATAAAATGTTTCATGTGAACGTATCCCTTGACAGTAAAGTGATACAAACAGGGAGATAGCAAAGTTTTTATAGCCGCAATCTTGAAAAATAAGGGAATTATTATAATTTATTTGCATAAGTTTGTTATCCGGTTTAAACAGTAGCAAAATGAGATTTCAAAAACTCTACAACTGTGAATGGGTCATCATTAGCACAAGGCTAATAATTACTTACATATGACTTTATGAAGCTACTATTTAATAAACCATATTATATCTCTATTTTTAGAAAATCAATTTTTTTTTTTTTAATTTACACACCTCCAGTTCAGCTTCATCATTTCATTAAATGGAACATCAAATATTATTTTCATGTATCTTACATATTTCAATATGATTTTTATCGATTTTATTATACATTCCGTTACATTAGATATGTACAATTGATCCGGGATATCTATCCGGTTGCAGTACACCCGGTACCTGCCGCGCGGTGCTCGGTGCAGGGACGATCGCGGCCGCCATTGGCACGGTTATAATTTTAGTGCAGTATCGATCTGTCTGCGTTCGCCGCATTCTTATTAACACTTCTGTCTCTGTCTGTACATTTAAAACTCATTTTAGATATGACACTTTATTTCATGAACAAGGACATGAACTTATCTTCCCAAGAAGCTCAGCCCAGATAACCCCACACTTAGGAATGGTCGCATAAGGGCACTTATAATTTTTTTTTTTTTAATGATAGTGAGTGACAAGACAAGCTAATCAGGTGCCTGATGGTAAGCATCATGATTGCCCATATCAGACACAGTGCCACCCAAGTTTTTGAAATTCAAAATTCTGCGCGGCACTGCACTGCGCCTGTCACCCTGAGATATGAGTTGATGAATCTCATCTTGCCCAGTAATTTCGCTGGTAACATTGTCCTTCATACCGGAACACAGTAATGTTTGCACATTACTGCTTGGCGGATGAATAACTGGCAAAGGTGTAGTACTTCCCCAGGCGGCCCCCTGCTAAAGAGGCCTACCACTACAAAATTTTAATAACTTTAATGTTATAAAACTCTAAAATAATGCGAGGTTGCCTGTAGGTTCAAAGTAATACCTAGTTATATATCTTCAAATAACACCATGAAATATAATCCCCAATAATATTTCCAAACACAGTATACACATATACACAGTATACACATATACACAGTATACACATATACACAGTATACACATATACACAGTATACACATATACATTGCAATCTAATTATTACCGTTTAATTTGAAAAAATAATGATTTAATAAAAGAATAATGAGTTAAGTACTAAGTATGTTTAAAGACGACGTGCGTTCAAATTTTTGATACAACATTTGCTTATTTAACTATTATAAATGGCAATACTAAATAATTAACGCACATTTGATATCTTAATAAAGACCTATCCAATAAAATGACAATGTAAGATCGTATATTAAACGCCTCTTTTGGTCTAACGTGCACGGCACCGGGTTCCATATACATAGAAATATTATAACGGTCTCATCCTAGTTATTCAGAATTGAGTTTAAAACTTTTACAATGCACTAACAGAATGAATTTTGAGATTAAATGCTCCAAAATACAAATTTAAATAAAATTCTCATTCCAAACCGCAAATCCACATTAAGTCGTCATTAGCGATTGAAACATGAACTCAAACGTCAGTGGTTTCAAATAAAATGTTTCCAACCCCTGCCCTTTGACAACCGCGGACCTTCGGGCTGACCAGTGTGGTGGTGCTAACAAACGGAATCCCTCTAATAAGCACGCTCTTCACTTGCAGACCGTTTTTGCGAGCTCTATTTATTGACACAGAAGAGCAGTAAAGAGTGCACGAAGTTTGGAACATTTCTACAGTCTCGCCTTGTTACCGTTAAAGAATAGGCAGAGACTATTTCTTTCCAATTGCTTTCGCTTCTTTCACTTTCATGAGATTCATCATACATGCTCGTCAGTTGTACGTAATTTTAACCTGGTCTTTTCTTAGAACAATATCAATTTGTTTATGAAAAGTACGCTTATGTCGACTCCCACCGACTTGACTTTTCACACGATATTAAAAAATCTAGTAGGTACATTTAAGCTATCAACTTCATAATATGAACATGCTGTCATATTATTACGCGACTTAGAAGAGAACACAGATTATTAATAAATGTTAAACATATTATAGTAAAAAAGTCTTGTAAATGTAAATTCATAATTTAAAGGAAGAAGATTTCCCGCTGTGTGTTGTTCACTGTGTCAGGGTTTTTGTCGGCTTTGTTTGTCCAACCACTATGTAGACAGTAGACCGTTCAACGGAACACGAAACTATTTTCGTAACACTTAACCCTCTCAGTGGTATTATGTATGTACTTGGAGTATGTATGTATGTATGTATGAGCACATATTGCTTTGTAGGGGGTGAAGTTACGTTTCGTTTGGGCAACATCAGGTCAGGATGTTTCATAATTTTTACTTTATTTGCTGACGATATCATTTTCTTGTAGAGCTAAGTGGAACAACTGTACTGGCTTGTATCTTTAAAGATGATAATAATAATATTGAAAGCTCGTGAAGCTATTTCCACGATTTCGTGTCGTGGAGTGGCACAACCCAATACACTGATATTCCCAAAAAAAAACAATTAGTGTTTGTTCTATTCGACAATTATAATTATTGCCAAAACTAAACATATTTTGATTATTACAAATAGAAGAAGTTGAAGAAGCGAAAGTCGAGTATCAGGATCGTAAAAGTAGAGAGAAATAATATCTGTCTACCCTGACGGAAACAAGGCTTCACTCTATTTATTATGTAGGTAGTAGACATAATATGATCTTTCATAGACTTATAATCTAGTTATAACCAAGAAAATGTACAAATATTTTACTCCTTTAAATTGAATGGAATGATAGGTATACTTTTGCCGAAAAGATAAATGAGGACACAGTAATAGTCGCGCAAAACCCAGCGCCTTCACTGATCCGGGCTCCGGCCCTCGGTAATTAACCACCAATTGCTCCATTACACCGCAGACCCTTTTAGGGGCGTTATTATGTGTCGCCTGTCGATTACCATTGTAGTGATAATGGTGAGCCTACAGCCTACCGACCTCTACCACCGAGAGGACAGTTTATTGAAATAAAACCACGGGCTCGATCGGGCGACTTATTTTTATGAGAACTCCTAGTACAATCAATATTTCTTTATTTTTTATGTTAACTGGAGTTTCTTTCTTCCATGGAAAAAGGTTTTTTATTGAATAAAAAGTTAATTATAATGGAAATAGCATAGGCGTAATAACAATTAACATCGCAGACCCATTTTCATTTAGGTTAATATATCTGAATGAAATAATTCACAAATCACATTAATTACATAAAGCCTGGACGTTAATTGAATTAACTCGGACCGCAGCCATCTTCTACACAAAAACAATTAGCGATTCAAACCCCCAAAACAAATTGAACAATTGGCACGAGGCACGGTGGTCCGAAGCCGTTCATAATTAAAAATGTCCTCTGCATAAAACCGGATACAGAATTAAAATGAATTTAAATGCACTCGGGGATGACAATACGGGTGGTTTCCACCACTTTGTATGCTGATCTCGAGCGAATCGAAACAAATTGTGATATTTAATAAGAAATAAACTAGTTGAAAGTGTAATTGGAAAGTTCTGAAAATTCTCAGATGTAATATTTTCTGTGACAAAAATTTTAGATGATTTATTTTGTTTTATTACTGAAATGGTTCTTGCGATATTATTGTTTACAAAAATATTAATTTATTATTTTAGTTATTTAATATCACATAGTGGTGAATTTAATAAACGAATAATTCTGTACTTCACACGACCGCCGTCGACCGCAACACATGCACTAATTATTTTCACATTACAACTGATTTCATATATAAAAATTTTTGATCATTTTTGATCATAATTAAATTAATTAGTCCAATAAAATATTTAGTAATTTATACCTTATTAAATTATGGAAATATGAAGACTTTAATACTGGAAAATGAAGTGACGATTATTTGCAAGAAAAATTCAAACGACGCCGTTAAAATGAAACTTCAGGGCCGACGCAAGCACCAAACTTATTTAAATTATCCAATTAAATAAAGAAGGTAATCACAATAACAATTAAAAAGTTGGAAAGATCTCAAATTAAACTGGAACAAGCCTAAACACCCAATTTGCAGGCCGCGGAGGAATAAAATGGCGCCGAATGAATAAAACTCGAATAAAATCAGTTGGGACGCGGTGAATAATGAATAATGCGTCCCTTTGTTTGTGGTTAATTAGGGAGTCTGCGGGACTGCGGGCCTCGCCTCTATTTAGTGGGACAAATAACGCGGGACATATGCCACGTAAACAACGTGACGCTTTACATTAGCAGCGTTTTATCTCACAATACTCTTAAAGGAAATTTTAGCTAAAATTTTAGATCCTTTTCTTTTAAGGTTACCTACTTTAGGAGCCTTTTACGTTTGTATATACTCACTAACAATTTTAATAAAATTTAAATAGGTACAAATAGAGATACAACTAGAAAAGTAACCTTTATATTGTAGGCAAGTGTCAAATGTAGGTATAATATATTCACTTCTGTTTCTGCATGGTTTTTAGTAAAATGAGGTTCTAATGTCCGGGGTCGCACAGACCGGCTGCGGCTGGAGTGTCGCGGTGCGGCAGCCACCCGACTAGTCTCGGTTGATGTGCGAGATTACTGCTCTCAATCTGGATTTGTCAACATGCGGTTTTGTTGCTCGTCTGCCTACTTCGGATACAACATGCATTACGTTTTAGTAGATGCATACTATTTTGGAGTTAATGCTGTATTTTTCAAAAAGAGTTTCATGAGAAAGTTTGATAGTAGTAAACCTGTGATTAATAATTGTACCTACCTATATTTATGCAAATAAAAAAAATATTAAAACAAAGTACTTAGATTACATTATGCTGAATTATCATGTTAATACAATATTATGATTTTATTATATGAATGTATGTATTATGTTAAATAGCAACAGTCCCCGCACTCATTTTCTCCGTATTTTAATCAACGGTGTCATGACAAAAAATATGCTCAAGAATCACAATATTACAAAAGAACAATATCTTCAAATGAAATATGAAAGGCAAAGAATATTTCAACGAAATTCCAGTCAAAAGTGTTGAGAATCAAAAGGCCAAATGAGGTAGTAATTACAGCGCCCTTCTAGATATAAAATGAGAAAAAAATAATAGGAAGTGTCACGAAACGGTGGGCGGAAGCAGACGAGCTACGAGCCACGAGACACGTCTCGATTGATCACTAAAATTAGAATATTTTTATATTCTATATTTTTACAAAGCGTTTCGTGTCAGATATTTAATAATTCAGGTTAATGTTGGATAGTTTTTCTTTCAAAAAAAGCCGACGTTAATAACTACTTTTGGTCGACGTCCAAAACTAGTCGGAGTTCAAACGTTTTTAAATAGAACTCGGAACTGCAATCTTTATATCGGAAACTTGCATTCTATTGGAACATTTTAGTTTTATGAATAGAATAGTGTTTCTGGACGCTGCGGAGAGTTATATGGAATAAAATGCATTTCAAAATTAAATGAAGCTGAAAATGTTCGAACAAAACGTTCAACATTGATGCAATTAACTGTTGATCTGATACATAATATCTACATACTCGCATATACAAAGTTACATGTCTGATCTTTATTATATTTCCATCTATTGATTCTTTGTTTAATTATTATAATTTTTATTTTATATATTCATTTTAAATAAAAACTTAATTATAAAATTCTAATAGTATTTATCATAATGTGTTAGCTGAAACCATTTATTGTCCTATACAGGGTTACCTTAAAAACACCGGCAACCCCGAAGGACCAAGCAGCCAACATCATAAATAACAACATTTGTTCTAAGAGTTTTGAAATTACTCTATAAATTAAACAAAAATGACCATTCCCTGAGCAAAGGTGCCCATCACCCTCACGGCACATCACACATTACCGCGTTGAATGGCAATGGCCAACTTTTGCACCAGGGCCGAACCGGAGCGGGAGACACCGGTCACTTCACTTAGTCTACGCCCTAATTCTTTCATAAATTTCTTTGATTCTGCACCACAACAATCTAAAGTCTCCACGGCCACAGGTACAAAATAGTAAAGCGGTTCCAAGCGTTCCTGCGTACTTGATCCTCTTCTTATTACTGGCGTCTTCCGCGGCTGCTGACGGTAAGTGGACGGTGCGACTCTAGTGGCTGACGGCAACAGTGTTGACGCAAGTAGCGTCCAAAATTAGGCACTTGCCGTTCTTCCTGGGCACTAAGGTCAGCCCTTCTGGCCTCTTACCATCAGATCTACTCAGACCCGGAAGTTCAAGTACGCAGGGGACGTTTGCCGATACAAGGGCTCTACGGACTTTAATTTTGGAATTGAGTAAGATTTATTAAAATCTCTCTTCTCTCTCTCTTTTATATATTATCTCTTTTATAGTCTTTTATATGTACATATCGAAGACTTGTAACATGTAAAACGGGTTGACCACTTATCAAATTGGCATTATCATCGTAACGTCTGGATATTAAAAAACCATTGTTAGTAAATAGATATGAACCTCGTAGCGAACTAAATTCAGAATACTCTATCAGTTTTTTTTTAATATGCAATAGGCTTACGTTTGGCCTCAATCTCGCTTGATGGAAGGTGAAGATGAGGCCTAAGATGGTACACGTTTGCCTAGAAGGTGCCATAGTTATAAAGACACAAGAGTTGAATAAACACATAAACTTTACAATTGAATTATATTGAGTTGAATATTAAAAATCCAAATCCTCAGCTAGGTTACAGCCCCGGTAGACAGTAATTAAGACGTGGATATCTAGGACGCAGCGTCGGTAACAGGCAGTCAGTAATCTGATAGCTATCGACAGATTTATTGTCGTTACTCTATTGCGACTTGTGTGCTTCTGTCGTGTTCCTACTGCGAAGCCAATACTGTGGGACTATGTTATTTGCATTACGTTACATAGGACTATCATTTAGAATGACTAATATCTACTACACAATATAAAATGTAGAGTTTATAAACAAAAATAAAATGATAGGGACATACTTAACTTCATCATTAAAATATCAGGATATAAATATATCAAATAGGTTTACTGTATTCGGAGGAAACAGAGGAATATAAAACATCGATTTAGTCAAATTTCTAAGAGGTCCTCTGTCCTGTTAATAAGTACACTTCTTTTCAAGTCAAACATTTACGACTTTTAAAAGTTTTAAAACTCCGTTGACCAATATTTGGTGAATCAAGGAAAAAGTGTGTATTAAAACGCACAAAACGATAATAGAATAAAGTAAGATATATATTTACATCTGTAATACGAGTACAACGGTATACCAAGTATTAAAACCTTGTGCTTTTGAAACTACTTCTCATCCACATGATCTCTAGAACGTATTACCGAACCTTCAGCTCCTACTTCCATCGTTATCCGCCTGTCAAACTGTACGTATAAATCTTCCAGACAACTTAAAATCGTGTGCAAGTATCGCGAAGTCTTTACAATAACCTCTATAACTATAATCTATAACCTCTATAATCTGTACACACTCGTGAGCCACGGACGAACATTACACATGATTAAGTATTATTGGACAAATGATTATTTTTGCAGTACGGGTGTACCTACCGGCACAGAGAGCAGAGTTACTACCATTTGAGCCAACGAGGCTGTCTAACACTACATAATGAATTATAAGTACAATCTCCTAGAACAAGAATATTTAGTTTTTAGTTCCGATTTTTAGTGTCAAAAACAACACAATACAATAAGTATATAAGTACAATATTAATTGAATTATGTATGTATATTAGGTGACTTATCAGTTATTGTTTAGTGCAATGCATGATTTTAATGTTTTTTAGTATGTAGTTGATTTATGAGTTATAATATATTATAATAGCTGAAGCTGAAACTGAATGCTGTATACATTAGTAATTTCTGTCCTTCCCAAATGCAGATATAAAAACGGTCATTGACCGTAAATATAAAGTTCGTTTTGCTTCCGGTGCTTTGGCGTATGAATCTCTATTCGTCTATCTGTTTATTGCATTTCGTATTATATAGGTAGCTGATTTCAACAGAGTATTATCAACAGAGTACAGCTTATTCCTGTTGCTGAGCAGTCGCTCACAACTGTGTAAAAGAGGCTTGAAATTGTAAAGGGTCACATCCATCATGGTGACACGTCAATGCTCACAGCACTCTTGAATGGATTACTATTTATTTTTAGTTATTGTTGGAAATTATTTATAGTTATGAAGGATTAAGAGGAAAGTTGAAAGTAGAGAAAAGTGTAACTATTCAACTATATAATTAAGTTGCCCTCGACTATAATATTGGAATTCGCGATTCTCCACATAATATATAAGCGATCAGCTGGTACATATTGTAAGGGAAGTAGAATTTTATTTTGACGAATTTTGCAATTCTTTCAAAACTTATTCAGAGAAACACTGAAAACGTAAAAGAGACACAAAAGAAAGTAATATAACATACGCCTTTCACCCAATCACGGCTTTTTCCCGAAGAGTATTAATGATTTTTTTTGGGTTAATATAAACCAATAATTATTTTTAGGGTATAATTATAATTTATGAGTACGTAAGGGGAAGTTTGAACGTAGCGCCAATAAATGAGAAATTAAAAGTGGAAGACTAACCTGGTATCCCTTCACATAACATGTCCATATGTTATGTGAAGGGATGAAAGTCAAGTGGAGAATAGACTATGGGGGTGACTGTAACTTGTTATGTGAGAAAGGGACGTCCTAAAAGACCTGGATGATCTGTGCAAATAGGCATATGCGCGGAGTGAGTGCAGAGGTGACGGACAATAGACTGCAGGCGGGAGGTGACGTGCCTTACCGACCGTACCTAGTGTGGGACGTGGGATCAGGGCAGAAAGATAATCTAGTTTTTAATAATAAATTTAATTAAAATCGCTCAGACATAAAGTATAAACATACAAATATTGCGTACATTTTATGTATAATATAATGTTATTATATCCCTTGATGAAAGGGCTCAACAAATGTGTATGAATAAATAATTACGTTTGTCGGTCAGTTAATAATGTAGCCGAGGACAGACGGCGCCCTTCGGGAGCCGGCCCGTGGCTAGTGACCGACACACGGACAGGGCATATTGTTTATATGTATATATAATTATATTTAGAATATATATGATAATTTACTACAATCAACTGTTAAATAACATGACAAAAAGTTAACTCTGCACAAATAAACTTTCAAACCATTTCGATCACATCTGTGAAAAAACAGAATCGGTTGTTCCGTGTACACAAAAGCACAAAACGAGGTTAAACACAACTAAACCAGCGGCATAATAAAAGTTACTATCACATAATTTCCGCCAAAAAAAATATTAATATCAAAACGAATCGCAGGAATTCCATTTGAAATAAGAATATGTCCATTCAAAGGTTGACCGAAACTATTATTTTCGTAAGGAACTGGGATGATACTTTCCTTAATCGTAATGTGAAACATTTTACATATGATATTTATGTAAAAAATAAACAACTAATAAATCACTCAGATCCTCCGTTTATCAATCGTCTATTCATCAAAATTAAAAAAAATACAACTTTCAAAAACATTATCAAAAATAATTCAGCACCCGTCAAACTGAATTTTCCACGTAATTTAGCCAAAAACCAAACAGTACCTAATTCGTAACGATTTCACAATTTTATGTTAACTCATTCTCTACAACCAACAATATTTTGGTCTTTACATTATGTAGAGTATGAAACATTATGTAGAGACATTGTAGAGTAGTGCTCTGGTGAAACTAGACGGTTACAAATTACGTGCATGTTTATATTTTATGTATAATGTAGATAGAGTTTTATATGTGAAATTATAGTAATATTTCCATTTTTTTTTATTGTTGAAGAGGGCATAGTGCCTTTATTGAAAAAAGAATTAATAATTAATAGTTATTTCCATTGAACTCTATATGAAGGCAATAAATTGTTGCGATAATTATTATTGTCAAGAATATTACATATTATAGGTATAATTTTATTTTATTTTATATACAAATAGTTTTTTTTATCTGCAATTTATCTAACAAATCTTTGTATAATATCTATAGATTTTTTTATTAAATAACAAATTCCATTATTTTCATCAGTTAAGTGAATTTCCGAGTTGTGTAGAGATGGTCTCGCGAGTTAGAGTCGACGTTGACAAATAGCCGCGTTTCTTCCCTCACTCTACACACACCTGTGACTCAATGTACTGTGTTTAAACTACGAAACTTCTACAAAATTGTAGATATTTTATTAAATCTAAAAATTATGTAGAGCTAAGAAAATGTGAAGTAAATTATATTAAAACATTGATTTTACACACACATTTTCTATTGTTTTGAATTTGCATAATGAAACCATATTAATATAAAAACCGTAGCAAATCATACAATTTTATATTTATACCTAATACAAAATAAGTGAAAAACTGTTTATGTCGCTTGCTAATAAACTCTACAATTAGGATTAAAATAGCGCTCAAACAAAAATAGACTTCATTTACAAAGACTAGACGTTCATCATCATCATCATCATCATCTCAGCCATAGGACGTCCACTGCTGAACATAGGCCTCCCCCTTAGATTTCCATCCAGTCCGGTTGTAAGCGGCCTGCATCCAGCGTGCTCCTGCCGTACTTATCAGATCGTCTGTCCACCTTGTGGGAGGACGTCCTACGCTGCGCTTACCAATCCGTGGTCTCCATTCAAGAACTTTACGGCCCCATCGGCCATCAGTTCTACGTGCTATGTGCCCTGCCCATTGCCACTTCAACTAAAAAAGACTAAAGACTAGACGTTACGATCAAACAATAACGCGAGTTTTATCTTCAAACGAATGTTTTGCAAAGATCTGCATTAAAGACTTCTATTAAAAGTCTATTATAACGTATCTTTCATATTATTTAAATATTTCACCTAAAATTTTCAATTTCTGAAGGCAGAATTTCATGATGAAATCTCAATAAAATCGAAGAAATCCCAATTAAGTATTTTAGTTTTATAGTGTAAACTTTCAATGGATGTTTTTATGTTTATGAGTTTACGTTTAGCTAACTTCACGCTGTGCGAGAACGGACTACTTTTCCCCCACATATCGTAATTTACTAATATTACTGGTCCTCATTATAAGTCTCTTTAAATTTATTTTTTATTTTTTCAAAACAGAATCTGCTTCTCATATATTCGTGGAATATTATAATTTTAAGTGAGCTTACCATGTTATAAAAAGAACTCATTTTATTAATATAGATTAGTGTAGGGAACAAAACTTGACTCTACGTAGAGAAAAAAAAAGCGCAGCAACATAGAGTAAGCAGTTAGTAATAAATTGTAGAGACAGCGAGCACCGGCTCACTGCTCGTTTGTGCTCATTTTGTGCTCATTTGTGCTCATTAGATGCTTCATTGTGTCTAGGGAGAGTAATTAGTGATATATTATAAATATATATTGAGGTACCTAGTTTATTTAATTAGGATACAAATTCATTTTACTTACTATTTGATAACTCTTCGGCTCGACTGCCGATCAGAAGGTCCCAGGTTCGATTAGGAATTATCTTAATAATTGCCTGGAGTTTGGAACTGTGCCCGGTAGATGGTAATAGGACCAATAATATACTGACGATATGTGGGTATACCTACTACTTCTACGAAACTGAGTCCTAGGTACACCTCTACCTACCTCTTTGGGAAAAAGGTCATTGTATTTAATGTTATGTAATAACCCTTTCCCAACTCTTATGGGGGAGGGTTATGTCCAGCAGTGGACTTCCGGCGGCTGAGACAATGATGATGATATTAATTTTAATCCAACTTTTAATAAAAAAAAAAAAATCGATGTAAAAAGTTCATTCAGGACTTTTAATTTTACATATAGAGATAACAAACTCCGTTAGAGAGGTTGGTACAGGAGGTTTGTTGAGGTTTGTAATTCAAACGTTTATTTTACATATAGAGATAACAAACTCCGTTAGAGAGGTTGGTACAGGAGGTTTGTTGAGGTTTGTAATTCAAACGTTTATTTTACATATAGAGATAACAAACTCCGTTAGAGAGGTTGGTACAGGAGGTTTGTTGAGGTTTGTAATTCAAACGTTTATTTTACATATAGAGATAACAAACTCCGTTAGAGAGGTTGGTACAGGAGGTTTGTTGAGGTTTGTAATTCAAACGTTTATTTTACATATAGAGATAACAAACTCCGTTAGAGAGGTTGGTACAGGAGGTTTGTTGAGGTTTGTAATTCAAACGTTTATTTTACATATAGAGATAACAAACTCCGTTAGAGAGGTTGGTACAGGAGGTTTGTTGAGGTTTGTAATTCAAACGTTTATTTTACATATAGAGATAACAAACTCCGTTAGAGGTTGGTACAGGAGGTTTGTTGAGGTTTGTAATTCAAACGTTTATTTTACATATAGAGATAACAAACTCCGTTAGAGAGGTTTGTACAGGAGGTTTGTTGAGGTTTGTAATTCAAACGTTTATTTTACATATAGAGATAACAAACTCCGTTAGAGAGGTTGGTACAGGAGGTTTGTTGAGGTTTGTAATTCAAACGTTTATTTTACATATAGAGATAACAAACTCCGTTAGAGAGGTTGGTACAGGATGTTTGTTGAGGTTTGTAATTCAAACGTTTATTTTACATATAGAGATAACAAACTCCGTTAGAGAGGTTGGTACAGGAGGTTTGTTGAGGTTTGTAATTCAAACGTTTATTTTACATATAGAGATAACAAACTCCGTTAGAGAGGTTGGTACAGGAGGTTTGTTGAGGTTTGTAATTCAAACGTTTATTTTACATATAGAGATAACAAACTCCGTTAGAGAGGTTGGTACAGGAGGTTTGTTGAGGTTTGTAATTCAAACGTTTATTTTACATATAGAGATAACAAACTCCGTTAGAGAGGTTGGTACGGGAGGTTTGTTGAGGTTTGTAATTCAAACGTTTATTTTCGGTTCAAAAAAAAAATTAACTAGAAAAATGTTAATTTCCAATTCTCTACATTTAAATTTATGTCTAAAGCTTTAAAGTCGAACTTATTATACTAAATTCAGTACACAATATTAAGTTTGTCAAAGAGTTTAAACTTAATTAAGTATTTTTTATCACTATAGTAAAGGCAAATAACTGTAAAAGCTGAACTCTAGGATAATGAACTGTAAAGCTAGTGCAATAAGAGCTTAGTTCCTACAGCAACGTTCACTGTGAAATGAGTTGAAAGTTGAAATGAAGATTAAATATCAAAGTTTTGAAACGCTCTGATGAAGTATTTTTATATATAGACCTAGTTGTGTCCTGCTGTTTCACCCGGTGAAAATAATCTCATGTTTATTCCAGGATCTTAGCTTTTATAACATAACATCTCGCATTTTCCCGAAAGGTTCAGGCAGAGTAACTCAAGACTCAGTTCCATAGTACTCGTAGGTACATTCCATGGAATAATCAAGTAACACTTTTTGGCTGGCCTAGGGGATCGAACCTGGGACCTCATGATATAGCGCTTGCAATCGCCACCGAGGCAGGGAAAAAGAATATATAGGTACATTCAAAATAGCCTAATAGGATTAGTAGTTTTGACATAAAAAGTAAGAAACATCTACACTTCCTAATTACTAATAGTATGAATGGTATTTATGTAGTAATACCTGTAGTAATATCTACTATATACTGACACAATATAACCTCTCCAAATAGAAAATGTATTTATGTAGTAATACCTGTAGTTATATCTACTATATACTGACACAATATAACCTCTCCAAATAGAAAACAGCCCCAATTTAAAAAACAAAGAAATAATACCGTTGCTTTTAGTGCGAACTTTTTACAGATAACGATACGATTTCGGCGCTAGTACAGCACCGATATAGCGCTTTAATGTTCGCTTGTTTATAAAACTACGCTATAAATGCTTTTATCGAGCTATTCAGACTTGTGTTCTGATACGAACGCTTTAACAGCATCTAAGGCAGTATTGCTGCTACAGGTGCTATTATTGAGTTCGTAAATAGTTAATGCTGCACCTGCATAATTAATAATTACTATACACTTATAGTACATAGTTTTAAGAATATTTTTAATAAGTCAATGATAGCTTTGTAACAAAAACACAGATTGGTTCGTTACGGGGATGATCAGAGATTATAATATTTTAAACATTACCACTTTTTTACAGTTAATTGACACTTTTAAATACTGGCATCACATAAAATTATTTATTTCTTAAGACTAGTTGGACGCCGTGGTTTTACTATAGCGAAAGTTAGACCTAATGTGTAATGTCCAAATAGTCCAACTGGTTAAGTGAGTAAGCGAACTGGAGGAGTAAGAACCTCAAAGCAAACCTGGGAGAAGAAGAAGACCAATTGGTCAAGTGTGTATGTTTGATACTTTATCACCACATACTTCCTGTATGTGGTGAAAGAGTATCAAACAATCAGTCTGGCAATAGGCTCGCCCCCTATTACATGGGAGTAAAAAATCATAACTGGCGTACCCACTATGGGACTAAGTTATGTTATTAATTAAATAATAAACATTTACAACACAAATAAAACATAAAATACACTGCCAAAAATTTACCAGTATAAGTGTGAGGGAGAATAGTCGTCGCGTGTAAGGGGCACTTTAGTTCTAATTGGGCCGGACGGTGGCTGCACTCAGGTACCATCGAGTAAGTACTTTTGGTTTAACTTTTATAGATATTTTTAGAGTTAGAATGGGATATGGGACTGTTTGTTTGTCAGGTTAGAGGACACATTTAATCCGAAGATAAATATTACGCGCAACACTATCTTTAGGTTTTCTTTTAATTTTCTGCAGTATTAATTTTACATATTTATTATATAATTTTCAACTAATCTTAGATGATAATAAAACAATGACATTATGGACCTATCTATTCTTAACTATATTAAGAAATTAATAAGTCAAACACTCAAACATTTTGATATCTTAAAAACGCACACAGCAAGCGCAATCTTTACGACATTATCTTTCGCACACAAACACTAAACACCCAATATTTCCCTAGAATATCATGTGTAATTATGAGTTTGTGTAAGTAACTCGGCGGACACTTGCCTGCAATATAAAGGCACCTCCTGGTCGAGTACTCTGTGAGTGTAAAACCTAATAGATAAATGTCAAAGTAAAACCCTTTCTCTTGTTAAAAGTTGTTTGTAAAACTTGAGAGTACATTTATCAGAGGAAATCCTAACATTTAGAGAAGTTCGGTGCCATTACTTAGCTAAGTTCGGTTGCTCTAAGTTTAAGTAAGGGTTTAATTGCACTAGACAAGTACGAGCGGTCTCAGTACTCTCGTATCTATCTACTCTCACCTTGAACGAATTAACCACTGGACGCGCCTTCATTCCGTTCTCGCCTAATACCCCGCAGGTTAATACCATGAAACATCGGACATCGTTGTAGTTTTACTGTCACAGTCGTTCGTACACCATCGGGAGAAAAACATATTTAAAAAAATGACGAAACGTGCAGTTAAATGGTGTAAAAGTTATAGTGGTCGAGCAACTAATGTTTCTTTTCACTTGTAAGTTTAATTTTTCTTTATTAATATAGCTATTTATACCAAAAATTAATATTAATTGAAAAAATATATCCAACTTAATCCGACTATATTTAATAAACGGTCATGAATATTATACACCACGAACAAAAAACACCTATCTAAATTACCTGGATTATTTACGTCAAAGTCAAATTTACTAGGGCTTGACAATGTTTTAAGTAGGTATAATAATATCGATAAAAATAAATGACATATATCGATAAAACTGTATTAATACACTTGAAGCAAATCGGGAAAGTAAAAAAAAATTAACGATGTGTACCTCATAAATTGAGCATAAATTGAGCTCAACCGACACAATAATGAAGGGATTTTAAATCGAATCATTACTTGTGATAAAAAGTGGATACTGTACGATAATCAGAAGCGCTTGTCGCAATGGCTGAACCCTGGAGTCCCAGCCGAATCTTCCCCTAAACGAAAATTGACTCAGAAAAAGATACTTGTGCGTGTTTGGTCGTTCACTACAGCTTTCTAAAATCTGGCCAAACGATTACGGCAGATATCTATTATCAGCAACTGCAAACCATGAAGGAAGAACTAGCTGCTAAACAACCGAGATTAGTCAAACGCTCTAGGCCACTGCTGCTTCACGACAACGCAAGACCACACACTGCACAACAAACAACCACTAAGTTAGATGAGCTACAATTGGAATGTCTGCGACATCCACCGTACTCTCCGGACCTCGCTACAACAGATTACCATTTTTTCCGGTATTTGTACAACTTCTTACAAGGAAAACAATTCAACTCCGATGTGGCAGTCCAAACCGCCTTCAAAGAGTTTATTGATACTCGCCCCCATGGTTTTTTTACTAAAGGGATTCATGAACTACCCATGAGATGGCCAAAATGCATAGATAACAACGGTGCATACTTTGATTAATTAAATATAATTTACAAAAAAAAAAAATTACTATAATATATTCCTCCCGTACAAAATGCCAATTTCCTATGTAAGGACCTAATATTAACTAAAAGGCAAAATCAAGCCTACTGAATGGCGTGGATAAGCTTATCAGCAACTTAATAGTAGCACTAAATAGTAATAGTATCCGCGTCTGACAAGCTATCATCTGGTTTCATCAACAGCTCGGCCAACCCATATAAAAAAAACCGTATTTTCAAAATCGTATTTGAATATTTATTGTCAGACTATCATAAACTCGTTGTTCTTTCATTCGTCCTCGATAGCAATTTATCGACTATGTCAAGCACTAGTGTAGGTGACATAATTTTACGGGTACTTCTCGCTGTCCACACCTTTTTGGTCAACACTGGGACTTTTTTCTAGGTCACTAATGGTGGCAAGTAGGACAAAATAAAAAAATATTTTTAGAATATGTTTCATAAATCACATAATATTATACGTTATAAATTCATAATATTATTATAACGTCATTAATTGCATCATTATAATATTTTGTCAAGTACGTATATATATGTATATATACGTATATATTATATGCTACGGTAAATGTGTTTTATTGAAAATAATTATTGATCGATAATTATTGATAATTTTCAATTAATCACATCTACCGTAATATGTACATTACACATACTACCTATTATTATAATATCGTAATCAGAATGAATGGATGCACCAGCAGGCCCCGTCTAGTATTCTTTTCTATGGCTAGCGTAAATTACTTATAATTATTCTAACGGTAGCTGGAAGTTCAACATTTATATAAGGTGAGGGTTGAATTGAGGATGTAAGAATCAATATATGTATGATAGGCAATTCCCACATGTCACGAGTGGAATACATATTCTGAAATAAAAATTGCAGTTGTCACTAGTGGTGGGCAAGGAGATGGGGATCAAGTGGGAAGTACCCAATTTTTCTCTCTGTCATTTTAATCGCAATTGTCAGTTGTTTTGCTCTTAGACAGTGACAATGCTACATGCGAGAATAGTGCAACAATATAATACACAAAGGTAAATCTTTGTGTGCGCGCAATTATGGATACGAATATTACGGTAGTGTGTGTATATCTTCGTAAAAGTCAGCAATGTGTGAAATCCTCCTCCCCCCGCAATAATCGGTTGAACGTGTTTTCATACTTCATTATGTACAATTCGCGTCCAGTGGTTAAATCGTCCTAGACTCTCACTGATTATAATTGTACCTACTCGTAAGTGTAATTAAATTTTAAACTCTTCAAAATCTTATCCTTTTTATTTGAAATTAATCTAGCATTGGAGTACTTCTTAAGATAGTTCGATATCCATACAGAATGATATTTCACAATTACGGAGAAAACATATTTGGTTAAAGAAAAACGTACGGTTTTTCACATTTACAAAAAACGTCAAAATACTTTTGTAACGATTTTTTAACAATATTCGTAATTATGAAATAACTGTAACTTTTCTTTCATCTATATGTGTTAGTCCATATAAAGGTCAGTTCAAGAGCCAAAATTGAGTGGAAATTTATTCTCTCTCTCTAATCTGAAAATCTAATTTGTATGTACCTATATTAATTATTTCTCTATGGGATTGCGTTACAAAGTTCCCGTGACTACCTTCCAGCTTTATAATCAAACTATCTTTGACATCGTCAGGTATATTTAGCATACGGAAGAGAAATTGCTGGAATTACTCTGGTTGAATCAACTATAAGAAGTGGATAAGAAGAACCAATACATAGAGGACAAAGAAACTTCTACAAAGCCACCTCGCGGCACCTTATAAACAAACAGATGTAACCAAACCAAATGTTGGAACACTGGCAGTAAGTGAAACCCTACAAGTTCCTTGTAGATTTATTAGTTATATTTTCTCTATTGACATATAAAAACGCGTTCTTAAGACGTTATTGAATAGGTATAAATACTTATTGAGTTTGAGTTTGTAAAAAAATGTTGATGCCTTGATAAAATCTATCGAAAAAATGTGACTAAACAGCTTTCAAAAGTTTTCCATCGAAAAACAATAGCCATTCGTGTTCGGAACAGATAACAATTTAATTATAATTCAGCGATAACAACCATCGACAATCGTCTGATCGACGATCACAAACCAGCTGCCTTCAATATTTGAAAGGTTATAATTTCAATTCAATAAAATAAGCCTTAATACCATATTTATATTTTTAACAAAACAAACGTACCATAAGTGAAGTTCTCGTGAGGTTAATGACCGGAATTATATTTAGAGGCGGAATAATGGATGACTCCAATACTGAGTTGAACTCCCGATATATTATAGATGAAGTGTTACTCTTGGTTTATTAGTTATCTGTAGGATGGATTTGTGGAACATTAGGGAATAAACTTTATGCTTTTGTGGTATTTATTCATTTTATAATTGTTACAAGTTAGTATTATGCCAAGTAAATTATTACTATACTTAACTAAGGCGTCGTTACATTTCTTTTAAACATATATTATTTTTAATTTAAAGTTAAGAGCAAAAAACAACGAACCACGTTATTATCATACTTCCTAAACATATTTAACAAGTATGATTTGTAAACACAGTTTTGCATAACATATGTATGCTTAACATTATGTACGAGTATCTCTCACATTACACACACCGTGCATTAGGCGAAATATATGGTTACAATACATTAGATTCCAAATGCTATAATCGAATTATTTAAGTTTGGAGTAGTACATCAAATTAGCTTGCCTAGTTTATTAAGAAACCGAGTATATCGGTTCATGGGTTATTTTATTCTCAACATATTGCAGGTCTATCACGCCATAGGACGATCTCGATTACTCTTTTCTTATCTTCGCCACCACTCTGTTATGGCTGTAAGATCACCATCTAACATCACCACGCCTGGTCATGGCTTCATGAAAAGCCTCAATCTTCTTCACAAATCCAAAAAAAAACATTGTTCTTTCATGAGTACTAGTTTACCAGTATTCTCAGCCCATTTAATACGCATTTATTTGTTTCCCTTCATGAAAGTTGATCTAAAAACCTTAAGAAAATAAAAAATGTCGTATGTATTAATAACTGTTTACCCTAAAACTGCAGAACCGAGTAGACGGAATTTAGACATGATTAGCTTAGATTCCTTTTAAATTATTTTTATGCAGGTGAAAAAATGTACTTGAAATACAACAAAGCAAAATTATACTAAATGATTAAAGAAATTTCAAAAGCTACGTCGAACCCTAGTCACTGTCCTCGTAAACTTTCTGTGGCTAATTATAATTACTATAATTATAATGTTAACAAGTCGTGTATAAAGTCTCTGAAAGTTTGTTGTAATCTCCGCGAGCCGAGTGAAGGTCGCCGCGCTGCTTATTCATTATTCATTAAATACACAAAGTTACACTTATTATTATTGAGAAAATTAATTTATTTTTTAATATTTTTTATTTAGTTTCTGCTATTATATTGAAAAGTCAGTGATCTCTATAATTATATTATATGAACTCACTTGTTTGACCATTAATAATATTATAAAGAATTAAAATAAATTGTTAAGGCATACATATGTATACATAGTGTAGGGTTCCATACCTAGATACCAAGAACATACGCCATCTATTAGTTCCTTGCACAAAGTATGGAAATATGCAGTAAAATGGCCATAATTTTGATTGCGTTAACTTAGAAGTATGATTGTTTTACAGCGACAAGGAACCGCGACAAGGAGTAGTTTATATCAATTTAACTTGATAACTCCAGGCGTTCCCGTTAGTGTCTTGACAGACGGACAGACAGACAGACGCAAAGATACAAAGTGAACCTAGAAGGGTCCCTTTTTTCCTTTTGAGGTACGGAATCCTAAAAATAAAAATAATTGCTTGTACCTTTTTGGAAAAAGAATAAAAATATTTTTATTTAAAGTGGGATGAAACGGGAATAACAGGATGAAACCGGATATATATGCTAGTGGGGTGAAACCAGAACACGTCAAAGTTAACCAAATAAATGCGAGTTATTCAAAATTGTAGTGAAATCGTCGACAAATCCCCGCATTATATCCCCATCCCCACCTGTCCCCACCTGTACCCACCTGTCACCTGCAGAGAATACTAAATAAGAAATATTGTCAAAGCCTTTCTATTGATACGTGACACCTTCACAATACCCTATAAGTTTGTTACAAATATTTTAATACAAACACCTGAGATGAGACGTATCGGGAAATACAGGATGTATTGTACCACTAAAATCAAATATGAATGAATATTTTTGAGAAAAATACATTTTTGTACAAAATATAACATAATATTTTAAAGTGAAAAGAAACTGATCAAAGTGTATGAGCTGTCAGCTCCGAATGAACAATCTTGTGACGTATGATAAAATAATTATTAATATATAATTATTTGATTATAACAACACTCTTTAACTAATAATATTTCGTAGAAGTTATTGCCGGAAAATTCGTTAATATGCTATAATATTAAACGACATTATTTTTTTATGATAAATAAAAATGAATTTATGACAGTGAGTGACAAGACGAGCGAACCAGGTGCCTGATGGCATCATGATTGCCCATATCAGACACAGTGCTACCTAGTGTATTTAAAATTCAAAATTCTGCGTGGCATTGCACTGCGCCTGTCACCCTATACAGTAAATAAAGTAACTACTCTATTCGTAATATTCCGCCATCCCAGCGTTTTTTCACTAAGACCTAGAAGTTTTTTATAAGTTTTTCAATTGAGTCTACTATTATGAACAACCTCACTTCATCAAAACTCATGGATGATAATATAAGAAAATGAAGTTGTCATGGTGGCTCATATTATCGTAGTAAAGAGAGAATATAACTTAAGCACTTTTTCATCTTGAGGCTGGCTGCAAAAATTATCACAAATTGTTTAATAAAAAGATATTATTTTTAGTATTTTTAGTATATCATCTTTTTCCAACCTTCCGGAATAGGATGTTCCGGATTGGACATTGTTCTTCGTATCATTTCAATCTGTACGTATTTTACAAATACTCCTTCACCTTTGACATCAACTTTATAGACCTCTGTATAAACAAGCTAGGCATATGAGACTAGGAAACTATGTCGACGAGAATCCGAAATACATCGACGCCGAGCAAATAGTTATGGCCTATTCGTAGCATGTGCTACGAATATGTGCTACGGAGCTACGCTGCTACGACGCTACGAACTTGTATTTACTACTGAAATTGTTGTTTATTTATGCTTAACTAACAATGGCTCGTGGTTTTATGCTCTTTAAAGTAGCTTAATGTTTTTTCAAGGATTTAATACATTGCCAATTTCAACTTAATCAGTTAAGTAGTTTTGGCGTCTAGAGGTAATAAATGTAATATATTCACACATCACGTTTTTACGTTTGAATATGGGGGAAGAGGGTGATAAAAATATTTTTTGATTAAACATTGAAAATATTCTGTTAGCTTCAAAGGAAAGTCGAATTAAATTACTTTATTAATATACAATAACATGGTTATAATACCCAAAGTGGAGTCAACATCTAAAATTCATTATAAATCCTGAAAACATGAAGGTCGGAGCCATTCGCGAACAAAGCTGTAATTCTCTTAAGTCCGTACATTTTCAGTGTTTCAGTAATTTTTCATATCGAAACAAAAGCCTCCTTCGGAAGGGGGTCAAGTGAGCGCGATGAATTTTAACCCTACACAATGGGGAGCGGGTCTGAGAGGCCGCTCTTCTTTCACCACTGTTTCAGCGAAATCATACTTTTTAATTGAATTCTGTATCCGTGACAAACGGACGTTATTACTGTATTTCAGATGTTAAGTGGAACTCCGTTTTGTTCTAATTGACCGATTCACGGTTGATTTTATTACGATGTATGTTTGTGTGTCGTTTGATGGTTGTTGACTCGTGATTGTGTTATTCATATTCGTTTAATTTGAATGTTAATATTAATTATTGAAATTTACTAATTGAAAAGCTTTTGCATTCGAAATATGATATTTTATCCATATTTTTATAATCGACAATATTTTAATAAATCAATCCGACCGAAAAGGCTGATTATATAGAATTGTAGCATGTTCTCTAACAGAAATAGTCAGGCGTCGCAACGAATATGTTTCTATAATGTTACATCAACAACATACGTCCTGACATCTTCATATTTCTATGTGAATGCAGTCGATGCGATTAGAATATGAATAAACCGCGCCCCCGCCCCCGGCCCAGGCCCCGGCCCCGGCCCCGGCCCCGGCCCCAGCCCCGGCCCCGGCCCGGGCCCCGGCCCCGGCCCTGGCCCGCCGACACACGAGAATATTCCATAAGTTCCTTTAAAAACATTACATTAAGTATACAAAACATCGAAGTTTTAAGTGTGTACGAGTATTCGCGAGGCGCCGATGGATTATTCAATAAACTCATGTAAACATAACATTCTCGAAACTTGAGACACTTCCAACTTTACATGAAGGAACATTAACATTATCCTTTATTTATAACGTATCGAGTGAGAGTGTAGGCACCGGCACCGGCACCGGTGTGACTTCGGTAACTCGTTTACTGGAGCTATAGTCACCGCGCGGCGCGGCTCGTCCTCGGTACTGAGGGAGAACACAATTATATTACTTTGCGTACACAAATCCGCTTTTTGTTTACGGACTTCGTTTGTTATTCGGCATCGGCATCGAGGGGATGCAATAATTCTACGCATTACGTCCAATTTCCGTCTCCCCCGGGCCCGAGCACCCGGACTCCGGGAACTTTACGACTACGATATTGCACCGGATCCGATGGAGGTAGGGTGACAAGGGCGCACCTGAGAGAACCTCTCCTGCGCGTCCAGTATCTCGATGAAGAGCGACAGCTTGTGGTCCATGATGGGGAAGCCGTTCCTCGGCTGCTGCAGCAGGTGGCGCACCGCCTCGCGCACGGCGGCCGGCGTGCTCGGCGTGGCCGGCGTGCCCGCCAGCGAGCCCGCCAGCGAGCCCGGCGACACGCCGCCGAGCCCCGCCAGCGCCGCCAGACCGTGGAACGTCGCCGACGTCTTCGGCGGGTTGTGCGGGCCGCCGGGCAGCGAGAGCCGTCGCGACGTCGACGGCGGCACCGCGCCGTAGCCGTTCGTCATGATCGCCGGCCGCTGCAGCTGGTGGTCGCTGCGCGAGGAGGGCAGCGTGAAGACGGCGCGCGGCGCGGGCCGCGGCCGGCGCGGCACCGGCGCCAGCAGCGGCACGGCGGGCCACTCGTCCTCCACGCCGGCGATGGAGTGCGGCCGGCGCGCCTGCTGCTGCAGGCTGGGCCGCGCGCCCACCGCGCTCTGCGGCCGCCTCCGCTCGGGGGCGGCATAGGGGCTGAACGCGTTGAAATCGTCTCTGAGAGTCTGTTTGGGTCGCACGGGGTCCGGGTCGGGCGCCGGCGGCGGCGGGTCGTCCCAGACGCGCGGGTACGCCAGCGTGAGCGAGTCCGGCTTGCGCGGCGGCGGAGGCCGGGGCCTGGCCGCCGCCTCCGTCATGTCTGTCCGTGCGCGTCACATGCCGGGCGACTGACGCGCGCGGCGGCCGCCGGTCGACTGCCGCCGCGACGCCTGCATGCGGCCGGCGCCGCTCGCCGCTCCACGCGGCTCTGCACCGGCGCGGCGCGGGACGACATTACCTCGGTTTCGACGATTCACGCGCGCCTCTAACTTTCAGCGGCCGAGAGTGGCTCCGCCGCGATGCCGCTCAACTTTATCCCCGCGTTGTATTGTTTGTTTATACGCAGTGACCGACTTTCTGCTCTCACCTCTATTTGTTTGGCTACGATCCGATCCACTATATAATTTATTGGTTCACACATCGTTAATTTTTCAAACTATAATTTCATCATAATGCAGTAAGAGCCCCAGTGGCTATCTGAAAGCCTAAAAACCAGTATGAAAGTCAATGTTTAAATTTAGCACATAATATATAGAAGGGTGTCTATTCTCGAATATCATACCAAACGGCATGTAGTAGGTTCGGTGTCGGTATTCGGTATCGAGCGCTCGTAAATCACCGATTTAGTACCTAGTAGGTAGCGCTCACCGTGCGCTCTACTCGTGTGTTCGATGAAAACTAGAAAAATAGCTGGTAGTAGGAACATAGTGTTTTAATTCAGTTTACCGAACTATTTATTCCTAGAGGATAATCAGTAATCATGGTTAGATAAACCTTGTATCATTAACTTTCAAAAAAATTTTACGAAGCCATTATTTTTAAATTTAAATCAAAATTATCCAATTTTGTCCTAAGTTGGCATTGTTCCACCTTCCGTCGCCCTGGTAGGTCAAAGTGGAGTGCAAAGAATTTCGCGTGGCATATGCCCCACGTCAAATCTATGTTTGTCCAAGAAACAAACGAATAAATAAGTTTCCACTGCATATTTCTCAAACATTTCATGAAAAATAGCTTAATGCATAAATTCCAGTCAACATAATTAAAAATTCATTAAAATATCTGTTATGTTCAGTACAGATTTAGAAGATTGAATAAATATCGAAGATAAACGATGATAAATGACTCGCGGAGGATCTCTTAGTGAATCCGAGAGGATGCACTGAACTGTAAGGGTGCATACACATCGAGATACATGGCTTCACGTAGACATCACAATAAATTGTATAATAACAAATCTTAGACAGGTACTTTTTGTGTTTAAAATTATGAGAAGACTACAAAATTATGGTTAATCTAATATGGTTGTATTAAATTCATGAAATAGGACGGCGGCGAAATGAAAAATTATCCTTAGGTCGCGTTGGCAACTGACCCGCAACCAGTTGCTAATTTACAAATGTTATCACTGACAAATATATTACATCACATAAAATTACGCGACAAGTATCACATTAAAGATGCACCGGTGAGTCAACACCTTAAGTTGCAGACGATAATGCATTTCAAGTGTTGTTATTTCAGTGTTTCGCTTGTTTCGGCTACCGACTACTGCTACCGCGGACCGTTCTCTACTACTCGAGTATCTACTCTCAAATAAAGATTTAAAACGATTGATATAGTCGAAGGATACCATTATGGTATCATTCGACTATTTTTAGACCGAACTATTTTAGTATTGCGAGCGCTTAAAAATAAAGTAATAAAGCATCCTTTTCATAACCAAAGCGTTCGTCGTTAAATAATTTTAGGTCCGAGTTGAAAAACATTTTTGTGCACGGTTAGGTGTAAAATATAGCTTTATAATCGTAACGAACCTTTCATAAAATAAAACCGTCTAATATCTGTCTAGTCGTAAAGTTCGTAAAAGTCCGTTCCGCCATTTTATTAAACATAAGAAAATATTTACAGCGACCGTCCCTTCGGACTGCTAACTTAAGAAAAATCACAAAGAACAACCTTTTTAATCCAACCATAAACAAAATTAAGGGCGAAAGGGATCGTTCTCATAGATCAAAGGGCCCGCCAGTAATTCCTTAATACGAGGGCGCGTGCCTCGAATTATATAGAGCTGGTCATGGAACATCTCATAATATATCGGATATTGGTTCTGAAATCCTCATTCTTATTGTCCCTGTTTCATCGCCCAGCTTGTAGTGTTGAAGATTGCTTTTATATTAAGTAAAATCACTAAATAAAAAAGAAACAGAAGGCCACCTCGAGCAGTTTTCTGATTGAGGCGCCTTACTCCTTACCTAGTGTTGTTGGGACACGCGGCTTGAGATACACCAAAAATGTGTTAATTTCCATAGAAAATTACATGACTCTTTAAAGCCGGGAGCAGCAGTGGGGCCGGTGTTCTATAGCTATTTATTGAATGGTTATAAAATATCATCTCGGAAGAGAAGGAGAGAGTAATTTTGGCAGAGGAAGTTCAGTTGACGTTTCATCGATACGCCGAAGATCGAATGCTCGAAATGATGGATGGCTTTATTAAATTGAAGATTCGGACCCCAGCGGTGTCGACACCGGATTTATTGCCTGTCATTGATGTTTACTCACTGTTCATGAATATTATACAGCTATGAACACTATTAAAGCGTGGGATCTAAGAACTGGTACACGTAGATACGGCAATATAATAAGTACATATTAATGTGCGAGTTTTTTTACAAATCAATTCGTTCAATTTCCGGCGACTGTTATTATTTTTTTTCCAAAATATATAATAATGCAGTTTAAGATTGCAAAATCTCATGAGTCCTTAAGCAATTATCAAAATTTTCCTTTGTTTCAGAAATGTCCCAGATGACACTACAAAAAACCATTCTGTATAAGTATCGTCATGTATGTTCAAGTTAAAGTTCAGGTAACTTTAACTTGAACATACATGACGGTTCCAAAGTACTCCAACAGTGTTGTCATCTAATATCTTAATGTTATTAGGTACTCTAAGTTATTAATTAGTTTACTTAACGTGCAAGTTCTAACACGGAGTAAGAAAAGCTCTGAAGTTCTTAGCAATATGTAATTATTATATAATATTATGTAATTTACTCATAATATTACCCGTAACATAGGTATATTTATATTGATTGTAATATTATGCAAAGTTTTCATAATATATAATTTTATACGTGAAAATATGTGCGGATGTTTGTTACTCATTAACTACTGTGTGTGTAAAATTATCTGTGTATTAACACATATATATTACGTAGGTACTTCCTAGCGCGTAAAACCGCGGGGCGTTGAAGTAGTAAAAAAGTTTGAATACCTAACCGTTTTGTAATATTTATTTTTTTCCAAACAGCCGTTTATTTAATGAATTGTTAAATAATCTCCACGGAATCCGGAATAACCCAAAAATCTGTTTCCGTAATTGTATCATGACATTATACAAATTGTTGGGTATTTGTAGGTAATCACATATTTGTTACTACCGTCATGTTATGAATAAATCAGTGTATGAACCGCCCGATCGTGTTTCATTACGTAGATATTTAACTGGCGACGATTTAATTAGTTTTTGCGTAATATCCATAATGCCGTACGGTAAAATCGACAATTTCGATTTGTCTTCGCGTAAGTGGACGATGTACGTTAATCGCGTTAAACAATTCATCTTGCTAAACGAGATTAAACAGGAACTCCAAGTGGCCACGTTGATAACGGTAGTCGGCGAACCTACCTACGATTTAATGTGCGATCTATGTGCTCCGGCTAAACCCGAGGACAAAACATTCGAGGATCTGGTCACCATCGTCCAACAACATCTGGAACCCAGGCGATCCGATATTGCAGAGCGGCACATATTTCGTTTGCGACGTCAGAACGCAGGAGAGGAACTCGGCGAGTACCTGCAACATCTAAAACATCTGGCGAGTACGTGCAACTTCGGCGAGAAACTCGAAGAGAATCTCAGGGACCAATTCGTCTCCGGATTGGCGAGCGAGTTGATGCGCAGTCGTCTATTCGCGGAGAAGGATCTGGATTATCGTCGGGCGGTGGAGTTGGCGCTGGCGCTGGAGGCGGCGGAGCGGCACGCGGAGGCGAGCGGCTCGGGCGGCACGGCGCCGGGCGCGAGCGCGGCTGCGGCACCGGCGGCGGGGGCCTCGCCCGTGCACAGGATCGGCGCCGCGCCGCCGGTCCGGCCGGCGGCCTCGGGGCCGTGGGACAACAGGCAGCAACACAACAATAACAATTATTGTTGGAGGTGCGGGAGACAACACGCACCGGATAAGTGTCGCTATAGGCGTTATAATTGTGACGAGTGCGGGGCCAGGGGACACCTAAAGGCTATGTGTAAGAGTGCGCGAGTGGCGAGCGGTAATAATAGTGGTAATATGCGACGGAGAAATCAGTTTTATATAGATATGGAGTCGGACAGCGAGGACAGTGATTTTTTTAACATTGTCGTGGACGGCAAAGGCGATAAACCGTATGTATTGAACATTTCTGTTAATGACATTCCGATCGAATTCGAGATAGATACCGGTAGCAAGATTTCGGCGATCAATGAACAATTCTATCAGAAATATTTCAAAGATTGTGAATTATTAAAGTGTAATTTAAAATTTAAAGCTTATACTGGTGGTAAGATCGTGCCTATCGGTTACATCAGCGTATCGGTTTGTTGTCAAGTCGCGGGGGAGACACGGGAAGCACACGAGTTACCTTTGTATGTAATACCGGGCGGCGGCCCGCCACTTTTGGGCCGTATGTGGTTACGTCATTTGAAACTCAAACATATTGAAATTCAAGTAAACAACATTGACTCCCACGATACGACTGATGAATCGGATCGGCTCATCTCTTCGTTAAAGCTAGAATTCCCTGATGTTTTTGCCCACGGCTTAGGCACATGTAATAAGATGTTCACTTTAAAGTTAAAAGATAACGAACCGATTTTCCATAAGGCGCGCAACTTACCGTTAGCCCTTAAAGGGCCCGTAGAAAAGGAGATAGAAAGACTCGTTAGCGAAGGTACGATCGTCAAGATTGACGATTCTGAATATGGTACTCCTATTGTACCTGTAGTCAAGAAGTGCGGAAGTATTAGAATTTGCGGTGATTACAAGGTGACAATAAATTCTAAGTTAAGGCGTGATCCGTATCCTCTGCCGCGTATTGAAGAACTATACTCAGCGTTAAGGGGGGCTCGGGTATTTACTAAGATTGATTTGGCCCATGCATATGAACAGGTAATTTTGTCCCCCGAGTCGCGACATTGTACTACCATAAGCACTCATGTTGGCACTTTCCAATACATCCGTACTCCTTACGGAATTTGTAGTATTCCAGAGAAGTTTCAAAAGTTAATGGAAGAGGTCCTCAGGGGCATTCCTATGACTGTAGTATATTTCGATGACGCATGTATAGGAGGTGTATCGAAAGAAGACAACATTAAAAATGTCCGCGAAGTATTACGGCGTTTACATAATGTAGGTCTTAGAATAAAATTAGAGAAATGTGAATTTTTCAAGCCCGCAGTATGTTATCTTGGTCATATTATAGACAAAGACGGGTTACATCCCGATCGTAAAAAGGTGAATGCCGTCTTGGAGGCTCCACGTCCCACTGACGTGCAACAACTTAAATCGTTTTTAGGTCTTATTAATTATTATGGGAAGTTCGTTCCGCAATTAAGTGAGATTTTACACCCGCTGTACAACTTGTTAAAGAGTAAAGTTCATTGGAAATGGAGTTCGGAATGCGAGAAAGCTTTTATTAAAATTAAAAAAATATTAAGTTGCGATCAGTGTCTCGCCCACTACGACCCGACGCTGCCGCTCGTGCTCAGTGTAGACAGCAGCGCGTACGGCCTGGGCGCGGTACTGGCGCACAGGTACCCCAACGGTACGGAGAAGCCGATTTGTTATGTTTCTCGCACTCTGAACGAAGCGGAGAAGTCATACAGCCAGCTTGATAAAGAGGCTTTAGCAATATTTTTCGGAGTAGTTAAAAACCATCAATATTTATTTGGGAGACGGTTCTCTATTCGCACCGATCATAAACCCCTTTCATACATTTTTGGGGATAATGTTGGTATCCCACAGACTGCAGCCAGCCGCCTGCAACGCTATGCGGCTCGTCTGGCGGCGTACGACTTCACCGTGGAATGGGTAAGCTCCGCACAAAACGGCCCGGCTGATTGCTTGTCACGTTTACCTATAGGTACTATATCTCGTAAATCAAACGAGGCGCGCGCGGCGCTCGATGATGATACCGTGTCGTTTTTGATGTTTTTAGAGAATGAGTTACCCATAAATCATAAAGACATAGCCAATGCCACTCAAACGGATTCGATACTGCGTGTCATATATAAAAATATAATGTTAGGATGGCCAGATAGTACTGACGTAGAACAAGAAAAGGCCTATTTCAATCGTAAAGAAAATTTATTCGTAGAACAGGGTTGCATCGTATATAATTATCGTATAGTGGTGCCGCCTAGGTATAGACAATACATATTGCGCGAACTTCACGAAGGTCATTTGGGGGTCGTAAAAATGAAAAGCATCGCACGTAATTATGTGTACTGGCCGGGACTGGATGCAGAGATCGAACAGCTGTGCAGGTCCTGCACTGCGTGCCGGCAGCAGCGTGACATGCCGCCGCACGCGCCACTCACTCCGTGGCAGTTCCCCTCGCGCCCTTGGCAGCGGTTGCATGCCGACTTCGCAGAGTACAAAGGTAAACATTACCTTATCGTAGTCGATGCGCATAGTAAGTGGATCGAGGTATTTCTTATGAACAGTACGACGGCTAAAATGGTTATCGAAAGATTTAGAGAGTTATTCGCTCGTTTCGGTTTGCCGTTACAAATAGTGTCCGACAATGGCCCGCCCTTTTCATCGCAAGAACTAAAAATTTATTTCGATAAAAATGCGATTGTTCACTCTCCGACGAGTCCGTATAGACCTAAAGGAAACGGAGCCGCGGAAAATGCAGTAAAAACTGTTAAAAATTGTATAAAGAAGGCGTATACGGAAGGTGCTGATGTATCGCAAGCTATCAGTAAAATCCTCTTTCAGTATAGGAATTGCGAGCATGCTACCACCGGCGTAGCTCCGGCTGTGGCGCTGTTAGGGCGGCGTCTGCGCGGGCGCCTGGACGTACTACGATCCAGCATCGAGAGTCGTGTGCGTGTTAAACAACAACAACAGATAGAACGCGCGGGAGGCACGCCGCGGCGGGCCGAGCCGGGCGACACGGTTTATGTTCGCGATTATGGTACAAAGAATAAGGACAATTGGGTAGAAGGGCAGATTAGGGATCGAGTAGGACCCGCTTCGTTCGCTGTAAATTTGCCAAATACTACTGTGAAACGACACATTGATCAAATCCTTGTACCGAAACCTGTCAATAATCGTTACTCATTATCTCGTACTGTACCAAATAATAGTGTTAGCAAAAATGTTATTAGTGATGGTCCTGATGCGACGCTGAGCGGTGCAGGCAGTGATAACAAACCGGTCGCGGTCCGAGAGTCTGAGCGTGATGCTGCGACATCACGTGACGATGACGAAGACTTCGAGTTAGCTATCTCATCTCCTGTGCCTAAACATCAGATGCGCCTGCGTCCGCGCCGCAACATGATACCTAACGAAGTCAAATAGCTTGCACTATATTAGTATTATAAAAGCAAAAACTGAAATGTTCGTATATCATTTTATAACCCTGTTTTAAACTGTCTGTGTCATGTGAGATCATTTGGTATTATACTTACACATATATTATGCTAGAATAAATATAATTATTCCTAATTTAGTTAAGGAGGTGTTGGGTATTTGTAGGTAATCACATATTTGTTACTACCGTCATGTTATGAATAAATCAGTGTATGAACCGCCCGATCGTGTTTCATTACGTAGATATTTAACTCAAATGAGGCGTGATTTCATTTGCGGACGCGAAATTGACAATTGTGGATACTGAATACTGGTTACAATTTTTATTACAAATTATTATTTCCTTCGTTAAAATTGTCTGTTGGGCGTGAGCTTGTACCATATTGAGCTATTTCACTTCATTAATAATATTTTTACTGCAACCCAACTCGGTATAACTTCGGTTACGACTTTATTGTATAAGTAGCAGGTAACTATAATTTGCTTAGTTTTTCTCGAATATGATTTGTCTTTTCTCCCCTAGGACGATTTTTTATTTTTTATCCCTCGCAGTGCCTCGGTGGCGTAGTGGTCGAAAGCTCTGCTGCCGATCATTAGATCCCGGGTTCGCATATTAAGTGAAAAACATTTTTACGCGTTTTTTGGACCCCTTAGATTAGGAATTTTCAAAAATCTTTTCTTAGCAATTTTAATTTTAAGTTTCTAGGTTCTGCGATTTGGGCTAGGCGTTGCATTTCAGTCAGTGAGTCATTTAGACTGTTATAATATAAAACAGTGATGATTACTGACTTTCAAGAGCAGATATCTCGTAAACTATACAAGATATCGAAAAACTTGACCGAGTAAAACTTGTGTAATATTTAATCAACTTTCATTTATATAATTGGTCATGTTGCTAGAACGCATAGTTTCTGAGATATAAGCGAAAAACCGAAAAATGAGACCTTTAACCCCACCTGCCCTTCCCCCCCGGCTCAAGGGCTACGGGCGGGGAATTTTGATATGTTCACCTTCTAACTAGTCCAAACAAAAATCAAAATTTGTGTTTCAAGCATTTCCCTCTATACCTTTTCGTTGTCTGGCCTTAATTTATTTTATAAAATAAATTTCCTAGAGTAAAATATTGTAACGAAGAGTATTGTTCGTTATTATTTGTTGCAATAATAGTAACAGAAAGGCCTTTGTATTGTTAACAAAGTGTTAATGGTTGTGGAGTCGGGGTATTAACTCTGCTTTGTTCTTAACTCCGTGCAGACTGGAGGTTGGCTTTAATTAATGATAATAAGAGTACTAGGCTAAATCTAGACTAACCAGTTATATTACTGAGATTTTATAATTCATATTTGCTCCACTGTACTTTATACGCATAATAATAATATCACTTTTTTATAATTTTGAAACTCACGTTACTTACCAATCAGGAGCAGGTGACACTAGAGTAAAATACACGAGAACATAAACTTGCCAATTGAAAAAAATACTTGTCAAACACCGCTGGGGTGCTCCATAACCCCGAGTAGTTCTTAGTCTTAGTTCTTGGGTTAATAATATGCAGATGTACATTGAGCTAATATTGAAATAACTGAGCCAATTGTACAGAAACATCATATGTACGTATTATACAGCTATTCACAAAAAAGTTAAACTTTAAGTACATAATTGAAGAAAATATCGACAAAAAAAATATCGAAAAACCATTTCAAAATAGATATGCAATAAAACAATAGATTATAATAAGGGTCAGAGCACACTTGCACGCAGAGTACGCCGCCGCGTCCGTTCATACATAATGCACATACTGACGTATCGAACGCACGTTAATATCGGTCGGACGCACCTGCGTATCGAGCCGTTATTACATATCCGATACGCCAACACCAATATCATGTATTTTGGATATTTATGATGGTAATATGGTATGAAGGTATGTCTGTTTTATGGAGTTTCAACGGACTGTTCCACCAGAGGACCTAGGAATTTTTTTGCACGATTGCAATCGTATCGAATTTGAGCGTTATATATATACTGTCAGTAAAAATACGAAACGGTAGATTCATTACTGTTTATCTTTATTGACGCGCAATGTCAGATTGTGACCTATATGAATAAATCTTTTAGAGTTTGAGTATATGAATATACCATTAAAAAAAAAATCGTGTTGGTTTATTACAGAAGTGCAATTTTGATTTGTATGTTTTCTACAAATTATAATGTAAAAATTCACTGAGCCCATTCCTGTTAACGTCGCTCCGAAATTTTACAATTCGTTCTTCAAGAATTTTGAGCTCTACGCGGTGAATTTGAAATATTCCCAAAAAATGCGAATTTTCCCGGAAACGTGTCGAAATGTCCTTTAACTGGAATGAATTACAAGTTTTCCACTCGGATGGAGTGGAAGAAAAGCCTGGAGGCGATAAGGGTCCCTTGTTACGGCTGTTTCATTAGGTGTGTCACTTGACAGCTTTTGTCTGCACAAGGCTGATTTTTGGGAGACTTTTTATTGACAGGCGAATAATAAAACTGTTATATGTGAATATAGTGTACGTTTCTATAATAAAATCCCAAAAGAGATAACTGGGCTCTCAGAGGGTAAATTCAAAACCTATATAAAATCTACTTTACTAAAGAAGGCTTATTATAAAGTCAACCAGTACATAGAGGACAAAGATGCCTGGAAACTTCTGCATAGCCACCTAGCGGCACCTTCAAAGAAAACGAATGTAACCAAACCAAATATTGTAAAACTATCTGTTGAAAAAATTAAGCCCTACAAGTTTCTTGTGCGTTCTTCTTGTAGAGGTATCTTTCCGAACGCACGGTAGACTCAGTACTGTTTATCTTTATTGACGTGCAAAAGTGTCAGATTATGACCTATTTGAATAAATCTGTTTGAGTTTGAGTTTGAGTATAGGTATATATTCTATAGGTATTGAAGGGCGAATTCATAGATCATTCAAACTAAGACTCCATTATTTTAGTATGAAAACAAATCGCCAATAATATATGGCGGTAAGTGGGGGAGGTTGGCTAGTTGTGTCATATCATGCGCAAAGATTGAACCCAAGCTGAGTTCTCTGTGAGAATCCCTGAAAACTGCAGAACAGAGGGTTGGCATAAAAATGCTCATCTAAAAGTGTAAAAAGAATAAAGGTTAATATCGCACAAAAGGGTCGTTATTAGATGCAAATGGAAACAAACTGATGCCCGCATCATTTCATGCAAATTGACGAGCTCTCGGCGAACTTTCCCATATATTTCCCCGAAACAAATATTTTTTTCAATCTTCCAAATGGGGGCCTACCATTGGACTTTATTAATATGAACTTACTACACACTTACTAAATATTTTTTCTAAACTATAAAAGAAAAGTAAATTGAAGTGTTCTACACGTCCTAGGTTCTATTGCATAGTGTTAGATAATAATAAAGTAGGTAGCGGTAGAATTGGTTAGTATTTTTTAAATATATAGGAAAACATGGGATATACCAATTTTTTCATAGGCGTACACGGGGACCATATTTTTTAAATTATTTATATTAAAATTATTCTTGTATAAATAATACAAAAAGGTGTGTAAAACACGATATTCTTTTAAATACTTACTGGTTTTCTAACGTACATAATATTTTTAATACAGGTAGGTACCTATCATAGTAAGAATTGATTTTATAAAGAAATTGTAGCAAACACTAAAGGCTTAGAAGTCCAGTACACAACACTTCAGATGGTTTTAAAAAGGAATATTTATTAAAACCATAAAATATTTATCATTTATTTTCTCAAAGTCAATGGTAGCCCCTGGCAAGTATTAGTTTCCGAGTTTCCGACATTCAATTTATCGGAAGGCCCGGTTCCGAACATCCTCTATCAAGGAGACACGTGTATTCTACAACTTGCAACTCTCGGTGCGGTCGCGAACTTGACTTCTGTGTGTCTTTTCTTTGTTTGTTTCTCGATCTTTTGATCTTCGCGGTTTTGGAAGTTTAAAATTAGTTTTGATTGATTTGAATGAAATAGCTTTGATGGTATCATTAGGATTGTGTTTAAACTTGGTAACAACTTTAATAAACGGATATAAACATAAGACATGAAACCATCATCTTGACAGACAAATGTAAAGAACCCCTCCACCTCTTCTTCCTGCTCCATCCTCAGACCCTGGTCACTTGAAACATAGCTCTCGATCAGGTCAACTTTCAAACAAAAAAACCGCATAAAATTTGGTCGACTCGTTTAAGAGCAACATACGATGCCACAGACAGAAACACAAATAGTGAGACACGTCAAACTTATAACGCCCCTGCCTTTTTCGGGGGTGAAAAGTGGATTATTACGGATTACGGACGTGACGTCAAATCGTGACAGAAGTGACGTCACAACCAAAAGAGGTGGATCTTTTATATTGAGAATACCTTATCGTTGGACGGTGCATTCTCAAACCAATAGTTAAAGTATGTCGTTAAACTCGCTAGTTAACAGCAAGTTCTAGCTAATCACCCCACCTGTTACGGTGATCAGGTCTAGACTAGAGGAGAACACTAGCGTCGAATGTCGAACCTAACGTAGTAAGTTAGGACATTAAACTATCGTTAGCTGGATACTCTACGAGCGGTTCACTCGATTGGACCTGATTCTTAGTTTTATGTTGGTAACTTCAGTTTTATAATATAATGTTGTTATATGTTGAGCTTTATCAACTTAAAATTATTTGATGGACAGAGTTTCTCACAAAGGAGAGTACATTTGTAAAAGATATATATTTTAATAACAAGCGAATATTTGAAATACGGTTAAAATCAAGTACCTACCTACTACTGGCCAAAGCTTTTATAATACAACAGTAGTTTTACAATATTTTCAAAGGTAGGTTACCTCTTTAAAGGCACCTTGTTTCTTCTTTAAAGATTTAAACCAAACTAGACTTAAACTTAAAACATAAACATACATTCTCGCCTTTTTCCCGAAGGGGTAGGCAGAGGTGTACCCAGGACTCAGTCCCATAGTAGATACACCCACATTTCGCCAGTATGTTATTGGTCCCATGTAATAGGGGGCGAGCCTATTGCAATCTACCGGGCACAGTTCCAGACTCCAGGCAGTTATTGAGATAATTCCTAATGGAAAAATCCAATATTTAACACTTTGCCTGACCTGGGGATCGAACCCGGGACCTCTTGATTGTCACTAACCTTAGACTTAAACTTACCGATGACAATGATGATGAATTTGTAAAACTTACCTGCAATAAGAAAATATTTATCAAATAAAAAATCACAGCTAGAGAAATTGTTACAAGATATGCATGGATAATAACAGTGAATTCGTGTTGAAAATTTGCCGTAAGCTATTCAATATTAAACTTTATCACGAAGATATTTTAAAACTGTAAAGACGGAGGTACTCTCGAAGAAATAGGTCAATATGTTTGCAACAAAAGAGCTTTTACAAGCTCAGACCCAAAACATAGCTTCAACGCGGAGATCTTATTCAATAGCCCAGATAAAGCGAGTCCGGCAGACCGCACCGAAGGATGCTTTAATAAAAGACTGCCACAATATGTGAACTCCCAAAGAATATACAGGAGTTGAACAAAATTATTCAACATTCACATGATAAAGTATTTGTGTGACGGTCTGACCCGCGGACGTCTATATCTTTTCATAACAATACGCGAGGACAATGAGAACCTCTCGGTGGGCCCACGTTACAGTGATGCGCCTAATATAATACTGTCATAAATAATAATAAAATGTAGGTCCTTGATACTCCTTTCAAACCTAACTTTAAGTACCTATTCTATTCTATTCATAATTGTACATAGGTACAGTTTCCCAACGTTTTTTGTAAATAATAATTTGGAGTTTATATTTTCAACAGAACGGTTTTATCCAATAACTAGGCTAAAGTAATCAGTATGGGTTAATCCATTCTCCGGAGTTTCAGGTCGCTATGTCGGTTTATGTTAAAAATATATTAAAACAGTTATTATTTCCTGCATAAAGTGTAATAAGACGTATTTACGCAGGTCTCGGGTAAGCCGCGAATCAACTAGAGCGGCCAATTTAAAAGTTAGCAATAAGCGAATGCTCGCCTCCACAACAACTTTAGATTACTTTGACGAGATCTGCATTGTTCTTAAAGATATATTATAGAGGTTATTAAGGCACTTGTTCCACCGCGGGCTAGTCAGCTGTGGTTGATTTTTTAAAAGAAAATACAAGCAAAAACCCATTTTAATTATTGAAAATCTGTATCATAGTATTATGGAGATCTTTCATCCTCAATGTGCGCCTCCACTAACAAGTTTAAAAAAATTATTCATTGCAAAATTCACTGCCTGCCTCGGTGGTGTAGAGGGCGCATGCTCGACTGCCAATCAAGACCCCCGGGTTCGATCCCCAGGTCAGGCAAAGTGATAAATATTGGATTTTTCCATTAGGAATTATCTCAATAACTGCCTGGAGTCTGGAACTGTGCCCGTTAGATGGCAATAGGCTCGCCCCCTATTACATGGGGCCAATAACATACTGGCGAAATGTGGGTGTATCCACTATGGGACTGAGTCCTGGGTACACCTCTGCCTACCCCTTCGGGAAAAAAAGCGTGAATGTATGTTATGTTTTTTATGCAAAACACATAATGTTACTTGTAAAAAAAAAACTAAACATGTAGAGGAGGTTCCATGTTTTGCGTCCATGCATTAGCATGTAGGGCTAGAGACATTTCAGATCGTGTGAACATGTTCGTATAATGAAAGAATTCTACGTCTATTTGAATCAGAAATTCACTCATCGCCGGCGCTGAGCCACTGCCTAAGAGCCATCGGTTGGAAGTTTTGATAGTGGGCTACTTTGAGTGAACATTGTTAAAAATATTAGCGAACGTAATACGAAAAGTTTGCTTCAGTGATGAAGAATGGTTTAACCCTGAGGCAGGAATAAGTAGGAACTAATCATTATTTCACAGTTTAAGGTGCCGTTTTGCGACCGGCTGCACGCAGTTGCCAATAAAAAAGGATAAAAGGCAATACCATATAAACACAGAAACTAATCGCGACTCGCGGTCGCTGCATGTCGTCTACCGCCGAATGACACCTTAGAAGTAGATGCATGGGCAACAAGTACAAAAATAATTTCAGTGCCATGATATTCTTCAGGGATATTATCCACGTTTATTGCAACAACGTTTATCGACTATAACAACAACCATCAATATCAACAATGCCCAAGAGAAGAAAAATATTAAAAAAAACCAGTGAAAGTAAATAATTATGATAATAACGAAGACGGGATCGTCTCAGCAATTTCATTATAAAAACCCCGCTATCCGGCGCGGGGAACAACGTTACGCTTCAAGTCGAAATATGAGACGCGATTTTTCAGGAATTAGTCTTTCGATGAAGACAATTTATTTTGTTTTTATTTTTGCGGTTCTTAGCGCATTTTCTCTTATGTGTTTTTTGCATTATCCTACACCAGCTGTGTCCCGCGGCTACACCCGCGTAGTCTTCGTTCCCGTGGGAATCAGGATAAAAAGTAGCCTATGTGCTATTCCAGGGTCTAAGCTATCTACATACTAAATTTCAGCTCAATCGGTTCAGTAATTTTAGCGTGAAATTGAATAAATATACATAAAAAATATAGCGCTAAGGTTGTTTTTTTTTGTGCCATCCAGATGACGCTGGAGTCGCCAGTTTTGTTTACCTGTTAAAACTTTACGTAACTATTTTACATTGTACTATGCACATGGACCCCAATGGGTTGGCGATCCACGCAGCAGTGTATAGCGATTAGAAGAGGGGGCAATAACTTGCCAGTCGCCACCCGCTGGCAACTGAATTTTATTCCCGATTGCCACCTGGGGGCAATCCATGTGGGCACGATGGGAAATATATCTGAGAACTGAGAATATATCACCATCCTTGCCATATCACAAGCCTTGTTCCAGTCGTGGTAGGCGGAGGCTATTATTTCTCGTGCTACGATCCTGACATACGACACTTTCACTTCTTCCAATGTCATGACATTCTTCATACATGCTCGGCCTTTTTGAGTGCCATTAACCTGGCGTTTTCTTAAGATGACTACAACATTTTTATTTTTATACCACAAAATCCTTGAGACAAGTTTAAAGTTTGTTTTGAAATTGTAACATTACTAGAAGGCTTTGCAAATTTTCTCTTACAAACTCTATGAAAACGTGAGAAAACTGAAAGTCAAGTAACGAGATTAAAATTGGTCTTTATAATAATAAGTTTCCCGACGCAAACTGCGGCAGGTGACCGCGCCACTGTGTCGTGGTCAAACTGTTACTGCTTGCATTCTTTGACTTGCAAACTTTTGCATCTACATGTTACTCGTACATTTACAGGATTTTAAATTCATTTATTTCAGGCAATAGTGCTAATAATTTATTATACAAGGTCCACCAGTGGGGCGGCTCGGTGGGGCAGGGTGGAACAATCCCATATTAATAACATACATAATTATTTACCTTATTATAATACATAGTTACTATTATTTGTTAATATCCCTCGGCTACTATAATATTATAGGTAAACTCAAACTCAACTGGCAATGGTTTATTCAATAGGCCTTAGGAAGACACTTTTGCACGTTAATAAAGCGAATTATAAAGAACCTTCCGTGCGTCACAGAAACCAAACCTAAAAGTACTTCGACACATAGATAACCCCTTTATTGTTACACCACATACGAGAAACCTTATTTTCATTTCAAAAGAGAAGACTTGGATATATTGTGCCAAAACCAAATGAAAAGAATCGCTTACTGAAATCTGTACCAATTCACGCTTCCTTAAAAAAGTTTATGATCAACAGAACAGATGGCGTTAATGACAAGTAATGTATAAATCAATAACAAATAAGGATACGATTGTATCTATCTTTGCTTTGCAGACGAGAGTAGATATAACACCACCCTTGTTGGTATCTGTTTGAACGTTCCTACGAGAGATGGCGCTGTTAGATTTTATACAAGGGTTGACTCAGAAGGGAATCTAGGGTACCTTCCTCCATTATATGGGTGTTTACATTCAAATTAGTTGAACCACCGCAACATAGATGGCACTGATATTATTTCAGCTAACAGTAGAACGCAATGAGTTAGGTAGTTTTAACCTAAATCAGTAGATGGCGCGCAAAAATTTAAATTGGTGGAATGCATTCGAAATGTTGAAATGATTTCCAAACGTAGGTAGACTAAGTTATTTATTAGTAAGTATAAATAATTGCTCCTAGGACATCATATTATTTAAAAAATTATTAGTATTATTTATTACATTATGCCCATCCGTGGTCTTATTTATAGAAGGCAGATGATGATCCTGATGAATAATAAATGTTACCTTTAACAGATGTGGGTCCCTTTCAGCAGCGTCCAGCAATGACTCCGCCTCGCTCAGCCAAGCGACGAACTTCTCCAGCGACCGGTCGAAGTTCTGCAGCGACGATACAGCAGAATGCAGCGCTTTGCCACGTGCCACGATACTGGTCACGGAAAATAGATCGTAAGTAATGAACAATTCTCATTATAAATAATCGGTATATTCGCAATTTTTTATTGCTTTACAAGAAACCTCATTATAAATTGGAGAGCATTTTAGCCCTGGTTTACATAAAATTGTTTTAATTGCCCAAAGTGCGGCCCACGGCGCGATGAATATGAATGAACACAAGGGAATATAATTTAATGCCTGACTGTCAGGGGTGATTTTATAAATACCATCTGAATTACCTATTACAAGAAACAACATCTTTGTATTCTAAAACTAAGGTAAGGTGGGTAGAAAACAGACAACCATTTTATCCGGTAGCATCATTTACCCACCTTTCCCTACATGATGCAGAATATTTTCTGCGGCAATTTCCTCTAAAAGCAGTTTTAATCTTTACTTCAAGATGGCGTTAGTAATAATGTTGCGAAAAGCGTATCATAGATGGCAGCACTTGTTTTTATTTAAGATTAACTAAAATATTCTGTTTGTGTTGGTAGTATTGATCTTGAAAATTATTGTACACGACATATTTTGAAATTGAGGTTAAATATTATACTTTGAGTCCGTCTACCTTACTTTTACAGTTATAGACTTGGTAATGATTACCTGTTATTAAGCTCATTGTATCGATGATTGATGGCCTCAGTGGATCGTTTGATACGAGTGGTGTCATCGTTCCGGTACACTGCTATCAGCCGCTGCGTCAGCTGTCCGAACAACTCTATCTGGTGCTTGTACTGGTGCACCTCGGCGTGGAACGACTGCAATTATAAATAGAATAGTGAAGTAAGATAATATTATATAATAAAGATTACATTTTATTGATTACAAAGTTACTAAAGATTGTGTAGATTGAGACTGTCTGCCAATATGCAATTAATTATTTAATTGAAGAAATCGCTCTGAGCCATAAGGCCGCCTGTTGTTAGTCTTTCTAGTTTTTAGTTTTCTTCCTCATTATTTTCTGTATTATTGTGGTACCAATACCAATAAAGAGTTCTCATTAATTTATTAATTAATAAATAGTAATATCACTCTTGCAATCAATTTCAATATTATTGTGTATTATTTATAATATAATGCACTGTAATCGAGTTTGGAAAATTAAATCCTGTACACTAATAAACTGAAATCCCTGAAGCCTCTGAACTATCCTGTTAAATATTAAATCATCCACATAATCAACATGAATCAACTCCCGATCTCATCGCATATTGAAACTCGCGCGAGTACTATCAGTAAGTTACTCGCCTCGTACGTAAATCTCAGTTAATTGGACGCCCCGCCTCGCCCGTTTTACCCCGCTTCACCCTTTAACCCTCTGCCCCCCGCCGGTCCAGTGAACTCGTGTGAGTTTACGGCAAGTGGGCTTCAGGTTAGCTCACGTTTAAAATTGTATTTTACCTTTTCCCGGAAGGGTTAGGTTAAAAGGCGATAGAAATGGAAATGTTTTATCTGTATCCGGCGTGTAAAAGGTTCACGTAACCTTGTGACCGACAACGCCGTACAAACACTGCTCGACTTATAGATTTGTATATATCATAATGTCATACGTTTCCTAGCTTGAGAAACGGTTTTCGAAAACCTAAAGGAACGAAGAAGAGAGGTTTTAAAACTTGAGTTATTTTGCGTCAAACTATGGCATTCTTACCTACTAGTTTAGGACCAATTCTGTTTTTCATAACGTTGAAGTTTATTCAAGAGTATTTTAAAATCCATTTTAAACAAACGCTGCTACGACTTGATAACAACACTTCAGAAGTTGGCAATTTCTTCAAACAAGGGGTAATTTTCACAATTTGCTCTCTAGTTTTGAGTTTTTCCAAGCTATTACGAAGCTAGTTTGAAATGAAACATGTCTCGACTGTAGTTTTATGCAAATTACTCGAGTCGAGGAATACGATTACATTTCATATATATAAATGGTGAAGATGGAGCCTTTTGTTTTAAGATCTTTTGTTAGTTAGAAGTTATTTAACTGTATGTCATTCATTCAGTTATATATCTACTGTTATGATAGTTTTATTTTTATACATTTTCGAACTTCAGAATGAAAATGAAAATACGCAGACATGAAGATATAGGGAATATTTTCCACTCAATTGTATTTGCGCGAAAACATATACGTATAACCTTAAAGACTTATTGTTAAGTTTATTTAAAAAGGGACCAGGTGAGAAATATTTGAAAATTGAAAGTTTTTATGTTAATAATAAAAACACACCGATAAGCCATGTTTGTATCAATATTTCATATGAATATTGTATGCCTGCAATACCTTAACGTCTTGCAGCATTACTCGCATCGATGATTTTGACATACTAGAAGTGTTCACACGGAAGTGATGTGAGAAGACAAGCCGGGTGCGAATGTCTAGTCCCGTCAGCATGAGCCAGCTATGTGTCGAGTATAAGTCGAATGTGAGCAACTTGCTTATTGTGAGGTTTATGGACAATATTGGATGGAGATTGAATTGATTTTGCACAGGATGTTATATTTATTCTGGATTTCTTCCTACAACGGTTTCAAAACGAGTACAATATCTACTCGGACTTGAATCTACTTTTAGAAACGACCATAGTATTGGTTCTAGCAAGATTTAACCACAAATTCATTCAAGTATTGGTTTCATTACTTAAAAGGAACGAGCCTAAAATATTTAAACGACCGAATTTAAAGTTATCGTTTTCATTCCACAGAAAACGAAAAAAATATTTTTGTTACCTACTACGCACGGCCTTGATAATCCGTACCCCAGCTCGTCCGAACGCCTCTATAATCCGAACGACCCCCCTTACCCCTATTACGATAAAGCATTTTCTATGTCACTAAATACTACTCGTCAGAGCACTATATTGGAATTCTTTAAAAAAGTGTGATTAATAGCATTGTATCTAACATATATCTAACGTACATACTTCAATAAACACATTATAATGTAAAATATTTTTGTTTTATTTCGAAAAATCCCTTTCAAAATTTTAACATACTATAATCCGAACGCTTCGTGCATCCGAACAGGGTATAAATTTTCGGTGTTCGGATCATCGAGGCCCTGCATTAGGTTTAGTTATTCTAGATGACATTACCTTCTGCTCCCTCAATTGTGCCTCAAGCACGTCAGCAGTATGTCCGGGGGTGGTCATGGCAGTGAGTCGCGCCTCCATCCGAGTGAGCCAGGCGTCGGCCTCGCGCCTCCTCGCTTCATATCTCTGCGAGTCTCCGAGCATCGCGTCCAACTGCGCCTTGCGCTGCAACACGCGAGCGTTCGCCTCATCCCAGTGCTCGCGGAGCGCTGTCACTGGAAACAAATAAAAGTTTTTTGTTAGTGAGTTCACAAAATAAACCACGTATCTACCGATTATGATATATAAATGCTTTGGCGCAGTAACATTACAATAGTACCATCTAGTTTTTAAATACGCAGTATCTTCGTGCGGAGTTTTCCTACTGCATCGTATTCATTATACTGTATCGGTTCGGAACACATGTTATTATGTTAGGAAAGGGTTGTGATAACAAAACGCGATAATTGTATTATTTTTAAATCTGCGTCCAGTTAAAAGGCTTTTGTATATTATCGTTTGATCCCGCCGTCGCTGAATAAATTTAAACAGGGTATGGATTATGTTCCATTAAATTAATTACACATCTCATTTTTATTTTTCTTTATACTATAGTCATTTTACTGCTTAATAAATCAGGTTTAATGACAGCACTTGTCATTTACTGATTGCTCGTCACTGGAACATTAATTAATATACGTTTTCCATTCATAACATAACATAACATAACATAACATACATTCACGCCTTTTTCCCGAAGGGGTAGGCAGAGGTGTACCCAGGACTCAGTCCCATAGTAGATACACCCACATTTCGCCAGTATGTTATTGGTCCCATGTAATAGGGGGCGAACCTATTGCCATCTACCGGGCACAGTTCCAGACTCCAGGCAGTTATTGAGATAATTTCTAATGGAAAAATCATATATTTATCACTTTGCCTGACCTGGGGATCGAACCCGGGACCTCTTGATTGGCAATCGAGCATGCGCCCTCTACGCCACCGAGGCAGTCATTTTCCATTCAATCCATTGATAAGTACCATGTGATATATCAATATAGTGAGCGATGGCATCGGCAATGCTATGACGTGATTGTATTATATTTATTTGCATTAAACGTATGTTGAGTAAGTTGTTTAAATAAGTAAGTGGATATTATAATTTGCGTAAGTTATATAATGTTATTATATTTCACAAAGGTTAATAAATATACTAGCATGAAGGCTAAAAGTTGTTTACCCGTTCCATTTACGGCACCATATATATGAATATAGGGAAGGTACTCGTACTTGCAAATCAATCACTATATTTGCTACAAACGGGAAGGGAGAGCAATATTTGACTTTATATTTTATTTATAGCTCGGATATAACATTTTTATAGCATAAGTGACTAGGAACGAGCCTATCTACGTAAAATAATGTCATAAAATTCTCCAGAATTGTTGATACCAAAAATATTATGTTAAATCTCCTCTCGAGATACGGACATGGTCACAAGTGAATAAATTAATTTTCATTAATTTTAATCTTTTCATTTAGGTGTTTCTATGTCCAATGCTTGGCTGAAAGCTGACTTGGCTGAAGGATCAAGTACCAATACTTTTCCCGAAAATGTATAATACCAAAATTCATAGATTATTCGATTCTATAAACTAACTAATGTTTGGCGATCACTTTGCCATGAACACGAAACTGAATGTAGTGTTGTTCAGGACAAACCCTCGACCGTATTGTACACTAACTTCCAGAGGGAAGTGCACACTATGCTAATGCGAGTGGGTACTGGTGTACACTGTACACTGTCGGCCAAGCTGGGCTATGTAGGGGAGATTTATACGATGTTAGATAACGCATGTGCTTCTTATAATGTAGCTAGTAAGTTGAAGGTTTGATTAACAAACGAATTATTAGGGTTAACAGCGATTATTATGCCAGCAAGGTTTTTTTAAATTTTAAACATAAGATAAAAATTATATTTGTATAATTTTTTAAAATAGTTTTATTAAGGTGGATTTATTTTAAATTGTTTCAAATGCAAAAAGACTCAAACCACTCTGCCCCATACATTCTAATTCCAATTATTTATAATGTAATAGTGACAGAGTACTACTCTGTGCACTCATAAAATAATGTTAGAAATTTGCAAAAGGCGTTCATATTTACAAGTGAATAAGGGTTATTTTGGTAAAACATCCAACCTTTCAACAGAGACCTAAGGTGCAACAGATGAGCGCTTGTCTCTGACACAGGGAACCCCGTTTTAGACGCTGAAAGGAAAAACAGACAGAGAAAGAATAATTGTAAGCCATAGAATAGAGCGAGATAGATATTATATAGAAAGGTAATGGCGCGTGGAAAAATGTGTTGTCTCAGGTGTGGTACAGCAATTACTTCTTATTATCACCTCAGCAAAGTGAATCCAATTAGATTAGATAGATACTTTTGTTCTCAATAATACTTCTCAATAATCTCGTTATTTACTTTTTTATTGTTGGTTATTTGTGAGTAATCTATTTTAATTTATGACCAATACAATAACTCTTCTTTAAATTAAGAATTGACCATAAGGCACAGACAAAATCAATAGATGAACGAAGACCTGAAATGTCTAAAGAGCATTAAGAGACGTTAGTTCTTTGGCGGGTTCCCAACGGATCACATCAACCGAGTCACACCGTGACTATCCCTATATAAAATAATATCCTAACTAGTCACAGTGTGACTCAACCGTTCTTTTTAAATGATTCAAGTACTCAGTAATAGCACAGACAGCAGATATACAACCGTATTGAAGAAATCAGAAATTCATTACTGAGCACAGTATCTACCTTACAAAAGTATTGTTCTAGACTACGGATGATAATATCTCCTTCCGTATAATTCCGATTTAGATTCAGTTAATGGCGCTACATCATAGTTAGTGAACGCCCTTCAAGTATAACATCATGTTGTGACCACGTCTCCTGCCCTCAGACATCAGCTACAGTATACCGTGTCCTGTAGTGGAGAGCTCCGAGAGCGTTATATTCTATGAAGGAGTAATAAAAGCTAGCGGCCGGTGGAGTCCCTCGAGCCATTAGCGTGGAAGCCGCGGCCTCGTGGCGGCGCGCCGGCCGCTGGCTAACCCTCACTGACCGCTATCGATCAAACGCATAGTGCCCGCTCTTTAGTACCGCACCGCCCACTCTGAGGGTCATTCTATATATATTTGTTAATCCGTACAAAAATATAGTGACCTTCAGAGTGGCGTTTAGGTACAATCCTGGTATATCCTGTCGGAAAAACGATCTGCCAAAAATATTTTTGCCGTATTTGGTGTAGATGATATATTTTTGAAATAACAACTACAGCACGTCAGTAGCAACACTAACAAGACTTTCTGATGCGCCTGTCGTGGAATACACACTCAAATGATTAGTTTTTTTTAATGTCATGTCATTTATTTTGTTCTGATTTCAACAGTAGAAAACTTCTTACTCTACATAATTCTCTACTAGATAATTTACGAATAAAACTTTAATATGTATACATTTAAGATCGCAAACACAATAACATTAACCTTTGAAAGTTGAGCAAAAAAAACATACATTCACGCCTTTTTCCCAATGGGGTAGGCAGAGGTGTACCCAGGATTGAGTTGAGCAAGACTTCGTCAATAGGTCATGAAGTCGTGACCTAAACAATAAAACTAAAGTAACTCTGATCGGGGTCGGATTGACCCTCGTTTCGACCGCAGTGACCTAATTAGGGTCAACTTTAACTAAGGAGTTTTGGGATTACTGCTAGTTTGTAGTGTGGGTGGTCGTTTGTTTGATCGATTACAGCATAATATACTTTCAACGAATCTTTTTGCAATACACGATCAAATAACAATTTTACAACAGAAATTACGCTTCACGGTTGGTCATAACGAACCAATTTTCGAGGAAATATCTTCATTTACAAAATAAAAAGTTAAATACCTTCGAGGGACATGAAAGGGCCCCGCCCGGAGCTGCCCTTACAAGCGGTTTATAAAAGAGTTCCGTTCGTTACAGTAAAAGAATAATAACCTTAAAATATCATGACCTTAATTAAACATGGTATGTACTTGATATCAAAAGAGGAATTTGATTTTGAGAATCTATTGTAAAGTTTCTGTAGACCTTGTAGTGGTAGGCCTCTTTAGCAGGGGGCCGCCTGGGGAAGTACCACACCTTTGCCAGTTATTCATCCGTATCCAAGCAGTAATCCATCCATCCATCCATCCATCCAAGCAGTAATGTGCAATCATTACTGTGTTCCGGTATGAAGGGCAATGTTACCAGCGAAATTACTGGGTATGATGAGATTCAACAACTCATATCTCAGGGTGACAGGCGCAGTGCAGTGCCGCGCAGAATTTTGAATTTTAAAACACTGGGTGGCACTGTGTCTGATATGGGCAATCATGATGATTACCATCAGGCACCTGATTAGCTCGTCTTGTCACTCAATATAAAAATAAAAAAAAGATTGTAATAGTATTTATTGATGAAAAGATTATAAAATCGTTTGCACACGAGCGCAGCGGTAGAACGATGATTAATTGGGTGATCATAATATGGTCGCTTCGTTCAATATACCTAGTAACTTCCTAAGTTGTCTCTTGTGAAACTAGAATAGTTTATATTATAACACCTAAGCTCTAAGCTATGATATCATTTCACTTATATATAGGTTTTGTATTATAATTTTCAAGTGCTACTGCAGATCATAAGGTCCCGGGTTCGGAACTGTTCTTAATAGATGGCATTAGGCTCGCCCTTTACTTGGATCTTAAACTCATAACTGGCAAAATGTGGATGTACATATTATGGGACTAATTTAGGAATTAGTCCTCTGCTAACCCCTGCGGGAAAAAAGCGTGATGTTAGGTTACGTTAAAAGACGGGTAGGACTGTACCCATTATTCTAAATATCTAATACATAGAAACAGTACCCTATAGCTTTCTTCGCATAGTTCCCATCGGAGCATCGGGATGTAAGTATCCTATATCCTTTCTCACGGTCCTATATCACGGTCCAGCGGTTTACACGTGAAAGCGTAAAAGACAAATATACAGACAGACAGAGTTACTTTCGCATTAGTTTTGCATTAACAATAGTATCGATTTTAAGAAGGAAACGTAATATTTTATAGAACATTTAGAGAACCACAAATGTCTTGGCTATACAGGTCGCTACACGCGGCATCTCTCTAGGTATATTACAATCGTAATGAAACACAACTCGGTGCTCGGTTTAATTAAAACAACCCTTGAGGAACACCCGCCGCGCCGCGCCGATGTTCATTACTTTACAAACGATGCTTCAATTATGTTAGGTACCTACTTATGATTTTTAATCACGTTATATAATATAGTATATGAATACGTTTTATTTTCAACATCATCTCATCCACAGGACGTCCACTGCTGAACATAGGCCTCCCCCGTAGATCTCCATCCAGTCCGGTTGTAAGCGGCTTGCATCCATCGTGTTCCTGCCGCCCTTATCAGATCGTTTGTTCAATTTGTGGGACGTCCTATGCAGCGCTTGCCGGTCCGTGGTCTCCATTCGAGAACTTTACAGCCCCATCGGCCACGGGTCCTCCGTATCAGGTTCTACGTGCTACGTGTACTGCCCATTGCCACTTCAACGTGCAGTCCAAATGCCAGTCGGTAACTTTCGTTCGTTACGTTTTATTTTAAGTTTTCGTAATTAAAAGTAAGAGAAAAAAATTATTGCACCACCGTCTGACAATCTTTTTCGAAGAGTATGAAGTAATTAAGAAGGAGCAAAACGGTTTTCAAAAAAATTAATCGACTACTCTGGCGGCCTTTTCTCTAACACACAGTATCACAAATTTTATTGACAAGCGTATACCTGTATCAGTTATATTTTTCGACATGAGCAAAGCATTCGACTTTGTAGACCATGACCTACTACTAAAAAAATGCGAGATTTACGGTATCCGAGGGACTGCTCTGAACTGGTTAAGTAATGTGTGAGGGCTGTATGTGGAGTAGGACCACTTGTATCGTGTAAGCCACTGTTCAAAAAACTTAATTTGTTAACTCTTACTGGTCTCTACATCAAATAGGTTGTTTCGTAAGAGAGCATAGATCATTTTTCACCCTTAAGAAGGATAAGATTGATTTTAGTAACAGAATCACTTGCAGGGATCCGACACAGATAATAATGCCAAGGTACAAATCTGCCCTTGGACACAAGAATAGCTTTATGATGACGATACGGATCTACAACAAAATACTCGTACCTCGCAAAATTAGGGAATTACCGACCAGGCAATTCAAGACAAAACTTCATAAGTGGCTGGTAGATAAATCATATTATAATATCAATCAATTGTTAAATGTTAGATAATGTATTGCTGATTATTATGTTTGAATTATTTTGATTATGTTATGATTATATTATTTTAAATTATTGTATCTGACATGTATAATTCGTATTTTAAATTCATATCTAGTATAATTGTATTATAAAGTAATAAATATTATATGTCCGTCCTGGGCAAACTGTTGCGACACTTTATGACACCCTAATGTTATAATAATTGAAGACCCTCATGACACAGTTTATACAATAAATTTTATTTCATTTCATTTAATTATGTAATAAAAAGATACCTTATACCTATATGTATACAAAACACGCATACATAAATGGCAGCTTAAATAGGTCAGTGTACTATAAATTATGTTTCAGAAATATCGCACATTGAGCATAAAAGCTACGATACCTAATGCTCGTAACAATTCAAAATTAAAACTTCGTACATTTTCCATGCTATCCTTATATAAAAAATATGGCTAGGTACAAAAGCCCTATCACCCCGTGAAATCCTGACAAACTTCTAAAAATAAATGCTTCCTTTTCAAGGAAGACGACGAAGCCCTCATTAAAGTAATGTCTCTCTGCAATTTAATTCAAGTGAAAAGGTAAGTGTTAAGGCGTCGCGTCGTGACAAATGGCTAAATTGCATTGTTTTTAAATCTACACGGTCTATAAAAAGCCTTGATTATTTACAACTCAATTACAGATACATGAACAAAACGTTCATGTACTTACTGCTATACGCTTGACAACTCCAGGTTTGGATGCTGTATTTGAGATTTTTTTTATAAAAGATGGATCTGAAAATTGGTTGATGTTTACAACGTACACAACTTGTTAAGCATGACAAGCTCTTACGCTGAGTAATGGACATTTCAAGAACAAATCTTTTCTTACTTATCTATCACCATAGGAAAAATATTGTGAGGAGATCCGTAGACAAACGAAAGTTATTATTGACATGGCGCAGCGGATTAGCAAGTTGAAGTGGCAATGGGCGGCACATAGCACGTACTACTGATGGACGATGGGGCTGTAAAGTTCTCGAATGGAGACCACGGACCGGCAATCTTATAAGGACGACAGGAACAGGCCGGATGCCGGATGCAGGCCGCTTACAACCAGACTTTTATTTTATGTTAGTGACATTTCCCTTCAGACCGGAACACAGTAATGTTTGCACATTACTGCTTAGCGGATGAATAACTGACAAAGGTGTGGTTCTTGCCCAGGCGGCCAAAAAGAGGCCTACCACTACAAAACTGGACTTTATGGAAATCTTTGGGAGAGGCCTATGTTCGGCAGAGGACGTCCTATGTCCGAGATGATAATGATGATTATAGTGAAAACTACGTGCAAAACATTTTCTTACTGAGCCAAGGGCTGGACGTTGATGAGTGAGTGTGACAGTCAGTGAGTCAGGGACTGTACTAAAAATAAGTAGTCGTGACACAAGAAGGTAGTTAAATCTGTTAATGAAATCATAACGAGTTCCACATCACGCCTCGTAGCGTTTCAACCTCACACGAACTATATAAAGTGTATTGATTACGGCAGTGGTCACGGGTGCAAATTAATTAACTCTTATTACTCACATATTATTCATTACAGAAGGGTATATTGATAATATTGATCGTTATTTTCTCTTTGGTACTCATATTATATTATAATAGCTATATTTCGTCTGGTATGGCACCGTCTCTTCGTGGTATGGCCTCAAATGGTCATGTGACTAACACTTACTACGTCATCGCCGCTCCTGAATGTATTCAAAGTTCAACATTAATAGATAATGGGAAGTCGATAGTGACGGGAGCGAGCCAGCCCGGAGTGCGAGACCCTGGTTTTTCGGCTAGGTATGATATACTCTATTTACTCGGTCGTCCGGCAGCACGTTGGGCGGATGACATCGTAAAATTGGCGGGTCGCATCTGGACACGGGTTGAACAGGATAGGGTCAAGTGGCATGATATGAAGAAGGCCTTTGCCCAGCAGTGGGATGTATTTGGCTGCGGACGATAATGATGATACTTTATGTAATAGCACCTTTAAACTTGAATATCCCTTAGGGCTCATGTAGCATATGCAAACTGATTGATTGCCTAGGTGTAGCAACTTCATAAACTCTACTAGTCCCTCTAGGAGTAGCGTTCATGTCAGGAGCCTTCTGACGATCATCATGGCTGCCCAGAGGCTGCCTGTGCCCTGAATAGCTAGATTTTATCTCATGGTAATCTCAGCAATGGTACGAGTACTTTTTGTTGTCTCAAAAAGTTTTCATGAACCTTTACTTATGTCTTGTTTATATAATTTAATGTAAATTTTAAATTCGTATAATGTAACTGTAGTATTTAATAAATTTTTAATGTAACAATAATTTAATAATTGTATTTGTAAAATTTAATTTATTTAATTTAATTTATTTAATTAATTTTAAAATTGTGATAATAATTTATAAATAATTAATTGTGTGAAATATTTTTTTTATGGGTCTATGCAACCTGCAATAAATGAATTTTAATTTTAATTTTAATTTTATTTTATTCCCATTTTCAAATTTTCAAAAATACCCAACACCCACAGGCTAACGTGTATTTTACATTTATTTCGAGTAGATACCCGTAGTACCGCTCGACCGATAAAGCCTGTAATAAGCGGACCCTTTTTGGCCACCTGTGGCCTAATTAACAGCAATATAATACTGGTCAGGGTGATTGCAAAATGAATACAAGCTGAAAAACGTCATAGTGGAATGTCTGCGCTGAACTGTATTTCATACATCGTTTTTTATTTTACCTCCCTCAAAAATTAAAGTAATACGATGTCTGAAAGTTGTCACATTTCAAAGGATTGTCATATATAAAGGAGCAAGGAGAATGAACAAAGCGACAATTTGACATACAACCCTTTGTATGTGAATATAACAAGCCTCGTATTACGCTGTGTATGTTACCTTTATCAGTCTTTAGATACTTTTATTAATTGTCTGAAGCTATTTTAAGGTAAATTCATATGAAGGTTACCTGGAACAAGAAAAAAACAACGTTAATTTACACAGACGTTAATTTACACAACAAGAAAAAAAAGAAGTAAAAAAAAACGTAAGAATTTTTATGATGAATCAAACTTAATATTACAAAAATATAACAGAACCTAATCTCGTTAATTTCAATTTACGGAGCGAACAATCTTGATCTTTTACGATCTACAACGACCGCTAAAAACAACACGACTTTCGAGTAGAGAGAAAATGGCCGAGAGGAATTATTTTATCACAAATTGAATTTCCCAACGTTCTCCGGCACCGTCAAGAGTCAAGATGCGAGGTCGGACATTGATTCTAATCTAAACAGTATGTTAGCTTTTGCTTTTATACTTGTTATTTTTCTAATTTAATAGACTTTTTTCCTATGTTCGTGTCGCTTTTCTCTTCACCATTTGAGTGTAGTTTGTACAGTTTAGAGTCTATAGTATCTCACTAGGTAATCGACTATCTTATAACAATCGATTAGGAACTCAATATTTACTTAATAAGTATAATGTAGATAAAAATTATTGTGATAAAACAATGAAGTAATCACAGAATCTGTTTATCCAGTAAATGTTGTTTTGATGATTGTATTGATTTTCCGTATATTTTTCGTATTACCCCGGGAGCGAGTGGTTTTGTCCTGAATATCGGTGAATGTTTAACGAGATAGACGTTAAGGTTGATTGTTCTGTTATTGGACTCCGTTTAGGCTTCCAGTGTACGCGGCTTAAGCCCGACATCTATATTTAATGAATCATTATTGGACGCTTTTGTATTTCATTTGAAAAAGAGAGACTTATTTGAAAAGTATAATTTTGAGATGTAGGTTGGTCATTATAAGTAGTAAAGTAGTATAGCGTGTATTGTATTTTTTTAAACCTTTTCATAACTAGTATGTAGTAGTTCATAAGAATAAGAACGAGAAGTAAGGTTAAGATGGTATAGCCATGTCGTGATGAGGCGAGACGGAAGTTATGCCATAAAGTAAGCAATGAACATCCCTAGTAAACCTAAGAGGATAGGTGGTCTAATATTGACATGGTAGTGAATAACCCGACCAAAACTGTAACAGCCCAGGGATAGAGTATCCTGACGCCGCATTACGAGGAGTCCTGACCACAGATAAACTGAGAAGAGGACAGGAGAAAGAAAGAAGAGATAATTAACACTTGTTCGACAAAGATGTCTGTGAATGTCAACGCGTAATTCGTTAAAATTCTTAATTCAAATAGTGGAATGCAATATAATGCCAGGCAGAGTTTATCTAAGACGCGTGTCTCCGATGGAGACTGGCAGCTTCTACTAGAGCGAGTCTTGTGGAGTAAGTAGGATACACATAACTTGAGAATAGACCGAGATAATTTGATCCCTTACTATAAAGTACGTAAATATGCAAAATTGTAAGCGCGCGCGCACATTGTATCTCTGGTATAATTATAAATGAATAATCAATTAAATGACATTTAATTTAAAATCGCCGTTTCTTTAAGACAACATTGGTGACCTCGACTTGATATAGAGCCCTCATTATATTATTATCTCTAGTGATCTTGCAACATTACCATCATTGAGGTTTTGCAATAAAGTAATGTAACCTTTAAAATTGCTTATAGTTCAGTGTCTAGACTGAGCGAGGCGAGCGGCAGGTTGATGAGACAGTCGCCTCTTCTTAGCGTGCTGTTTAAGCGTAAGGATTGAAATAGTTCGTGCGTAGATCAGGGTCAAGGAACAGCATAGGTTTAGGTTAGCAGATAATTCCATGAGGTGGACAGCTCAGAAACACAGAAAAAGTAACTAACCATTCTCATTTTCTTATTTTTCTCAGTCACGGTTACCCTAGTGTTTATAAATAAAAAGCATGTTGTGTAAGGACACATCACGTGTGTTCATTTATCTCGAGTGAACCACATACGAGTACGAGGGAAGGAGGGAAATTACTTGAAGCCGGCGCTCATCTCTCCTGTGTTCCGTCGCACACATACTTACACACGTGTCGTACTTGTTCATTAGACTATGAATAAGATTAATAAAGATTATTAATGTTAGTATGACTTTGTTACCTGTATTATATACCGAGTACCGAGTTACAAGGGTTTGTTGTAATTTGACAATTATAAGTATACATCCAAGTCAAACGAAATTGTCTATTTTTATATAGGTACATTAGGAAAAATCACGCTGATTGGGAGCTTTTAAGAATCTATATAAAATAATGTTTACGGAGTTAATAATTATGTTGAAAAGTACTTAAACAATACCTCTGCCTCTACTAGCCGTGTAATGCTGGAGAGAGTTGCTAGTTATAAATATTACAAATATTTTCTGTCAAAGGTACAATACGTTATGTGTTATTATTATCATATGGATCGGTTTCATTAATTTGATAACTTCCATAATCTCGATTTTTGTGTTGTAATATTTTTAGTGCATAAAAAAAAAAAAACATGACTTTTCACCTACATTATTTATACACTCGCGTAGCTGTTGTATGATTTAAAAAACAGAGAACAATCCAAGTGTAGTTAAACAATCAAACAGACCATCCTCGATCCCACGCATTTCTAAAACTCACTGTATATTTATTTTTTAAAGAGAATCGTTCCGTTATTTTCCAGCGGTGAGTTGAAACATGAAATAACAACCTCCAGCTAACTATTATTTATTGATAAACACAGTTCTACTGCTGACGGCGCGATAACAACGAGATCGGAACTGACGATACAGAAAAATAACTAATACGAATATACTGTGAATTGCGGTAAAAAAATGATAAAAGTGCGCCAAAATAATTAAAATGAGATAATTTCCACACAAAACCTTCCGGCGGCTAAAAAAGCCTGTGTTGGCTAATGGCCTCATAAAAATACAGCACATATTTTTAAAAGTTATAAATCAATTTGCTCACTATAGTAGTCCGCTGTTAAGAGCTGTCTTTCTGGATAGGTACGAGTAGCTTAGGCTTCCCTACATATTTCTATAGAATTTCAACCGAATCGGTTCATTGAATAGTTAATTTAAAATGGAATAATATGTACTGCAAGAACACGTAACATTGTATTATGGTATAATAATAATAAATATATGTATGTATGTTACGTTAGTAGTTAGTCGGCTAGTTAGCTTGTCGTGTAACTAGTTGTAAGCAACTTGTTGATGGATCGTTGTGTTGTGATAGATCTGTTGCGTCTTGTCCGCCTCTCAGGAACTCATTTGTTATATCGTCACACATTTTCCCTGAAGGGTTGGAAGTTGTATAAGGTGTATTAGGTAGATAAACACTTTATTGTACACCAAAACTAGGACACAACAATACAGGAATAACATTTAGGCAATAACCTTAGTACACGTGGCGGTCTTATCGCCTTAGTGAATTAGACTGCCTCGGTGGCGTACAAGGCGTATGCTCGACTGCCAATCAAGAGGTCCCGGGTTCGATCCCCAGGTCAGGCAGTGTTTATATATTGGATTTTTCCATTAGGAATAATCTCAATAACTGCCTGGAGTCTGGAACTGTGCCCGGTACATGGCAATAGCCTCGCCCCCTATTACATGGGACCAATAACATACTGGCGAAATGTGGGTGTATCTACTATGGGACTGAGTCCTGGGTACACCTCTGCACACCCCTTCGGGAAAAAGGCGTGAATGTATGTTATGTTATGTTTAGTGAATTTGTGCACACACACACACACGAGGAGGATATTTGGATATAATTTGAATAATAATATTTTTTCCCCTTTATGTGATAAGATCCTATAAAATAAAAGAGCTTTCTTTTATGTATAAAAAATACTGTAAGATCAATGGACATTCCGTTTTGTTTTTGCTATTTTTTCTTTTTATTAAAGTTCTCAAATTATTACTCTTTCTATATAGGTCCAAAAGTTAGAACTGGCCTGAGGAGTGATCGTGTCAGTCTGCCATGACTTTGATTCTTATATTATAAAAATACTATAAACTAGCTGTGCCCCGCGGTTTCCCCCGCTCGTAGACATCGTTCCCGCGGGAATATCGGGATAAGGTACCCTATGTGTTATTCCAGGGCATGCTACCTACATACCAAATTTCAGCCCAACCTGTTCAGTAATTTTGGCGTGAAAGAGTAACAAACATCCATCCGTCCGTCAATCTAACCAAAACCGTGCTAGATGGCGCTGGAGGTGAGTTAGAACTCGCAGGCGTTTTGTTCACCTGTTACAAACGTTAGTTAATTACATTGTACTGAAATTTGAGATTTATAATATTAATAGGATAAGATGAACCTATCACCGTGTCCTTATTCTCTCTGACAAACGCTTCATTTTGTCACAACGATTCAGAACTGACAGCTGATTAAGTACTACTATCAATCTATTTTTACCCTTATTACTCCAAAAGTAAAGTTCTTTCTTTCTTGCACGTTGAACGTTAGTGTCATATCACTAAACATTGAATTTCAGCTCTGCTGCCTCGAGATAAAGCTGAATTCAGTTTGTGTCAATTTGTGAGGTGACCATGAGCCGGGTCGACAAATCGGGAAGATTTTCCATTAGGGAAATTACAAGGTTGAGGAAAAAATATACACATTAATAAATGTGATATAAAAAGTAGGTACATTAAAATTAAAAAAAAATTAATGAGAAGGTACTTTTGAAATAATAATATATTCACAATCCAGGCAGGCTCGCGCCGAAGGCGCGAGCGTGCCTGTATATATATAGCTCGACGTTCACAATCCAGGCAGGCTCGCGCCGAAGGCGCGAGCGTGCCTGTATATATATAGCTCGACGCCCACTGACTCATTCACTGACTTATGATCGGGGTTTGCGGTCGGGGGGTCGGGGGGGTGTGAGATTTTTTGTTGTATTTGGATAGTAAATTTTACGAGTACCCTCCGAAAACGTGTCGGGGGGGTGTGGGGGGCTGTTCCGATGGAACTGCTCAACGGCCCGCCGATTCAGTGCACATTTTCCGTTACGCCGTAAAACAAACGTTACTCGGGACCCTGGTATGGGATGGATGGCGCGAAAAAAAAGATGGCGCCCATACAAAAAAAAAATGGCCGTCATACAAAATTTCGATTCGGGGCTCGACACTCTCGCCGCAAAAGAGATGGGTGACCGGTTTCTTTGGAAATACGATGGGGAGAGGGTGACCGGTTTTATTTTTTTTTCAAATCCAAGATGGCGGCCGTGTACTGGGTTGCTTCGATTTGGATGAAATTTTGGATTCGGGGGTTTTTGGGGGTTCTGATTTCAAATTTGGAGTGGATTTTTGGATCCAGCCACACGAGCTGGTACGCGAGCAGCGAAGCTGCGAGCGTACCGCGAGTGCCCCCACGCGAGCAGCTTGCTGCGAAGCGCACCGCGCACCCTCTGTAGTTGGGATAGCCCATTCGCCAATCCGCCAACTCACCAACAAATATTTTTTCAAATTTTTTGGTATTCACCCACCAAAACCAAACGAAAGCATATCTCGCGAGCTGCTCGCAGCTCGCGCACCACCCAAACTCTAGTTATAAATATAATGCGACAGTTTAAGTTTCACGCATATTAGAAACAGTAAAAAATCTTTATTTTTCTTACAAATTTTCTACAGAATAAATTATTGTGATACCTATTCCCATAACAACATTTTTTCTTCATTAAAATTTACTTAAAAATGTGAAAATGAATGGTTGATGTGATGTAAGCCAAATGTTTCTACCTGATTTAATAAATGGACCCAAAAACGTTATAACTTGTGATAGTAAAAGTTTTATATGCTTTAGATTGAGTCGCGAAGTAATTGAATAATAAAATGGATTTATGGAACACTTTATCTTTTATTAATATTCGTTAGATTTGCAGAGAGATGATTTCTCTATGATAAAGTAATATTTGAAAGAACATTCTGTTACTCATATTTTTTAGTAATTAATCAGTTATGTAAAATCGTCTTCTTTAAGTTCATCTGTAGTGGTGGTTTTATTCAACGACGCCAATTCAATGTTTAGTTATATGTATATGAACAACTTCCAATCATAATAAAATTTCATATAAAAACGTTAAACGTGCCTAATTTTTTTTTACAAATAAAGGCTTTGTTTTAAGCCCTGAGCCCGAGGGCTTAGGGCTCGCAAATATTACAATGTAGAGCTTCATTTTCGAACTACCAGTTCTACACTATTGAATGCCCTTCTTTGTAAGGTGTCGACAATAACTTATAAATCAACTGTGCCACCCGAAAAGGAAGGGTTATATTATTAGTTAGCGGTCTATGAATGTACAATTATGTATATACTTTGTACAAATACAATAAGAGATCAATTCTACACCCATTTCCTAATTTCAATAGTTGTACAATGGTCACCCTACGCTCCCCACATGATGTCCCATAAACCCTTGCGGTCCCGCTAGCCCGCTGCTAAACTGGGACACAGCGGGTTACAATCGGGACACTTCTATTGATTCTTGATGGATAATCTCGATTATTCCTCCTACATTCTATTAAAGATGTTATAAATCGTTTCAAATTACTGGACGTAGGAAGAGAAATATTTCTTCTTCTTCTTTCACAACACCCTAGCCCAAGACTATGCAGAGCTTGTCTTTGTATTATAGTAAGTAATTCCTTTTTTGACAAGAGGGCAGAGCGCCTTTACTGAAAAAAGACTAAGCAATAGAGCTACCTACTTACTATCTATCCTAACTAAATACACTATGTGTATAGTGAAATGTAATGTAAATGAACTTTTTTCGCACTTATGAGTCTTATTTGGTCCGTTGTTCGTGAAGTCCTGACTAAACTTGACAGCCTAACTCCGCCCAGAAGCTCAGAAGCTTCCTGGGAACTTCGCAGGCTTCGCGGAGTGACCTCACTGAGAGATGGAGATCGAACCCGATAGCGTTGTGATAACAAAAACATTAATAACTGATCCCAGCCGTTATAATATCTGGTGATTCATTATTATCTTGTATAAAAGTATAATACTTGTATAATATCTATTTTCTTCATGAGGAAGGCAGATGTCCATAAAATATTATCCGTCATTTATGGACCATCTCCACATTATGGTGAACATTGATTAAATTATAACATTATACGAGTAACATAACATCTAATGTATTTTGGATTGTAGTCTATTTATATCATTAGTACGAACCAAATTACTCAACTACGAAAAACTACCTGGTATATATAGAAGGAATGTACCAACATTCCAGAGATAGAAGGTCGGCTCTCGGCTCCTCCGAGCAAAGTAATTATAAAACGACGTTGACTCACGTCTCTCAATAAATAATTAGGAAGGCGTGCTAACTCCCCCCACGTCGAGAAAGCCAACAATTTATTTCCAGAATACAAAGGGAATGCTAGGGAAAATCTCCATGTAATACATTTCCATAAGAATACATGAATAATGAACGAGCTGGGGTGACCAGGAGGTCGGAGTGTCCAGGACTGGGAGTGGGGTGACCAAGTCCCCCCTTCGATGAAGGGTAATCCAATTTTCCTTTTGTTTGTGCTTGTTTTCCGGCTGTTTTTCTTCTTCACGCTGTTTTTCGGCATTTTAACGTTTAATTTCTGTATAAAATGTGCAAAAATAAATTAGGCAGAGTACGAGTTGGTAGCTATCATGCCTGTTTGACTACACAACTCTGGCATTTGTATTATTCAGAATCTCAGTATAGAATAGAATAGAAAACTATTTATTGGTATCACAATTAGTACAGAAAACAATAAAATCAAATATTACTCGTAAAACTAGAAAATGTGTCTAATTGGCGGCCAATTATATTAATGTATAAAACCTTTTACGGCCTAAAATAACAAATCCCAGCTGAATATAATATCTCAACGAACTGTTACAGAATTCGGGAAGTTTTCAGATAACCGGTTGAAATAACTGATAATTTATTTGACGAAATGACAATTTTGATTGCGACAACCGTGTTTGGGTAAAATCTCGGAGAAAGGACCGAGACGGACGGACGGATATTATTTGAATAATTGTTAGGCACTATATACTTTATTTTACTCGCAGTGGTTTGATAAAAAACACAATGTTTTAATACCGTCATAATCCCTTCTGTCCTTATCCCACACGAGGCGTGGTCGGCACAGCACGTCTTCTTGGACCATTCAGGTTTATCATCTGTCATCGCTGCACTCACTCCTAGCACACTATCTTCAGATACATATTTATACACGCAGACTAGTTTATTCAGGTATTATTAGGACGCCCTTTTTGAATTTTTTAAAATGAAGATTACAACGTCTTTTGAATTTAAAGAATATTGTTAACAGAAGACAGTTTGTGTACCGAATGAACGTTGGGACAACCGACGCAATCCATACCCTCGTTACAGATGTCATTGAACAGCTCAATAACAAACTAAAAGCCAGCCAGGATTGTTTCTAGACTTGAGTTCTGCGTTTGACACAGCTACTTAAATCGAAATTGGGGCATTTTGGTATTTGTCGCTTGTCCGGCATCACGTCGGGCGGTCGACATAGCATGCGCTGGGATGTGAACTGAGATAATGGTTAAGATAATCAGCGTTAGTTATCTACTTTGGAGTAAAGTTTCGTTGAGACGCAAATACACAAACATTTCACTACAAACAACCAGTTTCCCCAAGACTTCTCTAAAGAACTGCAAGTACTATTATCAACGTCATAACCGTTGGTTATCTTTCCTTCGCTACGAGTAACTCGTACGCAAAGTAAAACTGTTATAATAATCGTTAGACTTTAAAACAACCATTATCAAGCTACTTTTACCAAGTTATACACACTGATGTGAGTTGGTTACATTGTGCTAACATGTAGAAGGGAGGTTTACTACAAGTTTAATTGGAGTGCTAAGCTCGGAGAGTTTTAGTTTATATGCTTGTTAGTGTACTTTACAGATAAGTTTAGTTTTGGCTGATGTATAACTTATTATGTAGATATTTTGTAACTATGTTGTTATACTGTGATATTGATTATTTTATTTACGCAGCTTTCGAAATGCATATTTTTTTGCAATTAATAAATAAAGGAGAGTTTAAGGAATAATAACGGTTTGCTGGTTAGGACCGATTCGCACTGCTTGAAAAATAAATACCAAAAAATCGCGCTGTGCACGGATTCATAGAATTTTATGAAAACAACAGAAGGATACAGTTGAAGAGGAAAGTATTTTAAAGTTCAGGATCTTTTTTATTTAAGTTATAAACCCTGTATAGTTTAATTTGGAACAATACATAAACACTGTGAGAAATGCTCTTTATCCGCTTATTATTCTATCTACAAGCAAATAAGTATATATAAACACAATAAGTATTATAATAAATAAGTACCTATAGATAACATTACAGTTCGCGTCACGTAGTACACGCCTCTAGAATCATATAATATATTGTGGTACGTATATCATGCTTGTAATATTATCATCTCTCGCGGAGGATTCGTAGGCTTCAATAATTATGTATTATGAACTAGTCAAGGGAGTAATCAATTACATTATAATCATATAAACTGTGGAAGCGCGATGTTATTTTAAGAGTAGGTTTCGCCGCAATAGACAGCAAACGTAGTAACAATAATAGCTAAGAGCTACACATATTAAAGCTGCGCCCCGAGCGCTCGCGTGTCAAATCCTAATCTGTGCTTGGCACGGTCTAAGGTGCTTAGTAACATAGCACAATCATAACATACATAAACATACATTCACGCCTTTTTTCCCGAAGGGGTAGGCAGAGGTGTACCCAGGACTCAGTCCCATGTAGATACACCCACATTTCGCCAGTATGTTATTGGTCCCATGTAATAGGGGGCGAGCCTATTGCCATCTACCGGGCACAGTTCCAGACTCCAGGCAGTTATTGAGATAATTCCTAATGGAAAAATCCAATATTTACCACTTTGCCTGACCTGGGGATCGAACCCGGGACCTCTTGATTGGCAGTCGAGCATGCGCCCTCTACGCCACAGAGGCAGAGGCAGATAGCACAATCGGTTTAATATTTTTGGTGTGAAGAGGTTACACGCACGTGCAAACTTTTGCATTTATTATTTTAGTGGGATAACGAGGATTAGTGGATATTATGTCATGTTTGGCTAATGACATAACGAGAAACAGGGTGATAAGGAAACACTGTGGCGTGTTAGAAGATGTAGTGACCAAGATAGAGAAAGGAATGCTGAGGTGCCACCTGAGCAACATGTGGAGAGGATGGATGAAAGGAGAGTGGCAAAAGAGAGGTCACAAGTAACTACAACAGACAAACATATATATGAAGTAAGTTAGGATCGTAAAAAATGGAGAAAAATAGTCTCTGCCTACCAAACGGAGACAAAGCGTGACAATATTTAGGTAATATTTAAAACATGCTTGTACAACTCGGCCGTTTATAAATCCAACTAGAACAAGGGAACCAGATTTCTAATAAAAGAGAAGCCATCACAAAACCCCACAGATCTTAGGATATTCTCACAACAGCACTGGCAATACGTGACTCGAATCCAAGTTGGCAGCCGCGAAACTAATTTAAACGAACTACTCGTAGAATTTAGGGTTTTGTTAAAAGGATTAATGTCTAGATGCCGAGCGCAGGACTATTATTATTAGATTACATAAAACTTAAGTCTGTAAAGACATTAAAGTATTACGAAAAAAACGTCTATATTTATGTTGGTCATTTAAATAAAAAGTTCTAAATTTAAGTAATCGATTTGCATATAAAATCACCGCGCGCAGCTATAAATACGAAATTAATTAAACAGGCTTGACAGAGCTTGGTCCAAATTTTATTAAATTATGGATATTTGGGTGAAAATCCGTTCGATCATATTTTCCGTAATAATATGGAATGATTTGCCGCCGCTGTGCTCCCGCCATGAGCAAAAAATAATTGATCATATGATGTGACGTCACACCATCCATCATAACGTCATTATCTGCCGCCATCAGAAGGATGTTCAATTACCCAATTTATTGAATTTCTTATGTAGGTATATCTATAAGTATTTATAGAAAGAACCTTTTAAAATTAATAACTAGACTTATCACAGCGACTACACCCAATTGGAATTTTGTTGCCGATATTATAATTTTGTCAACAACAGGATTATATTTTTCAGCCCACTAGATATTATGCTTTCTTATAAGTAATATTTACTTATTACGTATGTTAAAAGTTTTGACTTTGACTTTGTTTAAAATAAATTGCGTTAATATGTTTATCCTTTCGAGCAACGCGGTCTTCCGCCTATGCCGTGCCGGAACACGGCGGCACGGTAATTAGATTATTACCGTGATGACGTAGGCGGAAGACCGCATTTCTCGAAGCTTTATTCCCTATTTGGAATTCTAAGGGTTCGCATTTTAAATTCCTTTTATATTTTTTTATTCTATTAAAATTGCCACACTTACAGTAAAGTCCAACGTGCACAGCAAGCCAAAGACTAAACAGTATATCTACTTATATGGTAATTTAAACTTACAAAACATAATACTTACTAATTTAAAAATGGAATACACATACGAGTAGTATAAAGATTTAATAAATTTGGCGTAACCTCAGATTGATTTGCGTTGAGTAGACACATTTATTTATGTTTAACACATTTATTAAGCTAATCTTTACGTGCTAATGTTTCCATTTATCTTCAGATATATGAGTACATAATATATGTGTTTGTCTCAAGACCGCCAGTCACAATAAAGTCGGACCGCTTTAGAAACTAGCGAACAAAACGTCTCGTAGAATGACGCAGTTTAGTGGTAGTGGCAGTCTGGCGCAGTATAAACAGTGGCGCTCGTACAATGTGCTTGCTCAAAGACATAGTCTCATTGCTGTGTTTACCTACTGCGCGTTCTGTTTTTACTGTGGACTGACCCACTACAGCTTACAAACAGTAAGGGTTTGGAAACTTAACTTATATATACGTATAAACATCTCGTGTCACGAAGTATGTTTGGGATAAACTCTGAAAATACTGAACCTATTAATCAAACTTCGTAACAATCTATAATTTAATGCAACTGAAAAGATAGGATAGTTTTTTATCTTAATTATTAACAGCAATATTTGTTATTGCAAATTATAAAACCACTATGGTTTTATAATTTGCAATGTGTATCTATTGTTATCTATTCTATGAATGGTTTATATCGATAGGTACAACTCTAACATCGTTCGACATTTAGGTTTCCTAGACATTCGGTAGATGGCGTTGTATTTAGATTTTTCTAGATATTCTACTTGTATGGGAAGTTCCTTGAATTTATTTAATTACTAGCTGCAAATTTCAACACAATCCGTTCAGTAGTTTTGGCGTGAAAGAGTAACAAAATCTATCCATCCATCCATTCATCCTCACAAACTATCGCATGAAAAGTATGTGGGTAGCTTAGACCGTGAAAATAACACATAGGGTACTCTTCTTTCCCGATATTCCCGCGGGAACGAGGACTACGGCGGGTGAGACCGCGGGCGCAGCTAGTTACATTATAAATCTGACACCTCATCATCATCATAATCAACTATGACTTTAAAATAAGCTGAGTTGTAAGCGTTTCTTGAATATCACATAAAAAATTCGAATGATATATAAAATTAAATATTTTATTGAAATTTGTGTTTTATTTAGCACTATAATACCCTTTTTGCGGAATATGATAACATTTTAAAAATCAACGACGTGTTTGAACATACCGGACCACGAAATAAAGTGTCCAGTGTCCATACTGTGTTTAACCGTATAGTATGCTTATTTTTCTTGCGTAGACCAGAGTTACTGTAAGCATGCGTCTGGTTCCGTTTGTGTACACATTACGTTTCTCTTCGGTTACTGTTACTACACACATACAAACATAATGTCTATGTGTACGTGCTCGTAGGAGACTGATTCATATTGCATTATGGTAGCTTTAATATAATATTTTATAACGGACGTCGGAAGGCGTTTTATGGGACGAGTGTGTGAGAGCATGGCGCGGACTCTAAAAAGTAAATTATTACTAAAAATAAGGAAATAATTAAAATATGATCAATTAAAAATACAACTTTATTTTCTATCCAAAAAAATATCAAACCAACATCAACTACCTATAACAAACTGACGCTAATATTAACTATTGTTTAACCTTATCTGGGTAAATTGACGCTCTACACGATAGTAAAAGGCATAAAAAAATGCGGTAGAATTTTGTTCAGGTACATAGGTATGAAACTCGACGTTAAACATATTTATGTATAGCTAGGTATGCATCAACAATTATTTTTTAGGTAAACGCCAAATTAAGAAGTTACTACTCCTATATCTTTACAAGCAAAATCAGTAGTTACTTAGATGCGTAACAGCCAACTCTATTATTTGTATTGAGATTTTTTGCATATTTGTTTTACTCAGGCCCAGTCTAATTCTAGCATTCTAGCACTAGCCATTCTAGCAGGTAGGTATCTATTACAGAAAAGTGATAGAGTAGGTTATCTACATATATTAGATTTGCACTCATAGTCATACCTCAACATTATGTACGTTATTAACTTGAAAAGATTTTTTTTCCTTTTTTTTTATTAAATTCTGATCGTAGTGTGAATTCAGAGAATTCTCGCAAAAAGATATAATAAATATCGGAGCCTCAATAGTCGGAGGATTCTACTCGGCGTAGGCACAGACATTGTTTTGTTCGTAATTATCGTCTCAGTTAATTGGACGACGCGACGAGACGACAAAGATTAATTTCTTTAATGACTTACAGAAGGATCTTCCTATAATATGTACCTATAAATTAAAATCAAATAAATTAAAAAGCTCTTTTACGAATTTAAACTTTATTGTTAAACATTAAATAATTTGGCAGACTACCTGCTATTGATCCAAAAAGCGACACGCGCATTCTAAATTCGAGACGTGTGTTCCAAATTCAAATCCCAAAACAATAACCACGATAAGGCAGTTGAGTAGGAAATCTCTTCAAATCTGTCGCATCTAAACGTTTAATCTTTGCCCGTAGCTACGCAGCTACGAGTGCTACGAACAAGCTACGCCGTAGAGGGGTCTACGTGAAGCAGCTATTTATCACTGAGATTACGGGAACATACGCATTGATCGGTTATAATATATAATATTATGATATTGGAATATAACACGTATAGTTTTATTAATAAAGACGATAATGGGATAATTAAACTATGTTCTACTATTGTGGTTTTGAAAATTGTTTTTTCAATTGTAATGAATATATGTAATTGTCAACCTGTATCGTTTTTTTAATTAAGCCATTTAACATAACATAACATCGTAACCTTTTCCAGAAGGAGAAGATAGAGGTTTACCCAGAACTTAGACCCATAGTAGGTACACCCACACTTTTTTTTTTGTCTCATGTAATAGGGGGCGAACTCATTGCCTTCGACCGGGCACAGTTTGAGACGATAGCAGGGTCTAAAATTGAGATAATAATTATTTTTAATGGAAAATCCAATAACACTTTATTTGATCTGGGGATCGAGCCCGGGACCTTATGATCGGCAGTAGAGCTTGCGACTACTACGCCACCGAGGCAGGTACCTAATTGGGACACTTGGCTATTAACAAGGTGGGTTGGAGTGAGATGGGTAGTATCTCACTCCAACCCATCTAATGTTATTTACCACCGTGAATGGCATTGAGCAAGGTATATTCATGTCAAGTCAGGTGTTATCAAAGTTTCCCTAATAGCGCTATTTCAAAAACCTTAACTCACTTCCGTTGGAAGCATTAATAGCTCGCAAACCACTACAGGGTATCTAAAATGTACTGCAGTAACTCAACTTCATCTATTTATACAGAGCTGTTTCAATATTACCCATTTTCAGATGCCAACTTAATAAGGTGCGGACTGGTTGTGGGCGGAGTAATGCCTTCTTGACAGTATGCGGGTGGAGAGAATCACCGGAGTGCGAGTGTGGAGCAGAAGCTCAGGATGTTGAGCATATAGTGAGAGATTGCCCACTTACAAAATATCCCGGCAGCCCAATAGACCTGTTCTCTCTTAAAATTGACGCTATCCGCTGGATTCAGCAGTTGAAGGACAGAATAAAATTTTAATCGTGTGTTATTGTGAACGACTGTAAAATGCCATACAAATAAATAAACTTTCAGATTTATTTTAAAATTCCAAATTTAGAAGTACAAATATTCGATATCTAATAATCTCAAGTTAGTTTATTTCAAAAGTCTCAAAGTCCAATGTTTTTATAATGTTTAGTATTTATTCAATCAGTATTACTAATTTAAAATAATATTGGAAATGAATATTATAATAGTTCTTTATTGTAGTCAATACAGCTCCCGAGCGTTTATTGAGCCCCACAAGTATTTTGAGCGTACTTCTTGTAGAGACTTTCCGAAAGCAGTAAATTAATGCCTTATTGCCCATATTGACTTGCTAGAATGTCTTCTTAGGACCATATTCAATAAAAAAATTGATGTTAAGCTTCTCTAATAAATTATAGTATGTACATTTTACTTGTTAAGTGTTAAATTTGCTGATGTTTGCAATTCGAAGCTTTTTTCAGAGACTATTTAGAATGTTGATGTCAACTCTGTAGCGTTATTTGAATGTTGTTAGTTAAATTATTATTATTAGCATAGGGTAACCGGTAGTATTGTTAGCACCCCCCCAATCATTGGCACTTTCAACTTTTAATCGTAATATTATAACACAACACGACTGTAGCCATTTCTAATATTTTTTCCTACATAGTATTTTAAATTTAGCGTCTGGCAAAATCAAATTGTAAATGACATTGACAGTTAAATTGGCGGGATTTATTTTTTTCATAAATTTGCGCGCCATTGCTGCTGATGATTTGAAAAAAGTTAGAGAAGTAGAAAAGAAAACTGCGTTAAAATAATTATATTTATGTAATTATTGTTTAATGTTCGTAATTTTCACGTAAGAGAAGGTTCATAATTTGGGATATTTGTATAAGATTTGCAATTCGATGATTACTTTGCCAGTTTTTGATATGCCAATAATTGCACTATGAACTCTGTGACGGTGTAGTCATTGGCACCAATGCCAATCATTGTTAGCATAGGTTTTTGTAGTGGTAGGCCTCTTTTGCAGGGGGCCGCCTGGGGAAGTACCACACCTTTGCCAGTTATTCGTCCGCCAAGCAGTAATGTGCAAACATTACTGTGTTCCGGTATGAAGGGCAATGTTACCAGCGAAATTACTGGGCATGATGAGATTCAACGACTCATATCTCAGGGTGACAGGCGCAGTGCAGTGCCGCGCAGAATTTTGAATTTTAAAACACTGGGTGGCACTGTGTCTGATATGGGCAATCATGATGCTTACCATCAAGCACCTGATTAGCTCGTCTTGACACTTACTATCATAAAAAAAAAAAAAAAAAATTGTACTTTTTAAATGTTTTTTAAAATGCGACTTATTTTGTGTTGAAATTCATTTACATTTTAATGGAATTTATATCGCATGGATTTAACATACATTATCGATCAAATCCAATCATTGGCAGTGCCAATGATTATACCGTGGCATGTGCCAATGATTGTACCTTGGCATAATATTGGCCATTTTTGTGTATTTCTTTCGTTGGAATCGGATTTACTGATAACCAATGTAAAGTATTTTAGGTAAAAAAATCGCAAATGCATACGTAAATAATAAATTAATAATTATCAGGGTGGCATGCCTACCTATTTCTGATTAATGTAGGGTTCAATACCGAGCTGAAATAATAAGTTATGATTAAATTTAGCTAAGGATCGAAGAACCCACATCCTACTTTATATTTAATCGCCGTACCTTTGTTTGCGTACATATCAAAATTTTATTTTTGCTTAGCTCAAAAGCAGACACGGCAGCAATTGCAGACAACCTAGGTATTAGATATTAATTGACACTTCATACCCTTTACCATACCCCATACCATAAATAGTAAATTACAACTATTACGCTAATTTATATGTGTAATTAAATAATTAGGCTACAGTACCTGCCGGGAAGTGTTTTCTTTACTGTAACACTGATCATTTTCACAATATTTGAAACATGGAGGTTATTCAGGACTCTGTTGCACAAATGAGCCAGATGTTCCTGCACAAGCTGGCGGAATTCGAAGATCGACAGAGGAAACTGGGGCCTGCAGCTTCATGTAGTGACCATTCCAATCTTGAAGCGGATTTTAATGCTTTCAAGGATTTCACTTTAAACTCACTGCGTGTGATACAGACTCAAGTGGAATTATTGGCCAAAGAAAATGATGATCTCCAAATGCACACACGACGGAAAATTCTTCTCCTTCATGGCTGCTCCGAAGACAAAAAAGAGGACATCCCTTCATTAATCGCTAAGGTAATAAGCGAGAAATTTAAGTTGACCGGCTTTACACCTTCTGACATTAGCCGCTGCCACAGAATGGGTAAGTCTTCTAATTCAGCTCGGCCCAGACCCATCTTGTTCAAGCTGCGGGATGTTGTGCTGCGTGGCAAAATTTGGGCAGCCAAGACCAACCTCAAGGGTACGGGCATCACAGTGTCTGAATTTTTGACTAAGGCGCGTCACGACACGTTCATGGCGGCAAGGAAGAGATTCGGTGTCACCAAAAGTTGGACCCGCGACGGCTCCGTCTACGTAGTCGCCGAAGATGGTGAGCGACACCGTGTCAACTCAGTTGCTGAGCTTGAAAAACTCAGAGTTGTGCAGTTGCCTGCTGTGATCGCCGCTAAACAGCCTGTAGCGGTAGCTAAGGAGCCTGTTGTGGCAAAGAGCAAGCGTGTGGCAGCAAACAAGAAATGAGTGCGTTTCATTGTTCATCCGTGTGCTGTGCAATAAACCTTATTATTATAACATTTCATCTATAGGCACTGCGTTAGGTGTATGTTTCTGTTGAACATCTATGCATAAGACACTACTTTTCTCAAACGTATCGGGTAGGTAGTCAGAATTTATTTTTGTTTTTATTTTAAAAATATCACTGCACTGATAGTTTTGTTTTTGTGTTGACATTGCCATCAGATGACAGATAAGTCATATGTCATTTTATTTGTCAATTTAGTGTTAATGTCAGTTGAAGTACATATTTTTAATTGTTCCACGAGGCATGCATTTGCCATTGTATCTTTGTGAATTTAATTAGTATTCTTTCTTTCATTTATGTATTAGTGAAGTTCAAAACTGTATTGTAACTCTTCTGCAGAACCCGGCAGGTATAGTTTAAGTAATTTATTTAATAGTTTTATTAATAGTTATAAGTATTTATTTTTGTATACATATATTTATTATATAATATATTATTTTTAATAGGTATCATAATATTATAACATTTATGTCAACTTCTGATGATGATAGTAATGATAATTACTTATCTCTTTCTTCTTCATGTAGTGAAGACAGTTACGTAAGTATTCCCTCCGTCTCTGAAATTGTACATGCTCATTTCTCCGATGTCTCTAGAAACTTGAATATTATTCATATTAACGCGCAAAGTATTCCGGCTCATTTTTCCGATATGCTGACATCTTTTGATAGCAAACACATTCATGCTATATTAGTCTCCGAGTCTTGGCTTAAACCAACTCTTCCATCTGTTTCCTATACTCTTCCCGGCTTCAATCTTATTCGAAATGATCGAACTGGTGGACGCGGTGGGGGTGTTGCTATTTACCTTCGCTCTCATTTTCCGTACACCGTAATTAGTACCTCTGCCCAGCCACCACCATCCAGTGCCGGTGAACATTTATTTATTGAAATTCTCTTGTCGCATACTAAAGTATTACTCGGAGTCTATTATAGCCCTTCCTCTAACGTTAATTTCTTTTCTTCTTTTGAAACTATTCTAGAAAATTTAACACCCTCCTACAGTCATACCATAATTATGGGTGATTTTAACACATGCCTGCTTAGACAAGACCATCGCTCTTCTTCTTTGCGAAGTATTATTAATTCCAGCAATATGTCTATCCTTTCTCTTGGTGCCACCCATCATTTCCCAAATTCAACGCCGTCCCTTCTTGATCTAATGATAGTATCCTCATTACAACATGTTGCTAAGCATGGTCAGTGCTCAGCTGATGCCTTTTCCTATCATGATTTGATTTTTCTCTCTTATAAGATTCGTCCTCCCAAGCCTAAACCAACAATAATTCTGCAGCGTAATTTTAGTGGTATGAATCAAGAGGCGTTTCTGAGTGATGCCAGAAATATTGACTGGTCACCTGTCACTATTGCTGAGGATATTGATGATCAAATAGCGATTTTCAATTCCCTTATTACACAGCTATATGATGTTCATGCGCCATTCAGATCCATTAAGATCAAACATGTACCTGCACCGTGGCTCACAAATGATATTAAAGCGCTCAAACACAAAAAAGCTGTCGCCAAGACAAAGTATAAGATGTGTCCCAGCGATGCTAATAAAGCACGTTACGTTAAAATACGCAATCGCTGTAACGTAGTTTGCAGGGATGCTCAAAGACGACACATACATGATTCTGTGCAAGATGAGGATCCGGCAAAAGTGTGGAGGTTCCTCAGGACGCTAGGAGTTGGCAAATCCAGACTTGACACAATACCTAATAGCATAGATCTTGACTCTCTTTACTCTCATTTTTCTTCATCGGCTAATATTGATGACTTAACTAAGCTCAACACACTGAACTATCTCTCTTCATTATTGTCTACATCTAATCTTACATCTTTCTCTTTTCGTCTGGTTACTGCTGTTGATGTTAAGAAGAGCATACTTTCTATCACTTCTAACGCCGTTGGTGTCGACAGTATTAGTCGTAATATGCTAATCCCTATTCTTGATTATATCCTTCCTGTTCTTTGCAATATCTTTAACTTTTCTATTTCGAATTGTGTATTTCCTTCCCTGTGGAAAGAAGCACAAATCATTCCTCTCCCTAAAAAGGCCAACCCTAAATCTTTCTCTGACTATCGCCCTATCTCCATTCTTCCCTTTCTATCCAAAGTTCTCGAACGACTTATCCATAATCAAATTCACTCTTACCTTACCGCTCATGACCTCCTCAATCCGTATCAATCTGGCTTCCGACCGGGGCATAGCACAGTTACTGCGCTTGTCAAAATCACGGATGACATTCGTTTGGGGATGGAGAAGAAGCAGTTAACTGTGCTGACGCTCCTCGATTTTAGTAACGCTTTTAATACGGTCGACTTCGATATTCTTCTCGCTATACTTCGCTCTCTTGGCATGACTCCGGCAGTAACCAACTTTCTTCGCAACTATCTTTATGGACGCCGGCAGCGTGTTCGCCTTGGAGAATCCTTTTCTTCGTGGAGTAACACTGCTGCCGGTGTGCCTCAGGGCGGTGTCCTTTCTCCCCTCCTCTTCGCTATCTTTATCAATTCTATTTCTATTAATCTCACTTCCTCTTACCATCTCTATGCTGACGACCTTCAACTGTATCGTCAAGCTCCTCTCAGTGAACTGGCTGAAGCCGTAGCGACCGTCAACATCGACTTGAGACGAATCTCAGACTGGAGCAGAACGTTTGGACTGAGAGTGAACCCATCAAAAACCCAAGTCATAATCATTGGAAGTTCTCGGACCATCTGTAAAGTTGACTGGAACTCCCTCCCTCAGGTAATGTTTGATGGGATTCATATTCCCTTTAGTAGTACCGTCAAAAATCTCGGCATTACCTTTGACAGTTGTCTATCCTGGGATCCACAATTGACCACCACTAGTCGCAAACTATACGCTTCAGCCGGTTCACTGCGTAGGCTGCGTAATTTTTTGCCAACTACCACTAAAATTGCGCTTGCACAGTCTCTTCTTCTCCCCGTGCTTGATTATGCTGACGTCTGCTATCTTGACCTTAGGGAGGACCAGCTGAATAAACTTGAGCGCCTCCAAAATTTTTGTATTAGGTTCATATTTGGTTTGCGCAAATATGACCATGTCTCCGAATATCGCTCTAAACTCAAGTGGCTGCCTATTCGCCGTCGCCGGAATACTCATATCTTGTCCCTTCTCTACAGTGTTCTGTTCAATCCATCTGCCCCGCGCTATCTTCGGGAACGTTTTGAATTTCTTCATGCGTCTCATTCTTGTTCTCTGAGATCATCGGAGAACCTGACGTTGAGGTTTCCAGTGCACGGCACTGATTTCTACGGTGGATCTTTCACTGTCGAAGCAGTTCGTCTGTGGAACGATCTTCCCGTGGAAGTTAAATGTGCACCGTCACTGGCCTCTTTTAAGTTACGTCTCAAAGACCACTACCTTTCTTTATAAGTAAATAATTTGTTATTTATATTATAAATTGGCTCACTTATAAGTACCTATATAAAATTGTGTATCTATATATTATATAATCTGTATAATATTATTATAGTGTTATGTATGTATTTATATAATTTAAGTATATTATGTATTGGTATATAGTCTACGTATATATTATAGTATTACTATTAGGTATATATGTTATTAAGTATGTATTTTATTTATTTAAGTATAATGTGTTTGATACCACCGTCCCTTCATATATGTATTTCCTTTCCCTGCATGGTTGCCTGGAAGAGATCGCTCTGAGCGATAAGGCCGCCAGTTGTTACTTCTTTCTAGTTTTAAGGTTTTCTTCTTTGTTATTTTATGTTATATTGTGGTAGCAATAAAGAGTTTTCATTCATTCATTCATTCATTCATTCATTCATTCATTCATTCATTCATACCCATACCCCTTTTTCCTTTGAGGTATGGAACCTTATATGTAATAAAACGAAACGAGGCCGATCTAACGTGATATTTAAAAGGGTCAACACGGTCGAAGCTAAGCGAAGCCTTACGGTCAAATTTTAATTATACCGTTCGAAAACTGTTGACCCCATACAATGAAATAGGTCGTGGTCAGTTTATTAACAGCAAGCTTACCGTAAAAAAGCTTTTGTTTTGGATACGGATTAGTAAATTATTACGTATAGAACTAAAAATGTGTACTTAATATCCGATAAATCAGTCAACAGTAAAAATTGAGGTAAAATTAAATTATTAAGAAACAAACAAAAAAGCCACAATCACGATCACGTTTAATAAAACCGTTTAAAATTTTGATTATGATGTTTTAGTTACTATTGAAATCGGTCACGTAAGTTGTTTTTTCGAAATTCCCGGTAGTTTTGGAGAACGCCCTAAATACCATTTAAAATACCATACCATTTAAAAAAAAAATCCTACAAAAAAAAAAACCTAAAAATCACCACAATAATTGACAAATTCTTAAATCTGCAGACATAAATCCAATTAGAGACGAAGAAATAATCAGAATATAGCAAAAAAATATTTTTTTTTAGTGCCAATGATTGTACATTTTTTGAGTGCCAATGATTGTACTTTTTGACCACTGCTGCTAAAAATGTCGATTTTGAATACATATTAATAATATTCGAACTGGAATTATTTATTTAATTTATCACCAATAACCAACAAATCAAATGACATAAGTATATTTAACACTATTAACGCATTACTGAAAATATTCCATATTGAATGACATCTGTCACCATTGGGTGCCAATGATTGTATAGATTACCGATTACCCTATTTTAATTTACCTTATAGTAGTTTAAATAAGTAACACGTGAAAGACGATCTACTGCCCTTCACTATACTGTGTTCTATACATACATACATATAAAGTAACAAATAGTTATGGTAATCGACGCGTTATGTGTCTGGTCACGCGATCCAACGCTTCTTCAGACACTATACACGATTGTCTGTAGTGTCTGATAAATTATATAATTATTCATATAATTGGGTTATAGGGGAAGCTTAAAAAAACTTGTAATAACATAACATAACATACATTCACGCCTTTTTCCCGAAGGGGTAGGCAGAGGTGTACCCAGGACTCAGTTCCATAGTAGATACACATTTCACCAGTATGTTATTGGTCCCATGTAATAGGGGGCGAGCCTATTGCCATCTACCGGGCACAGTTCTAGACTCCAGGCAGACTCCTGACCTGGGGATCGAACCCGGGACCTCTTGATTGGCAGTCTTGTAATGGTTAAAAATATAGCTATGTAGTGAAATGAAAACTACACTTTTACGTTACAGGCAATAAAAGCCTTACCATGACGTACGCTGACCATTCCAGTCATAAAATAAAAGTACAACAGAAGCTTTGGAAATAAAACAGCCTTTGCTACTTTAGTTTTTATTTTTACTTTATAATGCTGAGTTTCCTAAAATGGTGGAGCTTACAAAAAAGTTATTTGATATTATGTCCTGTACACACGATTGAATAGCCAAAATACTTTAAGAATATAAAACGCTCTTTATTATATGTACAAATTCTAAGCAAGGACTTAAGCAAATAAGAGGTACAATGTTATGTTAGTGCTTTCTTTCAGAAACAAAATTATAAAGATATCCAGTTTTGTTCGACTCTTCAGAAGGGTACGTACGGAGCGACCGCTAGTGGTCGCTAGTGTCGGCAGCGGAGTGTTAACTATTGTACAGAAGTTAATTGCGTCGGTTTATAGCGGAGGGAGTGCTTTAATCAACGACGTTAGCCATTTCAGACGCCTGTTTCCTTGAACCGAGGCTTGGGGTGAGTGACTGGGCGGCGAACGACGTCAACTATTCTCTTTGTATTTTTATAGTTTTGGGATACCAATATCAATACTCAACTCGGTGGCGTAGTGATCTCGCCAGCGCTACTGCCGATAATGAGGTCCGAGGTTCGATCCCCTGGTCAGACGAAAAGTTTTATTCATAACTGGCGACGTAGAATACTATTAATATTAGAGGCGATCATAAACAATAAAGAGGTACTTATGTACACTCGAATTGTTTTTGCTAATTATATATTAATAGTTGGTATGTCTGTTGGTATGTTGTAGTATGGACTGCCTCGGTGGCGTAGAGGGCGCATGCTCGACTGCCAATCAAGAGGTCCCGGCTTCGATCCTCAGGTCAGGCTGTGTTAAATATTGGATTTTTACATTTGGAATTCAATAACTGCCTGGAGTCTGGAACTGTGCCCGGTAAATGGCAATAGGCTTGCCCAAATTACATGGGACCAAAAACATACCGGCGAAATGTGGGTGTATCTACTATTGGACTGAGTCCTGTGTACACCTCAGCCTACCCCTTCAGGAAAAAGGCGTGAATGTATGTTATGTTATGTTGGTATGTCTGTGAGCTTGTCACCTCCTCACGCCTAAACTACTTCACCTTGGGTTAAAACTTGGAAAGAATATACCTACAGATAGCTTAATCCCTAACATAAAAGGCACTTGTCAAATAAATTGCCTTAAAAAAATCCAAAAACAAATATTTCCAAAAAATATTATAATCGAAGTAAATGCCTACAACCACCTCGTACAGACTACATAAAGAACTAACGAACCAATTGGCTTCACAACACCACGCGGAGTGCAACCAATCGGTTTGTACTAACGTCGAGTTCAAACTATATGCCCGGTGCTTGTAAAGACTACCATTATTGTTCGCGATCGCGCCTCGTTGCTACTATTGTTGTGTTATACTCGTGCCGGCATTCAATGTGAACGCACTTTTTGCGTTCATAATTTTACCTATATACGAAAGACTTAACCATGCTTATAAATATGTACTCAATATATTATCTCTGTTGCCGTAAGAGCCGCCTAAGGGTTAACAGATCCAGAGGACGGGCAGCAGCGTCCTCTCCAAAAACCATCGAACTGCACTCGACAACTCGCCTGCCAAGCGTGTCGAGTAATGGCCAAACTCTCTTTATAGGGGAGGCCTATGTTCAGTAGTGGATTACCAACGGCTGAGATGATGATGATGATGATATTATGTAGGTCAACTGATAAGGGCGTCGCCAGCCGATGATCAAGGGGGGGGGGGCTAGTCAAGGAATTTCTACCCAAATTCTCCATTTGGGTTTGAGTACAACATAATATTTTATATTCATAACCTAAAATTGGTCAATTTTATGAGAAAAAATAACCTTTAAATTGTAATTGCAATTGTCCAAAATTTATTATAACAATGACAATTTAGTAATTTTTACATTTGTAAATTTTCCAATTGTAGCAGACACATAATTGTAGAAATACAATTCTACAGGTATTTGCCCGTATACAATAAACAATCACAAATTTCTATGAAACAGAAAAGCGCTGCAATCTTACAATTTTGTAGATTTTTTACAGTTCTGTAGATTATTTTTTTATGAAATAGGGCCCAGATGGTTCTGTATTTAAAAATACGTGTCTATCGTATGTCGGCACTTGAATGTAAACATTGACAAAAATAAAGGCTACATTTCGTCGATTCTCTATGGGGGGCAGCTGCCCCCCGTGCCCCCCCTTGGTAACGCCCTTGGGTCAACATGATTCAAGCCACGTTTTTATCAACGTGACAGTGTAACAGTACTCAGCTACTCGCCCGATTTTAATGAATAGTGTCAATGCCTTTGTTATAGTTTACGGCACATACGCTTAATGTTGTTTAATATATTTTGAGTTAGCAGTATTTAAGCCAAACACAACAACATTCGGTTAACTCTATTTCAACATCGTGTACCCAGGATCCAGCCCCATAGCAGGTACATCCACGTATTTTTTAAGACCCATGTAAAAGGGGGCGAGCATTTTGCCATCTAACGGGCACGAATCCTCATGGACTCCTGAGTGTTACTGAGAAAATTCCTCATGAAAAATACTCAGTCACACGATGACGCAATCTATATAAATAAAATATATCGTAAAAAATATCGTTTTTAACAAAGTCTTGCACGTATAGTGGTTTCTTTGGACGCTAGGCCATCTTATTATATAACCTTCAATCTGACTCGCGCCGGTCACTGTACGTTCGGTAACGGATGCTCGTGCCAATGGTGGAATTAGCCGCACATATCACTACCCTCCCCCTCACGCCGCACCCCACCTCTCCACCCTGTAATAATATTGGGGGCAGTAGCTAAATTCTAACATGATATTTGTATGTATTTCTTGTATATATAATATGTCTTTCAACTATCAACCGTTTGTAATATTAATTTATAAACAAATATTATATTTTTTATGATAGTGAGTGACAAGACGAGCAAATCAGGTGCCTGATGGTAAGCATCATGATTGCCCATATCAGACACAGTATAGTACACAGTACATTATGCAAAGTTAAAAATATTACTTGTAAAGTTCCTAATTTCAAAGTTTGTGTGATTTACTACCCTTAGAGATGAAGTCCCAAGTTAGTGTTCTGCGGTACGATAGTATGTAATGTAATGATTTCAGTTAGTCTGGTCTAAAATAGCCGATGGACATACAGAACAATCAGTAGGCAATGTGCATACTACAGGTCAGAACGCTCGCACACATAAATCTAAGAACTTTGCGCAAATCAGTAAGTATTCCATCCAGTACGCGCGTACCTCGTGAGCATCGTATCCGCCTCGCAAAGAGCGCGCGTGTTTGCGTTGCATAAATACATGTCTGATAAAACTACTACTTCGATAAACCTAGAATGATTGCAAAAGACCAGATAATTATTGAAAACCAAGCAAGCCTTTCTGATCTTTCTAGACATTTTTAGGATCTTTGCAAATATCCAGTGCAGGAGCATAGGAACATCACGAGAGAATGAAGTCATCACTTCATGATTATTGAATAGCTGGTGAATTTGATGGAGGAGCTGATTGGGGAATATCGCTATCATTAGGCCTACTCAAATGATTATGTTAGGTGGGTAAAAATAGTTAGAAAGATTAAGAGAAAATCTTTTTTAGTTTTTAATTATCCGGTTTTTCACAATGATTCGATTTTCAGATTTTATTATTATTCTACGTTATATTAGGCACATCACCGTCTGTATTAGTCTGTAGTGCGTCGGCCGTGACTCGCAAGTTCCCTCCCCTCGCACCGCATACCATCGTATATAACCGGTAACATTACGGAGGTATTCTATCAACGCCACACTTTCGTATGGCACATGTGTTTCGTTCCATCTGGTCTATTCAAATATATTCAAAGAAAGTGACGCTACAAAAAGGTGCTACAAAAGGCAACGGAGATTAAGGCGAGTGTCGAGTCGGTAGGGGCAGGGGTCGACCGCACTACTACTGTACTGTACTGTACTACTGTTCATGAACAAGTTCATGTCGTCTTAAGGAAAGACCAGGTCAAAAGTACCAACAACCGACGAGAATGTATGAATATGAGCAGTAAACTATAAAAAAGATTGCTTTTTCCCTATGTGGTGTAAATTTCACGTATGATTGGAACATTCACATTTATTTTCATCATTTACAGCTAGTCCACAGCTGGGCAAAGGCCTCCTTCTCATGACTCCCTCCTCCCTATCACTATGAGACTCTCATAGCCTATAGAGCCCATCATACCTCTATGGATCTAAAAGTTTATTGTATATAACAGTTGTTTGGTTCAGACAAATCCATCCTTTCAATAAACACATTCCATAGTTGCCTGGAAGTGATCGCTCTGAGCGATAAAGCCGCACATTGTTACACGTTTTCAAGTTTTAATTTTTAAATTTTGTTATTTTCTGTATTGTGATACCAATAAGGAGTTATCTAATGTAATCTAATTCCATTCTTCCATGAATATAAATGAGATACAATTGAGGACCCAAGGTCTCCCTGCGAAGACCACTCCACATGTATGACAGAAGTAAAGCTTTGAAGAGGCATTAAAGTTTCATCGAGAGAGTATCCGGAATGCATCACATCTCCAAGGAAAAACAACATTATTTAAAGCTAACGCTCGGAGAGAACATCTAGGAGAGGTGTGTGGGGTGTGTGGGGTGACCACGGGGTTGGAAACATTTGGATAAGTACAATTGTGTTATCTAATTATTCACAACTATTGTTTTAAAACGACTTCAGAAAAAGAAAAGGTTCTTAATTATAGCGATAACAAACATAATAATGAGAACTCCGCAAGTTATTAATTAATTTTGTTTGTTCATTCTTTAAACGTGCCATATATACGCCCCATATATACATTTTAACGAAATTGAAATCAATTTTATCTAAAAATTCACAAATTTTTTACAATTTATAAACGGCTGCAAATAGTAAATACTTATTAAAATTTACTAGTCATAATTCGAATTAGTAATAGCAATTATAAATCATTCTGATTATTGCATGGGTATACCTAAATTGAGTTTTGGTGAGCTTATAATAGATAGATAGAACTTGTCTAAAACATTATCCTATTAATTGGATGATGATGTTGTTCCCTGCGTGACGTCCCCCGCGCGGCGAGAGACGCGGCCTCCAGACCCCCGTGCCCGGATTGAATTAGAGCGGGAATGCCCGGGATGGAGGTTTTGTCCACCCCTCCCCCCTCTCCCGCTCGGGGAGAGGAAGGGAAGCTTTTTACCTCACCTTCGTAAGTGAATTCTTGAGATAGTGGTTACTGAATACCGACTTTTTACTTCTAGTTAGTTGACTGAGAAGACTCGATTCAATTAGGACATACAAGCGCTGTTACATTGTTTTGTTTTGATAAAAGAATAAAGTAAGTCAACATTTCAAGAACATAATTTATATGTTGGCGTTTCAAGACATTTAGCTAAATGCCTTCTTAAAGTTTTAAACTGTATTAAAAATTATCTCAAAAGAACCTAAACAAAGCTATAGTTATAGGTTGCGAGGAAACATCTGAATCCCGCGTAAATGCTATTTACGTTATCCGAAACTTTTAACATCAATAAAAATATTGTTATAATTATTATAAAGGTGAAATAATAATATTATTTTCCAGATCCAACGTCATTTTCAATATCCACTTACCAAGTTATGAAAGGTTGGCTTCGAGGGAATTAATTATTTCAGTAAATTCTTACCTGCGAACAAAATGATAACACAATTAAAATCAAAGCTAATCTCAAATAATAGGAAGGATCTAATTATACACAAGCCTCGATACAAAAAATATAATGTTCCAGACAGCACCGCGTGATATATAGTTATAAAAGGAGTAGTAATCCTCGAGGGGGTATCAATCTTTACAACCTGCAAAAGATTTAATAAGGAAATTCGCAAAAAAAGAAAAAGGAAAGTTGTATGGGATTTTTTCTGCGAGTTTCGCAATTCTTTCTTTTGAAATTTGATCAGTTTTTAGCACCCTTTTAAGTATACACCTTTTCATAGCACATTGCATATAATTATATATTCGTAAGACAATAATAATAACCAACAAATATATACGTAGTCACATAATGTCTATAGTAAATGTTTTGACAATCTGTGGCTTAAACAGAGCTCACCCTATATTTATAAGATGAACGCATTCCTCACCTATTGAGCCAAAGAATCCGTACAGACAAACAAACACGAGTATATATAGACATTCGATTATTTACGATCCTCGGTAATGCTTACAGAGTGCTTGCAGTACTTTCTTGTTTTATTATGATTATGATAAAACCTACCTTATAGCGAAGACCGTAGAGTTTAAACTCGTATGGATTTTTATCGCCCATATAATCCTAGATTGGCACACGAATATTCCAAATTATTATTGTTCTTTTATAAAGATAAACATTAAGTAAGTATCTAAGGAACAAAAACGGACAATTGAAACTTTGACGATTTCACAAAATAGTAGCAGCAGTTACTTAATCTTGTAATATCAAGTTGATTTTCCATTTTATCAAATAATTAATTATATTCAGAGGAAGACGAATACAGAACATCGATTTGGTATTTTTTACATCGGTTCCTCGAAGCTAAAATATCCTTTTAAGGTAAGTATATTTTACCTGCCAGGAAAATCAGATATTGGATTTGTCCTATTTTGTTTCACAGCTCCTTTGACAAAAATATGTTATATATATAGATTGCCCTCAGCCCTTGGGCCACAAAGGACGTAGCAATATTAGGGCACATCGGAACATAACTAATAACGATACAACTCTACCAATATCGACAAACTGTGCTCTCCTTCCGCGAGCTCCTATAAACGTAATCAACGAACGAGATGGAAGCACTACATCCGTAGAGACAGCGTACAAAACATGTAGAGACTGCGTTTAAATTATGTTTAAACTAGATTTGGAAACGGTTTAGTCTATATTTATATTTTAATTTTTTTTTAATTTTTATTAAATTTAATATGATAATATTAATATAATGTAAACTATTATATCCTAATGTACTTATTCTTCTGTACCCAGGACTCAGACCCATAGAAGGTAGCTACGCTTCCCCAGTTATGTCTTTTAGTTCCCATGTAATATGGGGCGAGCCTACTGCCATCTATCGGGCACAGTTCCAGACTCCAGGCATATATTGAAAAAAATACTAATAGAAATATCCAAAAACACTGCCTGACCCAAAGATCGAACCCGGGATCTCATAAAATTTACTCGTTCTACCTAGTAGATACTAGTTCTTGATACCTAGTTCTTGTACCTAGTAGATAGGTACAGTTATTGTTTTCTGAGATATTAGAAACAAACTCATGATATTTATAATGTAGCGACGGATAGTTGGTTCCATGAATATTTGGTGTGATTCCGATCGAGATTGAGATCGCAATAAATATTTATTAACGTATCCTACTCACACTAAACCTTCTCAAGGAAATATTGCAGAACCTTCTATTCATGATATTATCATATGAATAAATAAAAAAGGATAAAATAAAAAGGAAACCCTGAAACTACTGAAAAGTTTCAAGATAAGAAATATTTTACGTTAATCGTATCAACTTTTGGAAAATCTGTATCAGTATTTTTTTTATATTTTTGTCTCGTTAATGTATGCGATGGTCAATTCACAATAGGAAAATTCATATTTTAAAATATATATATTATGTAGAAAAATATACATCTGTGTTTACAAATGTAAACATAGATGTATGAACATTTTTCTAACGGTGATTTAGAGAATCTTTGTTAAAATTGACACGTAGAAATAAAATGTACGCATTTTATGTTTAAAATGTGAAACGTCGTTAGTAAACAGTAAGTGGAGTGAGCATATCGAATGGATCAGATCGAAGATTTGGTAGACATCGACAATAATTGTTTACTGTAGATTGTAGAATGACCGAATCGTTCCAGCGACGATTCCTTTGACGACGCTTCATAAGATAACTCTCGACTCTTCAACTAAATGAAAGCAATTACTTGGGAATCAGATCACTTTGTTCCACAAAATATTTACAGGAGATAAATAAATTTGACCGAAATTATTATGTAAAGTCTCTCTCTTTGATGATAATAAGTACGAGCACATCATTAATTATATTTCTGGCTCGCTCGATCGTGTATTGCAAGCCCTACTACTGTGCATGATGGCCTGGGTTCGATTCCCTGATCAGGCGTAATGTCATATTTTTCGTATTGTAATGTCATAGTTTTCTCAACCTGCATCAACATCAGCCTGCTTGATGGCATAACGGCAATAGGCTCGCCCCTTATTACCTTATTACATGTGAATTACAGACATATCCAGCAAAGTTTAGTCGTATCCACTATGGTAATAGTTTGTGGAGACACTTTTGCCTAACCTTTTGGTGGAAAAGACGTGATGCGGTGTTATTATAACATTAGAATCTTAATTCGCGACGTATGATTTATGTGGTAATACATCAACATTGGTTGTAAATCTAATTCAGAACGCAGTTAAATGAAAAATGCAATAAAACCCGGCAACGGCGCGTACTTTATGATCCACAGCTGGGAATGTATGTACACTACACTAGTGTGTACCACACATATTTATATGTTGTACACACACATTTATTTTATTATGTTTATTACGAAAATATTATCTTATACGTTCTAATAAAATATACCAAGTTTTAAGTAAATATGTCACAGTAATATTTTGATTATTCTTGACGTAATAGATGTTATATAGGTACTATGTTAGTATTTATATTTTTATATCTATAGGTAGGTATATAATATCATACGATAACTATCATATTTTATAACACAATAATAATAATATAATAATAATATTTTTAAACTTACGGCGAGTTGCAGAACAGCTTAAACCCAGATATTACTTAAACTATAATAATTTAGCGAAAAGAAGCAAAACTTGCGGTTATGGACATGAGGTACTGGGTTCTCGAAAATGGAAAGCTCAAATTAGGTCCTATTAGGTCCACGTACGTCAGTAAAGTTATTCGTTGTCTCCGTCGCACTATTAACTTAGGTATCGTCTTTCTATCTTTGTTGTTTCAAATTGCACGCGCCAGTTGTTGAGTAAGCGCTGGAAGAACATATCCTATCTCCCCTTTTCTTTAAATCAACGGTTTTTCAAACTCAAACTCAAACAGATTTATTCAAATAGGTCATAATCTGACACTTTTGTACGTCAATGAAGATACAGTACTGAGTCTACCGTGCGTTCGGAAAGATACCTCTACAAGAAGAACGCACAAGAAACTTGTAGGGCTTAATTTTTTCAACAGATAGTTTCACAATATTTGGTTTGGTTACATTCGTTTTCTTTGAAGGTGCCGCGAGGCGGCTATGCAGAAGTTTCCAGGCATCTTTGTCCTCTATGTACTGGTTGACTTTATAATAAGCCTTCTTAAGTAAAGTAGATTTTATATAGGTTTTGAATTTACCCTCTGAGAGCCCAGTTATCTCTTTTGGGATTTTATTATAGATACGTACACTATTTCCTAAGAATGTCTTTTTATTTGTTTTAGATAATCTAAAGCTAGGTACAGCTATTTTGTCTTTATTCCTAGTATTAAAATTTTTTCTAGGTTATGAAACAAAAACTTTTTGGGCCTTTTAAAAGTCCCATCATTTTATTTAGGTTGATCCCAAACACTTCACTATCTGCTGCGAAAATGGTAGAAAAGAAAGAACCAAAAATCGCCTTAACATCTATGAACCTATATTATGTACATATAATGAAGACGTCTAACTGTCGTTAGTCTGCGTTCTAACACTCGTTAAAACGATAACTGCAGTAAATACAAAAAAAACCTCCCCAAAACCGCAACACTGTATAAAAGAGGACACGACAGCTTCACACACCACTGTGCATCCTTGTAGGTACACAAGTGTTTGTATGTGTGTGTATATGTACAGTGCAACAGTGTTTCTAAATATAATTTGTACAGTCGAGCACACAAAGGCCTGCGGTTTGTTCATTTCGGAAGTTGGCAAATTGGAGTGTTGCTAGTCGCAAACATAAGGTCGCCGGGTAAGCTATGTTTCCTACGAGTATTGCCAGCGTTTATGTGTGAGTTGTGTTACTACTAGGGAAATTAATTTAGACCTCACTGAACCTACCCAGTTAACACATAAAAGCTAAATTTATTTATTTAGCTTTCGATCTATTTTGAAAAAAAGAATCATTCTTTTTTGGCAAACCATCAGAAGCTTTATTCTGATACTTTCATATCGTTTGTATCTCAATGGGCATTCCATGGATAACACTCCATAGTATGTTTACTATGGAGTGTTATCCATGGAATGCCACCGATGCTCAATGGTGTCACAATAGAACTAATTATAAAATATCAAGACCAAAAGCTATACATATTGTACTGATCAATAATATTCAACATAATATTCATGCCGTCGATAGTACACATGCTTATTGAATTGGTACAGCTCCAAATAATGAAACAAAGTACCTTATTACATCTTGTATGACATAATTCCTTGGTTCAGAACACTGCGATGTTTACGTATATGTACCAATTAAAATGGAGACGAATACAGTTACTGTAGTGGAGACTGAACGGAACTTGTGCTGTCTGAACTAAATCTAAGTTCTAAGGTTTATTCGGGAAGTGGTCATTTTAGGGTGAGCATGGATATCAGTTTGATTATGTTTAATGAGCGGATGCAAGATCCTTAAAGTCATGCAACAAGAACTATATGATGTTTTTACAATGGGCCTTAAGATGAATATGTCCAAGACGAGAGTAACGACCAGCATGGCTGACTACTCACGCATGAGCATTACATATATCTTGGACATTATTTGCCTTTTGCCAAAGAACATAGCGACAAAGAGATCTCACGCCACGTACATTTGGGTTAGGCCATCTTTGGTAAATTTGATGACGTACTCATAGAGACTGAAAGATACTCGCAATGTTTCAAAACCAAGATCTACAATCAATGTGTTCTGCTCACTTGAATAATTGTCTGGATTGAAAGTCTGCAACGTGGGTAGGCAGGTAATGCAACTAATGGCGAAGCCTCGAGAAGGAAGGCGCGGCGTCGGCAGAACACCAGCCCGATGGTTCAACGACATCGTTAAGATCGTAAGAAAAACTTGAATGCGATTCGCTCAATACAGAAAGAAATGGCACCAAAGGGAGGATGCCTATTGACAGCCTCGTTGGCACAGATGGTAGTAACTCTGCTTTCTGTGCCGCAGGCCCCCGGTCCGATCCCCGGCCAGGTCAAACATTTGTGTGCATGAACATGTCTGTTTGATCTGTGTCTGTGTGTTATAAGCTTATATAAGTATGTATGTCAGTCATCTGGTTACCATAGTACAGGCTTCTAGCCTAGTTTGGGACTAGATGACCGTGTGTGGAAGTTGTCCCATATTATATTATTACGAGTATGCCTATCAGTGGGATAATAACATGGGCTGACTTTCGAGCACGGTACGGTAATAATCTTATTACCGCGCCGCCTGGCAGAGGCGGAAGACCGCGTTGCTCGAAGGGGCTGACAATGATGTTGATGATGATGGGATGGAAATTGAATTGTAAAAGTACACTTAATGTTCGTTTCTAATATCTAAACTACCTACATACCAAATTTTAGCCCAATCGGTTTAGTAGTCTCCGAATTCATTGTATTTGAAGGTAATTCGTAAACAACCCTTCAGTAGACATTCGGTGGAGGGTGTGTACGATTATTCGAAACTCGTTACAACGAACATAACTCGAATCCGACACGCGGAGGAATTGTCTGGAAAATCCGACATGTGGAAGCAGTTCTTCCGGGGGCAGTAGGTAAAGTATTTTTATTTTATATCGAGCGCATAATATTACTAGTGGGTCTATGAGAACAGTAGACCCCACCAGTCCTTATAACCATGCAATAGCCGACATTTCCCCTTTTCCACTGGCTTAGCGAAGCTACAGATTTGTGAATAAAAACTTCAAAAAGTGATTTTCAACGGCTTTGTTTAATTCATTTTAGATAATATAAATTATCTATATATTATATTTTTAAATATTCTTTGTTTTTGTATTTTAGTGATCTTTCCTATCTCCCATAACAACAAATTATATAAGATAAATATTGCTACAAACAAACTTCCCCCCTTTTCTTCACTGATTACATCCCAATAAAAAATGGCTATCGAATAAATAAATAAAGCAACTTGTGTGCCAATTTCATCATTCATCATCAATTTTGGTTGGAAAATGCGACCTGTAGGCGAGAACAGACAAACTGACGTACAAAAGCATTTTTGGCTAGTCTGAAAACTGAGACGCTTCGTTCGCTCGGTCAATAATATTCGTATTCCGCAATCCGTATATATAATCCGTATACGCAAAATTTTTGATTTACGGTCCCAACATTTTATCTGTTCAGTTTAATCTAGCCGTCGCTAGTGGAGAATTCAGTTGTGATGTTCGCGGCTAACAGACCGTAATTTCGTAAGGTAGAAATGATACTTTATATTCACCATCATCATCATCATCTCAGCTATTAGCTAAACATAGGCCTCCCCCTTAGATTTCCATCCAGTCCAGTTACAGGCGGCCCGCCTCCAACGTGTCGTAGCTTATATTAATCACCCTATATTTAGTAGTCTTACTGTGAACACTGCACTGTGGTCGCAAACACTCCAGTAATTTTATGTACATTTATTTCCATTCAGATTTATGTTTTGAGCGTTTTTGGCAATTGTTTGTATGTTAATGTACGTTTTAATAATTTACATACTTTGGTCGGGAGCCGGATTATCGTGGGCTTAGATCAGCTTAAGGTTTAGGCTCTCACGCATTAATATGTTTATGTTTCGTAAGGATTACTTTGAATATTATATAATTAGGATCAAGATTATTACAACTACCTACCAAGTTGAGCGCTTTCTGTGAAGAAAAGAGTTTGAAGACAGTTAAAAGGAAAATATAATCTATGCAAAAGTTTGGACGACATATAAGAATTGAGTGACACACTAACATTGAACTACGACCTCAAGTAAGGGGCATGTCTGTACATAAATTAAGTAGAATAACAGAGCTTAAGACCCTGAGTACAATAAAAGAGGACAATAATCTGATGAGAGGTCTCACAGGACCAGCGGAGGTACATTCAGCGGTCATTACCGCGGGTGCTTTACACTTTATAGGCGAAGAGCAGATGACCGGGACTTCTAGCCCGCTTTGGAACTAGCTTGCTATCTTTCTACTCTTCTCTCTTCTAGTCTCGTCTAGTGTTATAGTTTTGATAATTAAATGTGTAAGGTAGAAAATGTTTAACAAAAGGAAACAAGACATTTTTAAATTTCATTAAAGTTCAATACCATAACTAGTGTAGTATAAATATAATTAGGGTCGTGCTACTGGAAACGAACACATGAACACAGTATTTCACATTAATTGATAGACACAGGAAGAATCACGTGTTAATGAACACATTCTTAGTTTTAAATGTCTACGTAACAGTTTAAGTTAGAAATAAATTACTCATCAGCCTTTTTTAGGCTAGTTTGTAATATGTTATATTATATATTTGAATATATTAAAATAATGAGTTTTGTCTAGTTAATGTATTATCAGTCAGCTCTTAAACTACGAGACAATTTTGCGTTTCTTGACGTTACCCCAAGTATCTACGTTGTAAAGGTCTAAAATGCGAAACTTAACTTGCTTGTAACGTATAAAGTGTGATTATACCCGAGCCCCAGTTTCATCCGGTTCCTCTGCAGTATGAACCGGTTGGAGCCGGTTTGTTATGACCACAAGAGGTCACGATTTCGCCAAAGTTATGCAGTGCCACTGCATAACCTGCGTAACAGTAGCTTCACATTAGGTTCATTCCGCATGATAAGACATCGACTGCCTCGGTAACGTAGTGAGCGCAAGCTCCACTGCCGATCAGAAGGTCCGGGTTCGATCCCCAGGTCAAACAAAGTGTTAAATATAGAATTTTCTGGAGTCTGGAACTGTGCCCAGTAGATGGCAATAGGCTCGCCCCTATTTCATAGGACCAATAACATACTGGCGAAATGTGGGTGCGCCTACTATGGGACTGAGTCCTGGGTACACCTCTGCCTACACCTTCGGGAAAAAAACGTGATATGTTATGATATGACATGAATTATGCCATGTTTGAAGAGTGAACGATCCAATAACAATTAGCCTCCCCCCCGCACCCCGCTACGTATAGGCGTTTTTGTTTTTTACTAACATAATACAGTCTTCTAGGTTGAGTAGTCAGTAGTTATGACACACTGCGACAAGTATGTTGCCGGTATACTATGAATATTTGACTGTTCACCAAAACACTAGGTTTGTATGAGAATTCTTAGCACGTACGGCTCCTTTTTCCCCAAGTTTAATTTCGTTTGTTATTACGATCTCTGGTTCACGGATCTTGGTGGTTACCTCTTGGGAAACATTTAAAAATATACTGCAAATCCGTAACGCGTTCTAGCAAATCAACATTTTATTCCAATTCATCGAGAAAAAATACTCTCAAAACACAAAAATAAAATAGATAGAAATAGTCACTAAAATATTGTAGTATTGACAATATGAGATTTTTTTTCACAACAAGACGCATACGAGTTGGGATGCATGCGATCACAAGTAGCGCCGGTGTATCGTAAAGTTAGAAACGATACGACACGGCATCAACTTGTAGCTTTAACCAGCTGTATTATAGTTGACTAACAAGAACTTCTGATACTTTGTAGCTCTACGGAAATCTTTGTGAAATTGGTATCTTCAAAATTGGTTAAATAATAGATTTAAAAATAAATGACACTAACCACATCATCATCATCTCAGCCATAGGACGTCCACTGCTGAACATAGGCCTCCCACACTAACCACGACCAAGCTCAATATTGAGCACTGCGCTCGTATATGTATAATAAGAGAATATTCTCAGCAGCTCGAATGGAGACCACAGACCGGCAAGCGCAGATCTAAGAAATGTAGAAGAAACACGCTGGATGCAAGCCGCTTACAACCGGACTAGATGAAAATTTATGGTGGAGGGCTATGTTCGGCAGTGGACGTCTTACGGCTGAGATGATGATTATGATTGATTCACTGCAACGATTCAATGTCTCGAAAAATGTTGTTCTAATTATTGCCACATTGATTTCGTACATAATGAAAACGAACTTTAAATCAATACTTTCTCGAAATACGTAACGTCAAATACTTATAAGGAATCAAAGAAGAAATCAAACTGATTTTAAACGAGAAGTGATTCAATATAGATTAATTCTGAAGTGGAATATTTATAGACCCTTCCCATGGTGCGACAGCGCTGAGCCAGCCTCCGGCGGCCCGCACGCCTCACTGCCGCCGGAGCCGCCGGAGCCGCCGCTTGGTGCTCGATGCTTGCTCGGTACTCGATGTATACTTGAGTTTTTCATCCGATTTATCCACATCCCTTAGCAGGGTTGACAGATATTAGAAACCACGGGTATTTTAAAATAACACAAGAAGACATAATAACGTTAATTTTAAAACGATAGAATATATCTTAAAGGCGGCGCTGTGTCATGAAAACTTTTTAAAAGTACTCAGTACTGACTACAGAATCATTATCATCTCAGCCATTAAAAAAAATGTTAATCAGTTTTTTCGTGAATATGGCGCATGCAACTGCGTCGAAATTTTGGAACACTCAAAAAACATGTAACCATTGTAATTATCTCGTTAAAAGTATAATCTAAGCCGTTGAAAGTCCACCGTTGAACGTAAGCCTTCCCCATTATATATGTCCATCTAGCTGTCTACGACATCCCACACTGCGCTGACGCGGAACACAGGACGACAGAATACATAGTTAATTTTTCTAATCTTGGCTCTAAACTCTCAGCTTCACCCAGCTCACTTTGCCTCAGCTTGGCTGTTAGCGATAAGACCGCCTATTGTTACAATATTTATTATAAATTGTTATTCGTTTTACGATTTTGTTGTTTGTGGTGTACCAATAAAGTGTTTATCTATCTATCTAAGCTAAAAACAAGGAATACGTCCAGTGAACGGCACTTTCAGCCAGAATAAGTATTCTCCATATCATTATAAAGGGTTGAAGATAAAGGCTCACCCTCTCGTCGTAAATGTGTGAAGTTAACTCGTTAGGAGAGATCACGATCGGTTTTCCTAATTCCAAATAAATGCTATTGAAACAAGTTTGATGTAAGTCATCATAATTTCTATAAATGTTTCTAAAAATCGATTATTCTAATTTAATTACAGGGTCAAAATGTAATAAATTTACAGTTTATTAAAACTGGGATGACGTATAAGAAATCTATGGTAAAGAACATAATATATTTAACAAATATAAAATTAGATCATAACATCACGACAGTAATAAATCAATTTCATTTGAGATACTCTCGTATTGAAACGTAAATGGAAAATGGCCGCGGTAGAAACTTCCATAAAAGCAAAGCAGTTATTTAGCTTCCGACCGGTAGCGGCGTGTTCCGGCCGCTGTCCAATCTGCCTTCATATCTCCACCCTACAACTATAACACCACTTCTATATGACTACACACTACACTCTACACACTACACGGTTACTCGACCGTCTAGACGCATAAACATAGCTCAGGAAGGGCATGCAGCAGCTTTCAACTGCCAAGCTACATTATACACTCCAGGATCGTGAAAAAATAAATAAAAAACATGACTGTGTACCTATGGGATGATCCCATAGTAGGTGCACAGTCATGTTTTAAGTCCCATGTAAAATGGGCCTATCTACCGGGCACAGTTCCAGAATTCGGGCTGCAATTGATAAATTCCTAATGGTAAATCCAATAACACTATTTTCTCACCTGATGATCGAACCCGGGACTTCATGATCAATAATAGCGCTTGCGACCACTACTCTACCGAGGCAGTTTTGCAACTATACTACTACTACTTCCAAGCTATATTATGATATAAAACACAATATAATATATTACAATTAACGCCATATTATATACTTTAAGTATTAAATAAAACTTGAAACTGCACATAACTCATTAGAGAACACTCAAAAACGCCATAAACTTAATTGATGTATCGTTAACATTGACCCAAAGAGATTCCTTCCAGTCTCGGTTCCACCGGGGCGGGGTCAACGACCTGCTCCCCCCTCCCTCCCTCTCTTACCCCTCTATCGATCCCATTCATGCGTGAGACTGTGGCTTTTGTTTAAGGTGCGATTTTGGATTTATTTTCGAAGATTATGGGATTACATTAAAAAGGTTAGCTTTTAGCAAATCGACATAATCCTATGAACAAATTGCCAAAGCTATGTTTCGTGTAGTCGGACAATACATCGTCCGAATTACCCCATTCGATTTTTATATCCTGATATTTTTGAAGATGAATTAATTAATTAAAATATCAGTCTCAAATTTGCTTTTTATATAAACGTTATAAAATATTGATAAAATAAAATGATGAAATAGATCACATAATATTTACAAGTCCAGCTAAATCGAGCGGTCGGTCACTAATCACTACAGCTACAATGAGGGCAGGAAACTCGTTAACCTTGTAATTTCAATAAATCATGGTATTCATGAAAAGCTGCGAGTTGCGCGAGCTTTATCATGAAAATCGGGCTTTGGATGGAATCACATCAAATATTATGTGACAGATGGTCATTTGTTATATTATTAATTGTAGAAGAAATAAAAAACCTATGTACTGAACTATATATGAATAATAAAGCCTCAATGAGGATGCATTGATGATTTGATACCTTCCAAACAAGCAAATGTAATTTAAACCAAATATCGTAAAATTTTGGCAGTTAAAAAATTCGCCTTGTTGCTTTCTTCTTGTTGAGGTATCTTTCGGAATGCTTCATCACTAGCTTCATCGACGTACGAGAGCGGTCCGTTAGGCCTATTTAAATAAATGAATGAGTTTGTATGTTTGAACATGGTTTGACTGAACTTCTGCATAACCACCACCGCCGGGTGGTGGTTACAAGCCAAACATATGTTGTAAAACTCGCAGTTGAAAATATTAAACCTCACAATTTTCTTGTGCGTTCTTCTTGTAGAGGTATATTTCCGAACGCACGGTAGATTCTTTACTAGTTTGATATTATTGATTAACGATTAAAAATGTCTTTTTAATTTTAAGACTTTGTTAAATAAACATTCTTTGAGTTTTAGTTTGACTGACGTTCATGTCATATAAGCTCAGTAGTGTATTGACTAATCCGAGGGATAAGGTATTATTACATTTATTTTTACGATTGTTTCGCGTGACACAAACACATTATGTAGGTACTACTCTGTACAACTAACTTCATGTCTAATGTTAGGTACAATCAGCTGCTCATAGAGCTCATAGCTAGGTACAGCTCTGCCAACCCTTTCGGGGAAAAGGAGTGATGTTATGTTATAAAAATAACATAAGTTTAATATAATAAGTATTAGGAAAGTACTAAAATGTATCACTTTAATAGACAAAATATAATCAATTAAATCTGATTTTATAAATTCTATTGATAGTGGAGATAAATTATGCATAGGCATGTGTACCTGTGTGAGTTTGTGTTTGTTTGTAATGCGTTGATCAACGTTCGTCTGCTCCCTCAAACATAACCTGATTCGAATCCGATGCGAGTTTATCATTGTACCGACAGTATCATACAATATTCAATTTGCATCACAAAGGTTTCATCATATTATGTTGAATTATATCGTACATGAATATAGTTATTTATGTGATATTATTGTATTATTAAAATATCTTCCGATACCACACCAGTGCTAATGGAAACTCGTAACTGTTCCAAAAGATCCAACCACCAAATGTGGTGCGAGTCTTTATATAGTATTATTGAGACTAACCTGTATCAGGTCCGTGTTCTATCGAGTGCAGGTCCTGCTGCGAGCGCCTCCGCTGTCGGTACTCGGCGCGGTAGTCCTGCCAGCGGCCGTACTGCGCCGGGTTGTTCAGGTACTCCTGCGACGAGAACCGAGACGCTCGCGCCGGGGGGAACCCCATCTGACTGTAGTAGTCGTGTCTGAACACCACGTCCGGGTGGTTCATCCCGCCCGGCACTATCTGACTGCCGTAGTGACTCCTGTGCCCGAGATACTCGGGCTTCAGTGGCACCGGCCCGTCCGTCAGCTCGTGTCCGTGTATCGACGTAGATCTCTGAGGGCCGTAGTCTCTCAGCCTGTTAGAGAAGTCCATCCGGTGCGGGGAGTAGTCCAGCCCTCGCGGACCCATCTCGAAGTGTCCGTGAGCCGGGCGGCTGCTGCGGTAGAAGTGAGGCGAGAACGGATTCTTGCTCTCCTGATTCTGTCTCGGGCTGTACGTGGCCTCTTTAGGCTTCTCTTCTTTCGGCTTCTCGGTGGGAGTTTCCTTCTTAACCTCCCGCTTCAAGGGCGACTCGATGACCTCCTGAGAAGCCCTGCGGTTCACTTCCTGCACCTTCTCGGCGAGGGTCCCTTGCTGCAGTGCTTGCGACATCGTCACTCACTCGTCACTCGTTATATAAACACATATAAAACTCTACGGCAAATAGTTTTGTATCAAACTTTTAAGTATACGTTTATAAATTCAAAGTGTTGTAGGATTTTATAATCACAACCGAATACACCAGCTACAACATTTATTTGGATTAAAGATTTTTCAGGATAAGTGGAGTTTTCTCAGTGAGTGGTATTTCCGAAATATGTCTTTACATTTGGTATATTATGTAGGTAATATTCGTAAATCATAAATTCAGCGCAGATGTTATTTTAGGATAATAAAGACGTTAATAGCGGTTGTTAATCTCAACTCTCGCACCTTGTTGCTCTCAATACACACTATGTTCTCATTCATAATAATAATACGATCCGTTTACATTCGACTAAAATAATAATTATAAGATAATAACTTGTATGAATGAATTGGATGATATTTGCATTGTCACGGTACAGAACAGGCGATTCACAAATATATTGTGACGTGATGGATCATAAATATTAATTTCCAATTAAAATAGCATCTTTGTTTGTTTAAAATAAAATCCGATAAATGAACATTCCAATAACTAACGGGAATAGCCGCGTTCACACTGGGCGAAACGTTTTTAAATGAATTTGTTCAATGGGATTTTACGAATTCATTTATACAAATAGATAAAATTGAAGTGTCTGTTCATAATATTAAAAATACAGTAATAATATGAAAGTTTAAACGATACTATTAACAAAACAAAATTTTAATAAGTTTTGTTTGTCTTAAGATTTATTTAACAAATAAATATGATCAGGGTAATAAATACTTTAAAAAAAAAAAATACTTAAATCCACGCGGACGAAATCGCGGGTTATAGCTAAGTATAGTTGGTTGTAGTGGTAGGCCTCTTTTGCAGGGGGCCGCCTGGGGAAGTACCACACCTTTGCCAGTTATTCATCCGCCAAGCAGTAATGCGCAAACATTACTGTGTTCCGGTATGAAGGGCAATGTTACCAGCGAAATTACTGGGCATGATGAGATTCAACAACTCATATCTCAGGGTGACAGGCGCAGTGCAGTGCCGCGCAGAATTTTGAATTTTAAAACAACTGGGTAGCACTGTGTCTGATATGGGCAATCATGATGCTTACCATCAGGCACCTGATTAGCTCGTCTTGTCACTCACTATCATAAAAAAAAAAAAAAAAAAAAAAAAAAAAATCTTAGCTAGTAACAATATGCAATGAAATTTAAAGTACCTACTCAAACGATTCACAAACTCATTGAAACAGAACAATAATTCAGTCCAAATTAAATGGCACACTTTATAAACGGATAACAGGTAACCGAATTAATGACGGAACGAATGAACGAGAACACTTTACTCATTCACTCGCGATCGAATTATATCCATTTATCGCCGTTCACTCTTTGGAAATGTATTTGATGTGCTACTTTCAGGCTGATTATAAAATTGGGAATTTTCTAGACAATTTTGTTCTGTATGTAAGTTCACCTACTATGTAAGTTCACATAGGTTTTGATAAGTTTACTCAAGTATACTCTTTAAACGATAAGTAATAATTTGGTAGAAAATAGGCTACTTGACAACATTAAAAATTTGCTTCGAATGGTGGTCATCCTATCCCATAATTGCTTAAAAAAGTATATTTCGCTTTGATTTTGAACTAAAAAATTGGGAATTTAGCAAAATTCACGAAATAAAAACCTGTTTTTTTTTGTTATTTTAATTCTGATGCAAACGCTGTGATTGGTTGCAACTTGCAACTCTGTTGACGTCACATTTCAATAACTAACAGATCAATGACAGATGACAGATGTAGATGGGCCGCCTGGGGAAGTACCACACCTTTGCCAGTTATTCATCCGCTAAGCATTAATGTTCTAACATTACTGTGTAAGGGCAATGTTACCAGCGAAATTACTGGGCATGACGAGATTCAACAACTCATATCTCAGGGTGACAAGCGCAGTGCCGTGCCGCGCAGAATTTTGAACTTTAAAACACTGGGTGGCACTGTGTCTGATATGGGCAATCATGATGCTTACCATCAGGAACCTGATTTGTTCGTCTTGTCACTCACTATCATAAAATAAAAAAACGTTGTCGTAGGTGTAGTAGGTGAAACAATTTGTTTCCTAATGTTCCGCATGGCGCAAATTAATTTATTTTTTTCTTTGATGTTTAGCGACACACGGCGACATATTGACGTCACTTGACTTGTGACGACACATGGTCACGTGAACGACCGAACCGTGTTTTTGGCACATTTTTGGGAATTTAAACTTAGGACATTGATTTTTTTAAACTAGTTTTCAAAAATGTGTCAAATAGTCTATTAAGGGTGGAATGGCCAAAAAGCGACACGTGTAAAATATATTTTATACCTACCCGTAATTGTGTGGTTTTTGGATATCCATTAAATAAGTAGGCAGGTGTCCTGATCGAGGTTAATGGGTATACCTATACATACCTACTGTTAATACCTACACCTAGTGTTCAAAGTTAAGGTAAGCTTATATAAGTATGTATATCAGTCATCTGGTTACCATATTACAGGCTTCTAGCCTAGTTTGGGACCAGATGACCGTGTGTGGAAATTTATATTATTATTATTTATTATATTATAAAGTAGAACCTCTACTTTATCTATATATACCTCGTGTAAAATAACGTCAGCACGTAGAGTGCGGTACAGATAAAGCTGGTATTACACTAATCCGATTATCGCGTTGTTTGGTTTCGTGTAAATCTTTGCGAAAACTCTTGGAGTGTGCTGCGGAGGCGGCGAGGTGGTGTCGGGACTTGAAGTGGAGGAGATGTTGTTGCTTCACTTACTTTGACAACGGTACATTATGAGATACCCACATTATGTTTTGAGATTGTCACGACTTTTATCAAAGACTTATCATTTTACAACCAAACGTGGCATAAAATATGAAAACAAATTGACTTCGTTTAGTTAGGGTATATTAACCATGTATGTATGATAGAGGTCGCTAGGGCTATTGTCAACGTGAAGTCCCGGGTTTGATTCCCGGGTCAGCCAAAAAGTCTTGGATTTTTCCATGAGGGAGAGACCATTCCTGTTCCATCTGTACTTTCTACTTAAGACTTTTAATAACCACGTTAATAGTTCGTGCTAATTTTAATGAAAAGAACTAAAATTACTATTTCAAGTCTCACGATTTTTTTTATGATAGTGAGTTAACAAGACGAGCAAATCAGGTGCCTGGTGGTAAGCATCATGATTGCACATATCAGACACAGTGCCACCCAGTGTTTTAAAATTCTAAATTCTGCACGGCACTGCACTGCGCCTTCACCCTGAGATATTAGTTGTTCAAACTCGTCATGCCCAGTAATTACGCTGGTAAAATTGCCCTTCAGACCGGAACACAGTAATTTTTGCACATTACTGCTTGGCGGATGAATAACTGGCAAAGGTGTGGTACTTCTTCAGGTGGCCCCCTGCAAAAGAGGCCTACCACCACAGAAAATATAATATTTAAGCTAAAATTGTAGCAATAATTATGAAAAATCGTTCGCCGGCCGAAACGACATAAAATTAACATAGGAACGTCGTCTAGAATAATAAAACCGCCCGCCACGGGAGCCCCTGTCGGCCCAACTTGTGCCATTACTCGGCGGAACGTGGCGGCCACTATAAATTGCCGGATTATCGCTTCATCTGCGAGGAGCGATCTTAAACGATCTTGGACGATGTTCACCGATACCTACACGTTCCAAAATCGAATACAAGAACTATTTCATCAAGAGGTAGTTTCGATACATAAAATAAGTAAGCGCGAACACGAACAACAATATATTAAAAATTGTTTCGAAATTTGGATCTGTAATTTTAAAAGTAACCTTCAAAACCCAAAAAATAAATTTTTATTATTTATATACGGCAGAAGGTCTAAATCCCCTAACCAAAGCTTATAACTGCTGCTGTTTTCGGCAGCAATTCCCACGGGAATACATTAGTAACACATATAAAATAGAAACTAGGTAGGTGAGTGATGTACTGCGGCAGGTAGGTATACAAGAGCAGCACCCGGCGCCGCCTGGCCACCAGCCAACGGCCGATATCTGCTGCATTGTGAATCAGATTCGTGATGTAACATTAGTTATTTCTATACCTGCCCACTGTTACATTACTATTGGATAGCTCGTGTGTATGCATGGACACACACTAGTATATTAACAATTAGTCACAGATTTCACACCTTTTGCCAAAATAAATTATTTATTATTAATTAATAATATTAGCCTAAATTTATATTGAATGAATGAATGAATGAATGAATGAATGAAAACTCTTTATTGCTACCACAATATAACATAAAATAACAAAGAAGAAAACCTTAAAACTAGAAAGAAGTAACAACTGGCGGCCTTATCGCTCAGAGCGATCTCTTCCATATTAAATATTTAAGTTAGATATTTAAGTTTTAAAAGTACAAATTTTCAAACTTACAGACAAAAATGTATCAAGTCGTTTTAAAAGTGCACGTTTTTGCAACTCGCTTTTAAATCATCATTTACTAGGTTTATATAACCGTTGGTTTAATAAGTGACACGATGCTTATGTACGTGAAATATGACAATTATAAGGTAAACAAATATGTCATTATAATTCAAGATGAGTAGGGTAGGTGGATAAACAGCGCGCCCTGGGGATGAAACCCCAAAGTTTGAAACGGTTACATATTGTTTAGATCAGACTTCTGCCTCACGTTTATAATGCTAAGCAATCTGTTGTCATGTCATGTAATCCTGCATATATTATACTAGCGCCCCGCCCCGGCTTCGCACCGGTAGCAGACAACTGTTAATATATACATTTATAGAGAAATAAGTCGTAATACATTGTTTCCATTAATAGGAGTAACTCTGTTGGTTCACGCAGCGCACACCAAGAAAGCTGCCAGTTGCGATAATATTTTCCGATCCCTTCAATATAAATCGTCATACTATTGCCAATTTATACAAAACTTTTACAAATAGTACATATAAATCTTGTGTTTTAAAATTCAAAATTCTGCGCCGCGCTGCTCTGCGCTTGTCATCCTGAGACAGCGAAGTTACTGGGCATGACGAGTTTCAACAACTAATATCTTAGGGTGACAGGCGCAGTGCCGTGCAGGATTTTGAATTTTAAAACACCGGGTGGCACTGTGTCTGATATGGGAAATCATGATGCTTACCATCAGACACCTGATTTACTCGTCTTCTACTCACTAACATAAAAACAAAACACAATGATATGAAGAAAAGGGGAGATGAGGTACTGGCTTCTCGAAAATGGCAAGCTCAAATTAGGTCCCATTAGGTCCACGTACGTCAGTAAAGAAAGTTCGTTCGAGCGAATAATATTGTTGTCTCGGTCACACACACACATATAATATTATGTTTGTTACAATAAATCTTTTCACACCAAAACTGATTGGTTAGAGTTTGATGTAAGGCTGTTGGAACATGAAATAACAAATATGACAGTTTTTAAATTGAGTAAGTGGAACACAACTTGTATTTAGATATAAATATTGTTACTTTAAAGTGCTATCGAGTAATTATTTTAAATAGAAATAATAACAGGAGCTAGCAAGCACCCACTTATTAAGCGCGCTCATCCCCTTAAAATCTACTTAGTCTTAATATTCCAGCACTTACCGAACTAAATCGGAACTTATTACTACTACACATTAAGTCCAAAATCCTTTACAAGTAGATTTCAGTTCACAATCGTAAGTAAATGTAGTGTCGCGGAGAGAAGTGCTCACATTTGGCGCGAATCCGCCGACAAAATTGAACTTATTCCTGAAATATTTTAACTCCGCTTGAATACGCCATAACTTAATGTAACCGGGACGGGATATACCCAATTTGGGTTATATTACAATGTATTAAGGTTTAGTTTGGCGTGTATGGATAGGTGTGATAAATTTCGTGAAATCGTGAAGCGTTTTCACGGCGCGGCGCAGGCGAGAGAAATGCATATTAGATGAGACGCAGATGCGAGATATAGACGAGAGTACCGACAGCATAAGGATATATGAAATTCATTTATTGAGAAGTATTTGAAAACATTAACACAGATTTAGATATACCTATATAACAACTTATCATCCTTATCAACCAATTTGTTAAAAAAAGTTAACACTTTTAAGCAGAATAGTATTTCAACTTTTAATATACAATATGTATTGTATTAATTATTAAATATAATAGACAGAGGTGTACCCAGGACTCGGACTCGGTCCAATGGTATGTATACCCACACATCGCCTGTTATGTTTTAGGTCCCATGCAATAGAGGGCGAGCCTATTGTCATCTACCGGGCACAGTTCCAGACTCAAGGCGGTAATTGAGATAATTCGAGATTAAAGATAATATTTTATAATCCATAGAGGGGTGCTTATCCCCACACTTACGTATGGTAGTGAATGTTGGGTCTGGCAGAAGAAGCATGAAAGTAAGATTAATGCTGTGGAAATAAGAAGTTTGAGAAGTATGACTGGAGTGACCTTGATGGACAAAGTGAGGAACAGTGTGATAAGGGAACGCTGTGGCGTGTTAGAAGATGTAGTGACAAAGATAGAGAAAGGATTGCTTAGATGGTTCGGACATGTGGAGAGGATGGACGAAACGAGATTGACAAAGGAGATTTATAAGGCTAGTGTGAATGGTCAAGTCGGTAGGGGTCGACCTAGGCGTACCTTTCATGAACAAGTTGATGTTATCTTAAGGAAAGGCCAGGTCAAAAGTACCTACAACCGACGAGCATGCATGAAGAATGTGATGAAAGTAGAAGAAGCGAAAGTTGTATGTCAGGATCGTAGCAAGTGGAAAGAAATAGACTCTGCCTACCCCAACGGGAACAAGGCGTGACTGTATGTAGTATGTATGTTTTATAATCCAGAGTTAGTTTGCCGTCGGTACCAATAGGAATAGTATCTCGTTGATATTATACGAGTACATATAATATCAACAAACAAACAGTGATATTATGCGGAGCACAGCACGTTTGTTGCGGCTCGTGAGCAACTATCGATACACGCGAGTATCACATCTATTATTATTATTATGTTAGCGTAACACTGCTTTAATAATATCTTGTTTCTTTAAAAAGAAAAAGTCCAATATCCGTAGTTTATAATAATTATTTCGTCTTCTAAGTGTTTGGAAGAGATCGTTCTGTGTGACTAAGCCGTCGCCGTAGCTACGCGCTTTCATGTTTAAAAATTGTAATTTTATTTTTAAACTAACAGGTAACAGTGATGTATATACTAGCTGTCAAAAGATAATAATAAATTATTGACATATGTTTTAGTCAATCCCAACAGTATTCAGGCCTGTGGCCATTAAGTAGATTATATTCTCGTGCTGTGGATTGCATCAATTAGAGGTGATTGTGGCAAATACGCTTAACTGTTCCACATTAGTTCCCTGGCGTCGAGTTAATGAGTTGTTGTAGCGTGGATAGTTATATTGAATTATGAAATGACCTTTTTGGACCCCTTAGAATGTGAATTTTCAAAAATCCTTTCTTAGCACACATCCAGACAACGAAAACAACTTACATTCCAAGTTTCAAGTCTTTAAGATTGGTTTTGGGCTCTGCATTGCATTTCAATAAGTGAGTCATTTAGGATTTTATAATATATACCTATAGTGATACAGCATAATAGGTAATAATATTATGCAAGTGGGTGCGAACTATTTTCAAACAAAATTATCTACTAACTTATGAGTCTCGTTGCGTTCGTTTTAAGACCACAATTTTGTTATATCATTATTACAGAACTGGTTAATATAAGAAGATTGTTTTCTGTAATAAGTGGTTATTACCGAAAATGTAAATAAATACTAATTGAATACTAAGTAACTTGGTTTTCCAATTATGATATTAACGTTTTTTTAATGAAAAATAAGTTTGGAAAATGCATACAAAATCGTTACAATTTTGCATTCGACAGTACAAAACATTCCCTAAAACAATAACAATCCCACCAGTCTGGCAGCACTGATGAGTGATGGGCCCACATGCTCGCGCGCGATGTAAACATTGTGACGTGACACGCACACACTCAGACACGCCCAACTCATTATACTATAATATGTCGAGACACCTCACACGTCATAATATTATACGCTGCACACTGCACACTGCACAATATTGTGTAGTTTGAACTTCAATGACTACTTTACGTTGAAAGTTTATTTTATGAACGTTAACTTACCATGATAATGTAATGAACTTATTTCGTGGCTTTACACAAAGTTACCACTACATACAATAATTTTAGTTAAATTTTAATGATAAATAACTAAATGTAATATAAATAAAACATATATTTATACCAAACAAAAAAATACATTTAAACTATATGTTTAAAATGTATTTTTTAAACATATAGTTTAAATTATATATACTTATTTTAATGCATATAATTGGATTTTTAATAATTTGTACGCAAAATTATAGACTTTAAGATCTCATGTAACCAAAATTCATTCAATCAATAACTTTAAAAAATAATTGATTTAGCTTAGATTTAACACCCCTCAAATATAAAGATATCGTACCCTCCTGAACAAATGACACGGTCTTATAATCAAAAATCAATCAAAATCAAGATTGTTGCAATCATCAGGGAACAATATAAACGGAAACAAAGTAATAAAACTAAAATAGTTTATAAAACCTTCGTCACGATAAAACTCCAACGGGAACATAAAATATTCAATAGAGGAGAATCTAAGTTGGTATCGGAAGTGGATGTCGCCGACAGATGAACCCGCGTGATATTGTATAGCTCGCTATACTCGCTCGTCCGTAGGGATGATCCTTGTTGATGTATCGATATTTATATTATAAAACGACAGTGCCTATTGTCAGAAGGACATTGTTTAGTGGAGTGTCGTGTGCGCATCGCATGCGAACGGACGTATCCACCCCTGTTTCTGTGCATTTTCGCGTAAAATGCCCGAGTTGTGTTCTTGTCGCGTTGTGATCAACGAGTTGTTATGTTACATCCAGTGTAAAGTGGATGTGATGGACGAAGTTAGCCTACTACAGCTCTGTGAATCCAACTTTAGTGAGGACGAAATTGAAGTAGCCAAATCACATCTTTTGAACTCCGTTAATAGTACGCGAAGACCAGCGCGTAAAGGGGACGGAAAGACCAAAAAGCACCTGCAAGACATAATTAAAATCTTTAAGGAAACTGAACCTAATTCCTTTCCGACGTTTGTGGCGAAAGATTTAAATCGCCTGCCACCGGTAACCTGGGATCACTGTGACGTTACGACTGTATTGAAAGACATAGTACTTTTGAAACAAGAACTGCAAGTTGTAAAAAGTACGTACGCCAAACAATCGGAGGTGGACAACGTACGAAAAAGTTTAGAGGAACGATTGTATGAAGATAAGAGTAGCAATTGCAGTTTTTGTTCTACCGAAACGCAAATTCGCAGCGATGTACCTTCAAATACAAAAATTGCAACCGCTATAGGCAAGGTATCTGCGACGGTTGAGAGGGTAGCGGAGGGCGGTACTCGCCTCCCACCGAGTGCCGGGTCCGCTGCGCCGTCTCCCGCGCCCGCGCCTCTTGCCGGTCCCTCCCGCATTGCAACGAGCACCGGACGGAGTGAGGTCGTATGCGAGCGCCGCTCTGATAAGCGATCAGCTGTTTCGACTCCCAGTAGTACGACTCGGGGCTGTAATAAGTCGTGTCTAACCACGGATGCGAAATCTTCAGTGAATAGGCAAGGCAAACGTACGACAAATATCGGTAGATCTGACGAGAAACACGACGGCTTCACTAAGGTGTCGTATAAAAAGAAAAAGCTGAATAGAAATAAGCAAGGTAGTGCGTCAATACAAAGTACATCTTGTATTAAAGCTGCGCCGCGCTCTGTTTCATTATATGTATCTCGTTTAGACCTTTCGGTAAGCGCTGATAGTTTAACTGACTACGTCAAGGGTAAGGGTGAGCAATTATTAGAAATAGAACGTATTGAACCTTACAAACCGACCAATTTCGTTTCGTTTAAGCTAACTGTATCTGCTGATAAAAAAGATACTTTCATGAACCCTGACTTTTGGCCGGTTGGAATAGTTTTCCGTCTTTTCTGGCACCCTAGACTTAGACAATGAAATTTGTAAGTTTTAATTGTCAATCTGTGAAGAGAAGTGTAGATCAAATAAGAGAATTATGTAATGATTACGACGTGGTAGCCTTGCAGGAGACATGGCTTCTTCCCCATGAACTACCTTTTTTATCAACCATTCATTCTGACTTTTCTGCCCATGGCACTTCAGCTGTTGACACCTCGGCAGGGATATTAAAGGGAAGACCTTATGGGGGGGTAGCCCTCCTATGGAGAACTTCTCTGTTTGATACAGTTGATATTGTAGACTGTTCAGAACCAAGAGTATGTGTTATTAAGACAGAATTGAGTGGTAATTGTCATATGTATTTCTCATTATATATGCCACAAAATAACCTCGAAAACTTACCCGATTTCACAAATTGTTTATGTATTATTAAAAGCTTGATAGAAAATTATAATGTTAACGTAGCTGTGGCTTTAGGGGACTACAATGCCAATATAAGCACATTATTTGGCAATGAACTTTTAAATTTCTGCTCAGAAAATGACCTAGTCTGTGCGGACTATGAATTTTTAAATCATGACAACGTTTTTACATATGTTAGCTATGCGCATGGATCCAAGAGTTGGCTTGATCACTGCATCACGACGCGGTTGGCCTGGTCTGCCCTATCGAATATTTATGTAATTGAAGATGTTTTCTGGTCAGACCACAGGCCATTAGTAGTGGAGTTTGAATTTGGTAACATATCCATAGGTAGACTCGACACTAGTGAGCTTGGCGGACCGAACAGATGTTCTTGGGGTAAAAGAACTGGTGAGGAAATTAATCTATATGAAAGTATATGCAACGATAGACTTTCGAAGATGAACTGGGGTTTACTTCGTCATTTAAGTATGTGCGAAAATTGTAGCAATAAGTCTCATCACGAGTTGTTAAGTCGACTCTATGACAACTTTGTAGGTAACTTGCAGGATGCAGCCGCTACGGGCCGCAAAAGAACATCTCACAGGCATAAGGTGGTTCCGGGCTGGAACCAGTACGTTAGAACTGCACATGAGGAAGCGAAGTTTAATTACGTCAAGTGGATCGAGGCGGGAGCTCCGAGTTCAGGTCCATATTTTGAGTTAATGAAACAGAGTAGATCTATATTTAAAGGGCGTCTTAAATGGTGTCAGAAAAATGAAAAACAGATTATTCTTGATAAAATAAGTAATGCGTGTTCGAATAAAAACTTTTTTGAATTTTGGCGGGAATCTTCTAAATTATGTAAAACCAGAATCGGTGCTCCTGCGTCGATAGATGGAGAAAGTGATACCAAGAAAATTGCAGAGAAGTTTAAAGAGAGATTTTTGAGTGCTGTTTCCAGCCCGGGCGCTGATAACAGCTTATGCAGTTCGTCAGTCGTAGATAGCGGTCCAGACTATGTGTGTCCAGACACCTATACACATATAGACGAGAGTTTGGTTTTTAATACTATTAGAAAAATGCCTATGGGAAAAGCGGCGGGTCATGATCTGTTAGGGGTAGAACATCTGCGCTTTGGTGGCCCTTGGGTAGTAGTGTTCCTGTCACTATTTATTAATGCGAGTATAAGACACTCTTTCCTGCCCCCAAATCTTACCCGGTCGGTGGTTACGCCAATAATTAAAAGTAAAACGACTAGCGCATCATTAGGAACGAATTATCGGCCCATCTCGATTGCAACAACCTGTTCCAAGGTTATCGATTCTGTGATGCTTGGTGTGTTATCTAATCATATCGTAATAAGCGATGCACAGTTCGGGTTTAAGAAAAATAGCTCGACAGACTTGGCCATATTCAGTCTCAAACAAATAGTTCACTTCTATGTTACAAGGAAAACAAGTGTGTATGCTTGTTTCCTTGATTTAAGTCGAGCATTCGATAGGGTAAATTATAAAATTCTATGGGAGAAGCTCCATAGGGTGGGTGTCCCTAGTGACCTTATCAACCTCTTACGATGTTGGTACAGCTCGCAAGGTAACGTGGTGAGGTGGCGCGATGCTCTGTCGGAGGAGTATGTGTTGCCGTGCGGGGTGAGGCAGGGCGGCCTGACCTCGCCAATATTGTTTAATCTGTATGTAAATGCGCTGATTGAGGAGCTCAACGGAACCAAGGTGGGTTGCTCATTGGGTCATCAATCCATGAATAGCCTAAGTTATGCCGATGATATGGTTCTGTTGAGCCCCTCAATCGGTGGTATGAGGTTATTATTGGAAACCTGTGAGAAATATGCGGTGAATCATAAGCTATTGTATAATACAGAGAAGTCTGTGGCTATGGTTTTCGGGCTTAAGAGTAAGGGGACAACCGCCCTGCCTCTCTTTCTCAACGGAAATATCTTGAAATATGTTACCACATTCAAATATCTGGGTCATATTCTGTCGTGTGATCTGAGGGATGACCAGGACATTGACAGAGAAAGGCGTTCGCTTGCTGTTCGTGCCAATATGATCGGTAGGAAGTTTAGACACTGTGCGCGAGATGCGAAAATACTTCTGTTTAAAACATATTGCACAGGAATGTATACTCCACAATTATGGGCAAGGTACAATGTGGAGAGTTACCGCACTTTAAAGGTACAGTATAACGACTCGTATCGCATACTGTTTGGGCTACCGCGATACTGTAGCGCGTCCGCTATGTTCACAGAGGCCCGCCTGCCGGGTCTTGATGCACTGATCAGGCACCGTGTTGCCAGGTTTAGAGAATCTCTCTTTAAATCTGGCAACATTTTAATCAAGATATTGCTACGAAACTGTTTCGATTTTTTGAAACAGTGTTCGAAATTGTTATTATTTCAATGAATTGTATGGTTGTCTTGATTTTAATCTTACTTTAATTTAATTCAATTTTTTATATTTAATTTTAAATTTAATACTATGCAATGTTGGATCTAAGTTATCTGAATAAATTAATTATATTATATTATATTATATTATTAGTATTGTTTACCATCATCATCATCATCTCAGTCGTTGGTAAGCCACTACTGAACATAGGCCTCCCCCATAAAGGAAGTTTTGCCAATACTCGACACAATTGGCAGGCGGGTTGTCGAGCGCAGTTCGATGGTTTTTGCAGAGGACGCTGCTGCCCGTCCTTTGGATCTGTTAACCCTTAGCCGGCTCTTACGGCAACCACGGGTAGAGGTTGGAGCACTATTCTAAAGCCGGTAACTGCACGGCGATTGTTTACTACTTATAAAACTTTTGAATTGTTTGTTATCCGTCACAACTAAAATTAGGTACAATTTTATAAAATCCTTTCAATAGTTTTCTGATTTGTATTTTTTTCTTCTCATGTTACATTTTTGTTGTAAAGCACGGATTAAATTAATTATTATTCCTTATTATAAATAGTTAAAGTACTGTCATAAAGTTCAAACGCAATTGTTGAGTTGAAACTTGTTTACCCGAAAAGTACATTTAATAACGATATTGAACAATAAATATTGTCCTTAAACGTCGTTAAAAATAATTCATCGATATGAAACAAAACACGTGTGAATTGCCTTGGATATATGTAACTCACCCGTATGCCGTATAGAGGTACTCTGTAGTGCGAGTAGAAGCCTAACTTTTCCGAGATTGGACGCGGTCCAGGCGGCGTCGGGTCAATAAATATGTATGTGTGTGACATATTGATTTACAAACGCGCTCCTCTCTGCCTTATTATTCATATTTTTAACACAAATTATTGATATAAATCCTGAATACCAGGGTTATTCATAACATTCAGTACACATTAAATAAAACTATTTTTATCATAAAATGTAGAAAACTTAGTTATTCAATTTCCTATCCAAATAGGTTCCAAAAAACCTACTTAATAAAATAAAACCTAGAAATGTAAGTCTTAAAAGGTAAAATGATATTTATGCCAATAGTAAACAGAGTTGGAATTGAATTGGCAAGTGATTCTGTTAGATCGCCTGCGGCGGCGCGGAGAACCTGCTTTCATACTATTAGGGAACTGAATCGAAGTAAAACACAAGTTACTTGCCTTTGCGTCCACAAACTAATGGAACTTTAGAATCAACAAATATGAACCGTTCCTTAGAGTTTACACTAGCATATGAATAAGGAAATGGGCTGTGGTTAACTTGACTGGGAATTATCAATAGATGACTGAGTTGTTGTAACTGAACCACTTCACTAACTGTACGTTGAAATCTTGTGAGCATTTATAAGATACCCAGATGAGGGAGCAAGAACATAAACATAACATACATTCACGCCTTTTACCCGAAGGGGTAGGCAGAGGTGTACTCAGGACTCAGTCCCATAGTAGATACACCCACTTTTCGCCAGTATGTTATTGGTCCCATGTAATAGGGGGCGAGCCTATTGCCATCTACCGGGCACAGTTCCAGACTCCAGGCAATTATTGAGATGATTCCAATATTTAACACTTTGCCTAACCTGGGGATCGAACCCGGGACCTCTTGATTGGCAGTCGAGCATGCGCCCTCTACGCCACCGAGGCAGCCAGCAGTGAGGGAGCAAGAAACACACATAAATAGTGTCTAAGTGTCGAGCTATACTATACTATTGGTTTTCCCCTCAATAAGTCTGACTCGAGCAATATTTTACATTATTTCCGCCACAGTAAAATAATAAAGTTTTCGTAAATAATGAGATCCGCCATAATGCTACATTTAAAACTAAAAATCCGCGTAGCTGTCACACTTACGCATGACCTATTAAAGCTATTTTATAACCTTTTATTTATTCACTTTCAGTGTTTGTATGTTTTTGGTGACGAACTGGGACGATTAACACTCTATTAGATATCATACGATGTCTGCACTCATTTCTTTTTTCTTATTAGGACTAAATTACTAGGCTTAAATCTGCGATCAAAACTGTTTCAACCATGGTCAGACAAGGCTATGATAGGTTACACAGTATCTTACCACAACACATCACTTCCTGATAAGTTTCATGACACCGAGTTAGGTCTAAAAGTCCCTATTGTCCAAGAAAATTGTCCCCACACCGTTCAGTGTGGCTATATTGTGTTTCCAGATCATTTATCTCAGTTTTTGCGGCTATTGTCCACCGGTCACCGGAGAGAGGTGCCGACGGATTTATTGATTACTATTGTTATTCAATTATAATACACAATAGGGGATGATGCAGGGGTTAACATTACATATAGCCATTTAAGGGATATACATTGAACTACCCATTGTAGCTAGTGATGTCCTATGTAAAGAATTCTATGAATTTATTGTAGACGTATTTAGGACGTAATCGAAAACTATTACATAATGAAAAATAAAATAAATTGCGGCTATAGTTGTGGTCGGTCGTCCGGCAGCACGTTAGGTGGGTGACGTAGTAGTGGCGGGTATGATAGGAATGATGCCTATGCCCAGCAGTGGGGTGTAGCATGTAGTGGGTTGCCGATGATGATAATGTGGCTAAAGAGCACGAAGAAACTCATGAATGACGAGAAAATCAGTTTATTGTCGCGTCTTCGAGCGATATTTTTATATTAAGATAAAATTACAAAATTAGCCTAATATACTCTTTATTTATACAATATTTCAGTTTCCAATAGATAATTTATTACGCGAGTAGAACAGTGGAGTAGACTAGGTTCCCTGATGTTCCCGATTCTCTCGGAGTATTTAACGACGCATTATATGGTTTCCGTCGCGAGCGTGCCGCGTGATTACATTCATTTGCCAATGTTTATCAACGTGAGTACAGTAGGTAAATATAAAGTTACATTTATAGGTTTCTATTAAAAAGATATTTCATTTCATTGAGTTCATTTATTGACACCGCGCGATCGATTGTTCGCTGCATGCGATTTATTATATTGGATTTTGGAATTAGCGTACTATAGCGTAGTTATTGACATATTTGAAAACTTCACATTAAAGTGCTTAGTTATTTTAGAAAAAAATAGTAAGAGCTTCTTTATTTATTTAGGTAGCGTGCCTAAAATATTCTACTATAAGTCATTAGTCAGAACAATAAATCAGTGTAAATTCAACCGTATAATATGTGACGCAGAGCTAAGGATCATCCTAATTATATTAGTTCATTTAACATGAAAGTTAAAACATACATTTATTATCTCCTTTATAAAGACATTATTAAGATCCACAGATATGAAAGATCCTACAGATATATTGTACAAGTGATAGAAAGCTTACATTACAGCAGTATAATGTTGAGCAGACATATCTATTCCGGTTCCTTTATTACCAATAATTTCCCGGCTAAAGGGAGTCGATGGTTATGGGACGATCATTTTCAGCCGGCGCTTGGAAATAATTGCTACGATTACACCATAGATTCACCGTGGATTCTACATTTGTTAACCTTTTGAACGCCGAATGAAATTTAAAGCGAGCCCGGTAATTTGTGACCCGCGCATGGCGTTCAATGATATAAAGGGAACGAATAGGCAAAAAGTTAAGTTAAGGTAAAACGAAAGGCTCGTTGACGTCTTGGGTTCGATTCCCGTGTTAGGCAAAAAGTGTAATTGGATGTTTCCATGAGGAATTTTCTCAGTCAACGAGGCTGGAGTATGGACTTTGTGCCCTGTTCATGGCAATAGGCTCGCCGGCTCGCCCCCTGCGTTACGTATAGAATATTGGTTATATAAACTGTGTCAGTACCAGGTCTTATATTATTATAAAAGAGGGTGCCATAATCAATATCAACAGAATCAAGGATTCAAGGAGATGAAAGTCATGTGACCAGAACAACTATTTTAACATTAACGTAATTAGAATGAGAAGGAGACCAGATATGAACTGTATGAATGATAGGAGTGTGCGCGGCGGGAGTGCACAGATGACAGATGATAGACTCTGGAGGCGGGAGATGATGTGCTGGACCTAGTGTGGGATTAGGGCAGGAAGATGATGCGTTGTAAACAATTTTAATTTATCCAAAATATTCACATCCTTTCAAAAAATATTTGTGTAACGTTCATTTGTTTTCATTTTTATAAAAATAATTGAAACAGACTCGTGTCGAAGTGAAGTGAAATGAAAGCTCTTTATGGACGGTTTAAACGATGCGACTATTATACCGCGGGTACGAGAGCAACAAGTATTCTACACAAATAATATATACAATAATTTCAATTTCAAATAATAAGAAATATATGGGAGATATTTTATTAAGATTTTTTTGCAATCCAATATGATATTTATGAAGATATTGATGTTTATACATCTGATTTATGATGAAAGATAATAATGCTCCATTTATGCACCATGGGAAGTAAGAGAATCCATCGGTGGCGCCTTTCGATCAATAATCGACATTTGAACCTAATTTTTTTTAACTCGTATCGTTTCTCATACACCACACTTATTAACAAAAACTGTGTAGATGGATATGGTTCCGTACGCCTTCACGGCCAAACTACTACCCAGCTCGGGCTGTCGTACTGTATACAGGCACAATATTATATCCCGTAGCACTTATGATACATGTCTCGGCACGACCACCATAAAACCACAAACTGAGAAACAACCGCTATCAAAATGAAGACGATTCGACTCGTTCGACCACTCACTGTAAACACATAGTGTAAGAATAGCACGGTTTATGAACCTTATAAGTAGTATAATATAATGATATGTATGTTGGAGGCCAGTCAGTGAGGCGGTCGGTGTCGGCGTCGGTGTGTCGGCGTGTCGGCGTGGGGGCCGGCGCGGCGCGGCGCGGGGCTACACACGTGCGGACGGCGCGCGGCTCCGGCGCTCACTGGCCCCCGGTCCCACTACCCGCGGCCCCGGCGGCCCCGGCGGCACTGCCTCCCCGCGATCATTATATATACCGAGCCCACCTCTACGAGGTACGTACCGCATGTGCTAGCCCCCTTCTAATACTATCCCATTGCCGCTGACACCCGTTGTGATGGTTCCGCCGTTTTTGAAAAGGTATTTAGTTTAAATATCTCCGAGTGTAAAATTGTAAATATTTATGAAATTGTATTGTCGAGTAAAAACTGGTTAAATCGTCCTAGTATAAACTAGATAGTAGTAACAACAACATCAAAACCGAGAAAGAGAAAATATTATCAAGTCAAGACAAGTTAAAAAGATTTATTCAAATAGGTCACAATCTGACACTTTTGTACGTCAATGAAAATAAACAGTAACGAGTCTACCGTGCGTTCGGAAAGATACCTTTACAAGAAGAACGTACAAGAAACTTGTAGGGCTTAATTTTTTCAACTGATAGTTTTACAATATTTGGTTTGGTTATCATAGTTACCTAACTTATAAACATATTTGTATGTCACCAAACGATCTCACATTATTTTATTACTTTCATAATATCCATTTCATAAAGTAATAATAATATCAGTATAATATATACCTATACCAATAAGAGTCATTGATTTTTAAAGTTGATAGGAGGGATACTTCACTAGTACATGTTAAATACTTTAGCAAGTATATCCAGATGGTTCACAGCAAACAATCTGTTATTGAATGCGAAAAAGACTAAATGTTTGAAATTTTCGTTGTCTACGTATAGTACGTCGTACGTCAGAAGTATAGAACCAATCATAGTTCTTGACGGTGAAAGACTCAATATTGACAATGCAACTTTGTTCCTTGGCATAAATATAGACTCTAAACTGCAATGGAGCACTCATATCACCGAGCTCTCAGGGAAACTAAGCTCTGCAGCTTACGCGGTTTATAAAATTAGGCAACTAACAGATGTAGCCACGGCGAGATTAGTCAGGTATTCATCCGCCAAGCAGTAATGTGCAAACATTACTGTGTTCCGGTATGAAGGGCAATGTTACCAACGAAATTACTGGGCATGATGAGATTCAACAACTCATATCTCAGGTTGACAGGCGCAGTGCAGTGCCGCGCAGAATTACCCTACTATTGACTACCCTATTGACCCTACCATCCTTATACATTTATGAGAACATCATGTATGTGCGTAAAAATTTACATAAATTCAAATTAAATAGTGACCTTCATAATTTTAATACTAGGAATAAAGACAAAATAGCTGCACCTAGCTTTAGATTATCTAAAACAAATAAAAAGACATTCTTAGGAAATAGTGTACGTTTCTATAATAAAATCCCAAAAGAGATAACTGGGCTCTCAGAGGGTAAATTCAAAACCTATATAAAATCTACTTTACTAAAGAAGGCTTATTATAAAGTCAACCAGTACATAGAGGACAAAGATGCCTGGAAACTTCTGCATAGCCGCCTCGCGGCACCTTTAAAGAAAACGAATGTAACCAAACCAAATATTGTAAAACTATCTGTAGAAAAAATTAAGCCCCACAAGTTTCTTGTGCGTTCTTCTTGTAGAGGTATCTTTCCGAACGCACGATAAACTCAGTACTGTTTATCTTCATTGACGTGCAAAAGTGTCAGATTATGACCTATTTGAATAAATCTGTTTTAGTTTGAGTTTGAGTTTAAGAAAAATGTTATACATCATTAATATAGATTTTGTAAGTAACGTACCTATTAGATATGGAAAAATATTAAGATATAAATAATGAATGCACTCTCATCACTCGCACTCGTGCCGGTAGAGCTCCAATATAATATGTAGAGTGAACGCAGTGTTCCCACTGCAAGGGAAGCGGGCGTCGGACTATACTTCATTAATTCATGAGTATGTGCTTCGGGAGACTCTACGTAATGAGTTGAACTCTACATAGAGCACACTCTACGTTAAATGGTAGAGAAAAAAGGTTTTAAAAATAATTTTACATATTCGTATTAAATATTAACGAATTATAAAGGCAGTTTTCGTGAAACTTCGGACGATCTCTACAGATATCCTTCATTAGAACCTGCCATTATCCATTCTAGAATGAACATTTTTCTTATGAATTATTCATCCCTAATTAGGAGTAAAAAATATTTTTAAATTATGTCGTATTCTAAGGTTAATTTAAAATCGACTCTAGGGGCGTGTGTGTCTATCTATAGATGATGCATTTCACAATCTACTTGTTAGATAGAAGGGATAGAAAAATTTCGCCGACGACTAGCATCTCCACGGTAGCTCAAGTGGCAGTGCCCACCACGCGGAATGGTGGTTCGAGACCTGCAAGTGGGAGAATTTTTCTTTCCATATTCGTAGTCTACTCGTATGTTATGTAAGTATGTATCACAGGTAGTAGTAGCGTAGTGTGCGGTATCAAACACGCCTAAGTACGGTAATGTAATACTTTAGTTAGAGTAAGCCGCGACAATGTTTGTTCAGCAGCGGGAGGTCGCCCTAAGGAGGGGGGCACGCATACTCATTATTATTCATTTATAATAATTATTGAATAGTGAAACTGCGGGGCACAGCTAGTATTAGCTTATTTTACGACGAGGAATATTTCAATAGGTAATACATAATGCACGAATGTAAACGTGGCCGTGTTCGGTACGAGCCGGGGATGCTTCGGAACATATCAATATTATATTATAGGCAATGGACAACGCGTCCGTTTCAAAAGCACTTTTATACCAAAATACTGATTTACTCAAGAATAAATTACAAATTCTCGTACAAGAGTCAACCGAGTCAGTAATAGTATCTCGACTGTATTTTCTTCTAATAAAATAAAATATAATAATATAATAAGTTGATAAAATAACGCATCAATAATAATAATTGTAATCCGAGTAAAGCGGCCGGCGCATCCCTATAAAGTAGCTCGTAGACCGTCTACGACCCTCGCTACGACGCTACGAGCCTGCGGAGCGCGTAGCACTCGTAGACCCTCTACGCAGCTACGGGGCTACAACCATCTACGAGCCTACTTGACTTTTTTAATTATCGTAATTTATTACCTGTTATTATAATTATTATTATTGCTAGTCGTAACGGTTAGTTCATTGTTGATATTTTTTATTTTACTTAATATCTTAAAATAAAATTCAATTGACGAGTATAGTTTAAGGCAATGAAATAAAATTAATCATAAGATCATGTAGGTGTAGTAACACTGGCCGTATTATATTGGATATAGCCAATGTTGCCATCACCATAAATAGTTCCGGTACTGGCAATATCAAAAAAGCATCTACGTATATTTATCTACTTTTATTCATGGAATTTTGAATCAATTGAATTTTGTAATAAAGTTCAATTTTGGTCTAAAAATTAGCGCAGCGAAATTTCAAACAAGCGTTAATTGAAATTGAGCCTAAACTTTACAGCAATAAAGTAGATATTAGTATGTTTAGTATAAAGTAGGAGTAATACTCAACACCGTGAGATCCTCCTCCGAGGGGAATCTCAATCAATTTAACAGAAGAAGCGAATTATGAATGTAGAGAGTAGAGAATAGAGAGGGGAATCCTTGAGCCTTGGGTTTTGTGCAATTTTGTATGAATTGGGTATGATTATTTTTCTTTTCTTTCTTTTTTTTAGAAATTATAACGGAATGTTTTGTTATCTATATGAGAGTATAAGTTTAAGTATAAAATTATCTAAAACAAATAAAAAGTCATTCTTAGGAAATAGTGTACGTTTCTATAATAAAATCCCAAAAGAGATAACTGGGCTCTCAGAGGGTAAATTCAAAACCTATATAAAATCTCCTTTACTAAAGAATGCTTATTATAAAGTCAACCAGAACATAGAGGACAAAGATGCCTGGAAACTTCTGCATAGCACCACGCGGCACCTTCAAAGAAAACGAATGTAACCAAACCAAATATTTTAAATTAAGCTCTACAAGTTTCTTGTGCGTTCTTCTTGTAGAGGTATCTTTCCGAACGCACGGTAGACTCAGTACTGTTTATCTTCATTGACGTGCAAAAGTGTCAGATTATGACCTATTTGAATAAATCTATTTGAGTTTGAGTTTGAGTTTCACGCCAAAACTACTGAACCAATTGGGCTGAAATTCGGTAAATATATAGTTTAGACCCTGGAATAGCATAATGAATGAATGAATGAATGAATATTTATTTGTCAGAATTTTGGTTACATGAGATCTTAAATTAGATTTCCAGCAAAATTCTGGCAATAAAGGCGTACAAATTATTATATACAAATTATACATTCAAAAGTACTTTTTGTCTCGATATTCCCACGGGAACGAAGACTACGCGAGTGAAACCGCGGGGCACGGCTAGTTATACATAATGAGAAGAAAATTATACTAAATGTGAAAAAATATAGCACATCAACGGATTGAGGCTATATATATGTTATATATTATGTTATAATAACTAATTACACATTTACAAATTTCTTTATTATGGTCTTAGATTATTTATTAATATTATATACTTTTGTAAAATGTAATAAGTATGTATGTATAATGCGAGCGCCGTAGAAGCAAGTGAGTGAAGCAGTTGCTCAAGGGTGTGACGTCACCACATTACCAAGGGCTGGAAGGGCCGCTCGAGCGCACTACAGGAACGACAGACATTACATCACACAAATACACACAGAAATACTATACTTCACGATACAACGTGGCTGCGACCGATCGAAGTGACCTAGTGCGACACTACTGTACTAAGACAGGCCCCCCAGGCTAGAAGCTCGTACTATGGTCTCCAGAAGACTAATAACATATTATATGTTAAACATACATATTTATATATGCAGATGAAACAGACTGATCATGCCCACAAATGTCAGACCTGGGTAGAAATGGAACCCGGAACCTGCGGCTCGCATAACATAGTTACTACCACCGAGCTACCACTGAGTCTCAAAGTAGTAGATATTATGTCATAGAAAATTAGCTACCTGTCAGTGTAAGTCCCATTAAAATGGGTCCAGCCGTTGCGGACACGAGTAGGTATTTAATATTTACAAGCATGACCGGCTTTCTATCGGTATTGTTTACAGGAGACGAGGCAGGGGGGGGGGGAGGGCACGGTAATGAGATTAAGGGGAACAATGTTTTATGCGCAACTTATTGTGAATAATGTGCGTGTTTTGGGGAATATTTGTGAGTTGTAATGTGTGTTCGATATATATTATACATGTGTTTGATGCACATTGTTTTAATTTATAAAACTTTGACCATCAAATCAAAGTAGTCGCTGGTTGTAGGGCCGCGTCGACCTTACATTATAATTTTTAATATTTTGTAGTATCGCGATTATTTAAAATTAATTAAGCGAATGAGAGAACATTTGAAATTGAAACGCGCGTCGCCATTAATAAATACTAAGTACTTAATCTCACTTTATTCAAATCAAAATATAAATTAGACTGCCTCGGTGGCGTAGAGGACGCATGCTCGACTGCCAATCATGAGGTCCCGGGTTCGATCCCCAGGTCAGGCAAAGTGTTAAATATTGGATTTTTCCATTAGGAATTATCTCAATAACTGCCTGGAGTCTAGAACTGTGCCCGGTAGATGGCAATAGGCTCGCCCCCTATTACATGGGACCAATAACATACTGGCGAAATGTGGGTGTATCTATTATGGGACTGAGTCCTGGGTACACCTCTGCCTACCCCTTCGGGAAAAAGGCGTGAATGTATGTAAAATATAAATTAATCGTCGATAATAAGAGTGTTATAATGTTTGTGAATATTATTATGAATGATATTCTCGACCGTAGCATAGGATACACAGTGTAAGGCTTTCTGGACCCAGCTTTCTTGACTTGTAGTGGTAGGCCTCTTTTGCAGGCCGCCTGGTGAAGTACCACAGCTTTGCCAGTTATTCATCCGCCAAGCAGTAATGTGCAAACATTACTGTGTTCCGGTCTAAAGGGCAATGATACCAGCGAAATTACTGGGCATGATCAGTTTCAACAACTAATATCTCGAGGCGACAGGCACAGTGCAGTGCCGCACAGAACTTTGAATTTTAAAACACTGGGTGGCACTGTGTCTGATATGGGCAATCATGATGCTTACCATCAGGCACCTGATTTGTTCGTCTTGTTACTCACTATCATAAAAACAAAATCTAAGTTATTTCCTTAGTGTAACTTTTTTTTATTGGGAACTTTTTCAATAATTTAAAGTTAATTCACACATCGTGGTAATGTGGGTGGGAGTTGGGCGAGTTCCTTGCACTCCTATAACAGCCCGCGCCCGACTCGCGCCCGCGTTATGTGTCCATTAACTTATACTATAATGTTTTCGCATCCTACTAATATAATAACTCTCAAATATAAATATATATAATTACTAACAGTGCCCCGCGGTTTTACCCGCGTAATCTTCGTTCCCGTGGGAATATTGGAATAAAAAGTTTTTTTTAAAAGTTCTTTTTATCTTATTCCCGGGTCTAAACTATCTATATACTAAATTTCAGCCCAATCGGTTCAGAAGTTTTGGCGTGAAAGAGTAACAAACATCCATCCATCCATCCTCACACTTTCACATTTATAATATTAGCATATGATTATGTACCTAAAATAATATTATGTGTTAGTTAATATTTAAGTCACGTGCGTATCACGTATAAGGATAATATTTATAAGTAATATAATGATCATCACAGAGTTATATTACTCCAAGACTTAGTTCATAAACAACAACAATCTTCCTCTCCTCGCTCCACTCATAATGACCTCCTCGAGCTTCTCGTTACAAATTAAACCTCAAGTACTCGTATGTAAGTAAACTGGTAATAAGGCTCCGTCCACACGCGACTGAATCAACACGCGTCAATAAAGCCCTCTCCACACCGCCAACAAGTTTCAGACAAGGAGCCACTCACGTATTCAGGATCCTCGCCTGTAGAGCTCACATAGGGTACATCATTTATTATATTATTCTCTGTGGGACGAGAACAAACAGCGCTTAATATATTAAGATCAACATAGAAAGCGTTATTATGCATATCGAAGTTTATTTTACTAGTTACGAGACCGATATTGTTTTTACGATATTTTTACGAGCGTTTTTCTCGTGAATATTTTGTGAATTTGGGAAGGAAAATTGTTTTGCCACGGGACTCGAACCCGCAATCCGCGCCGTTCCGTGGCGGTGCTCTAACCAACGGAGCTAACGTGATTGTACCTACTACACGTCGAAAGGGGCGTGCGTGTTACCTATAGACAGTTGCATTACAAATGTGGTGGTGGGTGAATTATTTCAATGTTCTCATTATATATTCGTGAAATATATTGATGTTCACCTATGAAACGAGAAGAATGTTGATTAAATTTTTCCATCATCACCTCAGCCGTTGGTAATCCACTACTGAACATAGGCCTCCCCCATAAAGGGGGGTTTTGCCAATACTCGACACGCTTGGCAGGCGGGTTGTCGAACGCAGTTCGATGGTTTTTTGCAGAGGACGCTGCTGCCCGTCCTCTGGATCTGTTAACCCTTAGCCAGCTCTTACGGCAACCACGGGTAGAGAGGGTGGAGCACTATTCTAAAACCGGTAACCCCACGACACATAACTTTTCCATGAAGTGTCTTTAAAAAAACATAAAATTCACCGTAAAGTAAAGTAATATTTCACGTACAACCGACGGCCATAATATAATACTCAGATACGGCATCACTTCAGTTTCGAAGCACATAAACTGACCTATCGTATCAGATGGTAATCATGTCGATGTCATGGTGTTGGCTCCTCGTTCCTTATCCGGTCATTAATCAGGACTAATCGATTCATTCATTATTCAACGTTTTACATTTTCCGCGCGATGTTCGACGCCTTTTTCTATTGTTCTGGTGTAGGGCTGCCACCTGATTGTTTCTTCACTGATTGACAGCTTTCTGGATAGTTGTGCCGCGTAGTAATACCCGCGTAGTCATGGTTCCCGTGCGAATTTTGTGATAAAAAGTACCCTGTATGTGTTATTCCAGGGAGACCAGGGAGGTTATCTTTATACCGAATTTAAACCCAATCGGTAGTAGTTTTGACGTGAAAAGTGAAACACACACCAACGAACTCTCGCATTTATAATATTAATAATAGAATATAGTCATGGGAGAGGCATTTGCCCAGCAGTGGGACAGCATAGGCTAAACATAACAAAATATTAGGAGATATTATTAGTTTTAGAAACCGTAAACCATTTAAGAAATAAATAAATATAAAGAAAGTGTTGTATAGAAATATGTAGTTAAAATCTAGTTGAAATATTTTCATCAATCCAACCATAATGTCTAATACGTTATAAGTGTTTAGCCATGTGTCGTCGTTAAATTTTTCCTAGTTGTGACAACCCTGAGCTGCCGCCATTTTGTCTGAGCCGTGAACCCGTTAAGAGTCACTTAATGAGTCTTTATTGTTCACACTAAATATTATTGTGATGCCAACGCACTATTATGCATAAGTTATGATTTCCTTTTGGGAAATAATAATCCGATTGTTGTTTTATTAAACAGGACATACATGGTTCATAGTTCATAGTTCATTTATTTCGTATAAAACTAATTTATGTGTCAATATTTATATAACTTATTAATTACACAACCGTAATGTCAATAATAATAATAATTACATAAATGTAATTTCAGTTAATAGAGTATTTAATTTAAAAACTCATCGTAACTATAAAACGTCTGCTCTACTAGCCAGCGCTTCAATCGAGACTTGAAGCTATTTAGACTATGGGCATCAGTAACTCTGTCTGGCAACTTATTGTAGACATACGGACCCATGACGTGTGTGAGTTTAGTCGATTTTGCCATGGTCCTGTTTATCCCGACCAACTTATTAGCGTTACGAGTACCGTGCGAGTGGGTGTCGCTGTATGTCCTATACGCGTCTAAGTTGCACCTCACATACACCGCCACTTGGTATAACATTATACAAGGGAGCGTGAGGATGCCGAGCTTTCTAAAGTGGGGTTTTGCCGACTCATCCTGCTTGATTCCCACCAAGGCGCGTATGGCGCGCTTTTGCATACGAAAGGCGCGCTCCCGATTGGCAGCGAGCCCCCACAGCTCAGTTCCGTATTGCAACAGTGAATGTACTGTTGCAAAGTAACAGGAGCGAGCAACTTGCTTGGACACCACTCGCGCCACACGCCGTAGTGCATAGCACGCACTCCCGATCCTACCGCACAGGTTGTGGATATGACTATCCCATTTCAGGCCGCTGTCCAACTGAAATCCTAGGAATGCAGATATCTTAGTTTGCTGTAGCTCGACATCATTCACGAGTACTCTAAGATTCCTATATGGTCTACCTGAGAGGCAGAAGTGCAGAAAGTGGGTTTTTCTAAGATTCAGGGCTAGACCATTTGTACGGAACCAACCTGCCAACTGTAAGCAGGTTTCATTTATTCTTCCTTCCAGCTGATCTACTGTTGGCGCGGTGACAAGCGCTGCCACGTCATCTGCATACATTAGAGTGTATGCGGCGGTTATTGCTTCAGGAAGGTCGTTCAATAGCATTAGGAACATGATATTTGATAGAGAGGATCCCTGAGCTACACCCATGGATGAGTGCAGTGGTGCTGACCTAACTGTCCCCCCGCCACCCACTACTATTTGCGATCTTCCCCTCATCATACCCGTTAACACAGACAGTGGCGCCCCCCTCACTCCATAGTGCTGCAATTTAGCGACTACGACAGCGTGATCGGCGACATCAAATGCTTTCGATAAATCACAGCATAGTATAGCGACTTGATGTTTCGCTTCACGTGCCGCCACAATCCGACGGACGAGCTCCCGTGTTAGCGATACAGTGGACCTGCCCTCGCGATACGCGTGCTGTCGGTCCGTGAGAGAATCGGCTGACTTGAGGAAAGATATGAGCCGGGAACTGAGTCCGTTCTCAAACACTTTCGACACGGCGGGAATAATTGACACAGGCCTATATCCATCTATGTCCTCTCTTTTACCTTTTCCTTTAAATATAGGGGCCACTTTAGATATTTTTAATGCATCTGGATATATACCTTCCCTCAGACAGTTGTTTAATACACCCGCTAAAATAGGAGATAGTGGGATTGCGGCAGCTCTTAGCAATTTCATGTTTAGTCCGTAAACATCTTTAGACGTTTTGGGAGGAATGCGTAGGGTAAGTAGGCGGTATACTTCTTTGGCACTAAACGTTTGGAATCTGAGTGAGCGATCAGCAGGCGGCCGGGCAGCACATAACGCTGCGACAGCACCGGTAACGTCAGCGCTTGGCGCGCCACACGCTGAGGCTGCACTCAGGAACCTCGAGTTGACAGCGTCCACCACGGCCTGCTTGCTCGCGTACTCAGTTCCATCTGGTTTCCTCACCACATCCGTAAAGTCGAGCTCCAAGGAGTTCGTCTTTCCTCTTTCTTTGTTTACAATGCTCCACATCGTTTTACTAGGGTTTTTACTAAAATTTATCATATTAGCATAAAAATTTGATTTATTCTTATTAATTAAAATGTCATAGGAAATTTTCATATGTGAAATTATATCATTAAATAGATTAAAATTATTTTCATTTGTATTTAATTTGCTCATTTTTATAATATCAAAAAGTAAAGATTTATAATTTTGTACGTCTTGGTTAACCCAGTTATTAGCCTTTCTTTTATAAATTTTTATGTACATGTTTTTAATAGGTGGTATCCTAGTAAGAGTTTTCAGTGTCCCCTCACTGAAACTACTGCATATTTTGAAAAACGATAAACGGACTAATTTGACCGATTTTGTAGGAACTAACGATACATACAATCACATACATTATCCCATTTTTGATAAATAAGTTCCTTAAGGACAAATAATCGACTTGATTTTGGAAAACAAATCACACCCTGTATTACTTGTACCATCTGAAATAAGGATCAATCTCTTTGAAATATCACTATGCGATAAAGTTCAGTTATTATCAATATCGGTCAAATAAGTCAACTTGCAGTTTCTTTAACTAAATATAACATAAAATATTCACATAATGATGTAATAACGTACGAAAAAACATGATGTAATCTCCTCTCTGTTTTTATAAGAAAATTTATAAGAATCTTATGTTCAGTTTTTCTGGAGATATCATTGCCCTGTAGAGCTCGACAGACAGTTAGCAAACTTTTCTTATCCAACAATCATAATAATATTGGTTTTGTTGAAAAGATTCACCATATTTTTTTGGAAATTTGCTTTAAAGGAGTTTGTAACGATCACAATAATTATTATATTAAAAACACATTGATTTAATATTCCTACAATATCTAGGAGAGCCGAAACAACCGAACCATAAAAACTTAAAAACAAAATGAAACTACATAAATGTTATATTGCCTAAATATAGCTCAAGAACCGTGGCGACGGATTATTCCCGAAATACTTATTCATAAAAAAAACTAACATCTTTCACTGCTTCAAACGATATTGAATCTAATCCCTTATCAATAGACTCACCTTTCCCGTGCAGCTGCTGCCTGTTCTCTGTTCCTTTAAGACTCTCGGCGGTGTGCAGCAGCTCGTCCAGCTGCGGCTTCTTCTGCTCCAGCTCTCGCAGCACGCCCTGGCAAAGGACACGGGAAATTATACTCTATAATCTATAACAATTGTATTCATAAATATTGTTTTAAGCCAATCAGGAAATGCCGCACCACGAGTACAACAGTACAAACCAACGAGCATGTATGAAGAATGTGATGAAAGTGGATGAAGCGAAAGTTGTGTGTCAGGATCGTAGCAAGTGCACAAATTAATATAGTCTGCCTGCCCCAGAGGGAGCAAGGCTTGCATTGTATGTTTAGGTGTGTATGTATGTGTTTAGGTGTGTATGTATATGTAGTTACTAATAATAATTTATTGTAGGCCAAGGCCAGAAGTAAAGAACGTGAAAAAGATGTAATTTGTAATATATTGTATTGATTTCTTTAACAACCAAGTTATTTGTAGACGCAGGGCTCGGGGTGCGGAGCGAGGGGGAGGAGGGGGGAGAGGAGGAAGGAATAGGAAGCCATATGAACTGTGAATTTTAGGTAAAGTTCTCAAACTTATAGAGAGAGAGAGATGTTGGTTCCGGCGTATAGCTGTTTACGGTAGTATTACTGCTGAACGGAACCTTGCATGTTTTATGGAATTTGTAATATTATGTTAATTATAATTTTATAACTATGATATTATGGCTTAATCCGTTTCCTCCAAAAAGCAATTCCTGTCACCTCCAAATTTTATTAGTAGGTATAATTTTAATTCAACCACTCCTCCAAAATCTAAATTAAGTACTGTTGCTAACAAAAACCTTATTACATTTTACTTGCGCTAATAATTGTCTACTTTAGTTCTTTTCGCAAATTAGAAAATTTCAGAGAGACAGACTATAATTTTTTTTAGAAATTAGAGACAATGTCTTTCGTCCTGTGGCAAATGTAATTTCTTATCAGTTAAACTTGGTCCCTCTCAACGTGCGCTGTTGATTAATCAGAAATTATGTTAACGGATGGTTTTTGAATATTCTTATTAGTATGTTCATGTGCCTCGGTGGTGTATTGGCCGCGAGCTCTATGTTCATGTGCCTCAGTGGCGTATTGGCCGCGAGCTCTATGTTCATGTGCCTCGGTGGCGTAGTGGCCGCGAGCTTTATGTTCATGTGCCTCGGTGGCGTATTGGCCGCGAGCTCTATGTTCATGTGCCTCAGTGGCGTATTGGCCGCGAGCTCTATGTTCATGTGCCTCGGTGGCGTAGTGGCCGCGAGCTCTATGCGCTGCCGATCATGAGGGCCTAGTACAATTATTGTACCTATATATTATAACTTTGAAAACAATAACATACCATTACCATTTCATAACAGAATATTAGAACCGGTTGGATTATAGATGCGAGGATAACTTCGACTCGTCGTCACACACATAGAGCACAGCGGCAGGTGATAGATACCGCGAGACACAACTACCTCGATGACAATTACAACATTAAACCATATAAAACGTAATACGTGGAGCAAAAGGAGCGTTATTTAATCTTATTTCTCAGTCATTTTATTAAACTGGGACATAAATTCAAAAAGTGACCTTTAGTAATAAAAATATAAAAGAGCAAATGTACGAAATGAAAAGGGTCCAGCGCCGGCCCTCGGTAAAAGGGCTCGGGCTCGGGCCCAGGGCCCGCGGCCGGTGAGGCCCTTCAGGACAACCTTTTCAATTCATACAATAATAATGCTCTAGAAATATGTATGTGATTGACGAAGGACTGGGCTTTTTCTAAAATACGAATAATTTAGGCATTACACGGCCTTACTTTTATTTATTACCATTTGTTTTAGTATACTTTCAAAAATAAAGTTATCACAATAAATAATGCTAATATATAGGTTCATTATGTTTTCCCAGACGGCTCAAACTGCCCTTTAATTAATTATGACTGTTTCTATTTGTTAGTTTTTAAAACTTTTAATATATTTGTAAATTATTATCTCTCGTCTGAGAAAGTTTGTTCGTAATATATCGCCTTATTTATAGAATGTGTAGAATAAGGAAAATTCCTCGAATCTCCTCGTCCCTAATGAAGGGCCCATGACACGTGACGTCAACATTCTCCTTCATTATAGTACATCTTAACATACATGGTATATTTATTATTTGTGTACATTCGTAGTGTCTACTTCTAATAAAATATTATACTCGACTTAAATTCTGTTAAATATCGATGTCCTACAATAATTATGGGTTGGATGTAAAATATTATTCACATTGCGAAATTCGTGTTTTATATTTCTTATAAAAATACCCATGACGCGATGTGGATATCACAGAAGACCACATAAGTAGCGAAAATAATATCGTGGCTATCGTGCCATGAGCAGAGTCGATAACTATGTTCTTTTTTGTTCGGTAGAAGGATACTTGACCCTATGCACGGGTATGTGTGTGTACAGAGAGTACACAGAGACCATCGTCAGGCACACCGCTACAAGCTGAGGTAGACACTAGTGGAATCGCTTATTAAGCTATTAATACCATCAGATATGTATCGTAAATCAATCAAACTATTGGTTACATCCTATCAATAAGATCATTAATACACATCTACGTACTCATACGAGGGAACTGTTAATTTATGGTTAACAGTAAGCAAACTGAGAACATGATATATCAACATATCAACATAATATGTATAGGTACAACATTTAAAATACATTTAATATATTTCATGTAACGAAAATGAATTGATAAACATGAATTTTTATCAACTTAAATTATTCAGGCCGGATTTTACGATAAACCTAGAATCTAATCTATAATTATATAAAATTGAGGAATAAATTAAAAAGCATAAGGTAGTACGAATTAGTAGTGGACGGTATGTATGTGTGTGTGTCGGACATTAAACGTAAGGAGGTGAGGAGTCATTAGCGCTCGCCTCTTTACTGCACGACGCGACGCCGCGGCATTCATTATCATTACTCTTATCAATTATAATATCATTATGAACTGAGCAGTCTCCGATAGTTCATAAGTTTAATTTAATAGTAAATAATATTGATGGAAATTCATATTATGATATGTTTTATGGAAAAAAAAAAAAGTTTGGTACTTGGTGAAACCCACATAACTAATTTTCTCCAGATGATTTTGTTTGCTTTTCAGTACCTACAGATTTTAAATATAGGTATATTACTAATAATAACATGACACGTTTGTCATTTAAAAGTTAAATCAAAGTTTAGTTAGTACATATACCTATATACTTAATCGTAAATCAAATAATAATTATGTTAATGTATAATATTATAATTATAGCAGAGTACGTAGGTATAGTTGGCGAGTGCCATATAAAACGTTTCACCTTCAGTTTACATTTATCACCGCGAGCTGGTTTATAGCATGAACCTGACCGGATAATGGCTATAGAAAAACTTGTTAGTTCATTCTCAATCCTTCTTTATAACATAAAAAAAACATACATTCACGCCTTTTTCCCGAAGGGGTAGGCAGAGGTGTACCCAGGACTCAGTCCCATAGTAGATACACCCACATTTCGCCAGTATGTTATTGGTCCCATGTAATAGGGGGCGAGCCTATTGCCATCTTCCGGGCACAGTTCCAGACTCCAGGCAGTTATTGAGATAATTCCTTATGGAAAAATCCAATATTTAACACTGCCTGACCTGGGGATCGAACCCGGGATTGATTGGCAGTCGAGCATGCCCCATTGTTTATAACATTACTACAAAATACTTTTTTAGGGTTGCAAGCGCAATTTTAGTCTATAATGTAGTAGCCAGTCTTACTACACCTTTATATTTACACCCTGTACCTGTAAGCTAAACCACAGAATACTAATGGCTAAACTCAAGCTCAAACATTCAAGTAGGTAATTAAGTGTCAAGAAGAAGTTTTTAAACGTCAATAAAGCACGATACGACATGAGCAATGACTAATGAATCTACCGCGCGGAAATACACCTCTACAAGAAGAACGCACAAGAAACTTGCTAATTTGTGCCCTACCTGTAATATTGTACCAAGGTATGTTACAGTCTGTTCTATCTCACAAGTCAGAGACCACAGTAAACACCCGCAGTGGGGTAACTGTCAACTTCACATTAACATTACGGTGATCTACGTTCAGAAAGGAGTGAAACTTGTAACTGTCATACGGATATATTCGGTGATATGATACTGTGGCAGATTCCTCCGCTGTGGAGCCGTGGAGCAGTATGGAGCGGTGGGGGTGATCTGATAGACTCACTTCCGACTCTCGTGTTATTTATGACACTCATCTTATCCTTGGGAATATTGCTGACGGCACAAAATATGAATTTGCAGACAGACTCTTCATAATCAACGAAAATATCTTATACACATAGACAATACTGACGGAGTTAAGAACAAATATAATCTCAGGGACAATGAGAAGGCTTTTTATTTTTATGGTAATTGAATCTTTTTCTTCTTGGAGCGACGGTAGAGATACGCAACGGTACGGTCGCTCGGAGTGGTTGGAGAAGAAGAACACAGGATCGAGTTCAGTGTGTGCCATAGGAGAGGCCTATTTCCAGCAGTGGACGATCGTGGACTGATGATTATGATGATGAAAGTTTTTCAGTTTTATTCCTATTTAAAACACATTTTAATTTTAGGCTACTCGTACATTTATTATTTATTTAAAATAAATGTATTTGCTATTAGTTATTGTTCACATTCAGAATACCCAAATGTTGAGTATAAGCAACGGCTCAATTACTAACGAACACCAATTCAAACGCAATCAGCTGAATTATAATAATTGTGCGTAGATTCAAGTCATAACCATACAGAACCAATTAGAGCTGAAAATAATTACGACAACAGAACAGAAGACGTCGTTCGCGCGCTACACTCGCGCCGGAATGACGCTAGGGAGGGGACAAATATCTACTCGATGTTAGTATCGATAGACAGGTAACTAACTTTAGAGATTAATATTCATTGATACAAGCATGTCATATTCTAAACACATAAAACTCGATCAGTAAATGAACAATCAACTTTTAGCAGTTTGTATAGAACCATTAATCAAAAAATATATTCTCTTAGAAGATTATATGATATTTTATAAGTACTAATACGATATTTCGTGACATACGAATTTTAAGTGCACATAATATATTTATTGTACTTAGTGCCTATGCTATAAAACTTGAGAGATATAATTGCACAATATGTTTATTCAATAAAGGCTTAAAATAAATTACGTCGTGTTGCTTGCTAACATAATCTTATATTTAATGTGCGACACAGTAATTCTATCTAATGAGTAATTAGCAACATACTTATCGACATCAACACCCCCCCACTTCTACCGCCGGCGCGCCCCGCCCCCCCACCCCTCCGTATACTCCCCGCCGGCTCCCGGTATTGATCCCGCGTCTCTTCGCAACACTACCATAATCAGACCTTCCCTACCGCTCTTTTTTCTTACTTTCCGACACCATACAGAGAAATATTTATTCCAATCTCACAGCTCTCGATTGAGTGGTTGATGCTAAGCGTATTAGAAAGGACAAATGTAACAAGATCTGTCCTGTCTTCTTACATTATTTCCAATGGCAAGAAACATCAAGAGAAGTCGACAGCTTGTACATTTATTGCTGGCCTGTAATTTTAAATAATTCACGTTTTGTAGACTTGCCCAGGATTTTGTTGTTTTATTTTGGCCTCTATACTTCGAGCTACGATTTCAAACTGTCAGCTGTCAAGTCGCGTGGATTAAATTATAACATTTGTTTTGTAAGGTTGCTTAACGAACTGCTGTTCATCCAATTTATATATAAGTTAAATTATATTATAAACATTTAAATATCTAGTACTCGTAGTCAAAATATTTGCCTCGTAACTTCCATCGTTATAATTTACGTAAAGTTTCGAAGTTATAATGATCTCGACTAATAAACGATAAATCCTCTTAAATGCCAATCCTTTAATTTTAGTTTGAGTTTGAGTCATTTAAAACTTTTGGGTATCCATTACCTACCTACTGAAGTCGTTGAGCTATCGGCCAGATTTCATGATTCATATTCAATTTAATTAGGCTACTAACGGTATTCATTGTTCTTATTAAACTAACTCTTATTAAATTTACTGCGAGTACCTAATTTGAAAATGTTTTATATTCTCTCTTTTTACATGGTGGTGGAGTTAGCCTCTCTTATCTTCCGTCTCCACTTCGCTCTATCGTTGACTTCGAGGGGTAAGTAGAGTTACCAGGACCCATAGTAGGTACACCTATACTTCGTCAGTTATGATTTTAAATCCCACGTAAAATAGTGTCGTGTAAAAGGTCCTTTGAGCCTATTTTCACAAGCAGGCTGTTATTGTAAAAATTCCAAATGGAAAATGCAATAATACTTTTTGCCTGACTTGAAAATTGAACCCGGGACATGATCGGCTGTAGCGCTTTCGAACAACTACGCCACTGAGGCAGTAAGATAATATGTACTGATGTTCAATATAATATACAGACAGCAATAATCGTATCTAGATTATTGACGTGATTTGCAGTAAAGAACATCAAAAAATTGTATAATTTGAAAATTTCTAAAATATATGTTTTCTTGAATTTGAAAATTTTTTCTTCACCAATAACAAGTGTGATCTCCACGGCAGTTGCCGGGTGAGTGGCGAGTGGCGGCAAGTGGCGGCGCCCGGAGCCGGCGGACGGCGGCGGCACACGTGGCATCAAAGTACCGGCTTCTGTTGCCTAGCAACCGCACGCCGGTCGAGGGGGAGGAGCAAATAGGGACGAGACGTGTGTCGATATAGGCCATATCGATGGATTTTCATATCGATGAATTTTTACGTATTTTTTAAATAAATATACCGATTGTTTCTAATGCGGAATACACTAATGTCGTTTACTACCAACAGCTGCTATATGATAGCATAATTAATACCATATATGTATTATATGTTATTAATACTAATGCATTTTAATTTCATTGCATATCTCTAGCTGTGCCCCACGTAGTCTCTCTTCATGAGAACATCGGAATAAAGTACCCTATGTGTTATTCCAGGACCAAACTATTTTCATACCGAATTTCAGTCTTGCCATGAAAGAGTAATAAACATCCATCCATCCATCCTCACAATCTTTGCCATTGTTATTATTATTAATAGGATATATTATAAAATAAGACAGATTGGACCGAATTCTCGAAATCAAATTGGATTTGTATGTTTGTGAGGTGGTTCTGTTTAACTATGACTTTAATTTACATGATATTGTGTAGCTTCCGAAGGACCTAAGTCTAAAGTAGATTTAGGTACGTTTAAGTTATGAACTTATATTTAAGTAAAGTTTTAAAAAAAGTACTTTGACCGTATGAGTTTAGACTAACAGAGTTATTTCTTGAGAATGTGAGCAGAATGGCTGTTAATTACAATTATAGCCGTGAGGTTTGTATTTCTAGTGAGCGAATATTGTTTTTTTTTTAATAGTATATTTAGAACTTATCTAAAGTATAAAGAAAATATGCATATTCCGATCCATAATATCTAAAACGCAGAAGTTTTCCGTTGTAATGCCTTTAATGCTTGTTGTTACCTAAGCACTTATTATTTTTGTAAGGTACTGAAATTGGGGTATACCGTTTTAATTGACAAGAAATAATGAATAAATAATAAATATATATAATAAAATATGTTCTACAACGCAAAACCGAGTTAAAAAAAAAAATTATCGACACTGTCTCATCACTAAAATCACGCATGCGCACTGAAGTTTCCTCACAGCTATTTATGTCAGAGAAAGAGAGGATTTACAGCATTCACCTCTTGATAACTGAAGAGGCGACCGATACGTAGAGAAATGATGATGGAAGGTCAAGGTGAATGGATCTCATTTGGGAATTGATAAATAAATAAAAGCCGAGACAGTTAAGAAGGTTTATTGAAGTTGATGATGGCTTTAAAGGTGTTTGTCTTTAATCAAACTTTTATATTAGGCTGGGGGCTAAATGTATTTGTTATTTATTTTCATAGTTAGGTTTGTAGGTAGATAAGTGTAGATGTACTCATCTACCTACAAACCTATTAAAGACAAACACCTTTAAAGCCATCATCAACTTAATAAAGATAAAAGTGTAGATGTACTCTTATCTGGTTAAATAGGTATCGTGATAACACTTGGAGTGTGGTATTAATATCATCTCTAAATATTAATATGGTATCAATTATTGTAGATGGGGGGATTATTGTAGATGACAATTTTCCCATTAGGTACCTGAAACTGTGCCCGGTTGATGGCAATAGGCTCGCCCCTATACGTGGGACTTAAAAACATAGATGGTAATGAGTGTATGTACCTACTACGAGACTGGATCCTGCGGGAACACCTCTGCCTACCCCTTCGAGAAAAAGGCGCGGGGCTATGTTACTATTGCAAGTATTATTGGTATTTACACTGGTCATATTTTTATTAAAGAATTTGATTAATTATGTCGTTTCCTTTTTTACTTTTATCCTAAATTCAATATCAATTACATCTATTATAATTATTATTGTTAATTATTATTTTAGATGTTCATAGAATTCTTTGACTCGTCGCGAGCTCTAATTGAAGACATCCTACGTTACTTGAATACTAATACAGTAGGAAAACACGCCAAAATGAACCTAATTACCAGGCAGTATGGCATCACCTACCTGCTAACACCGCTTGGAGGAAAAGCTACTCTACGTCTAATATCATAGAGTTGACGTTTCATTGGCGCATGTTATAGTATCATAGTAGAGGAGGTAGCGACGTGACAATCGTAAATGTGAAAGTGTCGAAATGGCCGTAAAATGTGATGTGAAAATGAGAACCTCTGAATGATAGTCTCATATATTCGGGGGCTTATTAAAGAGGGAGAGGGACGAGGACGGCAGCTTTCATACTTTCTATTTATTTTACTGTTCGATAAATTGTATTTAATTTTTCTAAAGAAATAGGAACAAAAGTGTCAAAAAATATTAGCAACTACGAGGCAAAAGGTAAGATATAATAATATAAATTGCTTCGAAACTTAACTCCAAACTACAAAATGTATCCAATAAATGAACTGCTCCAAGAATACCGTATACTGATCTATCATTGATTGACCTACGATAAGTTGTTTCAGCGCTACGATGCAAGTGTTACAAATGTAATTTAATAATAATATTATGTATTGGTAATTGATACCATCGACTTAAAATTAAAGACTCCATTTCATTATTCGGTCCTACTTAATGTTGACACTTTGTCAACATTTATGTTAATTGACTTTAGTAGTACCTGAAAATATGTTGTGTGTCGTCGTCATGCCTGCTTGTGTATTTCAAACTTGTTTTATTAAACGATCAGGGTAGAAAATTGTTCTCACGGGATTACTTTTCACGCGTAAGTATTATGTAATCCTTTCCGCCGCCATGGCAACTGTGTTTTGTAACCAGTTATCTTAAAACATTGTCGTTTTGTCTCGTAACTAAGTTACAATCGAAGACTTTTCTGTCACAGTTCGTAACGTTTTGGTATTTCCTTAACGTTCGCCTAAGAATATGTATGTGTCTCATCTTGTAACTATAGTTACAAACTAAGACTTTTCTGTCTATTTTTGTAATATTTTTGTAACCACCTTTCTCAGTTATGATGCTTTGCTATAAAGTTATGTAAATTTTATTTGAGAAAAATAAGTATTAGCTGCTAAATAAATTTCAACCCAAGTTTATTTTATTGTAATGGTAGAACGTCACCCGTCTACCTCGCTATTAAATTGTCATTGACTGGTAGGTATATCTATTATATCTATTACAGTACACCTACAATACATTGCTAAAACAAAATTCTTCGCTTTTGACTAAAAAGAGCTTATTATATAACAAAAATGAAAACAAATGTATGTCGTTGCGGACATTTGTAAGTTTCATTATCTCATAGAGTAGGCAGTGGCATCCTACAGTGTGTTCTGTTCACCCTTACACTTCAAACACAATCGAGCTGTACCTTCATTATTCAACATCTTTATTAAACCAACAACTTATTTGTGTACCAAGCAAACAATGGACAACACACTCCAATTTACACCTTATATATAATACATAGAGTTTACAATCGCCCGTGTGATGATAGCGTTAAAATCGTGTAAGCCATAAATTAAACGCATATTTAGCGTAGGTATTGTGTGTAGTTGGGGACGATGGGGACATGTCGATGGTGTGTGATATCCACTGGCTATGTGTGAGTGTGGAGGCAATCTTTAGTCGCGGTCGATTTCAAAACACTATAACGAGTACTTCTATACTTTTTTAATAGTAGACACACGGGGCTAAAGAGACTCATTTTATTGGTAGTTTTAGTAAATAGAAACCGAGTTACACTCTACCACAGAATACTAAACTCTACTACGATTGGGAATAAATAGAATAATTAACTTCATCAAAACATTTTAACTGTGGTACGCAACATAGACGAGCTTTTTGAGCAAGAACAGTGAATTGTTATTTCTTATCTCTATATTTATTGGCAGGTTTTTTATAATTAAGTACGTACTCAGAATATAAACATAAAATTAAAAAGTAATCAAGCACTCCGCTAGAATATTAGACTAGTTTTGTAATTCATAAACAGTAATATGGTGTTAATCAGCGATAACACCATATTACTCCGAACATTTTAATAAAGACAATTGTTATTGTTGAGTAATTGAATTATTTTTCTAAAGTAACCAGAATTTCCAAAATGATATCTAATCACTCCCCTTCTCTACAGGTTTTTCCCCATATTATTGTTTATATTAATTATATACGTTATTGTCTACTAAACTATGTGTTTGAACAAATATTACTTCATTTTATTTCCTCAGCATAAACGACTTTTCAACAATTTTAGGTGAATACTCCACGCGAAATCCATCGCTGTTCATTGGATCGTAAACTTTAAAACAAAAATAGAAAGCTTGTCATGTAGGCATGTAAGCTTCACACAGGAGAATGTTCTACTAAATACCTTTTAGTATAATATAGATTATAAAGATAGCTAAGATATTGTTACACACTTATTGCTCAAGAACGAAATAAAAAAACCTGTTCATAAATTGTGCAATTATGTTACAAAACGTGTTTCATTAGTAATTGTTCCAATTTGCCAAACATGAAATGTACCTAAATTATAGTTATCTAAAAATATAATAGGTACCTTCTGGTTGAGTGTTCTATAACAAAAGTAATTAAAGCATTGACAAAGATGAACAAATAGATAATTGTAATATAGTAACGTACCTTTTGTTTATCGATCTGATGCACGATATCGTCGACATCGCCCACGGCGACCGGCTGCGCTCGCAGCATGTCCTGCTCCACAGACAACCAGTCGCGGATCTACAATCATACATACATATTAATACGACACTCTTCATGAATGTTATCATTCAAAGCTGAATAACGAAACTTGGAAAATATTTTCTTTTTGAGTATTGTTTACAAAAATTCGAAATTAACAAAATTTCCAAACCACCCAACATCAACCGGCCCATGAAATTATTACCACTACCGCGTAATAATATTCAACAAGAATCATCGAACGCATGCGGTTATTTTGAAACCAGTAAAAGCTCACATGAAACCGATCACAAGCGTCCGCTGCCATCGGAGACCTATCAACGTGAGGTCCTGAGAGAATCCACACGACGCATACCGACCGCGCCAATACATACCTCACTCCTTACCCTGCGAGGCCGCCATTTTTATACATGTTTCAATAGAACCCCGCGCGGTCATCTGCGACCGCAATTCCGTTGGGATCGTAACCGTAGTTGGAATACAGATTTACAGAGCCCTTGATGTGATACACACGGGCAACTGTTGCGGATATAAAACGAACTCGAGTGCGGCCAGGTACGGACACTAATGTGTTTTATATAGAAGACAGGGTGACGCTTGCCGCCTTCTGGCTCGCTTGGATTCCAGCCAAATAGCTGTGAGACTAAGTACTTTTTTATTGTATTCCATAAAGTCCCACTTATGTAAACGGCGGCACGAGTAGTTATTTATTGCTACGGTTAAGGTCTGAACGTCACCTCCAACAGGGGATACAAATCTCGTTTATAAAACTATTGTCCAAAATTCCCATCCGTATATTTCCAAAAAATCTAGTAGTAAGCGTGTGCAGGGTCGACCGTCGGGTCGACGGCATCGTTCCCTTGAACAGAAGTGGTCGTAGGGCCACCGGGGCGCTCCGGCGGGGTGGGGGAGGAGGAGATTGAAAACATATCTACCAAATTGAAGTGGATTCAAGGAAAACCATAGAACGCTTTCACGGAAAATACACGAATAGATTATTGTTAAGCCAATTTTAGTAAACTTGGGCTTATTATAAGTAAGAACTTGCCACCTTAAACTTTGGACCAGACCGTGGCCAGACTACAAGCCGGTGGCAGTGGCGGACGTGATGTTTATATCGTCATATAATATGTATGGCTTATGAAGATATAAACGATATTTGTTATTATTACTAGCGACCAAGGCGATTATCCCTACACCACGCTCCGTCGCGGAGCGCGGGGCCGCAGATTTTAACATTGTATTCAAGTACTTCATTATATCTCTTGTATAAAACACACGCTTAGGACAAAACACTGACAACGCGAGACGCTTTGCTAGTGGATGCATCGCCTTAAGCCTAGAGCCTAGCGCGATAGCTTCGAGCGCCTAACCCAACGCGCGTTCTATAGTCATATAAAATGTATAAAACCTCCTGTAGTACGGCCAACGCCTAGCCTAACGCGCGGATAGAGGGGATTTCAAACATTTGCAGTCTTGTCGTTTGCTTTTGTTTTCAAATTTAAATCTTCGATGGTTTGCAACACCTGAATTAACCTGAAAGTTAGTCGCCAATCGCGCGGAGTGTGGCCACTGCCCGTTTCAGCCGCGCCGCCCGCCTTAGGCCTCCGCGCTAGGCTTGCAGTGTGGCCATGCACTAAATATCTACATCCAAAGTATGCCACGTATTTTACTTAAAGCAAAAAGCGTTGCTCTTAATGTTTCGAACTTCCCCATCTCGTAAGATTTCCGAACAACGTGTAGGTGTGAAATTCTCGCACACATCACAAGCGGGAAAGTAATTATGTTTTTGTTACAAACCCTGACGGCGAGGCGGCGCGGCGGCGCGGCGCGATCGAGAGCCGGGAATGGATTACGGTTGCGAGAGGCTAATCATCATTAACACCTAACACGATCAAATGGCATGGAAACTTTCACACTTGAGGGTTGGCGCTGATTTGTTGAACCGAATATTATGTTTTATTGTAGTGAGCGGTGTTCTTCGGCCTTCTCCCACATAAAATAAGTTTATGTTCTATATAAAATTTGTAACAAACGACATAACAAACGATTCATATCTATGTTCAGCCTCCGTTCCGTATTCTATAACAATAAAGTTTAATTGCGGCCAAAATAGAAAATGCAAAATTTCATTTGGTCGGAGTGAAACCGCGTCGGTAATAATATCAGTGAAACCTCGGCGGTAATAATATCAGTGAAACCGCGTCGGTAATAATATCAGTGAAACCTCGGCGGTAATAATATCAGTGAAACCGCGTCGGTAATAATATCAGTGAAACCGCGTCGGTAATAATATCAGTGAAACCTCGTCGGTAATAATATCAGTGAAACCGCGTCGGTAATAATATCAGTGAAACCTCGGCGGTAATAAAATTTCACGTTTTCAGAAGGACAGAGCAAATTGTGCGGAAGAGATAAACACCGGGAACGTTTCCACGGCGTCTGAGTGTCCACAGTCTGCAGTCTGCAGGCTGCAGGCTGCAGGCTGCAGGCTGCAGGCTGCAGGCTGCAGACTGCAGGCCGGGTGGGCGGCCGGGGAGCACATTACTGGCACGACTACCGGTTATACACGGTAATTGAAGTACCTAATTGTTATTATTTCAATGTTAAAATATACTTCTATATTTCCGTAACGAACTCATTTAAATTTATGAGTTAGTGTTTTTGATTTAACTTTTATGATTCTGTAAGAATTTTATGACTATTACAGTATGTGTAGGTTTGTATGAAAGAAATAAATAAAGAAAATACATTTATTGGATACTACACCTGGAAACACCTACAGTATAAGTTAATATAGAAGAGAGAGCGAAGGGACAATGTATCGCTCGCTGATGAATAATTATTATGGAAACACGACATTCTAATAAGGGGAGACCCTTTGTTCGCAATGTGTACATTCATTAACTTTTTAAAAAGATAAATATGTAGAAGTACGAAAAAAAATGACTAGACACCTACACAAACATTTGAAATATTCAGCTTTTTAATAATATTTTTGTCTGCTAACATTTTAAACTCTGCTTGAATGTAATAACTGATAATATAATACATTTTAAACCAGATCTATTTACACAACAACTGCAACTGCAAAGAGCGTAATTTTAGAATTCAGTGGAGTATAAGTTTTGTTCAAATTCTACGCATAGAGCAATAATTAAGTGGGAATGTATCGAATGCAGTTATAATATCAGTAGTCAGTAATGGCGCAGTGGTCGGAGTGGTACCTATTGGGCAGGTGAGTGGTGACCGCAGACCTGTGCTCGGGCGGCCGGAGACCGCATGTTAGTTCGCTAATGTTCCGTACCTGCTGCACGGTGGTGTCGAAGTGTGCGATCAGCGCGGCCGGCGACTGCTGCGACTGCTGCGACGACCGACGTCGTGTCGACGCACGCACGCTCCACTCTGGAACAAACACATTATATTGTGTATCTTATCATACACACACGGACACGTACATGTTTACTTAGTTATCATTTCAATTGGTACATACATTAGGCTACGAAAATGAACTGAAAAAGTAAAAACGGAATACGGCTAAATCAGAGTTCGCTCGGCTCACAAAACGGCCAAAAAATACATCACATCGATATTTTCCATCGAATGCACCGGCGACAGGAAACGAACCTGCGATAGAACCGTCCCTTCCCTGCGCTCTGCATGATAATATTTTGGTATTTTGTTTCGATTCCATTGAAATATTTGGAGATACTTTCATGTTTTAATAATTCAGTCGTAGGCTCGTAGTCGTAGGCTCCGCCGCTCTAATATAAACTTTATAAATTCGTCGCAATATTTAAATAAAGACTAATAAATTCGAGGAATTGGTTTTTAATTCGGTTGTTTTTCAAAAGTTGTAGGCATCAACTTTGGGAAATATAAATCAATCAGAAGCGGTACGAGCCCCGTCTGGTATCCAAATACTATAGTAAACTTACACTTTTATGTGGTCTTATAACCTGTTAAAGTTAAACAGGTTATTTTAGAATATGTAGGTACATATAAGATAGGTATAACTTTTCGCAATACCATGCATCGTCTAGACAGAACATATTACAATCCTAAACGCATAATATATTCACAAACAACTCAACGTGTAGCTTGATCTCAATTTATCGGCTCGAGGACCGAAGTTACCAACATTTAATCCGGCATCCGTCCAACTTCGGAGCTTATTTAAAAAACATGATGTCCGCAGATATCAGTTTCTTAAACAAGTCCGGGTAACTCCGGACTCCGGACATATCCGAACAGACGCGGGACACTTCAGAGACACAAAAAAGGTTTCATCTACAGACAATCTCTTTAAATTAGTCTAAACTGGAGATCAGGAGCCTTCGCAACTTTAGAGCAGTTAGTTTAATCAAAGATCTCATTGGAAACGAGTTCTAGCTGGTAATTAATGAGGAGAACGATATCATTTAAGGAAACTATTTGGGAACGGTTCGCTCTTCAAGGGTCTGAGAGTGCTGGTTTAATCTTACTAAAATGGCTTACTGTTCATCACAAACGATATAGTATATTCGTATTTTTACATTTGCTTATAATTTAATAATGTGTAATTTGGGTTTTTTCTGACATTGTTTTTGAATATTTTTATTATTTGATGAACTTTAAATTAATGTACCTATGTACTAATTTTTAATTGTTTTATGTTTAATTATTGATTAATTAGAGTAATTGGCCAATTAGCCGTCTGATTAATTATTTAAATAAATAATAATAAGAGTATGTTTTTGCGTCAGAAACGTCGTTAACATGCCTTCTTATAATAATTGTGTAGTGAAGCCGTGCGATTGAAGTCTCTAGTGAGTCTAAACCAATTACAGTGCTTTCACACCAACTCCACAGGGAAGGGGATTCAATTGAACTACTCCTTTTATTTTCTAGCTCACAACCTACTTAGAACGATAATAAAATGAAATCTTGTTTTCTATCAAACAGTGTCTTATGTTATTAATTTGCCATTTTAAGTTTCGTCTGGACCATGGAAACAGTATCTGGAGGCCAGTTTAATATTCGCTACGGAGAATATTAGCTTGTGCGAGTATTAAGCGCGCTGGTTTTATTAAAAATTCTTTTGATGCAAACTTGCAAATTCTAAATTATAAACCCTAGTTTTAAAAAGCCGCAGTGTTGATAACAACAATATACATTAATAAATAAAATAAAATGCGGTTCAAAAGATTAAAAAAATAATTAAATTTAAGATATCTATCGGAACTTCGTAGATAAAGATCTGAAGTAACCGAAATGTAAGCTCGTTATAGTCCCATCACAGAATACAAATAATCCGTGCACGATGAGGCAGTGAACCGACACGACATACAACACACACACATATATACTACGCGTACTGTTGGACACACTCTTCCTAAAATGTAACAAGTAGGGTAGGTCTAGTGAGTCACAGTACAGAGGGTGAACTGCCCAGCACAAACAATCATCACGGCTGAACAAATGAAATAGTCCGGAAACTATAAGACCACATGACATTGACTGTCTTCGATGTCGATGTCGTCAAAGTTTCGGTCGGATTATGTATCTGTCTAAGTTTACTGTTGCTTACTAATGCTTATGTTTATATTAAGCATCCTAAGAATATGCTACAGTTATCCTACTGTAGTAGTTATATTAACCTAGTGCGTAAAAGCTTTGTGAAGTGCTAATGCTTTAGGTGCGAGGCTTCAATCCTCTCTCTTACTCTCTCTGTTACGTTATCCGATTATGGTATTATTCTTAGAAACGTTCTCTTAATCAGATTAGATCTCATTCTAAAACTGAATTGAATAACCAAAAAATTTCGTGGGATAATAAATAACAGATTCACATGCTATCTTATTTTAATTTAATTTGATTATATACTTCAGTATACTCAAAATCAGAACATGCATAACAAATATTGTTGAACATTGTAAGACCAGTCATAAAATTAATATTGTTGAATTTAATTCGCTTAATCAATTGAATCTGCCATTTAAATGTGATCTTTGTGAACAAACTCTTAGTTAACAATGAACGTTCAATTTCGTCGGAGAATTTCATCGACGTCTAGACCCGCCGAGGTCCCTGGGGCCCCCGTCCGGGTACCTCAATCGAGCCCTGGAGTATCCCGGGACTGCGAGCGCACTGTTAACAGCCGTGCTGTGGAATCTATCTGCGGTATTATTACGATGAATGCATTACAATAGGACCGTCGCGTCGCGTTTCAACATTTTGGCTGTTTAGTGGTAGCGAGGCTGATGAAAGTATAGAAATATAAGTAAGATAGCACACCCCACAATAACACAACATTACTGACTACTGATATACCACAAACTTTGAGAGCATTCTATATTCGGAGGAAACTCGAGACAATCAAGAAACTTCAACGAAATATCCGATAGCAAAACAACCGGAGCAATGAGATAATCTCGTTGAAACCACTTACTTATTATCAGTCCATCAAACCATCCGCAAGGAGCGGCTTAATCGGGACTAACCGGGACTAACCCGGGATCCCGGGACGGCGGCCGATTAGAGAGGCGCCTCGCGGCCTGTTAGCGGCCCCGTCCCGGCTTGTCGCAGGCCTCGGTGTTCAACCACTGATTAATGAATAGAGCCACAGTGAGGCGAGATCTCAAGTCTTTACCGAGGATACACGGCTGTCCGGTATTGGTGGATGGAGGGGAGAAGGGACCTACGCACTTAACTACGAAGCAACAAGAATATTATATATATAGGGACGAGGAAATTAATATCAAATCATTGGTTCAGTTTGCATTTAACAATAGGTGGTGGGAAGATAATATATATTGAACGTGTGCGTGTAGTTGTGACGGGGAACATTCAAGAGATTACCCATGGCTCCACTGTGGATTCAAGTGAAGAAAATCATGTCCACAGATCCACATGTGTTGTGGAGCCGAGCTGTGAATCCAAGCAGAAGAAGCCGTATTTGTCTAAAACTGGCACTAATCACTGTATGCATTTAAAACTACAGTGAACAAGTGTTACTTGTCACTTTGTCCTTATTAGCCTCATGTATATTATTTATATATCCGTGTTAGAAGGCGGATGCATAGAGACATGCGACAATACGTAAACCATAACATAATAAATCGCGAGAATAAAGCTGCGAAACATAATTTATTTAATTAATTTTGTATTATAATAGTATTATTTATGTTTTTATTTATTATTCTATATTATATTACTATATTATGTATTATCCTTTTTTTAACAAAAATGAGTACACAGCCGACCGGATATATTCATAATTCTACTTCTTTCCGTTCGGTTGTCTGGATGAAATCGCTTTAAGCGATAAGACCCCGAGTATTTACTAAAACTGCGTAATGATGATTGATGAGGGTTACAGAGAACAGTTGCGTTTAACGGAGGGATCAGGGAGGTCAGTAACGGACTACATGCCGCGGACATTGAGACTACGCCGCTCTATATTCGACTGGTGTTAGTAAACAGAGACGTAGCTATGTTGCTTCTACGAAATTTACAACTTATTCATAAAATTATAGGTATGTCAGAAAAGTAAATTTCTTTAAGACCACTCGTAGTATTTGTGGACATCGATAGGAGCCGCGGCGGCGCGGCGCGGTGTGAGCGCAACCAACAGATCCTGTTCATATTTCTAGTCACGTACGTACTTTCAAACGACAGAGTAGGGGGACGAATTAACAACTACCAAAATGATACCCTAACTCCTTAATAATAGAGGCTAAATTGATACAAAGGCGAACGATTTAAAAGCCACCTGAAAATAAAATCAGAAAGAAAGGAAACAGCTCTATTTGTCGCGGGGTGTAGCGCGGGGTGCGGAACTCAATATAATTTTAATATGAATCGCACTAAAACCTTTTACCGCGGACACCCTCAGGAGGCATTATGTTCCGGAGGCTCCCCTGCAGGCCCGTGGAGCGCTCCGTGATGCTACAGAACTAAGGAAGGCTTCACGGTTCGCGGTATTTTAACATCGCTTTCCTTTTATCAAATAACTGATATTTCTATAAATAAATACAGAATTTGTTTTTTTTAAAGCGGTTACATTAGGATTTCCTTTTTATTAACTAGTTATTTAAAATTGAATATACTGTTCGGACACTACCTCCCGCAGGAGGGTATCTCGCTCGCGCTAATTGATAGTTTGTTGCCTTCATTTAGATATTTATTTAAAACTACTAACTTATAGGAAAGATGTGATTTTTTGGCTCTGATAAGTTTTCATAATAATGTAATTCATTGATTGATTTATCATTTATTATTATTGCGATTTATTTGATTAATTTAGTATCTATTGAATTTAGTTGTATGATTTTATTGGATTTTTAATTTAATTGCGTTAATTTTAATTGTACTTAATCGTATTGTATTTGTACTTAATCTGTAATTTAATCTAATGTAATTGAATGAGCGCGTATTTGATCTATTTTATGTATTTGATTAATTTCGTGTATTTGATCTATTTTACTTATTATTTTATGTGTAACACAATGGAAAACGTCTGCAATAAATGTTTTTATTATTATTATAATAAATTCCCGTCGTATCACAATATACCAAATGTGTGAAGACCCTAGCGTGTGGGTTGACTTACCTACGCAATTATACCCCTATTAGTTTTCACCAAATCAGTTTGTCAGTCACTAATCCCCTGCGTGTGTGTGCGTGAGCTTGTATATGTGTGAGGCTTTATACTACCTTTAGAGGGCAACGAACTGTACTAACGATAGATGGGCCTGGAGGAGGACAATAGTCGCCATGAGCGATAAGACCTACTATTGTAACACATAATTATTTATAAGTTAACTTCCCATAAATCTCACTGATATTAGTTCTCGGTTGATCTAGTCTTGTGTTCACTTCACTAATGACTGTATATAGCTTCCATTATAAACCTGCCCTCAGTGTAGCATGAACTGTATGAAAAGAAGAGCGCGGTATTATGTCTATATACAAACAGACAAACAACGCAGCCAGCGAGGTATAGAGAAGGTCACAGGGAGGGGAAGCCGCGCGGCACAACTTGTGATATTTGTCGCGTTTGTATCGTGCTCTATATAGATTAGGGAGGCTTGTGTGGTTCTTTATGATACGTTCTATTTTATACTAGAGGTGTTGTGTAGCGGTATAGTATATACGTATATTATACTTTAGAGCTCTTGTTCTACATACCTACATCATTAATTATAGATTAGGTAATATGTATTACATTATTATTTATTATACCTATAATAATATGTTAATAATATCACCATCTCGTCAAAACTCCAACCATATTTATAATCATTTGGTCCCAAAGGACGTTATAATGGACATTTCAATGTTTCTATAATAAATGCTCCATCAAAATAAATATTTATGTTTGTGCAATAGACTAACGATAGATACGTGTCAATAATCAGCTGGTTAGTGTCTGTGAAGTGTTCACGCGACAGACATGCAATGTTCTACTATAATCATATTGTCAGCTCAGAGCAGACCACTTCAGTATGCGTCACATAGAGCTATACACAGTGATATGAGCAGACAAGCTACAGAGGAAGGCCTCCGGCTCCGCTCCGGCCCGGCTCCGGCCCGGCTCCGGCCCGGCTCCGGGCGGCGCGACACTAATCCCGGATAAGGCGCACACCTCGGGTATTGCACGGTAAAGGTGCATGTTCACAACCGGCCCACCGCTGGTCTGATCCCTTTATAATATTTCATCTTTCCATATAGTAATGTAATAGTCAATTTGCTCTCGCTCGGTGAACAACTGTCAGTTGCGTCACTACGAGTATAAATGTGACGTCTATTACAGTCCATCAAATCTAACAAGTATCGTTTGAAGACTATCGACTGACTGACACTTCAATAATGGGGAATGTCCAAATTATCTTGACCTCCATTTTTCTTTTAGATAATGAAAATATAGAGCAATATAAAAAACTAATTTGAATATTTTTGCTAATTCGTCGTAGTTATTTTTAAAAACATTTTTAAAAATTTTTGAATTTTTGGTGATGATGACGTCATCATAAGCTTTATAGATGGTGACTGCGGCCTCGACAGAAAAAAAAAAAAGGCAATGTAAATCAGATTGTCAATGTCATTATATTATCACAACCTTTAACCCCACTTTTCTAAAAAAACTGTTCATTGCTTTTTTTTTCTTCTTTTATGGACCCCCACGAATGTATTGCCAGTGTCAAGTTATATAAATTTTCAAGTTAATATGGTCAATTCAGAGTCAGGGCAAGCCCAGTCAAGTCACAGCTCTAGTAAAGTGGTGGTCTTTACAAGAAGCTGCCAGTAAACAATAAAATCACAGTCACTTTCTAAGATTTTGCAGTCGGCTAGATAAAGGTTATGTTTACATACATCGACATTTGACAACTTAATGACATAAAAGGACATTTCACTTTTTTTTTTTTTTTTTTTAGGCTCACTCACGTTTTTCCATTAATCCACGTGTGACGTCATCTAAGGTCAAATGAAGGTTATTCAATTAAAGCGGAAAATAATAATAATCCGTGATTATTTTCTGTTTTTAAGTAATGGGTAGTGATCAGCAACCTTATTCCTCCAAATGGTTTTGAAATTACAAAAAACAAAAATAAATAGACATTCCCCATTATAATTTAAACGTAATGACTAGCTTTAACTTTAATAATCGTAAAAGCACATAAAATTGGTAGAAGCTGAAATTATTGTAAGCGTTCCACTAATAGGAATAATTATTTATCCTACATAACGATAGCGTAAGTGAACGACTTCCAGCGCCACCTAGTGGATTTGAGCGGAGACACGAGTTTTATTGTTTGAGAAATGAAAAATCTTTTACAATTTGACCAACCCTGAACTGATCAATATCTTGACATTATATTCTATAAGTACGTATTAAATTTCATAGAAATAGAATTAATAGTCCACAAGTTTTGATCTAAAACCATTGAAATCTTGTAACCCCTATAACTCTAGAACTCTTCGACCAATTTGGCTCATGTTCACACAATCACAACACCGACCTCGCCGGCGACGGCGAAAATCTCTCAGATCCTTCAGATCGGTTAGTTTCTCTCCAAATAATCAAACAGATCAAACCATTGATAGGGCCCTAGAACACTCCCCTTCTGGGGTGCCAGGGCAAGTCTGACCCCACGTATTCTGGCGACGGCCCAAGCCGAGGTTCGTACCGTCTAGGTGCCCTTGTGCTAGTCGCCCTTAAACTTTGGTTCGAGTGTCTCCTGCGCTCACCACTGCCCGGTAAAGCTGTAGAGGCCATCTGAGACCAACAGCATAGGTCATTTAAAAAAAAATGTTCCGGAGGGAACATAGCCGCGCGGCGATTCTTTCACTTCATACATACATTTATAAAGATCTTTAGTGAGATTTTTTAACATATTTTGTTTAATGTGGGCAAATAATTTATTATATATGAGAATGTATCGTGGGACTCTACTAGAGTACATTGAGCACCTATTAATTTGTATGTTTTAAATCATCAATAATTTGAAAGCGGTGTGTGATGCGCCTAATTTGCAATAAAAATGTCGTGTCGCATCGGAGCAGCGCAGGTGTGCCACCGCCCTTATTACAACATTCAATATCACCTATCGATGCTCTCATAATAATATATTACTTTCGATATGAATGCGCTATATATTCAGTCAGTACGTAAGATTATTGAGCGAGCGAGTGAGAAGCGCGGGCGAAGCGTCTACTGGTCAGTTTGGCCAAAAATGTTTTCGTAAGTCCGTCCGGCTGGCCTCCTCTAGAGGTCGCATTACTCAACCGGTTCTTGTGACATTGTGTGAGCAGATCCGATGTTTGTATGGTTTTTTTTTTAGATTCACTTTTTGGTAATTCGCCAAAATGGCGGACTTATGACGTTTAAAAATATTAAAAATGTAAAATTCCTGTGCCACCTCAAATCACAAGGGAACTTTATCAGTTTTCAATATGGGGTATAGGGTTTCAACTGACTTCAAAAAACCGCGCGTAACTGCGCGATGAACAAAATACTAAAATATGTGCAAAAACAGACGGACGAGGTCTACAGCTCACAGAGACACAGTAATTATAATAGACATTGTACATATGAGGACATTTTCTTTTTATAATAATTGTGAGTGACAAGGCGAGCAAATCAAGTTCCTGAATAACTTTATTCATCCGCCAAGCAGTAATGTGCAAACATTACTGTGTTCCGGTCTGAAGGGCAATGTTAACAGCGAAATTATTGGGCATGACGAGATTGAACAACTAATATCTCAGGGTGATAGGCGCAGTGCAGTGCCGTGCAGAATTATAATTTTAAAACACTGGGTGGCACTGTGTCTGATATGGGCAATCATGATGCTTACCATCAGACACCTGATTTGCTCGTCTTGTCACTCACTGTCATAAAAAAAAATAATAACTTGCAAAGATGTAGTACTTCCCCAGGCGGCCCCCTGCAAGAGGCCTACCACTACAAAAAAATCGTAGCATGTTCGTAGCACCTTCCGATGATGTGCTACGCTCGTAGAGTCGTAGCAAGCCGTAGAGCGCGCTACGATGCTACGAGCGTAGCACATCATCGGGAGGTGCTACGATGATGCTACGAAATGGCGTTAATACTCGTATTACAATAGTAGCGGATATTATCGTCACGGACATAGTGAGCCGCCATTATATAGTTGCCGCGGTGGCGCAGTGGGGGCAAGCTCTACTGTCACTCATGAGGTCCCGGGTTCGATCCCCAGGTCAGGCAGTGTTATTGTACTTTTCCATTAGGCACTATGTCAACGACAGCCTGGAGTCGGGAACTGTGCCCGGTAGATGGCAGTAGGCCTCTATTACATGGGACCAATAAAATACTGGAGAAATGTGCGAGGTAAAAAGGCGCGATTGTATGTTATGTTATATGTTATTATTTCGATGTCCTAATGTACACAAACGGAGTATCAGATGACGCAGTAGTTATTATAAATGTACTCGAATGTTAAACTATAGAACTCGGTATATAAATAAGATCATCAATAATAAGCCGATGGGAAAGAAAATGTGAGACATTAGTACTCACTACACTATACACACACACATACACACTCCCCCGGGAACACATCATATATACGGGCATATATACACACTACATGATATATTATATCACGGTATGAGATGAGATGAGATGAGCGGCGTCACATCACACAGGGGATCTGTGACACGTTTGTATGATTGATATATTATATGTGGATGAAATGTTCATGTAGTGAGAGTGAATAGTGAAATGTAGTAAGTGTCGAACCAGTTAAGGTACAATTCGGCGGCCGACTGCATTGATCGCATGCGATCTTCATTATAATTTAAGTACTTTACAACTTTTATCGAATAGGAATTCCAAAATTCGAAATAAAAAAACCGACTTCTCATACAGAATGGATCACTTGTGTGGAGATTCGAAATATTATTGTGCAAATTCCGCAAGTCGTGCTTTGCAAGTAGTTGAGGTTGAGGGGTGGTTGCACCCCTTATGTGCTATATACTATTACCAACAGCATCTATAAAAAAAAACTAAGTCGTGTTAGTTACACCAAGAACTATAATTTTTGTGTTTTTGGATTTATCTTCGTCAGGAATGAGATAATAAGTAATAAAATTGATTTCTATCAATAAAAAAAACATCAGTCAAAACAAAGCACAACAGACAACGGAGATTTACATATAGATATACCAAGCTCACATAAATATGAGGAGGTATTCCCACATGATGATAGAGCAAGGAGGTTTATATAGTACCAGGCTCTTATAAACATGAGGAGATATTCCCAGACGGGTGAAAGTAATACGAAGTTCACCGGGTCAGTTAGTATTATACAATAAATGACTTTAACTTTGAAATGCTGTTTACTGTTTATTGCATCTCCTGTAGATACAGGTTCAATAAAAACAACGCTGATTCCAATCACTTCGCATAATGACCGGTGAATGTAAACAATCTCTCTCTCCCTCTCTCTCTCGCGGACGATCGATCTCTCCATCTCTCTCTGCGCCCTCATCAAACTAGGACGTGTTTAAGTTTGTTTGATCGTTCCGCACCTTTGATGTTTCCGCGAAAAATATAAAAAATCTTTGAATAGATATATACTTATGAAGGTTATGAAGGGGCTCCCTTCAACCGTAGATACTAACTCAAACATACCTATATATAGATATAGTTTAATATGTCTATAGGAATAAATATTGTTACACACATCAACGCGGCCGCGAGACGAGTCTAGTTGTATTCCTTCTGTTTGCATGTCTGTGAATATAACTCATTGACAGCGTGTACGGGCGAGCACGTTTCCTTGTATCTGACACCCGACACTATGTCCTATATACCGCCTATAATGTGTGCATTAACCTTTAAGACATCTCGTGCGTCTGCCGATACCGAGCACCGGTCAACCTCGTATCATATCCTGAATAGTGGTTATTTTATAAATATTTATTTAGTCTGGTTTCAACTTTATTCGGAGAGAGTGGGTTTAACTGAGATCAACTTATATATATATATATATAATATCTATCATTTATTATTATACCTATATTATGAGATCGCTGGCGCCCACGATATTATATCACGTAAGGATGAAGGCCTATGTTCAGCAGAGCAGTCGGTCCTGGAGATTTTTTTAAGATATTGAGTGACAAGACGAGCTATTCAGGTGCCTGGTGGTAATCATCATGATTGCCCATATCAGACACAGACTCATCCAGTGTTTTAAAATTCTACGCGGCACTGCACTGCGCCTACTTTCATACCGGAACACAGTTATGTTTGTATATTACTGCTTGGCGGATGAATAACTGGCAAAGGTGTGGTACTTCCCCAGGTGGGCCCCTGCAAGAGGCCTACCACTACAAATGATGATGATGATGATGAGGAGTCACGTAGTCATCACTGTCTGAGTTATTATTCACGGACGTACCTGAGCTTCAAACTTGAACGTCAATCAGAATCTGAAGTATATTTTTTTTTTTTTTTTTTTTATGATAGTGAGTGACAAGAAGAGCAAATCAGATGCCTGATGGTAAGCATCATGATTGCCCATATCAGACACAGTGCCACCCAGTGTTTTAAAATTCAAAATTCTGCGCGGCACTGCACTGCGCCTGTCACCCTGAGATATGAGTTGTTGAATCTCATCATGCCCAGTAATTTCGCTGGTAACATTGCCCTTCATACCGGAACACAGTAATGTTTGCACATTACTGCTTGGCGGATGAATAACTGGCAAAGGTGTGGTACTTCCCCAGGCGGCCTCCAGCAAAAGAGGCCTACCACTACAAAATAATGAAGGCGAGCCACCCCGCGCGTCACAGGTAGCGATTTAAATCCGAGTCGTGGATATAAACGAGGCCGTCTATATCTATATCAAGCGAGCAGTAAAGCCTGAGCAACGATCCCGCGACTACCGAGAAGAAGGCTCCACAATTTAATTAAACCTTTCGAACGTATCTCTATTGAATATGCCGTAATTGTTGGTGTACTCTAACTGTTCCCCCCTCCCTTGCCCCCGCCCCCGCCCTGCCTCTGTCGCGGCGCTGCGGTCACTCTGTGGAACCGACCCTTGGAGATAGTACCAAGGGTCGGTTCCACAGAGTCACTAATCCACAGAGACACTAATCACAAATATTATAAGTGTGGAGATGTTAATAATCCTCTACACACAATCATTTATAGACAAAAGAAATATCATTAGGAATATAATGGTGTTACGGAAGGTCAAGCGTGAGTGTATAACGATATAATATTATTGTGTTAAACTATTGATTGGACATGGACAATGATTCTAACATTTACCTCTACCAGACAGATGTAGGTAGGCTACATTACATAACGTGGCCCTCTGACGTCACGGCGGCGTGTCACGCTATTAATTAGTTTTACGGGCTCAGTTCGGGACACATTGTTCACCATACACTATGGTTTGCAGTAACCTCACATATTGATTTTTTTATCTGTATCTGAGCATCCAACACAACTTGTTAACATTAAAATTTTACAATTAATTTATCCCAGATCGATTGACATACAGATTATATTTTAATTGATTTTTAATTTTCCCATCTGAACACGATCTTGGGGTCTTCAAGACAAGGGTGAATAATTATCTTCTAGGAAAGAGAGCTCTATCTAAGGCCTCATCTTCACTTCCCATCAGTTGAGATTGGACGCTGAAATGTTCATTATAAAAAAAAATTGTGCGCTGTTTTATCAAAGGAGAGAAAATGAAAAATTGAAAATAATACCTACCTAATGTAACTTACAAAATAAAGCAATGTGTTTCATAAATACATACCATTAATATTTTATAGTAAAATGTAATAATATCTCATGAAGCGTAGGATAGGCACGGCGCGCCGTGGGACCGCAGCCGTACCTATAGATATCGTAACTCGACGTAACTCGCGGGTCTATTTTACGTTCACGTCAACCGCTGGCAGTTCCCTGTGTTTTTATTGGATTGTTCCACCCTGCCCCACCAAGCCGCCCCGCTAGTGGGGCATAGTGGAACAGGTTGATAGCTTTCCGCCTTTTCAACCCTTACTAATACTGCCATTTAAATTCTGTAGATAATTTATAGTAGATATAGTCGCGTCTATGCAAGAGTCTATATAAATAGGAACACATTATAGGGTTCAAAGGGTTGGTAATGCTAGTACCGAGTAAGGTAGACAGGGCGCGCATGAAACGATGCGATGCGATGGAGTAGTATGGGCGCGGGCGGGACCCCTCGCCTCACTTCGACTTCATTTAGGTACGGAAAGCTAATTCGGTTTATGTAAAGGTCAAAACCATTATTTCATTAGCGTTTCTTATTTTGTTTAGGTGCATCGGTTTTTGTGAAGGGTCTCATAAGGAGATATAAAAATTTGTTGAAAGAAGCCCACGCGCTAACAAATATGGTCAAGGCAAGGTGACATAACGTATGGTTATCTTAATGAAATCGGAGGACAATTCCCTCCGGAGTAGATACGTAACAACAAGCTCGTCGGCACATTAGCGGTAATGAAGACGCACTGTCCCGCTGCGCTTTGCTATCACTACCTACTATGAACTTCAACTTTGGTTTTGGGAATTATTTGTATACCTAACCATACACGAGTCACGCTACGTCCCTCCACTTGCTTAGATCCTGACATACGGCTTTCGCTTCTTCCACTTTCATGACATTCTACATTACATTACATTTTCCTGTCGTAGGAACTTTTGACTCGGCCTTTTTCTTTATATATCTTAAGTTTCAGGAACGTTCTTCAAACACTCGTTTCTTTGACGAATAATTTAAAATAATCGCAATTTTTGTTAGAATTGAACCATTCAGCAACGATACTGAAGGTACATAATACATGAATAAAGCTCAAGCTGTAGCGAGGCTCGAGGCTCGAGGCTCGTGGCTCGGACGAGGATATAAAAAAAGACATGCCGGTTTTATAACCGGTTTTATAGTTGGGACCCTAAACTACTCATTATATTTAATTATATAAATAATGTCTACACGCAGTGTACAACTACTGAACAAGATGTCTGGAATATGGAAACTTGACCACAGAATACTAAAGGGACAGAATGGACACTCCTCAAAATTATTTAAATAAATAGCGACTCTAGCTCCTACGTAATGCAATTCAGGCTGCACAACGCCTAACTATTTATCGTTATATTAACCTACAAGCTGCCTCTCTTTCTACCGCGTATCTCTCTATCTGTTCTCTCTGTCTAGCTCATAGAAATTGTACCGTCAAGACGGACGGCCCGGCTACTTGTAGCTTGATACCTCTAATGCGGGTGTCACAGGGCTGACTGAAGTAGATAGGTGTACCTTCCGTTCTACCATTCACGCTTCAAATCTATCGTTTTGTAGATAATAGTTATTGAGAGCGTGAATGCGTTTGTTAATCCCTTTTTTTATTCAAACAGTAGATAGCATGTAAGTAGGAGTGAACAATGAGAGCTACTAGCAGACAAGTATACTTATAGCAAGACTCCCAGACCTAGGTAGCAAAGTTACACGTTTCAACGAAGTTTTTAACATTTTAAGCCGATTTGAGATGAAAGTTACGCGAGTAAATACCACTTAGGTAACTCAAAGAGTTTCAAAAGTTTATACATTGTGTAGCAAACAACAAAACTTGAAATATTCGCGGTATAGTAGCCTGCGCCCAACTCATAACTCCACAGTAAGTAGGCATAATATTCATGTGAGCAACGGAAGTCCTGATCTGATGAATACCTATCATAAATTTATGAGAACAAAAACTGAAAAAGACAATAATATTAACTTGTTATTTCATGAAACTGCGTGCGGTCTACTTAGACATCAGATACAATTGACAATGTTTATCCTGAAATAACGCATTATAATTATGGGAACGAAAATTTTAACTATTTCAAGCGAATCCTACTAAAATTCTAAATGTGAAAGTTTGTGAGGATGGATGTTTGTTAAGTTTTCACACTAAACTACTGAACTGATTATGCTTTCTTTCCACTGTGACACATGCTACGCCATACTGTGCTCATATCATGTAACTAACCTGTGCATGTGTGTCACTGGAAGACGCGCGTATCTGTATACACGTGACAATGACATTTACTATTATTATATTATCGGCACCATCTCCCCACGACATGAGACCTCCACTAATGTACCTAGGTACTATATAAGTATACATAGATACCTACTGAGTGAAATGGAACGTCACCCGACCTACATGCCACTCTGCCACCGATCACCAATATTACACTGAAATATTACGTAGGATATGATCACAGTTTTCCATCTCTATATGTTCCTAAGATAAATGTTACTTAACAGAGAGACACCGTACTATACCGCGTCCTTACGTACCTACATGATCTACATGAATACATAAGAAAGTAGTAGTTATATAGCCCCGCTCGGCTCCACTCAGTGTCGCGTCTGTCGCCTCTCGCCACTGTATACCTAGAGCGCACCGAGCCTTACCCTTGAGCCTGACTCCTGCGACCTTCTGTTTTACGTGCTCTAATATGTTAAATAATATTTATTGAAACAATTATATTGTACATACAAAAATACATAAACGTTTATATTCAGCAGAAAGTGGTGATTTTATTAGAAACATAAATAATGCTATTCGAGGCAGACTCAGCACCGATCCAATTTTTACGTCCCTAGATTTAATTTCACGTTCGCAACAACACAAATGGAGTCGTATATCACCGCCGCCGCTCCACCGGGCCGGCGGAGCAGAGTGGAGCCGACTCCACCGACCTTGACATTGAACCGAGAGAACCTTTATACATATTGTTCAACCTCTCAATAGAATCCGACACTCGGTCCACGTCAGGTTTTTAATCATTAGCTTTAAGATTCTATGTGTTGTCTTCTTCGAAATACGAGTACCTACATACCTAAGTCTTCATAATCTGCACATGGGTAGGATCGTTGGTATGAATGTGGAACATTCCACCGTTTCATTAAAATATTAATAGAACGTCAGAAGATATTATTGTTCTCAATATTATTATATAAGGGGTGTTCCAGGAATTTGTTATGAAAGCCTCCTCCGAAATATATTTAGATACTCTTGAGCACAGATTCTTGACTCTACATCCACTCGCGAAATCTCGTCTATATTATACGAGTAGGTATTATAATAATTAAATAATAATAAATAAGCCGTTTTCTTTTAAAAAATAAGATGCGGTTCTCGAAGCAATAATGGCGTAATGTAGATTAGCAAATTATATGTCCAAATATCTGTACCACGAATCAAGCAGCTCAACAACTTCAATTTCTTTTGAAAAGCTTAGCGGTAGTAGACCCTGAAGCATTTTCGAGTGTAGGCACTTGAGTGGCGTACGGTTATAGTTGGTAAAATAGGATGTATTGCTATTAAAGCAAAGCCACGAGTAGCTCGATGGTAAAGGATTTTTAGTATTAGTACTCCACGGCGGGTCACGTGGTAGTGCCCACCACGCGGGATAGTGCGGAGGGTGCGGCTTCCCGGGTAGCAGAAGTAGGTATAGTGAACGATTAAACAGAAGTAAATTCGTTATACATTGTATTTTTATAGATGTAACTCTAATTGTTTACGCAACGCACGCAAAATTAATGACTATTTCTGTTACAATGACCAAACCTATTAACAGATGTATAATTCTTTATAATATTAGTATAGATTAAGTAACACTTGTTAACTTTTGATTTGAATGCATACGCAGTGATCAAAACTGACGTATTTCTACGGGTAAATTGTTCTACAATTTTCAGAAGACCTAATGAGCGACCATGACTTGCATGAAGAAATTCAAACCGTTATTTGAGATAGCTCGGAGATGAAGGATTAAATAGAATAGTGTAACGAAGAGATAGAATTCGTGAGTTCCGCCGAAATTGAGTGGGGAGCCATTTGAGCTGAGCACGGACACGATATTTGCGTAGTCCAAATATGAACCTAATGCAGAAGTTTTGAAGACGCTCAAGTTTGTTAAGCTGGTCTTCGGTGAGATCTAAGTAGCATGAGTCAGAGTAGTCAAGGTGAGACAATAGAAGAGATTGGGCAAGTGAAACTTTGGTAGCGGTAGAAAGAAAGTTAGGAAAGTAGTCTAAGTGAGCCTGCAGATGCGAACATTTTCCTGCTAACTGCGTTAATCTGTGGTTGCCACGTAAGACATTGATCAATGATCAGACCCAGATATCGAACTTTCCTGCTGTATGGGGAAATTCCATTAACACCTTCAAAAACTATTGGTGGTAGGCTGTTTTGATCTATCTTTGATATCATTCAAAAGCTTCCTACTACAATTACCTGCGTTTTTGAAGGTTTCAGATGACGTTCGTAAGTTTCTAAGTATCCTACAACGTTTTGTAACATTTAATTTAATGACGGAATAATCGTGGTTCGATGAGGGTGAATGTAAGTGGTTCCGTGGGAAGAGGCGTCCGAAGACATGGATGAACTGTCTGAATGAGGAGTGAGTGCGGAGATGACGGATGATAGACTGGAGGCGGGAGAGCACGGGCTGTGCCGACCACACCTAGTGTGGGATCAGGGCAGGAAGATGACATTATCGTGATTCGATGTTTTTCAAAGTTAGCTATATAGACCCGCATGTACCTACTGAACGGAGACACGTTAAACGGGTATATCCATCCAAAACTGGGTAATTACGACATATTATACAAAGTTACTCATATCATACCTACTCGGTATCCTTTAAGCTGGGCATTACTAAATACTAAAAGTGTGCGCTTCCTCGCCCAGTGAAACTAATAGCTATTTGACAATTTCGGAATTAAACTAATAACTATTTGACATTCGTATATTATTTTATGTACCATATTATTTAAATATTTAATTAAAATGAAATTAACATTATAAATAAATTACTAATTTTAATTTTTAGAGCATCAGTTGGCAGACAGTTCATTTGCGCGCCTCAGTAAACATGTTGGTCATTATATGCATGCTCTATATATTGTATGTTTTAAGCAAATAAAATTCTTTATCTTTATCTTTATTTCGCTAGGACCTTCGAGCTTCCTCGTCATCAAGTATCTCACTCACAAATATTTTAACGAAGCAGTACCTAATCCTAATATGCAACAGCAGGACGGGGGCGCGGGCGGCCATGTCGCGCGCGGCGCTCACTTGTAACGTCATTTATCAATATCAAAGGCAATCCATTAGGTTTTATATAACGTTATAATAAGGTTCCGCTACTTATTTGGCAAATATAACCGGATGAGGGGCGAGCTCCGAGCTCACCGACGACCAGAGGGACAATAAATAATAAGATAATAGACGCCGAGCGGCGCGGCGCGGCGCGGCAAGGGTAGCGGTACCGGTGAGCAGGCAGCTAGCTACCCTCAGGACGGTGAGAGGGAATCTGCTCCCGGTGCGACTCCCGCGAAACTTGTAATAATGTGGCCTCCACCTCCAAACATGCTGCTGCCATCTTTCACTACAGTACTCGATATGTCTGCTTTTTACCTAGTCTCATAAATATGTTTTCTTAAGTTTGTCGCTATTAATCATTGATTTAAAGAAAAGCTGAGATGAGGCAATCTCGGCTTCTCGAAAATTGAAAGGTCCACGTACGTCAGTAAAGGTAATTGTTGTCTCGTTCGCACTTCGATATTCGGTACGTTTTTCTATCTTTGTTGTTTCAAATTGCACATGCCATTTGTTGAGTAAGCGCTGAGAGAATGTACCCTATCTTTAAATCAATGTTGTTAATCAACATATTATTTTGTAGGTAGGTATATAGTAAACTTATAGCGATACAGGTACAAATCTCATTGATATTAACTGCTTAATACGTGTTTTCTTTATTATTTGTCGCGATCCATTCGGCCATGTTTGCGTGATTGAGAAACAAACACAAACTTTCACAAGACATAATATTGGTGAATGCTTAGTGAAATAAGCTATCAATGGGAATAACTTGTGGTAAATAAGTACCTTACCTAGGTACTGGCCACAAACGTTAGTCACCCGTTAGTTACCTATCTACTTATTATAATAATCTGTACATAACACATTATAGATTACCTACGCTTATGGAAATTAAAAAAACCATAATACCTATTATATAATACCTATTATTATAAGGTAATAGTTACCTATCTATTTATTAGTTTTCAACTGCATACATAACTTAACCGAGGGTAGGTAGTGGGTAATATCATAGAAAAGGGGTTAATATCTTAGTTAGGATACTTAGCATTACATTTGCAGCGAATGTTGTGGTAGTTGAATAATATTAGTGTTGTGTGGATCGTGTGCCACCAAATCACTAACAACTTAACAATTGACTAAACCGCGAACCTATAAATCAGTCGTCAGCGAACCGTCGCGCGACCGACACGTTTAACGTACGTACGTACCTATGGTAGGTACATGTTATTCAATAATAATCAATGATGGAGGCATCAACAACACATTATAAGCTGTACGTTAGAGTGGTACACGTGCGTGGTGTCGCGGCGCGGCCCACACGTGCGACACGGCGACACGAGGCGCGTGCTCCCGCCGCGCGCGCTAGCCTCACTGTAGGCCGGCTGCTCGCCGCTCACACAACCCTCCCGACTCCCGTGTCCCTTCACAAACGAGAGCGAAAACATCCCCTACTGTGTGCCCTCCCTTTCTAGCAACATTATTTGTATATTTTTGTTTCGAAATAAGTTTTCCTGTAGAATGTAGTGAATGTGCCGGTTTCATTGACGCCTCGCCGTAATGAAGGAAGCGATGCTTCGTTTGACGCGGGTGCCGGCTGCATAGGGGACGCACGGGTGCAGGTACCTACACGAGGGGAGTTGGGGCGCTTTCACCGGGCGAAGGTTACTTTCCCGATACGAAACAAACAAGGATTCATTAGACGGTCTCGATACGATTCTATCGTCAGGAGGGAAATCCCAAACAAGATGATACTTTACTGAGTTTTGTATAAAACTTACTATAATGTAAGTAAATATAATATTATTTAGTCGTACCAATAACCATACGTCACTCTCACTCTCGGTATCGTCGTACACACAAGTTAGAGTGCAAGTGAAATGAGCACATCTATCACATTACACATTATCGTAGCGTCCGTAGCCCAGCGTATATATGGCCAGCAAAAAATCCGGAGTCCATGGATCGAATCTCACATGTGGACTTTTCACCCTATAGTTTCCTATAAGATATGTAGGGGGCAGTCGTTAGCTCATGTCGGAGGCTGTGTAGGAATCTTGACGACCTGAATCTCTGACAATATGGGTTGTGCACATAATCCATATGAATTGAGTCGAGCAATGCAATTGAGGTAACCGGCCCCCTTATTATGAACAGCAGTAGAAGTGTGGAAAGCGTTTAATAGCTTAATGTCTGCAGTCAAACGGCATACAAAAAATGACGTTTGACAGCAATATTTACTGGTGTTGTTACGCGATTGCAATTCGTAATACCACCCCTGTTCTGTTACCTATATTATAAATGATTAATAAATGATTACCTACTTATGTGCCTGTCACACTTGTGTTGTCAATCGCTATACACACCACACACAAGGAATCTAATCCACTACATACATAGGTTCGTGGCTTGATGTTATGTTCCAACATGTTTTATTATTAGTGCATTGCATGTCTGTAGTAGACCGAATCTGTGACTCCTGAATGAACCAAAATTTGCAAATAATATTATGTAACTAGTTTCCAAAACATTTGAATAAGACTATCCCTGGTCCCTATAGGTGGCCGCTCCGCCCCGGGCCCCGGGGCCCGGGCCCCGGCACCCGGCATGGCGCGGCTGCCCCTAACCGTAAATCTCTCACGTGGGTTATTTAATACCCATAAGCGTTTAACTGGAAACGTGGAATTCCCGAAGAATTGAATTTGCGCCGGAACGATACCTGCTTTGTACTGGTTTAGAAATGTGACTATATAGGTACACACAGGTTTTTGTAGTGGTAGGCCTCTTTTGCAGGAGGCCGCCTGGGGAAGTACCACACCTTTGCCAGTTATTCATCCGCCAAGCAGTAATGTTAGTACATTACTGTGTTCCGGACTGAAGGGCAATGTTACCAGCGAAATTACTGGGCATGATGAGATTCAACAACTCATATCTCAGGGTGACAGGCGCAGTGCAGTGCCGTGCAGAATTTTGAATTTTAAAACACTGGGTGGCATTGTGTCTGATATGGGCAATCATGATGCTTACCATCAGGCACATACCTGATTAGCTCGTCTTGTCACTCACTATGATAAAAAAAAAGGTCTTGGTGTGTTATTATAACGCTCCAATATGTTCGAGTGTATCCGCGTGCAGCGTGGCCAGATCTGTAGTGCGCTCGCTATCAGAGTAGGTACAGAGTACAGATATAAAGTATAGAAAATAATATAGATTGTCGACGAGACACGGCAGCACCGAGCCGAGCAGGGCGGCGGGCGCTTGTATCGGCGGCACCCGTCTCCCGCGACAGTCAGCTGCAACTGTCACGCGACACACGTCACACGTTGATTGAGGAAAACTCCTCAATGGTAATGGTGCCCACTCGTAGTGTGTGAACAAGGGTCTGCTGCTCGCTACAGACGAGGAGGGTGCTCGACTTTTGTCGCGTCGTCTGCGGTCTTACGAACTGCACAGGATTGCACCACGCCGTTGCTGCCGACTCTTACCCTTACACTCACAGTCACCGTGGCACACTCTAATTAGATTTTTTGGCAATTTTTAATTTAGAGCACTATACATTACGAAACTAGTTATTACTGTTTTTTTGTACCTAGGTAGGGAGGTAGGCAGTAGGTACATAATAATGTATATAGGTAATCGGTCTATTAGGTACCTTTTTACCGCCATAACTATTGTAATAGTATAGATAGTCGAATAGCGATGAAAAATATAATCAATCTGTTTACACGTGGAGTCTCTCGACACTCACAGATAGAGGTGAGCGCTGCGTTGTTTGCTCCCAGTCGGTACAGCCACATCGCACGTCTACACTCCCTCTGTAGGACGTACTTGTACGTCGTGGTGTAAACCGAGAGGCAAGAGGGTAGAGTCGCGAGTCAGCCCTTGTTTAGTGGCGTCTAGTCTGGCTTGTCTAGTGGCTGTATCTAACTATCTATACGTTCCAACACTATATGGACATACAGCTGTACCTTACTCAGATACGGCACTAATTCATTAACAGATAAGTATCCACTCGAAAAGTAAGTACTTATACCTAGTTGACACACTGAGTAAGCTATTTTTGATTGTCACATTATGATATCTATACTTCTATACTATTATTTAAAGAGAGAAAGTGATTCACTGACTGACTGACTGACTGACTCATCAACCCAGAACCAAAACTACTGGACCGATTATGATGAAATTTGGACAATAGATTATTTTTACAGTCTAGACAAGTAATAAGAAAGGATTTTTCAAAATTGTACCTCTAAGTGTATTAAATAGGGGTTGAAAGTTTATATAGAGTAGACTTCATTTTTCAGCCGATTAATTTCAAATTTTGTAGAAACATTCTAAAATGAAAATAATTAAACACGTGTTTCAGCGTTTTCAAAAATTTCAGCCTTTATGTGGTAAAATAAAGTTTAAAAGTTTGTTATGAATATTTTAGTTCCAAAAATGCTCATTAGATGGCGCTACAGAAAAATTGCAAGACGTAAATAGGTACCCTAATGCAACAAAGTTAAATAATTAATTTTAAGTAATTTATTTCCTACATTGCATAATACGCATAATAGATAACTTTCTGCAAATAATTTAAACGTGGTTTTGATTTCGCTTCTCTTCCATAGCCCCTTTAAATTGGGCTGCAACGACATCGAATTATCGATGCTCTTAGATGCTTTCAGTGTTTCCGTAATCCGTATGCCGTATTCGTTTCCAGATTATTAATATAATATACACTTTGTGACTTAGTGCTGCAGGCCGGCCTTTGTTTTTTTGAATTTTTGTTTGTAATGAATAATAGGCTCTCAAACTACTGAACCGATTTAAAAGAATTATTTCACTTATGGAAAGCTTAATTCAGTGTAAGTGACACAAGCTATATGAGATTTTGAAATAAATAGGGAACCGTAAGAAAACTTCAATATATTGTGAACCAAGGTGTCACATAATTACCTAATATATTCATTAATTTGCGTGCGCTGTGAAATCTATTGATGGTAGAATAAAATAATATACGAGAAGTTTTTAGTACTTATCAATATCTAAAAAATAGTCCACAGTCATTTATATCCATCTATTTTAGTTTAGTCACAATAATCGAAACAGTCATTATATGCATGCGCTGTAAAAAGTATTGGTGGTAGAATAAAGTAATGTACTAGGGGTTTGTAGTACTTATCAATACCTACAAAATAGTCCACAGACATTATATCCGTACCTATATTTTGGTTTAGTCACAATAATCGAAGAAGTCATTATTTATATGCGGCATGAAAACTATTGGTAGTAGAAATAATGTACTAGGGGTTTGTAGTAGTAGGTACTTATATATCTACAAAATAAAGGTGCGCGGTAAATTTATACATCTGTTAAGGTTTTTTCACTGAAACAGATATAGTCATTGATTTGCGTGCGCTGCGTAAACCATTAGGGTTATATCTATAAAAATACAATGTATCACGTATTTACTCCTGTTAAAACGTTTACTACACCTACTTCTGCTACCCGTGCGAAGCCGGGGCGGACCACTAGTTATTTTATACTTATATATTGAAGAATAACTATTGGAATATATATAGGTAGGTATTTACCTATAACAAGTGACGTACATGTACTTATATAAATATATGTTAAAATAGCAAGAAAAACCTGGATGCGATCCTGGATAGTGGAGGTCAATGTCTAGCAGTGGTATGATAGTATAGTATAGGCTGACGATGATGAGAATGTACTTATTACACACATTGTGCATGAACATAAGCGTGTATGCCATGCTAGATGTCATGTCTTGAAGTAATGATCAACAAAACAAAAGTTTGTCTAAATAAGATAAACTGTAGTATAAAATGTAACATTCAAGTATTCGAGTTACGGAAATAGTCGTAGGTGGCGATTTATCACAAACTCGAACGTTTGCTGAAGCGCAGTGACTGCGTGAGTACAGTTGAGAGCATCCTGTATAACATGTGCGGTGCTCGGTAGGGTAGTGTAGCACACTGTGCGTGGAACACGCTACGCACATCTCGAGTGTGATCGATATATAAGTAACTGTTTGACACTGTCTGCGTTAGGTTTATCATAATAAAGTATACATAGTAAACATAGGTGACCGAGATTTACTCGATCAGTGAGAACATGAATTTGTTATCCTGTTACTTAATCAATATTTCAACTACTTGGTTATTGGACATTGACCAAATGCTGCAGCATCCGGTTCAGATGAAAGAAGAAACATACTTGTGATTGGGCTCATTGGAATCTCGCTTTTCTTAATTTTAGTAATCAAATTATATAGTTGTATGTAGTCTGTAGTTTTAAAAATCGGAGCACAAATTCGTAGGTATCTACCAGTTCTTCACATCATTTAATAAATATGTTGGTTTCATTCTAAAGATATCTTGTTACGCTTGGTATGGCTGGTGCGTGTATAAGGTTACACTCACACTCCCCACTACATACCTAATATGTAACATATATAAAACAGTATACAGACGCGATATGTGCAATATCTGCGTATCTCTTGGCGGCACACGGGCTACGGGTCTCGGTCGCATATTTCACTAAGCCTTCATTATTGTAGCTCTACGGAGTGTTTTACGACTAAAAGGCCTATTACACTACACTGAATCTGGGTCCTGTGATGTAATAACAGTCAGTAAAAGTTTCAACGCATTATGAGGGACCCTGATTCAGTGTAGTGTCATGGCGTGTAATGGACGACTCGATACGACGTGCATTCGGTTTGAAGAGCAAGTACTACCATTTACTATCTATCTATGTCACCAGTCCGAGGATTAGATCTACGTAGCGGTCTTATAGGTATGTATCGTTTCGTAACGTAATTAACTACCTACCGTACCTACTTAAGGTTAGACAGGGTAGGTTTGGTAGGATAGGACCAAACATTTGTCCTACAATGGAGAACTATTAACAAAAATAGAATGCTTGCGTTAGATTGAGTGGAGAATGCGGATAATGTTTAGTGGCCGATGTGTGTGTACCTATTGACACTACACTCACACCAGCACACCGCCACACCGCCACACCGCCGCGATACACGCGCGTGTCCTGTCACTACTGCTACAATACTAAGTTATTTCATTCACTCGGGGGTACATACCTGCAACAAAAACAAAAATAAATCAAAAATGTGCCGATAAAATTTACTTTTTAAACCATAATAAACTAATAATGTACAGGACAGGAAAGATCTTAGGTAGGTATTGAGTATTGAAGTGGTACCTATCTAAGAAGGCTACATTAACTAAATCTAATAAAATACCAACATGCTTCAATTGTTAATTCCCACCACACTGTTAGATATTATGTAGGTATTATTATTTATATAGTGTAGGTAGTAGGTATGCACGTGCTAGGGAATTAGTAGGTAAGTATAAGGTACTATAATAGGTATAATGTCTATCTAGGTAAGTAGATAACAAGTATGATGTGTACTAGTTTACCTACATAGGTGCATAGGTAATAATATCTATTGAAATCAATATGTTGGTCAAAACTTTAAATGAAGGTTATGTAGGTAGGTATAGGTATACTTATGTACTTACTATAATTGTGATATAACAACTTATCAATATAGGGTCTTGACTTATACTTACATAATATTACAAGAGAGTAGACCCACCACCTAATACCAATATTACGAATGTCGATATAGGGACACCACCACCACTACCGCCAAGATAGAATAGTTGACGACAGTATAGAAAAAGAGCTGTAAATAGTTAAGGTGAGATCTACCCACCGTGCTAGGTAGGTACCTACACGAGTCATAAAGCGCAACTTCTGAAACACTAAAGCGCAGTAACGTCCTCAATTCCTAGGTTTAGCTTCGGGAGCGCGGTGGTCGATATTGAACCCTATCTAGGTGATATAAGGGCCATGTCGTGCGGCACTATGAGCCGCTGGACATTCCTGAGAGCCGCCAGTTTGACAAAGCATCGCCGACGTCGGCGCGCCTCCGCAGCGCAATGCGACACGCGCTCTATACCTACATATACATGGGTACATACTACATACATATTACAAGTAGTTAGGTATAGGCCTATACCCATATAATATTATTAAATACTAGCGGCCCGCCCCGGCTTCGCACGGTAGCAGAAGTAGGCATAGTGAACGTTTAACAGGAGTAAATTCGTGATACATTGTATTTTAATATATATAACCCTAAGGTTTACGCAGCGCACGCAAATTAATGACTATTTCTGTTATAATGACTAAACTTTAACACATGTATAAATTTATCGTGGGCTATTTTGAAGATATTGATAAGTACTACAAACCCCTAGTACATTACTTTAATCTACCACCAATAGTTTTCACACCGCATGAAAAATAATCACTGCTTCGATTATTATGACTAAACCAAAAAAGATGGACATAATCTATGTATACTGTTTTGTAGGTATTGATAAGTACTACAAACCCCTAGTACATTACTTTACTCTACCACCAATAGTTTTCACACCGCATGAAAAATAATCACTGCTTCGATTATTGTGACTAAACCAAATATGATGGATATAATCTATGTATACTGTTTTGTAGATATTGATAAGTACTACAAACCCCTACTACATTACTTTACCCTACCACCAATAGTTTTCACACCGCATGAAAAATAATCACTGCTTCGATTATTTTGACTAAACCAAAAAAGATGGATATAATCTATGTATACTGTTTTGTAGGTATTGATAAGTACTACAAACCCCTAGTACATTACTTTACCCTACCACCAATAGTTTTCACACCGCATGAAAAATAATCACTGCTTCGATTATTTTGACTAAACCAAAAAAGATGGATATAATCTATGTATACTGTTTTGTAGGCATTGATAATCACTACAAACCCCTAGTACATTACTTTATTCTACCACCAATACTTTTCACAGCGCATGCATATAATGTCTGTTTCGATTATTGTGACTAAACCAAAATAGATGGATAAAATTTCCGTGGACTATTTTGTAGATATTGATAAGTACTACAAACCCCTAGTACATTATATTATTCTACCATCAATGGATTTCACAGCGCACGCAAATTTATGAATATGGTAATTATATTATGTGACACCTTGGTTCACAATATTGCAGTTTTCTTACGGATCCCTATTTTTTTTCAAAATCTCATATAGCCTATGTCACTCACACTGAATTAAGCTATCCATAAGTGAAAGAATTTTTTAAATCGGTCCAGTAGTTTCGGAGCCTATTCGTTACAAACAAAAAAACAAAAAAACAAAAAAACAAAAAATCAAAAAAACAAAAAAACAAAGTTTCTCTCTTTATAATATTAGTATAGACATATAGGTACGTATTACGTATAAGTAGCAGGGTTAATGTTAATTAAGATCGCTGAAACGTTGAAAATCTGTCGACGTACATCAGTTTGGTTTTCTTTGGTTCTCGCGCCAATTTGGAAGTATCGTATACAGTTGTGGGGTGTACCAAAAAGAACGATGTTAACATCATACAAAGATTTCAGAATAAAGTCCTCCGGGGTGTTATAAACGCCCCATTGTACATTAGGTAAGATAATATTTTGCAGTGTTTTAATTTGTTATATTATTTAATTATCAGAATATAATCACCGGGTAAGCTAGTTCGTAGTAACTGACGATTTATTTTTAAGGTTATATTTATGCCATCAGCTAATCAGTCAGAGATAAGAGCGATCTTCGCAACAGAAACGGACCAATCACAAATCTGTAATCGACGCTGTGCCTTCGCATAGCAATGTGTCGGGGTTGAGTTTTGTTTGTTAATGATGGCCTGCCATGGCGACTGTTGTGAGAAATCCCTTACTTTGCTTGCTACCTTAGGTAAATTTTATTCTTGAATACGGGTGTTAAAATTAAAGTTCTCTATCATCTTTTCCTTACTCTTAGAAATTATTTATTTTTATGAAGGTAGGATCATTTAATATTTTAGTTTAGTAACTTGATTGGTGAGGTACCTATCAGTATAAGTAACAAGATATAATAATTGATTATAAAGTACCTAGTACAATATAGGGTAGGTAGGTACAAAGTACCGCAATCTCTTGTTTGAGCAGTCCGCGGCACTCGGCACCGCGCGCCGCACGCTACACACAACAGGCCTACATTCAGCGATGGTAACAAAAGCTAAGGCACGCCGCGCCGCTAGTCTCTCTGTACTCTGTACTGATTACTATTGCACCATTCTACTTAAGATACTAGATACCGCTCGTTCTCGGCTCTCATTAGCGCGGGAACACTGCACTCCTCTTATTACTGAACATGTGTGTCTGAAACCACCGTCGACCGTTTGTATTAGGTTCTAGCCGCCCGCCCCGGCTTCACGCGGGTAGCAGAAGTAGGTATAGTGAACGTTTTAATATTTACGTATTAATATGTGAGATTTTGAAAAAAATAGGGATCAGTAAGAAAACTGCAATATTGTTAACCAAGGTACGCTGTGAAATCTATTGATGGTATAATAAAATAATGTACTAGGGGTTTTTAGTACTTATCAATATCTACAAAATAGTCCATGGAAATTTTATTCATCTATTTTGGTTTAGTCACAATAATCGAAACAGACATTATATGCGTGCGCTGTGAAAAGTATTGGAGGTAGAATAAAGTAATGTACTAGGGGTTTTTAGTATTTACCAATATCTATAAAACTCACACTGAATTAAGCTATCCATAAGTGAAAGAATTTTTAAAATCGGTCCAGTAGTTTCGGAGCCTATTCGTTACAAACAAAAAAACAAAGTTTCTCTCTTTATAATATTAGTATAGATTTAGGTACTCTCACTGCATGGTGGTCTAGAGGAGATCGCTCTGAAGAGGCGGCCGAGTGTTGCACATTTACTAGTTTTTTTTTAAATTTTCGTTAATTACCTATGTTACCCATGTACTGTATAATTATTGTGGTTCAATAAAGAGTGATCTTATCAGTGTTACGCGATACGGTACGGTACGGTACCTGCTTCAGATTCATTTACGTACAGTACGTTTTAAAAAAAGGTGTAGTAATACTTAGTGGAGTGCATCTGCCCGTTATACTAAACTTTCCAAATAAATAATAGCGAAATTTGCAAACTTTGGACGAGTTGATCGGCTTTGTATGGGAAGTCGAATTTATCAATTGTTTATTTTGCAAATGGTTTAGGTCGACGGGTAGATACGCGCCCGTAAATACTACTATACCTTTTTATAATACGTTGTATAACCTAGGTGTCTACTCTGTCACGACGAAACCGATCAGAGCTCGGAGCACTTGAGACACATACAGTGTATGCCCGGTACAGCTATCACTAGTGATATGAGCGGCCCCAGCTCCCCGACTAGTGTCGAGCTCGCGCTCTCTCGCCCCAGATACTGCGGCGTGTTCAGACCGGCCTCTATTGTTCCATATTACACCATTCAGGGTTACTCTCTTCAATCAGAGGAAACGTGCTAATTGCTATATGATATCACGGACAAAACGGGCGAGATTACTGACATAATATACCTCTCACAAGTATACTTTCAATGTTATTACTTCATTTGGGTACATTAGTAGTACAAAGATTTTTTGATTGCCACATAATGGTGTGCCATATATGTGTGTCCCATATATTTGATCCTTATTAATGAAACTATCAGATGGTTCAATAATAAGTACAGGCTGTGTTTTTAGGGTTTCGTAACTCAAAAGGAAAAAAGGAACCCTTATAGGATCACTTTGTTGTCCGTCTGTCTGTCTGTCTGTCTGTCTGTCCATCTGTCCGTCTGTCAAGTCAATTTACGGGAACGCGTGGTGGTTTCAGGCTGAAATCAGATCTGCGGTCTCTTGTGACTGTAATCATACCTAAAATCATACCTCTAAGTTAACGCAATCAAAAGTTAGCCATTTTACTGCATATTTCCATACTTTGCGTAAGGAACTAATAGATGGCGCTGTATGTTTTTAGTATCTAGGTATGGAACCCTACACTATGCATGCATACATACATACATATTCACATATTTCATAAAGTCATTTTAAGAAGCCCTCTCCTCCTCCTTCATTCATCCTCATAATCTACTTTTGGTCACATGATTGTCATCCCTCCGCATGACATGTCCACACCAGGCTAGCCTTCCTCTCTATAATTTAAGTGACTGGTGCTAGTGTCAGACGTCCCCCGCAGTACTCAATTGTAATTGTATCCATTCTCGTCACTCCTCACATCCATCTCAACATTCGCATCTCTGCCGCATGCACTCTCATCCATACAACACGACAGGTCTTCCCATTAAGTTCAAGAGGCAAGCGTGGATCGCAAAGTGTTCCCGAGACCTGTCACCATTTTATCCAACCAGCATTTAATTATTCGGCTCGCCACGTCCCGTCAACATCAATGTCGCCTTCGCTTGGTAAGAGAGAGCCGAGGTAGTTACCTTACTAAAATCGGAGTCGAGTACTAATACCTATTATGATATTTAATGAAAATAAAATATATTTTAATGTTTTATGTAGAACTCGCATCAAAAAATTCATTACATCTTCGAAAGACCCGCATTATTAAATTTTTGATGGCTCAACTGAAGTTATTTATGAATTTAAAAAATAAACAACTAGCACATTGACGTTTTGCATCATTTTCTACCATTAATACTATAGAAATACGAAAATAAAAAAAAGTTCTAACAAATGTTTTGTATGGAAACTAAAGGATGTTTAGCCTGACAGGCTACGTCCGATCTTTTGATAAGTAATACTCACGTGTTTTATTACCAATAAAACATCTGGAACTTATTACGGTCTTTGTACACCAAAAACAAAACCTACTGAGACGCAGGGTCCCGACAAGTGATAGGAAGTGGTCAATTCTAAGAATTTATAAAACGCGCGACGCCTGTGAGACTCCATGTCCCTGTTAAAGGTTAAGGCATGCGTCATGCGTATGTATATAGCGTTCCATACCCGGCCTGACCTAGATACCTGAACAAAACACTACCGCCTTCTAAAAGAACATACAGCTCTATCTAGTTGCAACTCAGCAAACATCCACGCGTTCCCGTGAGTGTCTTGACAGACGGACAGACAGACAGACAACAATCCTATTAGGGTTCCTTTTTACCTTTTGAAAACTTTGAAAACCTAGCTTTTTAAGCACTTATAGTTGACCAATCACACCCGTTTTAATTTCGAAGACGCGCCATCATGTTGCCCTTCAAACGGCCGCGTTTTTTGCATTTCTCGCCGAAAAAGCCTTTTTTTTTACTATTTAGCTATAATTTTTTCATGTTTTATTAGCTGAATTGCTGCCGTGAATACTTGAGGTAGATACTGTATTCATTGATCGTGATTTGTTTCGTCTGATATAGCTCTGTTAGGTAACAACTTGTATATCACTCGATTAGCAGCCATTTTTGACGCAATTTTACTTTTTTCGCACGATGGGTTAAGATGGGGTAGGGATGCCAAAATGGAAGAAAAAAATAAAATCAAAGTTAACTAAAAAGCAGACCAAAGCAAAATATAATGAAAAAGCTAAAAGAAAACAGGAAAAGAAGCAAGCTGTAAAAAGTAAGTCGTCATCAGATAAGAACATTCCATGTTTGTATTTTTGTGGACGTTATTTGGACTGTATTATCTGGAGGTTATAGAGATATAATATTATAATAACTAATGTCATATATATATCATTATATACTTATTCAAGTTAGACAGTAATAAAGACATAGTGTAACCGTGCGCACCTCTTCCTTATTCCCAGATAGTATACCGCGCATCCTCCTTACCAGCTCCAAACTTACTTTTTTCTCGACTATAGTACTATAGGTCGTCTCGACTGTACATTGTACATGGAGGCAGTCGGACAACACGACGGTACAAATAGTAATCTAATTATTTTTAATATTAGTCAAGATGTAGTTTCCTAAACTGTATATGTTAGGTACTCCGCGCGGTGGCACTCTATCATCTGCGCTGCTGTGGAGGTACTAGTACGTTTATATTGTAATTTAAGCGAATAGAAATAAAAAGTAGTATTTGTCAATTTCGATGTGAATAAAAATAATTCTGTAAAGTGTAACATTAGACTAGTCAGTAGTATTCGAAATGCATCTCCTATAAACACATACGCTCCTATAAGCGTAAGGTAGAAACATTTTCTCCTCCACGGTAGCTCAAATGGTAAAGTGTCGCGATACGGATCGGTGCGAAAGGTGCGGGTTCAAATCTCGCTCGTGCTCGTGCGAAGCCCTCCGGCAGACTTCTCGTCGTGTTAATATTATACGGTATTAGATTTTTATTTTTAGATCAGAGGGACGCGAGGGTCGACGAGGTCACAACAGACGGTTAGCTAACAACATGCAACGAGGTCGGTCAATGAAACGAGCGTGTTAGTATCCCATACGTTTATTACCACCACCGGCACCCGCGCGCACTCACCGGTGTGCTGCGTCTCGGCGGCGTGCTGCGTCTCGGCGGCGTGCGGCGGCTCGGAGGCGCGCTGCGTCTCGGCGGTGCGCTGCGTCTCGGCGGCGTGCGGCGGCTCGGAGGCGCGCTGCGTCTCGGCGGTGCGCTGCGTCTCGGCGGCGTGCGGCGGCTCGGAGGCGCGCTGAGTGTCGGCGGCGTCGGCCGGCGGCGGCGACGCCCCGCAGGTGCGCGCGCGCTGCCAGGCGGCCCGCAGGCGCGCGGCGTCCTCGCGCACGTCGGCCGCCACGCCGTGTCCGGCGGCGCCGCACTCGCGCTCCATGTTGTTGTAGTTCTCCAGCGCGTCGCGCACGCCGCCGTCCTCGTCCCGCGCGGGCGGGCCGGCGGGCGGGCCGGCGGGCGGGCCGGCGGCCAGGCGCCGCGCGTGCCGCTGCAGCGCCGCCCGCAGCCGCTGCAGCGCGGCCAGCTTGCTCGCCACGAGCGCGGCGTGCTCGCGCAGCCGCTGCAGCGCGGCGCGCAGCGCGGCAGCCACGGGCGCGGGCGAGCCCTCGGCCTCGCAGGCTCGCAGGCGCGCGGCCACGTCGCTCGCGCGCGCCTGCGCACGACACACGGGCGGCGCGTGAGGGAGGGGGGGAGGGAGGGGGGGGGGGGACCCGACGGTACCGAACGACCGTTATGAATGTACCTAATCTACATACGGAATAGTTACGTTGACATATTCGTAAAGATATTATTTTGACTCTATGAAAAAATATATATATACCTATATATTGAACAATGGATATATTGAATGATGGATGAGTGGTCGAGAATCGATCGTCCCGGTTCGTGGGTGCGGTCCCTGCGGGCGATCGTTACATATTTAAATATTCAGAATATAATAATGTTACAATGATGGTATCGTCGTGAGTGGAGCTTCCCGCGAGGTTGCGGCGATGGCGGCAGATATCGCGGTGGCGACGACTCTTTACTACGAAATTACTTGAAATTACTGTTTGTAATATTTAAATTAGGTACGGTTATTGTTTTTTTTATTGATAATCCATCAAATAGAAAATGCAACAGGTCTGACTCATATGATGCATGAAAATAATAACTTACAAAATGCATTCCCCTTCACTAGGTGAACCTGGCACGTAGGGTTTTTTACTAAATGCATTTGAAAGTTTTCTCAGTACAAAATATGCCACGACTTCGACATCTTTTGTCATGTGTTTTTGATCATTATTTTTGTCATGTGTCATCATTGTAGTGTGTTTTTGACATTGTTTCATTTTTTTATTTCTTATTTCTTGGCATATCCGTGAGGACCTATTATTGGCTCTCTATTGTTATATTAAGCTACTTTATTTTTTGTTTTTAAAGCTGTTGGTCCCCCTAACAAATAAATAAATAAATAAATAAATAAATAAATAAATAAATAAATAAATAAATCTTTAAAAAAGAACCCCTATTATATTAAAGAGTTTTAACGGCAATCATTTGTCGAACCACCAAGTTTTTGTAATCCATCGAACGGAATATGCGACTTATTTAAATTTAAGTCTCAAGTAATTCATTTAAAGAAAAAAATATTAGCTTTGCGTATATTAAATTAAAACCCTTAATACCACGCGGACGTAGTCGCGGGAACATCTAGTCAATAATAAATACCTACATGATAGAAACACAGACGAAAATAGTTTAGATGCGTCGCGTCTCAACAACCCAACATGTCCGACGAGTATTTATAGATCTCCTGAAATACTCTTCTATTTGTGTACCGTCGGTCGTCGCACCGCACACTCCGCCGTATTCTGTGTCATCCTTCACACATACACACACACACACATACACACACACACACACGTTCGGGCATAGAGTACCTCGACTAGTGTGGCGCGCACGGAGAGGCTCGTGGCGTCCGAGGGGTTGAGGGTGGTGTGGTCCAGCAGGTCGCGCGCCGCCGCCAGGGCCGGCTCCTCGGCCGGGGCCGGGGCCGGGGCCGGAGCCGGACCCGGGGTCGGGGCCAGTGCTGGGGCCGGGCCGGTGGCGGCGACGCGCAGGCGCAGCGTGCGCACGGCCAGCGCGTCCGCCTGCTCGAGGATGTCCTGCGCCAGCGCGTGGTGGCACGCGGCGGTGACGGCGCGCGTGTGCGCCCGCACGCGGTCGGCGGCGGGCGCGTGCTCCTCCAGGGCGCGGCGCAGCGCGGCGAGCGCCCCGGGCTCGCCGGCGCGCGCGGCCGCGGCCAGGCGCTCGGCGCCGTCGGCCCAGGCGCCGCCCTCCTCGAGCGCGGCGTAGAGCGCGGCCCACACGGCGCCGCACGCCGCCCAGCGCCGGCGCCGCGCCGCCGCGCGCTCCTCCAGCGCCGCCAGCTCGGCCAGCAGCGTGTCCCGCAGGCGCCGCGCGCGCGCCTCCGAGCCGCAGCGCGCCGCCAGCGCCTCCGCCGCGCCGCGCGCCGCCCGCGCCGCCTCCTCCACGCGCTGCAACACCCGGCCGGTGAGCGCGCGCCCGCCCCCCCGCGCCCGCGCCGCCCCCCCTCCCCGCGCCCACACTCACGGCGAGCGCGTCCTCCTGCCGCGGGTAGTCGTCGTACTCCCTGCCGGCGAGCGGCGCCGCCTCCAGCTCCCCGGCGGCGCGCCGCACGCTCGCGAGACACTCGCGGGCCTCCTCCGTCCACCGCACGACGCTCTGCGCGCACACACACACACACACACACATGTACATATGTATCTAAGAGCATCATTGTAATCGATGAGACGTTAACGACCCGCACTCTCCGGATTAGATTCGTCCCTAGTGTCCCCTGCGGCCCGGCCACTTCGAGCCGCCCCGGTCCATCCGTATGACTGATAATTTAGAAATCAGATTGTAATGTGCGTGATTTTGGGCCAGAAGGGCGTGGGTTTTTATAGTGTGCCTATAGATGTTGTGTGGCACTGAGCCCACTGTGAGATCGTTAGAGAAAACCCTTGCTCCAGGAACTAGCCAGCGGTAAATAATAAAATGAGCACGAGAAATGGGTTCTCAGAGCATGGGTGTTCGTTTGGCCTAGAGGATGAGAATACCGACTAATATTTATAAAGAGCGCCAGTCGATTTTCTCATCACAAGCATTAGATGTTGGATGCAAATAAAACAGAACACAAAATAAGATCACAAGTTCAATATATTGTCACAAAGCATTAAATATAAATTAGGCAATCACAGAAATAACAATGAAATTAATATGGAAAACCTTAAAGTAACACCCTAAATACACAGATAATTATTATAATATAGGGTTACAACTTTATTAAATGAGAGAAGAGTCCTAAATACAACCTAAGTAGTATAGGGATATTCTTATCCTAGGACCTCCTTAAATACTAGGCTTTCCTACCTATTTTGGCCAGAATAAAATTAAATAAGCTAAATTAAAAATATGAACGGTGAAGCAGTTCAAAAGTTAATGATAAATGAGGCAAAGGGGGGTCAAGCCGTGGTGCACGACAAAATGGCGTCGGCACACATATCGACGCGTCCGCGTGTCCGTTCCCACGGTACCCGTGCGATGCGCGGTGCGATCGGCGTGTACCCACGAGATATGTCAGGAGATCGGCCTGCGCCCTCGAACTCGAGTGGGTACACAGCCCGTACCCGCGTACTCGACGGGTAATGAACCCGTACCCGGAAGGATGACTGGATACACAGCCCGTACCCTGAAGATGTCTGGGTCGTCGGCCCGTACCCTGAAGATGTCTGGATACACAGCCCGTACCCTGAAGATGTCTGGGTGGTCGGCCCGTACCCTGAAGATGTCTGGATACACTGCCCGTACCCTGAAGATGTCTGGATACACTGCCCGTACCCTGAAGATGTCTGGATACACAGCCCGTACCCTGAAGATGTCTGGATACACAGCCCGTACCCTGAAGATGTCTGGGTGGTCGGCCCGTACCCTGAAGATGTCTGGATACACTGCCCGTACCCTGAAGATGTCTGGATACACTGCCCGTACCCTGAAGATGTCTGGGTCGTCGGCCCGTACCCTGAAGATGTCTGGATACACTGCCCGTACCCTGAAGATGTCTGGGTCGTCGGCCCGTACCCTGAAGATGTCTGGATACACTGCCCGTACCCTGAAGATGTCTGGGTCGTCGGCCCGTACCCTGAAGATGTCTGGATACACTGCCCGTACCCTGAAGATGTCTGGATACACTGCCCGTACCCTGAAGATGTCTGGGTCGTCGGCCCGTACCCTGAAGATGTCTGGATACACTGCCCGTACCCTGAAGATGTCTGGGTCGTCGGCCCGTACCCTGAAGATGTCTGGATACACTGCCCGTACCCTGAAGATGTCTGGGTCGTCGGCCCGTACCCTGAAGATGTCTGGATACACTGCCCGTACCCTGAAGATGTCTGGATACACTGCCCGTACCCTGAAGATGTCTGGGTCGTCGGCCCGTACCCTGAAGATGTCTGGATACACTGCCCGTACCCTGAAGATGTCTGGGTCGTCGGCCCGTACCCTGAAGATGTCTGGATACACTGCCCGTACCCTGAAGATGTCTGGGTCGTCGGCCCGTACCCTGAAGATGTCTGGATACACTGCCCGTACCCTGAAGATGTCTGGATACACTGCCCGTACCCTGAAGATGTCTGGGTCGTCGGCCCGTACCCTGAAGATGTCTGGATACACTGCCCGTACCCTGAAGATGTCTGGGTCGTCGGCCCGTACCCTGAAGATGTCTGGATACACTGCCCGTACCCTGAAGATGTCTGGATACACAGCCCGTACCCTGAACCCACGATTCACGTGGGGAATATCTGCACCCTCCAGATTGTCCACGCCTGGTTTGATGTAGATAAGTTCCGAAGAAAAGAATAGATCACTGATTTTAATATACTACTTGTCCCGACTCTGGAAATGAAAAATAAAAATATTTCTAAGCACATGTTAACGATAACCCCTTAAGAACAATGTCGGGGTTGACCACGCCCGAAGGCATGGCCCTCCCCGACCAAGTGACCCTTGTAGATGCTCCCCAAATAGCAGATGAAAATGAACGAGGGTCTCCGATCGGCAGCTTATATAGGACCGGCATCGACCACGAGCGAACCTTCTAGAAGCTTCCGTCAAGTGGGGGAATTAGGGATACCATCCCTCGAGAGGGATTCCCACAAAAACCTCTAAACCACAACAGGAAGAAATAACATGCCTCGTGAAGAGATGCTAAAACGCCCTAATTACATTTCAGAACAATAGGCCTGAATAAAAAGACAATCTCCTATCCTACTAGGATCGATGGAGGGACCTACGACTATTAAAATTACTGGTATCCTATATATATATCATAATAACAATAAATCCAAAATAACCCATTTTTTAGGTATTTAATTTATGTTCTAATAAGACCTATTTATATAAAAAAAATGAAGTATTTTGTAAAGGACTGGTTAGTTAATTTTTTTTGTTTGTTTTACCATTTCCAAATTTAGTGCAGTTTTCGGCTACTGACAACACCAGTTTACGACGTCAGCACCTGTTGCATGGCCTGTTTTCGTCTGGCGCCACCCGCCAACAGATATGTGTCGCTCCTAATGAGCTGATTCTAAGTAGGTGTTGCCGACCGCCGTAAAGATATTGGAATGTGATTCCATTTATTTGCTGCCTACCTACATGCTTAAAAAATCTCCAAAATATTATATTCGTTTACGGAATTTAGTGTTCATAGCAATGGTCCATCTAAATATGTGAGGCGAATACCTTTAAAATTTATTAGGATTAATTTTATTACTTGAATTTCAAGAAGGTTAAGCCCTCAGGTGTTACAAGATCGATAAGACCCCGGTGAGATTCATTTAATCTAGATGGAATTTATGTCAGGACGTGCGCCTCGCGTCGCGAGTCGCGTACCCCCCGCGTGCGTACGTACCGGGTCGGCGGCGGGCGCGGGCGGCGCGGCGAGGCGCGCGCGCGCCGCGGCCACGGTGTCGGCGGCGGCGCGCTCCTCGTGCTCCACGCGCGCGGCGCGCAGCTCGCGGCCGAGCGCCGCGGCGCGCTCGGCCGCGTCCTCCGCCTCCCCCCGGCCCTCGGGGCGCGCGCCGGCGGCGAGCCAGGCGCGCAGGCGGGCCAGCAGCGCGCGCAGCTCGGCGACGCGGCGCTCGGCGCGGCGGGCGCGCGCGCGCTCCCACTCGGCCTCGGCCATGACGCGCGCCCACTGGTCGCGCAGGCGGTCCTGGCAGAGCGCCTGCAGCGCGAGCGCGAGCGGCGCGTGGCGCGCGTGCGCGGCGTACACGAGCGAGTCGCCGCGGGAGATGAGCGCGGCGGCGTCGGGCGCCACGGCGCCCACGCGGTGGTCGAGCGCGTCGCGCCGCTTGCCGGGGTCGCGCTCGGCGCGCACGCCGCGCACGGTCACCAGCGCCACGTCGAGGCGGCGCCGCATGGCGGCCGCGGCGCGCGCGAACCGCTCCGCCTCGGCGTCCACCCACTCGGCGCCCACGACGCCGCGCAGCTCCTCCACGGCCGCCTCCTCGTCCGCCGCCGCCGCGGCGCCTCCCTCCTCCGTCTCCCGCTCCCCCTCCCCCTCCCCCTCCGTCTCCCCCTCCGTCGCCGCCCCTACCGTCTGCGCAAGAGAGACGCGCGCTCTTCACGATTCAAACTACCGAACGACCCGCTCGGGACGAAATTTAGCTTCTCCTATAATACTCTCCGTTATTTTTTTCTCCCTACTGATCGTTTTCAATCGTTAAAGGTCGTCAAAGCTCAACAAAGCAAAAAGTAACATAACATAACATAACATACGTTCACGCCTTTTTCCCGAAGGGGTAGGCAGAGGTGTACCCAGGACTCAGTCCCATGTAGATACACCCACATTTCGCCAGTATGTTATTGGTCCCATGTAATAGGGGGCGAGCCTATTGCCATCTACCGGGCCCAGTTTCAGACTCCAGGCAGTTATTGAGATAATTCCTAATGGAAAAATCCAATATTTAACACTGCCTGACCTGGGGATCGAACCCGGGACCTCTTAAAAAAAAAGTATATTATCCTAATATGAAGTTTAATCACAGAATACTAATAAGAGACAGAAGGGACACTCCTCAAAATCATTCAAATAAATAGCGACTCTAGCTCGACGCAATAAAGTGCAACTCAGGTCGCACGGCGCCCAACTAATTATCGTTCAAGCTGCATCTCTTTCTATCACGTATCTCTTATTCCTGCTTACGACGTTAGGGATGTTATCTTTTTAATTTGTCTATGAAATTATATATACATAATTATCTTAGGTTTTAGGTGTAAGCAGTGTAAGGTAATACGAGTGGCAGGTGACATGTTTGTAAGAATTAAGAATAGTTTAACATTTGGGAGTTGTAAGTATCTACTTATTTACTAATAGACATGCATTATTACCTTTCGATGGCCATTGGAAGTAAAAAATTTCGTGATGTTCAGACTCTTGTAATAATTTAACCATCCGAATGCTATGAAGCCTCGTTGGCTCTGATTAGTAGCTCTAGTTTCTGTGCCGCAGGTCCCGGGTTCGATCCCCGGCCAGGTCAAACATTTTTGTGCATGAACATATCTGTTTGATTGTGCCTGGGTAGCTATTACTGAGCTATAGGGTAGTAATAAACATCCATCCATTCATCCATCCTTTCTCACAAACTTTCGCATATATAATATTAGTAGGATAGAAGGATGGATATATATGTTATATACATTTACACCCGTATATTCAAGAATAAAACTTATGTAAGGTAGCAAGCAATACTGTGCAAATTAAGGGACATTTCTAATATTTTTTCCTAAATATTATTTTGAATTTAGCATCTGGCAAAACCAAATTGTAAGTGACATTGACAGTTAAATTGGCGGGATTTATTTTTTTCATAAATTTGCGCGCCATTGCTGCTGATGATTTGAAAAAAGTTATAGAAGTAGAAAAGAAAACTGCGTTAAAATAATTATATTTATGTAAGTTTTGTTTAATGTTTGTAATTTTTACGTAAAAGAAGGTGCATAATTTGGGATATTTGCAATGACGTTGAATCGCTTTCTTATACAGATCCACAATCCCTGAACAAGCTTCACAAAAAGGTGTCCATCACTGACAATTACGCGCTTTGACATCTACTGAATTTCTATTATTTGAATTTAAACTCTATTTACTTGATTGTTTTAAAGCCTAATTTGGATTGAACGATTTTTCACCCTATGAAGTTCAATGTTAAATTTGACACTAAGCGACGCGGGCGAACATATAGAAGCATTGGAGTAGACTTATATACACTAAAATTTAAATATTTAACTTTTTTAAATAAATTAATCACACATATACACTTTAACTTTTATAAATATATATTACAAGAATTTAAATTTAAAAGGGTCAAAAAGTTTTAAAATTAAAATGTATTTATGTTTGTAAAGATAATTCAGTTACATGATAAAATCTCGGTTTAATAGTGAGTACAGGTTCGTGGGCCTCATTCTAGCACGTAGAAAGAGTCTTTGACGATATTATTCTAAATTGATACGTGATATGATTACTTTTATACTTTTAATAAATAGTCGAAAGTCACAAAAATATTAAAATATTATCATATATTATGTAAAATTAACGAGGACTATGCAATGTAAACCATTATTTATTATAAACAAAAAGTAAATGTTATAATAATGTTATAATGCACAGTGCGTTATTGAGATAAAATAAACAAATATTTAATTCGATGTTTAAAATGTTTTCAATCCACTAGGTAATTAATGCCAAACCTTAATTTATGTAAAAAAAAATATATTTGTTCGGATAATATTATGCAAAAATATTTAAAATATAATCGACTTCATAGTTTTTCATTCGAACAAAGCGCTGTTGTCCATTTTATTGTGTTTAATAATTAAAATAAAATAGAAACACGCAATGTGGATACATAAATTCCTAAAATTATTGTAAATACATGCCTAAATTATGAAAAGCTATCGCTTTCACGCACGTATCTGTTGTTATTCGGTTAGCTTTTTACCTAACGCTGGCATCACGCGGTCGGCCTACGGTTGCCATGCAACTAACTACATAGTACCAGACTATATGGTGGCGGTACCAGACTCGCGGCTTGGAACAGATTTTTGCACGACTGGTTCTCTTTGGTATCCTTACTCTGAGGATATTTGTGAAAGATTTGCAGTTCAATGATTAATTTGCCAGTTTTTGATATTGAGGTGTGCTAGTACATAAGTAGTTATAAAGTATTATATAAGAAGCTGCACCATATTAGAATAATCAGTAATAAACATACGACAGTTGTCTTAATTACAACACCTCAATATGCCAATAATTACACTGTGAACTGTGATCTACATGGGACTGAGTCCTGGGTACATCTCTGCCTACCCCTTCGGGAAAAAGGCGTGAACGTATGTTATGTTTTACACTGTGAACTCTATGACGGTGTAGTCATTGGCACCAATGCCAATCATTGTACTTTTTAAATTATTTTTAAATGCGACTTATTTTGTGTTGAAATTTATTTACATTGTAATGGAATTTATATCGCATGGATTTAACATATATTACCGATCAAATCCAATCATTGGCAGTGCCAATGATTATACCCTGGCATGTGCCAATGATTGTACCTTGGCATAATATTCATTTTTGTTTCATTTCTTTCGTTGGAATAGGATTTACTGATAACCAATGTAAAGTATTTTAGGTAAAAAAAAACCGCAAATGCATACGTAAATAATAAATTAATAAAATAATTATCAGGGTGGCATGCCTACCTATTTCTGCTTAATGTAGGGTTCAATACCGAGCTGAAATAATAAGTTATGCGTAAATTTAGCTAAGGATCGAAGAACCCACATCCTACTGTATATTTAATCGCCGTACCATTGTTTGCGAACATATCAAAATTAGATTTTTGCTTAGCTCCAAGGCATACACGGCAGCGATTGCAGACAACCTAGGTATTAGATATTAATTGACACTTCATACCTACGCGTAAAAGTTGTTCGGGAATACCGATTTTTTTTTCCTTTGAGGTATAGATAAGATTTGTAATGAAATGAAACGAGGCCAGGATATAATGTGATTTTTAAAAGGGTCAACACGGCCGAAGCTAAACGAATTTCGAAAAACGTCATCATACCTATAATAATGTCATAACATAACAATGGATATACCTAGTTAAAAATAATCATTTTTTGACTAGATTATTGTATTGAAATCTGCGATTAAGTGTTTTTTTTTTTCGTGAATTAACTCAGTGTTTTTCTAGTCAATACCTTTCATTTAATACCCATATTTCGGGGACTTTGAAATACGTAAGTAATCCGCCATTTTGTGGCGGCCGCCATCTTGAATATATAATAATACCAAATATATTCAATTTTATTCTACTTAGAACTAAAATGTGTACTAAATATCAGATCAATCAGTCAACAGTAAAAAGAGGTAAGATTGAATTATTATGAAACAAACAAAAAAAGCCACAACAAACATGGGGGCTATTGGCGTTCTTTATAGTCACCAGTCGCTATCAGGCTTGAGTCTTTATGTTCTGTGGCTTGAGTTAGTTACAAAGACGTTTTACCCTTCTAACAAGTCTGTGCACTATCAAATTAGGAAGAGAGAAAAGGAAAAGGATAGACACTGCGAGTGGTTCTCACTCGGGACCGACACTGTGCACAGTCTACTTAGTAAGTTTATCATAATGTCTTTGGTTAGTAACCGGACTTTGACATTTGTAGATAATGTCAAATCAAGTTATTTGTCACTAAAGTGATAGTCACCGAGAACGCCAATAGCCCCCCTGATCAAGTTTAATAAAACCGTTTAAAATTTTGATTATGATGTTTTAGTTACTATTGAAATCGGTCACGAAAATTGTTTTTTAGAAATTCCTGGTAGTTTCGGAGAACGCCCTACATACCCATTTAAAAAAATCACCTGTATACCACAATAATTGATAAATTCTTAAATCTGCAGACATAAATCCAATCAGAGACGAGTGTGGTGTAGTAGTAAGCATTTAATATTGTAGCATAATATATTGTTATAGTAAGCATAGATGTAAGTAGGTTATAAGCCCAGTCTGTAATTAAGTGTAGAACAATAAACACACATAATGGAATAACTGCATTTTCACTGACGTATGAGAGACGTCACCACATGGCGACCCGCCAGGCCAGGTTGGTCTCGGGACAGCGGAGTGCTACCTTAGAAAAAGAAATTTGGAAAGCGAGCGCACAACATGACATCCCGGACTGCCAGCCTGCACCGCACTAAGTTCCAGAACAGAATCGAGGCCTGCCCAGTCCCAGCCCGGTCCAGTCCAGCCCAGCCCAACAGCAGGAGATGCCAGAAGAATTCTTTTCATCAACGTCACCACATAATCAACGACCTAGTTAAATAGTGTGTCATAAAATTATAGCGTGCATTATCCGAGTATATAGAAATTGAGGTCACAAAAAATGCAGTGATTAATATTTTTTTGAAGTGATTTTATGCGTTGCGTGGTATTTTACGTTGTGAGGTGGACAATTTTTTTTTAATATGGAAGAAGACAATAAATAAGGAATGGACTTGGACAATAAATAGATAATAAATTAGAATGTTTAATGCGGATAGGTAATAAAATAAAATATTATAATGTTTAAAAGTATGGTAAGAAGGTAAAATAAGAACATGACACGTAAGTAAATAGCGTAAGTGTATAACTGAATAAATTGAATAATTAAAACGTATTATGGCGACAGACTTAAAACAGATTCACGATAAGTTAAAAGGGCTTAAAGATAATTTATTTAAGTTAGCATTAGAGAAGAGAACAGAAGAGAGGTTAAGTGGAAAATTGGAACAAGCAAATGTGTTATATAGAGAATTTATTAATTTTTATGATATAATAAAAGCGCAGGTTGAAAGCGGAAACATAAAAGATACTGATATATTATTAATTAATGAGTTATGTGGTAGTACAGAGTCTCTATATAAGCAAATTAAGAAGTTTTGTTCTGAATCAGTAGTTTTAACTAATACAGCTGTAACTATGGAGAAATTTGAATTAAGAACAGCTACGTTATTATTACCGGAATTGACAGGGGATGATAGGGTAACCAAGAAACTAATTAGTGCGATTGAACTTTACAGTTCCATGATAAGTAAGGAATCTCATCCACTCTTAATTAATTTCGTTTTGAAAACACGTCTCACGGAGAGTGCCAAATTGCGATTATCTCAAGAGTATGATTCATGTCAATCACTTATCACGGATATGAAAAATCATTTAGTATCGAAAAAATCGAGCAATGCAATTCATGCTGAACTTATTTCAGCCAAGCAAGGTTCAAAGTGCATTGATGATTTTGGTAAAAAGATCGAGGAACTTTTTGTTGACTTGACTATTTCGCAAGCCGACGGTAACCAGAACGCGTATTCTGTGTTAAAACTTATTAATGAAAATCTAGCGATTAAAAGGTTTACCGACGGGTTGAGAAACAGAAATTTAAGTGTTATCATTGCAGCACGAGGTTATACAAGCCTGAAGGATGCCATACGAGCGGCGAAGGATGAAGAGTTGTCGTCAACTATGTCTAATTCGGAAGGTACTTTGTACTACAATCGTCAAACTGGTAGAGGTAGGTTTGTAAATAGGTACCCTAGACGAGGCAGAGGTATCCAAAATCCCAGTTTTGGTCAAGGTCGACAGTTCCAGAACAACAATAATTGTCAGGCGAGCTCGTATAACACGTCACGTGGTTGGTCCAACAACCGTGGTGGTCGTGGTCGAAGTCAATATCGTGACAATAACTACCAACATTACAACCGAGGTCAAGGAACCCGCACATTAAATACGATGACTGAAGCTAACATCGAAGGTGAGTCAAATTCTAAATCTAATTCTAACGAAATCCAGTTTTTTCGATTTTAATTCAATATTTTCATTAGATTACAGTAATTACATTCAATTAAAAGTAGGTCAGCACAATCATAGATGGCTAGTAGACACAGGAGCAACATTATCAGTAGTGAAATATGAGACGGTGAAACACTTGAATATTCCATACCAGTCTCATAACATTCGAATAAAAGGAGTTGGCGGTGAATTGCGTACCGAAGGTTTTGTTTATTTAGATCTTTCTTTGAATGATAATTATACTGTAAGACATAAATTTTATATATTGAAAGGTTTACCATGCGTTACGGACGGAATTTTAGGACAAGATTTTCTGCAGACGTATAGTTGTGTTTTGAATTATGAATTGAATACTATTGCTATTTTATATTCGAATAAATATGTAGAGATACCCTTAGAATTTGAACATTGCCAAAAACGAAATTATTTAGTAGTGCCTCCCAGGTGCGAATTTCTGTTTAACATTAACAGTAGCTTGAAAGGAGAATGCGTGGTGGTACAGAAGGAATTGTGTGAAGGTGTGTTTTTATCAGGTGGTATTGTAGAAGTACGAAATGGCAAACTTCCAATAAGAGTTTTGAACACTAGGGAAACAGAAGTACATCTTACAAATTTAACACCAGAAATAGAAAGTTTAACCGACTATACTATTTGTACTTTTGAAAAAGCTAATATTGACGCAAAAAGGGTTCGAAAACTGTTATCAATCCTGAACTTAGAGCATCTAAATGATGAAGAAAGAACATCTATAATTAATATATGTGCTAAATTTTCAGACGTATTCCATTTAGAAGGTGATAAGTTAAATACGGCAAAGCTTGATGAACAGAAAATAATTTTAAAGCCAGACGTAACCCCGGTTTACAAAAAACCATATAGGCTACCTTTAACACATAGAGCTGAAATAAAGAAACAAGTAAAGGATATGCTAAATAAAGATATTATTGAAACATCTAGTAGTGGTTGGTCGAGTCCAGTTCTATTAGTTCCAAAAAAAAGTGCTGAAGCAAATAAAAAATGGCGTTTAGTGATAGACTTCAGAAAACTAAATGATTCCATACTAGACGATAAATTTCCCTTACCCAACATTACCGATATATTAGATTCTTTATCTGGTTCTATGTATTTTACTCATTTAGATTTACATCAAGGTTATTACCAATTAGCCCTTGATAAAGACAGCAGAAAATACACAGCTTTCACAACACATGAAGGTCATTATCAAATGAAACGTCTTCCAATGGGACTTAAAATAAGCCCCAATACTTTTTCACGTGCAATGACTGTCGCAATGGCAGGTCTTAACTATGAAAAGTGCCTAGTATATTTAGATGATGTGATTTGTTTTGGAAGAAATCTTAAGTTTCATAATAAAAACCTCATTGACATATTAACTCGTCTGAGAAAAGTAAATTTTAAATTAAACCCAACCAAATGTGATTTTCTTAAAAAGGAAATCCTTTATTTAGGTCACTTAGTAACATCAGAAGGCGTAAAGCCTGATCCAGAAAAGGTTATTGCGATAAATAAATACCCAGAACCTCAAAATGCAGATGAAGTTAGACGATTCGTTGCATTTGCTAATTACTATCGTAAATTTATCCCAAATTTTTCACAGATAACGATACCACTTAATAACTTAAATAGAAAGAATGTAGAATTTAATTGGACAACTGAATGCAGAGAAGCTTTTTTAAGATTAAAACAAAGTTTAGTATGCCCACCCTTACTTCAATATCCAGACTTTAGTGAAAATAACACCTTTGTATTAAAAACAGATGCGTCAGGATACGCAATTGGATCCGTGTTGAGTAATAGAGATCATAGACCCGTAGCGTACGCAAGTAGAAGCTTAAATAAAGCAGAAAAGAATTATGCAACTATTGAAAAAGAATTGTTGGCAATCGTTTGGTCTGTAAATTATTTTAGGCCTTATCTCTATGGCAAAAAGTTTATTATTGAGACAGATCATAAGCCACTACTATATTTATTTAATATGTCAAACCCTAGTAGTAGACTTATGAAGTTTAGACTATTATTGGAAGAATATAACTTCTCAGTAGAGTATGTGAAAGGAGGTGACAATGTAGCTGCAGATGCACTGTCTCGAATTGTGATATCGAGTGATGAATTGAAAGAGATGAATGAAAAAGTTATATCAGTTTTAACGAGAGCACAAAAGAAGAGAATGGAAGAGAATAATAAAGTAAATGTTAATCCAGAGGAAGATAGTAACTCACAGAACGAGTGGACTGATCACCCACGAGTAGTCGAGGTACTTAAACTTCCAAAAGATTACACAGAACTTATACTGACTGAAACAAGCGAATGGATTAAAATGAAAGCGAAAGTTCGTGATGAAACAGAAATGCTAGCGTATATACCCTCTAAATCAATGATTTGCATCAAGCCCAGTGTAAAGTCACAATGTACACGAGATGTCTTTGTGAAAGACCTGAACTTGTTCTGCAATAAATTAAAGATAGAATCGTTATATATTATAAGAAATGAGGGAAATGGTAATTTAATAAAAGAGTTAACTCAGTACATAAATAGTTTAGAAGCATGGTCCGGACCCCGATTACATATATTGAGAGGAGTTAAGAAGATAGATAATGATGATGATAAACGCGTTATATTGAATGACTTTCACATGCTACCGTCCAGTGGTCATGCTGGCATTCGGCGCATGCTGAATAATATACGTCGTCGATACTTTTGGCCAGGTCTCGAAAAAGACGTAACCGATTTTGTGAGTAGGTGTAGTGATTGTCAAAGACAAAAACATTATAAGGACATAAAGCAACCCATGGTTATAACTAATATAGGAAATTCAGCTTTTGATAGAGTATTTTTAGATTTAGTGGGACCTATAAGTAGTGATAGTAGTAATTTTGTATACATATTGACTATTCAATGCGATTTGACGAAATACGTTGAGGCTTATCCTATCACGGCTAAGGATACAGTTACAGTAGCAACGGCTTTCGTAAATAATTTTATTTTGCGATATGGCATTCCACGTGAAATAATAACTGATAGAGGAACTGAATTTATTTCTTCTACAATGCAAGAGGTTTGCAAACTTTTAGGTATAAAACAATTAAAATCAACCGCATACCATCATCAGACTATAGGTGCTTTAGAAAACAGTCATAAAAATTTAGGTGCATATTTGAGAATTCAAACTCAAAACAATCCGCAAAATTGGAGTTCATGGTTACCCTACTGGAGTTTTGCTTATAACACAACCGTGCATAGTGTAACGCAGTACACTCCGTATGAGTTGGTTTTCGGCAAACACTGCAATATTCCGAGTAATCTAACATGTACTTTGGATCCGATGTATAATTATTCTGATTATCCGTATGAATTAAAATATAGGTTACAAAAATCTCAATTAGAAGCTAAAGAAAATTTAAAACAAAGCAAATTGAATAGGAAATTGTATTATGATAGTGATAAGAATGTAATAGAGTATAAGCCAGGCGATTCAGTTTTAGTTAAAAATGAAGCTAGTAAAAGTAAATTAGATCCAATATATATAGGTCCATATAGAGTTGTAAAAGATGTTGAACCGAATGTTATTATATTAGATAATGAAAAGGAGAGGTTAATTCATAAGAATAGGACTAAGAAATATATTGCGTAAGATAATTTGTATGTTTTGATAAGTATTTTTTTAATTTAAAAAAAAAAAAATGTTTAATGTAATTTTTTTTTTCTTTTTTTGGATGGGCATGTGGTGTAGTAGTAAGCATTTAATATTGTAGCATAATATATTGTTATAGTAAGCATAGATGTAAGTAGGTTATAAGCCCAGTCTGTAATTAAGTGTAGAACAATAAACACACATAATGGAATAACTGCATTTTCGCTGACGTATGAGAGACGTCACCACACAATATAGCAAAAAAAAAATTTTTTTTATTCATTGTACATTTTTTGAGTGCCAATGATTGTACTTTTTGACCACTGTTGCTAAAAATGTCGATTTTGAATACATATTAATAATATTTGAACTGGAATTATTTATTTAATTTATCACCAATAATCAACAAATCAAAAGAAATAAGTGTATTTAACACTATCAACGCTGTGCGAGTCCCAACATATTTGTTGATTGATAAAATGATAGAAAAAAAATGATGAAATGCTAATAAGATGAAAAACACTGATTTATTGATAGAGCACAATGATGATACGTGATTATAAAGGAGCGAGAGAGTACGCGCGGTGGCCGGGGCTGACCGAACTGATCTGTTAATCGTGGCATGTATTAAAAATGCTGAATTTACGGTACACCGTACAAACGCACTACTGAAAATATTCCATATTAAATGACATCTGTCACCATTAGGTGCCAATGATTGTATAGATTACTCTAATTTGAAAAACATTGTATAACCTTCGAGTAAGCATTAAAAAAGTAATAGTCTGACCTGGTCGAGTTCGTCGATGCGTTGAAACTTGTCTCCGGCGGGTGCGGGTGTGGCTGCGGGTGTGGGTGTGGGTGCGGGTGTGGCTGCGGGTGTGGGTGTGGGTGCGGGTGTGGTGGCGGTGTGGCGCTCATGTCGCGGTGGCTTAGGAGACATGGCGACCACGTGCGCGCGCACCGGCGTGGACGTGCTCACCGGCACCGGCGCGCGCTCCTCCCCGCCCTCCCCCTCCACCTCCACCTCCACCATCTGGCCCCACATACACACATTATATACTCACGGTACACTACATCCACTCCACACGCACACGCACGCACGTGCACGTCAAGCGAGCGGAATACATGTACGTATTTCGAACTATACCAATTTTTATTGAGTTTGACGGCATATCCTCGAAGACCCATTAATAGCTCTCTATTATCTAAGAAGATAATTGTATTTTTCTGACACGAAGTTGCCAGTTTCCCTAAAAATGATATAAACAAACTAGGGCACCGTGCGACTCCCCTCGGAGAGCCGTGACAGCGGTGTGCGTGTGTGCGTGTGTGCGTGTGTGCGTGTGTGCGGCCTCGTGTGTGCATGTGTCGCTCGCGGCTCGCTCCGTACACGATATGACCACCGCCGGCGACTTCGATCCTTCGGAGCCATCGATCGACGGAAGCCTCCTCGATAGCTACAAATAAGGCGGGCGGCGTTACCTCCTCCGGGTCGCAGGACGCGCGGGCGGCGCGCGGCTCCTGCAGGTACTCGTCCACGGCCGCCGCGCGCTCCACCGTGCGCACCTCCACCACGAACGTGCGCGCCGCGCCGCCCACCGACACCGGGATCCTGGAGCGCCTGCCCTCGTACTCGAGCGGCGCGCCCCCCTGCAACACCGCGCGCCGCTGTACGCGCCGCGCGCGCGGGGCGGCGCCTACTGCGGCGCGAGTACTCACGGCGGCGCGCAGGCGCTCCCAGGCGGCGGTGGCGGCGCGCAGGCGCGCGGCCAGCGGGCGCAGCGCGGCGGCGGGCAGCGCCTCGGCGAAGCCCTCGTAGGCGGCGAGCAGCGAGTCCCGCAGCGCCGCCACGCGCGACATCTCCAGGTGCAGGCGCTGAGGCGCGCGCGGCGCCGCCTCCGCGCCGCGCAGCCACGCCTCCAGCGCCGCCAGGTCGGCGTGCAGCGAGCGCGCGCGCCGCACCCACGCCTCGAGCGCGCCCTTGCCGGCGGTGATGCGCGCGCCGCACCGGTTGTACCGCTCCTTGAGCGCGTCGATGCGCCGCGAGAGCGCCGCGTCCCCCGCGGCGTCGGCGGCGCGCCGCCCCGCGCGGATCGCGCTCTCCACCTCGGGCTTCATGTCGCCCAGCGTGCGGTACAGGCGCAGGCACGCGCGCAGCTGCTCGCGCACGGCGTCGGGCTCGGCGGCGGCCAGCGGCAGCGCGCGCTCGGCGGCGCTCTCCACGGCGTCGAGCGCGCGCCGCGCCGCCTCCAGCCGCGCCTCCAGCCCCGCGCCCTCCTCCCCCTCCCCCGCCGCCTCCGCCTCCCCCGCCGCCTCCGCCTCCCCCGCCGCCTCCGCCTCCGCCGCCGCGCGCTCCTCGATCGCCTCGAACTTACTCTGCGGATTGTGACCGCGGTTTACCACGAGTGGCGTTCGCCGGCTCGATATTGAGATCCCGCTAGTTACGTTCGTGGTTTCGGAAACATCACGAGGCGACATCGGCGGAGTTGTTCCCCTCGTGCCCTCCCGTATTGCTGCGCCTTCTAGCGAAACGAAGTCGGCCGCCGATCGGTTAACTCCGCGATTTTCCCCCGCTAGGCCCGAACCCGTCCCTTCCCGTGACCGCGTTCTTCCCCGCGGCTACTTCCGAAACCGTTGTCCTCGAATTGAAGTCACCGAGAAGAGCAAAAAGCGAGCGACCGCCACCGCCTCTCCCCCTTCCCCGGCGAAAGCCAAATGCCCGACCTCGAGCATTCTGCCATCCTCTTCTTCGTCCGCTCCGAACTCTTAAGTCTCCCTCCCCGCCTCGATCCCGACCGGCCGAACTCTCTCCTCCCTTCCTTGTCCCAGACAAGGTAAGGTGGAAAGAAGTCAGACACATTTTCTCCGACCAAAATTAGTCTCACAAGTCAAAAGGATGGATATGAGCAAATTCGGCGGGCGGGGACAGTGACACTCACCCGCAGCATGTGCAGCTGGTCCCGCAGGCGCGCCGCCGCCTCGCCGCGGCCCGCCGCCGCGTGCGCCTCCGCCGCGCGCTCCACCTCCGCCAGCCGCGCGCGCCGCGCCCCCAGCTCCGCGGCCGCGGCGCCGGCGCCGGGCGCGGCCAGCGCGCGCGCCGCCCACTGCGCCAGCTCGTCCACCGACACCTCCGCGCTCGCGGCGGCGGCGGCCGCGGCCTCCAGCCGGGCGCCGCGCGCCGCCGCCTCCGCCAGCAGCGCGGCGCGGCGCCGCGTGGCGGCGTCCACCTGCGCGCGGATCCACGCCGGCATGATGCGCGCGGCCTCCAGCTGCCGCCCCACGTCGCGGATGCGCTCCAGCCGCGCGCCGCCCTCCGAGCGCGCGCACTCCTCCAGCTCGGACAGGTGGTGCGCGATCTCCTCGGCGTCGGCGGCGGCGCCCTCCGGCGCCTGCAGCCGCCGGCGCGCGCTCTCGGCCCACGCCTGCTCCTGCGCCAGCCACGCGCGCAGCTCGCCCGTCTCCAGCCACGCCTCCGCCAGCACCCTGCACGCACACACGCACACGTGCCCGTCACCCACGCCCGCGCGCACGCCGGGCCCGCCCCCGCCCGCCGCCACCTACTTGTATCTCTCGTACACTCCGTGCGTGACGTCGTTCCAGTGCGCGTTCAGCTGCGTGAGGCGCCGCGCGAGCGCCGTCGTCGGCCCGCCCTCCGGAGCCGCCAGCAGCAGGTCGTTACCTGCGCGGGACGAGCGTGTGAGCGTGCGGGCGAGCCGGGGGCGAGGACGGCGGGGGAGGGAGGAGGCGGTCTCACCGGTCTCGTTGACGTCCCGGAAGAGGGCGGTGCGGTCGTCGCACTCCTCCTTGAGCAGCTGGAAGCGGGCCTTCATCGCGTAGAGGTCGGCGGAGTCGGCGATGTCCCGGTCGTGGTGCGCGGGCATGCGGTCGCGCACGCTCCGCAGCCAGGCGTCCACGGCCTCCACGTCCCGGAGCAGCGCCTCGAGGCGGTCGAGCGCGCGCCGCAGCGCCTCGCGGTGCGCGCGCGCGTCCTCCCGGCCGCGGGCGAGCGTCGCGCGCGTGCGCTCGTCGGGCGCGCGCCGCTCGAGCGCGGCGCCCTCCTCCTCGAGCCGCTGCGGAGGCGCACGGTGTACGGGCGGGGCCGGGCGCGCGGCCCGGCGGCGCGCGGCACTCACCTCGTGGTCCCGCAGCAGGCGCGCGAGCTCCGCGGCGTCGGCGAGCGGCGCGGCGTGGTGCCGCCGCAGCCAGCCGGCGCGCGCCGCCGCCCACGCCTCCGCCTCCGCGCGCACCGTGTCCTCCGGCGCGGGCCGCGGGTCCTCTGCACACACACACCGCGCTCGCTTTAAGTCTCCCCGCGATGATATCACCCGAACGGTACAGTCGGCGGAGCGTACCGTCGCGTGCGGCGTCCGCGTGCACGTCCATGCGTGCGTCCCGGTCGGCGGCGGGCGGCGTCTCGCTCTCCTCGCCGACCTCCGTGCCGACGTTCCTCTCGCTCTCGCTCGGCGCGGGCTTCGCCGCCGCGGGGTCTTCTCTCTCGCTCTCGCTATCGCTCGGAGTCGCCTCCGCGGGTCCGGGAACCTCCCGGTCCTCGTCGTCCGCGTTCGACGCCCGGCCGTCCTCGGATTGCGGCTGATGTACGATGAAATCGATGAGAGAAATCTAATAGCATACCGACATCTTTCCTGTTAAATTTAATTTTCTCAAACGTGCATGGAAATATTGTCATTAATTTCAAAAACCCGTCTCATAACGAACCCCGGGGACTCGTGAGCCCGGCCACGGAGCCCGAAGCTCCGCGATGCGCATTATGACAACGAATTGAAAATATTGGCGGTATATGTGATCGTTCAGAATCAGTCAATTCAGAAATTTTTATTTTATTTTATTTTATTTTATTTTATTCGGAAAACAAACAGCTTTTAACACTTAAGAATAACAGGAGTACAAAACAGTTAGCTAAGTAGTTTTCAATTATAAAATAAGAGCACAATTATTTTGTTGTTTCATGCCAATCATAAGGAAAAGAAGCAATCTACATACTATATAGGGAGAAATTATAAATACCAAAAATACTATAAAGAATTAAGATCAAAGCCATATTATTATATTATATTAAGCACAGAGAAGGAGAAAAAGACAGAGGTTAGATGGAAATTCAGTTAAAGGAATCAGGTGAAGAAATTTCTACTTATTATGGTTTTAAAATTATTTTGTTTTATTAAAAAGAGATCAACATTTTGTGAATAATTATTATTAAATATATCTGCAATTCGTACAAAGAATGAATTATGACGGTAATTGGTGGAACAGGGGGAGTAGTATAGCTTTAAATAGCTTCTTCGCGAGTTAGTACTATAAGGTACTGAAACATAGATTTCTGCCAGCAATGACGGGGAATCAATGGCGTAATAAAATACGTCAATGGCGTGGCAAATACGCTCAATCCTATTAGAATGAATTTGATAGACCGGATTCCATATTAAACTGCATATTATATTGCTTCCATATTATACGGTTCGAACGCGGTCGTCGATCGGACGAACGAGACGTCCGTCGGCGGCGGGGAACACTCACCGTCCTCTCCTCCAGCCTGGGCTTCTTGGCGAGCGCCTCGAGCGCCTCGCCGCCCTCCTCCGGCTCCGGCTCCGGCTCCGACTCCACGTCGCTCTCCTCCGGCGTCTCCTCCTCTTCCAGATCGAATTCGAATCCGAGCTCCTTGATCTGAATGCGGTAAAATACGCGATCGTGAAGATAGGTCGAGCGAGGCGGGGGGGGGGGGGCGGGGGGGACGCACCCTGTCGGCCTGCACGTGCAGGATCATGTGCAGCGCGTCGAGGCGGTCGTGCAGCGCCTCCACGCGGTCCCTGGCGGCGCCGCGGTCGGGCAGCGCGGCCACGGCGGCCAGCAGGCGCGCGGCGGCGCGGCGGCGGCGCTGCAGGCGGCGGCGCGCGCGGCGCAGGTCGGCGGCGCGCGCGGCCGCGGCCCCGAGCGCGCGCGCCGGGCTGGCCTCCATGCGCTTGAGGCGCGCCTCCAGCGCCGCGGCCGCGCGCGCCTCCCGCGCCGCCTCCTCCTCCACGCGGGCCCAGCGCGCGTGCAGCTCGCGCGCGGCGCGCAGGCGCTCCGCCGTCCAGCGGCACGTGTGCGCCCAGCGCTCGCCCAGCGCGCGCAGCCGGTCCTCCAGCTCGGCGCCGGCGTCGCCGCGCTCCTCCTCCACCACCACCACGCACTCGGCGAGCGCGTCCACGGTGGCCTGCTGCGCGCGCAGCTCCTCGTGCAGCGCGGCGGCGGCGCGCACGTGCCGCTCGCACGCCGCCAGCGGGCCGCGCAGCTCGCCCATGCGCGAGATGCGGTCCTCGGCGGCGGTGAGCCAGCGCGCGAACTCGTCCAGCCGGCGCAGCTGCACGCGCATGAGGTCGGCGTGCACGCGCGCCTGCGCCTCCATGGCGCGCGCGCGCAGGCTCTCCCAGCGCCGGTTGAGCAGGCGCACCTGCAGGCGCACCTCGGCGCCCTCCTCGCGCGAGAGCCCCGCCTCCAGCACGAGGCGCGTGCCCTCCTCCAGCACGCCGCCCACGCGGCTCTGGTGCTCGGACAGCTCCAGCAGGAACCGCTCGTGCGAGTGGAAGCGCTCCTTGACCCGGTCCAGCGAGAGCTCGGCGGCGGCCGGCGGCTCCTCCTGCAGCCGCTCCTCGGCCTCGAGCAGCCACGCGAGCACCTCCTCGAAGGCCGCGTAGTACCCGCCGAGCTCCGCGGAGCCCGTGGTGGCGGTGGACAGCGGCCGCGACCCGGCGCCCGCGCCCCCCGCGCCCCCCGCCGCGCCCTCCGGCGAGCGGGGGGCGGGGGGCGCCACGTCCTCGCTCGAGTGCGGCAACGATTGGAACAGGCACATGAGGTACATCATGATCGACTTCTTGTCCGGGTTGGGCGTGTCCACGTCTGGAACGGAGAGTGTATTGACTTATTGTGATTATGATTTGGTGCATTTTTAGGGTTCCGTACTACATAAGGAAAATAGGAATTCTTATTTTTTTTTATGTGTAACTAAACAGGCGTCAAGTCAATTTAGTGGGGCATATTCCGCGAAATAATTTTTTGCGTTCCACTATGCCCCACCAGTGGGGCGGCTTGGTGGGGCAGGGTGGAACAATCCCGTTTGACCGCAATCTCAACTGCCGGTAAGTGATGATGAGGCCCGAGTTGGAGCACGCTTGTGCAGTAAATACCTATTCACTCTCGATTTGAACATACCCACATTATAATTTTCGGAAAAAACGGACGACGGCAGCGAGTTCCATCGATCGCTTCGTCATTCTCCACTAGGGGTTTCCCTAGTACATTATTTTATTCTATCGTCAATAGTTTTCACAGCGCACGCAAGTTAATGATTATTTTTGGCAATAAATATTTAACACCTCGGTTCACAATATTGCAATTTTCTTACGGATCCCTACTTTTTTTCAAAACCTCATATAGCCTATGTCACTCACACCGAGTTAAGCTTTCCATAAGTTAAACAATTGTCGAAACAGGTGAAGGAGTCAGAAACAAAGGCAATGCGGAGTCACCCTCGGGGTCCAGCAGGCGGTCGATGGCGAGGTGGTCGTGCGCCAGGCGGAAGGCGTGGTCGAGGCGCGCGCGCCGGCCCAGCGCCGCCACGCCGGCGTAGTCGAACAGGTGCGGCCGCCACCGGTGCAGCAGAGCGTTGAGCGCCAGCCCGTCCGACCACGAGGACGTGAAGTCAACCACGTCCACGCCGGCGTAGTCGCGCGTGTGCGTGCGGCACCACGCCAGCAGCGTCTTCTCCAGGTTGGTGTGGTGCAGCTCCGCCATCAGCTCCTTCAGGTGGCAGTGCACCTGCCAGTGCAGGATGACGCTCCACACGAGGCCCAGGATCAGCTTGGGATTGCCGTCGACGATGTCGTTGCTGGAGATGTTGACGAGCTTCACTCCGTTGTCCTCGAGCACGTGCAGCGCCGCGTTCACGTTGCTGATGTGGTGCACGCGCATGCGGCCGCGCTCGCGCCTCTGTAAGCCGCGCGAGTGTTACTGCGCTGCGGTGTGTGTCGCCGATGTCCCCGTGTGTATGCTGTGTACTCACATACTGCTGCGCGGTGAGTATCTCGAGCAGCGAGAGCAGCACCTCTCCGTCCCGCAGGTCCAGGAACAGGTCCTCCACCGGCGGCTTGTCGTTCTGCAACAGACCCGATACGCCGTCCCTATTCTATCTAGTTACTGCACTCCACCGAATCTAACAAACTTCTAATAAACGAATAACGAATCTAAAAATCATAGTTTCATGGTTCTACGGTGAAGATTATTGAAATTGTGTGAGTTACGTCTATGCAAAGTTATTTCGGCTTGAAAAGATAAAACGGTAGTTGTTAGATTAGATATACGGTTGTCCTCCGTCTCCTGCCGTCATTTAAAGTACTTAACGATATAACATAATGCATTATGAGTGTCGACGGAGTGCCGCGACGGGCCGGACGTGTTCAATTAATATATAAATACCACTATTAGGAACATTTTCATTCATTTTGGGACTCACTTTTACTAATTGAGAGTTTATCCATTTTGCAAAAGTTTTCTTTTGAACGTCCTCTCGTTCATCTGCAACAAAACCGAGTCATTAGCGCTAGCCGGTAATATAATGCATTTTATAAATTATCTAATTAGACTTCTGGCAAGAATATTTAATTCTTAGTTCCGATGTTTAGAGTCTAAAACAACATGCACAGTGCAAGCAAAATTGCATGCAAGGAGTAAATGCTATTAGGTATTATTTTTGTTAGTGACACCATTCATGTATCGACACGTGTTTTGCGTCTACACGACGTACGACGCCGCTCCTCGAGATGTTACCTCACTGAACGCTGGAACCAGAACACGGACACTAAAAATTTGACACTAAAATCGGAACTAAAAACTAAATATTCTTGTTCCAGAAGTTTTCCATTGCAGTTCCGAAAAGTAACGCCAAATTCAATCAATTATAATTCAAACTCAAACTCAAACTCAAACAGATTTATTCAAATAGGTCATAATCTGACACTTTTGTACGTCAATGAAGATACAGTACTGAGTCTACCGTGCGTTCGGAAAGATACCTCTACAAGAAGAACGCACAAGAAACTTGTAGGGCTTAATTTTTTCAACAGATAGTTTCACAATATTTGGTTTGGTTACATTCGTTTTCTTTGAAGGTGCCGCGAGGCGGCTATGCAGAAGTTTCCAGGCATCTTTGTCCTCTATGTACTGGTTGACTTTATAATAAGCCTTCTTAAGTAAAGTAGATTTTATATAGGTTTTGAATTTACCCTCTGAGAGCCCAGTTATCTCTTTTGGGATTTTATTATAGAAACGTACACTATTTCCTAAGAATGTCTTTTTATTTGTTTTAGATAATCTAAAGCTAGGTACAGCTATTTTGTCTTTATTCCTAGTATTAAAATTATGAAGGTCACTATTTAATTTTAATTTATGTAAATTTTTACGCACATACATGATGTTCTCATAAATGTATAAGGATGGTAGGGTCAGTATGTTTATTTCTTTAAATAATTCCCTCAGGGATTCGCGTGGACGCATCTCATAGATGGCACGAATCGCACGTTTTTGTAGTATAAAGATAGTTTCTATATCTGCAGCTGACCCCCACAACAAAATCCCATAAGACATCAAGCTATGGAAATATGCAAAGTACACTAATCTCGCCGTGGCTACATCTGTTAGTTGCCTAATTTTATAAACCGCGTAAGCTGCAGAGCTTAGTTTCCCTGAGAGCTCGGTGATATGAGTGCTCCATTGCAGTTTAGAGTCTATATTTATGCCAAGGAACAAAGTTGCATTGTCAATATTGAGTCTTTCACCGTCAAGAACTATGATTGGTTCTATACTTCTGACGTTAGGCAACGAAAAATTATCTAATTATTGTAAGAATTGCCTAAATAAATAAATAATACCTTTTTAGAGGATGTTGAAACTAATCTTTATCGAAGTACGAACCATGATATTAATATTGTAACACCTAGCTCTTAAGTTGCCTATTTGTGAGAGAAAATAAATGATTTTTTAAACCTTATGAAATGCACCTTTATAAAACTGTAGGCCCAAGTTGTGTTGCTTGATGTCGTGATGATTGTGTGCACTCGGCGACTGTCTCCACACACACACACACACACACACACACACATACACACACACACACACACACACACACACACACACACACACACACCCCAAACACACAATCTATGGTACAAGGTTGAATCATTTTACACATTTATTGTTATGTAATGTTATTAGCCACCCAAATAGTTCGTTACTTCTAATATGCTAACTTACAACTATATATACTCTATACATCAATAGTTTTCACAGCACACGCAAATTAATTATTATTTTTGGCAATTATTTGACATTTGGTTTAAAATATTGCAATTTTCTAACGGATGCCTATTTTTATCAAAATCTAATATCACCTTTGTTACTAACTCTGAATCAGGCTATCCATAAATAAAAGATTTTTTAAAATCGGTCTAGTAGTTTTGGAGCCTACTTGTTATAATCAAACAGAAAAAAAGGTTCTCTCTTTATAATATTAAGTAAAGATAAAGCTGATGATTTAAGAATGAATGAGTTGACCGTCAAATGCCTCCTATACACTGATGGCCAGGTCATACTGGCATCATCAGAGAAGGAGTTGCAAGCGATGGTTAATATTACGAATGCTGCTTAAACAAGCAAAGGGATGAAAGTGAATGTAAGCAAGACAAAAGTAATGGTTTTTAATGGAATCTTAAGTTATGTTAGATTATAGTCTCTAGTCGTATTTATTTTTGTTATTTTATAGTAGTTAAAAATGAATAAGTGCCTATCTTTGCATAAATATATTAAAAACAAATTATTATATTAAATAATATAATATATAAAATATACCTTACTCTAAAAATCCAGAAAATTTACATATTTCAAAGGTTTTATAAAGGCGTGTAAGCCTGTAAAAAATATTAAGTTTATATATGTTTGTTACATAAAAAAATAGTATTAAGTATTTTTATGTTAACTTGTTATTCACTTAAATGAAAATAAAGATATTTTAAAATCATAAAATCAAAATAGTTTTCACACCGCATGAAAAATTATCACTGCTTCGATAATTGTGACTAAACCAAAAAAGATGGATATAATCGATGTATATTCGAAGCCTATTCGTTATATGCAAAAAAACAAAAAAACAAAATTTCTCTCTTTATAATATTAGTATAGATACTGCCACATAGACCTCCACTAACGTGTGGTCCATATTTCTCCTTCAACAGTTAAAACAATCAATCAGCAGATTTCTGATTCTAGTGTCAGTTTAAATAGTAAAATTGTTTCTCAACTACACATTTTATTTATAATATTAATTAATAAATAAATTGGCCGAGTGTGGGTTGGATTCACACATGAAGGGTTCCGCACCTTCACACCGCAAAATATAAATAAACTTGTATAATAATATATAATAATAAAAATAAAAATAGTTTATTTCAGGCGCTTAGCCCATATGTGACGACAAAAATTTACATAAGATCATAAACATTAGAAAATAAGAAATAGAATTGAATTGTTTTACTTACATTAAAAATTTCCAAAATAAAATAGTCACATTAATAAAAATAAAATAAATGACCAGCTTCCAAAAAAAAAAAGCAGACGTAGTATTTTACTAAATTCATGATTTTATTATACTTACTTATTTTTGTTTTTAAGAGTTAACTGATTGTTTTACAAAAAATACCAATATGTGGCTTAGATGTCATATTATGTTATGTATTCATCTATTTATTTAGCAGTTCCTCAATAGGTTAACCTCACTGCTGCTGTTCATTAGGTACTTTGTTTATCTACGAGGGCTGCACTAAAAGTGTCGGGAATGGAATATTTCCACTGTTCCTGTCATATTAAAATCTTTTTAATTGAAAACTCCTTGGTTTTAAAAATCGAATACCATTTATTTATTTAAAAAAAGATTCTCGGTCTTGTCACAAGGTTTTGTCAAACTTGTTTAGTCGTTGAGAAAATGGAATTGACTCGAGAAAATTCAAGAGCGATGATTTATTATGACTTTCGAAGTGGTTTAACACAAAAACAGTGTGTTGATAGGATGATTTCTGCATTTGGTGATGAAGCCCCATCCAAAACCACAATTTATCGCTGGTTTGCTGAATTCCAACGTGGACGTGTCAAGATCAGTGATGATCCCCGTCAATGTCGTCCAAAAACTGCAGTCACCCAAGGAAACGTTGATGCTGTGCGTAAGCTGATTGAGGAAGATCGACATGTGACATACCGCGAAATTCAGGCAACTTTAGACATTGGCATGAGTCAAATACAAATAATCTTGCATGAAGAATTAGGTGTAAAAAAGTTGTTTTCCCGATGGATACCGCATTCGCCTTTGTGAAGAGCAAAAAGCGGCTCAGGATCCTCCAATGCTGTATACAACATCGTATCAGGTGACGAATCCTGGATATACGCGTACGAACCCGAAACAAAAAACCAGTCACGAGTTTGGGTGTTCGAAAATGAGTTAAAGCCAGCAAAAATTGTTCGTTTACGGAGTGTTGTACGTTTGTTTCCAAAACCGGCCATGTTGCGACTATTCCTCTTGAGGGACAAAGAACGGTTAATGCAGAATGGTATGCGAGCATTTGTTTGCCACAGGTCGTTTCTGAACTCCGTAAAGAGAACTGCAACCGCCGCATCATCCTCCATCACGACAATGCGAGTTCTCACACCGCGCACAGAACAAAAGAGTTTTTAGAGCAAGAAAACATAGAATTATTAGACCGCCGTACAGCCCCGACCTAAGCTCTAACGATTTCTATACTTTCCCTAAAATAAAGAATAATATGCGTGGTCAGAGATTTTCATCACCTGAAGAAGCTGTGGACGCCTACAAAACGGCCATTTTGGAGACCCCAACTTCCGAATGGAATGGTTGCTTCAATGATTGGTTCAATCGTATGGAAAAATGTGTCAAATTTCGCGGAGAATACTTCGAAAAGCAATAAATACATTTTACATCTCTCATATTCGGTAAGTAGGTCCTTATTACCCCCAAATGGGGCTTGTAAGTGACCAATTAGCGCTCTAGGGTAATAATGTAGCTAGAAAAGCCCTAGGGCGGTAAGTAATTAAAAAAAAACTTCACTCTTTCAAAAAGTTTGCGTACATCTAACCATCATACTGGCAATAGACATCATGCATTCAGGCCAATGACAAAAGAGGTCGCTTCGCTATTCCTTGTCTTCGTATGAGTATAATAGTCATCAATTTTAAATATCGAACTACGAAGCTCAATTACGTTCTTGAAAAAAATAATTTAAAAAAGAGATGAAAAAAGGCGGGAATAGAAAACTTTTACTTTAAAATGTTTTATTCTTGTAATGCTGGTGTTTTTCTACTTACCTCACAATCGAGATGTAAAGCAGAGTAGTTAGCTCGGGTGTAAGCATCAATTGCACCCTCGAAGTATAGGCGCCCTCGCTGCGCTCGTGCGCCTAAATATCTCGGGCTGCAATTGATGCCTTACAGCCCTTGGCTACTAATCTACTATTACATCTCTCATATTCGGTAAGTAGGTCCTTATTACCCCCAAATGGGGCTTGTAAGTGACCAATTAGCGCTCTAGGGTAATAATGTAGCTAGAAAAGCCCTAGGGCGGTAAGTAATTAAAAAAAAACTTCACTCTTCCAAAAAGTTTGCGTACATCTAACCATCATACTGGCAATAGACATCATGCATTCAGGCCAATGACAAAAGAGGTCGCTTCGCTATTCCTTGTCTTCGTATGAGTATAATAGTCATCAATTTTAAATATCGAACTACGAAGCTCAATTTCGTTCTTGAAAAAAATAATTTAAAAAAGAGATGAAAAAAGGCGGGAATAGAAAACTTTTACTTTAAAATGTTTTATTCTTGTAATGCCGGTGTTTTTCTACTTACCTCACAATCGAGATGTAAAGCAGAGTAGTTAGCTCGGGTGTAAGCATCAATTGCACCCTCGAAGTATAGGCGCCCTCGCTGCGCTCGTGCGCCTAAATATCTCGGGCTGCAATTAATGCCTTACAGCCCTTGGCTACTAATCTACTATTTAAATAGTAATGTTGTGTCACTTCCTTGATTCCCGAAATTTTCAGTGCCGCCCTCGTATGATTTTTACGTATTGCAAATGTTTAGATATCATATTTTAAGGGTTTTTAGTTAAGGAAACGTAGGTGGCAATAATTATTGTTAAAACATGAAACAATAAGGAAGACTGTAAGTAACCGGCAGTCTCATCACATTAAGGAGTTTTTATACAGATAATCTGATGATGGTATGCAATAAATATCTAGATTATAGATATTATAACATAGGATACGGTATCTTACTCGTATAATAAAATATAAGGTATGTCATGATTTTGATATATTATGTGTATTGCCAAATATTGTTTGAAATCTTCTTTCAAAAACTCTAGTCAAACAGTAATATTCCTATAAGTATTAATATTCTTACTACCAGAATTATTCTTATTTGATAATTAACAATATAAGTGTTGTATGGGAGAGTCCTGGAATTTTTGAATTTATTTAAGTTTTAGTATTTGTTGTTAGGTATAGCTATAGTTACCCATATTCTGTAATCAAGTAGATAACTATTTCCATTATGGTGTTACAGTGTGAAACGTTGAAAAAAAATCTAGATATTTGTATGAACGCTCCAGTTATTTATTAATTTTATTTAGTCATAATTATTTCATAGTATAGCAATCATAATCATTAACATTCCTTGAAAAAATCAAATACTTAGCTGATGCCGTTTTCACGATACAAGAACGAAATCTAGAAATACATTTTGAGCAAAAAACCCGTTGCTTGTATGGAGAGTACCTTTAACCTTCAATTTTATTATTTGTCGTTGTAGCGGCATTAGGGATAAATGTTTTGTGAAAATTACAAGTACCTAACTATTACGGTTTATGAGATAGAGCCCTGTGATAGACGGACGGACGGACGGACGGACAGCGGAGGTCTAGTAATAGGGATCCTTCGGCACCCCGTTGGGGTTCGGAGCCCTAAAAATGTAAAAATATCAGGGATATATTTTGCGCTATGTACATTATATTAAACGGCATTAATATGACGGACGGACAGCATAGTAATAGGGTTCATTCTACCCCACTGGGGTTCGGAACCCTAAAAACGAAAAGCTTTCACAAAACTGTCAGATGGGACATATAAACTGAATCTTTTCCTTAAAAATACTAATATTTTTGATTTTTTAATGCGTGTAGATTAATCGAAATTGAACATCGGATTTATCTTATGTTTTTCATAAATTTTAACTATTTAGTGGCATTGATAAAAGCAACCAATTAGACTCACCTTTTAGTATAATAATATATTTCTTGACATATTAGTATTTATTTCTAACGGTTCAGAATAATTTATATTTCAACACCTACATTTCTTAGCCTAATCACAGAATAAATAATAGTATGTACTAATGCTAAATAGTTCAATTTCGCGACAAGCTTTTATGATATTATAAAAGTTGTATTATATTAGAACATAACATACATTTACGCCTTTTTCCCGAAGGGGTACGCAGAGGTGTACCGAGGCCTCAGTCCCGCAATAGATACACCCACATTTCGCCAGTATGTTATTGGTCCCATGTAATAGGGGGCGAGCCTATTGCCATCTACCGGGCACAGTTCCAGACTCCAGGCAGTTATTGAGATAATTCCTAGTGGAAAAATCCAATATTTAACATTGCCTGACCTGGGGATCGAACCCGGGACCTCTTGATTGGCAGTCGATCAATGCGCCCTCTACGCCACCGAGGCAGTCATATTAGGCTTAGTCTAAAATGTACAGGACTTGCCGACGATGACTCCCGCATTATCCTCGTGTTCTCGTGTTCTCGTGACCACGGATCAATCAACTTCGACCTTAATAATCAACATGTTGTTTAGTAGCCCCTTTATGCCCCGTTTTAAATGTTCTAATGGCGAAAGTTAATATTATTACATTTAATAATATAACAACTTTACATAGCAAAGTTTTATTAGTTATAGTGTGAATATAGAATTGAAATCGTAGTAGTTGCCACCATGTCCAAGTGGTAAGTAGGTAGGTAGTGGTAATAGAGTATAGACATGGTCGTATGTGTGTCGCGTTTCGCATGTGCGGGGTGCGGGGTGCTCCGATGATGCGGAGAGCCGTCAAAACATTCCAGCAGCAGTATAACAATTAGTCCAAGCGCGGCCGTTCATTTCTCTTCGTTAACTGGGTAGGTAAGCGGACGGCGAACGGGTGACGCGTGACGCGGCCGACACACGAGGAGATGCCGCACCAACGTTCACATGCTCTGTGATAGGAACGAGGAGAGGTCGCATTATACCTGTGCCAGCGGGATTCCACATCACAGACCGATTCACTTGAAGAGAAATTCATCGAGAGCAGGTGGAGAGCGCGAGTCGCCGCGCCTCGATCTCTCCGTAAGGAAACTAGAACCAACATCGCCTGCCTGCCTGCCTGCCCATTACCCTGCGCCGACCGACACGCGTCTACCGGTGCGAATGATCATCGATCGATCGCACCTTATAGGTTCCTATTCCTATCACATATCTTAGTACAAGAGGTGCTCACATCCGTGCTTCCTATAGGTATATTATTATTACTATGTACCTAGAGTACGAGCGCAGATGAGTGCAGTCAGTCAGGACTTTGATTTATGTTAAACGGTGTCCACGCTATGTGGCGCCCTGATAGATAGGTTATCGCAATAATAAGCATAGGTAATCGCACGAAACCGAAATCGGCTAACATTTCACATGGCTTTCTTTATAAGCAACTGGTGCATGACAGATACATGTCGTGTTACCACACGCCACCAGACCTAGCTACCTGTCCACGATCACGTTTACACAATCAACTCCTACTTATAATCTTACCAGTAGGTATATGCTTGCATGTATCTACACTCAGTTCCGGTACCTACATACCCAGGGAGTACGCAGACTAACCTCATTCTACTGCCTTTTTAATATCTTCGTACCTATATGTGACTAGTAAGACTAGCAACATATAAATCCTCGTGACATCACAATATAACATCTATACTATAATTGATTGAATTTGGCGTTACTTTTCGGAACTCCATTGCAAACTCCTAGAACAAGAATATTTAGTTTTTAGTTCCGATTTTTACTATATTATCATAGTATATACTATATTAATGCAAGCTCTGCAACCCCTTCATTGATTCTTACTATGATCACTAATTCAGGCAGTTTGTCATAATATTGCAGATATACAAGTATCGTCAATGCAGTATGATAGTTTCTTGTATAGTATATAGTATCTTGTATAGACTTGTCCCATATTATTATTTCTTCCAGATAGCTGATGGATGGCGAGGATTTATTTAAAGCAGAAAGACGGTGGCGCATCTTTACAGTTTATACATATACCATTAACGTTACGTGCATACAGTAAAGAAAGGATTTGAGTAGTCCGGCGAAAACGAATATTCAGCCAATTGAGCTTATTACGATAATGGGAAATGCGATCTTATTTGCGCAAACCAAATATGAATGAATGAATGAATGATAACACTTTATTGGTACCACAATTATACAAAAAAGGCAAAAAGAAAACTTAAAAACTAGAAAGAGTAACAACAGGCGGCCTTATCGCTCAGAGCGATCTCTTCCAGACAACCATGCAGAGGAAGGATCATGACGGGACAGTGGTTCCAAAAACAAATACTTAAATGATAAATAAATAAATAATAAATAAATAAAAAATAAAATAAAAAAATAATATATACATAATACATAATAATATATCAATACAAACTAATAATACCATACTATAACCAATACATAATATACTAAGATTATAAAGTCAAAGTCAAAGTCAAAAAGATTTATTCAAATAGGTCACAATCTGACACTTTTGTACGTCAATGAAAATAAACAGTAATGAGTCTACCGTGCGTTCGGAAAGATACCTTTACAAGAAGAACGCACAAGAAACTTGTAGGGCTTAATTTTTTCAACTGATTGTTTTACAATATTTGGTTTGGTTACACTAGTTTGTTTAGAAGGTGCCGCGTGGTGGCTATGCGGAAGTTCCCAAGCATCTTTGTCCTCTATGTACTGATTTACATTATAATAAGCATTCTTTAGTAAAGTAGATTTTATATAGGTTTTGAATTTACCCTCTGAGAGCCCCGTTATCTCTTTTGGGATTTTATTATAGAAACGTACACTATTTCCTAAGAATGATTTTTTATTTGTTTTAGATAATCTAAAGCTAGGTATAGCTATTTTGTCTTTATTCCTAGTATTAAAATTATGGAGGTCACTATTTAATTTGAATTTATGCAAATTTTTACGCACATACATGATGTTCTCATAGATGTATAAGGATGGTAGGGTCAGTATGTTTATTTCTTTAAATAATTCTCTAAGAGATTCGCGTGGACGCATCTCATAGATGGCACGAATCGCACGTTTTTGTAGTATAAAGATGGTTTCTATATCTGCAGCTGACCCCCACAACAAAATCCCATATGACATTAAGCTGTGGAAATATGCAAAGTAGACTAATCTCGCCGTGGCTATGTCCGTTAGTTGCCTAATTTTGTAAACCGCGTAAGCTGCAGAGCTTAGTTTCCCTGAGAGCTCGGTGATATGAGTGCTCCATTGCAGTTTAGAGTCTATATGTATGCCAAGGAACAAAGTTGCATTGTCGATATTGAGTCTTTCACCGTCAAGAACTATGTTTGGTTCTATACTTCTGACGTTAGGCAAAGAAAATTTCAAACATTTAGTCTTTTTCGCATTCAATAACAGATTGTTTGCTGTGAACCATCTGGATATACTTGCTAAAGTATTATTAACATGTGTGAGTGAGGTATCCTTCCTATCAACTTTAAAAATCAATGACGTATCATCGGCAAATAGAACAATATCTGCTAGACCTTGGACCATATAAGGCAAATCGTTAATATATGCCAGAAACAGGAAAGGACCCAAAATTGATCCCTGTGGGACCCCCATTTTGACAGGAGAACTAGCAGATGTGATACCATTGACGCTTACCTTCTGCTGCCTACTAGATAAGTATGATTCCACCAAGTTCAGGGCATTCCCATGAATTCCATATACTTCTAACTTGCGCAGTAACGTGCAGTGTTCTACACAGTCGAAAGCTTTGGAGAGATCACAAAACACTCCAATGGCATCCTGTGAACGCTCCCAAGCCTCCAAGACAAGAGTCATGAGATGACAGCCCGCATCGGTTGTTGATCTACATTTGGTGAAACCATACTGGTTAAAATGTAATATGCTATTTTTATTGAAATGTGACAGCAGTTGGTTCAGCATCAATTTCTCAAAGATTTTACTTAATACTGGCAAAACAGAGATTGGCCTATAGTTGGAGGGATCTGTCTTAATTCCCGATTTAAAGATGGGAGTGATTTTACTTATTTTCATTAGTTCCGGAAACGTGCCTTTATCTATGCATAGGTTGAACAAGTCTGCTAAGTAAGGAGCAATTGTGTTTATTATAGAATCTAACATTTTTACAGATAGACCCCAGAGATCCTCAGTAGCTTTAACATTTAAACTCTTGTACGTCTTTTTGATATCAATTAATGAGATGTGTTCAAACGAAAATTTAGCTATGGTGCGTTGGAAGTTTTCTTTAAGAAAAGCATCCGCCAAGTCTGGGGATGAATCAAGTGACTTGGTCGCATTAGGGGCTATGTTAGAGAAGAAATCAACAAAAATATTAGCGACCTCCTCAACATTTGTAATGTATTCATTATGTATTAATAATTTATATTCAGTATCTCTTCGTTTATCTTTACCTGTCTCTACATTTATTGTTTTCCAAACTGCCTTAATTTTATTGCTTGATCTGCGGATTTTGTCTCTAATATGTATGGCTTTTGCTTGGATGCAAACCGCTTTAAAAATTTTTGAATAACTTCTAACATACTCATGAAATGATTCTGAATTAGAATGGGCTTTATCACTATACAACTCATACATATTATCCCTACTTTTCCTGATTCCCTTGGTAGCCCAATCACTAAATTCTAATTTCCTATTTATGTGTAATTTCTTTTTGGGACATATCTCATTGAACTCCTTACTTATTACGGAAAATATAGTTTCATAATTGAAATTAGGGTCTTCCTCAGAGACAGCGACATTTACCAGTTTTGATTCTATACTATTTCTAAGCTTTTCTAGTTTAAATGTTGTTAGAGGCCTATGTTCAATTGTTAGTTGTTCTTTAGATTTTTGACATAAAAATTCTAGTGAGAGACCCTTGTGGTCAGACCTAACGCCACTCGTTATTGACAACTTCCTACTTTCGCAATCAGTATAGATATTATCAATACAGGTTAATGAGGTGACTGTAACTCTAGTGGGCTCACAGAATAGGTAACTCAAACCGAATGACTTAAATAAACTAGTCAATTTAATCTTATCTGGAGAATCGGACAAAATATCAATGTTAAAGTCACCGCATACAAGTACTTGTTTATTACTTTTACAAATTTTGTTTAAAATTAATTCCATAGAGGACATAAAAGAAGTGAGATTCGAGTTCGGCGGCCTATATACACATAAGATTATGTGCCCATTCACTTCTACACAAGCCACCTCGCAAGTTCGTTCCACAGAACAGCTGACAATGTCAGTTCGCTCTTTATATTTAATCGATTTTTTTAAAAGTATAATCGAGCCACCTCCTTCAGCAGATGTTCTGTTGAACTTACTAGCCACCACATAGATACATACATAACAATATAATATATACTATATAATATTAGATAGGTACACAATTTTATATAGGCGTTACTTAATACCAGTAACACAATAATAATTAATATTAGTAACAAATTACTTATAATGAAAGGTAGTGGTCCTTGAGACGCAGCTTAAAAGAGGCCAGTGACGGTGCACATGTAACTTCGACGGGAAGATCATTCCACAGACGAACTGCTTCGACAGTGAAAGATCCACCGTAGAAATCAGTGCCGTGCAATGGAAACCTTAACGTCAGATTCTCCGATGATCTCAGTGAACGAGAATGGGACGCATGAAGAAATTCAAAACGTTCCCGAAGATAGCGCGGGGCAGATGGATTGAACAGAACACTGTAGAGAAGGGACAATATATGAGTATTCCGGCGACGGCGAATAGGCAGCCACTTGAGCTTAGAGCGAAATTCGGAAACATGGTCATATTTGCGCAAACCAAATATGAACCTGATACAAAAATTTTGGAGACGCTCAAGTTTGTTCAGCTGGTCCTCCCTGGGGTCAAGATAGCAGACGTCAGCATAATCAAGCACGGGGAGAAGAAGAGACTGTGCAAGCGCAATTTTAGTGGTAGTAGGCAGGAAATTACGCAGCCTACGCAGTGAACCGGCTGAAGCGTATAGCTTGCGACTGGTGGCCGTCAATTGCGGGTCCCATGATAGACAGCTGTCAAAAATAATCCCAAGATTTTTCACGGTTTTACTAAATGGAATATGAACCCCATCAAATATCACTTGCGGTAGGGAGTCCCAGTCAACCTTACAGATTGTCCGAGAACTTCCTATAATAATGACCTGCGTTTTGGATGGGTTCACTTTCAGTCCAAACGCTCTACTCCAGTCTGAGATGTGATTTAAATCATGAATATGAATCGTATGCAGAGATTTTAAAGTCGCTCAAGCTTGTTTAGCTGGTCCTCCGTGACGTCAAGATAGCAGGCATCGGCATAGTCTAGAACTGGGAGCAGTAGGGACTCCGCAAGCGCAACCTTAGTAGCAATAGGCAGGAAGTTTCTGAGCCTTCTGAGGGAACCCGTAGACGCAAATAATTTACGACTTATAGTTTCTTATATAGTTTCTTATACTTTAGTGGCTTAGATGTAATATTATGTTAGGTATTCTTTATCTATTTATTTAACAGTTCCTAAATAGGTTAACCTCACTGCTGCTGTTCAATAGGTACTTTGTTTATAGAGATATGGTATTTTATGGGTTGTTAGTAAAGGGAACGTATGTGGCAATGATTTTTGTTAAAACTTGAAATAATAAGGAAGACTGTACGTAACCGGCAGTCTCATCACATTAAGGAGTTTTTATACAGATAACCTGATGATGGTATTCAATAGATATCTAGATTATAAATATTACATAGGATACGGTATCTTACTCGTCTAATAAGGTATATCATGCTATTGTTGTATGTGTATTGCCAAATATTGTTTGATAAGTCGGAAAAGTGTCTTGTATGGGAAAGTCCTTGAATTTTTGAATTTATTTAATTTTTAGTATTTTTGTTATAGCTATTATAGTTACCCATATTTTGTAAGATTTTCAAGTAGATAACTATTGCCATTATGCTGTTACAATGTTTGTTAAAATGGTGATTTGTATGAACGCTCCAGTTGTTTATTAATTTTATTTAGTCATAATTATTTCATAGTATAGCAATCATAATCATTAACGTTCCGTGAAAAAATCAAATACCTAGCTGTTGCCGTTTTCACGATACAAGAAAGAAATCTAGAAATAAATTTTGAGCAAAAACACGTTGCTTGTATGGAGAGTACCTTTAATTATAAACTTTTTTTATTTTTATTATTTGTCGTTGTGGCGGCATTAGGGATACATTTTTTGTGAATTACAAGTACCTAGCTATTACGGTTTATGAGATAGAGCCCTGTGACAGACGGACGGACAGACGGACAGCGGAGGCTTAGTAATAGGGCTCCTTCGGCACCCTTTTAGGGTTTGGAGCCCTAAAAAAAAGAGTAGACATGGTTGAATACTCCAAAAGTATATTATTTATTTATATATATTTATAATTTAACATGTCCTCTTCATAAAAAATTTAAAACGATTGAATTGAAAGACATTTGCGCATGCCCAAACCAGTTATTGCACCTTTTTTCATATTTTTACACTAATAACGTGACAAATTAGGTAGTTACTAGAAACCTTGCTTAATAATTATATTCCCGAGTTTAAACTTGAGCAAAGCAGCCCTACACTTTTGCCGTGCGCTATTAAACCGTGACGCGATCTGTAGCTTTAACAATGTTCAAAAATAAAAACTTGTTTTAAGTATGTATAACAAGTAAATAGGTATCTTTTTAATTTTTTATTATTTATCTCAATAAATAGGTTACCTACTTTTAGATATCTTATAAATTATAATATAGCGCGACTTGTTGCTCTTTTTATTTAAGTAAGTATCCATATTATATACATCCAGAACCTCTTATAGAATGACTTATATAGTATCTAAGTAGGTAGTTGGCTACCTGCTAATACTTAGATATTCAGCTGTAGTTTATGAAATTGTTACAAAACATTTATATACCTCCCTACCTAAAGCATCCATTATGCGATAGATTAGGCATCAATAGTCTTGAATGACAGCATCACCATCTACGAACAATTATTATAGCCATCACTGCAAATATGATTGTAGTAGGTACAGAATTTTAAAGGTGGAAGGCTGTCATTGAAGATTGGTGGAATGCAAGCAGCATCTTATCAACTAGCGAGTGATAATCTCGGCGTGCGCACACACCTGTTTATCAACCTTGTGTACACTGCGCCGCACCGAATTACCGGCCCTGATAACGTTACATATCACACAAGCCACACTAATTAAACGCGCTGACCGCCGATTCTTCCGACGACTTATCATCATTCAGCGCTTACAACTGCAGACCACAGGTGCGCAAGACGCCCCCGTATATATGAATTAGTACTTACCCACGTAACTAGACTCCATGTTCTCGGAGCGACCCAGCTGGCTTCCAAGACTCTTATTCGAAGACTTCGGTCCACGAAGGATGACTTCTCTGATAGCACATCACAGCGAGTAGGCACACAACGCTGCGACGCACCTTATCGCTCTACTCAAAACTTTAATTCAAACTTTTCAAAACAAGGTCCAAGTGAGCACCCCGACTCCCGCGCACTCGTAACCGAATTCCGAGTTCACACGTAAACTGATTTCAATAATATGCACTTCGGTAACACTTCACGCAATTTCTTAAACTAATTAATCTTAATACAACTTAAAAACACGAAAACCTCCGCCAGACGTCAGTCACCTTTCCCAATTTCCCAATTCTCAATCACAGAACACATTTCCCAATCCTTCTGACTTGTTCACGTACTAACAATGAAAATGAATTCAGTACACTGTACTAGAACGAACTATTCCGTTAGGTTGACAGAACTTCGTTCATTTTGTACTTCTTCGTTCGTAATGTCTGTGAAACTTATGGATAACCAAACGAGCCAAAGGGAAATTTTATGGCATTCTCTAACCAATTAACCAATCGAAACCTTGGTTCACTAAATTTGAAAACAAACACATATGGGTCACTTCTACAATACCTATATGCCGCCTGCGGCTGGATTATTCCTTTATGCCTTAAGCCTGTGTTCCACGCTCATTGCTTATGTATATGTATAAATGGTCCTGCGGGGCTATTGTGGAACTCGGTGACGATCACTTTAGTGACTAATAACTCGATTTGACAGTTTTAGTTACTAACTACAAATGTCAAACGGCTGGTTTCGTATTGTGGCGTTCTCCAGTTGGCAACTGAGATGACGTCAAAATCACTAGGCGTGTATAATAGTCACTTATACTTATTTTCCAGCTGTTTTCGTATCGATACTTTTAATTTAATAGATACACTTTTATTGATACTAAAATATGAGTTACAATAATCAGGGCCGTCTTAAGTCTATTCTGCGCCGGGGTGCGGGACTCAGCCTGCGCCCTCGTTTTGTTTACACTGCAGCGTGGCACGCGAGCGTCAACCAAACTCGCCTATGACAGACGCACAGGTGCCGCGCCGCGCGCCCATTTTAAATGAACTTACACTCTATTGACTTAGATATCATTTTGCTTCAAAAGCGGGCGACCGGGTCACCGCAGCTCGGTTACTAACTCAAGCCTGATAGCGACTGGTGATTTTGAAGAACGCCAATAGCCCTGCAGTGCCAGATCATATTCTTGCCTTATCACCACCTAAAATGGCTGTGGAATAGTTGAAAGACAGTGTGTTGCAATATAGTGAAATCAAGTGACCGATTTTTTAGTCGGGTTATTTTACTCATTTGACATTTGTTTGTTTACATCAGCTTAAATTTTTTTTTCAATTAATTTTAAATATTCTTCAAAATTAGAGTATTTAGTGAATAAAAAAGTAGTAGAAGTACTTAGTGTCCAGTGCCAGATCATATTCTTGCCTTATCGCCACCTAAAATGGCTGTGAAATAGTTGGAAGACAGTGTGTTATGAATGTCTTAAACGATAGGATCGGTGGCCTCCATGGCAGAAGACGATGAGAAAGAGGCAACCTTAACTCATAATATGGGTTATGTGAACAAGCCATATTGTCATAGTTTTGGGTCACCAAGGCCTCCGACATGAGTAAACGACTGCCCCCTACATATTTTATGGAAACAGCCAAAACCTACAGTTTAGTGTGCTATCCGAAACTATTAGCTCCCCGGGTGAAAAGCCATCCTGTGAAATCCACCCAAGGAACTGCTGATTTGATGCTGGGCATATTTTTGCTGGACCATGGATGCTACATTTATGAAAGTAGGTACTAGCTGTGCCCCGCGGTTTCACCCGCGTAGTCATCGTTCCCGAGGGAATATCGGGATGAAAAGTACGCTAACCCCTAGTGTTATTCTAGGATCAAAATAAACTATCTACATACCGAATGTCAGCCCAAGCGGGTCAGTAGTTTTGGTATTCATACATCCATCTTTATAAACCTTAGCATTTATAATATTAGTAGAAAGTACGATTTTACAAGTTTGTTTTAAGAACCATTAGCTTATCATAGAGATTATTTAAATGGGCATTATAGCCGATCAAACCTAAGATGTACTGTTAGACAGTTCTTATTATGCCTTGATTGAAGGATTTGTATTTAAATTTAGTGATTAAGAATAGTACATTTTGTGATAAAATTCTGTAACTGATTGAGATTATGTTAGTTTATAATCTGCATGAAGGGAGATTATAAACTAACAGTCCTTATAATTTTATTATCTAGTGATGTTTACAAATTAAGTTATATAAGTTAAGTTTTAAATACACAGTAGATGCCTACTATTCCATCAGTTATGCTAATAAAGTTATTATAATATTATTTCAGTAAGCAGACATGCTTGTACATGGATAACAAGGGGATGAAGAGCATTTCTGTATAAGAGTGACAAGCCACTGCAATGGAGGCCATCATTGCAATAATAGAGCAAACTAGAGATGATTTAAGTACATAGTTATATAATAGCCCATGATGCTATAGCTAAGAAATGCACCTCAAGGCCTGATAAATAAAATAATATGATTATTAAAAAGCTTTTTATTTTATTTTAATAGTGCATACTAAATATAAGTAATGTCATAAAGTGGACTAGTGTAATTCCCTTTACTTGTTCCCACGGGACTCAATTCCTTTAAATTAATATCATAAATTCTTAATAAAGTCTTTTGGATATTTAGCTCTATTAAAATGGAGTCATTTATCTCTCTCTTGTTTGTATTATCGATATTAAGAGATATTAGTATTATCATATTAATGATAATAAGTTCATGTACTTAGCTCTTTACTATTGTAGGGTTGATGTTATTTTGTGACGCGCATGCTACGGATTCTGTGAACGTTTTGGTGGTTTTATGGAAAGTATTAATGGCAACGAGTGATTTCACGGAGATCTATGGCATGTGCGAGGGCGCGATGACAACACAGGGAGGGGGATGCCATCGCGACAGATGATTGTAGAGCGAGATTGAAGATGGTGGGCTTGGAATAAATCATGTAAAGTATGCTGAAGTGTTCGAGTATTATTTAATGGAAAAGGCACGCTTACATCTCAGAAGTGGGATTTCCGCATAAAAAAAAAAGAATATTTTAGTGAGCGGGCGGAAAACGGCCAGAAATAGGTGTCAGATTCCACTGAGCAGGCGGGAAACGGCTAGAGACCTAAATCACGCCTCAAAAAAAAGCGAACGAACGATAAGAGATAGAAACCGCGTTCTGGTGAGCACGCGGATAAATAGTATAAGAGAGAGTGGTAGCGTTTCATGAGCATGTGGAAAAGTGTATTTACACAAGACAATCGTGACCAGAGAATGAACATTATCGTCGTTTGTCTTAAACAGAATTTACCAGAGAGGCTTTATTGTTGACATACAGATATGACCAGGTTTTCGGAAGAGACAAAGAGAAAGAGACAACGAGGTCATGGAAAGAACGAGATGGAAGTACAAAGTAACAAAGGCTGATCATATCACCATGTTAGGTAATAATATAACCAGCAAAAGAGAGAAATAGAGACATAGACTAGAAAAGATATTTTCGGTGTAACAAAAAAAAGACGTGGTTCGAAACAAACATTCCATGGAACGACTCGAGGTCCAGGGACAAGTAAGTGGAGGGCAAGCGGTCATGCGGTCATGCGGTCGATCACCTACGCGTTGGACAGACCTTATCAAAGCTGCGACACAAACATTAGTGACAGTTCCCGAGATGCTGAAAACCGCAATAACTAGAGGCGCATCGCGAGGGCTGTTTTAGCCAATGAAAATGCAGAGTCATTAACCACGACTCTATCAAGAGTGAACGACTTAGAGAAGGAGCAGAAGATGGAGAAGGGATAGCTGGTGAAGAAGGATTAGCAGGTGGAGAAGGAGCAGCAGGTCGAGAAGGAATAGCCGGTAGAAAAGGAGCAGTAGGTAGAGAAGAAGCGGCAGGTGGAGAAGGAGTAGCAGGTGAAGAAGGAACAGCAGGTAGAGAAGGAGCAGCCGGTGGAGAAGGAGCAGCAGATGGAGAAGAGATATCTGGTGAAGAGGGATAAGCAGGTGGAGAAGGAGCAGCAGGTCGAGAAAGAGTAGCAGGTATAAAAGGAGCAGCAGGTAGAGAAGGAGCAGCAGGTGAAGAAGGAGCAGCAGGTGGAGAAGGAGCAGCGGGTGGAGAAGGAGTAGCAGGTGAAGAAGGAACAGCAGGTAGAGAAGGAGCAGCAGGTGGAGAAGGAGCAGCAGGTAGAGAAAGAGCAACAGGTGGAGACGGAGCAGCAGGTAGAGAAGGAGCAACAGGTGGAGAAGAAGCAGCAGTTGGAGAAGGAGTAGCAGGTAGAGCAAGAAGCAGTGTGTAGACACTCGACATAATGGAAATTCATTGTTTTTGTCGGAATCGTTGTAAAGATAATAATGGAGTCAAAAAGACAATCTAGCAAGGGAAGCCGGGAGCAAGTCAGTTAAATAGGAACCTAGAACTAGCCCAGAGTACATCTAAAAGCCGAAGTTTATGATGTAAACAAGGAGTAACAATATTCAGCCATACTCAATAATCAGCATTTCAAGATGAGATATTCCGTGCTGATTAAGATATTTTTTTTTGTTTTGTATAATGTTTTCTTAATGGTTTGTCTGTGTAATATTTGGTACAATAGTTACATTATACTCTGGCCTTAGTGTAGGGTTATTATATAATGCGTGTATGGGGGCATACACGTTGTCAGGTTGGCCGAGTGTAGGGTTGATGTTATTTTGTGACGCGCATGCTACGGATTCTGTGAACGTTTTGGTGGTTTTATGGAAAGTATTAATGGCAACGAGTGATTTCACGGAGATCTATGGCATGTGCGAGGGCGCGATGGCAACACAGGGAGGGGGATGCCATCGCGACAGATGATTGTAGAGCGAGATTGAAGATGGTGGGCTTGGAATAAATCATGTAAAATATGCTGAAGTGTTCGAGTATTATTTAATGGAAAAGGCACGCTTACACTATCTACTACCTATTCGTGAAAAAATACTTCATAAGTACTTACCTAAATATTTTCTACTTCTACTAACGTAAGTCATGTCTTCCACATAAAACAATAAATAAGTTATCAAGCAGGCAACATCTTCAAAAATCCTCTCTTTTAATATAACACACAAAAATTGGCGAGTTTAACAATTTCATACGCTAGTGACTTTTAATAAACCATAATAAGCACTGGTCTCGAGCAGTGTCTATCCTAAACCTTCAGTGATAATCAGAAATGACATCACGGTGAACAATTAAGACTTCCCCAATGCCATTTTTAAAAGTATCGGTACGAAAACAGCTGGAAAATTAGTTTAAGTGACTGTTATACACGCCTAGTGATTTTGACGTCATCTCAGTAGCTAACTGGAGAACGCCAATACGAAACCAGCTGTTTGACATTTGTAGTTAGTAACTAGAACTGTCAAATCGAGTTATTAGTCACTAAAGTGATCTTCACCGAGTTCCACAATAGCCCCGCTGCAGGGCTATTGGCGTTCTTCATAACCACCAGTCGCTATCAGGCTTGAGTTAGTAACCGGGCTTCGGTTACCAACCAAATTTTGAAAGATTTGGTATTGTGCATCTCATACGGTGTCCAAAAATTTAAAGTGACTATGTGCGCTGCTATGTGCTCATCGTAGCGCCTTTTGACATCACTAATTTGCACGGAATATTAAACGTCCATGTTTAGGTACACATTTTTCGTTGCATTAAAGTGAAATCAAGTGACCGATTTTTACCCCTCGTCCACACCTGAAGTTTTAATTAACACGATAATTATAGGAAGAAAATTGCCTTTAAGAATTCTGTCGTCTAAAACTTTAATCATAGAGAATATACCATTTTTAGTGTTCACACAAACCAAGCAGTGTTTGCCATACCATACTTAATGTACTTGTATTTTTTATAATATTACTTTTATAGTAATAAAAAAAAAGTTCTTACAAAATGCTTTGTTTAAATAAAAATACTTGTACGAAAGAACAGTTCTTTGATATTTTTTATTTGTTAGTAGTATAAATCTGGGCAGTGGCTTTTATTCATTAAAGACTAAACAATACAGCTACCTTCTTACAATCTATCTACCTTAACTAAATACACTAAAACCACAAATGTAATAAAACATAACATCACGTCTTTTTCTCATGTAATAGGGGGTGATACTATTGCCATCAACCAGGCACAAATCCAGACTGAGAAAATTCGTAACGGAAAAATCCAATTATGTAAAATAAATCAAACCCAGCAGTAGCACTTGCACTCACTATTGAGGCAGTATTAAGTTTACCAATCCTTATCCTAATCCTAATTTTAGTGAAATATGATTCCAAGTTCGATTTGTTATTTATTAACTATAATTTCTAGATGAACGAGTTATATAGACCCCTATTTTGAAAGAAAGAAAAATAAAAAAACATATATTTTTCGTCGGGTAGTAGTAACTTGTATCCATATCTACTACTAGAGAGGTAGTAATATAGAAAATAAATAATAATTGCATAGTATCAAAATCGTTTATAAGTAACCATTTTGCCATACATAGAGCAAGTGGCGCCCTCAATTATACTATCAATTAATTTCTACCCATTCAGCTACGCCCTCGGCCTAGACACTCCCACTGTAAAACAACCGTATATTATTATGTATAAAAACGAGAACCAGGCTATAGAGCCTTGTTCCCTGTAGCCTTGTTCCCGTAGAGGTATTTAGTTTTTTTATATTTATTATATTTCTGCCATAATTTATACTAATAAAACTTTACTAAACTTGTAGTGACAGTTTGTCTGTCTGAATTTGACAGTGGCAAATACATTTAACGTGTGGGTTTAATTGAGAAGAAAGGAAAACACCGGCTGCTGTCTATGGCAGCACCGGAAGTCAGTCAATGTGAACACTATTATGGCCGAAACACAGGGATCGGATCGAGGAATTTAAATGGGGCATGATTAATAATATTGATCGTATTTTTACCCAAACTTATTACATAGTAATTTTAAGTTTGTGTGTGAGACGAAGAGGTAAGCCTGATTAAACCAAGTTTAGCTTATGTATGTTTGGATTTGGTGGTGGTACATAAAGTCATTCTCGAATAATTAATAATTTTTGTATATTTTTTTTTATTTTTATTGTTACACCTTTTTGTACCAGACTATGTACTACCAAAGGTACATAGTAAATTGAAATAGATGAGCATCGGTGAATCTGTTTTTACCCATGATTTGACCGCACCCGTGTTATATGCAGCCGGGGCCATTACCCCCCGGTTTGCCTTAATGCAGATTTGGGTCAACACCATTATACTCTGGATAATTATGGTGTTAATTAATACTTTAGGTGTGGAGGCGCCTTTAGTCAGGTTATTTTACTCATTTGACATTTGTTTGTTTACATCATAGAATACAAACGGTTTACATGGGGAGTTTTGGCGGGAGGCCGAAGAGCACAGTTTGACTCCCGTATCTTTATCAACTATCGGTGCATTTTCGAGTGTTTAACGTGTAATAATGGTAGAATATTACGTGTTAAGGGTTTTCGAAGATACACAAGTCTCTTGGCAAGTGATGCGAGAGTTGAAATGTGATTTTTCGTGTTCCCGCCAAAATTCCGGCAGCTTCTTGTAAAGACCACCACTTTACCTAGAGCTGTGACTTGACTGGGCTTGCCCTGACTCTGAATTGACTAATTGACCATATTAACTTGAAAATTTATGTAACTTGACACTGGCAATACATTCGTGTGGGTCCATAAAAGAAGAAAAAAAAAAAAAAAACGGTTTACATCAGCTAAAAGTTTTTTTCAATTATTTTTAAATATTCTTCAAAATTAAGGTATTTAGTGAATAAAAAAGTAGTAGAAGTACTTAGTGTCTAGTGCCAGATCCTATTTTTGCCTTATCGTCACTTAAAATGGCTGTGGAATAGTTGGAAGACAGTGTGTTATGAATGTCTTCAACGATAGGGTCGGTGGCCTCCATGGCAGAAGACGATGAGAAAGAGGCTACCTTAACTCATATGGGTTATGTGAACAAGCTATATTGTCATAGTTTTGGGTCACCAAGGCCTCCGACATGAGTAAACGACTGCCCCCTACACATTTTATGGAAACAGCCAAAACCTACAGTTATGTGCTATCCGAAACCATTAGTTGCCATTAGCCCGGGTGACAAGCCATCCTGTGAAATCCACCCAAGGAACTGCTGATTTGATGCTGGGCATATTTTTGCTGGACCATGGATGCTACATTTATGAAAGTAAGTACTAGCTGTGCCCCGCGGTTTCACCCGCGTAGTCATCGTTCCCGAGGGAATATCGGGATGAAAAGTACGCTAACCCCTAGTGTTATTCTAGGATCAAACTAAACCATCTACATACCGAATGTCAGCCCAAGCGGGTCAGTAGTTTTGGTATTCATACATCCATCTTTACAAACCTTAATAATAAACCTAAATAATAAATAATTAAATAGCCTGCATTGTATGACATACTCAATCCATGTCTATTAAAAATTATGACATTATGAGGAGACGAACCCATTGTTGTGTTGTCAATTATTTTGTTGGTACGTCGTGTACCATTCATTAATATCTTGCGAGTTTTTTTTATTGTAGCTATCCGAAGGATCCAAACTTAAAAGAAAAGTGGTAAATGCATCAGGAAGAGGTAACAACCAGGTTTCCAACCAAAAACCGCACTTTATGCTTTTCTCACTTTGGGACAAAGTGCTTTCAACCGTTGAAGAAAGTTCATCGCCTCTTCGAATGGTCGGTGCCCATATTGAAAATACGTATGGCAAATACGTTATGGTGGCAAATATTTACATTTTACGGACCAGTAATAAAATACTTAAAAGATCTTATAATGTTTTATTTCACTGTAAATAATGTATCCTCAGGGAAAGAGCAGATAATAATTGGAAAGTATCGATTTTATTATATAGATTGCCAGTTTTTATCTCTAGTTACGTATGTGTGTTTATGTGGAGTCCGTAGCACAGATCAGGTCCGTAGCTACAAGGTTGATGTACCACCACAGATCAAGAGATTTGCCCATTACGCAAAATTGTTCGGGTCCCGATGTCTCCACATTTCTCCCTCCAATTACACTAACACAAAAACAAAAACAATGAGTACGACGCACATGCTCATATTTCTCACGCACACTAAGAAACTTGCAGGCACATCAAAGACCTTATTGATTGTACACATGCATAAAAGGGTGGTGCATCAACCCAGTAACTACGGACTCTGCATAAACACACATATGTAACTAGAGATAGAAACTGGCAATCGATATAAGTAAAATCGATACTTTTCAATTATGATCTGCTCTTTCCCTTAGGATACATTATTTACAGTAAAGTAGTAGTAGTATAACGCAGGCAGTTCTCCGCAACTCGACGACAATGCGCCTATTTTGCGTGTGGGTGGGGTGTGATTCTTCACTCGAGCCACCCTAGCTCTCCGAAGAATTTCAGCAGCCCTTTCAGGTTGCTGACAATCTCGGTGAGCGACCTCGGAGTTCCGAGGTACTGTGCCCGGTATGCTGCTACTCCTGTACACTCGAGAAGGACATGAGCAGCTGTCTCCTCCGCTTCCATGCACGCTCGGCATAGAGGGCTGTCTGTAACACCTAAAACATATAGATGTTTGTTAAAAAGTCCGTGACCTGTAATGGCGCCTGTGACCGTTCGAAGATGGGGCTTACTCAGGTGTAAGAGCGCCTTTGTGAGCCGACAGTTTATTTCTGGAAGCGCCAGTTTCGTCTGTCTGCACTCATTGTGATTTCCCCAGTAAGTGGAATGTTTGCTACGGGTTTGTTGTATTAGGAGACTGCGGATTTGAGTGAAAGGTATCGGGACTATTGGTTCCGGTCCTACCGCCTCCATATCCGAGCCTCTCCGGGCCAGCTCGTCCGCTGCATCATTGCCTCGAGAGCCGCTGTGTCCCTTGATCCATTGAAGGGTAATACTATTGTTTAAACTTACCTCCGAGAGTTTCTGATGGCAGTTGTATATTAAACCTGTACTCATGCTGTGGCTAGTTAAGGCTTGTAATACCGCCATGCTGTCGCAATGGCGTGTGTTGCTAGAATAATCCCCATACATTCCGCTTGAAATACGGTGTTGTGGATTCCTAGGGGTACCGAGATTCTGATGTTTAAGTCTTCTGAGAAGACACCCGTACCTGTACCTGATTTTGTTTTCGAACCGTCTGTGAAAATCCTGATCTCCCTTGGGTTCAGTCCTTCGTACGATTCGAGGTCCTCCATTAATTGGATTTTGTATTTTTTGTCGAAGACAAATTGTTTTGGGATTTTGTTGCTTACCGCCATCGTTACAGGTATCTCCTCGTACACCTCTTTTAGTATACCTGTGTGAAGCGTCCCGTTCTCTGACAATAGGTTCAGTGTTTTTAGGCGGATCGCTGCCATTGCAGCTTCTTGTCTTACATACAGATGCAGCGGTTCAAGCGATAGCATGACCTCCATCGCTGCGGTGGGGGTAGTCCTCATGCCTCCGGTGGCTGCTAAGCATGCCAGTCGCTGGAATTTCTGTAGTTTGTTTATTGTCGTCGTTTGATTTGTCTTGTTCCACCATGCTATTGCTCCATAGCATAGGGTGGGTCTTATTACCATTTTGTATAGCCACAGTACGATTTTCGGGTTTAGCCCCCATCTTTTTCCTATCATCCTGCGGCACTGCCAGAATATGATTCCAGCTTTGTCTATTTTTTTCTCCAAGTGACTGTTCCAGGTCAATTTCCTGTCCAATATCACTCCCAAGTACTTTACTTCCTCGGATAGATGGAGCTCTGTGCTAAAAAGCTTTGGCATTCTGTAGTTACCTAGAAGCCGTTTCCATGTGAACATTACCGTCTCGGTCTTGCTCGGGTTTACTAATAGGTCGTAGTCCTTACACCAGCGTTCTACTATGCGTAGAGCCGCTTGGGTGAGGTCGCAAACTACATTCGCCGATCTTCCTTGTATAAGGATGGCCAAGTCGTCCGCGTATCCTATTGTATAAAAGTGCTGTCCATTGAGTTTGGTAATGAGGTCGTTTATTACCAAATTCCATAGAAGAGGCGAAAGAACCCCACCTTGTGGACATCCTTTCGCAACTAGTGCGGATTCTGAGTCACTCGATATTCGCACTATTCTCTTGCTAAGCATGTTCTTGATCCAGTTCGACATTACAGGATCAACTCTGTGTCTATCCAAAGCTGCCCCTATGCTGTTGAAGGTGGTTTTATCAAAAGCACCTTCAATGTCGATGAAGGTACCTAGGCAGATTTGTTTGTTCTTTATAGCTTCTTCGATCTTGCCTACCACTAAGTGTAGAGCCGATTCTGTCGATTTCCCCGAGCTATATGCGTGTTGGTTTGGGTGCATGGGTATGTCTTTTAACACTCTGTCTCTCAGTACTCTCTCACACAGTCTCTCCAGGGTCTTGAGCAAGAACGAGGTTAAACTGATGGGTCTGAATGACTTGGCGTTTGTGTAATCGCTTTTTCCCGGTTTAGGTAGGAAAACCACTTTAACTTCTCTCCAACCTTTAGGCATGTACCCATGCGCTAGGCAAGATGTTAGAATGGGTTTGAGTTTATATATAATGGTATTTCCTCCCCACTGTAAGAGTGCGGGTATAATACCATCTAGTCCTGCTGCTTTGTACGGTTGGAAGCTGTTTATTGCCCATTTTAATCTTTCCTCTGTCACCACCTCCTGGGCGTATTGCCAATTCCTATTTGTTATTGTGTTCTCTCTATCTTGCCAGCTTACTTCTTGAACAAATTTGCATCCTGGAAAGTGTGTCTCCAGGAGCAAGTGCTCGTTTTCTGCTGTAGATTTTGTGTATGTGCCATCTTGCTTGCGGAGGGATCCCAGACCAATCTGTTGTCTGTTGAGTATCTTCCTCACACGGTTGGCTTGTTCGCATGTTTCAATGTTTCCGCAGTACTTCCTCCACCCTGACTTACTGCGGAACCGGAGGCGTTTTTTGTAGTCAGATTTAGCCTCTTTGTATTTGTCCCAGTCCTGATCAGAACTGGTATTCATAGCCCTGTTCAGTCGTTTCCTAACTTTTTTCCGCAGACGTTCTAGTTCTGGACCCCACCATTGTTGGCTTCCGGGCCTTCCGTCTGTGGCTTCGGTTAGTGGGCATGCATCATGGTAACACTCCATTATGGTGCTGGTTAGAGTATTTACCTGTTCTTCTATTTGATAAGTGTTCTCCACATTTCCCCACTCGGTGTCTCCTGCAAGCCTATGATGATATGATGCCTCCTGAGACACATGCCATCCCTCAATGAGTTCCGCAGCCCCTTCTGTTGCTAGAGTAATATCTACTATGGTTCTACTACGTCTGGTAACAAAAGTTGGTTCCGATCCTATGTTTATAATGTTTAGGTTAGTTGTGAATAAGTATTCAACAAGTGTCTTACCTCTGTCATTGGTTTGTTCCATCCCCCACAGTGGGTGGTGTGCATTAGAGTCGGCCCCGATGATTACCTGGAGTCCCGATTCTTCACAGTATGTCATAAGTCTTGTTAGTTCATGCGGCGGGGGATCTACATCCTCGTGCATGTAGGCCGATGCCACTACCATTTCTTGACTGATGGCTTGTGATGTATTAAGCCTTATTGCGTACAGATCTCTGGAACAGAACTCTGTTAAAGGCTGTGCCTGTACATTGATGCTCGTCAAGATGCATGCTCTTGGTGTATCATGTTCATTTGAGACGTATAACTTACCTCTTCTATTAAGGAGTCCCTGTATACGGCCTGTCCTAACCCACGGCTCTTGTATTAGGACGACGGCTGTGTCTTGAACCCCCAACCAGTTCCGCACTTGAGCCGTGGCGGTCTGACTATGTTGGAGGTTCGCCTGTACTACTCTAAGAGCTGACGAAAGGGACGTCATCCTGAGATGTACCCCCCTCGCCCTCTCCCAGGTATAAGTTGGCCAACATGTGTTGGGTCGGCTCGTCTAGGTCGTCACCCTCGGGCCCGGAGAGAATCTCCTCCTCCGAGGGTGTCGGCTTGTCCAACACTAATTGGCCAGACGTCTCCTCTACAACCTCGACGTCTTTTGTTTTTGGCTGAGGTTTGGTTGCCACCGGTTTCTCCTTCTTCTCCTCGGTCTGGCTTCCGCTGGTTCCTGGCTCACTAACCGGAGGCTCCTGCACGAATTTGCGTCCCTGGCCTTGGAACTTCAAGTACACGGTGCCACAACTAAAGTTGAGGCGCCGCTTCCTTTCTATCAAGGCCGGGATAAGGTCCTCGGGAATTGTGAGTACCAGGAACCATCCCTCAGCTTGTCGCTCGGCTCGTTGCAGCATCCAGCGGTCGATACCCGCCCAAGGGTTCTGGAAGGATAGCGCTATTGCGATATCCTTCACGTTCTCCCAGAACCTCTGGGGGTCCGGGACCACCATGCCGCATCTCACCCGTTGTGGAATATCCGATTGCTGTCGTACCGATAGACTTTCGCCCGTCGGCAGCGGCATTACGGATATTACCTGTTTCAGCCACTCCAGAGTTGTTTTGTTTTCGCACCAGAGTTTAAGGAATCCATCCACATGGGTGGGCTTGCCGTTAAACACCGGGACGACTTTCGGAGTGGGTGATTTAGCCTCCATGAGAATCCTACGTTGGATCTCACGAAGCACCGTACCGGCCAGGTCCTTGGAAATCTGACCGGATTTATCGCTGACAACAGCAACATCCAGGTCAGATTTGGTCACCTTAGCGTAACTTGCAGAGGGCGCTTGTGGAGGAGTGTACAAACGCTGTTTCTTGTGCTCGCCCCGAGGAGAAATTGTCTCATCGAGACGGGCACGTTTCGCAGCTTTGCGCTCCTTCCTACTGAGCTGACGCCTCTGCTGTTGCGGGGGAGGCGCTGACCCAGGGGTGACCGTCTTCTGCGTACCTACAGCCTGCTGGCGGGGTTTCCCAGTAGCGGGTTTCGGTCGCTCCGTCGGTCTCCCTTGAGACGGCTTCCCTGTAGGAGGTGCTGGTTGAGTCGTGGGTTCCGGGTTTGCGCCAGACGGCCCACCAGCTTGCGCTAGTGGTCGTCCTGGACTGCCAGCCTGGGCCGGTATCTCCACCAGATTGGGGCCTGGTAGGCCCTCCCGCAGTTTGGCCGCTTGGGCCGCCCTGCGTTGTCTTTGACTTTTCTTCGGCCTCTTAGCTACTCCTTTTTGGGGAGTTGCACCGGTGGCGGGACCGCTGGAAGTGGGCTGACTCCCCCCCTTATTAGGGGGTTTCTTCTTCCCCTTCCGGCTCACCACCTGCCAAGAAGAAAAGCGATCGGGGTTTGCACTGGGCTCCGTGGGTTTCCCCTCGGTGCCAGTTTGCACTCCTGATGTGGAAGGATTGGACCTGGTTTTATCCAGTTCCTTATCCTTGTGTTTGGGCGACTCCGGGATTGCTACCACGGTTTTTGCCATGGTGCTTCCAGTAATCGCTTTAGGGGCGGCCTCCGGTAAACCAGAGTCCGCGCCTTGTGTGGCTATTTTTTTAGACCTGTTTTCCATTTACAGTTCTTAGAAAAACTTCATCCTTCCGGCTTCCCACCCTCCATGGAGCCCGCACCTTTGGGAACGCCTGTGGCGTTAGGATTACCGGAAAGGATATAGGAGAGCAGGGTTAGCTAACAACCAGAGCATCGGTCGCTCGTTCGGGCCTAACAGAACGCCAGGCAGGTCACCTGTCAACTGTCGTGATAGCCCTCCCTTGCATCGTCAACTTGGTCTTCTGCTAATCCCCACCCACCTCGCCGATGACCCTCTGACGGGGCATCTTGACCATTTCCCCCCGAGTGGCTAGCAAGGGGGGCCACCGTTTCGCCTGAAATCGGGACCAAAGAGGGAGTGTTGCATCCTGGCGCAATTAGCCCCATACGCCGTTCAGCTCAGCCCCCCAGGACTCCGTCATCCCTGCTTACGGCGCTCAACTGCACAGGTCCTAGTGCAGGTGGGCGTTATAGTCTGCCGGGTACGCCCACATTCACCGACAGAACCGAGCGCGCATTGTTCCTCGTACCAGCGGTAGAACCGCCGTTACGTTGGCCCATACGTGCTAAAAAGGGGTCGCATTGGTAGCAGCCACCGTAGTAACTGCTCTCAATACGATCCTGTGCCTTCCTCCTTTATCCGGGCTTAGGACCGGCACCTTAGCTCACCAATGGCCCCCTCCATCCGCCATTAAGAACTAAGGAGGCGGAGTTATTATTATATATATTTACAGTAAAATAAAACATTATAATAAGACTTTTAAGTATTTTATTACTGTTCCGTAAAATATAAATATTTGCCACCATAACGTATTTGCCATACGTATTTACAATATAGGCACCGACCATTCGAAGAGGCGATGAACTTTCTTCAACGGTTGAAAGCACTTTGTCCCAAAGTGAGAAAAGCATAATGTGCGGTTTTTGGTTGGAAACCTGGCTGTACTTCTTCCTGTTGCATTTATCCACTCTTCTTTTAAGTTTGGATCCTTCGGATAGTTTATTAATTAAAAAAACTCGCAAGATATTAATGAATAGTACACGACATATCAACATAAATAATTGACAACACAACAATGGGTTCGTCTCCTCAAAATGTCATAATTTTTAATAGACACGGATTGAGTACATTTTATTACAAAAGTTATCAGCCTCGATACATATAAAAAACACATTTCCCTTTTTCGTGACCACCGCGAGAGAAACCGCGGGGCACAGCTATTATATTACATAACATTATTACAAATTAATTACACTTTAGGAGACAACCTTATAATATAACTTTCCTATTTTTAAACGTTTTATGAACTATTTATACATACAAACATGAAATGGGTACAAATAAAAAAATACTAATAATAGTAACCAAAGTAAAATCACCCAGTACAGTACAATAATCGACAACTAAAAGAAATCATATCTCATCTCTATTTTACGCAAGCCAGTGCAGCGGCCGCACTACGAAATTATTTTGTTAGTGAGAGTAACTGTAAAATATATTATCCATTGCGCCATTACAAACGACTGATTTTTTATCGAGTTTGTTCTAAGCAAGCAATGGTGTTTGACATATCCTACTAGTTAGATAATGTAATGAACTTGGTACTTCATCTTCAATTTATATATTTTTACTTAAATTTATTGAAAATACAATATTATTTTAGTACTTACGTATGAAAAGAGATGCCATTATTCACGTAGTTCACTTTGCTGCTGGTATTATTACATACAACTACTGAACAACTCGGTATTTTGTTAAATTCGTTAGAGATGATGCCGCGCGACATAACATTCGACTACTGAGGCGCAATTTTGGTATCAAGCCCGTTTTGTGCCTGATGCGTTCCCAAGGGCCACGCCCCCTCGCCAAATCTCCCTTGTTTGAATGATCTGACACCCGTATTCTTAAACATAACGTCAAAAGCTCCTCGACTCATAACTCATTCAAGGAAGCCTCAAGTCGCTCCTCCAACGAACCTCAAAATCGGTATTCATAATCACTTGACTGACGAAATTATGAGGTTCCTTGAATGAGTGCGATTGGAGGGTCCTCCAATGAGTGTGAGCGAAATACGTCATAAATTACGTCATCGGTTTAGAAAAATGAGCGTATTATCTGTGGTTTTTACCTTCAAGTTGTGTCAAGTGTCACATTTTTACAAAAGTTTTTACAAAGTTTGGTTCATTTAAATAAAATTCAATTATTGAATCTCATAAATCGTGGGCTAGGCAAGAAATGTGGTGATACTTGAGATGTAGATAAGTAGTTCGAGACTAGAAAAGTATTGCTTTACTATTAAAATATTACTATCCGTGGCGTGTTGTGTTTATTCATTGGATTGGTTAACTGGAAGGGTGTTTTTTACTGAAAGTGAAAAGATTTGATTTGATAACTAATAACAAACATGAATAAATAAACTCGATGGCAACAACAATGGGGAGAACGGCAGCTAAAAACTTGAGCTCACTTCACAAAGGAATAGTATAATACTATCGCCACAAACTCAAAAGTAAGTAGGTACTTGAATATGTGCAATCATAATAATAAAATATTTTCTTTGATCAATCAGATAACTATATATTATAATTAACTATTTTTATAGTTTGTTTAGTTAAGGTTTGTTGTATAAAGGTTGCAAATTATTATAGAAGTACTACCTTACACTTTTTGTTTTGGTAATAACTTAACTTATTATTTTTCAGAGCAGTTTAAAAATTGTGATAACCTAAAAACTCGATAAAAAAGTGAATTGACTCATGAGAAAAGAGAAAAAGAAGATCAGCTAGTATTCCAAGCCTAGCCAATATTTTGGAAGATGCTTTCACCAAGCAAACTGATATGGAATTGTTTAAAGTGATTGTTAGTGGTATTACACATACCTTTTTATGCAGGTAAATAAATTATATCTCATTAAACAATTACCTACCTAGTAGAAAACTTAAAACTTTTAACTCTTGTTGGTCTATAAAAATATTTAAGCTCCTTAGACATCATACTCGCAACCAACTTGCAACAATCTTGCAAGCGCTTACAACCGGACTAGATGAAATTCTATGGGAGACTTATGTCCAGCAGTGGACGTCCTATGGCTGAGATGATGATGATGAAAGCTTACTTGAGTGATTGTGGTGAAGATTCTTGATATAATATTTTGCTTATTATGTTTCATCATCATCATTATCCAGCCATTGGAAATCCACTCCTGAACATAAGTCTCCCCCACAAGGAGGGTTGTTGCCATTACTCGCCACGCTTGGCAGGCGGGTTGGCGAGCGCAGTTTGATGGTTTTACGCAGAGGACACTGCTGCCCGTCCTCTGGATCTCATAACCCTTAGCCGGCTCTTACGGCAACCACGGGTAGAGAGGGTGAGATACTATTCTAAAGCCGGTAACTCCACGGCATATTATGTTTACCTATATAAAAAAAAAAACTTTGATAATCAGTATAAATTGATCATAAAAACATAACATACATTCACGCCTTTATCCCGAAGGGGTAGGCAGAGGTGTACCCAGGACACAGTCCCATAGTAGATACACCCACATTTCGCCAGTATGTTATTGGTCCCATGTAATAGGGGGCGAGCCTATTGCCATATACCGGGCACAGTTCCAGACTCCAGGCAGCTATTGAGATAATTCCTAATGGAAAAATCCAATATTTAACACTATGCCTGACCCGGGGATCGAACCCGGGACATCTTGATTGGCAGTCGAGCATGCGCCCACTACGCCACCGAGGCAGTAAATTGATCATGTAGAGATATATTATTTGTTTAATTTGTTACATTACAGGATCTAGAAATGTAGACTAATGTGATTCAAGAGGAAATATTACTTTCAAAATACATGAAGAAGTCCTGCTAAACTCCCTTTACTTTAAAGCTAAAGCTGAGAGGGATGCGACCGAGGAACTCCTTCGATGCAATAGAACCAAAAAGGATTATAAATAAATAGATAAAAATATCAAATGTGTTTGTATTATTTTGAACTAGCTGTGAACCACGGGTTTACTCGCTTAGTCATCTTTTCCGTGGGAATATTGAGATAAAAGTACCCTATGTGTTATTCCAGGGTCTAAACCATCTAGGTACATACCGAATTTCAGCCCAATGGTTCAGTAGTTTTGGTGTAAAAGAGTAACAAACATCCATCCATCCTTCCTCACAAACTTTTCTATTCATAATATTAGTAGGAAGTAGGACTAGTCATCATCGTCATCTCAGCCATTGATAATCCACTACTTAGGAACATAGGCCTCCCCCATAAAGGGAGGTTTTGTCAATACTCGACACGCTTGGCAGGCGGGTTGTCGAGCGCAGTTCGATGGTTTTTTGCAGAGGACGCTGCTGTCCGTCCTCTGGATCTGTTATAACCCTTAGCCGGCTCTTATGGCAACCACGGGTAGAGAGGGTGGAGCACTATTCTAAAGCCAGTAACTCCACGGCAAGTAGGACTAGTAGGATGTGATTATGTTGTTTTAAATAATGTTTATTTAAATTTAAATAATCTTAATATATGAGTATAACAAAAAGCCATTATAATTTATTTTATTTAAATTCAATAACATATTGTGATTTCTGATATTAATTAAATTAATTTAAAAAATATTAGGTACTAGTATAATAGATAGAGTACTAGATTATACTCGCGCAGTAACCGTTCCCATGGGAATAAAAAGTATACCCATACACATTCCAAGGGTCTAAACTATCTAAATACCTAGTTTTGGCGTAAAGAATTATAAAACATACACAAACAAACACCTACGCACACCGAAAAATTTAATAGTAATATTGGTGAGATAATATATTTTCCGCATTTCTTTAACAAAGCTACGTTCAAATATTCAATAAACTCTTGAAACAACATTCTAAAATCTCACGAAATACGTTTGTTTTCATCCACATATCACTGTGAGGTCTGTTCAAGGTAGATGCCGACGTACCTTATATTTGACAGTTGTTTCCTCCACTCCACCTTACCTTCAGTGAGGAAACTCCTTAAGGTGAGGAGTAAAATTACAACTATGAATATCAAATCGCTGAGGTGAGGTGGAGTCGAGTCGAGGAATTTTTGCGATTTTGACTCTGAATACGGGTGTGAGTGTACCACCCTTTTATGCATGTGTACAATCAATAAGGTCTTTGGTGTGCCTGCAAGTTTCTTAGTGTGCGTGAGAAATATTAGCATGTGCGCCGTACTCACTGCTTTTGTTTTTGTAATTGGAGAGAGAAATGTGGAGACATCAGGACACGAACAATTTGGCGTAATAACCAAATCTCCCTTGTTTGTATAATCTGAGGGCATTACACACGACGAAGATAATATGATATAAGTAATTCATCTTCAGTATATCAACATACCGAGCGATACGAGAAGTATGGAAATATATATTTCGTACCTTAATCCTCCTTATATTATAATAAATGCGAAAGTTTGTGAGGATAGATGGATGGATGTTTGTTACTCTTTCACGCCAAAACTACTGAACCGATTGGGTTGAAATTTGGTAAGTTTGGACCCTGGACTATCACATAGGGTACACATAGACTCTATCCCGATGTCCCCACGGGAATGATGTCTACGCGGTCAAAATAGGTAATAATTTCTTTGCTCCGCAGATAGAATCAACTCAACTCTACCACATCAACTCTACCACTCAACTCTACAAAGACTGCGGTCAGGCAACTCTACATACTCCGTGCCATACTACGTAAACATTCTTTGATCACCTTTGATGCGAGTATTATGAGGAAAAGACGCTGGAAAGACCGAGTTTGTTCGATCGAGCCCCACATAACTGCCTTTCGAGGTAGACAGTCTTCAATCCTGAGCGCCCGCCTATATAATGAAGCTAGTAACTACACTAATATATACCTACGGTTCAACTAGATTTGAATGCAAGAAAAGTGTAAAAAGTTGGCTAGAACTTTTGACTTACAATGAAACTGAACTCTTACTTACAACTCCAAAATGATACATACATATAAAATATACCTACTTAAATTAAATGTATAATACATGTCATACACGTACACGTATCGGTCCCGCTCTGCGCCCAACTCTCACGAGGCTGGTGTCCTGGGGCGAGACCACACACCCACACCCTAACACACCCTAACACACCTGCACGCGCTCTCCTCTATCGAATAATTTTCAATTCCATAGATATTATGTTACACCGAAATTTAATTAATCAAATTATGGGTAAATTACGATTTACCTTATGGTTTTAATAATGTTACCTATGATATGAATGTACTTCATAATTATATTGTTTCTATAAAATTATGACACAGTCTGATTATCTAAATTCTGTCAATGTTTGTAAGGAATCTCGCTCTTTCCGAAATACAGACTTCCCGTCTAGTTTCGGAAATAGCACTTTCAACTACCTGGTAGTAATAACTACATAACATACATTCACGCCTTTTTCCCGAAGGGGTAGGCAGAGGTGTACCCAGGACTCAGTCCCATAGTAGATACACCCACATTTCGCCAGTATGTTATTGGTCCCATGTAATAGGGGGCGAGCTTATTGCCATCTACCGGGCACAGTTCCAGACTCCAGGCAGAGTTATTGAGATAATTCCTAATGGAAAAATCCAATAATTAACACTGCCTGACCTAACTAGTAATAACTAAATATATAAAGGTATGTATGTATACATAGTTCATAAGTGCTAGCAATGAATTGTTAAAAAATGCATCATAGGTTAATGTTATGTTTAGAAAATAAATTTTATTTATTTATTATTTATTAATGTTTCGATATTATGGATAATGGATATAATGAACTAAATATATAATTCTTGAACAAAAAAAAAATAAAAAAATTAACATTTCGTATATTATTTTGTGTATAATCCGGGAATACAGTTTTATTCACGAGTTTATGTGCGCTAAAGTTCGCATAGCCAACGTTCAGACTCACCAAGATAAAACGCACGTACTCCTTATGTAAGTAGGTACCTACATGAAGTGTCCCTTCTATACCTTTGAGTCTGCGTTCTGTGGCAAACAAACAATAACAAAGGGTGCCTTGCGTAGGTAGATAAGAGTACCTATTGTGAGGTCGGGCTCGATGTATACCATTCAATAATTGGGTGACCCGAGCCTCGTAGGGATGGCGCGGATGTCTCCAGCCCTGTCTCTAGGCGCCAGACGACGAGCTCCTTCACCAGTTGCACGAGCAACCTGCGCCGAGGGTCTAGAGACTAGAGAGGAGGCGCGCCGGCGCGGGCCGAGCCGCCGTGCCGCCGTGCCGCGCGCCGCCAGGCACCGGCTCACCGGCCGCGGAGCGACGAACATTCATAAATACGAACAGATGATGTTGAAACATCGGTAGATAGTCGTAAGCCCGGATGGACAGCGCAGCGCCGCCGGGACCATCGCTCGCTTCTTCATACAAGTGTAGATGATTCGATTTGTGAGATGTTGCGGTGAAGTGAAGTGATGTGACGTGAACGAGCGGACGAAGATGAACAGCAGCAAGTCCGACGCGTCCACTTCCACAGACGACGTTAAGGTTCGTCTTTATAAAACTGAGTCGATATATATCGACCAATATACGAAGAACGAGCGGTACCTAGTACCTGCTTATACATAATATATAGGTGTATCTATATAATATCTATACTCAGCCCGTATCCACCCAAAACAAGAGGAGGCCTAGGTATAGGCACAGAACAGATAATAATACTACGATAGGCCTGCTCTTGTTTACGTCTCTCTTTCCGGTCCTTTGCGAGTCTCGTCCAATAATTTCCGACAAAGACCACATATGACCATAGGGGCGGTAGTCTGCCTCGAGATCGTTAATAGTTGTCCTTTTCTCGGGTGCCAAACTGTTACAGCCTCGGTCCCCGGTCCACCTGTTCTCATACCGCCTTGCCAGGTGTCCTGCCCAGCTCCAGCCTCAGCCTGGCTGTCGGTATACCGACGTCTTCAACTTAGTGCGGCGGAGAATTTAGTTCTGCGTTTGAAATGAAATGATTTATTTGCGTAAAACATGGTATATAGAAAGAACTTTTGAAATCTTCAATATACAGTAGGTACCTAGTACCTACAGCATGTTTTGCCAGTTTTTCTGGCATAGGTACAAAATATAGAAAATACAATAATATTATGTCAAGATCAATGACGTTGTATTGCTTTCTTACTGAGGACAAGATATAAGAATTGAGATTGGATTTATTATCATTATTGAATCAGAGAAATTGTATTTAAATTTAAGAATTTGGTACATGGCACGCTCCATAGTCTCTGGAACCACTCAAGTATAAAAGATAATATACCTAGTCATGATACCGCTAACCGACGCGACGTCTCGCAGTCGATCAAAAGAATATAATAAGCAGGTGAGTCGGAACTCTTCTCAATAAGTATTGAGAAGAGTTCCGGCCTTCCGGCTCACGAAGATTATTTCGATCGCAATCGTAGGGTCCTCCCCTGTGTCTGTTCTACTTCACGCATCCGTTCGGCGTGGTGTCCCCGGAGCCGCCGACGGTGGGCCCCGCGCCGGCGCACATCGCGCGGGCCTTCCTCAACATGGAGCCGGTGTCGCCGTTCTACCGCTGGAGCTCCCCGGGCGCCTCGCGCGGCACCGACGACTCGTTCCGCTCCGGCGGCACCGAGACGAGCGCGTGCGACCAGCCGCTCGGCGCGGTGCTCTCCTCGTCCGTGCTCTCGAGCGAGGCGTGGCTGACGTCCGGGTCGGCGTGCGGCGCGCGCGGGCGGCGCGCGCTGCCCTACCACCGCACGCTGCCGCCGCTGCGGCTGCCGAGCGCCGCGCCGCCGGCCCGCTCGCCGGCGGACGTGTGGCCGCGCCGGCCGGAGCGCGTGTCGCTGCCTCCCATCGAGCTGCCGTGCGCGGCGGAGCGCGGCCGCGGCTCGGGCTCGAGCGCGCCCCGCGGCCGCGCGCGGCGCACGCTGGCCCGCGCCCTGCGCAAGCGTCGCCGGCGCCGCGCCGACGTGCGCCGCGTGCTGCACTGCCTCGTGCGCCGAGCGCTCCGAGGTGAGACACGAGACCGACCGCCGCCCCGCACTGATGATCGTGATGATGATTCACAATACCCGACCATGCACAATATAATACCGATTGAATTCATTAATTAATCGAGTAGGTAGGTAGCCCGGGCATTATTCTTAATGCCCATCGCCATTTGAGCTTTATGTAACTAGTGGCCCGCCCCAGCTTCGTACGGGTAGCAGAAAGTATACGCCTCTTGGATAACGCTAGTGGCGCAGTGGCAAATTCAGGCAAAACACGGGCGTTTGAGTGCGATCAGCTGTACGGTTTACGTTATTTAATCAGCAGTTAAAAACGTTAAAAAGTGCTTAAAAAAAATGGGTGGTACGAGGTACCAAAACCAGCTGTTGTGTTGTACCAAAACCAGCACAAAAAAATATCGAATCCAACATGCAGGATGTTAGTCGTGTTTAATTATAAATCTCGCATGAACATTTTTTTAGTGTCACGTGCAAGTTATTTTTTATTTCATTGATTTATTATCTATACTATATTGTAAATAAAAACGATTAAATAATAAATATTAAATAATTAAATGAAGAAACAGAACATATACTTATTCCTTCGATATATATTTCTTTGATAAAAAAATATATTCTTGTAAACTTCAAACTAATTAAACTAAAAAAGATAAGAATTAACAAATTCCAACTGATTCATAATTTTGATAAAAACAAAATAATCGAAAATACAATTTCTAGACGAATTTGGGCAGAGATTCGACACAAAACTATGACGTGAAAAATATGTCAGGAAGATGTTTCCTCGACAACGGCTGAAGGCAACGTGAGCTCGAGCGCTGGAAATCGCCCGCTTTTATATCGTTCGGCCGTCCTCAAACTCAAAACTCAAACTCAAACAGATTTATTCAAATAGGTCATAATCTGACACTTTTGCACGTCAATAAAGATAAACAGTACTGAGTCTACCGTGCGTTCGCAAAGATACCTCTACAAGAAGAACGCACAAGAAACTTGTAGGGTTTAATTTTTTCAACAGATAGTTTTACAATATTTGGTTTGGTTACATTCGTTTTCTTTAAAGGTGCCGCGAGGCGGCTATGCAGAAGTTTCCAGGCATCTTTGTCCTCTATGTACTGGTTGACTTTATAATAAGCCTTCTTTAGTAAAGTAGATTTTATATAGGTTTTGAATTTACCCTCTGAGAGCCCAGTTATCTCTTTTGGGATTTTATTATAGAAACGTACACTATTTCCTAAGAATGTATTTTTATTTGTTTTAGATAATCTAAAGCTAGGTGCAGCTATTTTGTATTTATTTCTAGTATTAAAATTATGAAGGTCACTATTTAATTTGAATTTATGTAAATTTTTACGCACATACATGATGTTCTCATAAATGTATAAGGATGGTATGGTCAGTATGTTTATATCTTTAAATAATTCCCTCAGGGATTAGCGTGGACGCATCTCATAGATGGCACGAATCGCACGTTTTTGTAGTATAAAGATAGTTTCTATATCTGCGGCTGACCCCCACAACAGAATCCCATAAGACATCAAGCTATGGAAATATGCAAAGTACACTAATCTCGCCGTGGCTATATCTGTTAGTTGCCTAATTTTATAAACCGCGTAAGCTGCAGAGCTTAGTTTCCCTGAGAGCTCGGTGATATGAGTGCTCCATTGCAGTTTAGAGTCTATATTTATGCCAAGGAACAAAGTTGCATTGTCAATATTGAGTCTTTCACCGTCAAGAACTATGATTGGTTCTATACTTCTGACGTTAGGCAACGAAAATTTCAAACATTTAGTCTTTTTCGCATTCAATAACAGATTGTTTGCTGTGAACCATCTGGATATACTTGCTAAAGTATTATTAACATGTACTAGTGAAGTATCCTTCCTATCAACTTTAAAAATCAATGACGTATCATCGGCAAATAGAACTATATCTGCTAGACCGTGGACCATGTAAGGCAAATCGTTAATATATGCCAAAAACAGGAAAGGACCCAAAATTGATCCCTGTGGGACTCCCATCTTGACAGGAGAACTAGCAGATGTGATACCATTGACGCTAACCTTCTGCTGCCTACTAGACAAGTATGATTCCACCAGGTTGAGGGCATTCCCATGAATTCCATATAATTCTAACTTGCGCAGTAACGTGCAGTGTTCTACACAGTCGAATGCTTTGGAAAGATCACAAAACACTCCAATGGCATCTTGGGAGAGCCCAAGCCTCCAAGACAAGAGTCATGAGATGACAGCCCGCATCGGTTGTTGATCTGCATTTGGTGAAACCATACTGGTTTGAATGCAGTATTCTATTTCTATTGAAATGTGACAGCAGTTGGTTTAGCATCAATTTCTCAAAGATTTTACTTAATACTGGCAAAACAGAGATTGGCCTATAGTTTGAGGGATCTGTCTTACTTCCCGATTTAAAGATAGGAGTGATTTTACTTATTTTCATTAGTTCTGGAAACGTGCCTTTATCTATGCATAGGTTAAATAATTCTGCTAAGTAAGGAGCAATTGTGTTTATTATAGAATCTAGCATTTTTACAGATAGACCCCATAGATCTTCAGTAGCTTTAACATTTAAACTCTTGTACGTCTTTTTGATATCAATTAATGAGATGTGTTCGAACGAAAATTCAGGTATGGTGCGTTGGAAGTTTTCTTTAAGAAAAGTCTCCGCCAAGTCTGGGGATGAATCAAGTGACTTGGTCCTTGACTTGGTCCTTGGACTTGGTCCTATCCCCTCTTCTAACTAGTGATAGCTAACACGGCCTCTCCTGACACCCTGACGTCCTCGTCAGGTTCTTCAACGTCCGGAACCAGCACAGGAATGGAACCGTGCTGCAGCACCATATCCAATAAGGAGTTTGTTAAGATTCAAATACATAATAGTAGTTGTAATAGAAATATAACCCATTCATGTAACTGTATTTCCATAAACAGAACCAGGGAAATAAGATATCTAGGCGTCATAATTGATGATCTTTGTAAATGGAACCTTCACATTGAACTCGTTACTACCAGAGTGCGTAAATTATCATGGATCTTTAAGAAACTAAGAAATGTAGCAAAAGAAAAATTGATTATCATGGTCTATAAAGCTATTTGTCAATCAATCTTTCAGTATTGTATATCTGTATGGGGGGGAACATTTAAAGCTCATCTACTGCAAATAGAAAGAGCTCAAAGAAGCATTCTTAAAGTAATGTTATTTAAACCATTCAGATTCTCGACCGAACTACTTTATACCGAATGCAAACTACTTACCATAAGACAAACTTACATATTACATACAATATTAAGGAAACACAGAACAACACCTTATCAAGAACAAACTTCAAAACGAAGGAGGTAAAATGTATGTGTGAATGTGGCTACCCGTACAGTTTATTTAAAACACCAGACCAAGTACATGTCTAACTTTATGTATAATAAAGTAAATAATATATTAAATATCCATGGTCTCATGCTCTCTGAATGTAAAAATAAAATATATAATTGGCTACTAACGTTAAACTATGAACATACAGAATCTTTTTTGGCGTATATAAAATTATAATATCTATATGATATTAAAACCATTTTCACTACTGTTCCCACACCACCTACGACAGTGACAGAGACTGCACACACACACCCTCACCCTCTCTCAACTCACCCTCACACACTCACCTTTGTACAACCACACACACTCACACAACATACTTAGTGGCACAACACACAATCTTATTTTCAACTATTTCATTACTCACCTAATTTCTTTAGTATAACCTACCTACTTGTTTAAATTTATTATCTTTTATTATCTTAATTGTAATACTGCTTTATATAACGTTACTTGTGAAAATTATTCATAATTGATATTGTTCATTTGGGAAGAAGGCCCCCAAGATACAGGTTACACCTAGTTTGGGGACCATTGTTTTGTGTGATAAAATTCATGTTAAATATCAATAAAAACGTTATCTTATATGCAGCTCTTAGGTGTCTCAAGTATCTAAACAGAAAAGATTCCACCACACCTGTGGCTACGGGCAGAACCTCTCGAGGTCAAATATGCCATGTAGACTGCACAGGTGTGTCCATTAAGCCACAGAAGACAGGGGTATTTAGAACGTCATTGGCACCGAGACGCCAGCTGACTGCAGCGCAGAGGGCGCGTGCACACAGCAGCACCGGGGGCGCGTGCAACAGCAGCACCGGGGGCGCGTGCAACAGCAGCGCAGAGGGCGCGTGCACACAGCAGCAACGGGGGCGCGTGCAACAGCAGCACCGGGGGCGCGTGCAACAGCAGCACCGGGGGCGCGTGCAACAGCAGCGCGGAGGGCGCGTGCACACAGCAGCACCGAGAGCGCCTCCACGCAGCAGAGGCGAGAGCGCCACACCATGATGCGAGCTGCGCCAGTCACACAAGCAGTAGTGTGACACGACCATGCCCGAGATTTAAGGAGACTTATCTATCCTTCTACAACCACAAAAAAAAAATCAAACCCGCAAAAACTCCAAGCACACGCGTCAGAATGTGAAACACTCAAAAAGATCACATAAGAACGCGTATGCGACGCACACCAGTGTGTGTAAGTAACCGTCAAAATAAATTGACCACATAGGATGCGCGTTCAGTTGAACAATGGTGTGTTAAAAAAAACACACACCCACCAAATATAAAAGGCTTGTATGTAAGAAGCATTCAGCAGTATTCAAAAAAAATATGCGTGCTGGAATTCACCTGACCGCTCGGACGCGGCCCGGAGACCAATCAGCCACCAAATGAAAGTTACCTACGTGCGTGCTGGAATTCGCCTGTCGGCTCAGACGCGGACCAGGGACCACTCAGTCGCCTAACAATGGGTGCGTACTGGAATTCACCTGTAGGCTCAGACAGCGGACCAGGGAACACTCAGTCGCCTAACAATGGGTGCATACTGGAATTCACCTGTCGGCTCAGACAGCGGACCAGGGACCACTCAGTCGCCTAACAATGGATGCGTACTGGATGGAATTCACCTGTCGGCTCAGACAGCGGACCAGGGACCACTCAGTCGCCTAACAATGGATGCGTACTGGAATTCACCTGTCGGCTCAGACAGCGGACCCGTGACCACTCAGTCGCCCAACAATTAAATTTACACTTTCGAGAATGATCACCGACACTGATGCTCTCTGGCTTACTAACCGTTCGGTTTCGACTTCGATGAACTATTAGGCTTAACATAGATCGAAAAGAACTCGACCAAGTAGTTAGGCAACAATGATCAGCAATGCCCCGTAAAACAATTGCTAAAATCAATTCATCACAATCCCCGCACTATCCGTAATCGAAGGAGCGAGCGACGAGCGCAATCCGCATATGTAGGGTAGTTTGCAAAATTTTGGCGTGATCTACGTAATCGCACCAAACGTGCCCATGAACCACGTCGCGAATGTATCGACAGAGCGCGCTCCGGCGAACGAACGGGTAAAGAACGTACGGGCGAACGTGTCGAAACACGTCACTCCAATGTTCGCAACCTCACCATCATCTCCTCCATGGATGAGCGTCTGCGCCTAAACTTACCCTCAAGAGTACGATCCCTGTACCTGTAGCGTGAGCGACAGCGACTCCTGTCACGGCTTCGCGAACGCTCGTGGTCTGACATTATCTTTTTGCGATTCAGCACAACTTACCACAAATTTCTACTACCTACCCCCAAATTTCTGACCAAAAATGCAAAATGTGACCGAAGGTGATAGAACCACGTGGAAGACGTTAGTTCTATCCCACTTCTGATCTTGTAAACTTCAAACTAATTAAACTAAAAAAGATAAGAATTAACAAATTCCAACTGATTCATAATTTTGATAAAAACAAAATAGTCGAAAATACAATTTCTAGACGAATTTGGGCAGAGATTCGACACAAAATTATGACGTGAAAAATATGTCAGGAAGATGTTTCCTCGACAACGGCTGAAGGCAACGTGAGCTCGAGCGCTTTTTTTTTTTTTTTTTTTTTAAATGACCTATGCTGTTGGCCTCAGATGGCCTCTACAGCTTTACCGGGCAGTGGTGAGCGCAGGAGGCGCTCGACCCAAAGTTTAAGGGCGACTAGCACAAGGGCACCTAGACGGTATGAACCTCGGCTTGGGCCGTCGCCAGAATACGTGGGGTCAGACTTGCCCTGGCACCCCAGAAGGGGAGTGTCCTAGGGCCCTATCAATGGTTTGATCTGCTTGATTATTTGGAGAGAAACTAACCGATCTGAAGGATCTGAGAGATCTTCGACCTCGCCGGCGAGGTCGGTGTTGTGATTGTGTGAGTTGGTGGATCTGGTATCCGACACCAGTACCGAAAACGGAGCGTCTGTTGCGTATATTGGTAGGATTGGGCGAACCTAGCGCCGCCGATGTGACGGCGGCGATAGAGTCGTCCGGGTCGTCCAGGACGTTGCGAGGGCGTCTACGGAGGGGAGGAGTTCCAGCTTGAACTATCGAGTAGTTCGAGGCTTGGACTACGAGGGCTCGAGCGCTGGAAATCGCCCGCTTTTATATCGTTCGGCCGTCCTATCCCCTCTTCTAACTAGTGATAGCTAACAATATATTTAATTTCCATTACTGTTTCGGTTGACAAGTTGCTGAAAATATATTTGTTTAGGTTATTATTCAACTATTAATTAATTTTATAATTAATACATACCTCCACTTTCACGTCGTACGGTCAATTACTTACTCTCGTTTGTGGTATAACTTTTCCGCGGATAATTCGTTCTACATCATGAATTCCGACGACCTCCTGAACATGATGGCTTTGGAATAGTTTATGCCCTATAATTTTTAATTAATTGAACATCCTGTTTTTAGTAGTGCGATTATCTTATCATAAATGAATAAATACGTAGTAAAAATTTCATACCATCAATCTGAAAGAATGTACGTGGTTCATGTATTTACTTACCTTTCGACAGAGATTTTCCGCGAAAAAAGTCTGCATAAATTTCTTGAAATCCACACTTAATAATAGTTTGGCTCATTGTATTAATTGAACACGTTTTACTGGGTTAAAATAAACAATTCTCTAAAACGTGAAGTGACCTTTATGCAAATCATAATATGTTCCCTCGTATTGAAAAAACGACCTCGAATTGCCGCCGCTTACCGACCGATGGCGCTGCCGTAGCTCCGCCACGATATCCAAGAGGCCTATAGGTATAGTGAACGTTTTAACAGGAGTAAATTCTTGACACCTTAACAGGTGGATAAATTGTCCGCGGACTATTTTGTAGATTTTGATAAGTACTACGAAACAATCTCCTACCTAGTACATTACCTACTTTATTCTGTCACCAATAGTTTTCACGGATCATGCAAATAATGACTGTTTCAATTATTGTAACTAAACAAAATAGATGGTATAGTTTGGTATAGTTTAGGGGAGCATATTCTTCACGATAGCAGATCAAATCAAATAACAAATTATCACTTATAATGCAAGCTTACTAAGTTTAATTATTAACATAACAAAAACTTGATTAGGTACTTTTAATGCACTGAACATATTATATAGAACATGAACATCCAGTTTATATGTATTATCTATGATGAACATCTTAAAGAGTACAAACGAACGAATGAAACTCGTTATAAATCGATCACATTTGGCCCGCGTCAATCGTCACTCAACATTGCGTCGTGGGTTTGAGTCCACGAGTGGCGCGGAAGGCGGGAAAATTTGAGTTACTACAATGGATATAATGTCCGTCGACTATTTTTAGAGATATTGATAAGAACCACAAACCCTATTTACCTACATTATTTTATTTTATTACCAAATAGTTATCACAGCGCATGAACAATAAGGACTACTTCGATTATTGTGGCTAAACCAAAACAGATGGACATTATATTATACTGTCCACCGACTATTTTAAGATTTTTTAAATCGGTCCAGTAGTTTCGGAGCCTATTCGTTACAAAAACAAACAAACAAAGTTTCTCTCTTTAAGATATTAATATAGCAGATAACTTTCACATCCTCTAGTAGAGCGCCCAGTAAGCTACTCGTCTATGAGAGTGGCGAAAAAGGCGCAGGCTAATTTCATAATGTCCGAAGTATGCTAATCGGCACATAAACTGGTTTTTTTTTGTGAAACTGTCAAAAGTAACTCGGAACGTGTACTTGCCGAGAAGCACTAATCGGCGAGTAGTGTACCTACTCGAGGATGGAGAAAGAGGCCCTAAATATAATAAATTAATTATTTATCTGAGCCTTGTCTTAAATCCCAGACAAAAAGGAAAGGGTTTAACTTGATTAACTAAATTTGCCCGCACTATGCCCCACCAGTGGGGCGGCTTGTTGGGCAAAGTGGAACAATCCAAAAATAGTATCAAAGTTCTGTATTCAATTGTGTATTTTTTTATATAATAATAATATGTGTTTTATGTATATTGTACCTATTGTCAATAAAAAAAAGCACCTCGTTCAGCAATAATTATATCACGACGATCAATGACGTCGAATTGCTTTCGTATCCTTACTCTGAGATGACGACACAGATCACGTAGGGGGTAATCTGTGGATGACGATGAATAAAGATAGCAGCTGACGAGAATGGTTTTAATCACTTACGGACACGGACACAAATCCAAAGAGTTTGGACAATTCAACCTTAATACATATCACAGATCACTATATATTACACACATCATTATTTACAATCAAACGCCAAATAATAAATCATAATGTACTAATTATAGTGATCTGTGATCATAATAATAATCATACTGCTCGGTTCGCATCACTCAAAATTATAATTATAATATTCATAGAAGAAAGACGCTCTTTCTATGATAATAATATAACGCGTCGGTGATTCGAATCGTCTAGGTCGTGAAATCTTGAATGGGATTTTCGGTGGAAAACTGTCCAACGGTGCACCGATGTTGCGGGTGCGGGGAGCTGCGGTGCGGCGCGGCTTGTTGCGCGGCGGCGGGGCTGGCGGCCGGCGCGGCCTGCCTCGCGGCGCACGCGGGCTCGGCGGCGCTCGAGGCGTGCGGCGCCCCGCCCGGCGCCGGCGCGCTGCACGGCGCCGCCGGCGTGCTGCTGGCGGCGGCGCACGCGCTGCTCGCCGCCGCCACCGCCGCCGCCAGCAGGACCTTCTGCGAGGTGTACGTGTGGGCCATGGTGGCCCTCTGGCCGGCGGCGCTGGCGGCGGCGGCGGCGCTCGCGGCCTCGGCGGCGCTCGCGGGCCACGCGCTCTTCGCCTGCGTCTACCTCTCGGTCGTATGTGTCGCCGCGCTCGCCGCGTGCTACTCGCCGCTGATCGTCGCCAATTACCTCATGACGTTACCTTGACCGCGCGGCGAGCGTCATGTGCTAGTCCCCTCTCGGGCTCGTGCCGTGCACCGGATCCGGGCGTCGCTTCGCGTCGCACTCGGTCGGATTCAGTTTTAAAATTTGAGATGGGTTGCTGTCCTTACTTATTATCGACCGAGCGAAGCGAGGTCTACGGTTCGAAAAGTGGAAAAGACAGGCGCTTGTACCTGCTAGCGTTGACCTCTGATATGTGAGTTTGATCGAAGATAAATTGGATCATCCCAATTTGAATGTTTATTGTATGTAGTATTATGATGATCACCAGCTAAATTAGCTATGGGATAACAGGTATATAGGTCTGACCGTCTTTCTTCTATGGGTCTGACGGTAATTTCGGTTTATTTATAATGACGGCGATAATCGAGCCGCCTGCCAAGCGTGGTGATTAGGTACGACTAAATCCTCCATATTATACCTAATTATGAATAATATATTATGGCGTTCTATGGGGGAGGCATATGTTCCGCAGTGGACGTCTTCCGGCTGATGATGATGATCCTAATGCCTAACCCATGTTGTTGATGACAGTAATTTCAAAACCGATATTCCTGCATATTTTTATAAAAATATACCTCACTGAAATCCCAAATGACTTTCTCCATCAATGGATCCCCCATCAATGGAGGGATTTGTGAACTTTTTGTCCACAAATCTCCATTGGCGTCTCTAAATGATGGTCACTTTCTCCATCGGATTGTTACAAAAAGGTACCTATAGTGATACTGAAATGGGCAAAAAGGTGTAGTTATAATAATAATAATAATATATACGAACAACGTAAGATATACTTTGATAGAGCTATACTAACAGATAATACATACATTACAATAGGCCCGATATAACAATGATAGAGAAAGTAAATAAGCAAACATAATATTATATAATTGACATAGCTGTTCCAAACACGCACAATTTACAAAGAACAATAACCGAAAAAATACATAAATATACAGAACTAAAAGAAGAAATAGGAAGGATCTGGAAAATGGACAAAGTATATACTTATTGTGCCTCTCGTGCTCTCGAGCACCGGAGTTATACCAAAACACTACCTCAAACAGTTAGATCTACGTAATAACCTTTACTTCACCATGCAGAAAGCAGCAATACTAAACTCATGCCGAATTGTCCGTAAATTTTTGCAGGACGACGTAACATTTCAACCACCAGTAGAAGACGGATCGCACTTGGCTTAGGCCCGTGAGTTTCGTAGTTAGCAACCGGAAATCTTAAATTTTCGTGAATGAAACGAACAAAATAATAATAACAATTTGAATTTGTACTCTAACCATAGAACAGATAATAATATAGTACGTATAGAATGGACCTCAGATCCCTTGTTTGTATGATCTAAGGAATGGACAGTGTCATCCGCCCACCGATCGGCCTTCCTCAGCCCCGCGAACGAGATTGAGTCCTCCACGAGCCCCGCTTGTGTGCTCGGGTGTGCTCTAACAGAACGGGTTACCCCAATTACACTGCTCGAGTTAATTCATATGGGTTATGTGGACTGTCCCCTACATATCATAGGAAACTATACTACAGTTTATCGTGCCATCCGAAACACGGTAGCGCCCGCAGGCGGCATGTCCACATGGGGAGATATCATATACCACATACCATCGACGTGATATACATACATATTATAATATATATATTCTGATGTACATGACCTGTACAGAGCAGTAGATAGCTAAAAATATGTACTATACTTAGTTCAAAATAATACCTATCATTTGCTCGGTGGCGTAGTGAGTACGATCCCCAGGTCAGGCAGCAGTATTGGGATTTTCCATTAGGAATGATCTCAATAACAGCCTGGAGTCTAGAACTGTGCCCGGTAGATGGGAATAGGCTCGCCCCCTATTACAATGGGACCAATAACATACTGGCGTAATGTGGCTGTACCTACTATGGGACTGAATCCTGGGTCAAATAATAGTAACTATTTACATCTTTACGGGTCTACCCCTACGGGGTTAAGGCGTGATTGAAAGAAAGAAAGAAAGAAAATACATTTATTGAGACACACACAATTCCTAGACTCCACATACTATATTTAAGACAGAGTATATATAAAGTATATGACATAATTTGAACACATAAAGAAAGAAACAAAGTGTGTCCCAACACGGCCCCAACTCAGCATGGTGCTGGCTGTGAACAGCCAGCGCTGGTCTTCTGTTGGAGCCGCATGGTAACGTGACGGACATACTATACAACAGATAAATGTAAATATATATAATAATAATAATAATAAACCCATTTATTTCCAACATCCTTAAATAACAATTTTACTTATAATATTGATTGTTTTATATAAATTAAATGCAGATTGATGATTTAAATATTAATTTGTGTTATTTGATGCTGGAACCCCAGACTGGGTATGGGCCTCCTCCAGTTTATTCCAGCTCTCTCTGTCCCTTGCTTTTGTTTGCCATTCTTTTCCTGCTGTGGCGATTATTTCATTAATCCATCTGTTCTTTGGACGTCCTCTGCTCCTTTTACCCATTGGTCCTTTCCATATCGTTGATTCTAATGTCCATCTTTTGTCTCTGTATCTTGCAATGTGCCCTGCCCATCGCCACTTTAGTGTTAAAGCGTATTGCAGAGCATCTATGAGCTTTGTTTTACTTCTTATGTATTCGTTTCTTATTCTTTGTATTCTTCTTATTTTCAATAGGCTTCTTTCCATCGCTCTCTGGCACGTCGCGAGCTTAGTTTTTATTTTAGTGTTGTATGTCCAAGTTTGACAGCCGTATGTGAGCGTCGGTAGAATGCAGGTGTCTATTACGATCTTTTTGAGGTGAAGAGGGAAGGCGCCTTTTAGAATTTCTTTTAGGGACCAAAATTTTTTCCAACTCATGTTCACTCTACGTTCCATCTCTTCTTCATCATTATTGTCTCCAAATGTTATTTGTTTCCCTAGGTATGTGTATTTGTTTACGTATTCCAGCGGCTTACCATGTAGCCTTATTGTGTTAGTGTTGCTGTTTGTCATTACTTTCGTCTTGTCTTCGTTCATTACGAGACCCACTTTTTCACTTTCTTCATTTAGTGAGCATATCATTTTTTCTAGTTTCTTGCTTGTTTCAGCGAAGAGGACGATGTCATCAGCGAATCTCAGGTGTGTAAGTTGCCTCCCATTTACTGTGATTCCATCTGACTGCCAGTTTAGATGGTCGAAAATAAGTTGCAGTACCGCTATAAAAAGTTTGGGGGACATACAATACAATACAATACAATCATTTATTGATAATTTTCACTTACACGTCAATTTCTATAGGTAGGTACATTTATTAATAATAATAATAACATTATATTATCGGCAGGTCAATAGTGTTAATACATAATATGTATAAAATAAATTAATGATAATAACAATAACAATATAACAATAATAATTCAAATTCATTCAATAATCCAAAATTTGGAAAATGTCAATTTTAAAAATCAATAACTATATAATATTATTCATAAGAAATACTTATAACATAATTACCTATTTATCAAACATTATATTTTTAAAAATTCTTCATAGCTATAAATTGTGTGCTCAATAAGCCAGCGTTGTAGACGTGACTTAAAGCTACTGAAAGTTTCAACGGCAGTGACGTCACTCGGTAGCTTGTTATACACTGTTGGACCCATAATGTGTGTGAGCTTTGAACTCTTCCTCAGTGTTCTACTGAGGGTTGCCAGTTCTCCGGCTCTCCTAGTGTGGTACCTGTGTATGTCACTATGTTTTTTGTAGGAACAGATATTGACTCTAACGTACACAGCTACCTGCATGATAACCAGAGCCGGCAGGGTCAATATCCCAAGGCTCTTGAAGTAAGGACGCGCAGAGACATCCTGCGGTACATTCACTATAGCTCGTATGGCCCGTTTCTGCATTCGGAAGACACGCTCCCACTCGGCAGCGCGTCCCCAGAGCTCGGCGCCGTACTGCAGCAGTGAGTGCACCGTCGCGAAGTAGCAGGTGCGCGCTACTTCTATGGACACCACCCGCGCTACCCTCTTAAGCGCAAAGCAAGCACTACCTATTTTCGAGCACAGTTTGTCAATATGACTTTCCCATTTTAAACATGCGTCCACTTCGAAACCTAGAAACGTTGTCGCGGCCTTTTGTTCTACTTGTTCGCCGTTTACCACCACAGATAGAGACCCAGTGCTGCGGCCAGACAGGCAGAAGTGGAGAAAATGGGTCTTCTTCAGATTTAAGGCCAGTCCGTTTAATCTGAACCACTTCGCTAGTTGTGCCGCTGTCTCATTCATTCTCCGCTCCAGACCATCTACCGAAACTGCGGTGACTACTGCCTGTGACTACATAGGATCACCCTGTCTCACTCCTCGGCAGATTGGTATTTTCGGGCCACGTTTTTCCATTTTGACTCTGCTGGAACTGCCATTGTATATGTTTTTTAGTGTTGTTATGTAATTTACATGAATGTGGCATTTTTCCAGGGCTTTCCATATGGAGTTGTGTGAAATCGTGTCGAACGCTTTAGCGTAGTCTATGTAGGCTATGTAGAGTGGTCTATTGAACTCTTTATATTTTTCTATGACTTGTTGTATAACGTGTATGTGGTCCATTGTGGAAAAGCTGGAGCGAAAACCTGCTTGTTCAATCGGCTGGTGTTGGTCGATTTTTGGACTCAGTCTGCTTTGTATAATTGACGTAAATAGTTTGTACACACTAGGAAGAAGGCTAATAGGTCTATAGTTGCCTATATCTTTTGGGTCTCCTTTTTTGTAGAGTAGGATAATGTCGGAACTCTTCCACTGTTCTGGCACTTGTCCTGTGTCTAAAACTTTGTTGAATAAGTAGGTAAGTGGTCGAGCTAACAAAGTAGAACCAAACTTCAGAACCTCATTTTGTATACCATCTGGTCCGGGACTTTTATCTGTTTTAATCTTCTTAATGTGTTCGGTGACTTCCATAATGTTTACAGGTGGTATATCGCCGTCGTTCGTGGTGATTTCACAGTTTTCATGAGGTGTAGTAGAGTTGGGATAAGTCGAGTTCAAAGCGGTGTTGTTTTTCTTTTCGTAGAGTAGTTTGTAGAATTCTGTAGCACAGTTTATGATATCCTCTCTGGTCTTTGTATCTTTAGTTTTTATTTTTATGTTCGGGATCCAATTTCTGTGTGTTTTTAGCTGTTTGTATGCTCTTTTGGTACTTCTATATGTCTGTAGGTTGCTTTCTATTATCTTATTTCTATATTGTTGGTAGTCTTTTCTGATGGCTTTGCTTGTTGTTTTATATAATGTACTAAGTTCTTTTTTTATTTCCTTAGTTTTATGTTTTATTTTTATGAGTTCTGTTCGTCTTGTCAACAAATCTCGTGTGTTATTACTAAGAATTTTGTCTACGCGATCTGTTTTTACGTCGTTTCTCTTTGATGCCATACTCTTATTAATGATATTCTCTAAAGCGTCGTAGCATGTTTGAACATCGTCATCTTCGTCTTGCATATTTAATGCTCGTATGTTTTGTTCTAGATCCTTCAAAAAGCAGCTGATATCTTCCGTGCATTTTAGTGACTTTGGTTGTGATTTATAGGATGCTCTACTTTTCTTTTGTTTTTCTAGCAGGTATGTAGCTCTGACAAGGCGGTGGTCTGATCTAAATCCTAAGCTATGGAGAACTTCTATATTTCTTATCTTTTTGGGTTCATTTGATAAGATAAAATCTACTTCATTTTTGGTTTTTTCATCGGGAGAGAGCCATGTCCATTTACGGTTATTTCTCATTTTAAAGTAGGTATTCATAATTGACAGTTTATTTTCTAAGGCATATTGAACGAGCTTTTCTCCTCTCTCACTTCTTTTCCCATATCCAAATTTTCCCATAGCTAGGTTTTCTTTCGTTTTCTTTTGGCCTACTTGTGCATTGAAATCTCCAATAATAAGAACATTTTCTCCTGCTTCGTTTTGTGCTACTTCCAAGGTTTCATAGAAAGAAATGATATCTTGTTCTTTTGATCTCTCCGTCGGGGCGTATACTTGTATTATAGAAAGTATTTTGGTATCATATTTCATTTGCAGTAAAGCGACTCGCTCGGATAAACCTAAGAAGTTTAGTATCTTGTTTTTGTGCTCTTTTTTAATTAAGAAACCAACTCCGTGTAAGCCTGGCGTTTCTCCTTTGTAGCAAAGGATATAATCATCATGTTCTTCAATATTGCAGTTCATTCTTCTTACTTCTGCGAGGCCTAGTATATCAATTTCGATTTTCTGTAGTGAATATATCAATTCTATAAATCTTTCCTCTGATCTTAGTGATCTCACATTAAGTGTTCCAATTTTGAGTGACTTAATCATTTTCTTTGTGTAAACTGGAGGGTTGTGGTCATTTTCCCCCACGGGGACCAGCCGGCTTGGGGGAGGTTTATTTGTAGTTTTAGATGGCAAGTTATTTTGATTATTGTCGTTTTTCCGGTCGCTGGTGTCCTTTGGTTGCTAGCTACTATTTTTTTCTTTCAGTGAGTTGCTTCTGGGGCGAGACAGAAGATCAAACGCGTTCTTTGCAGCGATTTTGGGACCTTTTGAAGATGGATGGTTCTGTGTGCTGGTCTTTGAATTAGGGGAGAAAGAGGATTCTCTCTTTCTCTTTTCACGACTCAAATCACTTTGTTTCTTGACTATAATTTTGTCCCCTCGTAAGTAAGCAATATTGCCCTTGTTTCTTTCTTCTTCTACTTTAGGCTGCAGTGACTTTCTTATTTCCAGCGTTTCTTTTGTAAAATCTTCTTTTATGTACATTCCCTGAGGAAACTTATTTTTATTTTTCAGAATTTCATTTCTTCTCCAATTTGATGTGAAAGAAATTAGGATAGGCCGAGTTCCCTTGCTGTTCTTGTTCCCAATCCTATAGGTTTTATTGATTTCATGCTCTTGAATATTTAGTGCAAGGTGCGAGTTGATTTTTTCTTTCATGAATTTTACCATATTGAATTCGTCTTCACTTTCTTCCCTTATTCCAAAGAAAAGCAAGTTGTTCATTTTCTTCTGTAATTCTAATCTTTTTATTTTTTCTTTCAGTTCTGAAACCTCGGTATGTATAAGTTTATTCTGCTCGTCCAGTTTTTTGAATTTCTCATCCATTTGTTGCATAATGTTCCGTGTAACAGACTCTGTAATAGTTACAGTTTGTCTCTCCATTTGCTCTTGAATTTTTTCCAAAAAAACTTCCATTTGACTATCCATTTCTTGTATTGAAATTCAAATGTCACGTCAAAAGTTTTCAAGTTCGCGTGCAATTGTTCTGTGTATAGTAGGTTTTTAAATTCTTTATATGGTAACACTTTACCTGTCAGATTCGGTTGGTAATGTTGGCTAACTGTAAATATATATATAGCAATCAATATAAATCACATAGATATATAGGTACATAAGAATACAAGAAACTGGTAACACAAAATAAGAAAAATAATATAATAATCAAAAATCAAAATAAGATAATCAGACTGATAGCATTTAAAAACATAATTAAATATTAACCAAATTATACTACAATAGTCATACAAATTAATTTGAGCTTTTCTAAAAAATAATACCTGAATTTTTGAATTTGAATTTAAAACAGACGTTTAAACTATTTACATTCATAGTAGCTTATTTACGTGCGGGTATGTGACGGACATGCGTTACATCTGAGCTTATTACTACGTCAACATACTCCGGCCCTTACTACAGTTATAATCTACGTCACTAGATAGCACTTGTCTCATGTACATAATATGTTTCCTGCGTTTTTTGGTGATCTAATAAAAACTTTTTTAACTTAGTTCTGAAACCAAAAACGCTATGCAGGTTCCGTATTGGTGGTGGTATATTATTCCAACATTTTGTCGACGCATAGCGGAAACTACTTCTAAACACCGCTGATATACCTGTGTCGCTGCGTAACAAGCTGCATCGCACATTGCCGCGAACCGTGAGTCTTCCTCGCGTTTGACAACCAGGATAGTTTATGGTATAGATACGAGGGTTTTTTTTGTTTTATTACACCGAAGAGAAGGCAAGCAATGAAAAGGCGGTCGCCTGATCGTAAGTTGATTAAGATCCTACTCTGTAGAGTTCCTAACACCTACCTAACTTTCCTATCGCCCTAGCCCTAACCATATATACAATAAGATATATACTTATATAGATAGTGCGGGATGTCCGTTGCCGAGAGACCTATGACAACAGACGGAGGCGGGTAGGAAAGAGGGATACGCACGTCGTGCAATGTGCGCAGGTACGGTTTTCCGACTGCCGATCACGCAGGATCACGTGACCGATCACTGATCACGGGGGACCAGCGACGGCTAAAGGAGTCTTGGAAGGAGAGGTAAATCGCCCGCCCAGCGGAGAGGTACTGGACAGGGCGCGGTGGCCGGACCCCGGCAGGCGGTCCGGTGGAGCCTCCCTGGGGACGGGAGCGCTCGGACAGGTGGGCGGCGGCAGCCGACCTCGTCAGTACGGGGCAATGGACCGGTACTCTTGCTGCCGGTCCAGGCCGAGGCCGCTTGTAGCCTTCCGTACGGCTGCTGATGGGCGGCTGTCAGGCCGCGGTACTATTGATGGGCGGCTGTTAGGCCGCAGTGGTGCCGAGGGGTGGCTGTCAGGCCGAGGTCCTATTGATGGGCGGCTGTTAGGCCGCAGTGGTGCCGAGGGGTGGCTGTCAGGCCGAGGTCCTATTGATGGGCGGCTGTTAGGCCGCAGTGGTGCCGAGGGGTGGCTGTCAGGCCGAGGTCCTATTGATGGGCGGCTGTTAGGCCGCAGTGGTGCCGAGGGGTGGCTGTCAGGCCGAGGTCCTATTGATGGGCGGCTGTTAGGCCGCAGTGGTGCCGAGGGGTGGCTGTCAGGCCGAGGTCCTATTGATGGGCGGCTGTTAGGCCGCAGGAGGAGTGAATCAAAACCCAGGTTAGGTAGTGATTAATTTATTTACAAAATATTTAACTTATATACTAAATTACTGGCTACACACAAATATAATTATTTCTATGTGCGTAATAACTATTATGTTGGCTCGGTCAGCATCTCGCGATGGCCTTGCTCTGTGGAAGTGCTGACGCGCCATGACGGTGCCCTCGTTTCGTGCGGTTCAGTCGGTCGTTATGGATTTAGGTCTTGTTCATGTTTGAACAAGCAAGGATTGTGTTATGTTCATGTTGTGGCCTTATACTACGTATGTAGGTATACCTCACTACCTACCTGTTATGTAGTCAACGTAATAGATGCAAAGTCGCAATGGCAACCGGTGCAGGGAGCACAAAGCAAGAACAAAGCCGTCGAGTGTTAGATCGTGTTACACCTGCATTCATAGCGATGAAGGTGCCGGATGATGGAGCGGAGCAGGGCTGGCCCGTGACCGGGGCGTGTGTACACCGGCGCGGCGGCGGCGGGCCGCGGGCGGCGGGCGACACCGGGAATTATTCTCAGTCACTCGGCAATCGGCCGCCTAACTCCGCACGCCCAGTGTAACAGTAGCGCCGCGCCGCCCTCCTCTGAACGCTCTCCGACCGCCTAACGCCTCACACTCGCGCTCCGCTCGCACTGCAGAGCGACGCGGCCTCGAGGGAGGTTCGCGGGAGTCGAACGCGGTCTCCCCGCGGTTGCGTATGGACCTCGATACCGGCACCTCGAAACCTGGTCCCTGGTCCCCGGTCCCCGGTCCGGCGCTCGCTACACTCGCAGATATAAGTAGGTACCTACATTACATTTGAACGTTAGATCTTACCATGTAAAGGTCGCCACCATAGACAGTCGACCGCGCGGTCGAGGTGCCGCCCGACTCAACACTGAACTCTGAACGTGACGGTTACTTCACCTAGCTTATTTTATTTATTATTATTTTATTTCATGAGTACAGCCACATTAGGTATACTATACATATACATATTGACATATTTTTTTATTTTACATAGGCAAGTTCTTATATTATGTATAACAATATAATATAGGCGTACATAGCATTCACCGTAGAGCTCGTTTAATATGATACCCTGTGGAATAAAGAAATAATTCTACCTAAGTACCTATCTATACTTAATTAGCAATTAGCAGAACAGAACAAAACTTAAAAGAACCTTGTTTTATAAGTAGATAAGTAGTTAGTTGGTACTAGGTAACGTTACGTGACTTGTTAATCTGTATTATTATTTCAATTTGACCTAAGTATGCTAAGGCTAAGACGCATAAACGCGAAAATCCGTTCATCAACCGAACGATTAAAGACAGATTCAAATATCCGAACTTTGACAATTGCACTTATTCTCAAACTTTTATTGTGGTGTCATTATTTATTATGTTAAATAATTTTACCACTTGTTTATTTTGGACGCTGACAAGCGACTAATATTACTTATCTATACTTCTATACTAATACTAGCTGACCCGGCGAACTTCGTACCGCCATATTTTATTTCTCTAATCGCAACTGAGGAAATAAAACCCTTCCGGTAAAATCGAATTACCTAAATTTAAAATAAAACTGGAGTACTCAATTGAAAAATTCATATTCTTGTTCAAAATGCGTGGAGATTTTACTGAGACTATCACTTTCCTATCTCAGAGATAGTATTAATTCACTTGTTTAAAAAGGAACTGAACTGCAATGACACTCGGCGCCAGTATTTATACCTGAACCTTGAATTTCCCGAACGTTCTAGTTCGCATGCTTCGAGAAGAATCGATTGATCGATTGTTCGAAATAGTGGGTCTCGATGGTTCGAGAGGGAGCTTTGTTTACGCTCAGAGGAGGTCTCGAGAACGAATGAGATACCAAAGCTTTGGACATTCAAACCAGAGATGGTGACTTAGTCACAATAATCGAAACAGACATTTTTTTTTTTTTTTTTTTTTTTTTTTATGATAGTGAGTGACAAGACGAGCTAATCAGGTGCCTGATGGTAAGCATCATGATTGCCCATATCAGACACAGTGCTACCCAGTTGTTTTAAAATTCAAAATTCTGCGCGGCACTGCACTGCGCCTGTCACCCTGAGATATGAGTTGTTGAATCTCATCATGCCCAGTAATTTCGCTGGTAACATTGCCCTTCATACCGGAACACAGTAATGTTTGCGCATTACTGCTTGGCGGATGAATAACTGACTAATAACTGAATAATAGACATAATATGAATGCGCTGTAATAAGTATTCGAGGTGGAATAAAGTAATGTACTAGGGGTTTGTAGTACTTATCAATACCTACAAAACAGTATACATAGATTATATCCATCTTTTTTGGTTTAGTCACAATAATCGAAAAAGTGATTATTTTTCATGCGATGTGAAAACTATTGGTGGTAGAGTAATGTAATGTACTAGAGGTTTGTAGTACTTATCAATACCTACAAAACAGTATACATAGATTATATCCATCTTTTTTGGTTTAGTCACAATAATCGAAGCAGTGATTATTTTTCATGCGGTGTGAAAACTATTTGTGGTAGAGTAAAGTAATGTACTAGGGGTTTGTAGTACTTATCAATACCTACAAAACAGTATACATAGATTATATCCATCTTTTTTGGTTTAGTCACAATAATCGAAGCAGTGATTATTTTTCACGCGGTGTGAAAATATATAATAGAGTAAAGTAATGTAAAATAATAACTTTTTGTTGCTATTATTGATCCCTTTATGTTTTTGTGGCGAAAGACAAGTGGAGTAGGTATTCAGAACTTCAAGTGGCATAATAAATAGAGACCCGAGTTTTTATGTGCAACATGTTTTCGTTACGTTGGAATATAATTTGGTGGTTAGGAACCTTTTAAATGCAAGTCCCGCATTGACAAGTTTATTATAATTAATATATACATTGATGCCTGGTTCCTCTACATGTATTAATACTAGCTGCGCCCCGCGGTTTTACCAGCTCAGTCTTCGTTCCCATGGAAATATCGGGATAAAAAGTTCTTTTTATTTCGATAGTTTTGGCGTGAAGGAGTAACACACACACAACTATCCATCCTCACAAACTTTCGCATTAATATATAGTACCTACTATAGTAGGATTAATATTGTTTTCCTTGTTCCTTCAAAGGTTGTGCAGAAATATAAACGCTAAATTTATTATTAACTTAATGTGATATTCATGTTTTGCCAATTCATTGATTAGGTAGGTACTAAGGTACCTATGTATGTATATCTACGATAGTCAATAGCCTATAGCCAGACTGATTGAAAACTTGAATAGTTTACAGTAGAATAGAATAGTCCAGATGGTTCACAGCAAACAATCTGTTATTGAATGCGAAAAAGACTAAATGTTTGAAATTTTCGTTGCCTAACGACAGATAGGTATATAGAATCAAACATAGTTCTTGAAGGTGAACGACTTAATATTGACAATGCCACTTTATTCCTTGGCATAAATACAGACTCTAAACTACAATACAGCACTCATATCACCGAGCTCTCAGAGAAACTAAGCTCTGCAGCTTACGCGGTTAACAAAATTAGGCAACTAACAGATGTAGCCACGGTGAGATTAGTCTACTTTGCATATTTCCACAGCTTAATGCATATGGGATTTTATTGTGGGAGTCAGCTGCAGATATAGAAACTATCTTTATACTACAAATACGTGCGATTCGTGCCGATTCGTGCGTCCACGCGAACCCCTTAGAGAATTATTTTAAGAAATAAACATACTGACCCTACCATCCTTATACGTACATCTATGAGAACATCATGTATGTGCGTCAAAATTTACAATTTTTTTTTTATTTTATTTATTTACATAAATAGTGACCTCCATAATTTTAATACTAGGAATAAAGACAAAATAGCTATACCTAGCTTAAGATTATCTAAAACAAATAAAAAATAATTCTTAGGAAATAGTGTATGTACGTTTCTATAATAAAATCTCAATAGATATTATAACGGGGCTCTCAGAGGGTAAATTCAAAACCCTAAAAACTACTGTTCGGGTCAGCGAACACCGGACATAGCACTCGACACACATATTGGCGATTATTGCAGTCGCTGCAGTTTACGCGGATGCAATACATTTCGATCAGTGCGATCGGTGCCATCGGCCTAACACAATCACTTATCATTTAATGTCAATTACTATAATATCAATATCAGTTAATCTATCATATCATATCATATCAATCATATGGTCATTCATAGACTATTCATAGTGTTAGTAATAAACAACAATATTTCCTTAACTCCAACTCTTTTCAATCATATATTTTAGTGTGCCCTTACACCGCACAACTACTTTACTAAGGAAGGCTCATTATAAAGTAACATAGAAGAAATACATAGAAGACAAAGATGCTTGGAAACTTCCGCATGGCCACCACGCGGCACCGCCACAAACAAACGAATATTGTAACAAACAAACAAACCAACCAAAACAAACCAAACATTGAACAAACCAAATATTGTAAAACAATCAGTTGAATATCAAAAGTTTCTTGTGCGTAAAGTCTTGTAGAGGTATCTTTCCGAACGCACGGTAGACTCGTTACTGTTTATTTTCATTGACGTACAAAAGTGTCAGATTGTGACCTATTTGAATAAATCTTTGCTGCTTGCCGCAGGCTGGATCGAACGGAGTCAGTAGTACAGTAGGACGCAGGACGTGAGACGTGGCCCTGGCAGAGGGCGGCGGCCGACGAGGGACGAGGCGGCCGCATTGCGCGCCGTTGCTCGGCGCCCGCCGGCACAACATTGTCGCTTGCATACTTACTAGTCATAATAGGGACTTACATTTTACCTATATATACATTCAGTATTTGAGCAGGTACGTTACTAAGACTAGATAGGTAAATCCTAATCGTACCCGTAAAACTGAATTGCCTTTTTGTAATATAAAATATTAGGTAGGTTCTTACTAAATGTGGTATGAAAGTTTATACGATGTAATAAACAAAAATATTTATTATTGTTCTATCTTTCACAATACTGACAGCCTAAGGCTGACCCGGAACTATACCTTATATTTGATTGTCGGATTTTTAGACTATTTCAAAACAATTTATTTCTAATACGCCGGGTAATGATGAGATCACATCAGAGCTCTCTGAAAGCGGGTTTCCATCCGCTGTTCACCTTTCCACCTTGCACCGTTTTTGTTTCCACCCGCTGTTCACCTTTCCACCTTGCACCGTTTTTGTTTCCACCCGCTGTTCACCTTTCCACCTTGCACCGTTTTTGTTTCCACCCGCTGTTCACCTTTCCACCTTGCACCGTTTTTGTTTCCACCCGCTGTTCACCTTTCCACCTTGCACCGTTTTTATTTCCACCCACTGTTCACCTTTCCACCTTGCACCGTTTTTGTTTCCACCCGCTGTTCACCTTTCCACCTTGCACCGTTTTTGTTTCCACCCGCTGTTCACCTTTCCACCTTGCACCGTTTTTGTTTCCACCCGCTGTTCACCTTTCCACCTTGCACCGTTTTTGTTTCCACCCGCTGTTCACCTTTCCACCTTGCACCGTTTTTGTTTCCACCCGCTGTTCACCTTTCCACCTTGCACCGTTTTTGTTTCCACCCGCTGTTCACCTTTCCACCTTGCACCGTTTTTGTTTCCACCCGCTGTTCACCTTTCCACCTTGCACCGTTTTTGTTTCCACCCGCTGTTCACCTTTCCACCTTGCACCGTTTTTGTTTCCACCCGCTGTTCCCACCGGTACTTAATATCCTTCAGAGGCTCTTTCATTTTATCATACAAGAAAGTATGGAACAGAAGCGTCGTGGTGCTATTCTTCAAGAGAGGCGAAAACACCTTTTTGAAGAATTACAGACTCATCTTGCTTCTGTGCCATGTTTATGACAAATAATCTTAGTCGCAGTTTCGATGGCTTCCAGCCGTTCGAGCGAGCTGGTTTAGGAAAAGACCACATTCACACGCTACGGAAAATTACGCAGAAGACTGTTCGGCAATATAATTTGTCATAATTGGTTTAGTGCGAGGTTTGCGATTTGTTTAGTGATAGTATATAGGTAGTTACTAAGTATAATATAAGAAGCTGCACTATATTAGGTTAGTCAGTTACTCAGTACAGTAATAAACATACTTCTGCACACAACAGTCGTCTCTATTACAACTATAACACCTCAAGTGTTGTTTGTATGATCTGAGGATTCGATCGATACAAGGGCGGTGCTCGAGTCTGCAACGATGACATAATATTATATTGACTTCTTTCACTTATGGATTTGTAATCAAAAAGAAATGTATATGGCTAATTTATTTTTGTTTTTTTTTTAATGGGGCTGTAAGCAGTAAGCATAGTAAGAAGCGATTCAACGTCATTGATTGTAGCATATTTATTATTTATTATATTGTTATAGTAAGCATAGATATAAGTAGGTTATAAGACGACCAGTCTGTAATTAAGTGTAGAGCAATCTCAGATCATTCAAGAGCAATAATCACGCATAATATAGAGTAACTGCATTTTCATTGACGTAAGAGCGACGTCACCTACAACCAGTGGTGGTAGGTATTCTGTGGGTAGAATAAAGTAATATACTAGAGATTTGTAGTAATTATCAATATCTACAAAAAAGTCCACGGTGAATTTATTATACATATGTTAAGGTCTGGTCACTGTAACAGTAATAGTCTGTTAAAACGTTCACTATACCTACTTCTGCTGCACGTGCGAAGCCGGGGAGAGCCACTACTTAGTTCGAAATAAAATTGTATTATTATCGATTAATTTAAGTTCTTATACCTACTTAAACAATTTTCCTCGTAGCGTAGCAGTACTAGGTACTCCAAAATTCACAAACTATCACGTTTTCGGTACGGGCCTTCTAACAATAATATAATATAAATAATCAACCACCTTTTTGCAACGAATTTACTTAAAAATTCTTTATTTGGGAGTCTGTTTAGCAAAAAACCGGCGAGCTAATTACGAGCATGCAATCGCGTAGCAATAGCAGTAAATTTGTTGTCAAACGTCAGGAATTTTCCAAGATTTTATTGTCGAGGCGTAGTCCATGCAAGATTTCAAATCCTACGGGCTCCGGTTTCCGGTGAAATTTAAGGAGACTCTCTTGGCGCGAGAAATTTGGCCGGAAGGCATAGTGTTCCGGCGCTTTAGGTGACGTAACAGAGACGAGACCGAACCCTATCATCCCTAAGGCATAGATAATAGATACAGTTAATATTATTGTGCATGTTGGTTTGTAAGGTCTGTAAGAGTTTTTGATATGGGTCTCTGACTCATATCAGTTATTGTAATGAGTTATGGCGAAATAAATTAATAAATTTATTATTATTGTTATTATCTATTTAACCACAAGGAAACGATAAAATATTTATTATTAACGATTAAATATTTTATACTCTCTTGCGGGACTCCGAATGCAAGTAACAAACAAAAGCTATAGGCTATGGGAATTAATTCTATTATTTATTCAGTAATATGTGAATGGGTCACCAAAAACCAAAAAGCATATTATGTAATATATATTCCGTAATTCCGAATGCTGAGGATTTTTTTTTCAACTATTTGGCTCTGTCATTTTGAAAAAAGTTTTTAAGGCGCGGTGCAAACCTAATTCACTCTCTCACTCACACGTACCCACATATTTGAAGATAAAGAAAATACTAGGTACATATACTTGTTATTTGCATATGTTACACATATCGAATCTGCTCACAAAATTTCATGAGGATCATTTGAGAAATGCGATCTGTAGAGGAGAACAGCAAAAATGCTTTCATGTGTGTGTCGTGTGTGACACACATCCGAGGAAGTATCGCGCTCGCTCAGTCAATAATAATATGAATATAGTCAATCGTGTGAGCATTAGTGTGAGACATTGCGTGTTGCAGGTGTCCGCGGTGCAGAGTGCAGCCCTGCAGCGTCCACTCCTGCGTCCGTGTCCCCGGCGCTGCAGCGCGTGCTGCGCACCATCCGGGAGGCGTGGGCCGAGCCCCGGAGCCTGTGGGACCGCTGGTCAGTACTCGGCACCCGCTGCTGCTGTCACTCCACTCTACTCGCTGCGAATGGTGATAATAGGTGGGGCTGTGTCCACACTTTTGTTGGACCGACTTTAACAGGACAAAAATACTTTGAAGTAGGTTATTTAAAGTAAGTAATGATAGGAGTAGACGACTGGTGCACAAAAATAAATAATGAAGAGTGCAGCGTGCACTGATCCTGTGAAACTTGGCACAGGATTGCTTCAAAATAAGGCCCCGCGCGCACTGCCGTGCGTTAGCCGCAAGCATATTCTGTGAAGTATGGAGTGTCACAGAGGTGCGCGCACTGCGGCAAAAAAAACGCATGCGGTAGGTCTCATCGCTGCAAATTTGCGGTGAATCTACCGCACAAATTTTTATATCGTATAGAAATCAAAGAAGCACCGCGCACTGCGGTGGAAAAAACGCACTAGACACTCAGTTGCTGTTGGGAAGCGACACGAATATGTCGTCCGCTTATTCGGCGACAGCGGCGATTACAAAGATTTGTATAGTAGAACTTACCTTAAATAATTAAATCAATGCGTTAAACAGACTGAGAGCCTCTCTTATACAGAAGTTGCCTTTCTCCAATTCGTATTTTTTGGCAAATTTCAGCACCAACAATTTTTTACAAATGATTTAAAGATCTAAAGATCATTCTGTAATATCGGGAAAACTTTTTTGTATACAAAAGTAGATCGTTATATGTATTACGAAAATAAAATAAATTGTTAAGGCATACGTACTCGTATGTATGCGTAGTGTAGGGTTCCATACCTAGATACCTGCACAAAACCCGCCTCCTTCTAAGAAAATACAGTTCTTAGAAGGTTTTGTGGAGGGCGACTCGACCGCTCATACAAAGTACAGTCGGATGAAACATAAACATAAATATATATTCACGCCTTTTTCCCGAAGGCCTCATTCCCATAGTAGATACACCCACAGTCGGATGAAAGTTGTTGTAAATCAAAATTAAATCATTCTATGGGGATTTCTATGAGTAGGAAGTGACAGGGAAAGAGGGGAAGGGGGAGATGATGTTGTATTATGATAGATGAGACGAGTTAGTGGGAAAGGAGGGTGGAGATATGAGGATAGATATTAGACCCCTGATGAGACCTCTCTCACCGCGCCCCTCCTCTCTGAGGGGAGGGAGGGGTGCGGTGGGTGTCAGATCAAATTATGAAGTGGCCCATTTTACGAGCCAGCGTTGATATAATATAACCTGTAAAAAACCTGGTATTCTCGTACATAAAAATATCTATGTCTAGGTAGGTTAGGTAAGTTACTTTTTATATGGTACAGAGAATCAAGAGTCAAAGTAAAAAATATTTATTCAAATAGGTCACAATCTGACACTTTTGCACGTCAATGAAGATAAACAGTAATGAGTCTACCGTTCATATCGCTCTTTATCTAGAGTATATAATAGAGTATATTGTATATCAATCATCCTCTTGATATTATATTATACCGTATTTTATACATTATATATTGACTCGACCGTGCGGTCGATTCAATTACGGTCGAGATGCCTCCCAACTCAAATAAAAAATAAAACATACTTCCAAAAATTTTAAGTTAAAAATTTTTAAGTTTTAAAAATTTCGAACAGACGGACAACAAAGTGATCCTATATGGGTTACTTTTTTCCTTTTGAGCTACGGAACCCTAAGAAAGCCCTTCATAGGCCTCAAGGCCGTCAAGGGATGTACTCAATATCGTTTGGGTACCTTTTTTTTTTACGCAATAATTAATATAATATCATGATTTATTATTATGGTGGTCCATAACGATGACGTGTAGTCGGTCCCGCAGCTGTTATTCGAATGACAAAACGTTAGGAGTGCACGATATAAATCGATATTTCGTAAAATATCGATATATTATGTACGCGATATATCGATGCAACCCGATATTATCGAATCATCTAGTATCGATACGTACAATTGATATAATATTTCATTCGATATATTAATTATCGGGAGAAATTAGAAGCACATTCCATTTCTTTTTTTTTATGATTATAACTGTAATTAAGTTGTTCGCAATAACAAAACGCAAAGACACAAAATTCTTCTACTCTCCGTGGGGGCAGTAGTAATTTATAATCTATTTCTAAAAAATTAGTTTCTTGCAAGGTCTACAGAAAAAAGTATTGGGATAAATAAATAAATAAAGTTGATTTGTTTCTGCACTCTGTTTTACACATATTAACCTGAACCCTATCTAATATTCAATATTATAGACTAGTAAAATACAAATTTTACTAGTAACTAAAAAAAACTTACGATTTATCGAAAATATAGATATATTTGTAAGATATATCGCAATGTACCGATATAACACTACGATATATTATATCGACACAAATATCGATATTTTTCTTACATGAAAATCCCTACAAAACGTGCCTATTTTTCGCGGCAGTGCGCGGACCCGTGACTGCGTTTATTCTACCATGCGGTAGAACAAGTGCACATGCGGTGAACGCACGGCAGTGCGCGCTTGGCCTAAAAGACTTCCGACCGCTAGTTATACAAGGAGAAATGAGTCACAAGCACGCCGCCGCCGCCGCCTCACTCTGACTCACTGATAGGGTAAAAGTACCGGTTTACCGGCCACTACCCCTTTTCGGCCACTTCGCACGTTATTTTGATTAATAAACAGTGATCAAGACCGCTCCTTTATAATTTCGCGTCATTCAATCCAGGCAAACTTCATGGTACATAATCCAAAATAATGACCTTGCAAATTGCGAATTGAGCCCATAGTCGAAAAATTTGGTGTGTGGACGCGTGTCAAATTTAGCGAAAAAAATAGCACATGGATTGATTTCCAAAGGTAAGTTTTGAAGTGTTACTATTGGTTTATTGGTGATTGATTGGGTTTGTCTGTATTAAGCATATTTGATTTCAATATTTTAGAGCCTAAACTCATAATTTTTTTTATAATTTGTGATATTTTTGATGGTCGGACAATACGTTAACGATTAATTACAAAATCTACTTTCCGACCGGGTGGTCGCAAAACCGGTTTGTTTACGTCATTTCTCTTTGCATTTATCACGGAAACCTTAAATTCATTAACATAAAATCGATTTTATATGTAAACAGCTAGAATTTTGTGAATTTACAACTAGATTCCGGCCGCCAGAATAACTAATATTTTCGAAGATATGACCTTTGAAAATACCGAACATTTAACGGCCGATAACCAGTAAAAACAAACCCTTTCTCCGGCCATTTGAAATAAAGGACGGCCGAAAATTAGTATATATTAGACCTGCTTCCGGCCGTTTGAAGATTTAGTAGTTTTAGCTTTAATCTTGTGTTAAATGTGGTTCTTGTAATCTTGACCTAATAAGTGACACTGACTGCCAAATGAATATTCGACCACACTGATGAATGCCCGTTGTGCCGACCCCAGCATCGGTTGGGAACTCGATTCTAGAAGTAATTGACTCTTACGTCTACATAGGACAATCAGTTCAACTCGGTAGGTCCAACTTAAAGAAAGAGGTCAATCGTCGAATCCAACTAGGCTGGGCAGCGTTCGGAAACCTGCGCAATCTTTTTTCCTCCAAAATACCTCAGTGCCTAAGTCGAAGGTCTTTGACCAGTGTGTGTGTTTACCAGTGATGACTCTGACTGAGGGCCTTGTCAGCAAGCTCTAAGCTACCGACATAGCCCAGCGGATTAACAAGTTCATCATGCAGGATGCAGGCCTTTTACAACCAAACTGGATGGAAATCTATGGGGGAGACCTATGATTAGCAGTGGACGTCCTATGGCTGAGATGATGATTGCATTCGTTGGTATCACCTAAGATGTACGAATCAAGCAGCCACAGAACCATATGAATGTTGTGTGAAACGGCTGAAAATGCAAGAATAGAAGTTTTAAAGACTTTCAATAACAATACTGATAGACTGGTTAAACTTTTTGTTGATTTATTTGCTAATGTTTTTATTATACCTATATAAGAATTTATGTATTTTTTTATTAACCATTTATTAGTTTTATTAATGGTATTTATTATTGGTCCTATTTCAGTTCCTTTTTAAGTCTCGCTTTTACAGGACATAGAATATTGTTATTATATTAGATAGATAGATAATACTTTATTGTACACCACACACAATGAATTAACATTACAGGACACAGAAACTAAACTTAAATGTACAAGCGACGGTATTATCGCTAATAAGCGATTTCTTCCAGACAACCGATGGAGAGGATTTATTTACAGCAGAAAGGCGGTATATTATGATAGTGTTAAAACATTTTTCTTGATGCTAAAGCCAAAAGTAGTTATTTGTGTTTTTTTTTTGTTATTTAATTGTATTTTTAATCTAAAAATATACTGCTATTGTGAATTTATAAATTGTTTTACTTTCATACTATTATAAGCTCACTGCGTTATAGAATAAGAGTCATTTTGCTACCGTGAATTAGATGGTCGATAACCAATGCACTGGTGGTCGAAAATTGAGCGAAAAGGCCGATAACCGGTATATTTGCTATTTTTACGAATAATTTTTTTTATTTATTTATGTAGCAATGATACGTCTTTAAACGTAAGGTTTTATGAAACTAGACTATTGTAAGATGAAAAGAAAAAAAAATTAAAAATCTTGGAGTACAGTATTATGATAGAAATCAACTCTGAAGTCAACTAGCCGCTTAAACGGCCGATAACCGGTATCTTTACCCTATCTACCACACTGAATATAACAGAAGATTAAACTGAATAATGTTGGTTTTATAACTTATATATATAAAAATCTTGTGTCACGATGTATGTCACAAATAAACTCCAAATCTACTGAACCGATTTCAATCAAATTTCACATGTAGGTACCCGTATTTTGGTCTAACTTACTGGATAGGATAGTTATCATCTCAATTATTCGCTTATGTCGTGAATGTAAACGAATAAAATGTATCAATTAATTGTTTCTTAAGCAAGTGTTTATTTACTGTTTAGTTTTATGAAGTTCTCATAGATGGCGGTGTACGTTGATTCATCGTTAAAATTCTTCAATATTGTTTGACATCTAGGTTGCAAATACACCCAATAGATGGCGCTGTGTTCTGTTTCTTAGAATATAAATTCTATTACTTTATTTCACGTTATATTTATTTATGCTCACGATATAACCGTATTATTTTAATAGTTTGTGACTGATATTTTTATAATTATACTGCGTATTATGTTACAATATTATTACCATTAATGACAAAAAAAAATTCTCATCATCAAATTCTATCGAGTCACCATCTCTGGTTTGAATGTCCAAAGCTTTGGTATCTCATTCGTTCTCGAGACCTCCTCTGAGCGTAAACAAAGCTCCCTCTCGAACCATCGAGACCCACTATTTCGAACAATCGATCAATCGATTCTTCTCGAAGCATGCGAACTAGAACGTTCGGGAAATTCAAGGTTCAGGTATAAATACTGGCGCCGAGTGTCATTGCAGTTCAGTTCCTTTTTAAACAAGTGAATTAATACTATCTCTGAGATAGGAAAGTGATAGTCTCAGTAAAATCTCCACGCATTTTGAACAAGAATATGAATTTTTCAATTGAGTACTCCAGTTTTATTTTAAATTTAGATAATTCGATTTTACCGGAAGGGTTTTATTTCCTCAGTTGCGATTAGAGAAATAAAATATGGCGGTACGAAGTTCGCAGGGTCAGCTAGTAACTTATATAACACTAGCTTCCGCCCGCGGCTACGCCCGCGTGGGCCTCAGCCTTCCCCAGGCTTCAGACTATCAGCGGTGGTATTACGAACATGCAATCGCGTAACCTCCCTCCTCCTTTACGAAAAACCATGTCAAAACCGTAAGTCAAAACCTTCTTTTAGACTCATGTATAACTACTTTTACTCACTCAACAAAAGTCAGCCTGATAGCGATTCATAACTATCCTACAATAATTGTCATTAGATATTTTCTGTGCTAGCCGCACCACGCGGTTGTTTTTGCGTGGGACAGTGCTAGAGTACATAAATATCCTATTTCTGTTTTCAAACTTGCATTAAATAAGTACTAAATGGTAGCTCTAGACTTATAATTTTTATAAAACTCAAATTTATGTTACCTAACATACATACCTAACATACTAGGTTTAATAATCAATTAAGATGTAATAAGATTACTTTAGTTTATTAATTTTATATTGTTTAGTATACTATGGTCTTGTAACTACGCTACCTGCTACGGAAAGGGGCATAACTGAAAAACAGCGCACTTCATGCAAGCATGGAACGCATATAATATGCTGAGCTATGTCCTTTTCATTACCACCTAATACATCGAACTTAAGTATAACGTATGTATAATAGTCTTATCTATTTAGTACATAACTGGACTAAAATGATACTGGATTAAAATGATTTTTAATTTCATAACTTTGTAATTATAGCGAATAAAAAAAATAGTTTTGTTACGAAACTTATATAATATGATCTTTCCATTAATGCCAAAAAAAAAAATTGCGTACGACGTGGTTATAATATCGTACTAGCTTACGACTCATCGTACGACACATCGTACGACTCATCGTACGACACATCGTACGACTCATCGTACGACACATCGTACGACTCATCGTACGACACATCGTACGACATATAGGTACGACACATGCTACACCCGCGCTCGTCCGTTATGAGTTATGAGATTATACATCCTACAAAACTGCGGGGGTCGTGGCTTCTTATATGCCAAAAACCTCCACAATCGTGAGGTGTGTATTCTTAGGGAATACTCCCTATACAGCGAGTGCGGGATACATCGAGATGTCGTGACAATGGACAGAAACCTAACGTCGCTCTCCTTGGCAAACGAGAACTGGAGGAGACCAGTGATTCTTAGCACCGAGGACCGCAAGGATATATGGAAAAGCTAGGCTAAGCTGCACGGGCGATTCCTTCGGGCTCTTACAGGGCCTGATGTGAATCTGCTGGCGTCACAGTGAACTGGCTGCGTTTTAGTGACCTATTTGGGGAAACCGAGGTTTTGTCTGTGCGATTGCAGATGAAGTTATCATGACGAATAACTACCGGAAGTATATCCTAATGTAAAGTATATCCTACCTTAAGTCTTGTTAAATTTTTCATAGGATTGTGTCAAATCTCTCGTAGCTAAATTACTGGGCATGATGAGATTCACCAACTCATATCTCAGGGTGACAGGCGCAGTACAGTGCCGCGCAGAATTTTGAATTTTAAAACACTGGGTAGCACTGTGTTTGATATGGGCAATCATGATGCTTACCATCAGGCACCAGATTTGCTCGTCTTGTCACTCACTATCATAAAAAAAAAGCTAGGACACCCTCTTAATAGTTTTTCTATACTTATAGTAGTAGTAAAGCAGTTGAACGTCATTGACCTATACGTATTCAAATAAGTATAGTACACCTCTTTAAACACGACATAAGTCGTCTCAGTGTGCGTAGGGGTTCCCTATTTATTCGCAAAAAATCGTAAGGCATAATATCACATGGCATAACTTTTTTAGCATAATCATCATTACCCGTAAACATTCAGAGCATAAATTTTTAAGCATAACTACAGTTGGCATAACATAATATGATACGCATAATTTGATACACTGAAGCATAACATTAAAAGGCATAATAACGTTAGGCATAACCTTTATGATGGCATAACGTCATTAAGCATAAAATTACAAAGGCATAATGATCACTATCCATAACTTTACAAGACAATATCATCACAAGGAATAATTTTAATAAGCATAAGAATTATACGAACGCATAATTTAATTCTAAAATCTTAAAAACCGCATTATTTTTTAAGCATGGTGGATATTGTTTTCGGAAATCCTAAACCGCACCTAATTTCACTTCATCGCTTCTACTTCTATTCCATTTCCTATCACCTATCCCCTTTTTCCCTTGTAGAGCAAGAGCCCGTGACGGCCAGACCTTCGTTATTTTATAAAAGCTGAAAGTTTCTCTGTGTGTGTCCCTAGTACAGGTAAGAATGATCCCCACTCACGAAGCTGAAGCAGCGGTGGCTTTGGCAGGTAACAGGTAACAAAGGTGTATAAAATTCCATCTCAAATTTATCATAAAATAAAACTTATTTTTTTTATATTTGATTCATAATAGTATCAAAACTCACGTTGCTCATTGCCAGACAGTTAGTATGGTTGCAACCCTCTGCCGGACACCCGTAAACTATTATAATTTATAATTATACTTACGTTATATTATAAAGTCTAAATTTTACATATAATTTTTTGGGGGCCTATTAATCTATGTTTACATAATAGCCGGACAGTTTCGACGGTTCTATCATCTTGCCAGACGCATTCAAAGTGAGCAGTAGTTGGGAGAGCAAGGAGCGTATACAGTAACTAGTGCGAGTGAGACAGAGCGCTTGGTCTATTGCGGCCCTTCACTGCGCATCCACTGTTATTAAGTTCAAATTGTGCAGTTTATTTTTTTCTAAATCAAGAAGTTTCATTAAATAAATTTTTACAGTTTGAATAACAAATATTTAAAACAATACTCAGTAAAATTGTTCTAATACAATTTCAATCATATCGAAACTCAAATATCGCCTTCTTCATTCTTTTCTGCAATAGTAAAAAAAACAAGTTAATTTCATTACAAATAGTCCAAAATTAACGTACAATAAGTAAAGTTTTTAAAGTTTCCTCAGAAAATATTATTATATGTTCATTATTTTTCTTACAAACAAAGCAAACTATTTTTTCGTCACTTATGATAGCACTTTATTAAAACTGATCACATTTACTTTATAAACTGCACAGAAAAATAATACGTTTATTCTGAGCATAACCGTTCACCAGATAGTTACAATTAACAACAGCTGATGCGCAGTGAAGTGAAGGGCCGCAATAGACCAAGCGCTCTGTCTCACTCGCACTAGTTACTGTATACTGTATACGCTCCTTGCTCTCCCAACTACTGCTCACTTTGAATGCGTCTGGCAAGATGATAGAACCGTCGAAACTGTCCGGCTATTATGTAAACATAGATTAATAGGCCCCCAAAAAATTATATGTAAAATTTAGACTTTATAATATAACGTAAGTATAATTATAAATTATCGACCGAGCGAAGCGAGGTCTTAGAGTCGACAAGTGGGAAAAACCTGCGCTTGTACCAGCTTAAGGGTTGACCTCTGGTATGTAAGTTTGATCGACGATAAATTGAGAACTGTTGGTCCGATCTTGATGAAACTTTGTACACATGTAGTTTAAAGTGATATTTTTTTTTACTTTAATGAATGAGCAAAATCGGCCTAGGGGTTCCGGATATATAAGAGTTACGAGGTATTTATGAAAGGTCTGACGATAATTTCGAAACCGATGGTCCGATTTTTTTTTTCAAATTTTGACACATAGTTTAGGACTTGCTTAAAAATATTAGCCAAAGTTTGTATGTATGTATGTGGGTATGTGTGTATGTATGTTTGTCTCACGATAACTTAAAAGCCGCTTATCCAATCTTGTTAAAATTTTGCAGATAGGTAGTATAGGATAAAAGAATTTTTAAGTTCGAAGATGAGCTAAATCGGTTAAGGGGTCCTAGAGTTCTGTTAGCTATTATAAGATCTCAATATTTTTCGATTATAACTTGAAAATTATTCATTCGATTTTTATAAAATTAAATATGTATGTAAGATAGGCTTATATTGTTTATAATATCCAGTTTGAGATTGATCAGTTAAGGTGTTGTCAAGTTATAAAAGTTACCCCGATTCTCAAGAGTTAAAATTCCATCTCCGCTCAAAACAACTAGATGGCGCGCTGATGTCGTTAAGTCGCACTATCGTAATGTTGAATAGATTATAACTAATATTATTAGTGATGAGTTTAGAACAACATTTGCTTAGGGATGTGACTAAACAGTAAAAAAATCGATTATTTAATAATAACAACTTTTTACTTTTTTACTTTTTGTAGTGGTAGGCCTCTTTAGCAGGGGGCTGCCTGGGGAAGTACCACACCTTTGCTAGTTACTCATCCGCCAAGCAATAATGTGCAAACATTACTGTGTTCCGGTATGAAGGGCAATGTTACCAGCGAAATTACTGGGCATGATGAGATTCAACAACTCATATCTCAGGGTGACAGGCGCAGTACAGTGCCGCGCAGAATTTGAATTTTAAAACACTGGGTGGCACTGTGTCTCAAATGGGCAATCATGATGCTTACCATCAGGCACCTGATTTGCTCGTCTTGTCACTCACTATCATAAAAAAAAAACTTACATTCACGCCTTTTTCCCGAAGGGGCAGGCAGAGGTGTACCCAGGACACAGTCCCATAGTAGATACACCCACATTTCGCCAGTATGTTATTGGTCCAATGTAATAGGGGGCGAGCCTATTGCCATCTACCGGGCACAGTTCCAGATTCCAGGCAGGTATTGAGATAATTCCTAATGGAAAAATCCAATATTTAACACTATGCCTGACCTGGGGATCGAACCCGGGACCTCTTGATTGGCAGTCGAGCAAGCAGTAATATGCAAATATTACTGTGTTCCGGTCTGAAAGGCAATGTTACCAGCGCAATTACTGGGCATGACGAGTTACAACAACTAATATATCAGGGTGAAAGGCGCAGTGCAGTGCCGCGCAGAATTTTGAATTTAAAAACACTGGGTGGCACTGTGTTTGATATGGGTCATCATGATGCTTACCATCAGGCACCTGATTTGCTCGTCTTATTACTCATTAACATAAGAAAAAAAATTAAAAAAAAAGTTCTGAGGGTATTTATTAAAATAAAGATTTTTCCATAGGAATTATCTCAATAACTGCCTGGAGTCTGGAACTGTGCCCGGTAGACGGCAATAGGCTTGCCCCCTATTACATGGGACATACATACATTCACACATTCACGCTTTTTTCCCGAAGGGGTAGACAGAGGTGTACCCAGGACTCAGTCCCATAGTAGATACACCCACATTTCGCCAGTATGTTATTGGTCCCATGTAATAGGGGGCGAGCCTATTGCCATCTACCGGGCACAGTTCCAGACTCCAGGCAGTTATTGAGATAATCCCTAATGGAAAAATCCAATATTTAACACTGCCTGACCCGGGGATCGAACCCGAGACCTCTTGATTGGCAGTCGAGCATGCACCCACTACGCCACCGAGGCAGTCAATCGAAAACAGATTACACATATAATAAAAAATCGATTAATAAATAATCGATTTCTTAACGTAATAATCGTTCAATATAATAAATAAAATAGCTTTTTAAGAAATGATAATAGATTTTTTTTAATAATCGATTATTTTTTTACATCCCTAATCAGAATTTCAGAGCTAAACTTAAAAACTAATTACCCCATACCTCAATTATACCTAAAGACCTTAGACTTTACCCTTCTAGACCTTAAGAGGTCTAGATGTTACAGGGAATTGGGGTTTGCGAGGTCTCAGTTCGAGGCGAACTACTAGTAATAGTTTAAGGGTGTCCGGCAGAGGGTTGCAACCATACTAACTGTCTGGCAATGAGCAACGTGAGTTTTGATACTATTATGAATCAAATATAAAAAAAATAAGTTTTATTTTATGATAAATTTGAGATGGAATTTTATACACCTTTGTTACCTGTTACCTGCCAATGCCACCGCTGCCTCAGCTTCGTGAGTGGGGATCATTCTTACCTGTACTAGGGACACACACAGAGAAACTTTCAGCTTTTATAAAATAACGAAGGTCTGGCCGTCACGGGCTCTTGGGCCATTGCGCACGCTACTTCATATCGACTCGCCCGCACTGGCGAACATAGCCGAAGCCCGCACGACGGGGCCCGATGCCCCAAATGCATCCGGCTCTGCACCTATTAGGAGGCAAAGAAGCTTCCAGCTCCGACGACTTCACCACAAGAACACGCGCCCGGATGCGCCCGCGCTCGGTCTTCTTTTCGCTTGGCATCTATGCTTGGCTTGCATCGCTCAACGCCATTTTGACCACGCCGCGTGTGAAACCGTGTGAACTATTATTGTTTATATCTCGACGAATACCTACGTCCCTATTAAAGTGACATTACGAGTGTTACACCCCCCCCCCCCACCGCTATTGTACTGGATTGGATGCTGGACTCTTGGAGCCGAGGACGAGGAGACCGAAGGTACATGCGCTCCTTCCTTCCTCATATTATTGGTTTTCCCAGTTTTCCCAGCAACAATCCCTTCCGCCGAAATACAGTCCACTCATATCGAAAACCCTGGTTGCTTTAAAACACATACAAGCGGCCCCCCACTTGTGGTAGGTAAGGCCTGAACCAACCGTTAATTACTTACCACCAAAGCATAATATTAAAATGGTATAATTATTATAAAGCATAATTATCAAAAGGTATTAACTTAACAACGCATAATTTTTTTTTAAATAAAAATGAATATATTATTATTATTATGGTATAACTTTTTTACACCGCCGGCCGCACCGCCCCCTCACATTATCACTTACATTCTTCATCATTCTGTCCTTTACACTGGTAAACCTCCACATGAGTCAATTTCAATTTCAACCCTCCGCATAACATGTTCATATACCGGAAATATCTCAGTCACCGATGCTAGGTTCTTCCTTTTACGACATACTTAATTCAGTATATCAATAGTAAAATAGGTAGGTAGCTGTTATAGTTATTAATAAGTAATGAGTGGGTAATCGCAGATGCATGTCCGCCATAATGTATCGTCCGACGCAGATTCCTATCGACAATGAAGCATAACGTGAAGTAGCGCAGAACATGTGTGTCGGCCGTCGGCGTCCACAGTCCACAGTCCACAGCGGCGCGTCACGGACCGCGGAGATCACTCGTCACTCGGCGGCGCGGCGCACGCATGCCTCGTGCCCATGCGCTCGTCTCTCATACACATACATACTTATCTTCCTTCAACGAATAGTGGTAAGCGCCCGGCGTGTCCGCTCGCCACTCTCCACGCTACACTCACATTGTACTAATAGAAGGTAAAATACTATTATTATTGTATATGCTATAATTTTTTTTTTTATTTCAATAAAACGAAGCACAACTGTAATAATGCGGATTATACTCGTCTCGTCCAAATGATGGCCATTTTTTTCAATGCACTCTTGCAGTCGGACCCTTATATTTGCAATTACTATAAACCGTTGATCCTAGAAACTAGACATTTGAAATATAGTTTCATTTCGTAATGTGGACATTTGCTAAGATTTTTTTTTTAAATACTTATTCTATAGGGTCCAAAAAAGAGGGGTTAAAGTATTTCACTATTTATGCACTTTGCGAGCCCGTTTAAAGACATGTACCTAACATATAATAAACGAACACATTTTTCAGGTTTTTTTAATTCATATTTTAGAGGTCCATTGGAAAATCATTAAATAAAGTCTGTTTCGGTATAACCATTAACCATATGCACAGCATGATTCGGTATTTTTGTTGAAAGGTTACGACATGTGTTTTAAGGCATGTTTCATGAAAATCGGTTCTGTCACTTTAAAAATTATTGGCTGTTTGCTAGAGATAGAACCGATATGAGCAACTTCCAGTGGTCTGATTGTTTATTGGCTGTTTGCTAGAGATAGAACCGATATGAGCAACTTCCAGTGGTCTGATTGTTTATTGGCAGTTTGCTAGAGATAGAACCGATATGAGCAACTTCCAGTGGTCTGATTGTTTATTGGCAGTTTGCTAGAGATAGAACCGATATGAGCAACTTCCAGTGGTCTGATTGTTTATTGGCAGTTTGCTAGAGATAGAACCGATATGAGCAACTTCCAGTGGTCTGATTGTTTATTGGCAGTTTGCTAGAGATAGAACCGATATGAGCAACTTCCAGTGGTCTGATTGTTTATTGGCAGTTTGCTAGAGATAGAACCGATATGAGCAACTTCCAGTGGTCTGATTGTTTATTGGCAGTTTGCTAGAGATAGAACCGATATGAGCAACTTCCAGTGGTCTGATTGTTTATTGGCTGTTTGCTAGAGATAGAACCGATATGAGCAACTTCCAGTGGTCTGATTGTTTATTGGCAGTTTGCTAGAGATAGAACCGATATGAGCAACTTCCAGTGGTCTGATTGTTTATTGGCAGTTTGCTAGAGATAGAACCGATATGAGCAACTTCCAGTGGTCTGATTGTTTATTGGCAGTTTGCTAGAGATAGAACCGATATGAGCAACTTCCAGTGGTCTGATTGTTTATTGGCAGTTTGCTAGAGATAGAACCGATATGAGCAACTTCCAGTGGTCTGATTGTTTATTGGCTGTTTGCTAGAGATAGAACCGATATGAGCAACTTCCAGTGGTCTGATTGTTTATTGGCAGTTTGCTAGAGATAGAACCGATATGAGCAACTTCCAGTGGTCTGATTGTTTATTGGCTGTTTGCTAGAGATAGAACCGATATGAGCAACTTCCAGTGGTCTGATTGTTTATTGGCAGTTTGCTAGAGATAGAACCGATATGAGCAACTTCCAGTGGTCTGATTGTTTATTGACTGTTTGCTAAAGATAGAAACGATATGAGCAACTTCCAGTGGTCTGATTGTTTCGAAATTTAGTATCATGTATAATATTTCCACGACATATAGTGATCTCGGCCTGTTGCTGCAGTATCAGCGTCAGGTTGTTTAGAAGTTCTATTATAATATCGTGTTTGGGCTCAATGGAATCGGCTCAAACAATAGTTTAGAATAATTTACAAAATATCCAAATTTCAAAATTAATTATACTAATTTTTAAAAAGAAAAAAAAAACAATAAAAATAATGTGATTAGACAGATTAGTAAATAATTATAATTATAATTATTTAAAATATAAATAAGATCCATAACATAATCATGATTTAGTTAAATAATTATTACATCTTATATATTATATAAAAATCTTGTGTCATGATGTTTGTCCCGAATAAACTCCAAAACTACTGAACCGATTTCAATCAAATTTCATAGGTACCCGTATTTTGGTCTAACTTACTGGATAGGATAGTTATCATCTCAATTATTCGCTTATGTCGTGAATGTAAACGAATAAAATGTATCAATTACTAATTATTTCTTAAGCAAGTGTTTATTTGCTGTTTAGTTTTATGAAGTTCTCATAGATGGCGGTGTACGTTGATTCATCGATAAAATTCTTCAATATTGTTTGACATCTAGGTTGCAAATACACCCAATAGATGGCGCTGTGTTCTGTTTCTTACAATATAAATTCTATTACTTTATTTCACGTTATATTTATTTATGCTCACGATATAACCGTATTATTTTAATGCTTTGTGACTGATATTTTTATAATTATACTGCGTATGTTACAATATTATTACCATTAATAACAAAAAAAATTGTACTATTTTTCTTAGAGAATTATTAAAGTTTTGGCGCCAAATTTTAATCAAAGTTTCAAGATCTGGTCATCAAATTCTATCGAGTCGCCATCTCTGGTTTGAATGTCCAAAGCTTTGGTATCTCATTCGTTCTCGAGACCTCCTCTGAGCGTAAACAAAGCTCCCTCTCGAACCATCGAGACCCAATATTTCGAACAATCGATCAATCGATTCTTCTCGAAGCATGCGGGAAATTCAAGGTTCAGGTATAAATACTGGCGCCGAGTGTCACCGCAGGTTAGTTTCTTTTTAAACGAGTGAATTAATACTAGGTATCTCCCGGAAAGTGATAGTCTCAGTAAAATCTCCACGCATTTTGAACAAGAATATGAATTTTTCAATTGAGTACTCCAGTTTTATTTTAAATTTAGGTAATTCGATTTCACCGGAAGGGTTTTATTTCCTCAGTTGCGATTAGAGAAATAAAATATGGCGGTACGAAGTTCGCCGGGTCAGCTAGTTTAAAATAAAAATATTAATATATTATATTGATTTGATATTTTAAACTATGTTAGTTAAGATAATATTTAGAGCAGTAGATAAATAGAGGCTTTTTTATTTTATTTTATTTTATTGATTTGATTTATAAGATATAATCAGGATTTGTATTTTGTTAGCAAGAACCCTCTCAGTGAAAGGTAAAGGCCTCCTCCAGAGATGACCAGTACTCTCTATTCTCTGCCGATCGCGACCATTGATTACCTGCTACTTTTATGATGTCGTCTGCCCAGCGTGCGTTTGGTCTTCCTCTTTTTCTCTGTCCTAGTGGACCCACCCATAATGTTGTCTTTTTAGTCCAGCGATTATCGCTAAGTCTCACTACGTGTCCAGCCCATCGCCATTTAAGCTTTTGTGAATAGCTGAGAGCGTCAATGGCTTTAGTTATCTGCCTTATATCAGTGTGGCGGATCTTTTGGATTTTCTTAATTTTCATGATGCTTCTTTCCATACTCCTTTGGCAGGATGTTATTATTATTTTTTGCTTTCCTGGTAAATTTCCAAGTTTGGCAGGCAATGTTAATGAGGGGAGTAGGCAAGTGTTCATGTCTTCATTTTCATCCGTATGGTCATATCGCTTTTGAGTATTTCTTTGAGACTTCAGAACTTTTTCCATGTGGTGTTGACTCTTCTCTCTATTTTCAGTTCGTTGTTTTGTTGGCTGAATGAAACCTGCTTTCCCAGATAAATGTAGGCATCGACATATGCTAAAGATGAATTTTCAAGATATATAGGTCTTAATATGGTTCGTCATAATATTAGTTTTTGTTAAGTTGATTTTTAGGCCTACTTTACGACTTTCTTCGACTTTCCTCTTACGATTTACAATAATAAACAATATTTATTTAATTTATCTTAAAAATAAAAAAAAAAAACATAAGCAAAGCCCATAAGCCCTTTATGGGGGTGGCTTTGTTCAGTAGTAGGTGATGATGATGATATTTAATTTTAGAGATAAAAAAATTCCGCTGGACTCGTTACTATGGTTTTACCCTATAATATTTTCATAAGGTACATTCATGGCGCAATATAACCGAAACCTATTTTGTGTTGGTGTTTTCCGTTGACCAAGAAACTTGAAACTCAGCAAAAATCATTATGAAGCTTTATTCATTTTATGGAAAGTATAACTTGTGTACCTACTAGTTACTAAAAAAATATTGCCTTCAACTTCACCGAGATATTAATGATTACTGTTGACGATGTACCTACCTATTGTTTCAGTGGAGCATTAAATCGCACGTATGACAGGGAGCGGCTCCGAGCTCTGATGCAGCGGCGACTAGAAGACCGCTCGCTCACAGCAGCCCCAGCCCCGCGCGCGCCCCCGACCCCGCCCCCGCCCGCGCCCCTCCACTCCCCGGGGCGGGCGCCGCGCCCGGGGGGGGTGGCGCCGCGCCCGGGTGGGGTGGCGCCGCGCCCGGGGGGGGTGGCGCCGCGCCCGGGGGGGGTGGCGCCGCGCGCCTCCTTCGCCCTACTCCGGCGCCGTTACTCCGTGCCCGAAATTATTATGAGAAAGTGAGATATACTTCTTTAAACAGGCAAAACACACCTGCAAGTAATCCTACTATCCTACAGGTCGCGTCACGATTTAATAGCGCTGACCCTGAATGCGCAGAAATCGATTTTTAAATCTGTTAGGACTTTTTAGACCAATACACCTGCGCAAAGCCCCTCACTCCACTTTTGGAGAGCGCTATTAAACCGTGACGCGACCTGTTAGTTCATTGATTCTGAATAGCAATGTATGTAAAATTTGTCAAATTAATGGACTCAAACTCAAAACTCAAACTCAAACAGATTTATTCAAATAGGTCATAATCTGACACTTTTGCACGTCAATAAAGATAAACAGTACTGAGTCTACCGTGCATTCGGAAAGATACCGCTACTAAAGCAATAAAAAGTCTCGGTTTCCTCTTCCGTGTCACAAGGGATTTTCAATCGATAAAGACGTTAAAGATTGGATTTTTCCACTATTCTTTACTGTTCGCTCGTGCGAAGCCACCTCGAGTACGCTTCGCAAGTATGGAACCCCCGATATGATAAATATATACAAATTCTAGAAAAGCCCCAAAAGAAATTCTTGCGCTTCATTAACTACAAATTCAAAATTAATAGTCCCGACTATGAATCCAGCTGTAAACACCATCATGTATTGCCATTAACGTTGAGACGTGAAGCTGCCGACCTTACTTTTCTGTCTAATATTGTCAATAACGCCATTGATTCCCCGTCATTGCTGGCAGAAATATATGTTTCAGTACCTTATAGTACTAACTCGCGAAGAAACTATTTAAAGCTATACTACTTCCCCTGTTCCACCAATTACCGTCATTATTCATTTTTCGTACGAATTGCAGATATATTTAATAATAATTATTCACAAAATGTTGATCTCTTTTTAATAAAACAAAATAATTTTAAAACCATAATAAGTAGAAAGTTCTTCACCTGATTCCCATAACTGAATATCCATCTAACCTCTGTCTTTTTCTCCGTCTCTGTGCTTAATATAATATAATATGGCTTTGATCTTAATTCTTTATAGTATTTTTGGTATTTATAATTTCTCCCTATATAGTATGTAGATTGCTTCTTTTCCTTATGATTGGCATGACACAAAAAAATAATTGTGCTCTTATTTTATAAGTGAAAACTACTTAGCTAACTGTTTTGTACTCCTGTTATTCTTAAGTGTTAAAAGCTGTTTGTTTTCCGAATAAAATAAAATAAAATAAAAATAAAACAAGAAGAACGCACAAGAAACTTGTAGGGCTTAATTTTTTCAACAGATAGTTTTACAACAGATAGGTTTGGTTACATTCGTTTTCTTTGAAGGTGCCGCGAGGCGGCTATGCAGAAGTTTCCAGGCATCTTTGTCCTCTATGTAAGTTTTGGAGTTGTTTTGTCTATCCGGATATGTAGGTTATAGAGCGAAGGCAAAATTTAACTATTATACTTCCCCCCTGCGTGCGTGAGCGTCAATCACATTAAGAGTCAATCACAAAAGCGTAATTCACATTAAGAAAAATACCAAATATTTTTGGACCTTCATGAAATCATTCCGAGCTAACTGCGGTGATATACCGGGTGAAATGTTTTTAAACGATCGTAGCGTTCAGGGTGGTCACTTAATTAGTCAGTTGTTCTCTGAACATTTCCATTCAATCTACAACAATGTCCATTCTCTTTCTACTCGTATTGTAGACAACGAACCAGCTCACTGCCATTCCGCCATCCGTCGCATCATATTTCCAGACATTTTTAATCACTATTAGCCCTCGACTCCGAAACAAAGTCCAAATTCTATCCCACCTTTGTTTCTAAAAAACTGCGCTTCCCAGATAACCAAACCCTTACATACCTACTATCTTTAACAAGACCCTTTCATGTGGAAACTTTCCCTCCAAATGGAAACGTGCCCACATAACCCCGATCCACAGAAAATGAGATTTAGGGGACACAACTAACTATAGGCCTATCTCTAATCTCTATTTTGTCTTCAAATGGTCATAAACCCACTAAAATGTGTACACATAAAGTTTTCCCGCAAGCACAATCCCACCAGAGCCAAGTATTTCATTAATCATGTTCAAGTTTCAGAAGTCTCTATTTTGCGTGATTTAGGAGTGTACGTAAATAAAAAAACTTCATTTCCATATAGACGAAATCTTCAAGAAAGGATCGCGTTTGGCCGGGTTTGAATTAAATTGAATTAAATCTATTAAATGTCATATCTTTGAAAGAGTCAGGGATTTTATTAAATATTTTAACACACATTATACTTATTACAATTATTCGACGTCAATGTCAGTCTAGTACTTTCACGAAATAATTTCTCGTAAAACTGAGCCCGAGTGCCATGGTGGGTACTCATGGTGGTTGAGTGCCGGCTACCTGAAACATGTCTTTATGTTTAAAAATGAATTAACCAATTTCCAGGACATACAATGAAGTCACAGTTAGAATTTTATGTTTCCTAAAAAATGGCCGACATGAATCAGTCTCTCTTATCCCAAATATTGCACGAATATATCTTTTTTTTGAGATTGAGATTGAGATATATCTTTTGAATGAGAAATATTTGGTCTAATTCAGTGATCCTGCCCCAGATTATAATCCCACTAGCGACCCGCCCCGGCTTCGCACGGGTAGCAGAAGTAGGTATAGTGGACGTTTATCAGGAGTAAATTCGTGATACATTGTATTTTAATAAATATAACCCTAATGGTTTACGCAGCGCACGCAAATTAATGACTATTTCTGTTACAATGACCAAACCTTAACACATGTTATAATTTATCGTGGGCTATTTTGAAGATATTGATGAGTACTACAAACCCCTAGTACATTACTTTATTCTACCACCAATACTTTTCACACCACATGAAAAATAATCACTGCTTCGATTATTGTGACTAAACCAGAAAACATGGATATAATCTATGTATACTGTTTTGTAGGTATTGATAATTAATACAATCCCCTAGTACATTACTTTAATCTACCACCGATAGTTTTCACACCGCATGAAAAATAATCACTGCTTCGATTATTGTGACTAAACCAAAAAAGATGGATATAATCTATGTATACTGTTTTGTAGGTATTATATATAGACATCCTTGCCGAATTCGGCTACGGTGACTGTCTATCACTGTTTCACGACGAGCTAGTTGGCACTGTGCGGTTTCGTTCATGGGCCCGCAAGTGACTCACATATCCGATCTTAGCAGCGAACGTACGCAAACAACTGTCACATGTCAGGACGCCATTGACATAGTTGTAGCGGATATTCGAGGGTGGTCTGCATTTAAGTTGGTCCCGTTTCAAGTCTAAGTCAGACTTTCTTTGGTCTTCGAATTCGCGTACGTTCTGCTGCACCAGATGTCTCCACTCCGAGCGGTTACTCGCCAATTCCTCCCAACGAGAGGGCTCTATATTGCATCTTTTCATGTGTCTTTTCTGAACATCTTTGTATCTAAGGAATTGGCCGCCATGTTTCCGCTTGCCATCCTTGAGTTCAGAAAAGAAGACGCGCTTAGCAGCCCTCTCGTCAGACATCCTGGAAACGTGGCCGCACCATCGCAATTGACGTCGCATTAGATACGCCTCAATCCCACAAATATTGGCTCGACGTAAGACTTCTGTGTTTCTCACACGGTCAGACCATCTTATATTCATTATTTGGCGGAGGCACCCGATATGAAATCTATCTAATATACGTATATGCTTACGGTATAGACACCACGTTTCTGAGGAGTATAGCAGGTTTGGCAATACTATTGCCATATACACTTGAATTTTGGTGCTAAGCTTCAAATCGTGCGAACTAAACACCTTCTTACGGAGTCTGCCGAATGCTGCGGCTGCAGCACCGACTCTGCTGTTAATCTCCGGAGTAAAGTCACCTTTAGATGTTAAGGTGCTCCCAAGGTATCTAAATTTATCCACCTGCTTAAGTAAGCTATCACCGATCCGTAAATTGAGTGGGACGATTTGGTGTTGTGTGTCCATTGACATAACTTCGGTTTTAGTAATGCTAATTTTCAGGCCAAATTTACGACACGATTCATCAAGACTTGCCATTAGTCCCTGCAGGTCTTCCGGGGTTTTCGCTGCAAAACAAAGATCATCTGCATACATTAACGCTGTCATGACATCGTACGAAATCTTCGTGTGCGCTTTCAGTCTATCCAAATTAAACAGCTTTCCGTCGGTGCGATATACCTCTGTAAGAATTACAGTCTGACCGATCACCTTTATTTTTATAAAGGGCGCAAATTTTTGATGTTTTAAAATCCGCAGGTACTTCTTCTTTATTCCACATACAACAGAAAAACTTCCACATAATGTTGTATAGCTCTTCTCCCCCGTACTTCAAAAGCTCTCCTGGTATATTATCCATCCCAACCGCCTTTTTATTATCTTGCTGTTTAATGGCTACAATCACTTCCTGTAACGTCGGAGTATCATCAAGTGACCAGACTCTGGGGCGGTCTGAAAATGAGTTTAAAATGTAGTTCATATCTACTGACCTATCAACATTGAGCAAGCTGTTAAAGTGTTCAACCCATCGATTTAGCACATCTTCTTTGTTGGACAATAAATTCCCAGTGGAGGATTTAAGAGGGACATTTCCTTGAAATTGATGGCCAGTAAGATTTCTAATCTCGCTAAAGAATACACCCAACTGGTTGGTGTCTACTAACCACTGCATGTGAAGGGCCTTTGCCCGCCACCAGCGGTCTTTTGTGGCTCGTGTTAGTGATCTTAATTGGAGTGAGCTTTCTCTAACTTTTCTAACTAATTGTTCGCGATTCTGTCCAGAATCCAATTGACGCAAAAGTTCCCTGTGTTGGTTTATAGCATTTACCAACAGGTCATCATTTGCATCAAACCAGTCCTGATTTATCCGCGGTTTTTGTCCTAAAATACCTGTAGCTGATGTTATTATATGAGTTATAAGGTTTTTCCACTGAGACTGTAGGTTTTCAGAACTGATATGGTTGGCATCAGTTTGTAAAAATAATATGGTATTGATGGCCTGCTCGTAGTCGTTCTGTGTATTTTTGTTCTGTAACTTTTCCAAATCAATGCAGATTGGCTTATTTCTAATTGATCTTCGGGGACGACGGAGCCGCATCGCGAGTTTCGTAATAACTAGCCTGTGATCAGACCAGCAATTTGCCCCACGCATTACTCGGGTAACGTGTACTTGTGATAAGTCTCGTTGCCTTACTATCGCATAATCCAACAGATGCCAGTGTTTTGACCTGGGATGCATCCATGTCGCTTTGTGTTTCGCGGAAAGACGGAACATTGTGTTTGTAATAGATAGCTCAAATTGAGCGCAGAGACTCAACAACAATAGTCCATTGCTGTTAGTGTTGCCTATCCCGTGTCTCCCCAAAACATGCGGCCACGCATCAAAATCCACTCCAACACGGGCATTAAAATCGCCCAGTAAAAGTATTTGTTCCCTTTGCTGTATTTTGGACAAGACGCGGGTGATCTCTTCATAAAATTGGCCCTTAATGTCGTCACTTTTATCTAGAGTTGGTGCATACGCACTTATAATGTTTAGGTAATTGTTATTATCAAGATGTAGACGGAGTGTAGTGACTCTGTCCGAGATATGCACGGGATGTTCCTCTAAATTGACAGCTATCTTGGTTTTAATGGCGAACCCTACTCCTGATTGCCTCGGCTCACTAGCACTCTTTCCCTTCCAGTAAAAGGTATAACCACCACCGTACTCCACGTGCTCACCTTCGTCAGCTAAACGTGTCTCACTAAGGGCAGCTATGTCCACGTTGTAGCGATTGAGCTCACGGGCTACAATGGCAGTCTTCCGTTCGGGACATAAGTTGTCTGGACTGTCACGTAGAGTGCGTACGTTCCAGGCTCCAAAAATCATGGTAGCTATCTTCTTTTTATTATTTCGACCACAAGAAAAGGATGCGTAGGCGGCCGTGGTATACCACCTCCCATATATGAAAGGGTAAGCATTTGTTTGGAACACCTTTTCTAGTTCCCTCCCCGGCTGAGCGGGGGAAGCAGTGCCTCTCTAAATAGAGCTGCTTCGTCGCAGAGGGTGCTGCCGAATCACACTGTTACCCCAGTGCAGTGATGAAGCGACCACTCTCCCTGAGCCGCCTGAGTGCAGGCATTGGACAAACCCTGACTGGCATCATCGTCAGCGCTCTCTACCTTTGCCCATCGCCACAGGTCTTTTTTGACTCGAAATCCGTGATACAGTTGCAGAAGTCGTCTACGCAGGATATATTATAGTGCATAAATGTGCGCGCAAACACAGATGCACTCTCTCGTCCGCACTCTCCTTGACCCGATGGAGCAGAAGACTGCTACGATCGGAGAAGAGGTAAGATGCAGTCTCTAGCAATGATACATCAGTCCTATCATCACCTTCAGGCCTTTGACAGTTGCCTGGTTGACTCGCCACTGTAAGTGGAGTGCGTGACCGCCGAGACAACAGCACTATTACGGGAACAGACCGTACAGACTTCAGCCCTGAAACACTTACGATCATTCAACAATAAATGTGCCAGTACTCAAGCCCCCCTCAACCAGGTTTAGCCCACGAGCCGACGTGGTTACCAGGGTGTGGCCGCTGTGTGCTAGACAGCTGCTAGGAGCCACTGGTGAGAGGATTGTGGGATCTTAACGAATTTAACACTGACTCTTGAACCAGAACGGTCGGCTTACAAGAACAGACGCTAAAAACCCACTACACCCCAAATGTAGGTATTAATAAGTACTACAAACCCCTAGTACATTATTTTACTCTACCACCAATAGTTTTCACACCGCATGAAAAATAATCACTGCTTCAATTATTGTGACTAAACCAAAATAGATGGATATAATCTATGTATACTGTTTTTTAGGTATTGATAAGTACTACAAACCCCTAGTACATTACTTTACTCTACCACCAATAGTTTTCACACCGCATGAAAAATAATTACTTTTTCGATTATTGTGACTAAACCAAAAAAGATGGATAGAATCTATGTATACTGTTTTGTAGGTATTGATAAGTACTACAAACCCCAAGTACATTACTTTACTCTACCACCAATAGTTTTCACACCGCATGAAAAATAATCATTTTTTCGATTATTGTGACTAAACCAAAAAAGATGGATATAATCTATGTATACTGTTTTGTAGGTATTGATAAGTACTACAAACCCCTAGTACATTACTTTACTCTACCACCAATAGTTTTCACACCGCATGAAAAATAATCACTTTTTCGATTATTGTGACTAAACCAAAAAAGATGGATATAATCTATGTATACTGTTTTGTAGGTATTGATAAGTACTACAAACCCCTAGTACATTACTTTATTCCACCTCCAATACTTATTACAGCGCATTCATATTATGTCTGTTTCGATTATTGTGACTAAACCAAAAAAGATGGATATAATCTATGTATACTGTTTTGTAGGTATTGATAAGTACTACAAACCCCTAGTACATTACTTTACTCTACCACCAATAGTTTTCACACCGCATGAAAAATAATCACTTTTTCGATTATTGTGACTAAACCAAAAAAGATGGATATAATCTATGTATACTGTTTTGTAGGTATTGATAAGTACTACAAACCCCTAGTACATTACTTTACTCTACCACCAATAGTTTTCATACCGCATGAAAAATAATCACTTTTTCGATTATTGTGACTAAACCAAAAAAGATGGATATAATCTATGTATACTGTTTTGTAGGTATTGATAAGTACTACAAACCCCTAGTACATTACTTTACTCTACCTCCAATAGTTTTCACACCGCATGAAAATAATCACTTTTTCGATTATTGTGACTAAACCAAAAAAGATGGATATAATCTATGTATACTGTTTTGTAGGTATTGATAAGTACTACAAACCCCTAGTACATTATATTATTCTACCATCAATGCATTTCACAGCGCACGCAAATTTATGAATATGGTAATTATATTATGTAACACCTTGGTTCACAATATTGCAGTTTTCTTACGGATCCCCATTTTTTTTCAAAATCTCATATAGCCTATGGCACTCAAACTGAATTAAGCTATCCATAAGTGAAAGAATTTTTAAAATCGGTCCAGTAGTTTCGGAGCCTATTCGTTACAAACAAAAAAACAAAAAAACAAAGTTTCTCTCTTTATAATATTAGTATAGATAACGTAGTATCGACTTTACACCTGGTCCATAGTAAGTGGCAATGGCAGCTTCCTTTGTCACAGTTTGTCAAATTCGTCTTAGTGGGAATACAAAACTATTCAGTCGGGAACACAAGAACTCAATGTGCTGCTTCCAGAAGCAATTTGCGTCTATCGTTATGCCAAGAAATTTTGTGCAACTTGTCTTCATAATGGGCTTATCTTAATATAATATTACATTTACCTCTGGGGAAGAACTATTTATGGTGTGGAACTGGATTAATTTTGTTTTCTCAATATTGACCTGCAGCTTATGAGCTGTTATTATTAGCCAATGATAGTTTACGTTTGTAATATACAGATTATTATTGTCAGTATTGTAGTACTTGATTATTATAAAACACATAACGTCGGTTGTGGCTACTTTTGACCTCCGGGTCATTCCGAACATTGCGATAGTAATACGACGACAGCATGACTTGCGTAAATCGCTGCTGTAATTTTTTCTTTTTCTGTACATTGATCCGGTATAATATCGTCTGCCCTCCCGGTGGCAGAGGGTAATAGTTATTTTATCGTTGGCAACCACTTCATGAACGTTTCTCTATTAACAGTTACTGTAGAACAGGTAACTCATGCAGAATTAGACTTTTCAAATTGAAATTTGTACAAAATCGGTGGATTACCCAGTAACCCAGGTAGAGAGGGTGAGGTACTATTCTAATGCCGGCACCCCACGACAACCGGCACCCCACGGCTAAACTATCCACATAATATTCGTTAATTAATTATTATAGTATATTTTATACTGAGCGAAAATAGTAAGGCTTATTCCGGATTCCTTCTGAATATTGCCCTTGAGAGGGGAAATCTGAACTTGAAAAATAAAAGGACTAAAATCCCTCTCAATTATTTTTATATATTCCAGTTTTCCCCTCTAGCGCCAAAAAAGATAATAATAATAAGTTCTTTATTCAGGTGCAAGTTCCATAATAAAACAGTACCTAATCGTATAAATAAAAAATAATAAGTACTATGTATATGAGGAATCCGCTCCGTTTCCGCATTCGACTCCGATCGATGCCGACGAGAACGATCCATTTCAGATATCGTCTCGCGCAGACTTCAGACACGGAGGAAGTCGGAGCGCTGACGGTGGCGAGCGTCAGCGCCTCGCCCGCGAGCCGCTCCCCGTGCGAGTCCCCGCGCCGCGACCTTCTACCGCGCTCTCACCGCGAGCTCGTGCGCCGCGCGGCGCTGCTGCGGCGCATGCGCGCGCGCCCCGCCGCCTGCCGCTGCCGGGAGCTCCGTGCTGCGCCGCCCGCCGACCCGGCCTCCTCACCCGTGTCCGTCTCTACCGCGCGGGCCACCGACGGGTCCATGGACGCGCTCGCCCGCGGCCTCGGCGGCGCGAGCGAGACGCCGGTCGCGGCGGGAGACGCGCCGGCGACGAGCTACGACCTCCTAGAAATCTCGGTCTCGGAGACCTCGGCACCCTCCGCCGCTGTCCTGCCGCGGATCGTGTCGCCGCTCGCGGTCGCCGACAGGGACGTCGACGAGTACGTATCGAATGTTCTGGTCGAGAGTCTGAACTCGCTGACCGACAGGCTCGAACGCGTGACCGCCTCGATCCGCGCGGATGGGAGGATCAGCGTCGTCGAGAAAGAGATAAAGGTGAAACTGCACAACGCCGGCGTGAACACGATAGTTCACCTGAGTCCCACTTCCAACAATCAGATCATATTCGGAAACGAGGAGCTGTGCGACGACGCTCGGCTCTCGGCCGCCGTCGACGGATGCTACGAGCCGCACCCCGCGCGTGACGACGACGAGGAGCCGCGCCCGCTCGCCGCGCTGCCGCCGCCGCGACTCGACCGCGTCCACGAGGCGGTGCTGCGCCAGATCCAGAAGTTGTTCCGGGACGGCCTGCGAAGTCTCGACGATGGCGAGCTTCCGCCCGGAGTGACGCCCACCGTCTCGCTCGTGGAGATATCCGACGCGGACGCGTACGTCGACGGGCGGAGCTGGTTAGACGCCGGCGCGCCTATCACCGTCTCGCTCGAGGGGACCGAGCGGAGCGACCGAGAGCCGTCGGAGGATCTCATCGGCGGCGTCGGCGCCGGAAACTATTTCCGCGACGGTGACGGCGCAGTTGCTGTGCCACGTTTCTCCGCCCTACCCCGCACGGAGTCGATGCGGGTGAACGCCTCCTCGTCCGAGGACGCGGAGGCGCCGCGGAGTGACCGCACGAGTCTCGCGGATAGCCTCGAGGAGCCCGACTCGCCGCGCTACGGTGCGACAATGCGCGCGTGCCGCGCCGACCTCGCGCGCTCCGCCGTCGACGCGCCCGCATCGCCCGAGGCGGTCGTCACCGAGCTACATCGACGCGACCGCGTGCACGCCTTCTACGTGCGGCTCGGGGACGACGGCCGCGAGCGCATCGAGGAGAACGCCAAGGTCGCCGAGTGCATGCCGGAGGAAATCAAACGAAGATTGCACCGAAGACAGCGCAGGAGAGAGATGCGCGCGGAGTGTGCGCGCCGCGCCCGCCTCGAGCTGCTCCAGAAGGAGCTCGAGCGGCGCCGGCGCGAGGAGCTCGCCCGCGCGCGCCGTCACCTGGAGAGAGACTGCGGCACCGTGCTCGAAGCGCTCGTCGACGACGTCGTGGCGAACGTGACTCGTGACGAGCTCGGCCGCGTGCGCGTCGAGAGAGAGAGAGGCCCGGCGGGCGACAGATCCGAAAGAGACTCGACGAGACGATACGGCGGAGGTAATCTAGCGCCGGCCCGCGGGAGAGAGAATGGAGTGAGGGTCCCGAACTCGAGGCGATCTTTGGTCGGAGACGACCGGAAATGGGAGCGGCGACGGGTCCGCGGCGAGCTCTCGGCGGCGGAACGACCGCCGAGACGCGTTTACCAGAAATCGGAGATACACGAGGGAGAGAAGCGTATAGAGATCCTCGAGATCCTCGAGTACGCGAACGGTTCGCGGAGTTCCCCCGAGACGACCCCCTCGGACGAGAGCCGCGATCGCCCGTCCGGACGCAGGAGATCCCGCATTCCTATACCCGTCCACGAGAGTACGCACAGGTCCTCCGACGGCGATGGCGGAGGGATGAGGCCGACGGGCGGGGACGAACGCCGCCTCTCGCCGCCGTCGGCCGAGTCCGTCGAGCGCCCCGCGCCGCGCTCCCGCCCCGACACGCTGCGCTTCAAGCGCGTGTTCGAAGCGATCCCCGAGGAGCGCAGCAGTCTCAGCGTGGAGTCGTCCGCCGAGGACGCGAGTGCGGCGCGCCCGCCGGCGACGTGCAGCGCCGCCACGTCGCCGCTCGGGCCGCGCCTGCGCTCGCAGACCACCATGACGTCCCCGAGCCGCAGGTCGGCGGCCACGAGCCCGGCGCCGCCCCGCGCGCCGCCCGCACCCCCCGCGCCGCCTCCGCCCCGCGCGCCGCCCGCACCCCCCGCGCCGCCTCCGCGGGAAGGTATAATGTGTGCACTCCGGCAGCGCGCGCCGCACCGCACCGCTTCTGTAGTCGTCGAGTAGCCGCCACATTACCACATAGTCGCATGTCCACGTGGAGACGCGTCTTCGAGCACGGCACGCGGAGTATTATTATCTGTTCTGTGGTATTACTACACTTTTTTGTAACACTTTTAGTATATAATTTCGATTTCCACCTAAAGGCGCATCCGTCGAATTTATCGGCGCTCCGATGCTCATGTTCGTTAGGATTGTTCCACTATGTCCCACCAGTGGGGCGGCTTGGTGGGGCATAGTGGAACCATCCTAACGAGCCAACCAAGCCGCCCCACTGGTGGGGCATAGTGGAATGCTACAAATTATGTCGCGGAATATGCCCCACTGAATCGACTCGGTGGGGCGGATTCCGCGACATGAAAAACCTGGTGGCTTTTGCCCCACCAGGGTTATCACATTACTGTTTGTATAGAATTTTCATACGACTCCATGTTTCTCCATATGTAAGCGAAACGCCATCTAGCGGCAACATGTGAACTTTAGTTTCTTGAATCTCTCCGAAGCATTGAATTGTGTGAATCTCTGAGATAATTATTTAAAAAATAAACATACTGACACTTCCATCCTTATCTGTTGGGGCACAGCGGACATCCAAATGAATGGTGGCATCTATCTGTTTTTGACGGAGTTATAGCTGTCAAAGTAGGAGGTGGTGACTAGCGGGAAGCAGCTTCTCCTCCACATGATACGACACTGAGTTGTAAGAGAGGGAAAAAACAAGGCATGCAACTATAGTAGATTCTCATAACAAAATTCAGTTTAGTTCATATTTTGTACTAGTGACGCTACCACAGAATACTAATAAGGGACAGAAGGGACACTCCTCAAAATCATTCAAATAAATAGCGACTCTAGTTCGACGCAATAAAGTGCAATTCAGGTTGCACGGCGCCCAACTAATTATCGTTCAAGCTGCATCTCTTTCTATCACGTATCTCTTATTCCTGCTTACGACGTTAGGGATGTTATCTTTTAAATTTGTTTTTGAAACTATATAATTATCTTAGGTTTTAGGTGTAAGCAGTGTAAGGTAATACGAGTGGCAGGTGACATGTTTGTAAGAATTAAGAATAGTTTAACATTTGGGAGTTGTAAGTATCTACTTATTTACTAATAGACATGCATTATTACCTTTCGATGGCCATTGGAAGTAAAAAAATTCTTGATGTTCAGACTCTTGTAATAATTTTACCATCCGAATGCGATGAAGCCTCATTGGCTCTGATGGTAGTAGCTCTAGTTTCTGTGCCGCAGGTCCCGGGTTCGATGCCCGGCCAGGTCAAACAATTTTGTGCATGAACATATCTGTTTGATCTGTGCCTGGGTAGCTATTACTGAGCTATAGGGTAGTAATAAACATCCATCCATTCATCCATCCTTCCTCACAAACTTTCGCATCTATAATATTAGTAGGATAGAACGATGGATATAGGTTATATACATTTACACCCGTACTCAAGAATAAAACTTATGTAAGGTAGCAAGCAATACTGTGCAAATTAAGGAATTTCTTCCTGCTTTCGTCACAGCAGGCCATCTCACCGTTCGCATAGTAATCTATGCGAAATGCGAACGCACAGCGTCGATTACAGATATAATACAATATTATGATTGGTCCGTTTTGCCTGATTTGCGGATGAAATAAAAACGTCAGTTTTCACGAATTTTCAAACTCAAACTCAAACTCAAACTCAAACTCAAACAGATTTATTCAAATAGGTCATAATCTGACACTTTTGTACGTCAATGAAGATACAGTACTGAGTCTACCGTGCGTTCGGAAAGATACCTCTACAAGAAGAACGCACAAGAAACTTGTAGGGCTTAATTTTTTCAACAGATAGTTTCACAATATTTGGTTTGCTTACATTTATTTTCTTTGAAGGTGCCGCGAGGCGACTATGCAGAAGTTTCCAGGCATCTTTGTCCTCTATGTACTGGTTGACTTTATAGTATGCCTTCTTTAGTAAAGTAGATTTTATATAGGTTTTGAATTTACCCTCTGAGAGCCCAGTTATCTCTTTTGGGATTTTATTATAGAAACGTACACTATTTCCTAAGAATGTCTTTTTATTTGTTTTAGATAATCTAAAGCTAGGTACAGCTATTTTGTCTTTATTCCTAGTATTAAAATTATGAAGGTCACTATTTAATTTTAATTTATGTAAATTTTTACGCACATACATGATGTTCTCATAAATGTATAAGGATGGTAGGGTCAGTATGTTTATTTCTTTAAATAATTCCCTCAGGGATTCGCGTGGACGCATCTCATAGATGGCACGAATCGCACGTTTTTGTAGTATAAAGATAGTTTCTATATCTGCAGCTGACCCCCACAACAGAATCCCATAAGACATCAAGCTATGGAAATATGCAAAGTACACTAATCTCGCCGTGGCTACATCTGTTAGTTGCCTAATTTTATAAACCGCGTAAGCTGCAGAGCTTAGTTTCCCTGAGAGCTCGGTGATATGAGTGCTCCATTGCAGTTTAGAGTCTATATTTATGCCAAGGAACAAAGTTGCATTGTCAATATTGAGTCTTTCACCGTCAAGAACTATGATTGGTTCTATACTTCTGACGTTAGGCAACGAAAATTTCAAACATTTAGTCTTTTTCGCATTCAATAACAGATTGTTTGCTGTGAACCATCTGGATATACTTGCTAAAGTATTATTAACATGTACTAGTGAAGTATCCTTCCTATCAACTTTAAAAATCAATGACGTATCATCGGCAAATAGAACTATATCTGCTAGACCGTGGACCATGTAAGGCAAATCGTTAATATATGCCAAAAACAGGAAAGGACCCAAAATTGATCCCTGTGGGACTCCCATCTTGACAGGAGAACTAGCAGATGTGATACCATTGACGCTAACCTTCTGCTGCCTACTAGACAAGTATGATTCCACCAGGTTCAGGGCATTCCCATGAATTCCATATACTTCTAACTTGCGCAGTAACGTGCAGTGTTCTACACAGTCGAATACTTTGGAAAGGTCACAAAACACTCCAATGGCATCCTGTGAACTCTCCCAAGCCTCCAAGACAAGAGTCATGAGATGACAGCCTGCATCGGTTGTTGATCTGCATTTGGTGAAACCATACTGGTTTGAATGCAATATTCTATTTCTATTGAAATGTGACAGCAGTTGGTTTAGCATCAATTTCTCAAAGATTTTACTTAATACTGGCAAAACAGAAATTGGCCTATAGTTTGAGGGATCTGTCTTACTTCCCGATTTAAAGATAGGAGTGATTTTACTTATTTTCATTAGTTCTGGAAACGTGCCTTTATCTATGCATAGGTTAAATAAGTCTGCTATTTATTTTTATAAATTAGTTGATCCATTAAAATAAATAATATTCTAATATATTAAATAAGAAATTAAAACACCGAAAAATATGTACCGAGACAAAATCTCAACATTACCACAGAATATAGAAACATTTATTTTGTAGGCTCCCACTATGCGTGCGTTTAAAATAGGGCTCTTTTCGTAAAGGCCGTCCCGAATGAACGCATAGCGTTAGCTCTCACTCAAGTTCCTATTGTTTAAGCATTGGATTTACCGAACCTATGCATTCGGGCGTACTGTGAGACCACATAGTAGATATCGTTCTTGAATACGGGTGATGGAATGGAACACAGATGAATGCACCACAGAACACAAAACAATTGACGTGCGACTGTGCCGGCGCGCGCCTGCGCGCGACAACCCCCTAAATTTGTACTTCTAGACTACGCGTTCCGGGTACCTGTAGCTTCAAAGCAAAAACGTGGAGTGTCACAGGCCCGCTACGTACATTTTTCTCAATCTAGGGATCTATCTCGATGGCCACCGGTAAACATACCGTGAATTTTCATTCACGTCCCTAATTCTACTGGAACTATCTGGTGCGCTAACTCTCCTTGAACTTGAACACTACGTACCTATGGATTATTGTGTAACTTGTAACTTACAAGATACCCTTCAGATACGAATGTGTCATATAAGTACCTAAGTAAGTAGTTATTATGCAAGGTGCATATTATATTATAACCTCTGGGGTCCCCCAGGGATCAACCTTAGGACCCTTGCTTTTCATATTATACATAAATGATATAAAAGATTGCTTTAAATTTTGTAACTTCCTATTGTATGCAGATGACTTAAAGGCTTACCAAATAATCAATAATCCTATAGACCATGTTAATTTTCATGTTAATTTTCAATCTGATCTCGACCGCCTCTCAGACTACTGTCTTAAAAATAAACTATGTCTTAGCCTAAATAAGTGTAATACCATTACTTTAACCCGAAAAAGAAACATAAGCAATTTTACCTACTCTTTATGCAATTCATTCCTCAAAAAAAACACATTTAGTCAAAGATCTGGGTATAACACTTGATAGCAAATTAATATTAGATATGCATGTACAAAATATAATTTCACGTAGCTTCAGAATGTACAACTTTGTCATAAGATCGGCCTGTAACTTTAAGAGCGAATTTACTTAACTACTATTGTATAAATCACTAGTTAGATCGCAACTTGAATATTATGCTACATCAATATGGAACCCCCATTATAACTGTTATATTAATGACATAGAAAAGATTCAGAAAAAGTTCTGACGCTGTTTATACTATAAATGAAACCGTAGTTATATGACATATGAGAATTTAAATATAAAATATAAACTCTTGGATTTGAATTCAAGGAGAAAGCAGTCAGACGCTATGTTTTTGTATGATCTTTGTCATAATAGATATGACTGCTCGGAGTTGGTCAACAGGTTATTTAGTATGTATGTTATTTAGTACCAATGAGAACGAATTCTCGAATTATGCCTAACACTTTTGCCACAATTATGTGTCGAACCAAATCCGGTAGGAGATCACCACTGTTTCGTATGACAAGTTCATTTAACAATAATTTCAATTCTATTGATATTTATCATGAGCGTTATGGCAAATTTAAAAGGTTGGTGCGTGGGTGTCTGCTAGGAAATAACACTTGACATTCACTCGTTTGGTATATAGTACCAGGGTACATATACTATGTAGTTTAACTAACTTCATACTTACTCGTATTATGTTCTCACAAACTTAGCTATTAATTAATTTATTTCTAATATTCATTTCTAATAATAATAAGTTTAAACATAACTAGTTCTAACCGTTGATTTACTTTGTTATTATATTTATGTTGGCTAGAAATGAACAGGGAAAGCACGTTCATACATGTTTCCTTGTTCATTTTTGGTTAAAGAGCTAAAATGTATTTGACTATGAGCCCATCATCACTAGAATACTATAAAAATAAAACTTATCCAGTAATATGTGATCAACGATGTTAGTGTAACAATTATATATCTTTATTGTGTAAATTGCCTTATTAACCCACATTGTTATACTGTTTGTTGATGCTAATAAATTTAAAAAAAAAAACAAACAAACAGATAGTTGGCAACACTCATTTGGATGTCCGCTGTGCCCTAACAGATAAATAAGGATGGAAGTGTCAGTATGTTTATTTTTTAAATAATTCTCTCAAAGATTCACACAATCCAATGCTTCGGAGAGATTCAAGAAACTAAAGTTCACATGTTGCCGCTAGATGGCGTTTCACTTACATGTGGAGAAACATGGAGTCGTATGAAAATTCTAAACAAACAGTAATGTGATAACCCTGGTGGGGCAAAAGCCACCAGGTTTTTCATGTCGCGGAATCCGCCCCACCGAGTCGATTTAGTGGGGCATATTCCGCGACATAATTTGTAGCATTCCACTATGCCCCACCAGTGGGGCGGCTTGGTGGGGCATAGTGGAACAATCCTTCGTTAGCGATTCAGCTATGATGCACTGGATATTAGCAGTCATTTGATTTATCCGATTATCCTGCAACAAATTATATATTTCGTTTTCAATGATTCTCTAGTCGTTGAAATGCATCGGTGTCCCAAATCAAACGTCATTTTCTTAAATAAAATTTTACTATGTAGCAAAATTGGGTCGCCCTGTATAGCGAACACTTGCCGAATTCATGACAAATAGAGCAAAGGAGGTACTCGTAATCATCAATTGTCAATCATTATCTCCTCAGTAAGTGTAACTCGCAAAGTAATCCGGTTGAACGGGTATTTGAAGCCCTTCTACCGGATAATAAGGGTTATTGTGACCTTCGTTTCATAACCATACAGGAAATGCAATAGCAAAAACTGAGTCCATAAAATGCCTTATCTGAGTGAAGACCTTCGAATACAGTTAAAGTCTCTTTTATTTTGTCTAAACTTAATTAGTACATGGATTCCGTCTATGGTTTTCGCTTATTAGTAAAAACACAAAAACTCATTGAACGGGTTCAGAATGCCTGTGCCTGTGCTCGATTCTGTTTTAATGTTCCGTCACATGCACATAAGCACTCGACATCGACTCGGGGCATCGACGGAAGCTACACTTAGCTTGTCTTTTATTCGGGGTTCTTAAATTTAAGAGACCGCCCTATCTTCATAGTAAACTGTCTTGGGTCTCCACGAGTAGACAGCGATCCCAGTACGCGATGTAGCTTTATATACCACGGAACTCTGAAAGAGGAACAACTACATCCTCTTTCAGAGGCAACTTCCGTTATGCTGCATCCAAGTGCTGGAACAATATCCCTCCGCCATTGAGGAACCCGCAATATCTCCATAAGTTTAGAATTAAATTGAAGAAATTCCTGTGTCTGCACCAAAAGGATCAGGAAAACCTGAGACTCGAACCAGTGCTATATAGGCCCACGGTACAAGTATGTACTATGACCTACCTTCAAATAATAACTTGTTATTTAATGGGTTTAATTTTTTTATTTTTGTTACTATATAATTTATAATAATTTCAATCGAGGAACACTGGTTCAGTTTCATGTTATATTTTATTATGTTGTTATTATCATTGGCTATAGGTAATAGTATATACAGCAAATATAAACACTCAATAGAAAGAGTGCAAAATAAATTTTTATCGAACTATGCATTTCAGATGTCACCGCGAATCTTTTACATATTATACACAACTTCTTAATGAATACAAAATTTGAAACCTGCATCAGAGACGTTTGTTAATATTTGTCACAACAAATACGACTGTAGTGATCTCACAAACAAATTTTGCTACGGTGTACCGCCACCGCACACTGTGCACAGTGCACATACATGCACACATAGTACATAGACGACCAGTTAGAGCTGGTTACCTATTTGCTACTACTTCTTGTCGAACTAAAGCTGGAAGACGAGCTCCTATTTACTAACTGGTTAATGCTTATAATAGTCACTTTCAAACGATTGATATCTTTGCACTGTCCGTTATTAATTTAAAAAAATCTGTCACCGATGTTTTGTTAAATTTAAATTCATAGAATATTTTTATCACCCACCTTTGTAAATCATAATCTATAGCTACCTGCTAGGTGTATACTACTATTTGATACATATCGACGCTGGAAATTTGAAATGTCGTAAGGGACAAACCTACGCTATACAGGAGAGCAAAAAAACAAAATTTGTTCTTTTAAAACGTCACAACTTTGTCATTTTTTTCCTATTATGATGCTTTCTAGACAGAATGTTTTAAAATTAATTTATTTATAGCTAAATATAAGTTTTACCTCTTTAAACTCAATAGTTTAAAAGATGATGTCCCTTACACTTTGACATTTAGAAAGAGGTGTCCCTTACACATGGATATTTTTGAAGAGGTGTCCATTACGACGTTAAATTTTTTTTTATATCCTTACCTAATGAAAATCATTTTGTCGTAACTACCCAAACCGCCTTGTTCATGCTAGTATTTTATGTTGTAAAGTTAAGAAATGTATAGGAAAATGTAGTGATTGTAAACAATAATGACATCATTTTTTAGAAATAGTTTCGTTAATGAAGCCTAATACCGAAACCTAATTAGATTATGGATGTGGATCAAGAAAAACAAATATTAGTAGGTTAGTTGTACTTTTACTGACAAAATAATAACAATGAACACAATCAACAAATGAATTGTGTATGCGTGTTACACCGTATGAAACAGACAGTTACTTAGATTTACGACGTTGCTAAAAGCTACATAAACAAAACTTGACCAATACGACTCAAAAATTTTACTACAATTTCACTTACGACAAAACAATTTGACTTCATACTTCTTTATTTGAAGAGATATCAAAATTTTAAATATACAGATCGATAGAGGACAAAATTTCCAGTTGAATGGTATAAAAATGTCCCTTACGACATTTAAAATTTCCAGCGTCGATATGTGGATAATGATGTAGGCTGCACATTTATGTATACTTACGCTATCCTATAGTAGTAATCTGCTGTAATGTGTGGTTGTTCATTGTCCCAAATAAACTAAAATAAGTACTTAAGAACAACACAAGGTCAGCAGAGGGCATCCCTCATGATACACTCTTCAGACAAAAATAGCCTCAAAATCTCTAATGGATAGATAATACTAAATTTGTTATATCTTAGGTATCCTTGAACCTATTTAACTATAATGAACTAGGTTAGGTTAAGGACACGGATACATAACATAGCATAACATACATTCACGCCTTTTTCCCGAAGGGATGGTGTACCCAGGACTCAGTCCCATAGTAGATATACACCCACATTTCGCCAGTATGTTATTGGTCCCATGTAATAGAGGGCGATCCATAGCCATCTACCGGGCACAGTTCCAGACTCCAGGCAGTTATTGAGATAATTACTAATGGAAAAATCCAATATTTAACACTGCCTGACCTGGGGATCGAACCCGGACACACGGATACAGGTTATTAAAATTAAAATTATATTTACCCTATTAAAATTAATCCGATAAATGAATTAAAGGTTGTTAATTAGTCCTGAAGATGAAGATCCCGTAATAAAGACAGGCGTGGTCGCACATGGTGGCCACACAAGATGGCGGCCGTGGCACCCGGGATCGAGCGGCTCGGGCGCAGCCCCACGGACCGCGTGGACGTCCACCACGTCGTAACCTCGACCTGCGACCCTGTGAATGAACACAGTACTCGGTCGCCGGATCTCGATTTAAAGATTTAAACTGTAATTTTTTATTATATGTTAAATTAAACGTGGTGCAAACAAACGGGCACGAACTCGATCGAAGAAAGGAAGCAGTAGCCCTAGCAGGAAGATTTGCGTCAAAAGAAAGCAAGGGCGTCGCCAGCCGATGATCAAGGGGCTAGTCAAGGAATTTCTACCCAAATTCCCCATTTAGGTAGACGGTAGATATACAACAGGTATTTGCCTGTATACAATTTACAATTACAAATTTCTATGAAACAGAAAAGTCCTGCAATCCTACAATTTTGTAGATTTTTTACAGTTTTGTAGATTAATTTTTTTATGAAATAGGGCCCAGAAGGGGCCCTAAAAGTTCTGTATTTATAAATACGTGCCTATATCGTATGGCGGCACTTGAATGTCAACATTGACAATAAAGTCTGAAGCCCCCCCCACTTAATTCAAGGGCGTCGCCAAGGGGGCCCCCCCTTGGCGACGCCCTTGAATGAAAGAATGAACGACCGCGTTGGATTATGATTTATTAATGACATTTTTAGAGAATTAACTAAATATTTTGTTTTAAAATAACTTTAAACCGTTATTTATATTAATTTAAGTCAATATGAATTGATATAAATTACAATTTTGGTAAAATAAAAGTATATTATTTTTTGGCAAATATCGAAATTGGCAAATGAATCGAACCAACCATACCTTTTTTTTTTTTTTTTTTGTTGACGCTGGGAAAAAATGCGTTACGCATACCCTTCCATCGGGGGATGGAAGGGTTATGTGGGACTCCCCGGTTGCTACCGGTATACCCACTAAAATGACCCAGCGACACTCCCGCATCGTCTGATTGGAGAAGGACTGGGAAACCTGAAGAGCCTTTACATCCAGTCCCCCTCGACGACCGCCCGCCTTTACAGCGGGGCCTTCGCGCCCCTCCCGGCTGGGAGGGGCTCGGGAATGACCTCGAGTGTTTGGCCATTCCCGCCCGGCGTGGGTGGTGAATAGTGCAATGCGGGAGAAGACGCCCCCGTGCCTGTCTCCCGCTATTCACCACCAGGAGTGAGAAGATGACGATCGTACAATCGTCTTCTCCTACCCCTTCTTCGCCTGCGGAGCGGTGCCGCGAGAGGGTCGTCCTCCCGCGCACGCTCCGCCGCCTCCTTTTGAGACATTACGTCTTCACAAAAGGAGGCAACCGCTGTCCAGGCCTCTTCGCTTCCCAGCATGGAGTTGACCACGCCAGGAAGCGAGAGGTCCTGCCCAATTACCGCGATGAGACTGCGGCGCGGTTCGGACCAGGCTGGGCACACCTCGAGGGTGTGCTCCGCCGTGTCCTCCGCCGCGCCACAGTCATGGCACGACGGGGTTTCCTCCCTCCGGATCCGGTGCAAGTGTGATCCGAAGCATCCATGGCCAGATAACACCTGTACCAGACGGAAAGAGAGGAAACCGTGGGACCGCTCGAGCCATTCCCGCATAACTGGCCCGAGCGCGTCTAACGTTCGACGGCCAAAGGTAGCAGTGGCGAGATCCTCCGTCCAATGGTGGACGATTGCGTCCCTCGCCTCCTGCCGCACGGCCTCCCACTCTTCCGCGGCGGGGCACTCTCCGAGCGCCTTACGCCGCGCCGACCACTCATATACCCTGGCGAGCACCCACGCCTCGAGCTCCCAAGGAGGGGTGCCGGCCAGAGCGCACGCCGCTGAGAAGCTTACTGATCGATAGGCTCTCGCCACCCGCAATGCAATGGCCCTTTGAGGCCTGCGGATGGTGGTGGAGTTCTCCCTCCTGTGGAGGGAGTCCGCCCAGATGGGGGCCCCGTAAAGGGCCATACTCTTTAAGATGCCGGCATACAAGCGCCGGCATCGTGCCTTAGGCCCCCCCAAATTCGGAAGGAGCCACGAGAGGGCATCTGCGGTCTTCAGTAGACGCGTCGATAGCCCGCTGAAATGCGGGCCGAAGCGCCACCTGCTGTCCAGAACAAGACCCAGATATTTCATCTGGGTCTTGACCTCGATCCTGACACCCTCCACGACAATGTGGGCGTCAGGAGGGATGCGCTGCCGAGGTCCATGGAAGAACACGGCCTCGGTCTTGTGCAGCGCCACATTCAATCCCAGGCGGCGGATCCTCCCTGCGGCTAAGGACCCGCCAGCCGAGGCCAGACTCGCCGCCTCCCTCAAGTCCCTCCCCCGGGCAGTGAGGAGAGTGTCATCCGCGTAGCAGATGACACTCGTGCCGCGGAGGAGGGTTCCCCGCAGGAGAACCAACCATACCTAACGTAACTTGACGAAGGCTGGCTATCGAGCGCTGACGAGACTTTTGTCACAAAGGGCCGGTTTTTTTATCGTTAGTTACGGTTAATTTAACCAACTATAACTAACTATACAAACTAACTATAATTAAATTTCTAACCAATGGTTAAATCGTGTGGAAAAAAATTACAAGGATGAAAAAAATAATTTTGTCGAATTTTAACTATTTGTCAAAAAAAATTATCTCTTGGTCGGTAAAACCCAGCCTTAGACTGGGTTTTTTGATCACTGGTTAAGTCGACCAATAGTTAAATTTTTTGACAAACAGTTAAATTTCGACAAAATTCGTTATTTCATCCCTGGTTAACTATTTTTTCCACACGATTTAACCATTGGTTAGAAATTTAACTATAGTTTGACGGGAACGCGTGGAGGTATCAAGTTGAAATTGATATCAACTACTCAGGTCTGCGGGTTCCTTGTGGCTGTAAAAAATTCATACTTCTAAGTCAACACAATCAAAAGTAATGCCAATTTTACTGCAAATTTTAATTTCCATAATTTGCGCAAGGAACTAATAGATGGCGCTCTATGTTCTGTTGGCGGATTTGATGAGAACAAGATTGGAAGCATTTTGTTTTCATATCTAGGTATGGAACCCTACTACACTATGCATACATACAGAGACGTATCCCTTAACAATTTATTATGATACATTAATATTATTGGTCAGTGTAAATTATTGTAATAATATGTTATGGATTTCAAACATAAGAGTGGAGAGGTGTAATGTGTTTTTATTTCCTCCAAGGCCGGAGAGAGAGGTCGGTGGAAGAGAGCGTTTCGGCGGAAGGCTCTGCAGCGAGGCGCGGCTCGCTCGCGGCCGCCTCCGGCTCCAGCTCGAGCGCGGAGTCCGGCGGCTCGCTGCTGCGCTCGCTGGCGCCGCGCTGGCTGGCCGCGCCCGCGCGCTCGCGCCGCCGCCCGCGCCGCGCGCCGCCGCCCGCTCCGCCGCCCGCTCCGCCGCACGCTCCGCCGCACGCTCCGCCGCACGCTCCGCCGCACGCTGCGCCGCACGACCCCGCGCCCGCAGGTGATGATCTTCCCGCTCCCGCTGTCACTGCGAACTTTATAGCGATGCGACGGCGGCGCGAATTGAGCAGTCGCCGCCGTTGAATGTGATTTTTACAAGCTTTTTTTTATTTATTTAAAAGCTTTTATTTAAGGCTTTGTTTAAGCTTTTTTTTATTTAAAATGGATTAATTTTGCACTAAAGTTTATTTCTGTGGTTTTAAAATTTATGAACAAGTGTTCCCTATTTTCTATAAATTTCAGTTACTTAAATATTATTCTATTCAGAAAATTTATATAAAAGTGATAAAAAGTGATTCATACATTGTATAGACAAGCGAAAACAATTCTGTCTATGGTATAGGTAGATTTTTTTTTTATTATAGTGAGTAACAAGACGAGCAAATCAGGTGCCTGATGGTAAGCATCATGATTGCCCATATCAGACATAGTGCCACCCAGTGTTAAGTTAAAATTCAAAATTCTGCGCGGCACTGCACTGCGCCTGTCACCCTGAGATATGAGTTGTTGAATCTCATCATTCCCAGTAATTTCGCTGGTAACATTGCCCTTCATACCGGAACACAGTAATGTTTGGATAGAGATTTGACATGCAAAATTCAACCGTTTGGCACCTAACATTAAAGTTGTCGATAAGTGCTCCCTTCGCCTCCTTGGTTCCCCGATTCTTGACGAATCATTCCCATCTTTCGTAGATGAAAAAATTTAAAATTACAGGTCTGCTTCGGACAGATTACTGAAAATTAATGCCCATATAGCATTCACTATTATAAGATTCTGCTTATTTGTACCAAAATTTACGTATGCTTTACGATGTTGTCCGTTGTGGAAACACAATGAGCTTCTCGTAAGCTTGTTACGGTCTGCACTCGCCCCATGGCGTTGTTATGCAACCTACTTTTAATAAAATACATTCGCAACTGTCATCGAAGCCTTTCGTCATAAAATCGTCGACTGGGCCGTCCCTCTCCCGGCCTCTCCCGGCCTCTCCCGGCTTTTTTGTCCTCAGTGCACAGTTCGGACAACCTAATTCAAAAAATTCTCGCTCCCTCGCGAGTCCCCTCTTTAGGAGCTTTCGATGTTTCTAATTTGGCTGAGGCAAAGAGTGCTTGGGTTGCGGCTTGCCCCAATACCGATTTACCTAAAGTACCATCTTCACAGAGACTGTGGGTTGGGCCCCTCTGTGCGTTGGTACGGAATTGTCTCATACGTGCGCCAACTCCACAGTCCACTTTTACTGACCGAATGCCCCAGGTTCGCAGTACTCAAACACAACACTGAGAGTGAAGTTGATGTCGAAATAAGCGCTAAAAACTTCGCGAGATTGCTCAAATCAAAAGAGTGCTGCGAGAAATTCGTCACATATTGTATGCAAATTTGTAAAATAGTGAATAAGTTAAATAAAAGTGCGATAAAAGTGAATATAGACAGCATATCAGTGATTATATTTAACGTATATATGCCAACAAATTGCTATGAAAATCTACCTGAATTTACGCATTGTTTAGGTAAAATTAGTAGTATAATGGACGACAATAGTGACACAGAGCTAGTATATATTCTAGGAGACTTTAATGCGCACCCTAAAGAACTGTTTTATAATGAACTACTAGATTTTTGTTATGATCAATGTTGGACGTGTGCGGATGTGAATGTGCTAGGTGCTGAATCTAATACGTACACTTTTATCAGCGAAGTGCATGGAAGTGCGAGATGGTTGGACCACTGTTTGGTGACTAGTGCGGCGCTGCCTTCTATAGATAATATATGGGTACAGCACGATGTAGATTGGTCTGACCATTTCCCACTTTTTATTAAGTGTACATTAGGTTCTTTAAATTGTAAAAAAGTATCACTTTCAATTCCGACCAATAAAATAGTGTGGGGAGAGCGCACTGACAGCCAAATAGATTATTATCATCGCATGTGTAACTTAAAGTTGAAAGATATTGACTTTCCGGCTGAGCTCTCCCATTGTTGTGACGGGATATGCTCAGACGAGGGGCACAGGAATATTCTTGACAACATGTATGTAGATATTATAAATGTTCTGATTGAGTCTGCATCATCTTCCTATGAACGAGGGAGAGCACGAAGGAGAGGTGGTTATATTGCAGGTTGGAACAAACACGTGGCACCTTATCACAGGGGGGCCAGGCTGAAGTTTTTAGCCTGGGTCGAAGCTGGTAAGCCTAGAAGGGGTAGGCTTTATTTAGATATGTGTGAGAGCCGAAAGTTATTTAAAACGCAATTAAAATGGTGCCAGGATAGACAAGACCAGATTAAAATGGACATTCTGGCTTCTCATCACTCCGCTGGAAATTTTAAGTCATTTTGGAAACAAACAAGCAAAATGAATGCTAAGGCTGGCCTCCCTGTGAGCGTTGATGGCGTAAATGACCTTGTTGACATAGCTAATTTATTTAAAGACCATTTTAGAGTCCAACCGCAATCACAACTCACTGCGCATGGGGTTATCAATGTTGAGTCTGAGGCGCACGAGCGGACGGTATATGTTAGTACCAAAGAAGTCAGAGAAGTTATTAAATCTATGGAGAGGGAGAAGTCTCCTGGCCATGACAGTCTCAGCATTGAGCATCTCAAGTGTGCTGGTGTACATTTGCCGCGAGTGCTCTCCATGTTTTATAATTTGTGTCTGTGTCATAGGTATCTTCCCAGTAAACTCACTGAGACGATAATTGTGCCTATTGTAAAGTGCAAAACGGGGGATGTCTCTGATAAGAGTAATTACCGACCCATTTCACTAGCAACAGTGCTAGCCAAGGTACTGGACAACTTGCTTAATAAAATTCTTATGCGACACGTTAAATTGCAAGATGCACAGTTTGGTTTTAGAGCCGTCGTCGCCGTAAGGAACGGCTCACAACTTACACCGCGTCGTAAGTCGTGCGCAGCCAGGTGCCAGTGGTCACTGTAAAACGCTCATTTATCTAAGGAACGGCTCACAACTTACACCGCGTCGTAAGTCGTGCGCAGCCAGGTGCCAGTGGTCACTGTAAAACGCTCATTTATCTAAGGAACGGCTCACAACTTACACCGCGTCGTAAGTCGTGCGCAGCCAGGTGCCAGTGGTCACTGTAAAACGCTCATTTATCTAAGGAACGGCTCACAACTTACACCGCGTCGTAAGTCGTGCGCAGCCAGGTGCCAGTGGTCACTGTAAAACGCTCATTTATCTAAGGAACGGCTCACAACTTACACCGCGTCGTAAGGCGTGCGCAGCCAGGTGCCAGTGGTCACTGTAAAACGCTCATTTATCTAAGGAACGGCTCACAACTTACACCGCGTCGTAAGTCGTGCGCAGCCAGGTGCCAGTGGTCACTGTAAAACGCTCATTTATCTAAGGATCGGCTCACAACTTACACCGCGTCGTAAGTCGTGCGCAGCCAGGTGCCAGTGGTCACTGTAAAACGCTCATTTATCTAAGGAACGGCTCACAATTTACACCGCGTCGTAAGTCGTGCGCAGCCAGGTGCCAGTGGCCACTGTAAAACATCGCCAAATTCGTGTTATGATTCTTAAAGAAACGCCCATGACACGTTATCGATATCTAATCATAGAAAGACTACATAACTAGGTTCTAAGCAATTCGTGTCGTCATTCTGTAAGCCAGTGCTGAAACTTTATAAAATATAGCTAAAGGTGAACTTACGCGTACTACACGTATCCGAGCTGAATGCGTCAGACGAGTCGAAAGAAACATATTTTAGACTTATAATGTACTTACCAAATTTATTTCGTGGTTTCATAGAATTTCATACAATTATACTTAGAGAATTCGTAAATTCGTATCGTTCGATCCGTTCGGCTCGGTAAGTGTGCGTATTATATTGAGTAAGTGCTCGGTGCTCGGCTAGGTCCAGGCGGCTGGTCGGTGACGGTGGCGGGGTCGTGTCGCGCCGCGCTGCCCGCCGACGTGGAGATGCGGCTGCGCTTCCCGCACGAGGCCGCCGGCGCCGCGTGCCGCGCGTGCGGCGCGCCTTCGGCTTGCGAGGGCGCCGCGTGGCCGCACCCGGCCAGCGCGTGCGGCGCCGCCCTGCCGCCGCCCGCGGCCGCGCGCGCCGACCCCGACCTCACGCTCACCATGAAGAGGGAGGCGCGAGGTGCGTATGCGTCATGCTGTGAGCGCTCGTCCTAGGGGCTACGTGTCGGTATCCGTTGATCTTGGGATGCGTTGCAGACTCGTCGATAGTCGCGTCGAAGAGTGTGCGGCGGTCGTCGGCGCGGCTGCCGGACCTGGAGACTTACCGCGCCTCGCGCACCAAACTCAGGAGCTCCGTCAAGGTACTTTATTTGGTTTAATCCCTTTCCTTCGATTCTCCCGCGCCGGTTACGCTCTTGATGCTCTCCCGCTGCACCGCTCCTCGCATTCAAGCTACTCCCCTGGCGCCGCGCCGTACATTTTCATACACTTAGATCCTCTGCGCCGCTCCGCGCATTCAGTGCACTCCCGCCCCGTCACTCCATCATCTTAGGGCTGGCGCACAGTTAAAAACATCCAGTCTCTCAAAAGGCTATGAATAATATATATTTATTTCATAATTATTGTGATGTTTGATGATTTATATAAGGATAAAATTAGTTGTAAAATTTTCGCATGTGCATATTCATGAACAGGTAAAAAGACTTGTATTTTTTTTTATTTTTTACTATCAAAATAAATTTTTCAATATTTTTTTGAATTTCTTTTTAATATATATTTTTTTAATTTTATTTTCAATTTCAATTTCTTTATTCAGAGATTTCAGGTACAAATAGATAGTATAAATAAGTCATTATGCTCAACCTATATCGCCTTCTCAGACGTCTGAATATTAAATGTACTTTGAATAACTATAAATTTATTAAATTAAAAATATTATTAGTTATTAGACGTATTTACGAAAATAATGTCATCATCAAAATAAATAAAGGCTAAAATTAAATAATCAGATTAAAAGAGAACAGAAAAGAAAACAAAAATAATTAGAAAATAATAATTGAAAAATATTATGTCATGTAGATGTTAAATTATATTTTGTATTCAAAAAATTCATTAATACTATAAAAACATTTTTCAGCTAACCACTTCGTCAATTTAATTTTAAATATAATATTTAATGTCAAATCGGAATCTCTAAAACTATTTAGAATTTTATTATAGACTAGCGGCCCGCCCCGGCTTTGCTTTTTTTGTGACTAAACCAAACAGACGGATATAATGTTCGTGGTGAAATGTGGGTGTACTTACTATATAGATATGGGTACATCTCTGCCTACCCCTTCGGGAAAAATGCTTGAACGTATGTTATGTACCTATTTGCCACAGACACACAGATACGTAAGTTTATGACAACATACCTTTGTTTAAGTCGTACATTATATTATTTTATAGCAGATTATCAGCTATCTATATCTTTAATTATTAATAAACTAGCGACCCGCCCCGGCTTCGCACGGGTAGCAGAAGTAGGTATAGTGAACGTTTAACAGGAGTAAATTCGTGATACATTGTATTTTAATAGATATAACCCTAATGGTTTACGCAGCGCACGCAAATTAATGACTATTTCTGTTACAATGACCAAACCTTAACACATGTATAAATTTATCGTGGGCTATTTTGAAGATATTGATAAGTACTACAAACCCCTAGTACATTACTTTATTCTACCTCCAATACTTATTACAGCGCATTCATATTATGTCTATTTCGATTATTGTGACTAAACCAAAAAGATGGATATAATCTATGTATACTATTTTGTAGGTATTGATAAGTACTACAAACCCCTAGTACATTTCTTTACTCTACCACCAATAGTTTTCACACCGCATGAAAAATAATCACTTTTTCGATTATTGTGACTAAACCAAAAAAGATCGATATAATCTATGTATACTGTTTTGTAGGTATTGATAAGTACTACAAACCCCAAGTACATTACTTTATTCTACCTCCAATACTTATTACAGCGCATTAATATTATGTCTATTTCGATTATTGTGACTAAACCAAAATAGATGGATGATATATCCGCGGACTATTTTGTAGATATTAGTAAGTACTATAAACCCCTAGTACATTACTTTACTCTACCACCAATAGTTTTCACACCGCATGAAAAATAATCACTGCTTCGATTATTGTGACTAAACCAAAAAAGATGGATATAATCTATGTATACTATTTTGTAGGTATTGATAAGGACTACAAACCCCTAGTACATTACTTTACGCTACCATCAATAGTTTTCACACCGCATGGAAAATAATCACTGCTTCGATTATTGTGACTAAACCAAAAAGATGGATATAATCTATATTTACTGTTTCGTAGGTATTGATAAGTACTACAAACCCCTTGTACATTACTTTACTCTACCACCAATAGTTTTCACACCGCATGAAAAATAATCACTTTTTCGATTATTGTGACTAAACCAAAAAAGATGGATATAATCTATGTATACTATTTTGTAGGTATTGATAAGTACTACAAACCCCTAGTACATTACTTTATTCTACCTCCAATAGTTTTCACACCGCATGAAAAATAATCACTTTTTCGATTATTGTGACTAAACCAAAAAAGATGGATATAATCTATGTATACTGTTTTGTAGGTATTGATAAGTACTACAAACCCCTAGTACATTACTTTATTCTACCTCCAATACTTATTACAGCGCATTCATATTATGTCTATTTCGATTATTGTGACTAAACCAAAATAGATGGATGATATATCCGCGGACTATTTTGTAGATATTAGTAAGTACTATAAACCCCTAGTACATTACTTTACTCTACCACCAATAGTTTTCACACCGCATGAAAAATAATCACTGCTTCGATTATTGTGACTAAACCAAAAAAGATGGATATAATCTATGTATACTATTTTGTAGGTATTGATAAGGACTACAAACCCCTAGTACATTACTTTACGCTACCATCAATAGTTTTCACACCGCATGAAAAATAATCACTGCTTCGATTATTGTGACTAAACCAAAAAAGATGGATATAATCTATATTTACTGTTTCGTAGGTATTGATAAGTACTACAAACCCCTTGTACATTACTTTACTCTACCACCAATAGTTTTCACACCGCATGAAAAATAATCACTTTTTCGATTATTGTGACTAAACCAAAAAAGATGGATATAATCTATGTATACTGTTTTGTAGGTATTGATAAGTACTACAAACCCCTAGTACATTACTTTATTCTACCTCCAATACTTATTACAGCGCATTCATATTATGTCTATTTCGATTATTGTGACTAAACCAAAATAGATGGATGAAATATCCGCAGACTATTTTGTAGATATTAGTAAGTACTACAAACCCCTAGTACATTATTTTATTCTACCATCAATAGTTTTCACAGCGCACGCAAATTAATGAATATATGTGACACCTTGGTTCACAATATTGCAGTTTTCTTACGGATCCCTAATATTTTTCAAAATCTCATATAGCCTATGTCACTCACACTGAATTAAGCTATCCATAAGTGAAAGAATTTTTAAAATCGGTCCAGTAGTTTCGGAGCCTATTCGTTACAAACAAAAAAACAAAAAAACAAAAAAACAAAGATTCTCTCTTTATAATATTAGTATAGATGGAGAAATTCGCGCGCATATTCCTGTCAGAAGTAAAGTTTGTGACGCTTGTATTCAAATTAGGTAGGTACTTATATTTTAGACTTTTGTTTTTATTTACATTCTAGTAAAGATGATTGCTTAAATTCATTAATTACGTCTAGTATGATATGGACCAGTGGTTGCAGTGTTCAGACAGCGGTCACGACATCGTGTCGTCGATCAACGAATGCGAGTTCGAATCCAGTCCCAGGAATAATTTTTGCCCTAATATTTTTTTGTTAGGAACTTTTTTCTTCATTATCTGTATTTATATTATTGTGATATTATATAATAAAAGTATAGATACTATAATATATATTTCATTATATATTGCATAATACCATATAGCTTAGCCTTATCTAAGCATATATACTAAGATATGCATTAATATATATTATATTTCATAGAAAAAAGTTTATAGTTTATGACACGAGTCGCCCTGCGCTTGAAAATTCATATCAATGTACATAATATATTATTTTCGAAGGCAAGTACTTATTGTCATTTTCAGTTCATCCTGTCAGTCTCGACGTTTGCTGAACATATAAGTTTTCGATGTAATATCTACCTGATAATAACGCTCCCCGTAGATTGCGAAAGGGACAACTGCAGCTCAAAGCGATTATAACTACGAAAAATTGACGAAATCGATATTTTGTATTCCCGTGTTCCCTCCGAGAATAATTGCTTTTATCCATACATTTATATCTTGAAAATTAGAAGATGAATCAGGCTATGTCCCTCTTATTTTAATTTTGTTCCTAAACTCTTCATTTATTTCTAGTCTAACGTCTAACTACGCGAGTAAAACTGGGACAGTTTTTCATGTTTTTAAAGGGTCATACCTCATTTAAAAATGAGTTTGTAGAAAAATTAAAATGACAGGGACATGCTCACTGAAGACCTAGATTAAAAAAAAAAAACCATTGCTCTGACGCAGTTACCTAGGAAGGAAACACGGGAATACGTTCGTATGGAAAAATCACCCCTGAGATGTTACATGAGGTTTTTTTGATGTTACGTAAGTTTCGTTGAAAAAGAAATCTTTTTTACGCCTTCTTATCATTAAATTCAAATTCTACTTAAAGCCTCCTTGTGACAAATAAACACATGTTTTTATACACATGTTTCTGGGTTTTTTGAAATATAACTCTTAGCGCGAAATATAGGGGTTCAAAAATTGTATGATGAAAATTTGATTTTTGAGAAGAGTGAGTACCTTTGCATAAATATATATTTAAAAATATATTGAATTAAATCCTCATTTAATAAGGTTTTTTAGTCACACAAACACGTCAAACTTTTCACACTCCTTCCGTTTCTCGATCGGTGATTAAAAAAGTGAAAAAAGAAAGCTTGTTAAAAATCATTGTTAAATACGTGTAACTTAGGTATAGGTACATATTTTTGGTATACATTTCTAAACAGATCTATATATTTTAAGTATGCCGCCTCCACCTATATCGCTAGTCTAATATCATATCGCTGCTGAACCACATGCGCGTCAGTCGTCAGTGCAATTGGATAAAAAATATATTGCAACAGGTCACTTCGTAAGTACATTATTAAATTTATCAGCGATAAATGTAGCTTATGTACACTTTATTATTATAAATTAACTATGATTGTAAGTTTATTATTATTATTTTTTATTTACTGCCTCGGTGGCGTAGAGGGCGCATGCTCGGCTGCCAATCAAGAGGTCTCGGGTTCGATCCCCAGGTCAGGCAGTGTTAAATATTGGAATTTTCCATTCGGAATTATCTCAATAACTGCCTGAATGTATGTTATGTTTTAAAATTAAAATAGAACAATGCTAGTGATACATAGCTCGAACTATAGGTACAGTCAAACTAATAACCTCCTCATTTTACAAGTTGGTTAAAACTGATAAAATCCCCTTGTTATTTAATGTTTCCAAAATCCATTCGCACTTGCTCGGTCAATAAGTAATTACTATTTTGTAAAAGTTTTAATGCCTAACTATTGAATTATAAAACATAAATAGCTAATATTGTTATTTATTTATTCATTACTAATATTATGTATTAATTGTATCACAAAAGTACAATGAATTATATTATACTACTACCATATTATAAAGTATGCAGTTTTTTTCGACAGCCTGGTTGGCACAGTTGGTAGTAATTCTGCTTTCTGTGCCGTAGGCTCCGGGTTCGATCCCCGGCCAGATCAAACATTTGTTTTCCATAAAGAATTATATATCATATTTAGTAGTGGTAGGCCTCTTTTGCAGGGGGCCGCCTGGGGAAGTACCACACCTTTGCCAGTTATTCATCCGCCAAGCAGTAATGTGAAAACATTACTATGTTCCGGTCTGAAGGGCAATGTTACCAGCGAAATTACTGGGCATAACGAGTTTCGTCAACTAATAACTCAGGGTGACAGGCGCAGTACAGTGCCGCGCAGAATTTAGAGTTTTAAAACACTGGGTGGCTCTGTGTCTGATATGGGCAATCATGATGCTTACCATCAGGCACCTGATTTGCTCGTCTTGTCATTCACTATCATAAAAAAAAAAAAAAATCTCTATGACAAGCTGGAGTCTGGAGCTGTGCCCGGTAGAAAGCAAAAGGCTCGCCCCTACTACATGGGACCAATAACATACTGGCGAGTCCTGAGTGGGCCTCTGCCTACCCTTTCGGGAAAAAGGCGTAATTGAAGGTTAAGCATAATTTGATTAAGCATAACTTAGTTTGAGCAAAAACAGTATACGTAATTAATATTATGCTAAAACATTATATTCTAAAAATGCTAAAAGAAGTAATGCCTTATATCATTAAGCAAAACACAATTATGTCAAGTGATCATCATTATGCCTATATAAGCATTATGCCTAACTATCATTATGCCAAATACCATTATGCCAAATTAAATTATGTAAAGAAAATCATGGGTATAAAAGAGCTTTATATTATATTCAATCCAATGGTCACCCATTGGTTTTCAGTGTTTTTTTTTCAATGTTTCGTAAAAATCGGTATCATTAGATACGATTGGAAGATCGTGTTATGTATATAGTAAGGATAGGCTTTTTTTTTTCAGTGGATTTAGCTACTATAATTGCGGTGTTAGAAGGAGATGAGACAAGTGCAGAAGACAACATTGTCATCTCTGCTCCTGTCCCATCAAAAGAAAATTTATCTCATGAAACAAAACAAAACCAGAAGGGTCCTGAAGAAGATTACATTTTGCTCGATCTGGACCATCAGAAAGTTCCAAATTCTGAGGATACCGCGGGGCCATCGACAGCCTTAGATGGTAATAATGATGCTGTGAAATTAGTTTTCACCGAGAGCAAAAATGGGGGCAAGATTCTGCACAGAGCTGGATATAGGTATCGTATCAACAAAACTAATAAAAATGGCACTTCTTTATGGGTGTGCACAGTGAAAACCTGCAAGGCGTCATTAACACTGGAAAAAACTAAAACAGTTGTTGTAAGGGAAAGCAGCCACTCGTGCACACCTGACTATAAAGAAGAATGTGTTGCAGTAGCACTCGACAAATGCCGAAAACGAGTAAGAGAGAGTATGAGACCTATTCCAGCTCTGTATGAAGAAGTGGTTGTAGATTTGAAGACTGCAGAGTTTGTTGACAAAATACCCGAATTAAAGAGCACAAAAAGCTCTTTGTATAGGGCTCGCAACAAATTTCTGCAAGTCGATAAAACCAATTTTGCAACTACTTCCGAAGTAGTTATATCAGAATCTTACGGAGATCATTTTTTGGTTGTCGATGATGGCACCGATGAAAAGATTTTGTGTTTTGTTTCGGATATAAGCAAGGAGGCACTAAAAAACGTTACCCATGTCTTTTTGGATGGAACGTTTAAAGTGGTACCAAAACCCTTTTACCAAATTTATACAATTCACGGGGATTTGGGGGATAATAACGTGGTTCCGCTGATATTTTGTCTTCTTCCAAAAAAAACACAAAATACTTACGAGAGGCTATTCTCACAGTTAAAACAAAAAATTCCTTAATTTAGCCCAAGTCACTTTAAAATTGATTTTGAAATTGCGGCCATCAACGCTATTCGTCAGGTATTTTCTAAAGTTGAAGTTAATGGTTGCTTTTTTCACTACAACCAAGCTGTATGGAAAAAAGCAACCAAACTGGGAGTTGAAAAAGTACCGGGCGGAAAGCAATTTGTGCAAATGTGTACCTCGTTGGCCCACCTTCCACATGACGATGTTATGGAGGGGTGGCTATATTTACTGCATAATTGTCCAGGTGGGGCTACTATCGCAGCGTTCACTGACTACATGTCATCGCAGTGGATTAATAAAAATAGTAGCCTTATTTGCTGTTATGATAATAAGTATAGAACAACTAACCATGTGGAAGGTTGGCACAACAGGTTAAATCGAAAATTATCTAAAAATCCATCACTTTACCAGGTGATTGAGATTTTTAAATCGGAGGCTCGGGAAATAGATTTCAAGATACAGAAAATCGAGAACCATGTCGACGCTGTCGCGGAAAAACGACGCAGAACCAATGACAAAGACATCGTTCTTCAAAATATAGTCAAAGATTTCTTAGAAAAAAAGACTGACATAAAAGTCACTCTCGAGCGACTGTCAAATGTTAATCTGGGGTGTAATTCCCGTAAAAAGTGATAATTTTTTACAACTAAAATTATCACTTATTACGAGAATTACACATCAACTGTGTAACCAGTGACGGCCTGAGTTAGACTGAGTGGGGAAAAAAGTCTTCAAAGCTGATTTTTTTTTGTTTTTTGCTTCAGTTTATATGTATATATTTATGGATGGACGCAATTTCAATTTCTTTCGGCGGTAATTGCTTTTTTATGTGACATTGAAAAAACTGATTAGCTGTGATATTTTTTTATGTATTTTTAAAAACCTGATTTACTGTGATAATTTAATTGTGATATTTTTAATAATCTGCAGGATATTTTTTGTTTTTATATTATTATAATATCGTATTAGACTGTTTAGACTGATTAACTGATGAATGAATGATGACTGAAGATGAATGCGTGACCGATGAATTTCGTTTTTTTTAACAGAAATACAAATAATTATGCATTTTGTTATTTAGGGCGGGGCCATCCTTGGTTAAAAAATGGTCAGCTAAAAATAGCATGTCAGATTTATTGATCATAGTTAAATTTTATCTTGGTTTGAAATTGTAGTTATTTTGTTCGTTTTTGTTGGATTAATCGCTTAATTTTTTTTATCATTATATTTGCTTATTATTATTATTAAAAAAAACCGGTAAATTAATTCGAAAAAAACTTTATTACGGGCCTAAATTCAGCCCATAATGATACTAAAACTTTTTTTACAGTGTGCACATTTTTAATTAAAGAAAAAACAGAATTTTATTCAAAATTCAAATTAATTATATTACTATTAGTTATTGTTTTCCTCTATTGTACTTTTGGCATTTGATTATTTCACATCGTGATCAGACGTTAAAAGATATCCTTCATGTTGATTTAGTCAAATAGTGGCGCCTTAATGGGATTTTATTTTATTTGTCGAGGTCTATTTGCAGTGACGCTTTAATCATGATGTACATTAAAATACAGGTTATATTATTATATATAAATAGAGTTAACCACTAACCTAAATCAAACATTTTTCTTGCGCTATAAACATTTTAGGGTTAAACCTAGTGATTAAATTAACCCATCAATTCACGAAGGTAAAAACTGTGTTAATGTCAAAAGTGTACCATTATTATGTGGTCAATATAAGTTTGGCAATAAATATTAAACAACCAAAAAAAAAACGTCGTCACCTATATTGCAAATAGTTACTTTATTTGTGCAAGTGGGTCTAAGATATAATTATAAAGGTAAGAATATTATTAAGGTTAAATAGATCGATTAGAAATCAAACTCTTTATTGAGACTAATAATTCACATTGGGTTGATGTTCATTGGGTTGTTGTTATTTCGTCACAAAGTTATCTCGAACCAGTTTTGATTTTCCGATACATTCAAAGTGATTTCGTCACTAGCCCAATAATTTGTGTTCAGTCGTCACAGGCAGGTAAGGGCTATCTGGGTCCACGGCAGTGCACCCACTAGGTCGACCACGGCCGTATCTGGGGGCACGGTAGTGCCCTCGCCAAGTCGGGCAAAAGAGCGGCACGGCCGTACCATCTTTTCCCGAAGCAGTTCAGGCCATTTTCGATCCCCTATAACTTCGTTGTGGATTAAACTAGAAGCCTGAATTTTCAGTAACCAAGCAGGCATTTAATAAACACGGCATATTTCAAATTTCATTCAATTACCAGTAATTTATTAAGAATTATAACTAATCTAAATTGCTTAATTTTGTCACTCACTGACTGACCGATCATCAAAACTCTAAGGCACTTCTAGCAGACATAGAAGAATTCAAATTTAAAATACAATTAGTGTGTAGTGTATAAATTAAGGAAAACTAAAATATTTTGTAATTTCGGTCCAGGTTTCTAGATATACTAACTGCATAGATAACTTTGTTATCTCATATAAATGTATATAAATGCAGTTAATGAATCAGTGTACCTATATATTAATAATATAATGGAATAATAGGTGTAGACAGATACCTAGATATAATAATGTTCAAAAGTAAATTGCCTTACAATGGTCAACGGAATGAAACCGTTCCCATTCGCATACTATTATTAGCCATAATTTTACAACTCATAAAATTTTAAGCCATAATATTATATGTAATAGCTAATGATCACCAGTCATAACTTCAATACTCCTATTATAACTTGTTATAGTTTTAATTGTCCTAATATTTGAAACCTATAATGTTATTATGACAAAAGACATTATGCGAATCAATAGGACACCGAATGAAACAGCTAGAATGGGACATGTTTTATGAAGTTGTACCAAAATACTTGTACAAAAACATAACTTCACCCAATATAACTTAAACCAATTCTCACAAGTCAGTTCTTCTACCGTAAAAAACTGGTGAAATCTATGTAATACCAAGTTGTTTTTAAATAAAATTAATTGACTTGGCGATCGCACTAAACAATCTTATTTAATATAATATGTATTACTTGTAACATACATTACAAGCCGCAGGTCAGTGGGTAATTATATATACGGGATTATTCCATAGGCAAGAGGGTGGTTCTATGGACTAACCTTAAGGAAAAATGCTGCAACTTTTGGAGATTGTTGATTCACTCACTTGTCGTTCCTCCTAGATTGTAGATGTTAACGGGCACAGTATCCTCGAGGTAATCCTTCTTGAGACCAGCAGCACTTAGCACTTCTTACGCGTATAGGGGCGCGGTGCGAGAGTCGGTTAAGGATGCTCCAGCGAGGTTGCGTATGTTGCGGGGTGTTGCGTATGGCGTGTAGAACCAGACTATTGGCCCGTATAAGGTTACGGGCCGATGCGGTACAGTGTAGCGAAGAAAATATATAAAAAATGAGGGTAGCCTTTGGAATATAAAGGGTACTTAGAAAATAAATAATAATTGCCATATAGTGGCGCGAACAACGTACATGATTAAAAAAGGAAGCATGTTAACCATATTTTACGTTAATCCAAGCTATCAGCTATCTACATATACCACATTTGATTCAAAACCATTCAGCCGTTTTAACGTGATATTAGTTGGTACAAACTATAAGATATATAACAAAAATATATATAGGAACATAATAAAACAAAAGTTACAAACATGCAAACGGACAAACCATTATTTATATCAAATCGAATATCAAACCCAGAAAATAACCTTAATAATTAATCACCTTAATATTCTAAGTACCAACAGACAAAGTAAGAAGTTTGTTACATAGTATGAGCATGCCTTACCTTTGCTCATCTGTAGGAAACCTAAAATATCTCCGATTCTTGTTTGAACGTTTTTTTTTTCTAAACACCCGTACACAGAAAAATAACGGACCATTTTTATAAGTAGATAAATATAACTTCACAACACGCGCACGCAGCGAGGACTGATAAAAGCGTAACGTAAGCACGACGATACTCCTCGTGTATTCCTCGGTTGCAGACGACGATAAAATGGCGAGGGGAGGTGAGTGTCGCTTCTTTACGTAGTGATAGTTATTATTCTTTGCCACTAGTATGCACCTGCGTAGTAACTATTATCCTAATCTGTCATCTGTATTTATGAACATTACCTATGTATGATGGTTAGTCTGCTAAGTAAGGAATTTCTCTCCAAGTTCGTCACGGCAGGCAATTGTTTTCAATTGGCCCTATAGTTTTTCGCCATCATAGTATTGTTCATGAATACGGGTGTATGTCTGCATCTGCCTGCCATCCTAAAGCAGACGTTTCTTCACAAAAGTGATAGATCTCATCGAGATCTTCTATGCTGCCTAGCTAGAAAGGGACTAGGTAGTGGTATTTGTAAAATGAGGTCTCATATAAATCCCATTTTCTGCTGTCTGTACGAAAAACCAATGTGGCAAAATAACAATAGATGAAAAGAACCTGTGACGACCTAATAATACCAAAATATAACCAATGATTTGACGAAGTAACAACAACCCTTTAAATTTTACACATGATACCTGTCATTTGGAATACGCCGCCATTAATTTTGGTTAATAAAAATGTTTGATCAGTTTCCCTGGAATATTCTGTGTACTGTATTGTGTAACTAATATATATTATATTAGAAAATGAAATTGGTGTGTTTCATATAACTATATTTGTATTTTATTTTTCCACCTATTTTCAATAAGCATCCCCCTTCGACATTGCCAATTGCTAACTCTCTACTCAAATATGATTTTGTTACCCAGTGTTTAAGAGAGTTGAGAAAGGGTAGCGACCCTTTCTTTCTTCATTCAACGTATAATTTTATTGTCTCCCGTATGATTTCCCGTATGTATTTTTGGAAAAAAAAATATTAAAAAATTATTAGAAATATTTTATCAAACGATAATTTTTGGAAAACAAATAAAAAGAAAGAAATGGAAAACAATAATTTATACAAAATAAAAAAAAAATCACAAGAATTCCGAAAATTATTGAAAAAAAATAAATAAAAGAAAATTCTTACATACTCCTTTTTATATCTATGTTTTAGTAAAACTAAAGTTAGAGGCCCTCCGCTTAACTTCATTGTGAGAACACATACATTTCCCTGCAATAGGATTTATCCCCGTCCTCACATATGTAACACATGCGAATTTTTGCACATGCGAAAATTTTACAAGTCTTTTTACCTGTTCATGAATTTGCACATGTAAAAATTTTACAACTAATTTTCTCCCCATATAAAAAAACATCAAACATCACAATAATTATAAAATATATTTATTATTCATAGCCTTTTGAGAGACTGGATGTTTTTAACTGTGCGCCAGCCCTAAGATGATGGAGTGACGGGGCGGGAGTGCACTGAATGCGCGGAGCGGCGCAGAGGATCTAAGTGTATGAAAATGTACGGCGCGGCGCCAGGGGAGTAGCTTGAATGCGAGGAGCGGTGCAGCGGGAGAGCATCAAGAGCGTAACCGGCGCAGGGAGAATCGACGGAAAGGGATTAAACCCTTTATTTATAATCTTATACCTACAGTTACTGATTAGTCGATCGCCTAAGGAACGCCTCAAGGTATCGAGTTAAAACTTATATTGACAACTCAAATCCACGGTCCCTTGCTGCTGTAAAAAAAAACAATTTTGTAAGTCAGTATTTACTATGCGGACATTTGACCGAACATTTCTATACTTTGCGCAAAGGGCTAAAACGTCTAGGATACTTCCCAGCATTATGAAATTTGGTAAGATGCCAGAATCACATATAGACTTTTAGGGGGAAACTTGAGGGTAAATACAACGCCTGTATAAGTAACCCTGAGCTGGTTCTTGTATTTTAATGAAAATTTACCTTTAATACTAATAAAATGCACACCACAACGCATGCGTGTTCTAACTTGCCAGTGACGCCATCTAGTTGAGAACGTCGCAAACTATTACTACAAATTAACCTGATATAATCGATTGTGAGTTCTAACATACCGCCCACCAAGGACATTATTTGCGTAATGTCCTTTTCAACAAATGAAACACCGCCCACCGTGGCTGCACTGGATCTGGTATTACTTATCTGTGTCATTGGTGAGCTACAAAAATACAAAGTTGCACTGTGTAACCCTCTTACAAATTATTATCTAGGTACTCCAAATTAGGTAACCATAAATCTACTTGAACTGACCACATGAACTTGTAGACATAATATAAAATATAAACTAAATTAACACATACATGAACTTGAATGAACTTTAATAACATAGGTTTTTGAATATCTTAAAACATAACATAAGCATGAGTACTTATCTTATCATGAACTTAAAATTATCTGATCTCCAAAAGATCTAAACAAATTTCTTCCTAAAACTAAACATAAAGATCATAATAATAATTTACAACTTAAAGCATCACTTATTCCTCTATGGGAAGTACACACAGTTTAGAAGTTGGTCGTTTCAGAGTAGAGGATTTGGTGCGTAATGTGACTACCCGGGTAAGTTGATCTGAACCTTTATGCTTTTTAATTACTCGCCCTAATAACCACTGACCTGGAGGAAGATCGTCCTCTTTTACTACAACTATGGCCCCAACTTCAGGCTCTGGAGTCTGCTGGGACCATTTGTACCGCTGCATCAACTGCGCCAAATACTCATTCGACCAACGCTTCCAAAACGTTCAAAGTCTTTTGCACAATCTGCCACCTAGACAACAAAGTCACGTTGCTTGAAGTATAGTCACAGTCCGGGGCATTAACAAGAGATTCTCCAACTAAAAAATGTGCAGGAGTCAACGGTAGGGGTTCGTTCGGATCTTCAACGTTCACTACTGTCATTGGCCTAGAATTGAGACAGGCTTCAACTTGGGTTAGAAGAGTGCTCAATTCCTCATACGTCAAAGTTAACTCTCCAATTGCCCTTTTGAGATGAAACTTGGTGGCTTTTACAGCAGCTTCACAAAGACCGCCAAAGTTTGGGGCCCGTGGAGGGATAAAGTGCCACTCCGTGCCGTTTTTCTCTAAATGTTCTGCAATTTCAGGTTGAATGGAGCTCAACTGTTGCAGCTCTTTTGCGGCTCCGACAAAGTTGGTTCCGTTATCTGACCAGAGCTTTGTGCATTTACCACGCCGCGCCACAAATCTCCTAAAGGCGGCAATGAAGGATTGGCTGGTCATATCACTCACTACTTCCAAATGGACTGCTCTAGTGGACATACATACAAATAGGCAAATGTAGCCTTTATACGATCGTTGACCACGTCCTTTTGTAGTTCGGACTTGAATAGGACCAGCGTAGTCCACACCGCTGTGCATGAAAGGCCGAGCTGGAGTGCATCTCACCGATGGTAGTGACCCCATTAGTTGGTTGTGCGTAGGAGCACTATACCTAATACACTTGACACATTTCCGGATGTGCTGTTTTACCAAACTTTTTACGCCGATTATCCAATATTTTGCCCTTATATAATTTAACATCAGTTGTTGGCCTCCGTGCAGGGTTACTGCGTGAGCTTCGACCACTAACAATTTAGTTAATGGTGAATCATGCGGTAACACAATTGGGTTCTTGGCTTCACTCGTCAGACAGGAGTTCTTTAGCCGTCCTGATATCCTTATTATGTCTTTGTCATCCAGATACGGACATAATATTTTAAGCTTGCTTTTTTTGTTTTTTATGGCTTTGCTTTGCTTTAAATCTCTATATTCTTCTGTGAATCCTACTGATTGAGCTCTTTTAATGCAGCATTCAAGAGCCGCATCTATCTGCTTTTTAGAAACCTGCTTTGTCCTGTGAAGAGTTCCTTTCAACCATCTTCTACAGTAAGCCACGATCCTTAATAGCTTTTGGAGCGATGAATATTAAAAAAATAAGTCATCGACCTCCAAAATGTTTCCCAAGTGAGCACGAACTGACTCTTCTTCTGTGGTACTATACTTTTGCGGCTTATTGTAGAGGATCTCCCACTGTCTCAAAAACTGTGGCCCAGAAAACCAAATTTCATTTCTAACTAATAGAGTCGGTAAGAGCCCTCTAGAAGCACAATCTGCTGGGTTTTGTTGGCTACTAACGTGAGACCACTGAGATGATTCTAACGTTGTCATGATCTCCGAAACCCTATTTCCTACAAACGTCTTCCAGCGGCTTGGGTGACTGTTCATCCAAGCCAGCACGATTGTGGAATCGGTCCATGCGTGTATTCGGTCTTTCGGAATCTTTAATACTTCTGCCGTCTCAGCTAACAGTCGAGCCCACAAAACCGCGCCACACAACTCCAATCGAGGGATGCTGATCTGCTTAACGGGCGCAACCCTTGTTTTAGCAACAACCAGTGATGTGCTGACCTGATGGGTACTATCTACGATACGGATGTAAACTACTGCTGCATAAGCTCTGCAAGAAGCGTCACTAAATCCGTGAAGTTCTGCTGTGTGATCCTTGTTCCGAATACCGATCCAGCGTGGAATCTGTATCTTGGCCAAATCACCGAACTCAGCGCGATAAGTATTCCATTCTTCAGTTAATTCCTTTGATAGTGGTTCGTCCCACCCTATGCCGGACAACCAAAGCTTCTGTATGAATATCTTTGCTATTATCACACTAGGTGCAACCCAACCTAGTGGGTCAAAAAGTCTCGCTATTTCGGATACTATTTTTCTCTTTGTTTCAGGTCTTGTTTCTGGAATGAGCTGCACAGAGTACCCAAAGCTGTCATCGCTTCGGTTCCAGGTAAGTCCTAAAACTTTTATTGTACTGTCCAACTTAATTTCTATTTCTTCTTTGTCCTTTCCTTCTTTGTTTTGTGTCTCTATCCATTCCTTAGGTTGCATGTCGCTTTTTGTGTGTAAATTAATTTGCTTAAGTAGATCTTTGCTGTTGCTATTCCATTTCTGTAGTTTAAATCCACCTTTTCTTAGTAATTCATCCATTTCTTTATAGATTTCGAAGCCTTCCTGAACTGTAGAGCATCCAGTCATCAGATCGTCCATATAGAAGCAATTGAGGACCCTTTCCTGCGCACGTGGAGAATCAAGAAGCTCGCCATCGTAAGCAACCTGATGTAGAGTTCTCACTGCCAAATACGGAGCAGATGCAGTACCGAATGTTACGGTAAGAAGCTCGTAATCTTTAATATCATCTGCGGGGTCTGATCTCCAGACAATCCGTTGATACATATTTGCGTCTGATTCTGCTACAAGAACTTGACGGTACATTTTGACTATATCTGCCACTAAAGCAATGGGATAGGTTCTCCAATGTAATACGATGTGACGAAGGTCTGCTTGTAGAGTTGGCCCTACCATCAATGCATCGTTGAGCGAAACTCCCAGCTTGTTAGGTTCTGAAGCGTTGAATACGACTCTAACTCGCGTGGTTGTCTTGTCCTCTCGAACAACGGCGTGATGCGGTAAGTAGACAGCTTCTGATTTCTTTTCATCGCTTTCGCTCACTGGTCTCATATGACCTAACTGTATGTATTCCTGCATCACTTCATTGTACTTTCCCCTAAGATTCGAATTTTTGCTTAATCTTCTTTCTAATCCCATTAGTCTTTTCACAGATATATCCCTAGGACCGCCATTTTTGCACATCGGATTTTCGTCGCGAAATGGTAAGCTTACTACATAGATATCCTTCTTCTGTCCTTTTAGTAGTCTCAGCATACATTTTCTCACATAGTTGTTCTTCTTCAGTCAGCAGTTTCTTAGAACTATGGTAAGTACTTTCTTCTATTTCCCAGAATTTTTTCAGTATATCATGTTTACTGACTTTTGCGTGCATAACGCGTACCTTTACATTAATTTCATCATTCTTTCCTTTATTCAAGGCACCAGAAAGTATCCACCCTAAAGTGGTGCTCTGAGCAATGAGTGACCCTGTAGGACACTTCATTAATCCTTCTTTCATAATGATGCCGTAAACATCCGCACCCAACAAGATGTCTATTTTTTTGGGTACGTTGTACTGTGGGTCTGCTAACTGCAGTTGATCTAATTCCATCCAATCTACCAGCTCTGCCTTCTGTTCCGGAAGGTAAGCTGTGATCTTGCTTAAAACATAAGCTTCTATTTCCATTTTGAATTTTGGGTCCACTCTGGAGTGTACTTGTACTTGCACCTTATATTGAGCTCGAGTGGTTTTATCGTCGGACAGTCCAGATATTATTCCACTCGCTGGAATCTTCTTAAGACGAAGATGCTGAACTGTGGCTTTGGTTATAAAACACGCCTGTGTTAGCTATAGGTATATATTATGTAGAGAGATAGAGAGAGAGAGAGTATATACCTATAGATAAATGTGTTATGTTATGTATTGTAGTAGTATATAGAACTACGATATTATATTTAAGCCAGCTTCATACCTAGGCAATAATTTCCTAAGGAAATCGTTAGATCGTTAGCATCTTCATTAACCTGCCTATATTATTCAGCTAAGCAAAGTAGGTATCAGGATGGGAAATAAAATAATATTTGGCAATCTAGTTAATTTAATTGGGTGTTCCAAACTACAGCGCCATCAAGAAGAACAACCAAGAAACTTGTGGCGACTAATCTTGTCAATAAATATCAACATCACAATTTTAACACACAAATTATAGAATCACAGCTATAATTACCATTAAATAATGTAAAGACATAATAATACTTATTATTTTAAAAACAATCACCAACTATGAGAAGGCTCATTTTACAATTTACATTACACAGTATTATTATATCAAGTACACAATAATTACACAATTAAATAGAACAATGAACAGAGTAACGATATAATACTTATCTCAAATATTATACGGCACCAAATGTAGTCACCCAAGTAAAGTAGAAATGGAATGAGACTCGGCAAGAGTTACAGAGGTAAGAACGGTAAGAGAGCCAGAAACCAGAAGCATCTGTTTATATAGCCTCGCCATTTTCACTTTAGGAGGGAAAATGTATGAGTAACATCCAATCCGGCAACACGACAAAATAATTGAAATCAATTACAGTACCTATTACAAATTATTTTATACGATAACATATTATAATTCTAAATATTAATTATAAAAATAATAATTACCACTTATCTTAATGTAAAACATTAATAGTTATTAAACAAATATTGTGACAAGTCATTAAAACATTGAATATTATTTTACAAGTCTAAAATGACACAATAACTATATAACAGTAAATAACAAAATGAATTATAAATATTTCATAGTATTTCGGATGAAATAATCTGCCATTACTATTATACCAATTAAATAGGAACAGAATTTGACCTTATACGATTGGTTGATTTTTCATTGGTCGAGTTGTCTTTGAATATCATAAATAGCACAGATTCAGAATAAAGATACAGTTGCCAACTTTTAAATAAATGTTGCTATTCTTAATAATAAATGTGAAATAGTAATATTTGATTATTTTAAAACTTTTAAATAACTGAAAATTAACTTATAAAAAATCCTAATCTAACACCTGCGAACCTTGATCTACCAAAGCACGTACTACAAAGGTTGAACCGTTTTTAGTCTGTGCGTTGACTAACGCCGTAGCCAACAGAACTTGATTTGGTTTAGGAATATGGCCGGTAGAGACACAAGCTACTATCGGATGTTCCGACTCTCCACTCGAGGTACCACTAATCTGCGGCTTGGACTCAGTAGACGGTCTCTCGCCTTCCTTCTCCGAACTGGGGTGTAACAGAGTATGATGCCTTTTGTGACATACTCGTACTCTGCACGTTGCCAGTTTTTTACAATCATAAGATATGTGATTGCTCCCGAGACAATTGAAGCACATTTTCTTGTCTGTCACAAACTCTCGCCTTTGAGTGACCGATTTTTCCGCAAACATTTTGCAAACAATTTATGGGTCTGTGAACAATACTCACAAGTGATTTTGGAAGTGTTGGTTGCCAGTAATACCTTTGGATGTGAAACCGGTCTGTTGGTCGGGGGAAACTTGCGTGGCTCAACAAACTCCAAAGCTCTGAAGCGTTGTTCCAGAAATTTCTTGAATTGGTCTATAGTAGGAAGAGAATCGTCACTCGAGATAAACAATTCCCACTGTTTTCGTGTTTCTGCGTCTAATTTTTCGGTTATAATGTGAATAACTATAACGTCCCAAGTAGACACATCGATTCCCAAATTAGTAAGCGCATTCAAGCAATCAACCATAGTGTCCAGCAACTCTTTCAGCCCCGGTGCCGATTCAGAGTTCAAGCGTCGCAAACCGAACAATCGCTTGAGTATGCAGTTGGACAAATATTTCTTGTTATCGACCAACATTCCGTATAATTCGCTTCCGTGATAGGTGTGTGCCTAATCAATTGAGCAGCTTCACCACTGAGATAACCCTTTAAATAATGTAATCTCTGCACGTTGTCCAGAGATTCATTTTTGTGCACTAGTGATATGTACAAGTCGCGGAATGACGTCCATTCTGAATACTTTCCTGAAAAGGTTGGTATTGATATTTTTGGTAATTTAACCGCGGAGTGTTTACCACCTTTCGCTGAACTATTCTCGGAAGGGCTGTGATGTGGCTTCTCAACTGAAGGGGTAAGCTTATTTTTTTACTGTTTTTAAAATTGCCTTGTAATCGATATAAACATCTTTCGTTTGCTCATAAACTTCCGAAGTTACATAAACTGATTGTTCTATATCTACCGATTTACAACTGGAGTACAATTTTCTATGATTATCTGTAAATGCTATCCAATTGTTCTCTAATAATTCTAACCTTGTCTCTATATATTCCACTGTTAATCTTTCGGACTCTTTTTAAAATTACTATACGCTCTTTCTATTGTTTTACTAATTTCCTGTTGCATGTTTATAAATTGCTCCATGTTTACGTAGTTACTTTATATAATCAGACACTTAGAATATTTACAACAGCCAAAACTCAAAAATTTTACGAGTGTTTGAAACCGTTTTAATCTCGGACCGAAATCGGGCATAGGTTCCCCGTAGTAACACTTTTACATTAATTATTCTAAGTCCTTAACTAATGCATGCAAATTATTCTAAGTTAATATACTAACACAAAATGAAATAATTACAAGTCCCGTTATCTATTAATTGTTCAAAGTTATATTTTTCCTCACTATAAAGTTCACATTTACTTAAAATTATAAAGTACTCACAGTTTTTTCCGGTGTCCTTTTTCACTATTCCTATTGTAACCGCTTATTCAAAATCACATTTTTCCACTTTGTTCATTATGTTCCACTTTTCCCGATCACTTCCGAACTACAATCACTTTCACTTTTCACCTACAATTCCGGACTACGCCAATCTCAGATTGGCGTACTAGGCGTTGTTGGCTGGCTGTCAGCTAGCTCTGATGTGAGCTGGCAGCTCTTCTTCCTTCCCACCACTGCTCGTCAGCTGTTCCCGCCAGGCGGATAAGCAACTTCCGAAGCAAGTGCCACGTACTCCTTGTGCAGCAATCCACTGCGAGTACGGGGGGTGACGACTAGGGGTTGTTGACCTAAGGTGACCTATTGCCCTAAACTATTCGGCTCTTAAGGACCATGTCTAATCACATATAGACTTTTAGGGGAAAACTTGAGGGTAAATACAACGCCTGTATAAGTAACCCTGAGCTGGATCTTGTATTTAAATGAAAATTTACCTTTAATACTAATAAAATGCACACCATAACGCATGCGTGTTCTAACTTGTCAGTGACGCCATCTAGTTGAGAACGTCGCAAACTATTACTACAAATTAACCTGATATAATCGATTGTGAGTTCTAACAAACAGTATATTATCGTACGTAACACTCCGGTCGTTTCACTCGCCTCCGATCGCGTCCATCTTCTTCTTGACTTCTCCCTTGAACTGCGGCTTACAAAGTGATCGAGAATTGAGAATTTCTGCGCAGAATATTATCATCTATCAACAAGAACCCAACAGCCCAGTCCCAGTACCAAGTCCCGGGACACCAATTTCCTTCCAACTAATTATGTTAAACCTGGGGAAATAGGAGGATCGCAAAATAACCTGACATATTATCACGGACACTTCGATTCCAAGCAATAATTCCGATCATGAAACAAGACTATACAATTTCCTCTAAACAACTAGATTATTCCTACTCGGGCAACACCGTTCACTCGATACTGCTATGATAACTAAACGTGGCGCTAGGTAGCGCCGCGCTACTAACAACACGAAAAGCGGGCTATGCGGCGCGATGACAAGCAGTTACAGTTCCTCTTTCGGCCGTCGGACTGTCTATCAGATTATCTGTGTTTACTAGTTGTTTACCTATATCGAGAAATAAAAATAAAAGTAACGAGTATTGATATAAAGTAATGCGCCTTTCTTCTATGTCTCAGTGTTCATAAAACTTAAAACATTTCCTTAAATTCCTTCAGCTCATCATCTATTGCAAGGGAAATGTTAAACGAACCTATTATGTATTATCTATGCCTATACGTTACAATTTAATGACCGCGTAGCGATCGTGGCCTGCTTCAAATAGTTCAATGAATCTCACGCCTGCACTGGGCGACTGGGCGACTGGGCGCTACCATGTATCGGATGGCACGTTAAACTGCATGGCCTGGCTGATTCCTATAAAACATGAAGGGCCCTCCATAATCATTAGTGATGCCGAAGGCCTAGTCAACTTCTGTTCAACCAACTTGTAACTCTGACAATGATATTGTTTGTGAAAAAAATTACTTGTTATAAGGCATAAGTAAGTGTATTCGTTCAAGGTATGTACGCATAGTGTAGGGTTCCATACCCTTCCTAGATACCTCAACAAAACAAAACGCTTCCAATCCCAAAAACAATCCGCCTACGTCCAGTAGGCGGATTGTTTTTCATACGGCGCCATCTATTAGTTCCTTGCGCAAAGTATGGAAATTAGCATAACTTTTGATTGTGTTAACGTAGAAGTATGATTTATTTACAGCCACAGGGGACCGCAGACCTGAGCAGTTGATATCAATTTCAACTCGATACCTCCACGCGTTCCCGTTAAAAAGTATCTCGACAGACGGACAGACTGACAGACGGTCAGGAACCCTAAAATATGGATTGTCCACGTTTATTACTCTAATCTTCATATCATTATGATATGTATAGTATAGTAGTCGGTAGGGATGGCATGTTGGCGGCGCTCGTGGAGGTGGTGGGGAGGGCGTCAGTAGTCGGTAGGGATGGCATGTTGGCGGCGCTCGTGGAGGTGGTGGGGAGGGCGTCAGTAGTCGGTAGTCTGTAGGTATGTTATAATATTGACAGCGAGCAGGCGGTTGTTTCAGACGCGGCGCGGGTGCTCCCTACGCTGCTGGCTGCCGGACGACGAGCCGCCGCCCGACGGGTATGTCCTATGGCAGTCGAGCTTGCGCTCGATACGCCACTGAGGCAGTCGAGGAAAAATTTACTAATACTATAAAATGCGAAAGTTTGTGAGGATGGATGGATGGATGTTTTTATCTCGTTCACGCCAAAACTTCTAAACCGATTGGGCTGAAATTCGGTTTTTTTTAATGATAGTGAGTGACAAGACGAGCTAATCAGGTGCCTGATGGTAAGCATCATGATTGCCCATATCAGACACAGTGCCACCCAGTGTTTTAAAATTCAAAATTCTGCGCGGCACTGCACTGCAACTGTCACCTTGAGATATGAGTTGTTAAATCTCATCATGCCCAGTAATTTCGCTGGTAACATTGCCCTTCATACCGGAACACAGCAATGTTTGCACATTACTGCTTGGCGGACTAATAACTGGCAAAGGTGTGGTACTTCCCCAGGCGGCCCCCTGCAAAAGAGGCCTACCACTACTTAAAATATAGATCAGTATAAAGATATAGATTTAGACCCTTTTTTTTGTTGACGCTGTGAAAAAATGCACTACGCATACCCCTTCGGGGGATGGAAGGGTTATATGGGACTCCCCGGTTGCTTCCGGTATACCCACTAAAACGAGCCAGCGACACTCCCGCATCGTCTGTATATGGACGAGGACTGGGAAACTGGTTTAGGCAGCGCACGCCAATATACCTCCCGGAAGGCAGAAGTTAGTTATAATATATCTGCAATTCGTACGAAAACTGAATTATGACGGTTTTTTTTATGATAGTGAGTGACAAGACGAGCAAATCAAGTGCCTGATGGTAAGCATCATGATCACCCATATCAGACACAGTGCCACTCAGTGTTTTAAAATTTAAAATTCTCCGCGGCACTGCTCTACGCCTGTCACCCTGAGATATGAGTTGTTAAATCTCGTCATGCCCAGTAATTTCGCTGGTAACATTGCCCTTCAGACCGGAACACAGTAATGTTTGCACATTACTGATTGTTTTTCTGATGTATAAGCTTTAAAGCTGTAACTGTAAAGTTTCATCAAAATCCGTTCAGTAGTTTTTGCGTGAAAGAGTAACAAACATCCATCCATCCTCAAAAACTTTCGCATTTATAATATTAGTAGGATTATCTTCGGTATACTTATGATGTAAGTAGGTATACCTTTTTTTTTTTTTTTTTTTTTTTTTATACGCTGGGAAAAAATGCACTACGCATACCCTTCCATCGGGGGAAGGAAGGGTTATGTGGGACTCCCCGGTTGCTACCGGTATACCCACTAAAACGACCCAGCGACACTCCGGCATCGTCTTATTGGAGGAAGACTGGGAAACCGGCAGAGCCTTTACATCCAGTCCCCCTCCGGCGACCGCCCGCCTTTACAGCGGGGTCTTCGCGCCCCTCCCGGCTGGGAGGGGCCCGGGAATGACCACGAGTGTTTGACCATTCCCGCCCGGCGTGGGTGGTGAATAGTGCAATGCGGGAGAAGACGCCCCCGCGCCTGTCTCCCGCTATTCACCACCAGGAGTGAGAAGACGACGATCGTACAATCGCCTTCTCCTACCCCTTCTTCGCCTGCGGAGCGGTGCCGCGAGAGGGTCGTCCTCCCGCGCACGCTCCGCTGCCTCCTTTTGGGACATTACGTCTTCACAAAAGGAGGCAACCGCTGTCCAGGCCTCTTCACTTCCCAGCATGCTGTTGACCACGCCAGGAAGCGATAGGTCCGGCCCAATCACCGCAGTTAGATTGTGGCGCGGCTCGGACCAGGTCGGGCACACCTCAAGGGTGTGCTGTGCCGTGTCCTCCGCCGCGCCACAGTCTTGGCACGACGGGGTTTCCTCTCTCCGGATCCGGTACAGGTGCGATCCGAAACATCCATGTCCGGATAACACCTGCACCAGACGGAAGGAAAGGAAACCGTGGGAGCGCTCGAGCCATCCTCGTAGGACTGGCCCGAGCGCGTCCAAAGTTCGGCGGCCAAAGGTGGCAGTGGCGAGGTCCTCCGTCCAGTGGTGGACGATTGCGTCCCTCGCCTCCTGCCGCACCGACTGAAGCGCCACCGACTATCCAGTACAAGACCCAGATATTTCATCTGGGTCCTGACCTCAATTCTGACACCCTCCACGACGATGTGGGCATCAGAAGGGACGCGCTGCCGAGGCCCGTGGAAGAATACAGCCTCGGTCTTGTGCAGCGCTACTTTCAAACCCAGGCGGCGGATCCTCATTGCGACTAAGGATCCGCCAGCCGAGGCCAGACTAGCCGCCTCCCTCACGTCCCTCCCCCGGGCAGTGAGGAGAGTGTCATCTGCGTAGCAGATGACACTCGTGCCACGGAGGAGGGTTCCCCGCAGGAGCCAGTCGAATCCGATGTTCCAAAGGAGTGGTCCTAGGACCGACCCCTGTGGAACACCGGACTCCGCGCTGTACCACCTTACCGTGGCCGTCTTGTCTACAAGGAGGACACCTCGGTCCTTCAAGTAGCTGGCCACGAGTTGGCGCAGGTACTGAGGCACTCCGTGGTACCGGAGTGCCTCCAAGATTGTCGAGTGGGGGACGGAGTTGAAGGCGTTGGCTATATCAAATGACACTGCCAACACTCCGTCCCCGGCCTCCATGGCCTCCTTTACTTGGCCCTTGAGTAGGGCCAACGCGTCCACCGTCGAACGCCCCCTCCTGAAACCAAATTGGGCGTCCGACAGGTCCGGCCCTACCACCCGCAGGTGGTTGTTTATCCGGCTGGCGACGATCCCCTCGAACAATTTACCGACCTCATCGAGCAGAACGATGGGCCGGTATGCCGAGGGGGAGTCCACCGGGCGTCCCTCCTTTCGAAGGAGGTATAGCTGTCCTACCTTCCAGGGTTTTGGGAATCTCCCAGTCGTGAGACACGCACTGAAGAGGTCCCGAAACCTGTCTTCCATATGGGAGGCAGCGATGGCCACCACCCGAGCAGGAACGCCGTCCGGCCCCGGGGCCGTTTTCTTCACACGGAGGCGAAGAATTCCCGCGAAAAATTCCGCCACCGTGACCTCGGGGACCTCCTCTTCCGGCGGGGCCGCACCCTGCGGAGGGTCCATCACTGGTGGGGTGAAGTTGGCCTCAGTGGGGAACAGAGACCGGACCACCCCATCCAGCAATACCGGCTCAAGGATCTCCGTCAATGGGGGACCACAAGGGCGCAGCTTGTTACGCGCCGCCTTGTATGGTCTCCCATACGGGTCTCTGTCGAGACCCTCCAGCATCTCGGCTCTCGCCGAAGCGTCGGCGGCGCGCATTGCTGACTCGAGGGCTCTCTTTGCCTCTACGTATGAGGCGTAGAGTCTGTCCTCGTTCGCCAGTACCCGAATGCTACGCCGCCGGCTCCGCGTATATACCCTCCTGGCTGCAACGCAGTCGGCTCGGAGCCCCGCTAGTTCCTGCGACCACCAGTAGACGGCACGTTTGGGAGGCGGGCGGCGAGACCGAGGCATGCTAGATTTGCAAACCTCGGTCAAGGAACCCTTCAGCTGGACCGCTGCGGCATCTACATCCACGACATCGATAGGAGGCGCGAGCCAGTCTTGGAGGAATGCCGCCTCCTCCGCCGCCTTCCTATCCAGGCGGGTGAGGGCCCACCGTGGGAATGGAGAGTGGCCCAAGCGGGCCATCTCCTGTGGGCTCTGGGTGGAGATGTCGAACCGCACATATCGGTGGTCCGACATGGTCTCCGCCATCTCCACCCGCCAGTTCACGACGCGGGCGGCTAGCACGGGGGTAGCAAACGAGACGTCTACCACTGACCCTCCCTGTTGGCGCACACACGTTTGGACTGTCCCTCTGTTGAGGAGGGACACACCAGTTGATGCCGCCCAAAATTCAACGGCGCGTCCGCGAACGTTACAAGAGGCGATCGGGTTTCCCCAGGCCGCTGACTTGGCGTTCAGGTCGCCCAATACGGCGACCTGGCGCGGCGCAGCCCTCCCGACCACTGCGGTGAGGATTTCGAGAAAGTTCTCGAAATCCGAGAGAGGGCGGTGAGGGGAAAAATAGACCCCCACCAGGGCTATATCCCCACCCCACGCGGCGGCCACGTATCCCGGTCCCCTCTCTAAGAGCGAGAGGGAAGGGGAGTCTGTGGAAGACCGCGATACCAGTGCCACCAGGCCATCCCGGTCACCCAGCCAACGACCAGGGACCGAATACGGCTCGGCGACCACCGCCACGTCCACCAACCACTCAGCCATAGATTGCATTAGCAGATCCTGGGCTGCTCTGCAGTGGTTGGTGTTCGCCTGTAGGATGCGGTGTTTGATCCTATCCATCAATCGGACATCGCATCCCCCTCCGCAGCCACCGTGCCTGAAGTTCCAGCTTCAGGAACGGCGGTGGCAGCAGCAAGCCGAGACGGCAGGGCCTGCTCTTTGCCTTTCTTGAGGGGAGGATTACAGTCCCTCCCCTTCATCACATGATCCGCTGGGCGGCCACTGGCGGCACACACCGCGCAGTGCGGGGTAGCGGCCTGGCAAGAGGCGGACTTGTGTCCGTCCTTGCCACAGCGGTAGCAGCTCTCTGTCCTGTCTACTTTAGACGGACAGAGGGGCCGGGTGTGTCCGATTCCGAAGCACTTGATACAGGCTGATCTACAAGTGCTCGAACCACACCCGAGCTGAAGCCGACGGTGAGCCTTCTCTTTTCGAGGACGGTTTTAGCTGCGGCGATCGGGCACGTAAGGCGAATGGTGCCCATGCCGCCGCGGCCGGACCTTATGGCCCGACCTTGCACCATTGAGGCTTCGCAACCTCCGATTGCTGCGACCGCCGCCACCACGTCCTCTTTGGTGACCGAATCGTCTAGATCGGTCACCTCCAAGGCCGCGGACTTCACTGGCCTTACTACCTTGGCGGCGTCCGCGATAGCCTCCTGCAACTTTGTTGCGAAGAGTTCCGCGTTGGCGCCGCCCTGAGCCCCTGGGAACTCGAAAATTCGAGCCCCAGCTTGGGTCCGACGGCACGTGACTGCACCAATCCCCAGTTTGGTGGGATCAGCGTTGGTACGCGCCCGCGTCATAATGGACGCGTACGTCTCCCCCCGTTCCGCAGCCTCCGTGGTAAGAGTCACCACAACGGCAGCGGACTTGGGGGGAACGAGGATTTTCCTTGCGACAGCGGCAGCCCTTTTGACTGCGGAAGCGGCGGTGGCGGGCTTGGGGGCAGACTTTTTGCCCTTCCCCTTCCCCTTTCCCTTGCCAGGCGTCTTAGACAGGCCGGTAGGGGTGGTGGCGGGAGCGGCAGAGGTGGCCGCTGCCCTCGCCACCTTCTTCTGTTTAGCCTTGCCCTTCCCCTTGCCGACCACCTTCGTCCAACTTTGTTCGTTGGACGGGGTTGTGGAAGGCAGAAGAACGTCTTCCCTCTGGGAGGGAGGCCCCGGCTGGCTTTGCCTCTTGTCTGCCGCAAGCGGCGGTCGGAGGCGCTTCTCCGGCAACAACCGGTCCTCTATAGCCGCAAAGCAGGCTCTCGTGAAGGCCCTCTCCTCCATCACAACCTTGCGGATAATATCCTCAAGGTTGGAGGTGGATGGAGTGCCTTCAACCACGGGTCTCACCTCGGCTTGGCTCGGCCGAGCCGTGGCTTCAGCCAGCTTCTGGTGCAGCTGGCTGTTCTCCGACTGCAGGCGATTGACTTTCGCCTGCAGTTGCCGCGTTTCGTCGGTAGCTGTGCGCTGCACCAGCTCCCCGACGATGCCACGCATGCTCGCAGCCCTGCACTTTAGGGACTTCTGAAAAGTCCCTTTTAGGTGTCCGCCGGTACCTTCTTCGACTTCGCCTTCTTCTTGCCCTTCCTCGACGAGTCCGAGGAGCCCTCGGACCCGTTCTTCAGGAAGGCCCGCTTCCGAGATCCATGGCGACCCTCGGTCGCCGACGTGTCTCCTTCCGACATAAAAAGTACGGACTCGTTGTCGGAGTCCGACAATTCATCCGCCCTGCTGTAGAAGCCAGTCGCAGTCGCAGATGGCGCGCGGCTAGCCTCCGACGCCGATGCGTCTTCGGGTTGGCCCTGAGAAGGGCCTTTTTGGCCCTGAGAAGGGCCTTTTATAAAACGCCCGGAGGCGTCCCGCAGGAGTTTAGGCATGGCCTCCGCAGGTTTCGCAGTTTTCCGCATAATTAACTACGTCCGAAGTTGCCCGCAAGTATGGCGCTCAAAATTTGGTCACCCGCCTGCCACTCCGTTACGGTGGTCAGGACGGGGTCCAGGGCAGACTACGAGGAAGTATTTGAACGCACTTGGGGCCTGCCCCATGTAAGTAGGTATACCTACGAGTACTACACGAACCTACGAGTACTACACGAACCTACGAGTACTACACGAACCTACGAGTACTACACGAGTACAAACACAGGTTGGGTTTACCCACACCTATCATTACTATGAACACTCGGTCGACCTTTAACGACATCACAATAATATGACGAAAGACCTCTCTTGTACGGTTTCAAGTTCCTATCGATCGAAAAGGGATTGTTGTTCCACTCTGCCCCACCAAGCCGCCCCACCGGTGGGGCATAGTGGAAAGTTTCGAACGATGCAGCAACATTATTATGAATGTTCGGTATTTGGGTACCGAGTACCGGTGTAGATCGCGGAAGAGAAATGAGTGATATTCTCACAGGGTCAGTAAGGGGCTGTCGGTGTTGGGATGCGCCATCGTGCCGGAGTTGAAGCCGCGTGTGCCCACCATGAGCGAGCGCGACCTCACGCGCACCTACACGCCGCGCCACTACCTGCGCTCCTGACTGCCCCAACGACTACACGTCGCGCCACTACCTGCGCTCCTGACTGCCCCCGCGACTACACGCCGCGCCACTACCTGCGCTCCTGACTGCCCCCGCGACTACACGCCGCGCCACTACCTGCGCTCCTGACTGCCCCCGCGACTACACGCCGCGCCACTACCTGCGCTCCTGACTGCCCCCGCGACAACACGCCGCGCCACTACCTGCGCTCCTGACTGCCCCCGCGACTACACGCCGCGCCACTACCTGCGCTTCTGACTGCCCCCGCGACTACACGCCGCGCCGCTACCTGCGCTCCTGACTGCCCCCGCGACACAACGCCGTGCCGCTACCTGCGCTCCTGACTGCCCCCGCGACTACACGCCGCGCCACTACCTGCGCTCCTGACTGCCCCCGCGACTACACGCCGCGCCACTACCTGCGCTCCTGACTGCCCCCGCGTCTACACGCCGCGGCACTACCTGCGCTCCTGACTGCCCCCGCGTCTACACGCCGCGGCACTACGTGTGCTCCTGACTGCCCCCGCGTCTGCACGCTCTTAACGGAACTAGATGGTGATTTTTAAATCGTTAATGATGTGTTATATTATTATTAAGTACCTCCTTATTAGACATTTATAAACAAATTCTAAATTTAGCAGATAGCTGATTATTGTTTTGTTTGTCGTTGCATCAGATTGAATTCTATTGTTGAATATGTCTAAGGAACAGGTAGATAGTGTATGTTACTATACAGTAATGGCATTCTTTTATATGTCACTTAGAATTATTATAAGGTTTTATATAACATGGTTTGATAAATTTTATAAACTAGTGAAATTATATTTTGTACTAAACAATTAATTAAGCATTTGGAGGAATGAAGATTATTTCTATTAATAAAATAATAAACCCAAAATATTATGTATTAAATTGAATAAACATAATAACATCTAATTTTATTTCCATCATCATCATAATGATGACATATCGCTTCATATCGTCTGATACCACCCAATACCGAGGTACGAACTACGTCCGAAATGAATCAGATCTGAATCCGTTATTCGGAAGACTGACCAAATTAGGATATTACTATTCGTGTTAAACCTCCACCGAGAGCGAGGGTTCGTGGAGGGCCGGAATCGAATTCGACCCTGCGAGGTTGTAAACTCGCAAAGGGAGACCGCGAAGTGCGATCAAGAGGCCACTTTGTCAGTAAGTAGTACTCCCGATGCGCGCACGGAGGCCAGCCAGGCTGTGACTGGGACTTCCCATCCTCACATAACCCCGCCCTGTCCCACATGGCCGGGTATCTGTATGCTGATTTCAATCAAAGAACCTCCTGCGTTATTTGCTTGAGGTGGTGGGCGGGAATGGGAATGGTTCCCCTCCTCCTGGGAATGGTTCTCTCTCACGTCTAGCAGGCCTTCGGGGGGCACAGAACGCCTATCTTTTAAGAAACTATTGCGGACCGCAGGCGCGTTGAGACACCTTCTCCCGAACATCGGGGGAGAAAAGGCGAGCTGCCACCGCCTTTACACATCGGTGGACGGCCCATGGCACTCTACGGGTCTCTCATATAGGCCGGTCGTCCAGATCGTCAGACGACTGCCTTAAAATTTGCAGCCCAGAGACGGTGAGAGTGTGCAGGTTACAGGACACGCTATTACGAGGTGGCGTGCTTCCTTGCCTTGCGTGCTTTCTTGGCATTTCATAAAGAAAACGCACCATATCTGAAATTTCGTTCGAAAACATCTGAACTGAATCGAAAACAGGTTTGCGGTCAGGTTAGGTTAGGTTTGCGGTCAGGTTAGGTTAGGTTTGCGGTCAGGTTAGGTTAGGTTTGCGGTCAGGTTGGGGCAGGCCCCAAGTGCGTTCAAATACTTCCTCGTAGTCTGCCCTGGACCCCGTCCTGACCACCGTAACGGAGTGGCAGGCGGGTGACCAAATTTTGAACGCGACACTTGTGGGTACGTCGTAGTATTTTATGCGGAAAGCTGCGACAACTGCGAAGGCTATGCCAAAACCTACGCGGGACGCCTCCGGGCGCTTCATAAAAGGCCCTTCTCAGGGCCACAAAGGCCCTTCTCAGGGCCAACCCAACGGCTCTTTTCAGGGCCAAACTGACGCTTCGGCGTCATCTAGCCGTGAGGCTAGCGTGGAGAGGAGGAGACCGGCTCTGACGTTGGACGCCATGTCTGACGCCGAGGCTGAGTCCTTCCCATCTCCGGATCCACTGGGCCATCCACTGCCCCCAAATCGGCGGCCGCCCAGACTGTGGAGAAAGGGAAGGCCAAGGGCAAAGGCAAGGGCAAGGCGACAGCTGTCGCCAAACCCAAGCCGGCGCCCAGACCCCTCCCTCCTGCACCGAAGTCCATGATGGATTCATGGGCATCGGTGGCTGGGCGGGGTGCCAAACCGGCACCGAAGCCAGCGCAGGCCACGGCGCCACGAGCTGCCCCGCAGCCCAAGCCGACGCCCAGCTCAGGCTGGACAACGGTCGGCAAGAGTGGCAAGCGGGGGGGTAAAAAGGCCGCGAAGGCTCAGCCCGCTTCACCGCCGAAGGTGAAGCTGCAGCCTCCTCGGTCCTCTGCAGTGGTGATAACACTGCAGCCAGGGGCCGAGGAGAAGGGTGTCACCTACGCCAGTGTGCTAGGCCAAGCCAGGAGGGAGATCGACATCTCCTCCTTAGGCATAACCGAGGGCCTACGCAGCAAGAAGACGGTGACCGGTGCCCGAATGTTGGAACTTCCGGGCACCACAAGCGGGGACAAGGCCGACTCTCTTGCCAAGCGGCTGCAAGAGGTCCTGGACCCGGAGACGGTCCGGGTGTACAGGCCGGTGAAGTGCGCGGATCTGCGGATCAATGGCCTGGACGACTCCGTCGTGTCCCGCCGACGTAGCAGCCGCGGTGGTGAAGCGCACTGGCTGCCCCGGGGAGTCAGTGAAAGTCGGAGAGATCCGACGAGACTCCCGGGGCATGGGCACGGCGTTTCTGAGATGCCCAGTGGTGGCCGCCAAGAAATTGGTGGAGGGTGGTCGACTCCTCGTCGGTTGGGTCTCAGCACAGATCCAGGTGCTGGAACACCGGCCGATGAGGTGTTTCCGATGCCTGTGCACGGGACATGTCCGTGCACAATGCACAGGCGAGACGGATCGCAGCGAAATTTGCTATCGCTGCGGCCGTCCTGGCCACAAGGCGGCCACCCGCGACGCCCCCGCGCCCAGCTGTCCGCTGTGTGCCGCGGCAGGCAAGCGGGCGGACCACCAGATGGGGAGCAAAACTTGCTCCCCACCGAAGCCCAAGAAGGGGGCGAGAGCGGCCGCTCACATCCCGGCCGCCCCCGCCCGAGCTCCCACCCAGGGGGGAGTAGAGGAGGCGATGGAGATAGCCGGCCCATAATATGGCCCATCGTCTCCTCCAGGCGAATGTCAACCACTGCGCCGCCTCACAGGATTTGCTCGTGCAGAGCATGGCGCAGTGCCCCCGTATGGGTAGATGCCCTGACGGAGCAAACCATCGCCCACCTGAGGAAACCTCAGAGGGTGATGGCCGTCGGGGTAATACGGGGATACCGCACCGTCTCCTATGAGGCGGCATGCCTGTTGGCTGGTTCCCCTCCCTGGGACTTGGAGGCGGAGCTGTGCGCCGCTCGGTATGAGTGGCGCACTGCACTCCGTCTCCGTGGGGAATTCCCTGCCCCTAGGGAGGTGAACCAGTGGAAGGAGGCGGCCAACGAGGCATTGCTCGAGAGGTGGAGGACGCGCCTGGCCCACCCTCGAGCAGGCAGCTGGACAGTGGTGGCAGTCCGTCCACTACTCCAGGAGTGGACGGAAAGGCAGCACGGGTCGCTTACCTACCGGCTTGTGCAGGTGCTTACGGGGCACGGATGCTTCGGCAAGTACCTACACCACATAGCCGGTAGGGAACCGACCCCCGCTTGCCACCACTGTGGATGTGACGTGGATACGGCGCAGCACACACTGGAGGAGTGCCCAGCATGGGCCAGTGAGCGTCGTACCCTCGTCACAGTTATGGGGGCCGAGCTCTCGCTAGCAACCATGGTTCGAACCATGGTTGAGAGCGAGACCTCGTGGAGGGCAGCGGTCGAATTCTGCGAGACTGTCATCTCGCAGAAGGAGACCGCGGAGCGTGATCGCGAGGCCACTACCGACCTCGCGATGCGCGCCCGGAGACCAGGGCGTCGAAGAAGGCTCTTCCACGCCCTTCTCCATCCCCCATAACACGGGTCTAGGCGGTGAGTGCGGGGGCACCCACTGCCGAATAGATTAGACCCGCGAGGTGGCGCGCGCGGTATCCCGCGCGCCCCTTTTGTGTCGGGGGCGAGAACTTCTCCTCGCCCCCCGCGGTGGGGTCCTCTACGGAGGACCGAACGCCGTCCGGGCTGCGGACGAGTGCTTCGGCGTACCCGTGGTCCGGACACATGGCGTCCCGCTGGATAACCCCCAGGTTTTTTAGTGGGTAAACCCCGCCGTTACATCTTGGCGGGGGAGTCCCACATACCGCCCTGCCGCCCCCCGGCGCAGGGTGACGATGCGTAAAGCATTTTTCCTGGGAAAAAAAAAAAAAAAAAAATAATAATTTTGGTTAGGTTAGGTTTTATGGGGGCACGCGATTGCGTCCCCCCAAAGATGAAAGGGAGGGCTCCCGGGACCCATGCCTTCCCTGCGGCTCCTACCCAGGCTGCCTCGGTGACGAGACGCCCATCGGCGTCTGAGGAGGTTGCAATGCTGACTGATGGATAGAGTTCAGCGTTGCAACTTCCTCCAGACGAACTTGAACCACTGCGCAGGGGCTCAAGATCTGCTCATGCAGACCCTTGCGCAGTGGCAGGTGGACGTGGCCGTCGCCGCGGAGCCGTACTATGTCCCTCCCCAGCCTCATCCCCGTTGGGCTGGGGACCTGGACGGCTCCGTGGCTATCGTGGGACGACCCGATGGCGGCTCCCCCCTCTCAGTCGAAGAGAGGGGCTCGGGGTACGTGGTGGCCAAGTGGGGAGAGTATGCGGTAGTGGGGGCATATTTCTCCCCCAATAGGCCCGCCGCGGAACTGGAGGCCTTCATGGACCTCTTGGCCGCGGCGGTGGGGAGACAGGCGCCACGTCAGGTCCTCGTCATGGGGGACCTGAACGCCAAGGCCCGGGACTGGGGCAACCCCTCCACTGACGCTCGCGGGGAGATTGTCGGGGAGTGGGCGGTTGCCGCTGGACTGACCCTCCTCAACAGAGGGTCTGCCCACACGTGCGTGCGACATAATGGGGGGTCCGTGGTGGACGTAACGTTCGCCACCCCAGCTGTCGCCGCACGAGTCCGGGCCTGGAGGGTCATGTCAGAGGTGGAGACGCTCTCGGACCATAAATATATTAGGGTAGGTTAGGTTAGGTTAGGTTTTGGCCCAATTGGCCCCAAAAGTCGTGGGAGCCGCGGCCGCCCTGGGGAGGCTGCTGCCCAACGTGGGTGGCCCTAGCGCCAACTGCCGTCGGCTGTACTCCGGAGTGATCCGGAGTATGGCCCTGTACGGGGCACCTGTCTGGGTGGACGCCCTCAGTCGCGGCAACATGGCCCTGCTGCGACGTCCGCAGCGGGTCATCGCGACGAGGGCGATCCGGGGATACCGGACGGTGTCCTGGACGGCGGCATGCGTGCTGGCCGGTGACCCCCCCTGGGGGCTTCGGGCGGAGATCCTCGCCGAAGTGTACCACTTCGTGGCGGCGAGGAGATCCCGTGGGGAGCCCCCAGCGTGGGAGGAGGTCGCACGCATGCGTCGGCTGGCGCGGGCCGCCCTGTTGCGGCGGTGGACGGAGGACCTGGCTCCGCCGGTCCCAGGTCAGTGGACGGTGGAGGCCATCCGTCCGGTCCTCCGGAGGTGGGTGGGGCGGCGACATGGGTCGCTGTCCTTCCGTCTCGTGCAGGTGCTTTCCGGACACGGATGTTTCGGGAAGTACCTGCACCAGATAGCGAGACGGGAGCCGACCCCGGCCTGCCACGAGTGCGGGGCGCCGGAGGATACGGCGTCCCACACGCTGGAAGTGTGTGCCTCATGGGGCCCGCAGAGGCACACACTTTCGGCGTGCATAGGCGGAGATCTCTCCCTGCCGAGCGTGGTAATTTCCATGCTCGGCAGTGAGAGATCCTGGCAGGCTGTGGTCTCCTTCTGCGAAGCGGTGATGGCGCAGAAGGAGGCCGCGGAGCGGCGCAGGGAGGAAGACCCCCTCGCTGAACCGCTCCGGCGCAGACGAACGGGGGCGAGGAGAAGGAGGTTCGCACACCTCCTCCCGCCCCTGTAGTGGTGGTCGCCGGCGGAGTCGGGGGACTCCGCTGGCCTGCACGACCCCACACGTCTGGGGGATGGCCTTGGTGAGCAAGGTCGTCCCCCCATAGGCGCAAGGCCCGGTTAACATCCGGCCGGGCCAGCCGCGGGGGCGGGATGGTGAATGCCAACGCGACCCCATCCCGCCCCGCTTACGCGGGAGTCTGCTCACGGGGGGGTTTTTAGTGGGTGCAAGCCCCACATGCCCCCTTCCGTCACCCCCGTGGCAGAAGGGAAGTGCGAAGGCATTTTCCCCCCTCAAAAAAAAAAAAAAAAAAAAAAAGGTTCCTTAGGGTGGCGGACGGGGATGAATGAAGAAACGATCCCTGATTCTGTTGGGGGACAGGAGCCTACAAAAAAAAAAAAAAAAAAGGTTAGGTTAGGTTTTTTTTTTTTTTTTTTTTTTTGTAGGCTCCTGTCCTCCAACAGAATCAGGGATCGTTTCTTCATTCATCCTTTCACTCACACTCCTTCATCCGTCATCTTGCGCTGTCGAAAACTCGAAAACGCAGTGATTTATCACCGTCGCCGTCAGCTTCGTCCGCCGAAGAGAAGATGGGACCTCCGCCCCCCAAGGTCTTCATGGACCGCAGGGCGGAGTTCCAAAAAAAGGAGGCCAGGAAAGAGGCCGTCGAGCTGACCGTGGAGCAAATGGTCCGCGAGCTCGACGACTCTGTGAGGTCAGCGGGCGCGTTGTGCGAGCAACCCGCTGATATCCTCCTGGTGCAGGCCAAGAAGTGCCTGCACATCAACAAAGAGGTGGCTGCGCGGTCCGGCAGTCTGAAGGGGGGCTTCGTTAGAGGCCTTAACCTGACGACCCGGGTCGTCGCAGACATAGTGGAGGCTCTTGCGAGCAGGAGCTCCACATCGGAGTTGGCCGTGATGAAGGCGGAAAATGTCCGCCTTCGCAAGGAAGTAGCGGGGCTTAGGAGCGCGGTCGAGATGCTCCGGGTAGAGATGGCGCGAGGTCGAGAGCCAACTGCGCTCTCGCAACCCTCGCCGGGTCCCACTCCCCGTAGAGCATCGTCGTCGGCGCCCATCCAAGAGCAGGGGCAGGCGCCCGCCTTGTCGATGGAGGAATTCGCCAGGGGCATCATGGTCTCAGTCGGGACCATGGTGAACACCCGGCTAAAATCGGTGGAGCACCGGCTCCTCCCCGAAGAGCGACTGGCGCCGCCGCTCGCGGCGCGACAAAGAGTGGCGGCCGCTGCTGTAGCACAGCAACCGGCGCCGGGGCCATCCACTGCCCCCAAATCGGCGGCCGCCCAGACTGTCGCCAAACCCAAGCCGGCGCCCAGACCCCTCCCTCCTGCACCGAAGTCCATGATGGACTCATGGGCATCGGTGGCTGGGCGGGGTGCCAAACCGGCACCGAAGCCAGCGCAGGCCACGGCGCCACGAGCTGCCCCGCAGCCCAAACCGACGCCCAGCTCAGGCTGGACAACGGTCGGCAAGAGTGGTAAAAAGGCCGCGAAGGCTCAGCCCGCTTCACCGCCGAAGGTGAAGCTGCAGCCTCCTCGGTCCTCTGCAGTGGTGATAACACTGCAGCCAGGGGCCGAGGAGAAGGGTGTCACCTACGCCAGTGTGCTAGGCCAAGCCAGGAGGGAGATCGACATCTCCTCCTTAGGCATAACCGAGGGCCTACGCAGTAAGAAGACGGTGACCGGTGCCCGAATGTTGGAACTTCCGGGCACCACAAGCGGGAACAAGGCCGACTCTCTTGCCAAGCGGCTGCAAGAGGTCCTGGACCCGGAGACGGTCCGGGTGTACAGGCCGGTGAAGTGCGCGGATCTGCGGATGAGACCGGATGAGACCGAGTGGTTCCGGGATGCCATGTCGCAGATCTGCGACGCAGGCATGTCCCGGGCCAGGTCTCATCCTCAAAAGACGAGTGTGTACTGGTGGTCTCCGGAAATCGCAGCCGAACGCTCCGGCTGCGTGGAGGCCCGGCGCCAGTACACACGTCGTTTCAGGGGGAGGCGCCAGCAGGTGGGCGAGCGCGAGCGACGTGCGCGGGAGGAGGCCGATCAGCAGTTGTATGACGTGTACAGGGAGCGTACACGGGCTCTGCAACTGCTGATCGGTGACTCGAAAGAGCGGGCCAAGGCGGAACTCCTAGAGTCTCTGAACCGGGATCCGTGGGGGCGGCCCTATAAGATGGTCAGGGGAAAACTCCGACCATGGGCCCCCCCACTTACAGAAACTCTGGAGCCCCGCCTACTGGAGGAGGTGGTGGCCACGCTCTTTCCCTCCGGGGAGGAGTTTGAGCCTCCGGAGATGGCGCCGCCGCAGAGGGCGAGCCAGGACCAGGGGGTGGTGCCACAGGTGTCGGAGGTGGAGCTGGGGTATGCCGTGTCCCGCCTGCGAGGGAAGCGCAAGGCACCGGGACCAGACGGCATCCCCGGCGTGGCATGGGTCCTGGCGTTAGACGCCCTGGGGGACCGCTTCAGGAGGCTCATGGACGCCTGCCTGGAGTCGGGGCGGTTCCCCACGAGGTGGAAGACGGGCAGCCTGGTGCTCCTCAAGAAGGAGGGACGCGCAGCAGACTCCCCCTCAGCGTACCGTCCCATCGTCTTGCTTGACGAGGCGGACAAGCTGTTTGAACGGGTGGTGGCTTGCCGCCTCGTCAAGCATTTGTCAAGGGTGGGCCCGGATTTGTCGGAGCGACAATTCGGCTTCCGGGTGGGCCGGTCGACGATTGACGCTATCAAGAGCGTCAAGGCCCACTCGGATGAGGTAGTTGCCCGCGGCGGTGTTATGTTGGCGGTGTCCCTAGACATCGCCAACGCGTTCAACACAATGCCGTGGGCCGTCATCAGGGAGGCACTTAAATACCACAATGTGCCTCCCTACCTATGCCGAATTGTCGGGGCCTACCTCTCGGATAGGTATATAACCTATCCGGGGACGGAGGGACGGTCGCTGAGAAGGGAGATGTCGTGCGGTGTTCCACAGGGTTCGGTCTTAGGACCGCTCCTGTGGAACATCGGGTACGACTGGGTGCTGCGCGGGGATCTCCCCCCTGGGGCCAGCGTGACGTGCTACGCTGACGACACGCTCGTCATGGCCCCGGGGGGGACATTCGAGGAGGCTGCCCGCCTTGCCACCGTGGCGGTGGGGGAGGTGGTGGGACGGATAGGGAGGTTGGGACTCCGGGTCGCGCTCAATAAAACCGAGGCCCTTTGTTTTCACGGGCCTCGGAGAGCCCCACCCGGGGGTTCGAGCATCCCTATCGGAGGGGTCCGCATCGGGGTCGAGTCCTCGATGCGATATCTTGGACTCGTCCTCGACGGGCGGTGGAACTTCCGGGAGCACTTCTCCCGGTTGTCTCCCCGTCTGATGGGGGCTGCGGCCGCTCTCAAGCGGCTGCTGCCCAACCTTGGTGGACCCAAGGCCAGCTGCCGCCGCCTCTACATGGGGGTGGTGCGGTCGATGGCCCTGTATGGGGCCCCCGTATGGGTAGATGCCCTGACGGAGCAAACCATCGCCCACCTGAGGAAACCTCAGAGGGTGATGGCCGTCGGGGTAATACGGGGATACCGCACCGTCTCCTATGAGGCGGCATGCCTGTTGGCTGGTTCCCCTCCCTGGGACTTGGAGGCGGAGCTGCACTCCGTCTCCGTGGGGAATTCCCTGCCCCTAGGGAGGTGAACCAGTGGAAGGAGGCGGCCAACGAGGCATTGCTCGAGAGGTGGAGGACGCGCCTGGCCCACCCTCGAGCAGGCAGCTGGACAGTGGTGGCAGTCCGTCCACTACTCCAGGAGTGGACGGAAAGGCAGCACGGGTCGCTTACCTACCGGCTTGTGCAGGTGCTTACGGGGCACGGATGCTTCGGAAAGTACCTGCACCACATAGCCGGTAGGGAACCGACCCCTGCTTGCCACCACTGTGGATGTGACGTGGATACGGCGCAGCACACACTGGAGGAGTGCCCAGCATGGGCCAGTGAGCGTCGTACCCTCGTCACAGTTATGGGGGCCGAGCTCTCGCTAGCAACCATGGTGCGATCCATGGTTGAGAGCGAGACCTCGTGGAGGGCAGCGGTCGAATTCTGCGAGACTGTCATCTCGCAGAAAGAGACCGCGGAGCGTGATCGCGAGGCCACTACCGAGCTCGCGATGCGCGCCCGGAGACCAGGGCGTCGAAGAAGGCTCTTCCACGCCCTTCTCCATCCCCCATAACACGGGTCTAGGCGGTGAGTGCGGGGGCACCCACTGCCGAATAGATTAGACCCGCGAGGTGGCGCGCGCGGTATCCCGCGCGCCCCTTTTGTGTCGGGGGCGAGAACTTCTCCTCGCCCCCCGCGGTGGGGTCCTCTACGGAGGACCGAACGCCGTCCGGGCTGCGGACGAGTGCTTCGGCGTATCCGGGGTCCGGACACATGGCGTCCCGCTGGATAACCCCCAGGTTTTTTAGTGGGTAAACCCCGCCGTTACACCTTGGCGGGGGAGTCCCACATACCGCCCTGCCGCCCCCCGGCGCAGGGTGACGATGCGTAAAGCATTTTTCCTGGAAAAAAAAAAAAAAAAAAAAAAAAAAGGTTAGGTTAGGTTAGGTTAGGTTAGGTTAGGTTAGGTTAGGTTAGGTTAGGTTAGGTTAGGTTAGGTTAGGTTAGGTTAGGTTAGGTTAGGTTGGGGTGCGAGCAGGAAACCTCCCCGTGGTGCACCCTGGGCAACGGCGTCTATTGACACCGGCTAATATCCTGCCAAGAGGGCTGCGGCGGGCTCTTCAGTGAGCAGACCGCTGCGCCCGGAGCGAGAGCGTGCTCAGTAATGAGTCTCGCCGGGCAGGCGCGCTCCGACTAGCGGACGTGTCTGCGAGCACCCCAGCTCCCCTGTATCAGGGGACTCCGGGGTGCAATAAGCCGCTCTCAGTACGCCTCTGCTCATCAGAGGTGACATGTGAGCGGCAGTTAGGGACTGGGGGGGTTGGGGTTTACCTCACAAGCGTGTGGGCTCCCTTTGGAGTAGACCACCGCATACGTTATGAGCTTAGCGGCTCAGGCGTTAGTGAGATGGGGCTTGCCTTAATTGGCCGGCCCAGTGGAGACAACCACATTAAAAAACCTGAAAGTCCTGGGGTGTCGACCTATCCGCCCCGGGTCGCCTCCTAGAAGATTAGGAGGTGGTCGGAGAGTGTTCGGCCAGCTAGAGGTCACCCACGGATACCGCCCGCCCTCCGTGTGTATATAGGGTTACCCAGGTACAGGGAGTATGTCTGGGTGGACCACCTTATCTCCCGTTCTCGTGGGAACTAAAATGCATTCAAATAAAAATAAAAATCAAAATAATAAAAAAGGAGAGGTAGCGTCTTCGGACGCGGTGAGAGAGGAAAGAAGGCGCAGAGAGAAGAGAGACGAGGAAGAGAGATGGAATAGAGATAAGGAGCATGCAGTAGATCTGATCACTCCTGCTTCATTGCAGGAACAGCTGGATGATGATCACAGGGAAGCGCAGAGGTCTCGGACTCCTGATGAGTTCGACGAAGACTCTGATGTGAGTTTCAGCTCAGATGCATCCGAGAGTTTCCGCACGCAGCGGAAGCGGAAAGAATTGGAAACGACGCCGTCGCCATCGGTGTCACAGCCGAAGAGAGGACGAGGCCGACCTCCGACTACGGGCCAGTATGTTGGGCTCCATAAGGCCAAAATGGAGCTCAACAAAGCAAAAGAGGAGGAGCTTAAACTAGAGAGAGAGCGAGAAGCACTCGAGGAGCTGCGGATCAGGCGCCAGCGCTCCGCTGATGCCTACCGCTTGACCAAGGACGCGGAAGAAGGACTTCCGGACCTGAATGGTCAAGCGCGTAATTTTCTAGAGCAAATCTCTTACGTGGCTGCTACTTCTGGAAACATGAAGGGTGGCCACGTTAAGATTCTCAAGGAATCTGTGAGGGGCCTCCAGGCCACAATAGAGGAGCTGCGGGAGCGCACCGTGACTGATGAAGTCGCGCGCCTTGAAGCCGCAAATAAGCGCCTTGCGAGTGAACTTGCTGAGGTGCGTAAGGAGCTGGCGGAGCTCCGTTCCCAGAGGCAACTGGCCCCGGTTCCACACCAGGGCCCATCTCTAGCGGAAATAAGCCGCGTGGTGATAGAAGAGTGCGGAAAAATGGTAAGTGCCCGGCTCGAGAACATCGAGGACCGTCTGCTTCCTGCCTCCCGTATCCGGCCACCTTTAGCAGCGGACAGCCGCGCTCCGGCTCTCGTTGAGGATCCACCTTCAGCCACGGCCTTAGAGATACCCACCGCCCCTTCGACTAGGCGGAAGAAACCCACGAAGAAGAAAAAGGCAGCCAAGGCATCACAAGGCGCAAGTCAGCCACCCCCTTCGCAGCCTATGAGCGAGACGTGGACCACGGTGACCCACAGGAAGCGCACCAATAAGCCCATCAAAGAGCCGGCCGCTCCACCGCCAGCACGTGAGAAAAAACCCCCTCGAAAGCCAAAGTTGCGTGTTCCACGCTCTTCGGCTGTAGTCATCGCGCTAGAGCCATGCGCCGGTGAGGAGGGGATATCCTATAGTGACGTGTTCCAATTGGCCAAGAAACACGTCAACCTAGCCGAGTTGGGCATAGGCGCGGGATTACGAGTCCGCGCGGCCGCCACTGGTGCCAGAGTGCTGCAGTTGCCAGTCTCGGCTCCAGCCGAAGCAGCGAGCACCCTGGCGGCCAAGATCAAGGAGGCGGCAGGTGATTTGGTCCGGGTGTCC